>CM060990.1:152350602-153779977 GCA_030765065.1 Deroplatys truncata
CCACCACCACCACCACCACCACCACCACCACCACCACCACCACCACCACCACCACCACCACCACCACCACCACCACCACCACCACCACCACCACCACCACCACCACCACCACCACCACCACCACCACCACCACCACCACCACCACCACCACCACCACCACCACCACCACCACCACCACCACCACCACCACCACCACCACCACCACCACCACCACCACCACCACCACCACCACCACCACCACCACCACCACCACCACCACCACCACCACCACCACCACCACCACCACCACCACCACCACCACCACCACCACCACCACCACCACCACCACCACCACCACCACCACCACCACCACCACCACCACCACCACCACCACCACCACCACCACCACCACCACCACCACCACCACCACCACCACCACCACCACCACCACCACCACCACCACCACCACCACCACCACCACCACCACCACCACCACCACCACCACCACCACCACCACCACCACCACCACCACCACCACCACCACCACCACCACCACCACCACCACCACCACCACCACCACCACCACCACCACCACCACCACCACCACCACCACCACCACCACCACCACCACCACCACCACCACCACCACCACCACCACCACCACCACCACCACCACCACCACCACCACCACCACCACCACCACCACCACCACCACCACCACCACCACCACCACCACCACCACCACCACCACCACCACCACCACCACCACCACCACCACCACCACCACCACCACCACCACCACCACCACCACCACCACCACCACCACCACCACCACCACCACCACCACCACCACCACCACCACCACCACCACCACCACCACCACCACCACCACCACCACCACCACCACCACCACCACCACCACCACAGAGGTATAGATGTCTGTAGCTTAACTGGTGATTTGTGTTTTTTTGTTTTTTTTTTATTGTAATTCTTTCTGGTGGAGCCCGGTATAAGAGCCGGGCCCGTAACTGGATCCCAATCGAAGTATTAAGCTTAATACAAATAAATATTAATTAATTAACTGGTTATTCTATATGTTAAACTGAATGAAACAGTGTTGTAGCTATTTTTTTCCTTTAAGCACTAGATTGCCTTAAAAATTTACTTGTATAAGAAATTTTTGTTGGCATTACTCTGTGATGAGTTTCAGTATAAAACCACACCTATGGGCAGTTCAAAGTAAGTTGAATCAATTTTTCCTTGAAATTTTGTTGCAGAACCAATACATTTTGCACAATTGGCCATTTAAGTTTCCTCAGAATTGTTAATTTTCTTGGTGTAAAACTTCTGATGACAAGAGATACCTGTCATATATAACTTAACTCGCATCACACCATTGTGTTTCATGTTCTGGTAGATAACAGTGGTTGCTGCTTACACCATGGGAAACTAGGTCAGTTTATGGCATAAGAATTTCAAATCCTAAGCCTTTTGGTTATCGGTAATAATTGGAAATTACTTGTAGAATTGAGATACAGAATTTATCAATATAAATTACCCATACAGAGGTTCTGCAGGTGATCTCTCTGTATTGAACTCAGAAATGAAGTAAATGTGAATCTTGAACCAGAAGAGAGGGCCACAGAAGACCACTTAAACATTCTTAATGTAGGAAAATGTTTGCTGCTTCTGAGAGAGTAAAATTTGGGAATGAACAATAGCTTGGATAGTTGAAGTTCCTTACTACTTAGTTGTTTTACAGACATACTATCATAAATGTGATAGAAACGAGTAACATTACAAAGATGTGCTATATCCCATTGATAGGGTTCTGAACTGTTGATAGGATGTGTTAATTATACTACATCATGATTGAGAATTTATTCTTAAGATACTAATCGTATGATATGCAAAATCTGGTTTCAATTTTTGCAACAATCCTATATGTGGGGATGAGAATACACATTCCAAAGGCACTTTCAGAATGTTTTGCCAACAGTTTATGTTAAGGCTTCATTTCATTTTCTCATGCAAAGTGCCTATACTTAGAACATTTAATTTGCTTTATAGCATACGTGTGGCACAAAACATTTTCAGTCATTCGTGATTAAATACTTGTGTGGGTACATAGACAGGCATTGTGTACTTCATACAACAGCTGGCCTGTCATAGCAGACAGCGTGGCACATGTTTCAGTGGTGCTATTTTGCCAAATATTGTGTTGCATATTATTCATTTTTGGCACAATGCTTGGAGATGCACCAGTGCTTTCTATTTGTAGCTTAAAGATACATATCTATACCACTTTCCACTCAGTATAGGTATTATTTAGTTGTACAATAATGCTATAGTAACATTTCTTTAATGGGAAAAAGAAAATTGTGGAAAACAAAATGCATGGGCTTTATATGCATTCAGTCACCATTACAACAAATTGTTGTGTATGGTATAACATTAAGTACTAGGAAAACTACTGCTTTGAGGCTTTAAGCGACTTATTTATTTTTGGCATGCAGTGTGAGTTCATAGGTGTTGAATAAAAATTTCTTGTCTTTCATGGCTGAAGTTTCATTGGGTAAATTGTGTTACTTTTCCTTACCTTGATTAAAAGGAACCGTGCTATTTTAGAGAAACAGCCACATAATAAGCCACTTTAAATGGTGCTATTGGTTTGAGTAGTTCTTCTAGGCTTCCGAGATAGAAAATTACCATTTTAAAACTTTTATTTAATTTGATTTGCAATGGTTTTTATTCATTACAATAGAAGTTGTTAGAGCAGAAGTTAATTTGACTTGTATTAATGAGTTTGCTGTAGCTAATTCAACATTTAACATATAAAATAATACTTGTATATTTGTGGAGTATGTTTTTTGGCATTACGTTCACATGTTAATTTTCAAGGGACTAGTTTCGAGAGACATTGCTTCCATTTTCTATATGGAGGGAGGTCTGGCTGCCATGGCTGATTATGGTTGATTGCAGCCTCTTCTCTAGTGGTGGAATAATGGAGTTATTTGCTAAGATGTCAACTGGCAGGATTTCAAAATTTATTAGCTGGTCTTAATGCTTCCATATGAAAATGCATCCCATTAATGGGACACTAAAATAGGGCCAGGCATAGAGTCAGCCTCCATCCATACAGGACATCATAAGAAGAGGGCAGTAGTGTGGATGGTGTGTCCATGTCTGTGGTGTGGGCAGATGTTGAAAGGCCCATGTTCGCCTTGGTTAGATAAGATATTTTAGAGATCTTCCCTTGTCCTCACAAGACGGTAACACTTTGGATATGCTATGGAACAAATCTTAATTTTAATTGCCTTCCTTTCTGGAACAAAGGATGAACCATATGGTGTTGCAAACTGCACATGCACTGGGACATTAAGGTTTGTCTTGGACTATAACTCTCAGTTTATTGGGCTTTTGGCTTATTTGAGTATCATTCCACCCATTTGATTCGCTGTCTCTGAAGACCTGAGTTGTTAAAAAGGATGTTGAACACTAATAAAAGTGGTTAGCATTCCAATCAGTATGCTGAGCCCCAGCACCACAATTCAAGACCAGGAGCCATTATTTTCATTCATATAGCTCCTTGATTAGTCCCAAAGAGCCTCATGAGGTTAAATGTACCCTTCTGCAGATCACCAAGAATGTGTACAATTCCATGCCGTAACATGGATCAAACCCGATTTTCAAAATTACATCATCTGGTGAGCAGTCTGTTAACTCTCCTATGACATTGTAATTACTTTTAATTACAACCTGATGTAAAATGTCATTCCTTTTTTTTTCCATTGGTATTATGTGTTTTTGGTTTTGCTTTCGCTTTCTGCTTGTCATACGCATATGTATGATTATGAAGCAACCTTTGATCTCAAATCAGTGATGCATTGGATGCTTCCATTTACATATTTTAAAGTTGCATTCCATATATGCCTTTTAGTTTTTTGTTAGTTAGAGCTGCAGTTTCAGAGAAATAGTCAATTTTGTAAAGTTAATGTGATTCGTAAAAATCTGGTGTGATGCATTCACGTGACTTTCTCTGCCCTCTATCATTTATTAGGGGGTATACAGACTGTTCTTACTAAAGCTTATTTTTCTATCTGCTTCAATTTAATCCAAATAAAGTTTGCAGAAGTAGCTACATTACACATTTCATTATAGATACAATGATAGTCAAATGTTTAAGAATTGAATGCTATACACTGACCTTAAAATTCCATACTGTTTCCATGCAATCATAAGAAACAACTGAATGTTGACAGGAATTAAAAAGAATGATCAAATAATGAACAATTCTAACCATTAATAGCAGATATCTCAGAAATGAAATGTCACAAAAAAAAAAGTTATTTGAAATAAAATGTGTGTTTTGAGATCTACATTTTTATGTAGTATGTTTTGTTTATCTTAGCATTTACCAGTTATACAAGGTTATACGATTCCTTCCAAATTAAGAGGACTTCATAAGGCTATTCCCAGAAAATTCAGGATTTACATTTTATTTGTCATGTAAGGATATTTAATATATGGTATTTTAATCAAAATCGTTAAGCCGTTTTTTTTTAGAAAATCAAACATTTCGAATAATGTTCATGCAAAGGGTAGTTGGGGTGGGGGATTTCCTTGGAAAACTTTGTGTCGCATCTTTGGAAGATACTAAACTTAAATACAAAGTTTAGTATTTATCCAACTTTTCATTTTTGAGTTATGCTGTCCATGACGCGCGCGCGCGCGCGCCGCACACACACACACGCGCTACACACACACACACACACACACACCACACACACACACACACACACACACACACACACACACACACACACACACACACACACACACACACACACACACACCACACACACACCCACACACACACACACACACACACACACACACACACACACACCACACACACACACACACACACACACACACACACACACACACACACACACACACACACACACACACACACACACACACACACACACACACACACACACACACACACACACACACACACACACACACACACACACACACACACACACACACACACACACACACACACACACACACACACCACACACACACACACACACACACACACACACACACACACACACACACACACACACACACACACACACACACACACACACACACACACACACACACACACACACACACACACACACACACACACACACACACACACACACACACACACACACACACACACACACACACACACACACACACACACACACACACACACACACACACACACACACACACACAACACACACACACACACACACACACACACACACACACACACACACACACACACACACACACACACACACACACCACACACACACACACACACACACACACACACACACACACACACACACACACACACACACACACACACACACACACACACACACACACACACACACACACACACACACACACACACACACACACACACACACACACACACACACACACACACACACACACACACACACACACACACACACACACACACACACACACACACACACACACACACACACACACACACACACACACACACACACACACACACACACACACACACACACACACACACACACACACACACACACACACACACACACACACACACACACACATCTTTTCTAAAAATGCTTTTTTTTGGGGAGGTTCAGGGGGCCTCGATATATTTATGGTGAAATCTCAACATATTTTTGGGTGGATTACAATATTTCTCCTACTTGTTGGCAATGATGATGAACAACCCTGAGTGGCCTCTTTTTAAGGGATCTGCACATAGGCTCTTAGAGCCCTTTGTGCCTCTTATCTTGGGCATTAATCAAGTTAAATGATCAGGATAAAATGGAGCACGTCCTTGATATCTGTCCTTCTTATATCCTCAGGTTTCAAAAAGAAGGACCCTAGGGATACATATCTATGCATAGCAAATCCTTCACATAGTATATGCTGTGAGGTTTCAAAATCCTTTGCACATTTCCTACATAAAGGGTCTTGGGTAAGTCCCATTATGTATAAATGTTTATGCAAAGTGTTATGGTCTGTAAGATATTCAGGAGAAACTCAATTTCCTGCCCAGCCCAATATAAAATCATGGGCCTGGTGGTGGTTTGTTTACTCCAGATCTCAAGATGAGCCCTTGCCATAAGCTAGGTTATCTCATACTTGACTGTTTTGGGAGACACACCACAGAAGGGCTTGGGACCAATAAAATCAAGCCTTGATCCCTTCTTTGCAAAAGTGTCTGCCATCTCATTTCCTCCAATACCAGCATGCCTGGGAACCCAAAGAAGAGTAACCAGACAGGTGGCATAGAGGTAAGCAACATCCTTTGGCATTGCCACAACAATCTGGATGTAGTTTCGACCACTTGAAGGGCTTTCAAAGCTGTCTGACTATTGACCAAATAAACACCTCCGCCTGTCTGCCTGGCAAAATAAGAATATGCACGAGTATAACACAGACTAAGATTGTATATATCTCAGCCTGAAAAATTGTGGCAACACTTCCAAGGGGAATGGCAAGCCTAGCCCTGGGCCCCAGGACCCAGCACCCATCCTGCCCCCAAAGTGGGATCCATCCGTGAACCACGTCCGGCTCCCAGCCTTTGGGAGAGACCCGTCTTTAGGTCCCACTCATTGGAAGGTATTACCACAGTATAAGATGGACTTAGATTATATCTAGTCCCCATCAGATTCCCTACCATCACGGTAATGGGACACATCACCTGAAGCCTAATTAAAATCAGTGAGTGCCCTTTGTAGGGTAGCTTAACCCATAAATGCATAAAGTTAATTAGGAATTTTCTTTTAACTTTTGAAATTAATTTTTGGTTCTAATACGTAAGAAAGCATTTTGTAATAGTTGTTGAAGTTTCATATTTTTCAGTTTTCAAAATATTGCCCATCTGTTATAACGGACGCCATGCACCAGAGTCAATAAACTTCTAAATAAAGAGCAAGATTGATGGTAATAGTAAATGAAGTGATATGTTACTAAAGTTATTATATGTTATATGTTATTAATGAAGTAAAATGAATTGCACAAGTATCAATAGAACATAATGCATAACTGAAATTGTTTCTGAACATTACAAAAGAAATATATACATAACTCTTTACATAATAGCTACATTTTCATTGAAGCAATTACTGGATGTGACATTCTCTGAAGCATTTCAAATGAAGACCTAATTTACATTTGCTGCAAGTGAACTTAGCTTTCTTTTTGCACAATGCACATCTCCAGTCTGTATCATTAGTAGTGGCCAATGGTTTATTCTATCAAAATGGACTTCTTTGATTGGTGTAGGGAAGAGTTTTCCTTGATGAGATGCCTGTCGGTTCATTTTCAACAAGGTTACGGCTATGTAATGTCAAAATTTCAGAAGACCTTCGGAGCGATCTGGGTGTATCCTGCAGTGCAGCAGCCAAGCATTTACAACACTAACATCTAGGAAGTAAGAGAATACTGGCCACCACCGTTTCTTCTTCTCGTGACCGATAAGCTGCCACATATTGGTCAAGTTGATCCAACCTTCCCATTCCTTTGTTGTATGACATAAAGCATGAGGGCTGTGTTACGTACAGAGACTTTGCTTTTCTTCTCACTTGACCACCTAGTCACAGTGCCAATTTTCAAGTCTTCATAATTTGTAGTGGCAGTGACCACACTGTTGTCATTCCAATGAACTAGAAGTACGTTACCTCTGCTTCTATAATCATATAATCCTCTTGTTTCCTTTTACATAATTATTTTGCTTTTGAAAGGACTTTTTCAGTTTGGTTTTTCTGAAGTGTTCCTGTTACAAATATTCCTCTTGAAGCTACATGTCTCATTAGTTTGACAGACGTAAAATAATTATAAAAATATTTCATCTCCTTTTTCTGGCTGAATTCCAGCTGCCTCAATTAGGGACAAAACAACATTCCCACCCGGTCCATATTCTTTTGGTCTCATTTTCTTTACCGATGTTCACTTAAAATGTCACCAAGTAACCCATATTGCAGAATAATGCCAAATTTTTTAATCCAAAACTAATCAGCTTTCCTCTGATATACTGTTTAGCATAATGTTTCCCATAATGTGGAATCATCATGCTTTCATCAATGGAGACCACCATGTTTCTTATCAGCAGTTTCCAACAAAGTTAGTAATGGCCTTAGTTTGAAAAGTCGGTTGGTTCCATCATATTGAGTGTTGTCATTTAGATGTAAGTGCCTCAATATCAACTCAAAACGATTACACCTAATACTTTCTGATGACAATGTAGGTGAATCATTTTCTTTAGACCAGTACATCTGTTTGTTTTGATATTTAGTGTATCCCGACATCAAAATTCCCTCAATAACAAGAAGCTCCTTTTGAGTAATTGCAAGCATGGAATTTTTCCGTGATGCAGATTTGTCACTGCCTGCATCTGTTTCTCACCCATCTTCAGGAGGAGTGTCAAAAATTAGTTGTTCACCTTCAGGTTCAAAGTCATCAAACTTCCAGCATTTGGCTTACGGACAGACTGAAAATGAGTGCGAGAAATCATTTCAATACCTGCATACGCATAAAACCATGAGGAAAACTAATAGTTTTCAAAATAAAATGTACAGAGCGAAAACCATAATAAAATCACAATTAGAACTCGGAAGAAACAAAAAAAATAGGCACAAAATAAAAGTATATTTTAGTAGGGTAGATACAATAAATAAGTAAATGGATTGTACATTAAAAAACCAATGACAAGAAGTTGGATTCCAATCATGAGCAGCAATATGAATGGGATTATGAGCTATACTGCTTACTGCCTGAGCAAACAGGCAACATTGTCATTACAGCACATTTTACCTCTTATACATGCCTGACAGCGTACGCTTTACCTGCATAGCATACATTTAAATGGACGTATGTCTTTATGAGCTTGTACTGTGACACTAGTATTGTTTTGC
Source organism: Deroplatys truncata (assembly GCA_030765065.1). Classification (NCBI taxonomy): domain Eukaryota; kingdom Metazoa; phylum Arthropoda; class Insecta; order Mantodea; family Mantidae; genus Deroplatys; species Deroplatys truncata. Next base: position 152,359,590 of record CM060990.1, read on the forward strand.
TGGTGGTGGTGTATCTCAACACATGCATATCGATGTTAAGATATATAGCCACTACCCTAGAGTTCTAATTTTCTCAGTAATTAAATACTTATAAATGATTAACCTACCTCTTGTGCGTAACCGTGTACTGTCTCCCTGCCATTTTGTGAACATGTGTGGCTAAATCATGTTTTCTAAACCAAATCTGCGGGAAACACTTTACTTTCTTCATAAAGTTAATGACACCAAGATGGAATACATAATTTGATTTAAACAACCCCAAAATTAAGATTTCCTTGCATCTGTTTTAATAGACGCTAAGCACTAATGAGTTGAAACACTATCCCCCTTAGTACAGACGTGGTGCGCACTCACCTTTGCAACCTCCTTCACAAACAAGTGCAAAGGAGGAAGGTCCCTCAGAATCTCCAAGGCAGACTGTGGGGTAGTCTGCACCTCCCCGGTTATCATCAAACATGCCAATTTTTGCAGCAAATCCAGCTTGGCAGCAACTGCCTTCACAAGAAAGGCAGGCCACCAAACCAATGCTGCATAGGATATCGAGGTTCTTTATCACTGAGGTGTATAGCCATTTGACTACCCTTTGGTCTTAGGTCCCACCTCATTCCAATGGCTCTTCTGCATGCCCACAAAGCATTGTGGGCCTTCTTTGCTTTGTAATCCACATGCTTTTTGCAGCTCAGCCCAGCATCCAGGATAACACCTAGATACTCAGCCATTCCGGATAGCTTCAATTTCTTTCCAAACAGAAGGGGCTGTACCAACCTTGGCAGCCTTCTCCTCCTTGTGAAGATCATTATTTCAGTCTTGTCAGACAAGTCCGTTTTCATGCACCATTCCTCTATAGTATGCAGGGAGCACTGTATGAGCTCAGAGTACTTGGGAATTTTTCACTTGCTATAAGGCTATGTCATCAGTAGGGCCCGGATGTTTATGACATTAAAATGTTTAAAAAATGACCTATAACATTCCCTTAAAATTACCTAAAACTGCAAAAAAATGACCTAATTAAAATTATAAATTTGTAATTAATAATTAGAAATGGCCTAAGACAATGATGACTATTGATTGGGGTAAATATTCTAAAACAGTTCATTTTCTTAGTATTATTAAAAATAATTAATAAATTAATATTTATCACTAGGTAATTTTCATTTCTGTTAAACTAATATGAAAAGTTAATAACTAAACATACTTTAGTTAGCATTGCAATATACCACCATAAGTCATCCTAAAGTTTTCAAAAGTGAAGGTTCGGCGGTTGTCAGCTAATACTGTTTTATACTTGGAGAAACTTCTCTCTACTTCCACAGATGTAATGGGCGCATATATTTGAAAAACACTATGTCACTGGCTGTTAAATCATCTTCAAAAATATCCATTCTGAATTCTTCACCTGACAAAATCGGGGCTATTTGACGCACTGTCTGAAACCTTTTATTTTTATATAACACAAATTTCAATTTCTTTCTAACTGCTTCCCCAATCTCTTCATTTATATTGTTTATACAATTTTCAGCACAATTGACTAACTCTATTGACATGTCCAATGACATACAACTTTTTGCTAAATGAGTTATGGTCTCTGGCAAAAATCCAAAATTTGATTTAATGCAAGCCAATCTACCTTCGATTTCAGGATCAGAAAACAGGTCCTGTGCACTCCCAATTGCCTTAGCATCTGCTGTATGAAAGCTATTTACTACCTCTCTCACTGTCTGAAAATTGTCACAATAGTATATGCATGCTGTCAACCATGTGCCCCAGCGTGTCAAAATTGGTTCTGGGGGTAATACTACAGCCTTGTCTTTGAAACATTTAGTTCGGGACGGAGCTTTGACAAATACTTTCTTTACTGTGGAAATTAGTCTATCTACTTCAGAAAAGTTGTATCTGATCTCTTCTGCGCCTCTTTGAAAGGCATGGGCCAGATAGGTAACATGTACTAGCTTACTGTAAAATGATTTGATAGAGTTCACTGCTTTTACCATATAAGGTGCCGCATCTGTAGGAAGAGGAGCATGCTCTCATGTTGTATTCCATTAGGCCACAATAAATGCATAGATTTATCAAACAGTTTGCATATCTGAGAGTGATTAAGTGCCTTTAAAACTTCTGATGTCAGAAGAAAAAGCTGTCCAGGACTGTTTGTTTCTAGGGTCCATATCACTACAAAAACATCCCATACCTACAAAACGTCTCTCTGAATCGGCAGTCTTGTCAATACATAAATTTTCTTTCCATTCACATATTCATGTATATGGTTAAGTAGTTTTTATGCAATGTTGATTCGTCTGCAATTGTATGACCTGTATGGCGTTCAAGGAAATCATGTAGTTTAGAATTGTTTAATTTTCCTAGTGGAATATTTGCACTGACAAGCATTTCACATAATTCTTTAAAAAATAAAGATGACTTGCTATTTGATGTGGAAGCAATTTGTTTTAACAGTAATTGAGACACTTTTCTTTTTTCACATTTTTAAGACCCTGCAAATGTTTCTCACGCCCGATGTGTTGTTGCACTGTGAAACGCATGTCTGCAGCGACTTTAATTTTGCAGACTTTGCAAAATTAAATACTCTCATCGCTAGAAAATACTTCCTCACCGAATTCTGTTACATACTGTCTTAAACAGCTAGCAGTAGACAATTTTTGTTTTGGCATTTTGCACTACACGAAAATCAACACAACCATACAGAAACACTACTGTCCTGAGACTAATGGAAAGATTACAAATTGGAAGATTCCTGAGATGAAGGGGAAGTCCCAAATCAAAGCACGTGGTTTTACTTAACATTGAGGCAACACACTGTGGTTTCTCAGGAAAAAAGCTACAAGAATGAACATTTAACCATAGATTATTTAAAAAAAGTGACAAAAGTACAGAAAGTAAATAAAATGTCCTAAAACTACATATAAAATTTAAAAAATGACTATCTGAAAAAAGTGGAAAAAATGCATTTTAATAAATTTAACATATTTATTGCATAATGCACTTAATTATTAATCTGCATTGTCTCAGATACTCAGAAAAAAAGATGACATTTCATCAAAATCTGGGCCCTAGTCATCAGCATAGCCTTGGGCATGTATCCTTCCCCTGTTGAGTCTGTTCAGCAGATCATCCACCTCCAAACACCACAGAGTAGGTGATAAAACTCCCCCTTGTGACCAGCCCCGGGGCGCTGATGCCCTCAAAGTCTCGCTCCCCAGAGCCACCACAGCCTTCCAAGGAGGTCATGATCCAGTCCATAATCACAGACTAACCCCTCTACTCCAGACACTTCCTAATGGCGCCTAAGGTCATGTGATTAAAGGCACCCTCAATGTCCAGAAAAACTGTCTTAGCCAGTTCTCTACAGTCCAGCACCCCCTCCAGTCTTACCAAGAGCTGATGGAGTGCCATTTCTGTGGATTTACCCGGCCAATAGGCATACTGATGAGGATGTATGGGTCTGTCGGCCTGTACCCCATCCTTCAAATGCCTATCCAGCGGTCTTTCCAGAGCCTTCAACAAGAAGGATGTAAGACTGATAAGGACGAAAATCCTTAGGCCTGCAGTAGGATTGTCTACCTGCCTTAGATATAAACACCACTTTGGCCTGCCTCTAGGGCGAAAAGCATGCCTCATAGCAAGGCAGGCCCTGAAGATCTTAACCAGGTGAGGAGAAGCAATCTCACACCCCTCCTGCAGAAGAGCCGGGAATATCCCATCCTCGCCCACGCTTTTATAGGGCTCAAAAGAAAAAAACAGCCCATTTAACTTTTTTAAAAAGTCAGAATCTTGGAGGCCACTTGCCAGCCTTCATGTGAAGGCCTGCATGCCCCAACCAAGGTTGGTTCTTTATCCGTAATACAGTGAGGCCAACCTAGCCGCTTCTCCCGAGACCAGTAATTTCTGCAAGCTAGCAACACTCCACTGCTTCTGCATATTATCACAAAAGTGCCTCCAGGAGTCCCAGGTGTTACCTGACACTTATTAGTCTTATATGCATTATAGAGCCTACATGTTTTTTTCTTGATGGATCTTAAAAAGGAATTCCATCTAAATTTATCTTTAACCCAAGCCTCATATATGAGGGGGAGGGGGTGCAATTTCTTTCATAAGCAGAGACCAGGGTGTTCATCAAAATCTCCACGTATCACTCCAGGTCCTCTGCACTCCTTAGTCTGATCTGGGGTCCATTCTTAAGCCCACCATCCAGATTCCTTGGTCCCAATTGGTCCTCCTAGGATTTCTGAACAGTTGGTCCTTTCCTTTTCCCTCAAAATCAAAGCAGATATGTCTGATCAGATAAGGAAGGTTCCAAACAAATCCTCCAATCCTTAATTTCCTCTTAGAGTCCTGAAGGATGCTAATGGCAATTCTAAGACTTCCTCCCCTAGATAATTCACAAAAGTCGTAATGTCCCCTTGATTCAAGATTTGTTGTGCTCAAATACTCAAGCAATGCCTCCCCCTATTGATGTCTGCATTACCCCAAATGCTATGGAGTTGCTGCGAATCAGTAGGTTGAGGCTTCTATCTTTGCAGTAGAGCACAAGATTTCTGAACTCTTGAGGAGGGGGAAAATTCCTTAAGAGTCATAAGGGAAATAGGCTGAGCAGACTACCACCTGCTGTGGCAGTCTGCCTGCCTCATACCTCACTAGGACCAGTGCCAGATCTTTTGTGAGAAAGCTTGCCAGAGCCCAAGTGTTACTGAGTTTTGTCTAGACACATGCTCTGGGTTTTATGTCAGATGAAACACTGAAAATAATAGAACCTTTATATTTAGTCCCATAATATGACCCTGCTGAAGCCAGGGTTCTTGTATTGTGGCGAATTCTAAATCCTGCTCATTATGCTGCTACTTAGAACTCTCGAGGCAGTAATGCTGTGTTGTAAGTTAGCCTAAATAAATGAAATCATTACAACCTAACTTGCCTCACTTAACTCTGCATAGCAGGGTCCCCTTTTAGGGTCCCAGCCACCGTGCTTTTAGTTATAATACTCCCGGAGTCCCTATATGGGTCTTGGGGTTTTGGATACAGGACCTGCTTCTGCACATCTCCAGAAGTCACAGTCCCTGTCTCCGTTGCTATAGTCTTATTGGCAGTCACCTTTTGTGGCCCCAGCCACCCCAACTTTATTCTTGTATCTCTCAAGAATCCCCTGTTGAGAAGCCCTCTGGTTTGGCAAAACTAGCCCATGTATAGCTAGGGATATCTCAGGTCCATCTAGGCAGAGCCCTGCATGCCTGTGTAAGACTAAATATTCTGAGAGGTCATCGGGTATCTCAGAGGCTCCATTAACAACACATCACCTATGTACCATGCATCCCTTTGGCACGGGTCGCATAACACATTTGGGTTGGGGAATTGGTTCACGGTCTCCTATTGGTTACTCAGAGACAGGCCTGTCCTGCATGTGGGTAGTCAGCTGACAGCTGCTGGTCAGGTCCCGGCTATACACCATCTGCCGATGCATATGGTACCCACTCAAGGCACAGCTGTAAGGGCTTGCGGGCTGTTAGGCCACTCCAGAGACCCCCTGCTGCAGACTTCCACCACTTACTATAAGTAGTAGAGAAAGTAAAAATGAAGTACTACAGAATTTAGCAGTAAGTACTGGCCATTTGAAATATCTCATAACTCTCAGCTGCATTGCAGTTGGTTCTTGACTTGCCTTGCCACTCGGCTATGCTTTTTCTCCAAGGATAAAGGGTTTTAGAGCAAATAGACCACTCAAGTGAAATCTTTTTTATTAGTTTTGTTTTCACACTGAAATGTATCTTATGGCATCATGAGGAACAAGTTACTTAAGTATTATGACTGTGACACATAGAGTATCTCATGGTGGTGTTAGTTTGTCTCCATTGATTGCTAAACTCCATTTTGCCCAACAAACCTTTAAGACTTTCTTTCTGAACTTTTTTCTTTTTTGAGATGGGGTTTACAAAGGCAAAAAGCATTGTCCCAAACCAGTGTCCTTAGAGCTATGATATTTGGTGCACACATTAAACTATCCATTTTATGTTTGGGCACATGGAATCTTGTCACTGTGATAAACAGTGGTTTATGTTGGTAATGGAGCACTCTATGGTTGTGCCACCTTTATCATTTGAGGAATTCCTTTGTGTTGGCTGGCAGCCTGCCTTACCCTTTGTTCATAATCAGCATAAATTAGCTGCAGAGTTTCCATGAAGTTTAGTTTAAGGGATTTGATAGGTTGAGAAGCTTGAATTAAAATTATAATTTTATTATACCTCTTCATTTAACCTTTAGACTGCTATGCTTTTGTACCTCCTTAAACCACTGAGAGGGGTCCAAGTGGACCCCAGGCAGAAAACTCGAATTAACACAATATAATTATCTTATGTTCTACTTAGAACATATAAAATAATTTTAAAACAGTTCTGATGTCTCAAATTTTTTTTTACCAACAATGTACTTCAAAATTAGCATTGTCAAACAAAGAACCAAATTACAATATTATTTTTTATTTCCCAGCACTATCGCATTAGATGAAATAATTTGTTTTATTTTTCCAAGTTATTTTATGTTTTATTTTTCACTGGGATTCATAACTGCATTTTAACGTTTTTATAATTACTACCAATACTATTTAAGCTTTTTACATGGAGTTTTACAATTCATGTTCACTAAGTTTAACATTCAAGACACACTACTCTCTGCATTTTCTTACAGTGGATGTCGCAAATTAATTTCTTGCAACTCTCGTACGTTGTTCTAGTTTTTCTATAATTTTTTCTTGAACATAACTGACATCGGCCTTTTAAAGTTTCACTTTTCTGTTTCAACATGACTATACCTTACAATGCACACTAGGAGAGTACTGAACTGTTCCCACACAATTTCAAACCAAATATGCATGCTAGAATAACTGAAAAACACAAGGCAGCCAACATAAAAAACTAAAGATGCAGAAAATTTTATGAGACATGAAGTGCTCTGAGGAGTCCAAGTAGACCCCAAGTTGTATTTTATTTTTTACAATTGTATTTGTTGAACATTTTACGGAACTATTTTATGTTAATAAAGCTGATTAAATTTGTAACACATTACAAAAATTTGAAAATTCTAAATTAGATATTTCACTCTTAAAAACCAAAAAGTTTAACACAGGGGTCCATCCCGCATAACAGTCTGAGGGTTAATTATATGTTGAGTGAATTGCTGGGAAATGGTTTGAAAGTAGTTTGTTATAACTTTTGTATGTAGTGCAAAATGTTTATTTGTATGTATAATTTTTTGTGTAGCAGAAACTGCGTAAATATTAGACTATAGTATTTAAAGGCAACTGTACCTTAAACATTATTTGGGATGATTTTACTCTTATAAGACTGTAAATACAATATGATGCACCAAAAGATATGTGCAATGTAATACAAGTGTACCCACAAAATACACAGGTAACCATCACAGGTATTTTAGACGTATTGAATGGGGATTGTCTTGCAGTAAATTAATGCATTACCTTGCTCCAATGTGAACACCCAGAAAGGGTACAGTGATGTAAAAGAGGTACTAATATTTCTGTAATTATTGGTGTAAGCACTTATGTCCAAGCTGAATATGGCTGTTTAAAATTGCTGCACCTGTTTATAAATGTTACTGTGTTGAGATGCCCACATCACCAGTTTTCTTGGGGATATTCAGAAGTCTCTGCTTAATAAAGATAAATTTTGGTGTGCTGTCTATGGTCCATGTTTTTTGTTTACACAATCAAATAAATATGAGTGAGTGCCTTCCTACTTCAGAGTTAAAATTTTACTTATTCTTCCCTTTTCACCTACTTGATTCATAGGTTAGTGTGTGTTTGCTGGAACATCAAACCAATAATAGGCTTGGTTCATCAGGAGATTAGTGTAGGCAATGAATGAAGAGGTTCTGTCGGCATTATATTCAAGTGAACACTTGAAAACTGGAGACTTCAGAGTGATTCTGGTCTCTTAAAAAGTGTACATGAAGATTTTTCAAATATGCTGTTTTGTTTATAAGTTGAACTCTTTATACCCTAAGAACAGCAAAATAAGTGACACACAAGATATCTTAAATCCAAAACAAAATTTTAAAGCTCCATAACCTGGAAAACTTCCTTTAATAGTTAAATTCTTTGCCTCATAAAATGGTTAGACAGTATGAACCAGCAATGTGTATTTTTGTATAAAATTCATATTTTGTTACTTAATTGCTAAGAATTACCTTTCAAGTTCATCAATGTTGCTGATTAATGTAAACTGGTGGTAAAATATTTTCAAAAGTCTTTGCATGACTTACGGGAATTTTCAGCAAGCTTTTTTCTATTGCAGTTCATTTAATTAATTATTACCAGTGTCAGGTGAAGTAATAATTGAAGCTGTTTTCTTTGTTGCTGTACTGACATTGCAGAGGGAATGAGGTACCATTTGAGCCTCGTAGCCAAAGTTTTTTGAGTAGACAATTGTGTTTACTTGGTTGTCAGCATTTTTGTAGCATTTACAAAGAGCTGCCGGTGAGGCTAAGGGCATCATAAGTGTATTTGAGTCATTCCATATCAAACCGAACACACTTAAAACATCACTTTCTCTGAATTTTAGTTTGTGTTCCCACAAAAAATAAATGGATATTTTGCGGAAAATAAAATTATTTCAGGATTTACAACGTACCTTATATGCACACAATGTTACATAAAAGCAATTTATTCCAGGAATACAGAATGGTCATACGATTGCAGATGAATAGTGCATAGGGTTTTAGAACATAGACTGCTGACTGAGAACTTCACACTGCAGCAACATGCAGGCTGATGCATTATGCAGTGCAAATGTGATAGGCTATCACTTCTGGAGTTTGGTGTAACTTAGCAACTGGAATCTGGTATTCTATGAAGCCTCTCTCCACTGTTTCATTTTAAATGTTACTTTGTGTTCAGCTTTTTGCGTTAGAAGTTCATTTTTAGCTCTGTGGTTTCTGAAAGTGCATAATGAGTGAACTGAAGAAACAGAGCTATGACTATTGCTTCAATCCATTTAATGTTTCCAAGCATAACACAAGACAGAAATCATTAAGCTTAGTTACCCTCAATACACTTACAAAATTAAAAATGGAGAACTTAACTTTGTCACCAGACCTAAAGCTATATGATGCGTGTCGAAAAAACAATTCCCAAAGTACCACCCACTGCTAACAGTGGTTGTGTGCTACCAAGTACCAATACTGTGAATAATCCAGAAGTGGTTTTGAACACAGTAATCATTTTGAGGCAAGATACAGCATTGCAAAAGCGATCTCTGGTATCTTAGAGCCAAATTCATTTATTCCATCAACCAATAATGCAATAATAACCAGATGGTAATCAGTGAGCCTGAAGGGAAAAGAGTGCACATTTAAATTTTAGCAAGGTTGTGTCTCATAGGATAAGATAGAAAGTTTGAATGTTTCTCAACCGTATGCTAAATTTAAGCTACATGTGAACAAACTAGTGCAACTACAGTGCTGTGAACTATTGACAAGGCATCCAATGACAGACTGCTGCTTGTGCTGCTGCTCTCCAGCCGTGCCACACTTGAATCCCGCTACGCACCACTTTCTTAGTTATTTTCTTTAAAATTAAGTATACAGGATCCCATCTTAGTTTTATGCAGATATGTGCAAAAAACTGCAAGGAATTTATTTATTATTATCAATTATAATAAATATTAAGTAAAAGATTACATATTAAGCATTGCATTGCACTCTATAACATAATTTTATTACTTATTGCCTGTGAGATATTCTAATTTAAAGGTAGAAGCGTGTGCCACTTTTCACAAGTTGGATTGCGTAATATTTTTTAAGATATTGCGATTTAAAACAAATAAGAATTTAAAACATAATTCACTTTGTTTTTGTAATCCATGGACAAAATTTGAAGTGAATCGGAGACATGGTGGTCAAATTTTGTGAAAATTTTTGTGACTTGACGTGAAGTGATTCATTTTCATTCTGGGGGGGGGGACTTTTCATGAGCATTGTTGTACATTATCATACACAAGCAAAATCCCATTCATATTATAAACACAGGTGTGTGTCTGGGAACTATGCAAGGTGAGGTAGCACTTAAAAGAATAACAGTCAATCTGTACATAGTGTAGGCTAGGTATATAGGAACAACTTTTGTATAAAAAGCTCTGTAAATTGAGCTGTTCAAATATATTCAAATTAATAAAAACAAGTGAATTAATCATCTCAGGGGAATGGCTTTCCAGACATATTCGAGAAATAAATAGTTTAGGAGTGCAAGTTGCAAAATATATTTGGCCTGGAAATATACAAGCAGTTACTATGGTCACTTTTGATTAGGCCAGTCACATTGCTTTGTATTGCACATTCCACTTTTACAGTGTATTTTGGAACGTAGCTCATTAGAATCCTCTTGTGCTATGTTTACAGATTAATCTTCCTTCTCTGTAGGACATGGAGATGTGGAAATTGCTTAGTAATCACTCCCAAGCTCACACAATTTTATCTTGAGATGAATCCCCTCTGTACAAACTGTGACTAGAATCACAACTCTGAGCTTCTCCAAGCTTGGTTGTTAAATGAAAGCTCAGGTCAAACAACAAGCAAAAGGGTAAAATAATTATTTTCTGCGACATCCCCTAAGATTTTTTGATCAATGACAAGTAAAAAGGGACTCTTCTTAGTATAGATATGCATATTGACCACAGATGTTCAAAAGAGTTTGTTTATAGGTAGAAAAGAGCGTTTTAATTCCTTAATGTCCTTAACTAGCTTGTTTTGTTAATATTTTTTTTTTCAAAACATTAAGATAATTGCCAGAGTAGAAGAAATTCACAGAGAAATAAAATGGTAGAGATTGTTCTGTAATGCTGGTATTTAGCAGTAGGTAATGCCATCCTTGGTATAATGACCACGTGCTTTACAGTGTAGCTTATAGCAGAGCATGAAATTTCAAGGCAAAGGTCACTCTAAAAACTTTGGTGACCACCTAGAATGGTGGTGCTTAACATGTGCAGGATTTTAAAATAATAGTTCCTATTTTTAACTATTTCTTTTCCCTTTCAAAATAGGGAAAAAATTACAATTCACAAAAATATGAAACAGTTTACTACAATGAAACAAATGAAAATCATAAATGCATACCTAAGCATTTCTTATTAATGAAGTGCTGTCCTTCTGCTCTGAAGTAGTGAGTTTTTGAAAATTATCCAGTGAGGGGCTATTTACGGAAATCCTTAGCAGATCATCCAGCTAGAGCTGCATTTAGGCATGGCCACATGTGCAACTGCACAGGCGGCAAAGTGTTGCCACTGAAAAATTAGTTTTTAAGTATAATTTTAATGTGCATTGCATTAGCGTTCAGACATTAAATAATTTATTGACAAAGTGTTGACAGATATTTCTATCTGGCATTAAACGCTAATTTTAGTATTAGTCCATCTGTATAACATCTTCCGTGTGCAAGCACATTAATCTCGTAGGCTATGGTATGAGATAGCTCTCCTTGTAGTCGCGTAACCTACGGGATCTTACGTGTGGCGTGTTCAATTCTTTATCCATTCATGGTTATTTTGATGTCATGCACAACACAAGTGACTTGGTGGGTTCACCATTCCATGTGGTTCCCAACATAAAATTAAGGTATGTAATTCAAGTACTGACTGGTCACAGTGAAGTTGGTTCTATATTTGAGATAAACAAAGTATGTTGAGTTTCCAATACTCTATATCCAGATTTTTTTTTTCTTTTCGGTTCACAATAGTGGTATGGATGGACAATCTAGGTTATTAAGTGGTGTTGCATATTCATAGAAAGCTGAAAAAAAAAAGGCAGAGGGATAGTAAACTTTTACAGAAAATACCTCAACTGAATTCATATTTTTGTGGTAAAAGTAAAAGTGAACCATGTAGCTCTGAACATTCAGGTGAAGTTGCGGTTCAAAACCGTAACAATGAACGATGTAGCTCTGAAAGTGCAGGCAAAATTAGAGTTCTAAACGGTAAGCAGAATGCGGAAGTTCCAACTTTCAGAGTTCTGGAAGAATGTCAATCTACACACACTAAAGCAGAGGATTTTTCTGTTCCCAGTAATGACCCATTTTATTGGGGATCAGACACTGACTATTTGGTTAAAAATGGTATTAATTAAAATAAAAATGCTGATTTTTCTTTGTCCTCACGGTGATACGCTGATGGATCTCGGCGATTTAGCAGCAGAAAGCTGTATCAGAGGGTTTTGGTGAATGGGGAAATTATCAACTGTGAATATCTTGTATATTCTCCTAGCCAAGGATCGTTCTGCGCATGTTGTAAATTGCTGGTGCATCTCAATTTGCAACATCTGGTTTCAGTGATTGGAGCCATGCTGGAATACGAATAGTTGAATATGAAAATTCTATCTCTCACAGAGAGTGCTTGTTAAAATTGAAAAACAGAGCAAACAAGATGAATAGAATTGATAAATGGTTGCTCCCCAGCATGAACATGAAGTTATGTATGTGCTAAAATGTGCTAAAAGAGTTGTTTCTGTAGTTTAAACTTCTAGGGGTCTAGCATTTCTTGGAGACAAAGAGGTTTTTGGCTCAATGAAAAATGGAAATTTCATGATGTGTCTGGAATTAATTGCAAGGTATGGTTCTTTTTTGGCTGACCATATAGCAAGGTTTTGTAACCCCAGAAAAGGGTTTACTTCATACTTGTCACCAGCAATTTATGAAGATTTAATAGTCTTATGAGGAGGTTAATGACCCCCCAAAAAATGGGTAATGAAGTTATTTCTTCTAAATATGTTTCAGTCATAGTAGATTCTGCACCAGATATATCCCATAATGACCAGTTAAGTATAATCATTAGATATGTAACTGAAGATGGCCTCTCAGTTGAAAGATTCCTGTGTTTTATAAAAAATGCAGGCCATAATGGAGAGAAGCTTTCTGAAGCAATTTTGAATTCTTTAGAACTACATGGACTGAAACTTGACAACTGTAGAGGTCAGTCATACGATAATGCAGTCAGCATGTCTGGTGTATATTCAGGCTTGCAGGCAAGACTCAAGGATGAAACTGCAATTTTCTTCATTCCGTGTTCAGCTCATGAGCTGCACAATGCTACGCAGCTGCAGTACCATTTTTTGAGTTAATTCAAGGTTTATACAACTTCTTTGCAGATTCTTCAGGTAGATGGAACATCTTGGAAACATCTTTTGATTCTGCGAGTATGTCACTGAAGTCAGTATCAACAACTCGATGGTGTGCACATGAGGATGCTTGTAAGAGTTTGAATGCAGATTGGAAAGCAGTATTTTCTACATAAGAACAATTTCAGAAAATGGGAGTGGTAAAGTTAGATGTGAAGCTGAAGGTCTTCTTAGAAAGTTAAGTAGTATTGAGGTAGCTTTCATGATATCAGTTTTTGGTTGTATTCTGCAATAGTTTGGCAAAGCAGTGAAAAAAGTGCAATCCAGGATTAGACATTTCTGCTTCTTTTGAGGGCTGATGGATTTTGTGGGATGATGAATTTACGTATGGCTAAGGTATGTCTGTATGGGATTAACTTTATGATTTCTTTAGGTAAAAGAAGCTATGTGAGTTTATAGTTAAATGGGCTGAAAGTGACATGATTCTAAGGAATGGTTGGAATAAGAAAATTTGTGACCACTGGTTTGGTGAAGGCAGAGAAATGAGATTTATGGTAAGGGAAGCTGTGGTAAGATGGTGGGAGAGAAATGATGAAATAGATAGGGGCATCATGATTCAATTGCATGATATAAGTGGCTACTCGACCACAAGAAACAAGAATGGGGAGAGCTAGAGCCTTAGAAGTCAAGCAAAAGTTGTACTCAGATGAGGGGCAGCAAGCTTGGCAGATTATTAATCAGTGAGTGAAGGGGGGGGGGGTGGGGTGGGTGGAAGAAACAAACATTAGTCCTAATGAAAGGGTTAATTATTTTCAGAATTTGTTTATTATGAAAACCAGGGGTAGAAGTAGTATGAACCTGGAAGTATTTAATAATTATGTGGAAGAGTTGGACAGACCATTCTCACAGGAAGAACTTAGTAACCAAGTTCATAAATCTAAGAACAACAAAGCAGCATGAATTGATGGTTAAGGCTTGGTGCAAAGATCCGGACAGGCTATCATGCTTGACAAGGCTTATAAACATAATTAAATAAAAGAAGGTGCCGGAAAGTTGGCATATAGCAATCATATACACAATATATAAAGGGAAAGGGAGCAAAACAGAGCCCCAATAGCTATAGAGGAATTGCATTGTTATCTAATTTTGGAGAAAATTTCACAGGAATTATGGCAGAGAGAATACAAAATTGGGCTGAAGAGAATAAAAGGATATCTCCATACCAAGCAGGCTTCAGGAAAAGAAAAAGAAGAGTGGATAATGTTTTCATAATTAAAACGATAAATATCTACTAAAGAAAAGGAGCAGATTTTTATGCTACATTTGACTTAGAAAAAGCTTATGATAGGGTGGATAGAGAAATGCTATGGTACAAATTAAATAAAGGTTTAAGTGCTAATATGATCAGTATACTACAGGAGTTATATTATCAAAATAGATTTTGTGTTAAGTGTGGTGATGGGGAAGTAACTAGAGCAGTTGGTCAAGAGAGAGGATGTAAATTAAGCCCCATTTTGTTTCACTTGTTTATTGATGATATTTTGGATTGTTTGATGAATGCCTGCACTCACACGCCAGCAATTAAAACTATAGATATCCGCGGATTACTCTATGCAGATGATCTGGTGGTATATTCAATATCAGCAATTGGCTTAAAGATAGCTATAGGGGAGATTGACAGATATTGTGAAGAATGGGGGCTGAAGGTAAATCAGAATAAAACTAAAATCATGGTCTTCAAGAAGGGAAATAAATTGCGTAAAGATGGTTCGTGGCAGGCAAGGAAATTCAAGTTGCTAGTGATTTCTCATATCTGGGTATTAAGCTTGGTAGTAATGGAGGCTGGTAGAGAGAGAAAGAACTGCAATGGCAAAAGGAAAAATGGCCTTGACAGTGATACGTAAATGTTTATACTGCTGTTGTTCACCAATGGCACTGGGGATTAATTGATCTGCATCATTTTCCCTCTGGCTTCCCAATATAAAGTCTGTAAGTTATCACTTTTAAGGCCTTTGCATTTGGCGAGATGCTGTTTGTTCAGGATGACATCTTCACAGAGAGTGCACTTGGGTGTAGGTAGGCATCGTATCTTATAGAGATGTTCTGCGAGGCAATCGTGGCCAGTTACTATCCTAAATAAGGCCACTGCAGCCTTCCTTGGCATTTTTTGTATATCAACTCTATCTTTAATAGTCTTATAATCTTTATCCTTTAATTTATTGTCTTCATTAAGCCTCTGCTGTCTTTTGAAATGTTGTTTAATGTTATTTAATTGTTTGTTTATTTTTATTTGTCCTACAGGTTTTATTGGTTGTATTGCACCTTTCTTTGCTAATTGATCCGCATGTTCATTGCCCAAAGTTTATACTTGTTGCCAGTAATGCGCATTAAGTGGGATGAAGGACTTCATGCAGCGTTGATTGAATCTCGGTGGATTTATGGAGGGGAGATTTGGGGAATAGATGAGGGATGGCATAATATGCACTTTATATTAAGAAGTTTCTGTAAATTAATTTGGGAGTCCCTGACAATACCGTGAATGCAGCAGCTTTAATAGACCTAGGAAAGGTAAGTGTGAGAGGGCTAATGTTGGAGAAAGTACTGAAATATTTATTTTGGATCCAAGAGTTAGCTGATACTGAAATAGTGAAAATATGCTTGTTATATTAAGGACAAAATTTGGGTATTATGTCAAATGTCTGGTTCAGAAAAATAGAGCAGATATTTAAAAACCAGTTAGACTTTTGGGTTAAAATTGGACACTTTGAAAGAGGCTTTTGGAAGGAAGTAAGATATGGAATGGAAGACATGGATAGACAAATTTTATTAGACTTATTACAAGGAATTAAAAAATGACCCAGAAAAGAAGTACATTTTAGTTTGCAAAAAGAATGAAAGAGAAGGGTTAGCCTGGTTTTGATTAAGGGTATGGAAACTAAGGGGAATAAGGGGAGAGGCTGTCCGTGGAATGTGCCCTACATGTGGGGAGAGGGAAGATTAAATTCACATTATCTTTCAATGTAAAGCCACTAATGACTGGAGGGTAAGTCTAATAAGTTAGAAATGGTTACCGAGAATCAACGAAATTGCACTTATAAAGATTTTTGAAGAAGATTCCCAAACTATGGGAGTTTTTATGGAAAGTGAAGATGGAATGGAAATGGTCAGTTAAAAAACATGCAAATTTAGATTAATGTATAGTTGACAAAGGACATCTATGTAATATGTTAACTTTTGTATTTGTATACCAAAATAGTTATGGCTGACCAATTAACTAGGGTTAAGGTCAGTCCATAACCATGTATGAACTTGGCACTTGCTAAATAAATAAATACTTCTTTTGAAATGTACGACATTCTTCCAATGTTTTTATCTGAGCTTCAGACATCTTTTTCAATTCACAAGGATTCAGCTGAAAAGAAACTTGTGGAGATCAGGAATTCCGAATCAGTTCCACCTCCTTCAGCTGCTAAGAAACAAAAAGGGAAGTGTCAAATTAAATGCAAGAGATTTTTTGATGAATCATCTGACTCAGAAGAAGAATCCAAATGTCCTGAAGAAGAAGAAAGAGGATCTTATTGTGTTTGAGATCTGGAGAAGAATGAAAATGTCGTATTCTAAAATTATACAAACTCCTCAGGATGAGTTACAGAAGAGTTAAAGTCTACAAAGAATATAACAAGGTTTTCATTTCTCTCAAATATCACGGACTAGAAGCTGTTCAAATTTATGATGCTGCAGAGAAACTTGGAGTCATTTATAATTCTGACATAGAGAACAACTTTGATGAAGAATGTATACGTTTTAAAAGCTATCTGGTGTCTATGAAGAAAGAAGATGGTGACAAGTTGTCCTCTCTTCCATTTCTCTGTAGAATGTTGGTTTAAAAAAAAAAAGAATTGGTGATGTCTATCCAAATGTTTACACAGTACTCAAGATTTACAACTGTACTCCAGCAACAAACTGTTCTGCTGAAAGGTCCTTTTCTGTTTTAAAATGGAGTAAGAACTACCTACAGACAGCAGAGAACCAAGAACGACTGGTGTATCTTGGAGTACTAGCCATAGAATCAGAACATGACAGTCAGTCTGGATTTTGAGGAAATGACAAATGAATTCGCTAATACAAAAGTGAGAAGGAAGTCATTTCTCCAAGTTCACTAAGTTTTGGAAAAGGTCAATTAAATGGTGTTGTATCATGTATTTTGGACTGACTAAGTGAATTAATTTTTGTATAGTGTATTAAACTGTAGTGATTTTCTTTGTATTTTTGCCATATATTGTGTTCAAATTTGATGTTTCTGTGGCAGTTTTTCAGTAAAAGGGCCTATTCAAATGTAGTCGTTAGTTTATAATTTTTGAATATTCAACTTGCACATGTGCTTTGTGTTATGTTATTTAAATACTTCAATAAAGTTTAAAATTGAAGTTAATGATTCATCAACTTTATTGCTGGTAGTCTGTAAACGAATAACAATGATGAAGTTTAGGAAATGGGCATAAAATAAATTACTGCACAGGTGCGTCATGCACCCCAAATATGGCATCCAGCATTCAGTTCTCAAGGAGTTTCTGGAGGCAGTCATAACTCTCATGACAGCAAGCCTCCTTCACATGGTGCTGTACTTATTGGTAGAACTGCACAAAATGTGAGAATCTGGAACATGTTTGGGATACTACTACTTCGGTTTCTGATTTAGGGTCAATGTGTGAAACAGTTTGTATTCTGCCCAGTCTGCCAGAACATTTACTTCACTGTACTGGCTTGGAGTCAAGTACATGAGTTTTTGCATTTTTTCTAATCCAACCTGAAGTAATTTCTCTTTGGGAGACCAACCCAAGGTGTCAAAAATTTGCAGAGATGTGGTTACGTCAGATGAAACAAACTGTAATGTATATCTATTAAGTTCTTTCTAATGGCTTGAAACTCATGCTCTCCAGTCTGAACATTTGATAGCTTCACTTCCCTGAATTTCACTGAAATAGGCACCTGGTCCAACACTTATTGTTCACTGTGCCAAAAGAAGCCAAGAAGGAAGTGGAGAAGCTCTATAAATTTGAATTGCTTCAAACTTTTCAGCAAACCCTTGACTTTAGCAGCTTCATTGTCTTTTCCAATGGCCACTTGTTCAAGATGAGCCACAACAGTTTTTCAGGAATACAAGAGGGCTCTTACAGCACTCCCTCTAGTCGCTAACAATCTGACTGTGGATATCACTAAGTTTAAGATTTTTTTTTATATTAACGTTTCCTGTCTCTCAACATTTTCAGTCTTTTAAGAGAGCCATGGTAAAATTAAAAGGTATTTTTAATTATTGATTCAAAAATTTTCATGTTGTTTTAAAATTCAACACACACATCCAGCACAACCAGCTGCAGGCGGTGTGCTTGGTAGTGAATGATAATGATTTTAGGGAATATAGATTTCTTTTGTACAGCCAATCCTGATTTGTGCACAGCCATACTTGCTGCACCATCAGTGCCCATACCAATAATATAGCATTTGTCTCTATATGCAACTTAAAAAAAAAAATTATCAAAGCTGTGAAATATCCAGTGGATGTAGAATTTGGTAGCTCTGTAACACCCAATATTTCCTCCTTTATGATGCTGTCATTTCCGTCCAAGTATCTTACATACACATCTGCATGTTCAATTGCAGTTCTCTCTGTTGAACCATCAATTAGGAGGCTTCAGTATGTGCACTTTCGTAATTTTCCAATTAAATCTTGTTTTAAAGTTTTATCAATAAAATAAATGAAGATCTTACATTGCTTCTCTTTGCCATATTGTTTCAAAATATGTACATAGAGTTTCCTGGCCAAACACATCAAGTCTACAAAATCTTTAAATGGTTTTCATGGTTTGCTACCTAATAGGCAATATTGAACAAATTAGTAAGATTAGAAAACATCTCCTGGTTCATCTTCTTACCACATTTTGCCATCAGAGTTTTCATGGGGAATTCCTTTGCCTTTACAGTGCAACATTTTTGCAGTGTACTTTACTTTTATTGTGCTGAACAAAAAGTCACATTTTAGTTTTACAGAGCTGGAGGGTGAACTAAAATCGCTTATACAATATGCTGATTCACTCTCAGCATGTGGAGATGCCTGTATTAGCATGTGGTGAGTCACTCTGCTAGTAAACTTTTCATTGTTAACATCAATAGCCTTTTAAGGAAGAATGACAAAATAGTAGTTTGTTTCTTCTCATGGCGAGTATGAATTGGCATTGAATAGAAATCGGAATCACTTGAAACACTCCAAATCTAAGAAGCTCCACTATACACTGATTAACAAATTGACAAGTACTAAAGAAGTGATTGTTAACATCTCATATTTTAAATTCAGGAAATGGAAACTAACAAATCACTGTCGTCAGTTTTGAAGTGCCAACTAGAGCAACTTCAGAATTTATATTTTACCCATATGAGTTCTGACTGATTCCAATTTAACATAAAAGAATATAAGAAATATGTCCATTAGGAAATAAAGTAGACAAAAGAAACCACCAGTTTGTATCACTCCATGGCCAATCGCATTCACAATAACAGATGACAAACAGAACGCAAGATTTTTGTTACATTAAGAAAAACATATGTTTCATAACACATTTATTTGATTTTATGTCTAAATAACATGAAGCACACTAGGCATGGAAATTAATTTTAGCTTACATGATGAACATTGCAATCTGAGCTGAAGACTGGTTCGGTTCCCTCCAGATCAGACATCTCTGTATCGCTTGAATTATCTCCTAGCTGTATCTCACATTTCAGAACTTCGTCGATAGCAAGTTTGGATGTTTTTCACAAAAGTTGTTAAAAATATTTACTATTATAGTATTCACTGCTTTGGAGCGTTTTCCCGTGCTTATGTATTACAATGCCAACTTATTCTACCATCTTATTTTCACACTGAGTGTTCTTCCTTGAATTAACCCCTTCTCTTAGCTACTGGAGAATCCCAGTTGCATGCATTGTATGTGTATTTTAGAAATTGGGTAAAATGAAACTGTTAACGTTGAACATACTTGTTTATTTTCAATATTTTTTCCCTTAGCATAAATGAAGCAAGCTTCTATATCACAATTCTGACACTTTTCAAGGAAATATTTAGTGAATGGAAGTGCTGCACAAACCAAGAAGATGCATACAAAACTCTTGTGGTTTTGTTTATTTCTCCTTTGATCTCATAATGGACATACTTTATGCTGTTAGTTCCTTGCAGTGATCTCTTATTATGCTATTCCTAATGTCAGATACAATACACAACAGAGCTATTGTGACATCTGCCAAGGAGATTGCAATACTGAACTCCTTGATTCTAGCTGCACCAAGTTCTTGTTTTTGTTGCCACTGACTGCCAGTGGAATAATAAATGAGCAAGATTGAGATTTGGTGAATGGCTATACAGAGAGAGAGAGAGAGAGAGAGAGAGAGAGAGAGAGAGAGACAGAGAGAGGGGGAGGAGAGGGGGAGAGGGATATAGAGAGAGAGAGGGAGAGAGATATAGAGAGAGAGAGAGAGAGATAGATAGATAGATTTGCTTGCCAATGGTGACCTGTGACTGAATTTAACGATCTGGCTTTTAGACATCAAACATGAGCTAGTAATTGCATTGAGCCTGAGGGAATGCTCAGATTAATGTTGAAGCTCACAACAATGTGGAAGTAGTTCAGAGGACCTACTGAGGCAACACACAACTAGCAGTCAAGCGAACAAGTTCAAAGATATTTTGCTTGACTCAAATAGGCTAGTATAATGGAATGAGTCTTCTTGCATTTCTTTTTCTCCATTTTTTGTGTTTCATAATGCTTTTAATGCTTGCAGTCTTTCAAGCTCATTGAAATTAAGATACAGAAAATGAAAGTGGTTGTATCATTGAGGCAACAAGAATGTCAGCAGTTATTCATTGCAGTAAGCAAATATTTGCACTTGCACCTGTACGCATCATCTCTGCACTATTATAATTATGTGAATGTAGGTTTTGCATAAAACCCCGATCTTTTTTATATTAACAATAGTCACGAAATTTTTATTTCATAATTCCCAAGTGTATGCATTTAACTGACTTACCTGTGTAATAATACCAAGTTTTAAAACTGGGAAATACCACAAAATTGTTCATAAGCAGGAAATTTATGTTTTTATAAAAAAAATAGCAAAATATGCATCATAACTGCCACAAAACGTGGATTTATTCCAGTATAACATTATTTTGATTTGATTTGCTTTGCTTTGCTTTGCTTTGCTTCCACAAAGAAGACAGCACTGTTGTCCTGAAGAGGAGAATGAGACATGCCCCAGTTGCAGCACAGTGCATAGCTTGTACTGCATGTTGGAACTATGGATTAATCTGAAGATAATTGAGGAGCATAATTTCCAAAAGTACTTTGTAGCATGTTGCAAGGTCTTCTTTTTATGTGACTTGAGTGCAGTTCTACTGTGTTTTGTTTATAAAATTAAACATTGAAGTTTAAAGTGGTGACAATTTTTCCATAGCTAAAGACGTTTTGAAATTATTTACACAGTACATTAACCCCTTAAGAACTCACTTAACAAATTTCTGTTAGTACTTGTTGGGTACATCATCCCAACTTATGATTTATATTTGTCCTTTTTATATTGTTTTTTATTGGTTTCAAATGCTTCCTTTGTCTAAATATTGCTGTAATGATGTGTTTTACAAATAATTTCATACTTGGAAGGAAGAAAAATTGAGGATAATAAAAAGAGGAATGTTAAAAATGCAAACTGGACTTGCCCAAACTACAATGTTCCATTTAATCATTAAGTTTTCACTTTCTGTATAGCACACACATATGTATACACATTGATGGTACTGTTAGCCTGTCCTAAGTGATAACATTAAGTGCAAATTCAGCAAATAACTTCACTCTGTTTCCTGTCCTGAATTTTCATAACATTTTTCACATATTTGGTTTAGATGTTTCGCACAAACCTCAGCATAACACTTGTTGCAGATCAATTTTGTCTTACCTTTGTTCCTAGGATATATGGCACATTATGTTGCTTTTCTAGGTATTCTTGCATCTTCAGGGCATTCCTCATGATGGTCTACTTCCTCAGAAAATTTGCTATTAGTTTCTACATCAGCAAGCACTTCTTCCAAAGATTTACATATTCCTTCAACTGTTGATTCATAACTATACATTATATAAAACATCATATTTTACACAGGAATGATCGCTCTATAAAGTTTGAAAGGAAGCTGACAGATACTTCATTATCTGAATGTTATGATAGTGCTTGTGTGAGATATAGGAAAACTCCAGCAGAACACAATACCTATTATGTTAGAATCTAATGGGGTGGAAATTGTCTGGATAAGAACATTAGTGTAAGGTACTGAAGACCACATCTTACAGTTAGCATTTTCCAAGAAAACATATTGTAAATAAATGTGGGATGTTTGAACAACCTTCATGAATTCTTAAGGTTAAAGCTTGTTTAGGTAGAGTTAAAGCACAATTGTTTGTTGCTCACTACAGAAAAGCCCTTCAGAGAAGATGTAGACATTTCAAAAATTGTACAAAGTTACATTGGCTTAATGAGTAATACTTAACTTTCCTTCATTAAGAAAAGGGGGATCACTTTACTGTGTTTTCAGTTGTGAATAACTATGAAAACTAATTTTTGTCCATAGAGCACTATGAGAATTAAAAAAAAAATGCTGATAAATTAAAGAGCAAACACAAACTTCTAAGGTTTCGTTAGGCATACAAATACATTATTTTGATTGATAACCTTCTCAAAAGGGTTCTTAAATGATGCAGAACATAAAGTTAAAAAATTGGCTTTGAAAGGACATTGTTAAAGCCTGAATTGAACAATTTATCTACATACACATTATTTTATAATTTTTAACTGTTCCTTGTTTTAAGCCCTTCAAAACCCCCTACGTATCACCATGTCAATGAAAAAGGATCCACATTTTTCTTTTTTTTTTCCCCCTTTCAATCCATTGCAGTTAATTGTTTTCTATGCTATAATAATTTGCCTAGTCTGCAACTAGGGTTGTTATCCACAAAATGATTTAAATAGGGTAAAATATAAATAAATAGGTGTGAAACTGAAGTACAGAGTTTTATGTACAGCATTCTTTGAGCTGTATTAGCTTACTCTCTTTTGGAATGAAAAGCTTGGAACTCGGACCTTTTTAACACATTTAAATACTGTTGTCACTTCACACTATACAAAGTCAGAATGAAAAGGGTATGTTTGCTGCATTTGTAAACATTTTAAACTGGGGTTCTACATGTGTACTACTCATGGGAGCAGATGTATTTCTTTTATAACGTGCAATGACTTCATAGTGTTTCAAGTATTGGTATCTCTGCTGATAAGATAGCATGTTTCACTCTGTGCATCCTAGGAAGAGAATTGAATCTATATATCATGATACTCCCATGTTTGCAACATAGGTGAACATAAAAGAGGTTTGTACTTCACATGAGATAAATTTGCCATCCTTCAAATTTTTTGAGTTCTTAGTTTTGTAAACCCCTTTTGTATGATAGGAATGTGTGAGAATGAGGTTTGCAGAGTTAATGTAGTGTATAATTATTTGTATTCTATAATAATGTTTTTTCTTTCTTCCTCTTTTTTTTCTTTTTTATTTTTCTTTCCTTCTTATATTTTCATTTGTAGCACAGAGACAATCATGACCAGAAATTTCCTTGTTAATTTGTAAGTAGTATTACATTTAAATTTAAGATTCAGGATTTCATTTTTTTGTTGTATGATCTGGTTGGATATAAGGTACATTTAAAATTGTATTGCTTTTATATGTATAATTAATGATTAATATAAAAATTAGTAAGCATAGTGGGTGTGTCATCTTAAAATTGTCAAATTTTTATTGATTCATACTGCAATAACTTTGTAAATAATTGAGATATTTACTTTTGCTTTTAAATTAAAGCAATTTTAATGACAATATAAAAATACTCACAAAAGTGCATTAAAAGAAGTGTTAACAATTATGTTGCCTCAGAATTTTATAAGTTTGAAAGTAAATTCCTGTTTTAAACCACTGTTTTCATAAAAATACTAGGATACATTTGTGTTTCAGAAATTATTTAAAAATAAACACTTTGTAGTTTAGTAAACAATGCAGAAGTAGATAATTTGTGCATTTTAGTATAAAAAGAACAGTTTAAATAGTTAAGCAACTGAAGAAAAATTTTGAATAATTGGGGTTGATATTTTCTTAATTGGGGATTTTAAAAGCATAAATAAATTTGCATAAAGTTACCAAATTTTAAATAAAATGTTACAGTGCATGTGATCACATTTAAGTTCTGATGCTTTGTCTCAAAGTTCATTTTTCTAACAATACTACTAATTTGAGATATTTATAAGTGCTTTCTTACACTTTGTTTTTCTTATTTCTTATGAGATACTGACCAAAAACATGAAACTCTGCAGGTACCATGATTCAAAAGCAATACGTTTCCTAGAAAGTATTGTATTGTGATCTTCATGAACACACTGACGTGAATGTTTCTGTTGAAGATACATATACGAGTTGAAAGATAAGCAACTTATTTACTTATTTAGCCGAGGCAAGGAGTCCCCCCTCTCCCCCCCCTCAAAAAATGTTGAAGGCTTTGTAGCTCTTTATGATAATGAACCTTAATGTGCTTATGTAGGTTAACAGTGGAAATTGGGCCGTAGTGGTGATTTCTGAGCAATGGATATTAAGAGTTTAGTGACTTAATATAATTAGTAGCAAGTCATTCTGAGTGTTTAAACCCAAGGACCAACCATCTAAATCACCCCAGCTTTCTGTGTATAACTCAATCAAGACAGATGCAGTCCTGCATCGGAGAACGGCATTTGTACACTTGACGGCCTGCCCTCTCCTCTGTACAGTCCAATGGGGAAAACATAAACAATTAGCACATTCAGGGGCATTATAATATGTATTTTCTGACCTTTCTTCTCTTCATCACAATATGTAATAACTTCACAAATAACATATGGAGCTTGCTCTTTAATAACTCTTATTTCCTAACACAAAAGCCAAAGCTAATGATTTACAGCCTCAAATTTCCATATGCACATGTTTATGCATATGAACCTAGATCCTAAATGAAAAATGCTGGAGACATAAAATACCTTGATTGACATTAGCAGTTTTCCAGCAATAACAACTTTACTTTAGTGGTGCAATATGCACATGAAAACCAAAGCTAAGGCTGGCCTGTAACAAACTTGAGTGAGAACAAAATTAAGAAAAAAAAGTAGGTACATGAGTTTGGTTCACAGTGCAGTGGGCACATGGATTTGCGTATCAGCTACAATATCTGTAAGAATATGGAAAGTCAGTTTTACGCAATGTGTATAATTTTCTAAAAGGCCAATGCTTGCAACTCATCCAAAATGATGCAGAGTAACCAAATTCAAAATATAAGTAGTACACATCTTTTAAAGCCATATTATTTCAAATTTCTCTTGTGAAATCATTATCCCAATCTGTCTTTAAATAAAAAACATATTAGAGTTTTGATTTTTCAGGCTTGTGATAGAAATAGCTATAGCAGTGGTTGTAGTTCAGGAGTAATTTCTACCACTTAGAGATATAGAAACTTAACCAAGTCTCCCATTCCCAAGTGCTGATAAGCTTCCTGTGATTGTGTTTGTTCACATTATAATATCCATATTTTAACTTTGTCATTCCCAACCTGCTTCCCATTCCTGCTTATTGTAAACCATTCTTTGATTGCAAAGTAAGCCAGTTCTTGCCACATGTGTTATTCCACATCAAATTGGATGATTTTTTTTTACAAAAATTGATGTCATGCATTTGACTTTTTTTTAAACTTCTCTATACACTTTTTTATGACAAAAAATGTCTGTTTTAAAATACTATTTAACAGCAGTATTATGCCTGTTACTAAGTAACAAATGTTTAGAAATAGTACCCTCCTCAACATGTTAAAATGCGGATAGTTCCGGTCCTTTTTATGTTAGACTTAGTGCAAAGAATGCACTTTCTTCATAAAATATATAAATCATTTTAAACAAAATATATCTAGTTTTATAAGATTTTAATTTTAGAATTTAAATTTAAGTATATCGGCCATTTAAAAAGGTGGAAAACAAAAATCGCTCTTCTTGCTGCATGATTTTTATGACAGCATTCCAAATATCATGAGGGTGTTGTTTCTGGTTTGTTTGGAATTTTACCTAGTCGTGTGGCACAGTGAACTCAAGTCGAGACTGGTGGACATATGGAATGCCACGCTGTCAAGTCAAGCTGGGATCCATTGTAACTGACAATGAATGGGAGGAACAATGCATAGAGTGTTTGTTTGTTTCAAGGCACCGTACTCTCAGGAAACAATCTATAGGCCTAAATTGCATTTAGCATGCCTTGTTTAAATGAGCATTTTTTTCCTTCACTTTAAAACAAATACAGTTTCACTACAGCTTTGGATGTTGATAATGGTGCGAAACAATGTAGCTTTAACGTGTCTGTCATTGGTTTTCAGTTTTCATATCTTGTATTGAGCATCAGCATCATAGGAAAAGTAAATTACTTTTTCCAGATCTATTTCCTTCCTTAGGTGTTGTTAACTGGTGGTGGAACAGATGAACAGCATTTGTATAATTTTTAAACTTTCTGATATGGCAATATAATTTTATATGTTTTAAGCTATTGTTTTCTTTAAGTAAATTACAAATGGATGGATTATTACTTGGTTGTTGTTCTAATGCACCCCTGAATGGAATCTTGTATGACAAAGTTATAGTCTTTCGAAAATCACAAATTGCAATACATTCTTTAGGTTTCAAATTTTCTTTCCCTTCAGACAAAAATGCAGTTGTGGTTGAGCTATAAAGGTATGAGTTAAAAGATGTGACATTTTGCTGACAATTTCTAGAAAGTCTTCAACAGGTGATTGTATTATTTTTAAATATGTGCGATCTATGGTTATCCACTGTTCATAAGTCACCTGCTCTATACTTTTTTCCCTTCCAAAATGTCCCAAATATTATTGACCAAGTTTTCAGTCTCTGGTCAGTTAACACATTTCCTTAAATAGCATTCTGGTGATGGGGATTACAAATTATTTGAGACAGCCCTTGCAATTACAGAGAACAATACCTGAATCTGCAATCAGAAGGGAAATGTTCATACCACCAGGTATCAGTTTCACATTCTCATGATTGCAAACAAGAAGAATGCATACCTTGGGCACCTAGAAATATACCTACATTGTTTAGGTCTCAATTGAGCAAATTTTGAGAAACCTGTTTTGATACCAGGATATATTTATCTCCAAAACTGCGGAAGGTTTCTTTTAGATTGCAAAAAATAAATTTCTTCTGTTTTTGAAACATGGTTCCCCCCCACCATAATGCTGAAATGTAAAACTAATAACTTTTTCCACCACAGAATATTCTAACAGTTTATGAGATTTGGTTTCAGGAGTCAACAAAGTGCCTCTCTTAGAAGCTAATGTTTTTGCTACCTTTATCATGTGGTTCAAAACGTTCAATAATTTGGTTGTAAGACCGTCTTTCGAAAATAGTCAAAATCTGAATTTTTAAGTTCCAATCATCTGTACTATGAAATCTGTAAGCTTCTGAATTACTTCTGAATCCTGTTTTTCTTCTGGGACTGATTCACCTTCAATATGAAATACCTTCTTAAGTTTTTCTGTTATTTTTTGTAATTTCTGGGATGAAAATGTTTTTTTCTGAGACAGTTTTCTTTTCTTTATGAATCGTCTAAGATTGATACTAAACTAGTATTAAGATTTGAAACATCCACACTTTCCTGATCTCATTCACATCTCTACTCTGATGTGAAAGTGAGTTATCAATTTCTGAGCTACTTTCATTTACTTGACCTACCAAATATCATAGGTACTGGGTCCAGCAATGCTAGATTTACAAATTTCACTCTTATCATTCATATCTAGTGTCATATGATGTTTTAGGTATGAAATGGTGAAATCAGAATAAGTAAGCAGTAATGGTAATGTACAATTATTGAAATATAATATTCTGTACAATATATCACTTTCTAAAGGACTGTAAAAGCTATAAGTTTACAAAATACATGGGATGAAACCCTAGAAAATCTGGAAGCATTTGTATCGCCAAAATCATATGAGTATATACTGTGACTGTGCATGCCCATAAATCAGGATTATTTCATATTAATGTCACAAATTAAGGATACTTATTGAATGTATTTACCACTTCTAAAATATATTGCTAAAGTTAGGCAAATAAACAGTGGAACCAAACAAACCCCTTATCACATACTACCTAGAAAAATATATCTAAATTGTACATTCTGCATTACATGTTTTGTTTCTATATAGAACTTACATGCTCTGAAAACTGAATATTCAAATGCACCTAAAATGGGCATGTGCGCACTCTCACTCACTCACTCACTCACTCACTCACTCACTCACTCACTCACTCACTCACTCACTCACTCACTCACTCACTCACTCACTCACTCACTCACTCACTCACTCAGTGCTATTGATGAGGAAAAACATAGTTCAGGAATTGTACAATGTAAATTATGTAATTGATGTAGAAATTAGAATGTAAAAGTATGTATAATATAGAAAAGCAAACCAAGCATGTAGTGTTACTCATTGTAATGGAATATGTGGAACAATAAAGGGTTAAAAAAATGCACACACACGTTTATATTCATTTCCTCCTTATAATATTAATGTTATAATGTGTGTTTTGATCACACTTGAGAAAGTGAAAGATCTTAGATTGTGTCTTAAAGACTCTGGGAAACTAATAAGTAGTTCATGAGATCAGACTAAACCCTTCCCTAAAAAAAAATCTATCTACTCCATGCAGCAACTTATACAGCACTTCTGAGTGTGGAGCTTAAACACCTTAAATGACCTACAGCCTCTAGTGTATCTTAGGGATACTGGTAGTGAATTTTCAAATTTCCATATTTCTGTATGGATTTTTTTTGAAAATTTTACTGTAATTGCATTGCTGTTAAATTAATACGAATACAAAATTTCATTTAAATTGGATAAATACCTTGTGAGCTATTAATTATTTCGTACATTTTATTATATAAATCTATCACATAATCAAAATGATGCATATGCTTAAAAAGTTGAGAAACGTAGTTGGCATTTTTGGAATTGGAGATTTGAATTACACAAAAATAGTATGTCTTGAAAGTTCAGTGTATTTTGTTGAGTGAATTATCATAATTTTTTTTAACATGTTAGAAATTTTAATCTCTAAAATGAATCATTTTTTGATAAGAAATATTTTTTTGGGGAAAAAGATTATTGGTATAAGCATATTTTGGTAACATATAATATTACAGTGAATACTTCTGCCTCTTCTCAGAAATTTTAGCTGTATTTAAAGAAAAACTGAGGTGTGTGTAAAATTTTGAATGCGGAAAATAAAGTTTTGAGAAAAACACTGATTTATAAAATATTATCCTGGGAAGCAGTGAATTGTATGCTTTGCATATCAGAACTCTCCTGATTTATAGTCCTGTGTGTTTGTACTTCCCTTTGTGTCCTTTTTCTGCACTTTTGTGCCCTTTTTGCCACCTACAGATCCTTTCCTGTTTGTAGCAGCAAACCACCTCTCATAGGGTCGAGTTGTATCAAGGTGTGACTGATCTTTAAGGGACACCGGGACTGAATTTTGTAACTTTTTTGAAAGCTATCTATTGGAAAATTGGTACATCTAATTAATGTGTAAATAGAAAAAATGACTGTGCAAGAGCTCAAAGCCCTAGCTCAAATAGTTTCTCAGATAATACAATTAAATATTATTCATTAGCAAAAAAAAAAAAAAATTATGATAGTGACAGTTTCTTATAGTTTAACACAATGAAAAGAAATCTAAGCATTTGATTGAAGTTGTATGGAAATAAATTTTTGTTTTTATGGAGTTGATGTTAAAGTTTTCCTTCATTTTCAATATAAATTATTTTTTTGTGAGCCAATGAGTAAAGTAATTATAAAATGCATCCTTGAATTTTTATATATCATATTTGAGAAGATGTGTGCAAATTGACTACAAATCAGAGCAAAACTGAAATGCAAGGAATCAATTTCAAGTGCAAACATCTTTCTAAAACATGCACATGTTTTAAAATTTACAGCTTCTCAGGTACTTAGAACTGCTCTGAAGCATTATGTTTTCCCATCCTTTTTCTATTTGGCTTCCTCCTTTTTCATTTTTGATAATTTACTCTTCCTGCAAGTTGTTTTCCTCTTCTCAGATGAAGATCGAGCACCCTCATATTTTCTTCTGTTATATCTCTGCATAATCACACCTGATACACTACAAATTGTAGAATTCTTTATAGTAGATTTCATTTCTGCTGTAGCTGAGCACCCCATATTAAATTCTGACCAGCATTTGTTACAGCAATTGTGATGCTCTTCTTTGATACAACAATTTTTTGGACATTCCTCTATAACATGGCATGCAGCAATTCATGTTGATTTTGTGTAACATCTCTTACACAATTATGCAGCAGCTCATCACAGGTTAGAAATGAAATTGAGTTTTATTTATGGACGCTCTTTACAGCTGTGGTCCTTAGCGTCCCATTCAAATTTGGACATGAAAGACCAGTAATTTTGCTCAGAGGCCTCTTTATCAGGCTTGAGGTTCTTTTACGTGCTGTAAATCTACAACACAGGCCCACAGATTTTACTTCCCTACCAAAGGAAGCCATGCTAAGGATTTTTACACCAGAAAAAAATTCATCGCCCTCTGCCGGTTTTGAACCCGTGACCTTGGGAACTAGAGACTAGCATGGTAACCATGGAGGACGACATCACAGGCTAGTCTTTGGTAGGTAGGCAGGCATTATCTTAGAAACGGTTGATTCAGAAGGCTGTATGGATATTCTATCATGGGTATCAGAGTGTGTACCATTAGCTGTACTTTTGTTGTAAAAGCTCCAGGAGTCAGTGCCAGTGGGACATTTGCCATGCTGGGGTTTGTTGTCCACATGCAGTGATTGAGGGTGGCATAAATAGCCTTTTTCATACCACATTTACAGGAATATTTTGTACTATAGCATTTCTGTTGTAAAAAGTCAATTTGTTAAAAATGCCATTACACATTTTCTGTTTATTTCAAATGGAAACCTCTAGAATTTTTTGTCTTTATTGACACAAGGAGTGGAATATTTCTGGGTAGGCCTAAAACCACAGTTGTTGCACTTTCACACACAACTTTTGAACAAAGCCATATCCCTCTCTAATTTGTAAAGTCACACTTGAATACTCGCTCATATTCACTACAGTTGACATTTTCAAACAACTCACTCATAGTTTGCTTTCAATACTGAAAGCATATGGTACATAAACAACAAAATGTATCAAAAGATGTGTAAATAGATATATAAACAAAGCCTTAAACAACCAATAATATATTAAAATGATTGCAAGATGCTGTAAAATAAGATGATATGGGTAAATGGAAAGAAAGTTAATGAAATAGACTCTTACAGTACCAAATTATAATTTTTCTTTTCAAAGTTCTAAGCTTGTATTCATTACATAGTAAATAGTTACGCATTTAGATGCTAGATGGAAGCATAAAGGTAATTACATGTGATCCCAAAACACAGCCAAATAAATTGAAAAATATGCAGAGATTAGCCAATTATGATGCTTTACATATAGAAAGGAAGTGGGCAAGTCCAGTAGAGCTGTAAAGGGAGCACACAGATGATTTAAACATGTCGCTGAGCTTTTAAAAATGGCACCTAGTGAAAAATGTTTGTCCAAAATGATTCACAAGTGTCTTCTATAGAATATTTATATGATATACTATGCTTCCCTGCCCAACTGCTGAATAAGATTACACGCATCCACACAAAACACAAGTTGATCTTCTTCTGCTTAGTACTTGTAGAACTGTATTTCACGATTCCTATACCACAAAAATGTAATGCCAGGTAATTAAAAAATAAACAATTTTGTCATTTTCACCTAAAAATTCACTCTGTGTCCCTTAAGCATTGTTTGTTTATTTTTTATTCATTCATTGCCCAGGACAATATGTAGACACAATTGAACCATGCCAGTAACAAATATAATATATAAAATGCACATAAATTTACTATGTGCAAACAGTAGACATTAATTTTAGCTTATATGGCTTAACTTCATTACAGTATTGTGCCTTCAATTTTTGTTTTGTATCCAGAAATATGGCTTCTATTTTGGGAGCATACACTGCTCCATTTAACTGTGCAGCCAGAGAAAAAGTACTCATCTAGCTTTAATCTAGTAAATTCCTCCAAAATGCTATATGTGGTGGAAATGTGGGGAGGGGGCAGGCGAATTAAATAAGAAAATTGACCAAGTGTATAGAATGGTTTGTAAAGAACTAATTGGACTACCAAGAGCAGACCAGGCAAGGTTGCATTAGTAGAACTATGAAGAACTAGGAGGAAAGGTATAATAATAGAAAGCATTTTGAAATTCTGGTTTAGGTGTATGACAAGGAGGAAGGCGAAATCTTAAAGATATGCATGACTCAGCAAAGGATTCTAATAAGCAAAAACAGTTGGGGGAAAGAAACCAAAAAATAATGGAGTTTTTTTGGAATGGGGGATATATGGGAGCTAGAGGAAAGAAATACAAATGGTTTTTGGAAAGCAGTAGGAAACAGAGTGGAAGATATAGAATGGCAAGAGATATGGGGAAGCCTTGAAGATAAAAATTCATTAAGATTTTTTATAAATTGATAAAGGGTGGAGAAGAGGGATGTACATTGATTACTGTAACAGACAAGAAAGGGAAGGTTTAGCATGGATGAGAACGGGATCAATGTATTTAAGAGGGTTGAGAGGCAGCGGTAGAGGGATATGTGAACTGTGTGGAGGAAGAGAAAGTACAGAACATGATATGATGAAATGCAAGGAAATAAGGAGTTGGAGGGAAAGAGTGTGGGAAAAGAAATGGGAAAATATGGATAGAAAAATAGTAGCTATAAAGATGTTGACGGGGGAAGAAGAAAAGAAAATTAAGGGCATGAGAGATTTTTTTTTAAGGAAGAAGGTAAAAGAAAAATGGTCTAGAAAAGTGAGAGAGGCAAAGAAAGAAGGGCTGCTCAGTGAGCTATAAACCCTGAGAGCATCTGAGTGGTTCAATTGGAAGATAAGCACCAGACAAATTATACAGGATATATGAGAACAAGAGATATATATTGTATAAAAATTGTAAACCAAATTGTACAGTAAATTAAATTAAAATGCATCTAGTAAATTCCAAGTTGTTCATTTGAGTTGACTTCTTAAATAATATTGTGTTATCCTTATATAAAGTATTACTTGTGAATGTGCAAGGGGAACCTGACTTATAAATTTGATTCCTGAGTGCCATGTAGTCATTATATTCCATAATTTATGTATATAAAACTAAAGCACAGTTTGATATAGATTCACATTTTGTTCCATATGTATAATTACATTCATGGCTTCTTCCTCTAATTCAGGAAGCACTTAGCTCCACATCATCTTTATCACTCATATAATTTGAACATAAAACAATTGGAAAACAATAAAGTTGCAAAAAATACAACTGGCCTTCCATTTGTTTATTTCCATAGTTACGGTGACTTTTTCATTCAGCACTGATGAGTCATGTTGTTGGATAAATATTATCAATGTTGCTACAAACACTACACTTAAATGTGTAATTTACACATTGTTTAGAAATATTCTCTGATGTTGATAATGCTCACCGAGCTTTGCATCACTTGTTACCATAATTTTTGTCTTAGTAATTGTCATTATATTGATTAATATCCTTCCATTAAACAATTTTGGCTAAATAAAGTGTGTATGTAAAATTGTTGATTTAACTTGAACTTCCCATGCAAAAGGGGACACTATAGTACAAAACTGGAAAATGCCTGCAGCAAGTTTTGTCTCCATTAGTCTACAGAGTAAATACCAAAGTTTACTTGCTTCTCGGTACCCTAGATAGGGAACGTTTTATATAATTAATGGTTCTGCAAAGCATCCAAACTGGTCAACTATCAAAAAGGGAAATTGTATATGATGTACACAGTTACCATGCATGTAATGCAAGGTACCCAAGCATAAAGTAATAATTTTAATAATGTAAGCAATTCATTTGTAATGATATTTATCTATAAACTTGGCAGCATTTAATAATAATCAGCAGAAGGGGATAGATTTATTCAGGAAATCTTAAATATTTATTCTTAAAATGTACAATACTGAAAGTTATTTTATGTTTAAGCATTACATACAGGAAGCAAACTTTAGCTTGTTTTACCCTCTGCTGTCCTACTTTCAGATTAAATTGCCATAGTAAAAGTAAAATTGTAATGAAACTCTTGGTTTGCTGTTTTCCTGCAAAGTTGTATCCTTTAAAGTAGCAGTCCAGTGTGAAATCACTTAAAGTTGAAAGTAAAGGCTTTGAATAAAGAAATACAGCAGTGATTTCTGCATAAGAATCAAGGATTTGTTTGTGAGATAGTGCGATATGGAACATTACATTTTTTTAACTTGTTGCCAAGCAGCTGCATTCACAAGACGAAGTTTCTTAGTTCTTTAAAGGATGATTGCTGCAGCATACTTCAGTGTTGTATGTTGGGTAGGAATTTCAGTTTGGGTGTTGCGGGTGGTGAAGGAGAATACTCTCTTAATCAGTTTTCTAATCCTGAAAAGTCACTAAGGCAATTTAAATGATGGGGTTTCCAAAATTGGAGGGAAGAAATTCTAAAACAAATGTGCTCAACACATTTGTTATCTTAGTACAGAAGAATATATTGTTTTACATAAGAAATGGTCTCAAGACCTTGCTTGCTGAAATAATCAACATAGTAATATGAGTTGGAAGCGTCAGGACTGCATCTTCAGTTTTGGAAATTGACAAAAAGATTGATTATAAAAAGACATAACAGAATGCAATCCTGTTACACGGATATAAATAATAATAATAATAATAATAATAATAATAATGATATAATAAGAGTAATAATATAATAGTAATAATAATAGTTTGTGGGAGTAATTTCATCGAGAGCATTAAAATAATACTTTAACCCTTTAAAGAACAGTGATTTCTATACTTGCCACTTAAGGTTCAACATTCAACATAACATGCATCATTACCATGAAAAAGGAACCTAATTAATTGTATACTTGCCACCTAATTAAAGTTCAAGGTCCAACATAACATGAATCACTCTCAGGAGAATATGAGCCTAATGGGCAGGTAGATAAGCAAAGGTTTTGCCCTATAAAGGGTTAAAGATACCCTCAGTGTTTGTCCTTCCAGAGAACTTTCATCACATTGTAGTAAGCAGAGGTTGAACATTACAAAGCATGACATATCCATTTGCTTGTCCCAGTTTATCTGAATATAAGTTTCTGCTGTGAGCTGATGCCAAGAATTGCTTTTAATATGATGAAGCAGAAACAAGAGTTTGTAGAATGAAAGTGTATCATCATCATCATCATCATCATCATCATCATCATCATCATCATCTTCAATGCGACTCATGTTTTGAACTTGAGTAAGAACTCCACTTGGTCAGATACTTACATAATTGCCATTCCATAAAGAAACTCTTTGAAGTAATCATGAGTTTCAGAATATAAACACAGTAAGAGGCAATGTAAACTGTATAAAAATTCTATATCAATGAAAACTGATTCATAATACAAAGAAGCTTAATAAAACATGACTTGGTGATAAAAAGCAACAATTCTAAAATGAATTATAAGAAGTGTAATAAGTAGGCCTATACCAATAATTTAAATCTTGAGAGATTCTTGGTATATGAATCTTGAAAATTGGATTAATTTATGGATGGCAATTGTTCATTAGAACTTATAATACCTTCCTGTTTAAGGAATGAGATTTTAATCCATTTCCGAGAATCTAGTTGAATTTGTCACAGAATTTGGACTTCTGAATGTTCTACCAGCATAAGTTCCTGTTTCTTTAGAAAGGTGAGCAAATAACAGATGTTGCATATTTTAGCACATTGTCCTAAGCCAATTGTATTTTACCATTGTGCATTTACATGCCTCTATGGTGTGTATGGGCTGACAACAAGTAAAGTTATTAATGATGTCAATGTATACTATTAAATTCACTTCAGGTGATCCAATAAAGCTTGGGCAGAAGCTATCATTCATAATGTTTCATACTATATACCATTTTTCTAAATAAAGATACTGATAACTCATTTCAAACCGGACTGCCCCTTTAATGTTAAATGCATTTTTTCATTGATATGTACTTAAAATGCACATAAACAGCAACTTAAATTTGTGATGCATGTTTACTATTTTGATTTCCTGTAGGTCCGACTCAAGTAGTGACACGTGTTTTAGGTTAGAATTTGAAATTAAGCATTGATTAATTTTAAATGTCTGCAACTCAATATGTTATAAATGCTTAGTAAATTTTGAAAATCATGAGTAAGTAATTGCTTAATTTGTGCATGAGTAAATGCATGATGTAAATCTATTGGAAGTTGACCCTATGCATTCAGAATAATAGTGTCATAATCTGCTAGATTTTTCTTTTCAGTTTGAGAGGTTTATAAGTTGACAAGTGAATTATTAATATGTTTATGATTGTTATAGGTTTTAGCTTTCAAAAACTTGAACAGGATGCTACAAAGTGTCTTTATAGAAGCATTTTGGCATTTGGCATCCAAGAATTGTTTTCTTTATGTTTGTAGTCCAGCAGCTTTATGTAAAATTCAGCTTTTGTACTTGGATGCAGGCGACATCAGTGTAGCAGTTTTTGTAAGGTTTTACTGAAGAGGTTTAGTTGAATGTAGTATGAGAGGTCTGTGTGTTGAATACCATTACAAGTTGAAATCTGTTCCTCCAAGTGTGAAAGTTAAAATGATAATAAGTTTCTGAATTGTAATTTTGGTTGTTGTAAGTGATATATTTTTAAGAGGAATCAGGAGAAATTAAGTGAAGTTCTTGAAGTAACGCAGAAACTGCTTATTTTTACTCATGCACTGTGTGGTTATTTCTGGAGTTGGATAGTTAATATTATCAGTAATTTTGCCTGAATTTAAAGATTGTTACAGGATTCCTTTTAAAAACCTTCCAGATGCTTAGCTTGAAAATGTGTTTGAGTAAAAAAGTTTTAATTGAGGTTTCTTCATCTGAAGTAGGGAAAATAATTTTAATTACTAAAATTTATTAAGGTGTATATAAAGTCAGCTTTATATTTTTTGTCCTTCCCCATTAAAATGTGATCTGGTATTCGAACAAAAGCAGCTTTTGTCTTACATATTTTTTACTAATAGCTGAATTGTATAATGGAATTGAAAATCATCATTGCATGGTGATGCCTCGAAAGGTATCTAAATAAGATCTGTTTTGTTTACATACTAGACTCAAAATTCCAGTTGCAGAGGATGCCTAAGAAAGGGGGCTTAACACTAAAATATTTTAAAATTACTCTTGAAAATAGCTCTTCAAGCGTTTAAAAACAAGCACTAAAAAAAATTAATTAAAAAATACAGTCACATACAAAAATTGCATTTCAATGAAGCATTTACATAGCATGATAAAATGTGCATCTTTGAAGCATTATTGTGCAATATGTTTCAAATATATTAAACATTTTATAAAAATAAGGTTTCTAACAAAAAGTATTTCAGACAAAATTTGTTCATATTTGTTGTAGTAATAGTAATATTTATTGAAACTTTTAAGTGTTTACACATGTAAAGCTGCCCTTTAAAATTTGGCCCAGGCCACTATTTTGTTGGTAGTATAAGAATCTGATTTAAAAAATTGACAAAATTACTTTTATAAACTTGAATAAATAAAAATAGCTAATGGCATGGGTCTCTCTGCCCTTCACACAAAAAGACATTTATTTAAATTATGTATTTCTTGCATAAGCATAATTTTCAACATTTGGTAAAGTTTTAAAGAAATCATAGTGTGTAGTTTTTTTGTGCTGACATTTCATGGGAAGTTAAACTGGAAGCACAGTGGTATATAGCTTTGTACACTCTTAGGGTATTTTGGTATGTTAGGTAGAGAAATTGTTGATAATAACACAGTAAAATCCATTTTTATAAGATGAATTAGACATTCAATCACCACTAAAATTATCAAAAACAATTAAAATATATTTCTTTTTCTGTTCAGTGTTAGTCACAGTAGTCTGCTTTATTCTGATATAATGAAAGAGTGTTAAAAGCAAATGTCATTCATGAATGAGAGGGAAAACAATGCGGTTGTATAAAAAACTAGTAAAAGATGCATGAAGTTTTAATCTTTTGCTATTATTTTAAAGGGCATGAAGTACCAATGTCTTACATTCAATTCTTCTTATTACAGGAGAGTGCTGCAGGAGAAAACCCCTGATATGCCCCAGTATACGTAAGTGGACCATTTTCATATATAAATGTATCCTAGAGTTAATTGAAACAAGGGCAGTTTTAGTAGGAAGCTTTTGTTGTTGGATGAGTTCTTATAATTATAAAAAATAGCATTACAGTATAAATTTTAAACCATGTTTTGACCACAGCTGCTAATTGTGTTAGTTGGGCTTTTGTACAAAGCTGGAATTGTGGCATTTTAATTTATGATTGATTATGAATATAATTTAACAACTTTTATATTTCGAAAGTCTTATGACAGTAGGTATAAACTTAAATTGAGTATCATAAGTATGTTAAATTCCAAATAAGGTGCCTAGATAAGCAGCTTTTTACAGAGTGATAATGGGAAGCAAATATTGAAGCTTAGTTTAGGTGTTTCTTGTTGCTTAATGACTTAATATAATAAACATACTAAGCATACAGAGACCTTTTCACTTGCCCACCTCCATGATTTAATGAGTAGTGAGTCAGTATGTCCAATAATCTGAAGCGCCTGAGTTCAAATCTGTCTCCATATTTTGTAACTTTTCTTTTATCCTCAAAAGACATTTTGCATAACCATGTTGACTCTTGATCACTTTTAAACAGTCATTAATCACTAGTATTACATTCATCATCTGTGAAGATCTAGGATTTTATGGGATAAAAAAGAAAATTATACTTTTTCCCATACTGGATTCAAGATTGGGTATGTGAAATATCAATTGTTTCCATAGTATGGATAGCAACAGCTAAACTATCACAGTATCATCTTGCTTAATATGCCTATGGGCAAAATGTGGTTGCCAACCATGGCCTAACTTAAGGGTTTTGGGCCTAATTTTGCACAGAATACGCATCATATAAACCCAGATTTGTCCAAGTGGATTGTATCAGGTTGTAAGCTTCTATAAGCTTAATTAATTTTACCCATTAATTTTGCCACTTCCCATCCCAGGAAATTGACAAAGGCATGATAGAAAATTGTGCACATTGCTGCTACACTTCGCTTTTTCTGTCATCATCTTTGCACTAACACAGTAGCAGGCACAATCCACCTTGCACTGATTACAATGTAGTGTGTAAAATGGAAAACATTTGAAAGTGGCATAAATCAGGTTTTTTTTGTAAAATTTTTTATGCAGATTGTTGCAGTTATAACATTCCACTGCCACTCTATTCTGGTTTGCTATTTGTAGAAGAGAAAGAGAATGAGTGGAAAATCAAAATACAAAGGAGTGATCCTGTTTATGAGAGAGTGCACTCAGGTTCATTGATTATGCATATCTGCACTAGCATCTCCCATTCCTCCTCCTCTGGTAGCAAGAGGCAGGTCATATTACATAATGAAAAACCTTATATAGCTTTAACATAATAAACAATCATGATGGATATCATTTTCAGTACTACTGAAATCAGTATTACTTCAGAATGGGGTTCGTACCTCTGATAATGTTTTATTGCTATATTCTTCTGTTCTGCAGGAAGACACTCATTATTCTGAGATAAACTTTGATTTCCATTCTTGTAACATTCCTTGTCAGTAAACATGGTGATCTTTTCAGGTTAATCTTCAAAACCATTTTTGAGTTTCGCCCATAGGTTCTGGTTTAGGAGAAAGTGAAAATAATAAGTGATAGAAATAAAAATTCCCTCTCTTCACTGAGCTATTGCTATCAGCCTACGAAGTAGTTGCTTGGTGACCTTTACCACGGCATGTCAGCTGAGTAAACAAACATGCCTATTCTTCTGTTAGAGGGCTCCTTAAATATTCATAAACTTATTCATGTTAAGCATACTCACATGTAATAAACCTAATAGAGATACACATATTAAATAACAAATGAAATTAAAGATTTGGCAAATTGAATAGTAATTGGGATCTGCCCGACTTTCAAAAGATAATGTTCTTCCCCTTTGTGCATTCAATCTCTGATTTCCTTAATTTGATAACATCAAGAACCTGACACCTACCAAATGATATACTGAAAGTAGATAATTTGCACTTGTTGGGTTTTTGCATCATTTTTGCCTCTGCTACTAGGTGATTAAAATCTATGTAAAATATCACAGTGAGTAATTCTAAAGCTTTATGAGGTATTATCATAAATTAAAGCTAGACTGGTTGAAAGAGTTTCATTTCACTGAAAGTTAAATTTATGGCTGGTTTTATAGGTAATTCTATAGTTATAATCCTGTTTTGGTTTGTTCGAGCCTTCTGTTCTACATATGTGCAAACATTTGTACATCACCATTGTTATCAGTCTGCTGGTAATGAGAGCAGATTACTGTGACCTCACTCACATTATGTTTAGCATTATTGTAATCAGAAAGATGAAAACACCACAGGAGCGTGCATCTTTGTTAAGAGATGCATCCATGTTTCATTTGCCTCCGGAAGAAAATGTTGTGCAAGCGAATCTACAATTTTTCTTTTAAAATGATATAATTGTTTATTTGCTCACATCTGGGTCCCTGCATCTTGTATAAATGTTTATTTTCCACTCAGAAACTACCATCATGAGCTTTACCATGGTACTAAGCTGCAGTTAGCAAGCTGAGTTACCTACAGAGGTACCTCAAAAAATAACAAGCAACAGCTTACTAAAAGCAAGCAGAGCTTGTTTATATTTATACCCTATCGTGAGCAACAGCTCAGCAATCAAGGTCAACAAGCAGTTGCTTTGAGGAGGTTGAGGAGAAAATTTTTATTTATGCAAAACCAAGCAACTGCTTGGAATAAGTGAGATATGAACCAATCCTTGCTTTTATTTATACCACCCAAAGATCCACAGACATTCTTCAACTTTCTGTTGCACTAAAATGTTATGATCTCCTGAAGGGACCAATCATTATTACTTCACAATTTGATTGGCTAGGGATCTTAGTGTGAGGAAATGTGACATTCAGAGGGAGGAAGGGGTGAATGTTAGCCCTACCTGCGCTACGACACTGCAAGCTGCAACTCGCTAACCCGCAGTTAAGCCCCATTCAAAAGCACCAAGTCATGCTCGAAACGCTGGAGCATCTGTTCCCTAATTCCGCTTCGTAATGGCTGCCAGACTCGTCCGGAGGCCATTACGAGCTGCGTTCTGGAACGCAAACGGAATAAGGGGGCATTATCCCAGCGTACTTGAGTTTGTCAACTCCTACGGAATTGATATTCTAATGGTCTGTGAAACACACTTGATTGCTGGTACTAACTTTTCGCTGCCAAGTTACGTCACCCATCGGCAAGATCGGGTCGGCCGACCGGGGGGCGGTACAGCTATCCTCATCAAAAACCACATCACGCATACGCCCTTCCCTGTCCCACAACTACAGCATGTGGAAGCCTGTGCCATTCGGCTTGCCATTGGCGGGCTAGACACCTTGCTGATAGCGGTTTATGACCCTCCAGACCATCGCTTCTATGAAGCAGATTACCGCACCCTACTCAACCTACACCCAGTGGTTTGCATTGCAGAAGACCTCAACGCGAAGCATGGGCTCTGGCACAGCCGCACGGTTAACCAGAAAGGCCGCGGACTCTACCGCCTCATCAGCGGAGACCCAAGCCTAATCGCGCATGGACCGAGAGGGCCTACGTTTTATCCGGCCCGTGGCAGGCCGGATATTCTCGACATCATGATCACCAAAAACATTCCATTCCATCTAGAGCTCTCGGCGGTAAACGAGCTGGATTCCGACCATGACCCTGTCCTGGTGGATTCCAACGTTTCAATGCCAGCACTGGTCAGCCCAGACTGGGTAAACGAGGTCGACTGGAATGCGGCCGTCCATGAACTGAACCGGTCTGTCAACCCGCGGCCACGCATCGATTCCATCGACGCGCTGGAAGCGGCGGCGGCAGAAT
The DNA here is from genome assembly GCA_030765065.1 of Deroplatys truncata. Lineage (NCBI taxonomy): Eukaryota > Metazoa > Arthropoda > Insecta > Mantodea > Mantidae > Deroplatys > Deroplatys truncata. The sequence goes on from CM060990.1 coordinate 152,401,981, forward strand.
TCTCCCAACAGATCCTGAATGCGGTACGTGCACATACCCACCGCATCCCGTCTGACATCCCCAACCCGAGAACCATCCCTAATGAACTCCGGCAGCTGCTAAAAGCCAAGGCAACTGTACGGAAGCTATGGCAGCGTCTCCGCCATCCCAGGATAGGGGCAGTATACCAGCGGTTCAAAACCCTGGCAAGGCGACTGCTCCGTGTGCACAGGAAGGTGGCCTGGGAAAGAACAATGGAGACCGTTAACCTACAGGAAAAGAAACCATGGCGGATAATCAAATCCTTGAGGAAGGATAAGACGCAGTACCAGCATCCTCTGCACGGCACTCGCGGGAGACTCGCCTTCGAGCCCCGCGAGAAAGCCACAGTGTTTGCAGACCATTTAGAACTCCAATTCGAACCGCGGGAGGACCCCCAGGACGAAGACTTTACTGAGCTCGTGGAAGCGACTGTGGACTACCTCTATGAGGAACCACATCCGCGCCACGAGGAGGTCCATCTTCCCATAGTCACCCCTAAACAGGTGGCTTCCGAAATCCGAAAACTCAATCCGAATAAATCCCCTGGACATGACGGCGTCACGGCGCCCATGCTCCAGCACCTTCCCAAGAAGGCCGTCATCCATCTGACGCGGATTTTCAATGCGTGCCTTTACCTCCGTCACTTTCCAACTAGTTGGAAGGAGGCGCGGGTGGTATGCATTTTAAAGCCCGGCAAGGATCCGGTCTTTCCATGCAGTTACCGATCCATCAGCTTGCTCCCAACCGTCTCAAAAGTATTTGAGCGGTTGCTCCTAGCCCGCCTCACACCTCTCTTTGAGGAAAGGCAACTCCTACCGGACCATCAGTTTGGTTTTCGCCATGGGCACTCCACCACCCTGCAGCTGCTGCGACTGGCCGAGAAGGCCTCCCTGGGCTTCCAGGAAAACTTCAAGACCATAGCAGTGCTGCTGGACGTAGAGAAGGCCTTTGCCACGACGTGGCATCAAGGCCTTTTATACAAACTCAAAGAGTTAGACATCCCTCCCGCCTATCTTGCCCTGATAAGCAGTTTCCTTCGGGATCGCACATTCAGGGTGAGAGTGGAGGGGAAGGTTTCCTCAGTCAGACCCATAGCCGCTGGAGTCCCGGAAGGCAGTGTACTGTCCCCGCTTCTCTTCGCGGCCTACATGTCGGACTTCCCCACGGAACCCAGGACTGTTACGTGCCAATATGCGGATGACGTCCTCATAATGGCACAGAACAAGAATGCCCGATTCTGTTTCCCTCCACTACAGCGACAGCTCCGAGCCATTGGCAGGTGGAGCGAAAAGTGGAGGATGGCCATCAGCCCGGGGAAGAGCTCTGCGCTTCTCCTGGCGAAGGTCCGTCGGTGGCGGCCCGAGCGGCCTCTGAGGTTGCGGCGGAGGAGAATCCCCTGGGTTACCTCAGCCAAATACCTCGGAGTCACGCTCGACCGCGGCCTCACTTTCGCGCCACATGTCAGGGCAAAGGTCGGCCTCGGCCACTCCGCGCTCAGGCAGCTGTACCCTGTATTCCGCTCCACAATGCCCATACGCCTCAAACTACGCCTATATCAGGCGATTATCCCGCCCCTGATTCTTTACGGCTGCGAGGTCTGGGGATCGGCGGCAGCGACCACCATCCGCAGACTGCAAACCGTCCAGAACAGGGCGCTTCGGATGATCTATGATACTGGACGTAGATTCCCATCACACATCCTACATACCCATTCCGGTCTCCCATACATCGTGGACGTGGTGCGGGAGAGAACCCGCACCATGTACACGAAGCTTACCTACCACCCCAACCAGCTGGTTAACTCTTTGGGCCGCTATGACCATAAGGCGCCACGGCGGAGGAAGAGCTACCGGTTGCCGAAAGACGGCTTAGGCCCCCGAGGCTGAGGCCTACCAATCCCTCATCTCACAAACTTCCCCAAGTTAAGCAGCATTGGGCCCGGTCGCTGGCTGGATGAGTGACCATCTACCAGCGACCCGCCCTGCCGCCAACTTGAGTATCCCCATCCCATTACCTGTATTCCCATCTTGCTTTGCTGCCATGCCGGCCTGCTTAACTTGACGACCACACAAGCGGTCGCCCAAGTTAAGCAGCATTGGGCTTGGTCACCGCATGGTCGCTTGTCCGCCCATGAGGAAACGCCGAGACCCAGCCAAATGGTAGTGCAGAAAGCTAAACCCCGCCCAAGACAAACATAAATCAAAAGCTTGTGTATATTCTTTTAAACCTCCTTTATCGCACAGGTAAAGCCGCATACGCGGCTAGGTACTGTGGCGATTATATTCCGCCCAGGTAAACCTGGGCGACCTGTTCTCGATTGCTGGATTGCTGGATTGCTGGTGAATGTTAGCATTGTGTTACATGTTTATTTCCTTTGTTTGACAGTGCTGAAAATAATTCTTCTACAAAAGGTTTACCACCGACCAGAAATAAGCTACTCCATATTTTATTTATTTATTTATATATTTCAACAGCGAAGCGAGGTTAATTGCTTGAGCTTTAGGAGTCGAATTTGAGACACACTTGCTTCACATACTCTGTTATAATACAAGACATGATTCAGAAGCCTTTCACATACTCTGTTATTATACAAGATATGATTCAGAAGCCTTAGCTTCCATAATCAGCTATATGTCGACTGGCAATGCTGGTGTTGTCTTTGTTCTGGTCTCTGGTAGATGGCATGATGAATCTGGTTCAGTTGACACCAGCATCGCCATTTGATCTACAGCTGATTATGGAAGTAAAGGCTTCAGAAACATGACCTGTATAATAATAAAGTGTGAATGAATGAATTTTATTTGTACATCTCTTTATAAACAAACCTTTTTTACAATAATTTGCTTGTAAACTAACTTAACCCATGTAAAACTTTTCTGGGTAGCTATGTTGTTCTGCTGGTACTGCTCATTTTGCCTGGCACCCTGGCCTTATGGCTCAACCCTTTGGTACCCTTAATCACCTATGATCCATTTCTCCTTTACTTTCTTTAAAAACCAACCATTTCTCCTTTACTTTCTTTAGAAACTCCCCCATATTCTTATTTTTCTTTTCTTCTTTTCCGGTCAACATTTTAATTGCTACTATTTTTCTATCTATTTTTTTCCCATTTTTCTTCTCATACTTTTTGTCCCCATTTCACTAATTCTTTGCATTCTATCATATAATGCTCTATGCTTTCACTGCCTCCACATAGTTCACAAATTTTGCTTTTTCTGCCTCTTAGCCCTCTCAGATACATTGACTGTTCTCAACCATGCAAATGCTTCTTTTTCATCTCGATTACAATAATCCACATACCCTTCTCTTCCCCGTTTCCCTTTTACTAACCTATAAAATCCTAGTGATATTTTATTCCTTAAGCTTCCCCAGATCTCTTGTCTTTCTATGTCCTCCACTCTGTTTCTTACTGTTATCCAGAAACTGTTGCTAATTCTTTCTCCTGCTCTCCAAATATCTCCCATTCCTATCTTCTCCATAATTTTTTCTACCCCTGTCCACCAGCTATTTTTATTTTTCGTACTCCTTTGTTGGTTCATACACTTCCTTAAAATTTCCTCTTCATCTTTTTTCAAACATCTAAATGAAAATTTCAATATCCTTTCCAATATTACTCCTTTTCTTGTTGTTTTTCCTAATTCCACTAATGCTACTTCCCCTGTGCTGATCTTGGTAACCCCAATAGTTCTTTGCAAAACATTCTGTAGCTCTGGTCTAATTGATAAAGTAAGTGAAGCAAGTGTGTCCCAAATTCAACTCCTAATGCTCAATAATTATTTAATGTTTGTTGAAAAGTGTACAGTGCTATATCAAATTTTTTGAATTAAAAGTACTATTTTTTTTAAAACTAAGAGTAATGCTTATCCAGACATCTTGCAAATTGTATCTATTGAAAAATGGCATTTCTATAAACTGCTAGCTATTTAAAAATTGTATTTATTGAAAATGGCATATTTTCTATTGTATGTATATTGAAGTTAAGTATGAGACTAGTTATGCTATTTTATGTTTCTTAAGCATTAAGAATATTTTTTTCAGGTAACATCTTAAAAAGTGGAACTTGATATACCTATCAATCATATTGAAGGAAAGTAAATTAATTCTGAGTAACAGAATCTTAACTTTCAAGCAGATAAAATAACTCTAGGCAACAGTGAATTTGTATCTTGAACCAAATAATGTGTTCTAGGTAATTTTTGTTGCAAAAAAGACTAATTTGCTATTCAAAAGTTACTATTGGGTGTGATTCCAGATATATTGATATATAATCACTAATTTTAGTGGAAAAATAGAAAAAAAGTATTGTAATTTTTCTTCAAGAGCCACTGATTAAATAAAAGAGTAAAACAGTAAGTTAAAGTACATTTTTGTGCACAAAAGTTAAATGTTGCATTAGTATTTTATCACTCATGGTTTTTTGCATATCAGAGATATAACAGAAGAAAAAATGGAATAAATGCAAGGTTTAAGCATATGTTATTGATTAAATTCACTGAATGAAACATAACAAAATCAACTCACTGATAACTAAAACATTATTTTAATATGTGTAAGAACTTCATTTTTTCCTGTCAGGCCAATGATTCCCTTTCAACAAAGCAAGGTGGCTTCTTAATAAGTGAAGGAATTAACTTTCTTCCCCTCAGGTCGACACCCTTTGAGCAAAGCAGTGTTGCTTTTCTTGACACAGGAGGTAGCATATACCTGTTTCATTGCAAACTGTAGTTATGTTCCAGTTTTCTTTGCTGTCAGATGAGTTTGGAAAATGCTTTCTGTTGAATTTATTCTCTGTAGTAAAATTTATTTTTGTGAGCAATTAGTTTTATTTTACACATATTGTGATTCCTACAAGTTTACAATTATAGCAAGTTTGAACTGTCATGGCTGTATTAGTAACCTAAACAATTATTGCCATATATGGGTCAATTTACACCAAAGTCACAGAGGAAAAACATTACATCTGCTCTTGTCAAGGCATGCATACTTTATTTTGATTGCCCCCTAGGTAATCAATATAAGTATTGGAGTTCACACATTTGCTACATTTCTTGCTATACAAATTTATCTGAGTTGTATAAGGGAAAAAAACCATCACATGCCCTTCACGTAAATTGCGGTCTGTAATGAATTTTATGTATGCACAAACATAAATGTTGTAGAGAAGGAAATGAGTACAAGTCGTTATTTTCTTCAGGATTGGCACATTCTTATTGATTTGCCAAAAAATAGATTGAAAGCTGTGATGGAAATCATAGATGAAAATGAAATGAAGATGGAAACGAAATGCCATCCATTCTACTTCCTCACAGTCAGAAGGGAACTTAGGAAAGCATGGGTACTCTTGTGAGAGAAATTAAATACGAAGGATATCAGTGGTACATGTGTTGTGTGTACGTTGTGAGGCAGTATTTTAATACCTGAATAATTTCAATTGTATTTTATAATAAGTAAATTCAATAACAGCCCGCCTTGAAACAATAAGTATGTAATAATTATTTGAATTGTATGTAACAGTCATTGCAAATGCTTATTTTTATTGTAAACATGTTTTATTAATGTTAAGTGAATACATTATATACTTTAATAATGCAAGAGCTGTGAGAATAATAAGTTTTAGTTGCTAACAATGAGGTAATAATGAAGTAACCTTGTGTCAATAATGAGTTAAAGAGTTTGAAAAGTTACCAGTCATGATTATATCAAGGATAAGGTAAGTTCAGTAACAGTTTAAAATTAACCAATCAATAGCAAGGAAAAAGTTTAAGTAAAATGCAGATATTCTATTGGACTAGAATTAGCCAATCAAAGACTTGAAATACCGAAGCTTACAAGTTTTAACCGTTGAAAGTTGCTCAGTTGCTGGCAAGCCTTGGTAGTGAGCAGATGGAAGATGTGTTCTCTATGTGTGAATCGTAAAATATGTATACGCGCTAAGTGAAAGTATTGAAGATTCTCACAGTTCTTAAAAAAATGTAGTGCTTTATAAAAATGTGCAAGAATTAATAAAAGAAGTGAATTTAAAAAGTTAATTTCTGTGATGTCTACAATCATTGTCACACCGCACCCTAACTAAGATATATGTGACTCTACAAACAAGACTGACGCAGCCAAGGCAAATTCAAACATAAATAATATATAGAAGCAGTGTTAATAACAAAGCTAAATATTATAGTGTAAAACTTGGAGTGTAATAAAAAAAACAAAAGAAAAAGAAAAACAAAAATAACACATCTTAAAATCAGCTTCTCATACATAGCAGCATATTGCGTAATAACAGTAACTATTATGTAATCAACAAATTCAAACCGATGCCCAAAGCGTGTTCCAGGAACTCCTTAAAAGCAGATAAATATTACGTAAAATACAATTACGTAAGCATACATCTTCTGCAAGTTTAAAAAAAATATCATCTTCAAGTTTAAACAATACACAGCAACACATCTTCAAGTTGGCTTCCCAAGTGTGGAGCTAAAATAACGATCTTCAAGTTAAATATATTATGTAACAAAACACCTACTTCTTCAAGTTGGCTCCCATACAGTTAAAATTACATAACCAAACAAAACAAAAGCAGCACAACATAACGATCTTCAAGTTTGCGTAAAACCAATACGTAATAACAAAATTACTACTTCAAGTTGCTTCTTATGTTTATAGGACAGTAGCGATACGAAACATCACTATGAAAGGAAAGAGTGGCCTAATATTGTGTTGTAAAAATTCGTCCCCTGGTTGACAGAACTGAGGTCATTCTGTATCCACTTAATATAAAATTAGATCTATACAAAATCTTGATAAAAGGATTTAACCAAGATGGCGATGTATTTCAATATTTGAAAGAGAAGTTTCCAAAAATTAGTGATGCCAAGATAGAAGAGGGAGTGAAAGCATCCAACTATCATTATTTAGTAGATAATCTTAAAGAAAGCTACAGAAATTGAGGTTGCCATATGTCTTTTAAGCTACACATTCTTTGCTCGCACTTGCTTGGACTTCTTCCCCGCGAATTTGAGTTCCATCAGTGATGAGCAGGGAGAATGCTTCCATCAGGACATTGCTACAATGGAAAACCATTGCCAAGGAAGGTGGGATCCAAATAAGATGGGAGATTATTGCTGGTTTTTATAGTGGGAAACTTCCAATTCGTGGTACAAGCAGAAATCAAAAAAGAGGCAAAGTAAATTTATTACTAGCATCTAGTATACTTTAATGTTCTTAAAATATTTGCTCTTTGATTCATTTTAATGCTAACAACAATTCAGAGAATATTTTTTCAGTACTGGACATATTTAAAAATGTGTTGATTTGTATACTTCAAATGACTATAAATTTTCATTTATTTCAATCTACAAGCTAATGAAGTACTAATTAACTAAATACTGTTACTCAATAGAGAAATTTTGAGTTTTATTTTTGGATTTAGTGGCACAAATTGCTCCTTATATACATATTTCATCTTTGGTACAAAAAGGGTTAAAATTTGTTGCCTAGTGTAATTGTTGGTTGCTGATAATTTGATAGTATTGCAGTCATATAAAACATTACTGTACACACTGTGATTAATCCAGCTACTCAAATCAAGGTTGTCTGCTCCATGATTTTAATCTATAAACGTCAGAAGTTAACATCTATGAATGTAAGGATTTTTCAACAGAATATTTGGATTTATTTTCGTTGTAAGGAAATTAAACACATGAAAAGTAAATATACAGATGTCATTGTTAAATATGAGTAAATTTTCTCATTTTGTTTTGTTATAATTTTAGATTATTCTATCCTATAATGTGGAATATGAATTTAAAGGTATTTCCATCTTGCTTCCCTATCTTAAACCTGGAATTAAAAATTTCACTTGAACTTAAAGGATCTGTAACTTGATTATGTTAGATAAAGTTGTAAGGAAAGTTTTAGTAAACATTTATGCTAGTAATTTTATTACCCTTAAAGAATTACATATTACATGTTTAATGAGAAATGAAGCAGAAAAAAACTGCCAGTTGTGGCATGGGATGAGGAGAGCTCCTCTAGAATGTGACAGAGTAGTGTTGTGTGATAAGGGGAGTTTCAGGAATGTATAAAAATAGCATGGTGTAATAAATGAACACTCACAGGTTAGTTTTTGAAACAGGTAGCCTAGAGTAGAGTTCTATGTGTAAGGAGAAACTACTTGGATTAAGTTCTTCTACACTTGGACAGTACAGCATTAGTATTTCTTTGTCCAGGGTTCACCTAGTATTTGTTACCTGTAATTTAAATTCATACCATCTATCCCTATAGTATAGCCCAGGGGTTGGCAAACTATGGCCCGCAGGCCAAATCCGGTCCGCTGCTTCTTTTTCTATGGCGCACGAGCTAAGAATAGATTTGGCATTTCCAAATTCTTAAAAAATTTAAAGTGGGATAATATTGAAAGAAATGTGAAAATTACATGAAAGTAATATTTCAGTATTTGTGAAGCTGTATTGGAATAATCCTACATTTTTCAATATGTATTGCCTTTGCCTGGCAGCGTGCTCTAATGGCAGACATGGGAATTGAGTTGCGAGAAAAATCATGTGTGGCACTTCTAGCTGGCTTTGTACAGGGTGCCGGCCTCTGCGCTGTGGTAACTGACACACAGTTTTAAGTGGGCAGCATTACCAGTACCATGTGTATTGCTGTTCTGCAACATTTTGTTCTTGTTTTAATACAAGCGTATTTCCATCATGTCGCTGTTGAAACCACAAAAGAAGAGAAAAGTGAACTTTGAATGTCATGCTTATAAGGCAGAGTGGGCTGAGAATTATTTCGTTACTGAATTAGATGGTAAAGCATTGTGTTTATTGCGCAATGGTGCGGTATAGCTCACGTATTCTGTTTTACGTAAATTATTATATCTTGAAGATCTTATAGTTAGCCCCACGTTGTGGTAGCCAATTTGCGAGTGAACAAATGTTGCAAATAGTATGTTGCAAATAAATGTTTGTTTACATAACTTTAACTGCCCCACGTATGGGAGCCAATTTGTGATAGCAATTTGTATATATGTTTATAGCACCACGTTGTGGAAGCCAATTTACGAGAGCAAATATGTGTTTACTTCACGCGAAGTCATCTTGTGTGACGTCATACGTTGGTTGGTTCATTTGTTCTGTTTGTAGTTCCCTCTGGCGTAGCAATTTGTATCAGTTTTAAATGTCCACCGGCTAGCTATCATCTGATCTGGGTAGGCATGTTTTTCTTACAGGTTGTGAAGCGGAAAGGAATCTTTTATCCAAAAATTACTAGTGAAGAAATGTGTTTTATAATGTTTTATTGTCGAACACGTGCACTAACACTTTCACAGATTTATCTAGATAATCGCCATACTGAAACTGTTTATAATAACTTCTTATCACTTTTAACTCACGTACTTCAACTTTGTATATTTAACTTTAGAATATTTTATAAGATTTCTCGTACTTCTGCTGCGTGTAACTTTTGACGAAATGAAGGACTGATTGGCGACGTGTAGTGTACTAAGAATCTTGTTGAACTGCGGAATCGACGTGGAGTGTACGGAGAATTTTGTATAACTACGGGGCGACCGACTTCGAGCATGGCTATTTATAGGCTTGCCTTAAGATACACCTAAAGATTATAAATGAACTGCTATTGGCTAATAAAACGCGCCAACATTAGCGTCTATTTTACTATCCAATGAAAACCACTAATACATATTACTTTTAAAGAACATTCTGGAAGCTTCTTTTACTGAAAAGGCGCGAAACATTACGTAACTTCCTGGTTCCCGGTAACGATAAACAACTCATCCCCTTGCTGCAGTATTGTGTTATTGTTAACAGTTTCAATAGAGCCGTATATTATTATTTACCAATAATAATTACAATTATTAAACCTCTGAAATCAATGTTACACAAAAATACATATTCATATTAAAATAATTATTTACATTTGAGTAATTTGTGATACAAATTACCGTATCATATGCCCCACTAGAAACATAATTATAAATATTTATAACTTGTTTAGAAATTTTAAAATTGTGTTTTTAGTCTCCTAAATCTTGGAACACACGCTATCACTTTCACTTTACACTTCACACGTATTTAACACATGACATGTTTTATCTCGCCACTACTTACTGGCTCTGGTTTAATTAATTTAGATATTAGTCTGATATCACAAAATTTTTTTTATAGCAAATACTATACCCTAAACTATTTAATCACTGCTACCAAATTGTTTACTTTCTTATATTGTTAACAAAATTGAGGCATTCAAGAATTTTGTAATTATTACACATATTTACCAAAATATTTATCCTCTACACAAATATTTACATCTCTTAAATCTAGACAATGTTTCACCTTTTCTGTTTGCTACTTAAGTATTTATTTTGAATTATTTTTACCATTTTTGTTATTTTGAATTTTACAAATATATTTACATCTCTTAAATCTTGACAATGTTTCACCTTTTCTGTTTGCCGCATAAGTATTTGTTTTATTTATTTTTACCCATTTTTGTTATTCTGAATTTTATTTTAACAATACTCTTTGAATTGTATCTATGTACTTTTAATTTAATATCATATTAAGTTTCAATCTTTGCATTCTTAATTTTTAATTCTTGGAATTGTATTTACGTACTTTTACTTTAATATCATCTTAAGTTTCAATCATTGCATTCTTAATTTTCAAATATTGTTACAGATACTAAAAATTTAATTATTTTTTTTTTTTTATATATATAATTTATTTCTCTTTTCAAATGACATATATATATTTAGTTAACCCTCTTACGTTCCAATACATTTCTCTGCAAGTCATCTTTAACTATCCAGCATTTACTTTACATCACATTGCTATTTACCCTCCTGGATCAAATTGTGTGTGGCTAAACATTACTCGTAGCCGTAACCTAACCTTCAAATTATTGTTAATGGATAACCTCTTGTATTCATTTGAAATTTCATCACATGATACCATTTGAAAACAATCTACAGTTTCTTGAACTACACATCTTTTAACAACTTTCATTTTCAATTCTTCTACTATCTCTTTAATTTGAAAGTACTCAGACAAATCTGTACTAAACTGTACTGGACTGGAGTTTTCACTTTGAACATCTTGGTACAATTTATTTCTTTGCATTACTGTCTTATTCTGTATTTCTGATATTTCCCCTCTGAGATTAAGTTGCACCTCATTTACATCTACATTCCTAACCTCTTTTATCTCTCTTATCTCACTTGAAATACTACTCATTTGACTTCCTAACTCTGCGCCTTCTACATTAACCTCACTTTTAGTGTTAACCTCACTTTCTTTGTTATCTATTTCCTTGCTCATGTTTAGCATTTTCTTTGAAACTTCTCCTATCTCACTTACTACCACTTCCTTTTTATCACTCATTTCTGGCCTACTATCATCTAACTTCATAACTTTCTTTTCAATTTCTTCATTGCTTTGATCTACTGTTTGCTCTAATTTCTCATTCCTCCTACCAATACTTTCTATTAATTCCCTACGATCTTTTTTTATAGCTTCTATCAATTCCCTATGATCTTTGTTTATAGCTTCTCTCAATTCCCTATGACTCTTCTGCATATCTTCCCTAATATTTCTCAAAATTTCCATCATTTCCATCATCATACCAGCATCAATAGTAATATTTCCTGCTATTCTATTCTTACTTTCTGCACTAACATTTCCTCCCTCCAATATTACATTGTTTGAGCTTTTTTTTGTAACCTGTATTGAATTACAGCTAACTTTTACATTATCCCCTTCCATCATTGTTTCTTGTTTTACACTTTTTTTTTTTTTTTTTTTTTTTAAATTAAAATCATACTTTTCTAACCTTTCTGATGCTATCTGCTGATGTATCTTTGATGTCCAGCGTTCTGCCCCTTTCTCCTAGATTTGTATGTCGCTTCTGCGTTGTATTGTGATGAATCTACGTCGTTTCGATGTTTTTTGTATCCACTTATCCGCGCCGTTTGTCGCTCCTCTTGTTTCTGGAATCTGCGTCTTGTAGATCATTTTACTGCTGCTTTCGTTCCACGTCCTGATTATGCTGATCCTTTCCTGGTCACTTCGCCTTCCTTTCCTGGTCACTTCGCCCCACGTTGGTGGCGCCAATTTGATGCGGTATAGCTCACGTATTCTGTTTTACGTAAATTATTATATCTTGAAGATCTTATAGTTAGCCCCACGTTGTGGTAGCCAATTTGCGAGTGAACAAATGTTGCAAATAGTATGTTGCAAATAAATGTTTGTTTACATAACTTTAACTGCCCCACGTATGGGAGCCAATTTGTGATAGCAATTTGTATATATGTTTATAGCACCACGTTGTGGAAGCCAATTTACGAGAGCAAATATGTGTTTACTTCACGCGAAGCCATCTTGTGTGACGTCATACGTTGGTTGGTTCATTTGTTCTGTTTGTAGTTCCCTCTGGCGTAGCAATTTGTATCAGTTTTAAATGTCCACCGGCTAGCTATCATCTGATCTGGGTAGGCATGTTTTTCTTACAGGTTGTGAAGCGGAAAGGAATCTTTTATCCAAAAATTACTAGTGAAGAAATGTGTTTTATAATGTTTTATTGTCGAACACGTGCACTAACACTTTCACAGATTTATCTAGATAATCGCCATACTGAAACTGTTTATAATAACTTCTTATCACTTTTAACTCACGTACTTCAACTTTGTATATTTAACTTTAGAATATTTTATAAGATTTCTCGTACTTCTGCTGCGTGTAACTTATGACGAAATGAAGGACTGATTGGCGACGTGTAGTGTACTAAGAATCTTGTTGAACTGCGGAATCGACGTGGAGTGTACGGAGAATTTTGTATAACTACGGGGCGACCGACTTCGAGCATGGCTATTTATAGGCTTGCCTTAAGATACACCTAAAGATTATAAATGAACTGCTATTGGCTAATAAAACGCGTCAACATTAGCGTCTATTTTACTATCCAATGAAAACCACTAATACATATTACTTTTAAAGAACATTCTGGAAGCTTTTTTTACTGAAAAGGCGCGAAACATTACGTAACTTCCTGGTTCCCGGTAACGATAAACAACTCATCCCCTTGCTGCAGTATTGTGTTATTGTTAACAGTTTCAATAGAGCCGTATATTATTATTTACCAATAATAATTACAATTATTAAACCTCTGAAATCAATGTTACACAAAAATACATATTCATATTAAAATAATTATTTACATTTGAGTAATTTGTGATACAAATTACCGTATCAGCAATGACACTATAGCTGTACTAAAAGAGTACAAAATATGCCGGAATTACCAGACTAAGCATTCGGCACAATATTCCCAACTCATTGGGAAAGAACGATTAGAAAAATTACGAACTTTAAAACAGAGTATTTCATTACAATGCAGTTTCTTCATGAAAATGAAAAATAAAAATGGGGCTTCAGCTAAAGTAAGTTTACAAATAGCTCATTTGTTAGCCAAGGAGGGAAAACTAATTACTGATGGTGACTTAATTAAAACATGTCTGATTGTAGCAGCCAAAGAAATGTGTCCAGAGAAAATGGATTTATTTAATTCTATCAGCCTTTCCCTGAGAACAGTTGCTTGAAGAGTTGGGGATATTGACAGCCACATCAGTAACCAATTAATTAACAAGGCAAATGATTTTGAGTGGTTTTCCTTGCCTCTTGATCAGTCGACAGATGTTACAGATACTGCTAGTTGCTGCTGTTTATTCGAGGAGTCACTGCAGGCTTTGAAGTGATGGAATTAGTTTCTAAGAATAGTCTGCATGGAACAACTACAGGCGAAAATATTTACAAAGAAGTTGAGAAAATGTTAACGAAGTACAACCTGCAGTGGAATCGGTTAAGATGTGTCACACCTGATGGTGGTAAAAATATGAGTGGAACGGACAAAGGCTTGCACATTTACAAGGCTTGCAAAAATAAAGGGTTTATCAGAGGCTATTGTTATTCATTGCATTATACATCAGCAGATGCTCTGTGGCAAATATTTGAATCTGTCATATGTTTTAGAACCAGTTGTGTCAATGGTGAACTTCATTCATTCTCGTGGACTGAACCACCATCAGTTCCATGATTTTCTGTCAGAAGTGGAAGGTGAATTTCCTGACTTGCGCTACCATACACCAGTTTGATGCTTAGCAGTGGTAAAGTTTTGTTAAGATTTTTTGAGCTCAGGTTGAGATTGATATTTTTCTCAATGAGTAAAACCACCCTGAACCACTATTACTGAATATAGAATGGCTTTGGAAATTAGCTTTTGCTGCCGATATCATAGGATTTCTTAATGGATTCAACTTGAAATTACAAGGCAAAACAGTGCTAATAAGTAAAACTTATACTGTGATAAAGTTGTTTTGATGACATCTGGCTTGATTGAGTCACAAATCATGTCAAGGTGCTTCATACATTTCCTATACTGTCAAAAATTGTAAGAAGAAGTGAAATCTCCATCCCCTCACAAATTTACAAGTGATATATTTTCTGAGCTCAAACAACAGTCTAACGTTTTTCGAATCTTGATGCAAATGCAGAAGACATTTATTTCCATATTTGAAAATAAATAAATTATGTTTTATTTATGGACACTCTTTAACTGCTATGGTTCTTAGCGTCCCATTCAATATTGGGCATGAAAGACTGGAAAGATTGCTCAGAGGCCTCTTTATCAGGCTTGTGGTTCTTTTATGTGCCGTAAATCTATGACACGGGACCACTGGCTTTACTTCTGTTCCAAACGAAGCCATGCTAAGGATTTTATGCCCAAAAAGATCCTATGCCCTCTGCCACGTTTGAACCCGCAACCTTGGGAATTAGAGGCTAGCATGGTAACACTAGATTGCAGAGGACAACAAATCCATTTGACTGTTTCAATTGAGAAACTTCCACCAAACCTTCAATTGGAAGTAAGTAATCTGCAGTGTGATGATATGCTAAAAGCAAATTTCAAGAGAAGAATCTGACAGAATTGTATAAGTGTCTTCCAAGTGATGAATGTGGTGAACTAAGATCATATGCTGGGTGTTTGATCTCTGTATTTGAAAGTACCTATTTGTGCGAAAAAGCATTTTCAAGGATGAAATATGTAAAACATCATTATAGGTTCGCATTAACAGATGAACATCTGCAATCAATGTTTTTCATGCCAGCAGATAATAATTTCATATAATTTACTTTGTTGATTTATAGGTGGGGTTGAGTGTCCAAGATTGTCAATAATTTCTCGCATTCATTTTGCAAAGAAAATGGCTTACTATTCAGGCATCTTTCACTCATTCATAATAACAATAATAATAATATATTTATTGTCAATAGACTGAAATACAGTTTCTGACATTGTCAAATGATTACATATTTACGTAATTACAAGTGTATAATACAATTTATTCAAACTTACATACTACAATTCGTCCATGGTATATACAGTCTTATTTATTAGGTAACTCTTAAGCCTAGTCTTAAAACTATGTGCTGTATTAGGTTGCTTTACAAAATCTGGCAGCTTATTATATAGGAATTGTCCCATTACTTTAGGATCCTTGTAACTAACTGTAATTCTAAAACCCTCTCTGAAGAAATCACTATTATTGTGTGTATTGTAATGCTGAATATCATTGTTTCTCAAATTATCTTTTTGTAATGCATATATTATTACTTTATAAACATATAATGAAATTACTGTAAGAACTTGTTTATCTTTAAAAAATTTCCTGCATGAATCCCTATGATTTAATTGATATATTATTCTGATTGCCTTCTTCAGTAATTTCAGTAGTCTTTCAATGTTTGCTTTTGTACAACACCCCCAGATTTCTATCCCATACATTAAATGAGGAAAGATGACCCCATAATATATCATTTTTAATTCTCTTTCTTCTAGAATATTTGAGAAATACCTAAGTAAATACAATGAATTGCTAATTTTACCACAAATATGCTGAATGTGTTCTGACCATGTTAATATTGGGTCAATTATGATTCCCAGAAATTTATGTACATTTGTGCCAACTATATTATAATTTGGTAATTGTAGAGTATTATGTGTATTGTTAGAATTCCTTAGATTAAATTGGAATAGTTTGGTCTTAGACATATTACATTTTAAATTGTTTTCCCTAAAAAATTTAAAAAGCGAGTCGATGTTTCTTGTCATTGTGTTAAGTAGTTCCTCGGTTGAAACATCCCAACATACAGTAGTTGTGTCATCGGCATATGAAATAACTTTACTTTTGTCTGTGGTAGGAATGTCATTCACATAGAGAATAAATAAAAGGGGACCTAATACTGAGCCTTGAGGTACTCCATATTTTACAGTTTTAAATTTGGAAGTAGTTTTGGTTGTTAAGTTTCCTTGTTTATGATATATTTGAGTAGCCTGCTTTCTGCCAATAAGATAGGAGCTAATTTAGATCTTTAGTTGGACTCCTAATCCCAAATGCTTCCAACTTGGTCAATAAAATATTATGATCTACACAGTCAAATGCTTTGGTAAGGTCAAAAAATAGTGTTGCAGTTTTTTCTTTATTTTCTAGGCGTTTTACTATATTACTCGTGCACTCCATTATTGCTGAAATAGTAGAATAATGTTTCCTGAAACCATGTTGTGAATTAGTAACAGCACTATGTTTTTCTAAGAAGTGAATTAGTCGTAATATAACACTTTCAAAAATTTTGGCTAATTCTGATGTTAATGTAATTGGCCTGAAGTTGTTGATGTCCTTAGTATCACCTTTTTTATGCACGGGACTGACAATTGATATTTTAAGACATTCCGGAAACTCTCCTCTCAAAATAGAGTTATTAATAAGGTGCTCAAGAGGGCTTGCAAGAACATGTTTGCACTGTTTTAAGGTTAGGGAATTAATTTCATCCCAATCACTAGTGGTTTTGTTTGGTAACTTATTTATGATATTAATAATTTCAGTTATAGTCACAGGATTGATAAAAACAGATGGATATATTGTTTTAGAGTTAAAATTGGTTACAGGAATTTGGTTACTTGATTGTGCTGCAACATTTAGAAAAAAATCATTTATATATTCACATAATTGAATAGGGTCTTTTAGTACCGAGCCATTTATGTTCAATTCCAGATCTTTAGTGTTGGGATTATTTTGCCTAGCTTCGTTAACTATACCCCATGTTGTTTTACTAATGTTCCCTGAATTGTTTATTTTGCTTCTATACACATTAGCTTTAAGATCATTAAGAGTTACCAAATAATGCTTTTTTGTCTGTTTGTACAATTTTTTGTAATGCTCATTTGCTGTTGATTTATGTAATTCATAATACTGCTTCATCTTATGTATGAGCTTAATGGTTTCAGAATCTAGTTTAACTTTTGAGTTTTTGTTCTTATGTGCAACTTTAGTTTTAGTATGGCAACATGGATTAAAATGAATACTGAATACTCTATAAAATTCATCCCACTTATCATTCACACTATTAGCCGAGTACATAGTGCCCCAAGTTTCTTCTCCTAGTTTTTCCATTAACTGAGCAATGCAAGTTTCATTCATATCACGGAATGTTTTCAGTACTTTTTGTTTTACATTTCCCCTTATACCTAAGAAATCAACACACTGGGCATAGTGATCAGATATATACATATTAATATTATATATATATATATATATATATATATATATATATTAGTCTTAACACTATTTATATTAGTTGCAACATGGTCGATGGTGGAGGATAATAATACTGTTTCCCTAGTTGGACTGTATATTAAATCATGAATATTGAATGAGTTAAATATATCTAGAAGTTTCTTGTATGAGTTATCAGAACAGTTCAAATTTATTCTAAGATCACCTGCAATAATTAGATTTTTGTATTTTGTTGATAAACTGGATAATAATTCATCTAAATGTGCCATGAATAGGTCTATTTCTGTGTTTGGAGACCTATAAATCCCAAGGATTAAAATACTGTATTTCTGAGCTTCTAGCTTTAAAGCTGCAACCTCAAATAATTTCTCTACCACAAAGTCGCTCACATCTTCATTTGAAACTCTCAGAGAGCTTTGAGCTAACATAACTACCCCACCCCTTTGCATTGGGACCTAGTGTAACTACTTATAATGTCATAATTATTAATTTAACACACTCATTTGTTCACTATTTAGCCCATGTTCAGTAAATATTGCAATTTCTGGTGAGTACTCACTCAATAGTTGTTCACAGGCTACAATTTCATGTGGAAAGTATTATGTATGCAAAGTTCACAAATACCAAATACCTTGAAGCAGCGCTTGAAGTGTCACTAACAAAGTAGGGAAAATGTGGGTGATTTTGAGTGCAAGGGTTGCGAAGAAAACTTTCTCTAAAGGTTGGTAGCCACGGTGGAATTATCACTGAGATGCCATGGTCTCAGTGTTGTTATAAATAATGACAAAGTTCCCTATTGGCACATTGACTCTTGTCATCAAATAAGCTTGCAATCAGTGCAATATCTTCCCCCACCCAACTCAGCTCTACCTGTGCAGTCCCATGCATTTCTTGTGATTTCACTATTGTAGGTAGCAGGTGTTCAGCTTCTGTCAGTGGGGAGCGTGTTCATTTATTACCAAAAAATCTGAATGTATAGCAGCTACAGATTAAAATGCACAAGTTTACAGTATTAAAACTACATATATACAATTTATTACTCACCATTATTTCAGATGCTGTTGTACATTACCCCATTCTGCAGTAAGACATGTGTTCAAACAAATTATTTGCCACTCTCTGTAATTTCACTTTGGTAACAGACCATATTTCATCTGTTATATTTTCGCTTTCAGTTCTTCAATAGTATAGGGATTATTGCAAACTTTGCCTTTTAGGTTGTTCCAAAGACAATTGGTGTAAGATGGGTCAGTTACCTAGTGAGCCCTTAAACCTTCACTAATTGCATGTTCATCAAACACTTAGACGTATGTTCAGAGAATTGTGAGTGGTAACTGCTGTGGCACCATCCTGTTGAAGATACCCATAATCGTTTTCTTCCTGTATCAGCTCCTTTATTCTTGTAGTAGAATCTATTTGTTGAAGTTTCTGCACAAACTTATTTTATATAGTTGAAATGTCAGCAGTGTGATCATTTGTGGGCTGACCCCAAAGATATGTTTGTGTCCTGCACTAGATGATTAAGTGATATTCTGGGACTTGTAACTGTGCCTGAATATCCCTAAGTTTATCCTCAATTAAAACATGTCTCTTCTCCTCTGTATGTTACAAACTATTACACCCATATTTTTACAAAACTCAAAATGCAAGATTTTGTAGGAATGCTACATTAGGATATTTGCAAGAAAATCTTTAAACGCCTCTTCTATAGTTATGTTTTATGTAACATTTTACACAAAATTTGCTACTCAGCCATATACTTTGTTTTTTCCAATCATCTACTTAATATACAAACAACACAGAGACATATTCTGGTGCAACCTTCAGAAGCAACTAACTGTTGGGTTGTTTTATTGAACTGGTTTCCCACGCTGCAATTGGGTAGAACAGGGAGTCCAACAGTGGTGGAAAGTTACCTCATAAAATGAGAGCACTGTATAATCTCTCCCTCCTTAATCCCTCTCTCTTTTCTCTCCTCTCTTTCCTCACCTCCTCTGCTCTCTTCTCTTGTGCATGGCAGTGCTATTGAGCTAAATAGCAGAAAATATGCAAGTACCTTAAATAAAATAAAATAAAAAAAAAAATTTACTGGGATACATTTGAAAAAGCATATAAAACATATTTAAATTCAAAAAATGTAAATACACTGTAATGAAAAATATTGCTGGCAGTGCTAGCCAGCTGCCTCCTTATCCTCTACAGAACCTCCTCCCCTTGCAATCAGCAGCAAAAGGCATTTACATTGTGCTTCTTATAAATGGTATAATTTACCTGTCATCTAACATTACTTGCTTTGCATTGTAATATATTGGTTAACTGCTTAGGTGTATTCTTTAGGGGAATACATCTGCTTATCGTTAAACTAGCTGGAGGAGTTATAAATATCAGAATACATCTGCTTATCGTTAAACTAGCTGGAGGAGTTATAAATATCATTATCTGAATCAGAGAGAGAATGAGAGAGGGAGTGGGAGTGAGGGGGGATTGAGAGTTAGGGAGAGAAAGAAGGAGAGAGAGAATGGGAGCAAAAGGAGGAGAGAGAGGAAGAGTGAGACAAGGGAGTGAGACAGACTTTCTGGCAACCATATGCTTTTATATGTAATTGGTTGAAATAATTCATGTCTAGGATGATAGCTGCCTCACAGCATTTGCATGCTGTGTTTCCTAATCTGGACGCAAATATGTTTCTGTATCACTACTTTGTGTAGGAGCAGTGTTCACTCAGCATCATGAGGAAAGTGAGGAGCTGCAATAGGCAGCAATCCTGGCTTTGTGAACCAACTTTCCAGCTGAGGGATACATGATGGTGGCCACATCACTGCCCCATATCAGTTGGATGATTACCCACCTCTGCCATGTATAAGTGGGCATGAGACTGGCAATTGGGTTGGCAGGATTCATTGTAAACAAATGAAAGCAAAATGGTTATTTTATTGCGCAATTCAAGTAAATACAATAAATGGCTTTATTTATACAGTTACGAAAAGTAATAAATATCTAAAATCTTATTTCAGTTAAACATTCAGAAAAGAAATCAAAATAGCATATGTTGCTCACAGTGTTCATAGCATGCAATAATCGTAGAAACCTCAAATATGAGAGACATGCTTAAGTTCAGTCTTTCACTGCACTGTGCTGATGTCTAAAATTCCAGCATCAATAATTATTTATAAAAATCAAAATGCTAAATCATGGAGAATGAGGTGCTTAAGGAAGAAACTTTAGGTGACAAAAGATTTCAGTTAATTTTCAATCATACACTTCAACAATATTTGGTCATTCTGTATATAAATGGATGTTGACTGAATATCAAGGTAATTATATTCACATTGGTTGGACTGCTACCTTTGGCCCGTAATAGTTTGCATTTGTTGCACTACCACATTTCCAATTTCACACCACTTTCTACAAGTAACTCTTCCACCCAATTCTTGGTATATTTTCATTCAAATCAAATAAGGATTAGACTCAGTTTAAGCTTAAGCTTCAAATCAGGCTTAAGCGGAGGCTTAAACTACAGTGGGATCCTATAATATGCTGTGCAAGTGATAAGCTGAGCTTATATTTGGCTTGTCTTAAACTGTACTGTAGTTTGAATTAAGGAGTCACTATGTTATTTGAAGAACACTATATTAGTGATGAGGAAATCCAAATTATTTAACTCAAAATCACAACAGAAGAGGACCTAAAATGTTTAAAATATATCCAAACCATTTTCATGTATGAAATGACAGAATGCTGAGACTTTAAGTAAAGAAATGGCAATGATGGCACCAGAAATAATGATACAATTAAACATGAAAACCAACTCGTTAGCAAAACTTTATTTTAAACTTATACTTAATACTTTTATCATACACTTTGTTGCACTCATTGCCATCACATCTAAAATATATTACTTTATATTTCAGTAAAAAAACCCTCTTGTCAGATGCAGTGCTTCTCTTGACATTGAGGTGTTATCAAATGGAAGCATACTAATTGCAGCTAGAGATTTTTGCAGCATCTCAAAATCTACAGCATGCAGAGCTGTCAACATTATTTTGCAGCATTCTAATCCACTTTTTGCATCGCAATGTTTCCCCACATCTGGTTTTCTTCTTACTCCATAGTAATTTATCCAAATATTTGCACTCTATTACATGCTTATGCTGTTTCATGATTTCTAGGATAAGTTGACTTCTTGAGAAGTAAAGTTCACAGTATTGTGATGCATCGGCTATGGCTCAAGGTTATCGGAAGGTCAGTGCCGGCCAGTCTGAGATACACAATAATAAATAGCGCTCGTCAGCATAAATACTGGAAGTGCTTTCGCTAGGTAACCAGAATCTTCTAGATAAATTAAATTGAGTTTTATTTATGGATGCTCTTTTACTACTAATACAGTCCTTAGCAGCCCATTCTATATTGGGTATGAAAGACTGGAAATTTTGCTCAGAGGCCTCTTTTATCAGGCTTGAGGTTCTTTTATGTGCCATAAACCTATGACACAGGACCACCGACTTTACTTTCCCTCTGAAGGAAGCCATGCTAAGGATTTTTACACCCGAAAAAAATCCTTCACCCTGATGTTTTTCCTTCTTGAACGAGAACCCTGTGGAAATTTCCATTGGCTACATAAGTGAGCTTTCTCATGAGAGCAGTGAGTTGGTCAGTCAGTGATCTAGCAAGTTAGAGAGTGCATTTCTGTGTGACATCAAGGGTGATTCTCTGAGCGAGTTAGCAACGATTGCTGTGACATGCAGTGAGTGCTGCTGTTGCAGAAGAGATTGAAGAAGTCTTGTGTTCGACTCCCCAGCAAGTGAACCGTCTGGAAGAAGAGGTTACGTCGCAAAGAAATGAAGTGATGGCAAAGTTGAACTAGTCACATTAGTGAAGTGTGAAGTTTCAGTGAAAGTTGAACTAAATAAAACAACTAAACAATGACATTGAGAACTTAGAAAAGTGACAGTAAAAAAAAAAAAAAAAAAAAAAAAAAACTGGACAAAGTCACAGTATGTTTTGACTTTGATTTTTCAGTAATTTTAACTATATGTTGAATAACCTACATAAGCTTATTTTAGGAACAGTATCGGCACAAACAAGCAATGGGAATTCACTCAATGCATACACAAGGGTTACCAACTTTTGTGTTCCATGTAACTGTTAATCTCAGTAAAGTCAAATGCGGTTGCCGTACTGTGAAAATTGCAAAGCTTAAACCAAAGCATGAGGCTAGCTTAAACACTATAGCATATTAAAGCTTTAACTTAAGCTTAAATTGTGAAACTTACCCTTAAGGTGGATCTTCAGTGCCTCAACAATCAACAAAACATGTTTATTCAACACGAGCTCAACATGTTGGTGGTAAATGAGTGTCGCCACTGAGCAACAAGTGTTGCATAACATGTTGATTCAACATGTCTTGGATAAGCAAAACTGTTCTCCACTGCAGTGGAAAACATGTTGAATGCAATATGTATTCGGATCACCTGGTGCAGACCCGACTAACTTCAGCCGAACATGATATAGACAACTGGCCCATGCATATTGTTCATTGCTTACTAGCAAGAGTGGGCGAAAGAAAAGACAATACAGGTAATTAATGAGATTCATGCAAGATCTGTCATGTGAGATATATCTCAGAAAGAGGTTAAGCCTAAGCTCAGTTCAGTTGATGTGGCACTCTGAAATTCGTCTCCTGTTTTGCAAAGGTTGGTGAATTATACTTAGCAACAAATTGAAATCTTCTTTCAACATTCTTAAAAGATTCTTGAGACCGAATCTACTATAACTTTCAGTTCAGACAAACTATTTACACTGTTTCTTTGCCTAGAAAAGGGCGCACCCATAACTTTCTTCTTTAGTCCTTGCGCCTCTTTCACCAAGCAGACATTGCAACTACAAAGCCTAATTCTTCATAATCAGAATCCATGTGATTATTGATATCAACAAATGCAACGTGTTTATGCTTTGCCTCACTTGTTAATGCAGTGGAGACAGAATGTTGATGGGAATTCCAACTACACGTATGACTCAACATGTTTCGTATTACATGTTTTTAAAGTTGTTTATGTTAAGTGTTGTGTGTTGAGGCAATAGAGACCCACTTTAGTTCTCTTAGTGTCAACACAAGGGATATATTTCCTGCTCTACGGTTTTCCTAAAACCCTTTGATCTCCAAACTCCTAATTTCAACCATATAATATCGTCCTTCCCCAAGTATTGCAAATATCCACATATATTTTGCTTCTAAAGTTGGCACCAATCAAGAAAGAGATTGACAGTTACCATGTGGTGGAGAGCTTTAAATGAATGGGAGGAGATGGATACATCATAGCAGTCATCATAGTAATGATTAGAAGGACCAATTAGAACTAAGACATTAACATAGCAATGATAGATGCAGAAGTTTGTTGCTGATATTGTAATACATGATTAGCATGACGTACCTGGTGAGCGACCATAGCAATATATGAATTGCACATCTTATCTTCTGCTGTTGCAGCAGTTATAAACAATGTCTTCCTTTAGCTGCAACTTGCTATGTTTTTCCATCAGTTTAGAGATTGCCTGTGTACTGACAAGTTCTTTTGCATTCTATTTGTATGGATATTTGCCTTGTGTTTGTATGTGTTTGAGTCCGTGTATCTGTGCATATGAGCATTTGCAATTGTGTTAACACTTTTATTGGATATTTAACAAAGTCCAAAAGTAGTGACACAGATAGCGCAGCCAAATGAAAAATTGAGCATACTTGGGAACTGAATTAAACTGTATTTCGTAAAGGTGTCCCAATTTAAGGACAGGCACAGGAAATAATATGCTCTGTGAGAGAATATTTCGAAGAGGAGGAATTGAAGAGGGGGCCTCTTGTTCCATTCTCTAAGGTACTTGATATGACCTCACATGCTGTAGGAATCAGTAAGAATACTGTGGTTAAAATTCGGAAAGAAAAGTATTATAAGAAGAAAATCGGGCATTAGGGTCTAAATTACAAAAGTGCTGGAAAGAAAATAAAAGGATGTAAACATGTAAACATGTCACCAACTTAGATCCTGCATCCAGGATTATCCCATTTATTTCTATTGTAGGAGAAAGGAGCATCGTACTATTTTCAAACAACATGTGTTTTAAGGAATCTGAGCTATTTCAAGATAGTAAGTCATCTTTGCATAGAATAGTGAAGAAGTTTTTCGTTACAAAAAATTAAATGGCAGAAAATTGCTGATGGAAAAACCTAACATCTGTGCTTGTCACTGTAGGTTCCTTCGGGAGATTCTTACACATGATTTTGAAACATTGTTTGGCTTGATGAGATGTGGGTAAATGCCAATCATTCTGTCAGCAAAGGCTGGATGGACAATACGCTGGAAGGAACAATGAATGTGCCATTAGGTAAAGGAGGCAGAATAATACTTCTCCATGCGGAAATTGCATAAGGTTTTGTTCCCAATGGTTGCCTTCTTTTTAAATAAAAAGAAAGACCATGGATTATCATGAGGAAATGAATCGTAACACTTATCTTAAATGGTTCAAAGAACAGCTTCTTCCAAATTTACCCAGACCGTCTGTAATGGCAATGGACAATGCCAAATACCACTCAGTAATTTCTGTTAGAGCTCCAACAATGGGAATAAGAAAAAATGAAATAGTTCAGTGGCTTGCTCACCACAATATACCAGTGATGGAGGGACTGAAGAAAAGTGAGCTACTGGAACTTGTGAAAGCAAATAAACCGTGGTTTCCAAGTTAAGTAGTCAGTGGCATTGCTGCAGAACATGGTCACAAAATAGTTAGGCTTCCCCCTTATCATTGCCATTTTAACCTGATCAAATTATTTTGGGCCAAAGTAAAGGGTTATATTGGGCGAAACAATAAAAATTTCACTGTATCATCAGAAATAAAGCTTACAGAAGAGGCACTGACAGCAGTAAAAGCTGAAAACTGGAAAAAAGCAGTGAGTCACACAAAGGAAAATGGAGTTTTGGGAGAAATGATAGAAAAGTTTGTCACTTCCGTGGGGAATTCCAGCCGATCTTAGGGTGATGACGATGACGGTGGCAACATTGTCTATCAAGCAAGCAGCAGCAACAACAGCAATGCAAGTGATTCGGATATAAGCAGCGTTTTCCCGTCAGAATAAGCAATATTTACAGGTATGTCTGTTTTGTTAATGCAGCTCTTTACATTGATATATTCTTGCATGTTCTATCCTTTGCATGCAGATTCATTATTTTACAATTGTCTTCATATATGAATGTAAGTAATACCTGCTGTACAATGCAGGTGCAACCCATGCGACGGTATATTGCTTGTTTAATATGTGTGTTTTTTGTTATTTGTTAGCCCCACGTTGTGGAAGCCAATTTGTAGCGATATTAATGTTGTATTTATTGTAACATTATTGTAGCCCCACGTTTGGGAGCCAATTTGTAACGGTAAATGTTGCTTACGTAATTTGTGTTTTTTTTGTATTTGTTAGCCCCACGTTGTGGAAGCCAATTTGCTATAGAAATTGCTTTACGTAATGTTGTTTACATCAGTGTTGAAGCCATCTTGTGACGTCATTCATTTGTTTGGTCTGTAGCTCCATCTGGCGTAGCAATTTGCATCAGTTTTGAAATAATTCACTTTAAATGTCCTCCAGCTAGCTGTTTGGGTCGAACATGTATCTCTTACAGGTTGTGAAGCCGAAAGGAATCTTTTATCCAGAAATTATACTGATGAAGAAAATTTGTTTTATAATTTTTATTGCCGAACACGTTCACGAACACTTTTACATATTGATTTAGATACTCGCCAAACTGAAACTGTTTGTAATAACTTCTTACTTATCACTTTTAACTCGCGTACTTCAACTTTGTGTATATTTAACTGTATAATATTTTAGATCTTTAATGATTTTTGCTGCGCGTAACTTGACGAAATGAAGGACTGACTGACGACGTGTAGTGTACACGAAATTTTGATTAACTGAGGGACCGACGTGTAAGGTATTGAGAATTTTGTTGAACTGGGGGCGATCTACCACGGACTCGACTTTATATACTCCCACTCCTCGACATGCCTAAAGATTATAAATGAACTGCTATTGGCTAATAAAACGCGCCAACATTAGCGTCTATTTTAATATCCAATGAAAACCACGAATACATATTGCTTTTAGGGAAACATTCCAGAAGTTTCTACCGAAAACGCGCCAAACATTACATAACTTCCTTGTTCCCAATAACGATAAACAGCTCACCCCCCTCGCTGCATTATTGCGATATTATTGACAGTTTCAGTAAAGCCGTATATTATTATTTACCAATAATAATTACAATTAATAAACATCGGAAATCAATGTCACATAAAAATACATATTCATATTACAATCATTATTTACATTTAAATAATTTGTGATACAAATTACCGTATCATATGCCCCACTAGAAACATAATTATAAATATTTAACTTTTTTGGAAATTTTATAATTGTGTTTTTAGTCTCCTAAATCTTGGAACACACGCTATCACTTTCACTTAACACTTCACACGCATTTAACACACGACATGTTTTTTTTTTTTTTTTTTTTTTATCTCGCCACTACTTACTGGCTCTTGTTTAATTAATTTAGATATTAATCTGACATCACAAATTTTTTATAGCAAATACTTTACCCTAAATTATTTAATTACTGTTACAGAGTTGTTTACCTTTTTTTTTAAGTTGTAATAAAATTTATACATTTAAGATTTTTGTAATTGTTTAACATTTTTACCAAAATATTCACCCTTTACATATATTTAAATCTCTTAAATCTAAGTACTGTTTCACATTTTCTGTTTGCTACATAAGTATTTGTTTTTTTTTTTTTTTTTTATTATTTTGTACTTTATTTTATCAATACTTTTGGAATTGTATTTACGTATTTTTTTTTTTTTTTTTAATATCATATTAAGTTTCAATCTTTGCATTCTTAATTTTCAAATGTTGTTACAGTTACTAAAAAAAAATGTTATTATTTTTTTTTTTTTTTTAAATTTAATTATGTCCAAAATTTTATTTCTCCTTTCACATGACATATATAAATAATTAACCCTCTTACGTTCCAATACATTTCTCTGCAAGTCATCTTTAACTATCCAGCATTTATTTTACATCTTATTGCTATTTACCCTCCTGGATCAAATTGTGTGTGGCTAAACATTACTCGTAGCTGTATCCTAACCTTCAAATTGTTGTTCATGAATAACCTCTTGTATTCATTTGAAATTTCATCACATGATAACATTTGAAAACAATCTAAAGTTTCCTGAACAATACATCTTTTACCAACTTTCATTTTCAATTCTTCTGCTATCTTTTTAATCTGAGAATACTCTGACAAATCTGTACTAAACTGTACTGGATTGGAGTTTTCATTTTGAACATCTTGGTACAATTTATTTCTTTGCATTACTGACTCATTCTGTATTTCTGATATTTCCCCTCTGAGATTAACCTGCGCCTGATTCACAACTACATTCATAACCTCTTTCATCTCTCTTAACTCACTTGAAATACTACTCATTTGACTTCCTAACTCTGTACATTCTACATTAACCTCACTTTTAGTATTAACCTCACTTTTTTTGTTACCTCTTTCCCTGCTCATGTCTAACATTTTCTTTGAAACTTCTCCTATCTCACTTGCTATTACTTCCTCATTTTCATCTCTCATTTCTGGCATACTACTATCTAGCTTCATAACTTTCTTTTCAATTTCTTCACTGCTTTGATCTACTGTTTGCTCTAATTTCTCATAACTATGAATTAGTTTATCTAAGTTCTCATTATACTTACTAGTCTCTTCCCTTAATTCCCTATGACTCTTTTGCATATATTCCCTGTTTTGTTTTATTTTCTCACCAATATTTCTCAGCAATTCCATCATTTCCTTCATCATACCAGCATCAATAGTAATATTTCCTGCTATTCTATTCTTACTTTCTGCACTAACATTTCCTCCCTCCAATACTACATTGTTTGAGCTTTTTTTTGTAACCTGTATTGACTTACAGCTAACTGTTACACTATCTCCTTCCATCATTGTTTCTTCAATATTACTAGTAGCCATTGTTTTCGTTTTCTAAAAAAAATTACTATACTCTGACCTTTTGTGATGCTGTCTGTTGCTGTTACTTTGATGTCCAGCTTCCTGCCCCATTCTCCTAGATTTGTATGTCGCTTCGATGAATCTGCGCAGTTTTTTGTCCTGTAGTCTGAATTTCCCAGTTGCCTCGTAATCTCGGAATTACGATGTCCAATTATCCATGTAGCCTGTCCTCCCTGTTGTTTCTGGAATCTGCGTCTTGTAGATCATTTCACTGCTGCATTCGTTCCACGTCCTGGTTATGCTGATCCTTTCCTGGTCACTCTGCTTCATTCCTGGTCATCGTGTTCCTTTCCTGGTCACTTCGCCCCACGTTGGGCGCCAGTTTGCGACGGTATATTGCTTGTTTAATATGTGTGTTTTTTGTTATTTGTTAGCCCCACGTTGGGCGCCAATATGCGACGGAATGTTTCTTGTTTACGTAATTTGTGTTTGTGTTAGCCCCACATTGTGGAGCCAATTTGCAACGGATAGTTGCTTGTTTTACGTAATATGTTTTTGTATTTGTTAGCCCCACGTTGGGCGCCAATTTGTAACGGTATTAATGTTGTATTTATTGTAACATTATTGTAGCCCCACGTTTGGGAGCCAATTTGTAACGGTAAATGTTGCTTACGTAATTTGTGTTTTTTTTGTATTTGTTAGCCCCACGTTGTGGAAGCCAATTTGCTATAGAAATTGCTTTACGTAATGTTGTTTACATCAGTGTTGAAGCCATCTTGTGACGTCATTCATTTGTTTGGTCTGTAGCTCCATCTGGCGTAGCAATTTGCATCAGTTTTGAAATAATTCACTTTAAATGTCCTCCAGCTAGCTGTTTGGGTCGAACATGTATCTCTTACAGGTTGTGAAGCGGAAAGGAATCTTTTATCCAGAAATTATACTGATGAAGAAAATTTGTTTTATAATTTTTATTGGCGAACACGTTCACGAACACTTTTACATATTGATTTAGATACTCGCCAAACTGAAACTGTTTGTAATAACTTCTTACTTATCACTTTTAACTCGCGTACTTCAACTTTGTGTATATTTAACTGTATAATATTTTAGATCTTTAATGATTTTTGCTGCGCGTAACTTGACGAAATGAAGGACTGACTGACGACATGTAGTGTACACGAAATTTTGATTAACTGAGGGACCGACGTGTAAGGTATTGAGAATTTTGTTGAACTGGGGGCGATCTACCACGGACTCGACTTTATATACTCCCACTCCTCGACATGCCTAAAGATTATAAATGAACTGCTATTGGCTAATAAAACGCGCCAACATTAGCGTCTATTTTAATATCCAATGAAAACCACGAATACATATTGCTTTTAGGGAAACATTCCAGAAGTTTCTACCGAAAACGCGCCAAACATTACATAACTTCCTTGTTCCCAATAACGATAAACAGCTCACCCCCCTCGCTGCATTATTGCGATATTATTGACAGTTTCAGTAAAGCCGTATATTATTATTTACCAATAATAATTACAATTAATAAACATCGGAAATCAATGTCACATAAAAATACATATTCATATTACAATCATTATTTACATTTAAATAATTTGTGATACAAATTACCGTTACACCCAATTGCCTTCGTGCACATAATTGTTATGTACTCTCTATGTGGTCACAATAAGTGGCAGCATCGCCTCTCTTTTCCTGCAAAATGTCAATCCCTTTCTTGATTGGTGCAGAGTATGTAATCAATCTTTAAATTGTTCAATACTGTTAAATCGGTTTTCTGAATCATTATTGCCACAAATTCTCTCTGTGTCTCAAATCTTTGTCTTAATACCTTTCCAAGAGCTATTTCTCATATTATTTCTATTAATCCAAATATCCCCTACAACATACCCAATGAAGTAATGCTTATTTTGGAAACCTAACTTTACGCAAACCCATCATGTATCTGATATTTTAAGGAAATGTTTTAAAGGTAACTGCTGAAGCCAATAATTAAATGTTCTGTGTCCATTACCAACCCTCTTTTTGTTACTTTTCCCAGGCAAAGCAATACATCAGAATCACCTGTGTTTAAAGATATGAGTACATTTTAAAAATGTTATTCATCCTCATCCATTCTTTTGTATTCCCCAAAGCTCAATCCCATATGACCACCTGGTCTCCATCAAAACTGTATGTACCTTTTCAAACCATTTCATGTTTACAACTTGAGCTAATATTTAACATTTCCTCATTGAATTCATTACTCCTCTGCCTCTTGCTAATGCAAAACTATGAATTTTCCCCATCCACCAGCACTACCTAATTTTAATTTAACTTCTAATTAAATAAAATCCTTCAGAGTTTGTATTTCTCTTCCTTTCATACACCATAATTTCGCACCCCACTATTTTATTTTTCACTCCTAAAACCCATAATTTTTTGTCTTAAGTTGATTTTCAATCCCAAATTCAATTTGTGAGGTTTATAATATCCTGATGGCCATTTCCAATTCATTCACTAAAATTCAGCTTACTATTAAGTCATCTCCTTAAAAAAACTGGGTACATTCTGTATCTTAATTATAATGCCATGAAACATGTGCAAAACATAATATATTTTTTTGTGAATTAAGTGATAAAACACTAAAATGATATTTTCCATTCATTTCTTGCACAGAATCACTGAAGTGGATGCTTTCCACCAAATGTAAATAAAATGTGAAGTGACAGAGTTACAAAAGCTTACTCGCACATGAGCTTGTAAAGGAAGTAATTAAACTTAATTATGAATATTTCAAGGAACTCTTGCTAAACAACTAGCTATGTTATTTAACACAGGGATATTCTAGTTTGCAACAATCAGAAAATTGAAATGGCTGGAGGGACATACACTTGGATGGATAGTAGGTAGGTCCTTTAGGCGGAAACCATTGGATGGAAACCACATTTTGCCCAGTGGTGGCAAAGTGATACTTCAGTGGTTTGCCAGTGCTTTGCACAATATGGGAATAAACATTTGCAGCACCTCATCTAAATTTGTTATTCTCAAATGTCTTTTGAGACGCATTAAAAATGCTTTGTGATCACACACTTCAAATTTCTTGGTATTCCCTTCAAATTATCTTTGGTCCATCCCTGTGTCATAGTTTGCAGCACTCCTGGCTAGCATAGCAAGGGACCTAAGTTCAATCCCAGTGGGACTGGGGAATTTTTCAGTAGTGCAAGCTTCTGCTTGGGGTCAAGAATGAGATTGTGGTGTCACTGCATTTCAAAGTGTTTTTCTACAAAGGATATAACAAAAGCATTCATGAATATTTTCATTGTGTTCTTGAGATCTATGGTTTAGATGATGTCTAGACCTCTTCCAGTAGTATATATAAGAAAAGGTAAAGAAATTATATTATTGCATAGATATTCTGAATGAAACGAGTTAAGAGTACATTTCTTTCAAGGAGTAATTCCGCACAAAAACTGAATAAAAAGGTGTAATTTCAGTTATTAAACCTTCATATATTTATGCTTATGTTATAAAAAAAAAATGCAACAAATGACGATTACTACTGTATCTTTTAGTTAAGGATGGATGTAACAAATTCTACATAATAAAATTTACTGCTGATCTTGTTTGCACAGAAATGCTCTCCTAGCAGTGTCATACATGTGATGAATTAGAAGGCGAGTAAGCTCTCAAAGATATTTGGTCATTATGACTAATTTTGGCATACTGCCTGCATAGAAATGCTCCTAGCAGTGTCATACATGTGATGGATTGGAAGGCGAGTAAGCTCCCAAAGATATTTATATTGCAACTCGGTTTTGTAGAAGATTGCTTATAACCCCAAAATTATGGAAGATACAACATAATTGATAACATTTTTGTTCAGCTAATTCCTTTGTTTGCTTAAAAGGAGCATATTTTAACTCCTTGCACCGTTTTGTGTTCATATACATTGCAGTGTGTGTCCAAGCAGTTGTTTTAGCTTTTAATCTGGAGGGCCGGGTTTTCTCTCATTCTGAGAATACATGCTCGTAATGCTAGGTTCCAGGAACCCCTGACACATTTGAGAGTTCATTTCCCTCATTTAGCTTGCAGTATATGCAGACCTGAATTTTCATAAACAATTGGTCTCCATCTCCTCTCTCTCTCTCTCTCTCTCTCTCTCTCTCTCTCATATATTGTAGGAATCTTCAACTTAATAGCAAGAAAGTTATGCTCATTGCTTTACAGTTTGAATAGCTACTGCAAGGCAAAGTTACTCACATATATCCCTGTTGTTTGGCAAATCTGCTATTTCTGGCTAAGAAAACTGCATTTAGAAGGAACCTTTATCTTCCTCTCTGGAGTGTTAGGTAATCTAAAACCTTTTAGGTGCTTAAGAATTTCAGGCCATTTCTACCATTATTTCAGTTACTCCACTGAATACTGCTGATGTTAATAGAATATAAAGAACTTCAAAATCATTAGGATGTAATATTCATCTTTTGATACGTGTATTTAAGTTAATGTGTAAGCAGAGTAACACAATACAAGTGGAAATGAAAAACTATCTGTTTTGAAATATTAGTGATCAGTTTAATTTGGGCTGCAGCACTATCACACACCAAGATCTAAATAAGTCCTGTTATGCGTTCTCAGACTTTAAGTTTTACATGGTCCACACAGCATTAAAAGGGTATATGAATTCTACCCCGTAATGGCTAATGATACTCATTCATTTTGTGAAAGATCCCAGGATTTTAAATAATGATCAAAACTCATGTGGTTTTACGAAAACTTGATTAAATACTTGACTTCTCACTGTTGTCATTCCCCACAGATTTAGAGAGGGTTTATAGGGAGCACTTGGCTTGCCTCTTCTAGTTGGTAAGCTGCTGTGAGTCAGCACCTTGACATTGCTTTTCTCGTGTAAGTGGCTCTTCAGATCTGAGAATTATTCATATTAGGTCCTACTATTGTAACTTGCATCCCAGTGAACATAAGCTGTTGAGGGTGTAGTCCAGAGGAAGGAGGTTTAGAAACTAGGGACTAGGCCATGTGAAATGGAGTTGTGAACACTACAACTTGGCTAATTATTAGTGCTTGCCAAAGGTTGTAACTAAGTCATGTCTGAGCCAAACCTTTTAAGTTCCAGATGGACTTGGACACTAATTAAATGTAAACCTGGAGTTAATGGGTGTAGTTTTGCATAGCATTTGAAGTTCAGAATGCAAATGAGAGTTGTGATCTGATTTCAGCTAACTTGTATACTTCATAAATGCAGAGGTTGCTTTTTAGGACATACTGTCATGTTACTTCCTTGGAATGTCAGTTGACATAATCAAGCTTTATCATTTGAGGGTTTCTTATACAGTTAATTGTTTCCTTTAAAACAAAAAGAGAAGAGAGAGAGAGGAAGGGGAGTGAGAAAGCATGTTACTCTCTTTTCACAAACAGCACGCTGTACTGCCATTTTTTTGATAATGCAGGGATTTGTAGTAAAGTTGGTTAGGTTTTTTGGAACTCCTCCATTGGCGGTTTTGTGACAGTATACTCTTGTAGATGGAGCCATGCTTCATCCCAAACCAAAACTTTTGTCATGCACACCATTCATAATCCATTCACATAATCTCCTGTTGGACGCAGGATAACCTGGCTTAAGTTGTTGCATTGCAATAATTTTATAGTGTTTTAGCATCACTAACTTTGTAGCCATTTTGTACAGAACTGTAAGAAATTCCATTGCAGAGAAAGACATTGAAGTTATTTTTGGTGACATTTTCCAGAGGATGCCCAGTATTACCTAGAGTTTCTTCTTTGAGTACTACATGACTCTGCATCAAAGACACTTCCCATTTCATGAAATTTGCTTCCGAATCTTTGAATCAAACTTCATTTGGGAATTTCCCTTGAAATAATTTCCTGCACAAACTGTGATTTTGTACACTTGCATGAAACATATATATGTAGAATATTAGAATTGAGCCATAATAAATTAACACATAGTTTTACTTTGCCCTAAAGAACATCAGCATATCCAAGCATACAGCTCACACTGATGTCTTAATGTGATTTTCAATGTGGTGGGAACTGGGACTCAATGATTGCTGTATCATCTGGTTCAGCAGATTACCTGCAGTCTTGAAAGTACTGGACACATTCATTCAGTAGAAAGCTACAGTTGTCTTTCTATGTATTTCCATTGCTGGGTCATGCTACCCAGTGTTTGCATCATGAGGGCATCCAGGTACTCCATGATTGACTTTGATTGAATATATGGTGGCTTTGTCCAGTTTTTACGAACTCACTTCTCTCAGTCTTCAATATCACTGTTTAGTTGTTTTATCTATTTCGACTTCATTGGGAGTTCACTTCGTTCACACTATCACTTCACTAAGGTGGACTAGTTCAATTTGCCATTGCATCACTTTCGTTTGTGACATAGCCTCTTCACACCAGATGGTTCCTTCACTCAGTAGTCAAACACAAGGTCTCCACAACTCGTTGCTCTGCAGTATCACTTGCTGCATGTGACAACAGCCATCACCAACTCACTCTGAGAATCGCTCTTGATGTTGCACGGGAAACTCGCCTGCCAGCTCACTTGCTCATTACTTGCACTCACTCGACTCAAAGGCTGTCACAACGGAATGAATTTTCCCACAAGAGCGCTCAGCTATATAGTCAGTGGAATCTTTCCACAAGGTATTTGAACGTTCCAAAACTATTTCGTCACACTCCCTGGAAGTGGGGGGGGGAGAAGAAGCTTCCAGAAGGTCCTAGTTATCTGCACGATAGTTTGCACTGGCAAGTGGCAGTTATTGTTGTTTACTTGACCGCCCAGTGCCAACCTCCAGATAACCTTGGGCCATAGCTGTTGCATCACAATATACAACTAGAGCTTTAGGAGTATCTTGGCTGCCTAAAAGAATCAAAATATTTCTATAATATATTTGCTTCCCTATAACAAATGAATGTCATGACCTCTACCTTGAAAGAGCTATGATAAGTTACCCTAAAAATATATATATATATATATTTATATATGTATATACAGATGTGTGTAAATTATTAGCAATTTTGCTTTTTAGGTGCAACTCAGATTTGACAGCCCTTAGAATCCTCTCATGGCTTTATATGATTATCTTCCAATGTCCCTATGGCTAAAACATATTATTGTTAAATTTTGACATGCATCTTTGCAAATATTTCTGCCTTGATTGGCTTATTTTTCCTTTTTAGAGTTTGTATATTCAATTCTTCCATTTCTTAGCATTTCACAGGGAAATATAAATTCCTTTCTTGTGTTCAGAAAACACTCACCACTGCTGTTGTTTTGTTCTGTTCTACATAATGGCACTCCAGGCCATTCAACCCTTGGCAGGTATGTCCTTTTGGGTGATTTAGGGTGAGTGTAAGGAGAGGAAAAGTTGCTGTCACATTTGCCTTGAAACCTTGGTGTTAAGCAGATGGGTAAGATTCAATACATCATACACCCAAAATGGCTCAAATTTAAGTTTTGTTAAGTACTGGAGATAAAACGAAGAAAGAAATAAGCAAAATAGTATGTGTAAATAATGCAAGTCACGTAACCAGGTTTTCACAAAGGCTGAGTGGGAACAAAGCAATTTCGCCACAAAGAGTGGGCAAATGTGGTAGAAAACGGGTAATAACTTCAGGATTAAAATGTGTACTGGTCAGAAACAGTTGAAAAATCAAAGTATGACTTCTACTCAACTTCAGGCTGTTGCTCTAGAACAAAGACGTCCAAAATAGGACTCGCAGTTACATCATGCGTTGCGATTACATCCCCGTAATCGCTGGTAATCACCAGTGTCTTTCCTTCCTTTGCGTGCAACCAAGCAGCTTACTTGAACACACACTACCGAGGTCAGTCTATCGATGGCCTTGAGAGAGACATATACACACACAAATTGAGCAGTGGGTGTGCTACGAATAATAGAATTGTCAACTCCTTCAACATCAAAGAAGAGGAAGTTCCAACGGAATGGGAATACCTGTTTTTTGTTTTGTTTTGTTTGTTTGTTCTGAATATAATGAAAACATTAAGTGTCTTATATGTTCGAAAATTATACATAACATACTACGAAGTAATATACAGTGGCACTATTGCACATGTCATGTTGAATATGCGGAACTGAAAGGTATTATTATTATTATTATTATTATTATTATTATTATTATTATTATTATTATTATTATTATTATTATTATTATTATTATATGCCACGTTCATCGTTATTGCAATAATCAGCATATTATTATTATTATTATTATTATTATTATTATTATTATTATTATTATTATTATTATTATTATTATTATTACCGCTGCCGCCGCCACCACCACCATAGAGCTGCAGATTATTTGTATGGCGTTTATTGATTCATTATTTCAAGATTGGAACGAGCCAAGAAACTAACTGAGCTAAAGGAGAAACACGCTGTTCCTGCTACTAAATAACAAAATATGACTGAAAAACAACTACTGGCTAGTTATGTTGTGGCGTGGAACATAGGTAAAGTCCTTAAATCTTTTCAAAAGAGGGAGTTTGTTAAATCATGTATGATGGACGTGGTAAAAATTGTGTGCCCCCAGGAACTGATTAATTTTAAAAACAACTTGCACCTTTGAGCTGTTGTCCACTGATACAAGTAGACAAGTGAATGTGAAAATGCGTAAATTTTGCGTACTTCTCTCTAGCTCTTGATGAAAGCACAGATTTGATTGACACAGCTCAGTTAGCAATATTTGTAAGAGGAGTTCTTGAAGAATTAAATGTCGGAGAGTATGTGCTAGAATTATTTCCTTTGAAAGACACTACTAAAGGAAAAGACATATTCAATGCTTTCATATGTGTGTAAATAAACACAATTTAGAGTGGTCCAAAATACCGTCAATTGCAACGGATGGAACTCACTCGATAATTGGAGATAAGAAAGGGTTAGTTGGCAGGCTGGCTCAAAGCCTTTCTTAAGGAAATATTTGGACCTTGCGTTGCATTTTACACCAAGCCCTTTCTGTATTAAATAAATATTTCCAAGTGTACAGTGCAGTACATTAGCTGTTAGCAGATACATGACATTTGTGAAACGTAATGTTGTATGTGTTAATTGCAGGTGTTTCTTTGTAATTAAACACTGCTACTGTATAACTCTACAAATAATACAGTTCTCTGAATGAGTACATTCATTTAACAGTCATATGCGTCCACTCTGAACTTGTAGGACACCTCTTGCTGTCTGTGTAACGCTCAAACAGTGCAGCCGTTGCGACTGCTTTGCGGGTTGCGTTTCCAGTATGACTCGGAGCTGAAGGATGTTTTGGCCACCCTTGCTCTAGACGATGGTTGCAAAGTTTCATCAAGTTCTGT
Organism: Deroplatys truncata; assembly: GCA_030765065.1. Lineage (NCBI taxonomy): Eukaryota > Metazoa > Arthropoda > Insecta > Mantodea > Mantidae > Deroplatys > Deroplatys truncata. The sequence goes on from CM060990.1 coordinate 152,440,082, forward strand.
GTGACGAAAAATTTTTGAGACCAGACCAAAAGCAAGAAAGCCTCGCAAAAAACAGAAAGTAACACCCATTGTGATGAAAAAATGTCTTGCTTATATAAAAACATTTAAAGACTGGACATCTGAAGATTGGTCAAAGGTATGTTAAGTATTTAAATCCATAAAATAGTTAATAAATTGTGTTTATTTTCAGAAATTCACTTTGGAATTTGTAAAATGCTCTTACTACTTTTTTTTCTATCACTGACTGTTTTATTTATTCCAAGGAATATGCCAAAGAGTTTTGTTTGCAAGTTGTCTTCAGTGATGAAACAATTGTTGCAGTGGTTGAAGAAAGCTCACAGTACATCAGAAGGTAGCCAGGAGAAGCCTTCAAAAAGGAGTGTATGGTGCAGAATGTGAAGCACGAAAGTGATGATATGGAATGGGATTTCTATATATGGAGGGGGGAGGGAATTCAACAACATGAATGATAAACAATATTGAGAAGTGATAATGGAGTGTGTTATACCCTTGATGAACGTATGGTTTCCATCAGGAAACGAATGTTAATGCAGGATGGTGCAGGAATGTGTAATGAATTTGGCATACCTGTATTGGATTGGTGTGGTAACAGTCAAGATATGTGCCCTATCAAGTCTGTTGAAGTGCACTGAAGAAAAAAGTGAAAGGCTTTTATCCAACAACTAAGGAAACTAGTTGTCAATACAATTTTATCAGTGTGGCAAAATGATGAAGAAATCCAGCAAATATGTGAAACTTCAATAGATGGCATGCCTGATGAATTTCTGCCTTATGGAAGCTAAGGGGAGTCATATCAAATATGTACTAGAATAATAAAATGGGAAACATTTTGAAAGTTGATATTATTTTGTTATTACGTGCATCAAATAGCAAAGAAATGAAGATATTCCCATGAAATACAAAATTGCTAATAATTTGCACATGTCTGTATATTTTATATAATTTTAATATTTATTACGTTTTAAATTTATAATATTTATTTTATATAGTGGCGCAACGGGTATGGCCCAAAGCTATCGGGAGGTCGGCACCGAATGGTCGGAGTAAACAGGATAACCGCCGCTTGCCAGCGTAAACACCGGGTGCGCTAACGGGAGATAACTAGAACTTCATGGAAGCTGCTTCTCTCCCCCCTCAGAAATAGTTAGAGAACGTTCGAGAACCTGCGGAAGAGTCCACTGTCTATATAAGCGAGCGTTCTCGCGAGTCGGACCAGTGCGAGAGAGTTGTTGAGTCAGTGTTCGAACGAGTTAGCGACTGCGTTTCTGGTGGGAAATGAGCGATTCTCCGAGCAAGTTGGTGAAAGCTGTTGTGACATGCATCGAGTGCTACTGCGGAGCGACGGGGTGTGGAGTTCTTGTGTTCGACTCTCGAGTGAAGTGTACCGTCCGCTGTGAAGAGGCTACGTCACAAAGGAAGTGAAGTGACGGAGAAGTGAACTAGTTCACCTTAGTGAAGTGGTATTAGTAAAGTGAACTCCCAGTGAAGGCGAACTACATAAAAATGAAACAGTGACAGATAAGAAATTGGAACAGTGCAGTTGAAAAACTGGACAATGCCACCTTGGTGTCAGGAGTGGGATTAAATGCCAAGATGGAGGAAATGCTTAAACAATTATTGGCCAAAATAGAGAAGATGGAGTCAAAAATGGAATCCGGAATGGACAAGATGAGAACAGAAATGAAGACCGGAATGGAGAAAATAGATCCGAACTTGGCCATGTCATTGGCACTGTAAGATCTGAAATAAAGGCATCGGTGAAAGCCCTGAAGGACGACATCTTAAAGGAGTTAAACGACTAAATCTGACATGGAAGATGACATTAACGTGACGGAAGAGTGTCTAGATCATCAAGGAAAATGGCTAGATGGCAGATGAAAGAAAGCAAGAGGATGATAGAGGCCACAATGGACAAGCATCTGGAGCAGCAGATGGCATAGAGTGCTGCAGCCGTACGCCCAGTCACGGTACAACCAGCAGTCGGCTGGGAAGAGGAGACCTTGAGGAGGGAACAGCTGGAGGATCGAGGCATAGGCCGATCCTGAAGGATAAAGAATCTGGCGACGACCCGCATAGGCGTATGTTTCTCCCTAGGCCCAAGCTATGAGAACTGTTCGAAGCGTGGAATGCACTGGTGGTCAGGAAGGGTGTACCGAAGGGAGTGCGTGAGATCCGTGCCAGGAGAACTAGGGTGGAATAGCTGGTGCTCTCGAAGAAAAGGGTGAATAAAGTCCTTGAGGAAACCCATGCAAGCACTACCGTGGTGCTTTTTGAGTACGAGCAACACCTTGATGAAGCTACGCCTCCGATTCTGTTGGTTGCATCTTCAAAGTGATGTGAAGAGGTGGTGCCCGCCATGCGACATCCGTGCCACAGGACCTGGGCCCCATCACGCATTCAGTGTTGGCCTCGAAGGGGCTGTTGGTGGTTCATTGTGATCGCCCTGCTGCAGACGAACAGCTCTGAGGAGAGAGCTGTGTGACGCAGCAGCTATGGCCCAAGGTTATCGGGAGGTCTCTGCTGCTGAGCAGTCAGAGTAAACAAGATAAGCGCCACTTGCCAGCGTAAACACAGGCGTGCTGTCGGGAGGTAACTAGAACTTTCTGGAAGCTTCTCCGCCTTCCTCAGAGAGAGTGTCGAAATAGTTCTAGGACAGTCGAGAACCTTCTCTGGAAGATTCCACTGCCTATATAAATGAGCGTTCTCGTGCAGTCCGGTGAGTGCGAGAGAGTTGTTGAGTCAGTGTGCAAGCGAGTTAGCGACTGCATTTCTGGTGTGGCATCATGAGCGATTCTCTGTGCGAGTTGGTGATGGCTGTTGTGACGTGCAGCGAGTGCTACAGGGTAGCGATGGGTTGTGGAGTTCTTGTGTTCAACTCCTGAGTGAAGTGAACCGTCTTCCACTGTGAAGAGGCTATGTCATGAAGGAAGTGATGGAGAATTGAACTAGTTCACCTTAGTGAAGTGACATTGGTGAAGGTGAACTACATAAAAATGAAATACTAACAGTGAGAATTGAGTGACAGTTGAAAAACTGGACTAAGGCGCACGCGCGCACACACACTCTCTCTCTCTCTCTCTCTCTCTCTCAAGGATAAGCTTATATCTTATCATCATTACAATGACTGAAAGTGAAGCAATTACAATAAGTGGTCAAACTGCAAACCCCCCCCCCCCCCCTATTATGCAAAGCTTTCCCCCTATTATGTACCTTGCATCAGTCCATTTCTTTCTTCTTATTTCTTATCCCCCCCTCTCTCTCTCTCTCTCTCTCTCTCTCTCTCTGTCGATTTGTTAGACATGCATCAGCAATGCTTCCCTATTAATCCTGCATCCATATAGCTCATACAATTCTCTTCTTTCTGGATGCATAATATAACGCATCTAAAAGCTGTTGTGGCACAAAATAGTTTTAGGTTTACTAACTCATTCCATGTTGCTTTCATGACAACTTGTTGGTTCTCGGCCACTGGAGTACTGTGACAGTATGACTATCAATTTGGATGCATCCCCTGATACACATTGCAATTTAATCAGCATTGTTCTTAAAATACTAACAGAACTGGAATGTTGTACATTATGTGCTCTTTTCTTTTGTGTATGTGAAATTAAATGTTTGCTTTTTTTTTTTGTTCCAGAGGGCAACCTGAGCTGCAGCAAACAAGTTCTTACTCTGTGGATGTAACGTATCATCCAACAAATGGTCATCCGGACAATCACTCGCCTAACTCATCTCATTTGTCCGTGCAGAGTGGGGATGCAGCAACATTGGTTTCTCGTACCCAGAAGCAGCAAACAACGCAGCAGGTAAGTTAAAATAATTTGATTTGACTTTTCCTCTGCAGTAGACGAGCAATAATCATTCCTATAAAGTAGAAGCATACATAGAATATTACTGCAGGGTTAAAAAACAGAATTTCCAATGGGACTGTGGGGAAGGGGCCTGGTACTAAAACCAGTTTGCAAATGTATAAAAGAGGAATTTAAACAGAAAATTAAAGAAAATAATGAATGAATGAATAAATAAATCTTGTTTGACAAAATGACTCGAAGAGAAAGCCATACGAAGCTGAAAATGTTGAAAGAAATAACCCTCATAATCAGACACCTTTAAAAAATCACTTTTAAGCTGAAATAAGATTACATTTTACAGAAGTGGTTTCACCTACAGAATATATCCATATGTAAACAATGCGCAAAATGAACCGCTCCACCTTCTCACTCTGATTGAATTACTTTCATTACTCATTACTCTGATTACTTTCATAACTATGTGCCACCAACAGAGATAACCACATGGTACATGGAACTGCCATCACTCACCTTTGTCCCACTAACCTCCTCGTGTGATAGTTTAGAAAAATGCTACTGATTGGATAACAATTGTGAATAGCACTCCGAACTAAAAACACTATACAAAAATAAATCTTTAACATACGTAATCTGAAAGAAGTTGTATTCCATCCATCGGAATTTTGCTCCTCCCCTCTCTTCTCATCTTCTTCTTCATCCTTTGTACTGCTGTCAGAATCTTTGGGGTTCATAGTGAGATGGTCATCAAGTATGTCATGAATGCAATCTGCTTCCCAGAACTTCTCCTCTTCCCTTTCCATGTGATGTAATAAGGCCTGCCACTTATCAGCTGTTACCAACTTCAAGCCATCCGCTAACAATGACCTCACCTCAGCAAGTTTGAAAGCTTTGTTGTTACACGCGTGACCTTTAACCTGGCTGCATGCCAGTTCAGTGGAGTTTAAGATGGAATGGTATGGAGGTAGTCTTAACACTGTATGTCCTGCTTCATTTGTCAGGGTGTATATAACATACCTGTAATAAGCTTTCCCCTCGTTTGCATTCCTGATAATGCGTATTAGCTTATTTTTAACTATAGGCTTGTCAAATGATAAGCCTTTTCCCTCCAACTGGGTGATGTCATTCTTTAGCCATGATCTGTTGGGAATGCGATCCAGTTTTACACTGTGGTAAATGCTTTATCCATGATTATTACACTGTTAGGTTCAAGCAAGGGCATGATTCTTTTAAACCGTGCATTGAAAACTTCACCTGTCATTTCTTTGTGGTAGTCACTTGTCTTTTTAGATTCCGTGACTAATTCACCTCCCAGTAAAAAGCCATTGTCACTTCCAAATGTGTAGCAATATAAGTCGTCTTCCTTTAACCGTTGGGTTTTTGAATCCAGTATCTAGCCCCAACAGAAATGCTTGCTTTTTACTCTTAATAGTGGTGTCTACTCATACCTTAGAATTTGTGTGGCCTTCATTTACCCAGGTTTTGTTGAATAAATAGAGCTTCCATCCTTCCCATCTGTTTGCTCGAATGTTCCTGAGGTAGTCTCTTCTCCATAACATATATCCTCAAGTCAACATTGATGTCCTTACAATGTTGAATGTTCTCTTTTCTGGAACTCAAAACCTTTGTCAAGTAACAGCTTATAAAAGAATGTTTGCTTGAATGTAGGAGGGTCAGGGTCACCATTCACAGGTGCAAGAACTTCGATTGTAGGTGTCTCATTAATGTGGAAGAAATTATGAACTTTTCGATACACTGTACTCCTAACAAATTTGTTTACGTTTCCTTGATTACCCAGGTGTGGTTAACTTGTCTATGTGTAACCTTTCACTGCATGCAGAATTTATACTTAATGCACACACACCAGTAAACTCTGCTGTCATGTTAGTAACATTCTTGATAGCTAATGTGTGAAATTTCTCACACCGTTTGTGAAATACATTCAAAATAATAACTTTCTCACCACTCGTTAAAGGCTTCTCTTTGCAATGGTTTACAAACTGCATTTGTTTGGCTTTGATGGTTTACTAATGGTCAGTCCCACCTTCCTGCTTCCAGAGCTTATCAGCAGAAGGCAGTCTGCACATGCTGTTCGCTCATTTTCTGATTAAGTGCAATTTGATTACTTATTTTGAATTCATTTTGCTGCAGTTCTACATAATAGCATGTTTAACATACCTTTATTACACAATACAGAGGAGTTCTAGTAGTTTTTGCTAGTACTCAGTGAACTACTTTGTGACCTATGTACCTTATAATACGCGTCATCACCAATGAACGTACACTTGATTTACTTTTGTGCATGTGTCTCTGTTGACATATGGACATATTCTTTAGCTGAAACCATTATAAGTAGGTTTACATTTACTACATATAGATAAATAGTCATAAACAGAGGAAATAAATATGTTGATGTGCAAACATAATGCATAATAATCTAGTCTTGTTGTCACAGATGCCTTTATTTGACACATTCCTCTGTTGCTTCAAGCATACTAAGTTCTCAAAATGCAACCACATGTCGCTTATCACAACAACCACCTGCCTCACCCTTATGTGCTCATGCAAACTTTTTGTTTTAATTAATCGTGACTAATTATATTCATTTTATTTTTACTTTTTCTTCATCAATATCAAACAATTTGTAGTGCATAATTACAACATATTTACATGTAAATTAAATGTGTTAACTACTTCCATTTCTTGGTCTCATCATGATGATGTGCCTTTTGAGCATTTTCATTTTTTGTTGAAATCCTCTTTAAACCAAACCAAATTTGTAATGAAATTCTTTGCAAAGGTCTCCCATCAGGAATTTTTACTTGGTGCTCAGAGACACACTGTCCATTACTACTGATTGATGTCTTTCAGAGAAATCCCATTGTCAGTTTGATAACTCCACATTATAAGCTTAGCCATGAATGATTTCACAGTTACTAAGGGATTCCACAATATGCCTGAGCAATATGGACATACATATATGGATATCGAGGATATACATCACATCTAGTGCTTCTTAGCCCTTAATTTTATTTAAACCTCTGTATAAGTGAAGCTAAACAAAGTTACATATTTTAGTATCGCGTGTTTTGAAGCATGGACAATGAAATAAGCAGAGGTCTTTGAAATCACCACAAATCATAATGGTATCCTTGAATATTCCTTTTTGCAGCACATTTCCAAAATATACACAACTTATTTTCTGATGACAGAATCCATTCAGGGAAGTGTTTTCCCAATAGTCTAAGGAATGGGAAGTGATTTAATTTGTGTCTGTTTAGAGCTCTGTAAGTTTTCAAACAATTGTGCATAGTGATGTACAATATGTTAAATATCTTTGCATCATGCTAGTGTTTTTTCTCTCCCCAGAAAGGACAATGCTTCAATGTCATACATACTAGACCACAAGGCTCATGTGGGTGTGGGTGGGTGGGTGGGCGGGCGGGTGTTTTTTTTGGGGGGGGGTATTCACATGTAATATCAGGGCTTAAAGTTGTCATTTTGAAGTAAATAAATTAGTTTTCTTGTATCAATTATCAGAGTGTTGGAACTGCAACTAAGTTAAGCTACTACTACTACTCTTCTATCTAGCCAAGCAATGTAGTTCAAAGATGACAGCTGTTGCAACTCCATTTCCCCTTTTTTTAGAGACTTGTATTTGCATCCGTTATCAGTTTAATATGATTATACTGTTCCAGTAGGATATAAGAGTTATATTCCCTACCTAAGTTGGTTCCTTTTCTCATCGGTTTTCAACTGAAGTTAGATTCCCATCCAAAGCTTGAGAAACAAGTAGGAAACAAATACAAAACTTAGTAGCACCTTGGAGAAATTCTAACACCAAATTGTAGCTGTACTTCTTTCAATAGCTGAAAGTTTCATGCCTGAATATAATAAGCTGCTCTTCTTAACCAGGAAGTTAACAACATTTGAGTGTTGTGCAGTTCATATAAAAAAGCCAGACAATGAACTAATTATATTAACAGTATACAGAGCCCCAGCTGCCAATTTTGAAAACTTCCTATACAATCTGGATGCTGCTTTAAAATATCTATTCAAGTCTAAGATTGAGTTTATACTTTGTGGTGACTTAAATATAGACTTCATTAAAGACAGCAACCAAAAGGAACAAATTTGTTCATTATTAAGAACATACGACCTTATGCATACAGCCAACTTTCCAACTAGAATTCAAAAAAATTTCAAAACAGCTATTGATAATATTTTCATAGATATGTCTAAAAATGAGTACCATGAAATACAACCCTTGATTAATGGGCTTTCAGACCATGATGGACAGTTGCTTAAAATCAATTATAACATTCCCCATTCCAAAATAACGAATCATGTATCCAACTACTGAGTCATTAACAATGAGAACATAAAACTCTTTAATCACCAGCTTTCAGAAGAATCCTGGGAAGAAATATACAAAAAGAACAATATGAATGACAAGTTTATCTCCTTTCTAAATACTTTCATAAGGATTCATAACTCAAGTTTTCCATCTCATGTAAAGAAAATTATTAACATACCTAGAAATGGCTGGTTAACACAAGATATTAAGACATCCTGCAAACACAAAAGAGAACTCTATATGGCTACTAGAGAAAGCAACTGTGAGAAACATAGACAACAATATAAAGAATATTGTAAAATTCTAGAAAAGGTTATAATTGTAGCTAAAAAAATTCTATGAAAAGCAGATAGAGTCCTCAAATAACAAGCCTAATACAATATGGAAAATTATAAAAAAAAGAGACTGGTAAATGCCACGCAAAAAATGAAATAAAAGAAATTACAGTAACTCATATCACCACAAAAGAACCACAAGAAATAGCAACATTGTTTAATGAGTATTATATTCAGTTAGCAGAAAATTTACTGTAACAGTCCAAACAATGTGTGGAGGACACTATTTCATATTTGAAAAAAGCAAGCTTAGAACAGCCTACTTGTATAGAAATAGTACCCATGAGCACAACAAAAGTAAATAAAACAATAAAATCCCTCAAAAGCAAGAATTCATCGGGTTATGACGAAATAGCTACTAAGGTATTAAAACTATGTGCCGATAAAATTAGCAAACCTTTAAGTCATATATGTAACTTCTCCTTTGTAATAGGGACTTTTCCTGACAGGCTAAAATATTCTAAAGTTAAACCACTATAAACAAAAGGGGCAAAAGTCACAACTGTCAAACTATAGACCAGTATCATTACTAACTGCTTTCTCCAAAGTATTTGAAAAACTTATGTTAAAACGAATTTAAAAAAACCTGTTTAAAAATAATATTTTAGCAAAGGAACAGTTTGGATTGAGGAAAAACATGTCAACCAATGATGCCACTTTCAACTTAACGAATTAAATTTTGAAATCACTTGATAATAAATGTAACACACTAGGAATATTCTGTGATCTATCAAAAGCATTTGACTGTGTAAATCATAGTATACTCTTATCAAAATTATCATATTATGACATTAAGAATAAAACGTATTAATGGATTACATCTTACCTCTGAAACAGACATCAAAAGGTCATAATAAATTCTGCAGATAATTCCAAAATATATTCCAAATGGTCAGAAATAAAGCATGGTGTTCCACAAGGTTCGATTTTGGGTCCATTATTGTTTCTAATATATGTCAATGACCTCCCCAGAGTAATAAATGAACATGCTCACCCAGTTCTCTTTGCAGATGATACAAGTATTATAATTAAAGAACACAACATCAGTCGCCTCTCAAGAGTTATCCAACAGTATATTCAGTGTGATAAATAATTGGTTCGATAGTAACAAAATTCATATAAACTTTGAAAAAACTATGTATATTAATTTTTGCACAAAAAATTAAAGTATTGCAGACATAAGAATTAAACATGAAGGCAATGAAATTACTGAAACTTGTAGCATAAAATTTCTTGGCTTATTATAGATCATAATGTGAATTGGAAAGACCATATTGACTACATCCTACCAAAACTAAGCTCTGCATGTTTTGCAATTAGATCATTAATTCATTTTACAAATAAAAGCATCCTAAAAACAGTACATTATGCTTATTTTCATTCAATTATGACGTATGGAATAACGTTTTGGGGAAATTCAGTAGATGCAAAAAAAAAAAAAAATTTCTTTTGCAAAAAAAAGGTAATAAGAATAATGGCAGGTGTAAAGCAATCAACTCATTGTAAACCACTATTCAAAACATTTGGAATTCTACCATTAGCCTGTGAGTATATTTTAGCTGTACTTTTAACCATGGTTGACCACCCAGAAATGTTCATAAAAAATTCAGACATACACAGCAAACAAACCAGAAATGGGCAGGACTTACACAGGCCAAGCAATAACCTACAAGTATTATTTAATTCACTTCCATCATATATTAAGGAACTGAAAACTAATAAAAATAAATTCAAGTTAGCATTGAAAAGATATCTCATCACTCACACCTTCTATACAGAGGAGGATTTCTTTCATTCAAAAAAATAACTGACTATAAAATGTTACTGAATTTTATAAATACATTAAGTATAAATAATATTGTTTTAAAATTTTTTAGCTCTAACGTACTCTACATAAGAACTACAATTTATTTACATACAAGTACACAATGTAATTATGTATTTATGACGTAATCTACATCCTAGAGTAGACTAGCTTCTTTTAAGCTGGCCTAGCTCACTATAGGGTCTACAGATTAAGATGTTATGTTAATAACTGGTGTTTTTATGAGATTGAAGTAGTAAGTTGATAAAAGATAAATGTTGTACCACTTTAACATATTTACTCTGAGCGTGTTTCTGAGCCCAACATTCTTCCAAATCATGTTCTGAGTAATTACCACATCAAGCTGTGCTTGTTAACAACAAATGCAATCAATCTATTTGCCTTCTAGTACTCTAAAAGCCAACACAGCAAAAGAATATTTCATTGAAATACATTCATATATACATGTGTCATTCTAAAAATATTTGTCTTTACAACACACAATCCAAGTCTTGAGGAGGAGATTTGTGTATGCTTGTATGCTAAGGACTGCTGAATTCATAGTCAATACAAAATTTGATATATTTAAATAACATAGCAAACTCTTAACCTCTTAAATAAGAATTACCCCCTCTCAAAAAAAAAAAGTGTGTGTACATACATGCACAACACACATTACAGAATTCAACCCGACAAACTTTGAGGGGTTACAGAGGATTGTTAGGCTAGCACTTTAGTATAGGATACTTATGGTCTTTGAGTTAATGGTTGTTTATAATAGATCAAAATCAATAATGAGCCAGTATGCCATTGATAAAACTTCCCTGAGTTGCTGCTACTTGCAGGTAATTATGGCCATGCAAAGTGAAGGACCAGGTAGCCGAGTGGTTACAGAGCTCATAGTTGCGTTCACATGCTTGAACAGGTCCAAGGTTCAAGTTGCAACAGGATAATTTTTCTTCCTTTTTAATTTTATCCGTATTTTGATTCATGTTTCATGAGACACCTCACACAATCAGTTTCATGTGCTGATCAGTGCCATTAAATTTAAAAGGGGAAACTAATCTTAAAGGATATAAAATATAAAGATATTTTGGGGATTCAAAATGTGAGCAAATTTCTCGTATCATTTTGGTGCATTGAAATAAAAACATAAATCAGCTTGAACAATGTCTCACCACACCCAGCAGTGCAGAAAGAATTGGGTTTGAAATAAAACTGTTCATTATTAAACAATATAATTATACAAAATAGTTTTTATTGTTTTTGTTAATACAGTTTGTATTTGCGAGATTTTAAACAAACATATATAAAATCTGTATGTTCAACTGTAGTTTTTATACAACTAGGTGTGGGTAATATGAGGGTGATTCAAATATAAACAGTACTTTTTTTTTGTTTTATACATTTATTAATTAATCATAAACACAAGTAACCCTTCAGTTTTTCTCTACATAGCCTCCTTCACGCTCTACACACTTTTGCCAATGATTTGTAAGCTTAAACATTCCTGTTCAAAAAAAGTTTGAGAGTGAGTCATCAACCTGTTGCTCCTCAACGTCTTCATTGTTTTCAAATCACTACCCTCCAAGCGATTCTTTCATAGGCACAAACAAGGAATAGTCAGAGGGGGACAAATCTGGACTGTAGGGAGGGTAGTCAAGGTTTTTCCAATGCATGTCCTTCAATGTGTCCCTTGTCAGATTTACGATGTGAGGCTTAGCCTTGCCATACAGAAGGATGACATCTGATGGCCATATGATGTCTTTTGTTTCAGTAGGCAGCTTTTGCTGACTTAAACAACTGGCAATAGTAAGCCGCATTCACTGTACATCAATCATGAAGAAAATCAATGAGTAAAATTCCTCTGTAGTCAAAAAACACTGTTGCAAGAACTTTTCTGGCTGAGAGGCGGGTTTTGGCCTTCACCGGGCAGGCTTCATTCTTTCTTTGCCACTCTTTACTTGCCATTTTGAACTCTGGAGTGTAATGATAGACCCATGTCTCATCACATGCGATGATGAGCCTAAAAAAATCCTCCCCTTCTTGCCGGAATCGATTCAGAAAACACTAACAGATCTGCAACCTGACCTGTTTTTGCTATTCAGTTAACCACTTCGGAACCCATCGAGCACTAATTTTACTAAAGCCAAGATGTTCACTGATAATGATATGAGCACTCCCAATCCTGATACCAACTTCTGATCAAATACGGGACCGGGTCCGCCAACGCAGAGACCACACCCTCGCATACCCAGGAGTAAACTCGTGGGGCTTTCCATTAGGAGCGGTGCCTATTTTATATACCGCCCCCCCCCCCTGCCTGGTCGAAATCGGGCCAAAAAGCTCTAGCACCGACCCTTCCAAGCAGGGACGGAAGTGGATACGCCACTTACGCGCGTCAGGCCAGCAGGGCGAACCCTAACTGGGGGAGACTACCGAATAACCTCGGTGGGGCCGACAGTTTCTAGCTACCGTCTACCAGCTCTCTCTCATGGTTGGTGCCGGAGATTCTCGAGGCGTCTCACAACCCCGCCTGGGTAGAATTAACATAGCCAAGCGTCCCCAATAACCCATGGGTGTCGGGAACCACTGCCCCGCCGAGTCCAACCCAATCCGAACAACTCCCATTCGGGAGGGGCTCAGATGTTCGGCCCAGCGTACTTCTGGTAACGTCAGAAGTACCACGAGTGCTAAGGGTCCGCAGCGCCCGCACCACGGCAGCTGAAGGGGTCGCAACCCCCCCCTTACGGGGACCAACTTCTGATGCGATTTCTTCAACATTGCACTAGCGATCACCTTCAATAAGCTCTTAAATGGCACGGATGTTGTCATATGTGAGACTTGACCTTGGCCATTGAGCATGACCATTTTCTACAATTTCTTGACCACCCTTAAATTTTCTGGCCCAAGTAAACACCTGGTTCTGGGAGAGTGTAATGTCCCCAAACTGTGCCTTCAAATGAGTTAAAACCTTAGAGGGTTAACCCCTTCGTTGGTTGAAAACTTTATAATGCATTGTGCAACAGAGAAGGAACCTCTTGTTCACTCCGGTGTTGTTGCATTGCACCGATGGTCAAAATCCATTAGGATCCGCCTAATGAGGGTCGTTAGGAAGGACCTGTCAATCACCGCGGAAAAAAGGTTACTCAAATGGGACCTCAGTTACAAGAAAGAGGACAGGCTTTGGTACATCAGAATAAAGTTTAAAAGTTTATTTGCAGAAAAGGTTTTCGTTAAAGTGTTAAATTTATATCCAACTTTTCCCTTGTCGAAAATCTTAAAAGTTAATTTGCAGGCAAGATTTTCGCTAACATTTTAAATTTGTATTCAAATAGGCATTGGTATTGCGCCGACGATCAAGACGTTCTCAGACTTCATCTTGCTTTTTATACTGTGTTTATTAATGAATATCTATTCCATGTACGGCAAACGGAACTGCGAGTTGCGGGTTATTGAAATTTTCAAATATCGCAAAGTGCGGCTTACACTGGCCGCTCAGAAATGGCGATGTATACGTAAAAACTGAAACGCGCATTTCTTCTCTGAGGTATATAATGACACGAATTACAGACTTGTTGGGGAACATATTCACAATTCAGAAAAAATAATTGCTAGGGAATATATTTTCAACAGCTTACATATGTTTGACCACTTGAATTAAACTTTCAGCAAAACTTAGGAATTCTTACAAGTTAACATTCCCGTTTGTACTTTCTCTAGATGGTAGGTAAGAAAGTATTGTATTCCAACCAAACGTTGCATTGCCCTTGCATATTATAATATTCATCTCAAAAGTGATACTTCAAATCCTGCCTTAATAATGCTCAAAATGTTTGGCTAGAAGTGATTTCAAATGAAGCTATATGACTTTACTATGTTTATTTCACCATGCTCTTGCTTATGCAAGAAAGTCGGCTTGCTTTCTCTACAACCTACCTAAAGCGAGTTTTCACTCGAAAATACATGTTTTGAGGTCCCTGATTCAATTAAGTTCTATATCTTCCAAGTATGTGACATGAACATTTTCACAAAATGAAGAATTGCATTTTGTATGAATAGTAAATACCTGTGAAATTGTAAGGAACAGGGAAAGTCATGTAGGTGTGCCGCATCATATTTCTCGTTTTTGATGAGATTTGGAAAGAAAAGAAGAATCGCATTCTGTGCAGATATACTTACATGTGGAAACTGTAAACATATGAGAAGAAATATTTCTATAATACATTAGGAAAAAATCTGATGTATTACACTCACATGACTTTCTCTACTCTTGTACAAACTATTTTTACAAACGCTTATTCTCCATATGCTTCATGTTAATCGAGATGTTAATCTTATTGCTAATTTTCTTGTAGGTGCAAGGGGAATATGGTAGTATTTAAGCGATGGTCAAATCTTTTAAGAGCTGGTTGCTATGTGGCGCATTCCATTCTCTTTGTATGTCCAGGACATAAAAAAATGAATAACGAATTCCCATTTGAGAAAAAGTATTGGAAAATTTAAGGGAATAACAAGCAATATCTCGAAAATGGTTCACTAAACAAAAAAAATGTATATAACATAAATTCTGTATTTTAACGCGGTCTACATTTTTTGTGTAGTAAAATTTTGTCTATCTCTTACGGTTTACCAGTTATGCAAAAGTTGTTCAAAATGAAGAATACTTTTGGAGACATTCCCAGAAAATTCGAGATATACAATTCATTTGCCATAAAAATGTCTTAAACTTATGGTATTTTATTCAAAATCGTTAGAGCACATTTTTTAGAAAATTAAAATTTTCGAAAAATGTTCCATGTAAAGGGTAATCTGGGGTGGAGGGATTTTCCTGAAAACCTTCGTGTCACATCTCTGGAAGGTACTGAACCTAAATACCAAGTTTGGTGCTTATCCGACTGTTCGTTTCTTAGTTATGCTGTTCATAGACACACACGCACACGCACACTCGCTCACTCACTCACTCACTCACTCACTCACTCACTCACTCACTCACTCACTCACTCACTCACTCACACGTTTCTAAAAATGCTTTATATGCATTCAGTGCATCTCAAAACATGTATTTCCTGTGAAATCTCGGTATTGAGTTTTTGGGTGGAGTGCAATACTTCCCCTACTTACTATACGTAGTAGAGAAAGGAAAACTTATTTTTAACATTTTCTTGAGATTACATTTTTTTATATAAAAGGTTTTTGCCTATTCCTTATGGTTTTAAGTTGCATGAAATTCACATAAAGTAAAGATGGTTTTGTAGGCTATTCCTAGAGAATTTAAGATATACATTTTATTTCCCATTCTAATATCTGAAACATTTGGTGGGCGCTTTTATGAAAAGCAATAGGTAGGCTGCAGAGAAATTATAATGTCGCACTGATATGCTGCATCGTAACGAGCATTTTAAGTGCAAAAAATTATAATATACAATTTCTGAGAACATTGGTTTTTAAGTTATGTATTTCCATAAACAATACAACATGCAAACAGGAAACTTTAAAACAATTTTTTAGCAAATGCGGGATAAATGAGGAGTAGAGATTTCGAGAAACGTACAAATTCCCTACCACAGCTCTCAGTAACACCATCACAGAGGTTTCATATTGTTATTTCAAATTCATCGAGGTAAATTGTTTTACACAAAACTGTGCCTAAATAATAAGTATTAATATTAACTAAATCAAATTAAATCTTTTACTTAATATTTTCCCCAATTTCTCCTTGCATATACTTTTATACATTGGTATGCATGTACATATATAACGCATAAAATTATTACTTTGCACATATATACAGTTATACTAATGTTTTGTGAGGATTTGTTTAATCCTTTTCTTCCTTCTATCTGTGGTCTTAGTTGTCTAACTGGGTAATTTTTCCTTAAACCGCATGATTGACAGCTCCTTCATAATGACCTCATTAGCCGGGTCGCTAATGGAAAGTGGCCATCAGCGCAATGCACTATTACCCGTTCACTCATGGCTGTACTGACACCAGAACAGAGCAAAGCAGCTAACCAAGCTGTTTCCCCTTCCCTAACACACTAACCTTCAACTCCCTACTACTCCATTCTCTCTGAACTCCTTGCTCGGTATACTTTCTCATTTACTATTCATATTTGAATCACCCTCATATTATCGTATTACTTACTAAAAATCAAGAAAATTTATGATTTTTATACTCAACTTTAGAATAACCTTAAAAATGAACACCATGAGCATAATAGAAGAACAAAATGTGATGCATTTACTACTACTTGTATATATGTGCAAACACAAACAGAAAAAGCTGAGAAAAAATTTTACTTTGGTAATACTAATTGTAATAATTATTAATGGATTATGAATAACAAAAATTAATACTACTTTTTGTAAAATGTATCACAGTGGGTAGATCTTGTAACATTAATTATAAATAAAATATACTCTCCAATAATCAAGTGTCACTCTTATAATTAAGACTACATTTATGATTATAAATTGTGTATTTGTAAGTAAACACATTATATGAACTCACACTTTTTTTTGTGACTGCATCTGTTGGTTAACTGAAATGCCATGGTCAATCAGTCTGTCAGCTGTAAGCTCTTGGTCAAGAGAAGTGCTTTGGACAGAGAAACACTATGTTCGTTGCGGCTCCACAAGTACTTAGAATCTTCTCTGGAAACTCCGATGATGAAACCAGGTAGTTCTTTCTCATCTTAGAACTGGACAATATAAGCTAACTCACTCCTGTTTTCCCATATTTTGCCTTTACTCTGCACCAGCTGTAACGTACCGCTGACAGTGAAACATATACTTATGGACTGCTCTTTGTATTCAACCTGGAGACAACAGGCTAGAATTTGTGATCTACCTGGTACTTTTAATGACCTTCATCTATTACAAAACATGTTATGTTATTCCTCCAAGTTTGTTTATGCATGAAAAAGAGTAACACTAGAGAAAGAATATAGAAAATTAAAGCCATATTCTGTTCACATTGGGATGAAGGAAAAGTTAAGGAAGATTACAGAGAAACAAATTTGTTGCTCATTAATGAAAGACAGATATGAAAGTGGTAAGGAATTAGCTAATAAAGGTGCATTGCTTATTTGCACTTCCATGTGAAAATTAAGAAACAATAACAGGTGTATAAAGGAAATTGACATTGCTGTTCATTCCCCTAAGTTGGGGGTATGCAAACAATAAAGGAGAAACAGAAAGTAAAGAAAATGAGAGGAATGCAAACCTATTGTTCACATCTCAGAATGGAAGAAACTTTGGCACAACAAAGAAGGGGAAACCAGATAAACAATAATTATTCACACTTCAAGTGGAGGGCATTTCCAATCCACATGAAAGGATAAAGAAATCCAAACTTGATATTCATGCCTCAAAATGCAGGACATGTATGACCAAACCAAAATAATAATAATAATAATAATAATAAACTAAATCACATTCATAATCTCCAAATTGATGTAGTTGGGAATAAAATGGAAAATTAAGAAAATCAAATTTGATGCCCATGCTTTGGAGTAAAAGTATACTAAAGAAATAGTTGAAAGTGATGTCCTCCAACATTCATACAGAGCATTGCTTCAAATAAATCCATCTCGTATCCTTTCGAAATTGCCTGGAATGTTATGAAAGTGAAGAATGCTTAAATAACGACAACCTTAACAGAGTGACTTCTCTTCTAGTGGTTTAAGTGAAAAAGAAAATGAAGTATTAGACTATGACCCGCCTGCTATCACACATTCAAGTAGGCCTAGTAGTAGTGGCAATAAAATAGTCACAGATCCAGGAATGTTATGAATAATGCAGCCAATACCCTCGCAAGCAAATCCTCATCTTGAGTTGATGGGAGTCTCCTACATGGGGCTCGGATCTGTCTCCATGGAAAGTAATCTGGAGGTGTGAGATAAGGGGAACACTGACTAGGTAATATCACGCCACATTCAATCCAACATCCAGGAAACACTTTACTCGGATGGTCTCTGACATCCCTGTTGAAGTGAGCAGAAGCTCCATCATGCTGGAACTACATCTGGCATCATACATCAAGAAGAACATCTTCCAGAAATCCAGTAGCACATCGACGAACTGGCAATATACATACGTACTCATTTAACTGCGGAGGAAGAAGGTAGGGCAAATTATGTAATTGGAAACTATGCCATCCCATATGTTGACACAAAATGTGTGTTGATAGTTCCTCTCAACAATTGCAAAAATTCAGCTGTCTATATAAGCGAGCGTTCTCGCGAGTCAGACCAGTGCGAGAGAGTTGTTGAGTCAGTGTTCGAACGAGTTAGCAACTGTGTTTCTGTTGTGACATGAGTGATTCTCTGAGCAAGTTGGTGAAATCTGTTGTGATGTGCATCGAGTGCTACTGCGGAGCGACTGGGTGTGGAGTTCTTGTGTTCGACTTTGTGTACCGTCTGCTGTGAAGAGGCTATGTCACAAAGGAAGTGAAGTGACGGAGAAGTGAACTAGTTCACCTTAGTGAAGTGGTATTAGTAAAGTGAACTCCCAGTGAAGGTGAACTACATAAAACGAAACAGTGACAGATAAGAAATTGGAACAGTGCAATTGAAAAACTGGACAATGCCACCTTGGTGTCAGGAGTGGGATTAAATGCCAAGATGGAGGAAATGCTTAAGGTCTTATAGATGAAATGGGAAAAATGAAGTTCACTATCATGGAAAGAACTTTTTCTTTTAATAACCGTGTAGTGTAGTTGTGCTTTTAATTTTAATAGCAATGTACTGTAGTAAAATAGTCGTACTAACACACTACTGGCAACTGGAAGCACCATGAGTTTGTTGTGAGTTTAAACCTATGACGTATGTTTAACATTTTTCAGTTTCACAATGATTCATGTGTTGTGATCATCTTCTATGTATGTCAGAATGAAAGTTATTCTTTTGTTATACTTTAAAGTTTAAAGTGCAGTTTTTGAAGATTTATGTTGAAGAAATTTTTCAAAAGCATGTTCTTATGAATTCAAAAAGTGCATAAGGATTTACATGATCCCAGGGGCGACTGTTTCTCTGGTTTAATGGTTTAAAGGAGGAGAATGTGTTAAAAAATGGCATGCCCATGTTAGATCCTTCTTAAATTTTAAAAGTGAATCTGTACTTCTTAAATCTTTGTAATTGAAACACCAAAGGCATCGGTGAAAGCCCTGAAGGACGACATTGTAAAGGAGTTAAATGACTAAATCTGACATGGAAGATGACATTAACGCGACGGAGGAGTGTCTAGATCATCAAGGAAAATGGCTAGATGGCAGACGAAAGAAAGCAAGAGGATGATAGAGGCCGCAATGGACAAGCATCTGGAGCAGCAGATGGCGTAGAGTGCTGCAGCCGTATGCCCAGACACGGTACAACCAGCAGTCGGTTGGGAAGAGGAGACCTTGAGGAGGGAACAGCTGGAGGATCGAGGCATAGGCCGATCCTGAACGATAAAGAATCTGGCGTACGATCTGCATGGGCATATGTTTCTCCCTAGGCCCAAGCTATGAGAACTGTTCGAAGCGTGGGACGCACTGGTGGTCAGGAAGGGTGTACCGAAGGGAGTGTGTGAGATCCGTGCCAGGAGAAAGCGAAATGAATTGTGTAAGGGACAAGTTTTATATTGCCTTTTTCTGCCTTTTTTTAACATAACTGTCTAACTAAATAAATGTCTAAAATATGAATAAGGCATTCAAAAAGCCAAGAAAAAGTTAAATCATGAACACTTTTTAATGCAGAAATAATTGTTCTTTCACACAAGCTGTGTGTTGGACAGGGTTGGAAAGGTAGAATCAGATGACTGAAAAATTCAATGCCATAGCCGGGATTTGAACCACGGATCTCCCGGTCTCCGTCCAGTTGCTCTAACCACTGAGCTACCATGGCAACATGCCGGCACGTCATTAAATTCTCCAGCAGACTCGCATTTTTCCCGGTAAACCACAAGGAGATCTCAAATTGTATTGAGATGTCATACCTCAATGGCGACTTACATCCATTGTAAGTACTAAAGTCCCGGGCTTTTAGTTTCAACCACTATTAGGTCAATTAATGGAATTAATTGTTCTTTCACACAAGCCGTGTGTTGGACAGGGTTGGAAAGGTAGAGTCAGATGACTGAAAAATTCAATGCCATAGCCGGGATTTGAACCACGGATCTCCCGGTCTCCATCCGGTTGCTCTAACCACTGAGCTACCATGGCAACATGCCGGCACATCATTAAATTCTCCAGCTGACTTGCATTTTCCCTGGTAAACCACAAGGAGATCTCAAATTGTATTGAGATGTCATACCCCAATGGTGACTTACATTCTTTGTAAGTACTAAAGTCCCGGGCTTTTAGTTTCAACCACTATTAGGTCAATTAATGGAATTAATTGTTCTTTCACACAAGCCGTGTGTTGGACAGGGTTGGAAAGGTAGAATCAGATGACTGAAAACTTCAATGCCATAGCTGGAATTTGAACCACGGATCTCCCGGTCTCCGTCCGGTTGCTCTAATCTAGGCAATCCCATAGCCTACTGATGTGGTATGCAAAGTATTCACAAAATCTTAATACATAGGCTAAATAATAAATGTTAGTAATAAAAACAAACCACTTTTTATTGGGATTTCTCAAGTTGAGATAAGGTTCACAGTTATTGTTTAAGAGACACTCTTATTAAAGTACTCATTATACTCTATCTATTTTTAGATTTAAGAAATTAAAAAGTTTTTGTGCTTATTTAAATTTTGAAGGAGATGCAAAAAGTTTAACAAAACTGAAAACCTTTATCAGTACAGGAGGCATTTCTGATATCTTTTCTCTCCATTGGGTAAAATTCTGATGTAAAAATAAGACAAAGATAATCCAAAGTTATAGCTTTAGCAGGGCCTTTTTACACAATTTTGTCAATGATGGGGAACGTTAATGTATTGGGTCAAGTACATGGATCTGGATCTGTGACTATTTTATTGCCACTACTACTAGGCCTACCTGAATGTGTGATAGCAGATGGGTCATAATCTAATACTTCATTTTCTTTTTCACTTAAACCACTAGAAGAGAAGTCACTCTGTTAAGGTTGTCGTTATTTAAGCATTCTTCACTTTCATTCCCAGTTTTTGAAGATTTATGTTGAAGAAATTTTTCAAAAGCATGTTCTTATGAATTCAAAAAGTGTTCATGATTTAACTTTTTCTTGGCTTTTTGAATGCCTTATTCATATTTTTGACATTTGTCCCTTACACAATTCATTTCGCTCTCTGCGCTTTAAACTTTAAAGTATAACAAAAGAATAACTTTCATTCTGACATACATAGAAGATGATCACAGCACATGAATCATTGTGAAACTGAAAAATGTTAAACATACGTCATAGGTTTAAACTCACAACAAACTCGTGGTGCTTCCAGTTGCCACTAGTGTGTTAGTACGACTATTTTACTACAGTACATTGCTATTGAAATTAAAAGCACAACTACACTACACTGTTATTAAAAGAAAAAGTTCTTTCCATGATAGTGAACTTCATTTTTTCCATTTCATCTATAAGACCAAAAATTCAGCTTTTTATTTTTTTAATTCTTTACGCTGGGCCCTTAAAAGCATGGGGTCAGGTGTGGCCTCACCGGTTGCAGATGCCCAAGGCAAGCTCTGAATACAGTTATCCAGCAATTCGTTAAAGTTAATGTGACCTT
This sequence comes from Deroplatys truncata, assembly GCA_030765065.1. Lineage (NCBI taxonomy): Eukaryota > Metazoa > Arthropoda > Insecta > Mantodea > Mantidae > Deroplatys > Deroplatys truncata. The sequence goes on from CM060990.1 coordinate 152,462,091, forward strand.
AATAAACTCAGTACAGCACATTACTTTTCATCATGATGGTACACATCACATGATAAAGGTGGAGGAGGTTTTAAAAGTGCTATTTCCAAACATGTTTCATGTGCCCTACATAACATACGTTTTTCACAGGGTGTCAGAACATGTACAGTGCTTGTTTCTGGATGTAGACAAATTGATTTCCAGTATTAAGGAAGTCATTCTGAAAGCCCCATCAAGGAGTCATTTAAAGACAATGCTCTGGATATACCTCTGCTCACCCAAACTATCACAACGAGATGGACATGGGTTTCAGCAGTAGTTCCTATGCTTCAGGTTTCCTGAGTATAAATAAGGTGTTCAATGCTCTGCAGAATGATACATCTTGGATGGTAGCAGCCAAGAAACTTCTTGAATCTTTGAAAGTGGGAATTTAATTTTCATTGTGGCTAAGTTCAGTTTCCTGTCAAAGTGATCTGCCAGCTTCAAGAAAGAAGCACATGATGAAGTCAGTGAAAATAGTGGATAATGCAGTGCAGCAACTATTGTGTGTGCCAAGAAAACAGGGGATTTAGTAAGGGGAAGGTATAAGAGAGTGAGTGATCTAGACGACTTCAAAAACATTTAAAAAATTCTACAAGGGGATAATTCCATTGCAAATGAAATGGACTTCTGCAATGCTGTATTTTGGATTTTCCCCAATAACCTTGGTTGATGTTGAGATGTCATTTTCTCAAATTAAAAATGTATTATCTGACAGGAGACTCTGTATTGCCAGGAAACTTAAAAATATTTGGTTGTAATGTATAACCAAGAAGTTAATAAGGCTGGGCTTACAAGATAAATTTTCATTTTGTTGCAAGTGCAATTAGAATTTTGATTAAAACTTTAAAATTAATATAAATAACATAATATTAATTTAAAAGGCTGGTTGATTAAATAATGTAATCTGCAAAATAAATATGCCTAATGCATGTTCTTTCTATATTGCATTTTGTTGCCTATTTTGGTTGTATTTTCAATGCTCTTTTGTGTGCTTACTTTATTTATAATGTGTTTTTGCCTGCCTATTTTAATAATTTATAATACCTAAACTTCCAGGCCCTGGCTATCATATACTACTAGCAAACATTCAACATACCTTTATGGCCTCAAATGGACAAACTCTTATTACAAAGGTACAAAAGTCATGAACTGAGTAACCTAAGCTCTTAATCTGTTGTTTCTTTGTAGGTGACGACATTAACCAAAGTAGTGCGGGAGGTACATCATGTAGGGCCAGATGGACAGCCTGTGGACTATGTCGGTGTACCTTATGCTGGAGTAGGTGTTCTTCCTACTTCCACAGCACCAACAGCTTATCCTCATGCGCAGTTTGCAAACTACGAAATCCTGGCTGGTCAAGAGCCTTATGCTCCCATAGATCCAGGTAAGGGAATAATTTTATGTCTAAAGTAGATAAATATAGCTAATATGTAACTAAAATGCTGCTTTAGGATGTACAATAGATTATAGAAATATAAAATGTTTTCGTTCTTTCCTTTATAAGCACATTTGCTACAGGGAAGCATTTTTAGTGCGAAATTTGTATAAAATTATGGGTACCTTAACCTGGCAACTCCCTTAGATTATTGGTGCACACGCAATGCTGAAATTTTATATAGAGTATATTTCAAAAGTTTGGATCCAAAATGTCTGGATGAGAAGTAAAAAAGAAAAGCAGGAAAGTTCCACCAAAATGGTTCTGAAAATGAACCAGTTACAAGATAAAGCCATTTTGTTTCTGATTGGGGCCTGCTGAATACTAAGCACTAATTCCAAAGTAGTGTTTAATTTAGCAATCGCAAGACAGCCACAGCATTCAAATGCAAACAGAAACAACTACTCATACTCCAATAAACATTGGTCCACAAATCAATTCTTCAGTAAACATGTTCGCACATACTGCTAACAGGTTCATAATGTACTGCACCTTATTTATCCACAAACTTCACTGTTGTTCATACAAAACCATATGTACTTCAGTCACATTTCTGTGTTTTTAAGAAAGTGAACTAAAAGAAGTATATCCGAAACCTTCAATAAACTATGGTGCGCAAATTAACCATTGTCAAGATAATGCATATTTTCTGGCTAAAAGCAGATGTGCAGACATCTCTAGCTCAACTCAAACTACTTGTGCAGGTGTTCAAAATGCTATCCATGCATTGATCCCAAACCTTAACAATTGAGATACCAACTTTGTAGAATGATAGATTCCAAGGGGAATACCCATCTCATTAACCCATCTCACGTTAATACATACCCATGTATACCCAACAATATATATACCCAATATACCCATCTCATGTTAATTTATAGACCAATGCTTTATTGGATCTTATGTAGTTTCTGTTTGCACTTGAATGTTGTGATTGCCTTGTGTTTGATTAATTAACAGAAATTATCACTGGTTTTGTTGTAAGTAGTACTTAGTATTCAGCTGGCCTCAAACAGAAAAAAAAAGTATTCCTTCATAACCAGTTAATTTCAGGACCCATGTTTACTAGAGCATTTTTGCTTCTCTTCATTTTCACTTCTCATTACTACATTTTGGACCATCATTTTTTAAACAGCCTGCCTAGGAGTTTTAAAAGAATTTATATGTGCCTTTCAAAGTTGGTTGAAATTGTTATGAAATTAAAACAGTTATTATGGATGGTCTTCTAAACCTCAGCTGAATGTTTACATGCAGTGGAGTTAAAAGCAAACACATAGTTGATAATGTATGCAAGAGGTTTTAAACCATGCTCTGATAAATAGTAGCAAGTGAAGCTGGAGAGTTAATGTGAATGTGCAGCTCAGGCTTTCATGGGCATCTGTTTTGCTCTCTGACTTAGCTTAAACAATTTATGCTCTGCAGCTCAGTGATAGGCATAATTTATTTTCTACCCTTGTTATCCTGCATTTCAAAATTTGTATTCATTAAAATCCTAAAATTAAAAAGTTGTGAAGCAATTGTCATGATATTTGCTTCGGATGTTTTTGGTAGTATAAAGAAGATGCTACATGTGCTTTTTCATCTTAGTTTTTACATACATCTATTGAATATATGAAATACACTATTGTATTTTTAAAATTGTGTAAGCATATTTGTATAATTTTTTTAAAAACATAATTTAAAAAAAGGAATGTGTGTTAATTTCTAAATGCATGTATGGAGAAATCATTTCAAATCTATTTACTTACTTTTATCTGGAAGTTTTATCAGCATAGAGTTTTATAGAATAGTATTTATATAATGAATTGAAAAGTTCAAAATTTGAAAAATATTTAATTCTGTTTAAAATAGAGAGTTGAGGGTTGTTACACTACATCACTATGATATTCTTACTTGAACGCGTTTCGGGAGACGGCTTGTTCCCATCGTCAGCATTTTCTCTCAACTGATTTTTGCCGGTCATCGTCTGGGGGATGTGTGTGGTTTGTGGTGTTCTCTGGTGCTGGGCTGATGAACCTCCAAAGGCTGTTGGGTGGCGGCAGTTCAAAATTCTGCCGCCACCCAACAGCCTTTGGAGGTTCATCAGCCCAGCACCAGAGAACACCACAAACCACACACATCCCCCAGACGATGACCGGCAAAAATCAGTTGAGAGAAAATGCTGACGATGGGAACAAGCCGTCTCCCGAAACGCGTTCAAGTAAGAATATCATAGTGATGTAGTGTAACAACCCTCAACTCTCTATTTTAAATTATGACACATCACTGTTACAACCTTCTAAATCTTCAAAAATTGAGATTTAATTCTGTATTTGGAGCTTTCTTTTATAGTCAGTATTGGGCACCGGTTCTTAGAAATTTATATAGACAGTGACATTCAGAGCATATCAAATGAGTATAGGGAGATAGAAGCGTATTGCTATTTTAGAACTTGGGGATGGAGCAGTAAACAAATATTTCCTGTGTGGGTGTTGTGCATGGAAAGGTCTCTGAAGTTGTTACACTTCCCAACTGGTTCCATTTTTGAAACTTTTCATTCAGTTTTTTAATTCAGGACTTATGTTAAGAAAGCTGTATGTTATCAACTTTTCAGGTCATTTTTACAGAATTACTACTGTCTAAACATAAATGTTAAATGCAAAGGAATATATTACTAAGAAGGAAGTGATATTAGTTGATATTTAGAAGAATTGCAAATTGTACTTTTATATTTATGGAGTTATGTTTTTTTTAAACACTATTTCACTTAAACTTCAATTTATGAGAGACTAGTTTTGGGAGCTGTTGCTTCCATTGTCAATCTCGGGGGTTTGACTGCAGCCTTCTCTCTGGCAGTGGAACAATGAATTTTTTCACTAAAGTGTCGACTGGTAGGATTTCAAAATTTATCAGATGGTCATTGTGGTTCCATATTAAAATGCTTTACTATGGTGTGAGTTCATTGTGGCCTATCATACTTTGTGGTAGTTTTGGATTTTGGTCTAGGTTATGGTTTTCATTTCAAAAATTTATTTTAACTTAACTTTCCTGAAGTGCTCTTTAGTTCTGGTTTTTGGACTTCTTTTGGTGTTTCCTATGTGGAACTTTTATAATCCCTAGAGTTGATTTGGTGTATTCCAGCGCTATAGTCTAGTGGGAACTATCTTTTGTTTTCGAATTTAGCATGTTTATTACTAAGTACTAGTTTATTGGAGCCAAGATGATACTTTATTCTCTAAAGAGTTTTTTTTACATTTTTGGGGTGCTTTTGGGTGGTAAGTAAACCTCCTGAATGTGTTGTTTCTACCTTTTTCTGTGGCGAGGGTGCTTACTCCCTTTGTGGCTTTCTTTTGCTTTGTTTTGCTTATCTTCTTGTATACAAGATTGTATTGTATCCATTTTCTTCTGCAATGTTGATAATGGTTTTTAGTTCCTTGTTTTATTCAGCTTGAGCCATGGGTGCATTAACTAATCTGTGTGTAGGGCTGTTTATTATTGCATGTTTTTGGAATATTGGGTTATAGCTGTCATGTTTAATGTAATTTTAAGATTGGTTTGACTTACTGTAAATTCCAAAACTTACCTTTGCTTCAGTTTTGATGATTTTTAATTCTAAAAAAAGGGGAGTTGTACATTGGTTTCTTTTACCATAATGAATTTTAGCTTTGATGATTTTTTATTCTAAAAAAAGGGGAGTTGTATATTGGTTTCTTTTACCATAATGAATTTTATGCTTTTTACTTGTAGGTTGAGTAGTTTTATTTTGTGCCCTCTACATGTCTGGAGCTATTGCAAAGATGTCATTATTTTAGCAGTAAAAACCTTGAAGATTCATGGAAATGCCTTTTTTATGCATGTTTTGAATAAGCTCAAATAAAAGTGCCAAAAACGGTGAGTGGATTGCCCGTGGAGAGACCTGATTTCTGCCTGGGGTATGTCCTGTTGAAAACGAAAAAATTTTGTTCATTTCTTAGATTTGTTAGTGACATGTTTTCTCCTGGTTCCATCTCTATTGTAATTAGTCATTTTCTTAACAAACCTTGCAGTTTCTGTGTTGGGATGCCTGGACATTGGGCCATAATGTCAAAAGAAACCAATGTGTAATATTTGTCTATTTCTAGATCTAAAGTCTTGTACACAAAAAGATAAACAAAGCAAAGCAAAAGAAAAACATAAAAGAAATAAGCACCCTCACCACAGAAAAAGAGCAACAACACATTCAGGAGGTTTACATACCACCTAAAAGCATTCAGAAAATTAAAAAATATCTTTAGAGAACAAAATATAATCTTGGCTCCAACAACTTGGTAATTAACATGCTAAATTTAAAAACAAAAAGATGAGATCCCACCAGACAATAGATATGAAATATACCAAATCAACTTTATGGATTGTGAAAAGTTCTACATAGGAAAAACCAAAAGAAGTCTAAAAATAAGAACCAAAGAACACTTCATGAATGTTAGGTTAAAACAAAAAGACAAGTCGGCAGTAGCATTTCACTTTTGGAAGAAAATCACAACCTAGACCCAAATCCAAAACTACTAAAAGGCATGACAGGCCTCAATGAACTCGCAACGTGGGAAAACATTTTAATATGGAATCACAAAGACCATCTGATAAAGTTTGAAATCCCACCAATCGACACCTTAGTAAAGAAATTCATCCTTCCACTTCCAGAGAGAAGGCTGCAGTCAACTACAATCAGCAATGGCAGTTGGACCTCCAAGGTTGAAAATGGAAGCAATAGCTTCCCTCATAAATTAAAGTGTAAGTGACACAGTGTTAAAAAACAGACTCCACAAATATACAAGTGATATCAACCCTGTATTTTGTACAGTAGTTTGTGTAAGAACCCGCATAAGGTGTTTGTAGTGGAGGAACAATTAATTTACAGAAATGTATCTTTTGAACTGTCCATTTGTTCAGCTGGGAAAGGTGATGCTTGCATAGTTTTCTGTCTCACTTGCTGCAGTGAATAAACTGATGATAGAAAAAATATGCAACCATGCAGTGCTGTAAAGCTACATGCACTATACTAATAGTTCTGGAACCACTCACTAAGTTGCAGTCTCCTCAAGACATTTGTTTTTCCCAAATCCTTCAACAAAATATGCCCTCACTAGCTGTAAAATTGGCAATTCAAATTAATTTACAAGAAGTTCCAAATAAATTTGATTAACATGTAAAAACAAAAATTTGAAGGAGAACTAAACTAAATTTTTAAAGATGTCTAACAATAAAATATAAACAATTCTGAGCACATTGTTGAAAACCATGTCATTCTGGAAGGACTTTTAAGTTTAATGCTCACCTAGTGGTGCAGTCATGAGGCTAAGATCGCACCACACTACTGAATGTCACTTGCATAGTTTGCATGGAATTTAATTCCTGGTGTTGTTGTTGTTGTTTTTTTATTGTAGGACAGTTTTTCTTTCATAGTGCTCTACGAGGTGTTAGGTCAAGAATGCTTGCGTGCAGTGCTTGGTGGTGCAAATAAACAGAAATGTTGGTTATTGCTTATTCCTTGATAGATTAGATTGTATTCTGTGAGTTCACTAGCAGCCATAAAGACTTGTGAACATAGAACATGTCAAGGAAATGTACAAAAATTACATATAAACATAAATATTACACAGAATATGGAACATTTGAAATAAAATAGACACATACTATATGCGTGTCAAGGAAATGTACAATAAAGTTAAATATATACATAAATATTACATAGTATACACAACATTTAAAATAAAATAAAGACATATTATATACAAAATGAAACAAATCAAGTGTAATTTTGTACAGAGTTGAATACCTCCTTACTGTTATAAGGTTAACATACATATAGGCAAGAACAGTTATTTTAACATTCACTAGGATTTTACCTTTGTTTGTCTCATCATTTTGTTCTATTTGATTTGTAATGCATAGCATTTACTGTCAGTTCTTAATATACATACATTTAAATAGCTTCATTAATTCTAGAGCAGGCATCAAATATGACTGGCAATTGTCGTTAATATTTACTAATACTACTTACAGAGCTATATAAGTATTATCATCAGGATAATTTGTCATTCAGATAATCTTGTACAGAATAATATGCTTTTGAGCATAGGTACTCTTTAACAGCAGTTTTAAAGACATTGAAATTGTCAACTTTTCTCTTAAGATCATTAGGGAGAGTATTAAATATTTTTATGGTCTCATAATATACACCTTTCTGGAAGCAAGAAAGCTTTGCACTGGGATGATGGATGTTACCCTTTTGTCTAGTAGATAAGAATCAATATGTGTATAACAAATGGGTTGCTGCTTTGAAACACAAAAACTTTGTGCCAACCAAAAGTGCTAGAGTATGTGAAATTCATTTCAAAGAAAGTGATTTTAATGATTTGAATGTTATAAAAACAGGAATAATGAACGGAAATTAAAAACTCTGGACTGAAAGGTAATGTGATGCCTTCAAATTTTTTAGGACTAAAAGAAAAACCTCTCCCCCCCAAAAAATAAAAAGTCTTAAAAGGAAGCAAGTGCTACAGCTAGTCGATAATTCAGTTAGTGGTTCTCAACAAGAAAGTGAAGCTACACTAGTTTCTGCAGCTTTACACACGTGGAATTGAAGATGATGCTGAAATACAGTGCAAGTTGGGAACTGAAGCTTTTAGTGCTATAAACAGTGCTAATGTGAACCAAAGCTTGACTGATGAGGAAGGTGAATCTTCAGCTGTAAATGATGAAGATTATAAACCAAATGAATATTTGAGGGAATCCAGTGAAGATGGAGATGTCCAGAAAGTATTCTTTTGTATTTGTATGTGTAAATGCTCTCCTTGTGCTATTCATTATTTGTCACACACCTGGTATGCCTGTCATTGAAAGCAAATCTAACATATGAGGGGCATTAATGTGAACTATAAATCACTGTGTAAAGGGGCACACTTATGAGTGGTGTTCTGGAGGTAAAAGTGGAAGTCTGAAGATTAATGTGTACATAGTTTCAGTCATGTATCTTTGTGGAATGACATTTAGCTGATTCTTGGCATTCTCAAAAGCAATAAAACTAATTTTTTTTCTAAATTCTATTTTTATGGACTTTAAAATTTTTGTTTTCTCTTCTGTACACAAAGGCTGGTTAACAGAAAAAGAAAGTAATTTTGCAATTGCCATGAATGATTTAAATTTATGTTTATGTGAGGATGGACAGTGTGACACTCTAGGATTTTCGGCTAAATATGAGACATATTCTACAATGAATTGGCAACAAATAAATCATCAGACTTCATAATTGTACAAAGATGAACTGTAAGTGGCGATATTGAGAAAGCTGCTTGTGGAAATATACTGACTTGTATGAATAAAAAACTGCCCATGAAATTTTTCCTGAAAGACGAATACATGGGTACTAGAATGAAAAAGAAATTCCTGCATATACACCATGAATTTGATGATGGCATCTTCTAAAGCGCTTACGAAAATATTCAAGGCACTGCAGTGACTACACATTCCATTGAAACTCAGTGCTTTGTCTTATCAACTGCTCTAGCAGGAGATATTTGCTTCAAGACTGCTGGCTAGCGCATGACGTCACCACAGTGCAGCGTCAGTGTGGAAAATACTCTGCAGATTCTGAAAGGTAAGTTGTACATTGTTCCGGTTTTCAACATTATTATGCACAACCCAAGATCTTGTAGAATATTAAATAAAATAGACATGTGAATTTTTAGTTCAGTCCTCCTTTAATGTGGGTGTGTGGTTCAGAGTATTCCTGAATATTAGAAGGAATTAATTTGAAGCGTGCAAGCATTAATGATATTGTTTTGTTATGCCTGGTCTTCAAAATGAATAGTGGCAACTTTAACAAAAAGTTAAGCTTGTAATACTTGTTTGCATAAGGCTAATATAAGAGAAGTGTTCTGGGAAATCAGCATCTGTGAGATGTAAATTGTGTTCCCTTAAAAACAAAATCCAATTATTTGCTTTCTGCTGCAGTGTATAAACAACTACTGTCCATTCCAAACCAGAGTTCCCTCTGATGTAAACAGAAGCACATGCTTCTGCTTGTCACGAACTTAAGGACACACTCTTACGCCAACGTAAATAGTTCCTTAATACATGTATTGTATTATGAAATATTAGAGCAGGAAAGGTATAGAACTGCACATTTTATTGCAGTTATCATAAGAACTCGTCGTTAAAGGTAATGGATATATACTAGCTGTTAAGAGATTACAAAATATGATTTTCGTCTGCTATTACGCTAACGCCGAGAGCATCTTGCTTGTTAATACCAACCATATGCATGACTGCCACTCTCTTACATATACGAGAAATGCAGCAATCAATTCCCAGAGGTGCTATCTGAGTACCGAATAAACACTTTGCGTAACACAGGATATATGATAAGCGAACAGTCATTCATAATACGCTAACACACATATGCTCAGCTCAGGGCAAATCTTGTGATTTAGTCAGTTGGTATTTGAGCTCACATGGTAGAGGAAGGTGCATGTAGTGCGAATAAACTGTTCAAACACAAAAGCGGGAAACAGTTAAAAAGTGCCGAAAAACAAACAATACTTAATGTATTCAACTCACTGTTAGAAAAATACCCGACACTTGCATTAGTGCATATTACGAAATTAATATCGGATTTTACAGGGTTTCAGTAAGAAGTGTAACCAAAGCGAGCAGGGAATATAGACAGACATAATAGAACATAGAAGAGGATAAAATGTGAGAATTAAGTGCTACAGTGCTGTGGAATTGTGAATAAGTTTGTCATTATTTTGTAGAGTAGTTCTTATTCCGATATGGCAGCTGAGTCATCTTCAGAGGATTCGGATTTGGATGTTGCACTTTTGCCCGAGGATTATGATTAACGTAAGTAAAATGTGCATTGCCGCATACTTATAAAATTGATTGTTACCTCAAGTTGCATTTTGAACTATGATTCTCACGCAGGGCGCGTTTTAATAGATGTAAATAGTGTTCAACAAGCACGTGAGAGGGAAACAAGCAGCCATTGGGGTAGGGATTGCTAACTACTTTCACATGGATAATACAAAGAATTTGTTTTCAGTGAAAGGCACTCTGGTTTGGAATGAACTATACCTTGTTTGTTTTAGGACACACTGAATGTGTAGGTACAATTTTACCATTTGTTTGCTTTGGTATAGTTTGCAACAAACATACAAGACTATGATTAAGTATCTTTCTTTAGCCAAAACACAGTTGTGGAACTTGTTGATCACTAAATTATTAAAATAGTTTTGCATTATGAGCCTAATGCAGTGAGGGAAGGAAGTATCATCAGCATATTTAGGCATCAATTGCAATGAAAATTTGGCTTTCAAAATAATATCACAAAATGGCAAATCAGGCCTTTAAGAGTGTAGGTTTCGTAATTAGAAGTGGCACAACTTTGACAATACAAATTCTGTGCTGTGCATTTTCAAGCACTGTAAGATCTAAACTTGAATATTGTATATAATCTGGTCACCGTACTATAAATCTTAGGTGGAGGAACATTTTCAAAAATTCTGTATTACAAAAATTTAAAGGTATATCCTAATTATAAGGAATATATGTAGATGCTCAAAGAATATAAGACTAAGTCATTAGAAAATCGTAGGAAAATACAGCAATGATTATTCTTGTAGAAATAGTTAATAGTATTATATAACAATTGATTTCTACAAGAAATAATAAAGTTAAACACTAGAAACTCAAAATCTCAGGTTATGTTAACCTATTTTATGACAAATAAAAAACATTAATTCATCAAAACTATCTGCTTATAAAGATGGTATCTTAGTATAATGATATCATAAGATTTGTGATTTACACTGCAGCAGTTTGTATCCTAACTATGGAGAGTCTGAGTCTTACTTGAACTGAGAAAGCAGGCAGGAGGAAACCAGTATAGTGCAAGGCAATGGCAGCATTGTAGTTACATAATTTTCTTATAATGCTGCGCAGGCCCATATGTCCCTGGTCAGTGCTTAGTACAAGTTAAGGTGTTAACAATAGAACACATGTTTGCACGGGCTCTATGTTACTGGCCGTTGCTTTGTACAGTTTGAAGTGTTACAACCCGTAGTTTCTTGTGTACTTCTTTTGAATTACTTTTAAGGTGCATTCAATTATTTAATTGATTGAAATGTCGACTGAAAAATTTGATCTACAACAAAGAATATTTATGTACGAAACATCAAAACAGATTCCTGCCAACAAGTGTGTAGGCAATTTATAGACAGATTTCCTGCCATTTGACCTCCAAATAGAGGTACTTAAACTTTGGCTATCAAAAGATGTCGGGAATGTGTGAATGCAAAGGGACACCACTTTCAGCAACTACTATAACAGGTTAGCAAAATAAAATGATTGTGTGAATGCCATAGACTAATGAAAGTTAATGAGTGGCATACTTGGGGAAATTACGCATCTAGAATGCCGCTGTTTATCTCGCGTCCTACCAGCTTGCTCGTGCCCACCCCCCAGGGGCTCACCTTATGTGAGTACGGGTTTGGCGTACCTGGGGTGCCCGAGCCTCTCATCGCCATCATCATCCCTCCACCCTCGTCTGGTCGAGATGGGTTCGTCCTTGTGACCGGGGGACTCAAGGTAGACTCTCGTGTGTTCTTTGCATTTCATTCCATGCCACCCCTTGCTATCGTTTCTTTCTTGTCTAGTCTCTTTCCGAACATTTCGCACCACAACCATTCACACATTTCATTTTCTTCCTCGCCGGCCTACCTTACGTGCGAAACGCCCACACACTTTTGGTTTTATTTTACCATTCTGTTTATTTTAATCCTCTGTGGACACAGCCTGACGGATACCCGCACACTGGGTGAGTGGGTAATGGCATCATCCCCAACACCCCGGGTCGTCATGTAGGGCCTGTGTTTGTATCCACTGTTCAACTGCAGTCCCGCGGGAGGGGGGGGTGCATGAGCTGCTGACTTCCGACGGCCATTGGGTCCCTCTGTCTATGTTCTGGGAAGTGTGACCCTGGGGTGAGACTGGTATAGATAGGCCACTCACCCAAGCCGGGGTAACGCCCGGGAAGTCAGAGCCCGAGGTTGGAGACGGTTGCAATGGTGGAGGATTTCTTTCGTTATGGAGCCCCCTTTCTCCATTCCTAATAACAAGCGCCGAAAAGTATGTAACAGAAGTAGCACCACCGACATCTGGTGGTTACTTGGTAATTAGCCGAACAGAGGAAGGCCAATCTTTTGAGAAGGTGAACCCTTTTATTATTAAAAAGGGGATTGACTCTATTGCTGGTTCTGTTCATTCCTGTACCCGACTTGGGAATGGTTCTTTGTTAGTTCAGAGCAAGTCCGAACAACAAAGTAAGTCCTTGTTACGCGTCACGCTTCTCCACGGTTATCCCATCCGTGTTGAGAAGCACCGCACCTTGAATTCCTGTCCAGGCGTCGTCACCGCTCACAGCCTCGACGGAATGTCGGACGATGAATTGGTCGAATATCTTTCCGACCAAAAGGTAACAGCGGTTCATCGAGTGCAGGCTAAACGCGACAGAGTGTTGGTGCAACTCGTACCCTGTTTCTCACGTTCGATGGCGTCAATCTGCCCACTAGTATTTCAGCAGGGTATGAACGTATTGCGGTGAGGCCCTGTATTCCTAGACCTCAGCGTTGTTTCAATTGCCAACGTTTTGGGCATACACAGGTCTCTTGTAAGAGTGCCGTATCCATCTGTGCCTCATGTAGCCAGCCGTCACACGATGGTACCTGTTCCTCAGCCCCCGTCTGCGTTAATTGCAAAGGGTCTTATTCTTCGTCATTTGCCGACTGTCCGCGGTACTTGGACAAGAAGGCGATCCAGGAGATCCGGGTAAAGGAGAAACTCACCTTCGCCGAATCCGGGGGCGTTACCATGCGCGCCAACCTTCGCTCCTGCGATAGGGAACATTCAGTTCTGTCGTTGCCTCGCCAGTACCCCGGAAGGATGCCGAAACTCAGAACTGGACCATGACTTCATTGACCACAACTACCATCCGGCCGTCCATTTCTAGCCGTTATCAAGCCATCTAAAGCTGGCCTTAAGGTACTGAAGTCACAAGGCCCTGAGAAGAAACCAAAGCAGAAACTTCGTAGGGAAGATTTTCTTACAGACCCTCCACGTGCGCGCGGTAAGAAAAGTTCACCTTCTCCTCCTCGAAGGTCGCAGTCCATACCAAAAGCCCGAGCCCCAAGGTTAAGCAAAAGGTTATTTTGAGCCGCCCTTCTAAGTAGACAGTTTATCCCTTTTATTCATGGCTATCCTGACCTGGAATTTACGTTGTGTACGATCGCATCGGGTGGAACTGCAACTTTTATTGCATTCCCATTCACCTATGGTCGTGTGTTTGCAGGAGACCAAGCTTCGCTCTCACGATCCTTTTACCCTCCGTGGGTATACTCCGGTTCGCTACGACCCTGCACCGAATGAGGGTTCTCCTGCTCATGGATGTGTCATGCTATTAATGCGTAACGACGTTCATTTTCAGCCTCACACTTGCGTCCGACTTGCAAGCTGTTGCTGTTCGGATTCAATTCCCCGGCCTTTTCTTTTCTCTTTGCTCCGTCTATTCACCTCCATCGTCTCCCCTCGCTAACGCGGACATTCGAGATCTCTTGTACGCTCTCCCAACACAATTTCTTCTGTTGGGAGATTTTAATGCCCATCACCCCCCTGTGGGGTTCGCCAAGGGCTTGTGCGAGGGGAACTCTTCTTTCCGATATTTTTTATCAGTTCAGCCTCTCCATCCTCAATACAGGTGAGCCTACTTCTCTTTCTGATTCTTATGGTACATTTTCTCACTTGGACCTTGCCGTTTGCTCTATCCAGCTTGCTTGTCGTCTGCAGTGGAACGTCTTCGCCGACACCTACTGCAGCGATCATTACCCCTGCATCGTTTCTCTCTTGTCTCACCACGTCCAGCCTTCCAGAGCACCTGCCTGGCAATTCCTTAAAGCTGACTGGGGACTGTACACCAGCATCGTGTCTTTTGTGGACCAGTCCTTCACTGACGTTAGCCAAATGGTGCAGCACCTTAAGTCTACGATCCTATCTGCCGCCGAACGCGCTATTCCCCGTTCGTCCTCCCACCCTCGGCGTATTCCTGTTCCGTGGTGGATCAAGGACTGTCGGGACGCCGTTCGTGCCCGTAGAGCTGCACTCAGGGTGTTTCGGCGACACCCTACACTTGATAATTTGATTACTTTTAAACAATCGCGCGCCAGGGCTCGTCACATTATTCAGGATAGCAAGAAGGCATCTTGGACTCGTTTTGTCGAGTCTTTTAATCGCTTCACGCCTACTTCGGTTGTTTGGGATAAACTTCGTTGCTTCTCCGGTAAAGTGTCGCATTGTACTATGTCTGGCCTTCAGGTTTCCAATGCCACCATAGTGGATCCGGCTGCCATTGCTAACACTCTGGGTGCTGCCTTTGGAGCGGTTTTCGGTTCTGACCATTATTCCGCCGGCTTTCGCACTCTCAAAGACCGGCTTGATTCCGTGAACTATAGTTTTCGGTCTCCGAACCAGGAGCGTTATAATGAGCTTTTCACAATGAGGGAGCTGGAGCACGCCCTCCTTTTATCTAGGCACTCCACTCCTGAGACGGACGGCATCAATGTCCTGATGTTAAAGCACCTTTCAGTAAGTCACAGAAATCGGTTTGTTTTCTTGACTCGAAGTTCAACTTATGGCATATTATATTATTATATTGATGTTCCAAGAAAATTTCAACAGATTTGTGTACTTTGAGGAAGAAGGGAGTTCAAAGGACCCATTTCAAAAGAGTGCTGTCCATTATGCTGCGTCCCTAAGTTAGACCTCCATGGATTTCTTAGGACACATAAGGCCTATTTTACACATACATATTGGCCCATGTTCCAGGCCAATTCATGCCCTTTTGTGTAGTAAAAACATCCCTTTTCCTTAAAGTAAGCCAAGTCTTACTCAGTTTTAGTGATATGCTGAATGTACATTGAGCAGACTTTGCATAGGGGAAGTGTCCAGCAGAAAAAGGAAAACATTCAATCACTGTGTTTAAATTCAAATCCCATACTCCAGATCTTTCAGTGAAAATAAATTACTTATGAGGTCAATGTGCTTCAAAAGGTTTTTCTCAACTCAGATTGAATGTTCTTCATACCATAATTTATCTTTTGCAAAGCCTCAATTACTACAGATTCCTCAACAACATTGTGCTCATTTCCTTAATTTCTTACCACTTCAGTGGAACTTTTTTTTCATCTAAAAATTGCATGGAGTCTTTTGTGCCGGGAAATTTTTCCTCATCATGCTTATGATAACTATGAACACTAAACTGTAGCAGCAGCAGCAGCACCAGCAGTGACAATCTAGGCTTGCTGCTGGCACTATTTTGCCAGTTGGAATTGAAATCCCTCGTGCAGGTGGATTTGGAGCAAAGAATGTGTTTGCTAATTTGCTAACATGTGATATAACATGTGTATGACTGCATACAACTGCTAGAAGAATAATTCTGGGATCTCTTTTCATCAGTAGCTATTAATAAATGGCAGAACTTGTGATTTGTATTCAGGAGGTCCTGTGTTCAAATCTGTTGATGACCAAGCTGATAAATTTTTTGTAATACTGAAATTTTTATTTCCACAGATTTTCTCAGATGCTAGACAAATGTTGAGATATATAGCCTCTACAAATGCTGCTGTTATTCATTTCATCTCCTTAAGTCCTAAGAGAGGAGGGAAAGAAAGAAGAGAAGAAATTAAGTAATGTGAAATCCATGGGTGTTATGTATGCACAGTTCTCAAGTATCAATAAAAATATTACAGATTTTGTGGTGGAAGCTAAAGCAGGTAGTTTAGAGAATGACTAAGCATGGATTTAATTGGTGGTATGCATAAAGTCAAGGATAAGTATTACCTTGCTAATTTTCAAGTGTAATCTTGGCCTTTAATGCATAAAACAGCTTCGACTTGACTTAAGTCTAGTGTTTGCTTTGGAGCCAGCTAGCTGCCTAGCTTTAGCTTGAATTTTCCCAGCAACGACTTGACTTTAAGTGCAAATCAGGTGCATAAAACAAGCGAAAGCTTCACTTCTTCTAGATTAATCTTGACTTTTTTCAAGCTACCTCAGGTGACTTGATTCATACAAGAGAAGTCTTAAGAGTTGTTTCATCCCACAAAATGGTACAGTTCATGAATATCCGTCAAAGAAAAGTGTATCAAGCGAAGCAACAGTGCGGAGAATGTGTATACAAATCATTTTATATATTCAATGAGGACAATGTCAAGTTTATTTCACACCATTTCTTGGGAGAGAATGCAGAAACACAAGGAGGTGCACTGACATCGAAGCAAAGGATGCAAATATTTCTACGTTTCGTTGGCGACCCAGGATTTCAGACTGGTGTCGGAGAAGATGCTGGAGTTCATCAGTCAACTGTAAGTAGAACCATCCATTATGTGAGTGAAAGAATTTTTGAAAAAACTAATCAGTGGATAAAATTTCCATCACGACTGCAATAAGTTAATGCTGCAAAACAAGACTGGCGAAATAGATTTAATTTTCCAAGTGTAATAGGAGCAATAGATTGCATACATGTGCCAATTCTGAAGCCACGAGTACACGACGAGTACATAAATAGAAAAACTTTTTGTTCTGTTAATGTTCAAGTGACATGCAGTTCAAATGAAGTGTTTACAAGTGCGGACGCAACGTGGCTTGACAGTGTGCATGACAGCCACATATTCAGAAATTCAAATATGTTTGAAAGATTGCGGGAACAAGACGGAACGGCAATACTGCTGGGCATTTCCGGGTATGGGATTGCTCCTTGGTTACTAACTCCATACAGAAACCCCGTGAATACTGTGGAAGAATACTATAATCGTCAACATGCCCGAAGTAGAGTTACAACAGAGAGATGTTTCGGGCAATTAAAGAGGCGATTTCCTATATTGATGAACACCATCAGAATTCCTACGGAGAAAGTGCCGCGTATTGTTGTATGTTGCTTTGTGTGTTGCATAATGTCGCAAAACATTTGAGAGACGATGCTGTAGAGGAAGATGTTGGTGATGGTAACAATGGAAATGAAGAGGAATATGCATGAGAAGGGGAAGATAGGAATGAAAATGAAGATTGGAGATGACGTGGAATACAAAGAAGAAACAAAATTTCACAGTTGTTGTATGATCATGTTGCAAATGATTAAATTACACACTATTATGAATATAAACTATACAGTCCAAGTTTGATGGCAATCTTAAACTTTATACATACAGATGCAAATGGTTATGCGGCTCTGAATGAAATATAAATAAATGCCATCTGTAGTGTTTAACATGCTTATCGAATATAGTTACAGGTTCTGAATAAAATTTGATCCCTGTACTTCTATTACTGGAAGCACGCTCTGTCCAATATCTCCTCCTGCTGCATGCATATCAGTTTTAATTGTTCTAAGAGTACCAATCTTTGCAGTTCATGCGTAGTCAGGTGTTTTTGTTTCAGGGGTCTCAGGTAATTTAGATTTATTTGATTGCATACCTTTTTCATTAGCGTTCTTATTGGGATTTAGGGCAATGCTCTCATTATTTGTAGATCCAGATTCAACTTAAACTTGCTCCGTTGCATCATTTGGTAGCTGTTCTTCCAAACCTTCCCCACCCACAGCACAGTAAACAAAAAACCAAATAAACTAGCCATAAGGGAGTTAAAAGGATAACTAGTTTATTTAATTAGTGATATATTATACTGTTTGGAGTTGGTGACACTGTAAGGTATTCCATCACTTTCCTGGAAATGCATTGTCGTCTAACTGTGGCTGATTATTGCTGACAATGCTCTGCTGCCAGTGCTACAAGGTTGTGTTTACAGATTAAGCTGACCCCCATGTGATTAGTAATTTAACCTTCATTAGATTATTCAGAGGTGATCCTAAAAGTGAAATTTCTTCAGTAGCAGAGGGATACAGATGATGTCAATTGTCATTGTTCTTTCAATAATTAACATCTTATGTATAAATGCTGAGATTACTTTTGCTCATAATAACTTCAAATCTCAATGAAAAGGAGAAATTTCTTAAGAGAAATTAGTTATAAGCTGGTAAAACTAGCTAACTAGCTCCAACAAACAAGAGCTATAGACAGTTACATTTTGGAACTCTTCGAATTATAGGAGCCACAATAGAAAAGAAAGATTTTCCAATAAAACTTATATAAATGGTAAACTCAGCAACGTCCAGTGGTTACCCAGAAATAAAGGCAACTAAAACAAGCAATTTTAATGTTGTTTACAGGAAAGTCATGTGTAAACCCGTTTGAAAACCGTGTTTAAGAACCTGATAAAATTCATAATGAAGCAAAAAAAAATTTGAAATTGTACTTTTTTTGCCAAAGTAGTATCATATTGTTAAGTATTTTATCATTCACTGTAATTTTCCAATATATTTATATTTTATAGCAGTTACATATAACATGTATCACAGTACAGAATACGTTTTAAATTGCATTTGATACTACAAACCAAAGCAAAAAAAAAAAAAAAAAAATTACACAAACTTTTAAATAATTGACACCTGAGACAACTTTTATTCTTGCCTGGAATCCTACCAATGGTTGGGTTGCTTTCACCATCAAGCAGCTGCAAAAATTCTTCTTCCCACCTTTTTAACTTTATTTTCTGATTTCCCGTGGCCTTACAGTCAGTTTTTCTTTTTAATTCAGTCTTCATATTCTGAACCTTTTTCTGCACTTGCTATGGAGTGAATTTTCTGCCTAAAGTTTCTTCCAGCTTGTTGCACGTGGTTTGCAAAGCATTCACTTTCTCTTCTTTGATGCTTGGGATCTGCAATTTATTCAACAGTATTGGATATTGCTAGAAAGGTATTCTGAATATTCACTTCATCTGCCATAGCTGCCATTATGCATATAACTTCTATATAGGTTAGGTACCGTATTCGCAAAACACTTCTGTACTCACCACATGAGGTTATGAGCCGCAATTGGCAGACGACAGCTGTGTGCGCAACGTATTTCAAGCGTTTTCTGGAAAAACATCTAGTGAAAGCTTGCTAGACTAAGATTCTTTTTATGCATGAGTAGAACAAGCCAAAGCTTAATCTTATAGAGTAATCTTAAAGCTTTCACTTTAACTTAGAAAGACTAATCTTCAAGACAAAGCTTGGATTTTATGCATATAACTGAATGTTTCCCTACATAAAACTAGACTACTGGGCAAGTGTCTAGCTGAAAGTTATGCCATTCAAATATCATAGTATATGTTCATTACATTCTGCTGAGCGTTGTTTCTATGAAAGTGATGGCAAAAGGAAACTCAATCCAAATACAGTTCCATTAGTTTTTAATTTTTCAGCATATTTGACAGACATATATGACACTAATCATATACTGTGTGCAAATCTCTATATAGATTCATCCATCTGTTAAATGAAATAGTATAGTGTTATAAGTTGCTCTAATTAAAAAACAAACAGCAAATTTTGGATTCACAATATTTTTAAGTTTGTAATTTCAGACTGAAAATCATGAACGTTTGCGAGAAATTTTTCATTGGAAACACTAGAAATCAATGAAGAAAATAATTGTAATAGTACATGCGCACACACACTCACATGCACACACATCCTAAAAGTTGAAACTGTGAAGAACAATATAATAATTATAAGTTCAACCTTACTCTCTGTCAGTACCTTTACCCGTGTTGTGTAAAACCTTTTAAAATAGGTATGCAATATTCAAATTGCTTACAATATTCTTTTTGTTCAGGTTACAGCTTGTCAATAGGTGGATTTTATTTCAATTGAAGCAGGTATCCTTTATGTGTAGGAGTTGACATATATAGTAGTAGTTGTATTACATTCAACTCAGGTGTGCTTGTTAAGTTAGTACTAAAATAAGTCATTTTGCTTTATGCTTTTCACTTGACATTGCTGTCCTTTGTCCTCCAGCTGGTTTACAATCGGCATTTCAATTTGCTGTATGTCTTGTTTTCTGCTCACCTATGGTGGAGGGGACCTTTTCTTGCTGGATGTTTCATAGCAATAGGAGAAAATCATTCATCTTCACAGAGTCCATAGGAATTTTCGCACTATAGATAAGAAACTAGATCACTGATATAGTTGTCATTAATAGTAGCAGGTATGCTAATAATTATGAATCAACTGTAATTATAGGCAAGAAAATTCCTATTTTTCCCTTGGTGGAGCTCGGGGAACCTACGAGGGGTGTTCAGTAGGTTATCTACCCCAGTATCTTATACCGCTACACCTGGCGTGACCTTGCATGTGCAGGTTGGGTGATGTTTTGACATGTTGCGGACCCAGTTACAAATTAGTCTGAGGTAAGTGATGGCAGTGTGAGGATGGCAGGTGCAGTGGCATGCGGGTCTACAATGAACACGAGGGATTTGGAACTTAGTTTCATGATAAAATTCAACACAAAGGAAGGGAAGAAGCCAAAAGAAATCCATGAAGGGATGAATGCTGTATATGGTGATGCTTCACCGTCCTACTACCAAGTAAAGTTTTGGTCCAAGCAATTTAAGTGGGGCAGGAAATTGATTGAAGATAATCCACGTTCAGGTTGGCCAGTGGAAACATCTTCAAAGGAAATGTGCCAAAAAGTGGAGGACATGATTTTTGAAGAGTGTTGTGTTAAGATCAGTGTTATAGCTCATGAACTGGCATTTCAGCTGGCATAGTTTTCAGCATCATCCATAGTCTTGATGACGAGTTTTTTTGTATTTATGGACGCTGTTTAACTGCTGTAGTCCTTAGTGTCCCATTCTATATTGGGCATGAAAGACCGGTAATTTTGCTCAGAGACTTCTTATCAGGCTTGAGGTTCTTTTACGTGCTGTAAATCTATGACATGGGACCACTGGCTTTACTTCACTTCCAAAGGAAGCTATGCTAAGGATTTTTATGCCCAAAAAAATCCATCGTCCTCCGCCGGGTTTGAACCCATGACCTCAGGAGCTAGAGGCTAGCATGCTAACCACTACACCACGGAGGATGACATACAGTCTTGATGATGTCAAAGGTCAGTTCACAATGGGTGCCATGAATGTTGACACCTGAGCAGAAAGCATGCTGTCAGCAGTTTTGTGAAGAGAATTTAGACATGCTTAGAGCAAATCCAGAAAACTTCTCGAGAATTGTTACATGTGTCCATTATGGTCCAGAGACCAAAGAAGAGTCCATGCAATGGAAACACAAGGGGTCTCCCACTCCCAAGAAATGTTGTGTGCAACAATCAGCTGGAAAGATCATGGCAATGGTTTTTTGGGACTCAGAAGGTGTTCTATTTTTGGAATTCATGCCACACAAGACAACCATTACTGGAAATACCTATGCTTCCACGATGGTGGCTTTACACGAGAATATCAAACAGAAACACTGTGGAAAGTTGTTGGTTGGTGTTCTGCTGCTTAATGACAATGCACCCACACACAAGTTGCACATATTGCAGGCTGCTATCCAGGTGTGTGGCTTTGTAGAGCTTAACCATCCACCCTACAGTCCAGACCTGGCTCCCAGTGACTACTTTCTGTTCAGAAACCTTAAGAAATTTCTTCGTTGGTGACGACTTTCCAATGACAAAACAGTGAAGGATGCGGTAACAGAGCACTTTGACACCCAAGATCAGACATGGGGCCAAGAGGAGAGAGCGATTGAAACTACCTTACTCACCCCACATTCTGTTAACTAGTGGCAAAGAGAAACACATTGTTTTGATACAAACAAGCACAGTGGTGACTTCATTCCACCTGTGCGGCAGTAATAATTTCACGCTGGTATTAACTATTTTGTTTACATTAAACATATTTTGTATACAATAATTATTACAGCCACCTACTGTGGTTAGGCAAATTATATGATCTTCAAGTTTATAGCCTTTCTTTATCTTATGCATGTAGTATTCTTATGCTGCTTTGTAATTAACATACTAAATTGTTTTCTCTTTCACAATAACTAAAGTAACAAAGCTCCATTGCTATTTAACCTTAAAACATATTTTAAAACTATTGGATCAGCATAATAAATCGGGTTTTAAAATTAACATTGTATTCAAACTTTGAAACACACTATACAATAGCTAGCTTATATATATATATATATATATATATATATATATATATATATATATATATACTGCTGGTTCTAATGTTTTTGTTGTTCATTTCCCTACGAGTTTCTTATTATGTACTAAAAAGGATATATTTGGCTCTAAGGTGAAACAACTCAATCGCAATACCGAAACTAAATGCAAGTCTGTGATCCTAGACCTGGAGACACTTTTGGTCGTATTCATTGTGGGAGGGGGGGGGGAAACTGCTCACAGCAATAAGTTGAGCCAAACATAGATACAATATACCTTCCAAATGTGCGTAGATTAAGGAAATGCTCCTCTGGGAGGCATTTAAAAAGATATAATTCAGTTTTTCCTACACATTTTAGTGGTGTGCTCGTCTGCATTTCTATAAGTTCTAGCTGCAGTGGCTCTGCTGCTTGGGCAACATCAAATATGTATGGATTATTGAATAGGCACATTTCCTTGTCCATTACAGTTATTTCTGGAAATCTTTTTTGGAAACATTTGCTAGGGATTGAAGTATGCTTTTGTTAATGGCCATGTGCATGATCTGTGGGATTTCTAACGACCTCAAAGAAGGGAAACGATACATATTGTTATTTTCAAGTTGATAAGAGAGTAGATTTAGTTTAACTATAAAAGCTTTTACTGAATCAATCATAGCAATCAAGCGTTGATCTTTGCCTTGCAGCCAAATATTCAGTGCGTCAAGATGAGTTGAGAGATCACAGTAAAACACTAAATCTTGGATCCAGTTGGCTTTTTGCTTTTATAATTTTAACAGTCTTTGCCATTATGTTCATAACATTTTCAAGATTTGCTGCTTTAGCACAAAGAGCTTCTCTGTGTATTATACAATGATACTTTGGCATCTTCTGAGCAAGATATACCAGCTAAGAATGTACGCAGTATTCCCACAAAACCATTTAACCTTCCAGTCATTGCGGGTGCTTCATCTGTGGTAACTGACATCAATTTTCCCCAGTTTAATTAAATTTAGAAACAACATTCAGCAGAGCTTTGAAAATGTTGGTACCATGGACACTGTCATGCAGGGGAACCAGATCAAGTAACTCTTCTAAAATATTAAAATTCTGATCTACACCCCTTATAAATGTAGCTAGTTGTGCTATATCTTTTCTATCCGTGCACTCATCTAGGGTGATAGAAAAGAAATGCAAGTGCTAACTGGCCCTGTATGTCATTTGACATTTCTGTAATCCTGTCGGTGACCATCCGACGAGAGAGAGCAACTGCGTTTATATCATTCACTGAATTTGGAGAAAACTCCTCAGCAGCAACCACTCAACATTCTTTAACGAATTCCCCATCAGTAAAACAGCACTTTCTTTTAGCTATAACCAAAATATTCTATAACATGCATGTAATATCTTCTCTCTGGAGGTTTCACTCAGGGGTGCGTATGACTTCTATTTTAGTTCGTTAAGCTTACGTTCTCTCCCCAACCGTAAGAGAGATGATTTAAGATATATTTCAGATATAGTATTAATAAAATATTTTATGTATAATTGTATATTAAATCCCATCAAATAGATCTAATATGCACTCAACTTTTTAGATAAGTTCAGTTCTGAATACTTAAATAGTTAATATGAAACTAAACCCCTAAAATAGCAAAATCATATCTTGCCATTTATATTTTTACAAATGTTCAGAAAATACTTTTTGAAATTATAAATAAATACCTGTAAGATCACCAAAGTATGCTTTATGCTTCTGATTATAATGGCATTTGATATTGTAATGTTTTATATTTGCAAATTGAAATCCGCATACTAAACAGCAAGTTTTCCTGTTTTTGTAAGTTTCAAAAATTCTCTCTGCCATTATTCATGAAACTGACGTTCTGAGTTCGAAGCCATACCTGCCACTGAATGAGGCATGTCAGAAGTAAAGGTGAAGGAGACCAATGGAGAAGGGGAGGGATGGCTGGTGGAACGAGGCAAGGACAAATATCAGTGCAGTGGCTCTTTTGAGCCAGTTTTCCCCATGCCTGCCCAAGATGTTTAATTTTTTTCTGAGGGTATTCAATTATTGGAGGCGAAGTGGACTAAGTGCGTTGCAATCAAGGGGGACGACATTGAAAAATAATCAGGTGAGTTTCATCGTCAGATTTAATTTTCATACTCAGGTAGATGACTTATTGAATGCCCCTCGTAACTATACTCAAAATGTTTCAAGTATAATATCAAAAGAACAGTGATTTGTGCTCTAATAAATAAAAGAACTACAGTTCAACATCTAGCGTAAAAAAATTCTTAAAAATTAAGATCTTCTGCATGTAACTGAGGTTCCAAAATGGTCAATAGCAGCTTTGAAGCAAGAAGTAAGAATTACATAACAAAGGATTTGCACATATTACTAATACATGGTCTCTACATTATTTAATCTTAATAGTTAGGCTAGATACACTGAGCCTAATACTGGTGGACCTTAAAAGGTTTTCTTCATATACCTACATTTTTTTATAAACTTATTTCAAGTAAATGTACACCTAATTGCAATTTAAGGAGCTAACTACAAATGGTAATCTGTTTGGTCGAATGTTAAAATGACGAAAGTGAAACTGGAAGAGGATGATATATTGTCACCTAACCTATATAAAATGAGAGAAGGGGGGGGGTGAAGGAGAGAGGCAGTCAAACATACTGTGAGTTTTGCAGTGACATAAAAGCAGTATCCTATGTAAAAGTAGTGCTCTCCATGGTTGGTTCTTTGTCTTTTCTTAAAAAGAATCTTAAATAATAATATTATTCAAAGGAAAGTCTCTCGAATATTTTATTCTTTGCAAGTTAAGAATTATTTTTGTTAGAGCAGCTATAAAAGTGATTATATTAATTACATATCTATTTAGCCTTAGTTCTATAATTTTTCAATCCTGGGTTGTTGATGTGTACATCATACTCATCTAAGATCTACATAGGGATAACTTGGTAAATGTGGTATTGATACAGTGTTAAAATAGAAGTTTATGTATCCATATTGCTCAATGCCAATTAAACCCTGCAAATGGAGTTTGCCTCTCCCAAGTTCCAGTACCAGAAAACTGTGGATTGTCTGTTTTGAGATCTAGGTTCTTATAAGATTTCCGAATCTGCTGTTTTGTTGGGTTCACTAGGGCTCTGAAGTTGATGACCTAAATATAGAGAAAAATGACCAATAAAATGCCCTTTAGGGAAAATGACATTAACATTTTAAAAAATTGTTGTAAAGTTTTATAATTTTAACATTAAAAGTTAAAAAAAATGTGAATATCTTTTATTAGAATGAATATGTAATGTATCCCATACATATTTAAATATTTGGAGAAATTTAAATATTCAGGTATACCTCTTATTCAGCATTACAATAAAGAACCATTGCCATTCGTAGGTTCTTGGGTTTGAAAGATCGCTGTTTGTCTTGAACACTCCTATGCATTGAAAAACTCCTGTCTACTTCAACTGATGTCATGGGCGCATACTTGAAGTGACCAAGGTCCTCTGGTGAAAAATCTTCTTCAAAAACTAAAGTCAAAATTTTTACTTTGCAGAACTTTCTCGATTTTCCACGACTGAAATGTTCTTTTCTAATATGTTTTTCATTTTCTCACTAACTTCTTGACCAATTTTCCCTACACATTGTTGTAAATGCTCCTCAACACCTTTAATCTTTTTACAACCGCATGCTTACTCTCATCTCTTTTTTCTAGCCACATTATGGTTTCTGCCAAAATTGAAAAGTTGCCACTGATATATGCCAAACTACCCTTAATTTGAGGATTAGCCAGTAAGTCTTGAGCAATGGCTATGGATGCAGCATTTTCTCTATCAAAACTGTCAACCACTGATTTCACTACATCAAAATTTTCCCAATAATAAACACGTGCACTGATCCATGTTACCCGTGTTACTATTGGTTTAGGAGGCAAGTGTAGGTTAGGTGCAGTTTCACAAAAATGTCTTATTCTCGAAGGAGATTCCAGAAACACATTTTTACATTTGATATGGGTTTGTTAACTCACTGAAATTGTTTATGCACTAGTTCACAGACTCTATAAAAGGAATGGGCTATGCATGTTACATGAACCATTTTTGTGTAAAATGATTTAATTGCTGTGCTTTCACCATATATTTGGCTGCATCTGTTACGAAAAGTAAAACATTTTCATGTTTTATGCCCTGTGGCCACAAAAGAAATATGCTTTGATCAAATAGCTTGCATATACATTGATGGTTAACCTTCTCAATTACTTCTGCCATAAGAAGAAACATTTTTGGAGGGGTGTCAATTTCTAGTGTACCTATAACAACATTTGCAATATAACACCCCTCTTTATCACTTGTCTCGTCTATAGAAACAAATATATTCTTATTTCCCACAAAATTGCATATTCTTCCTATTGCATCTTCACAATAACCCTGCAAGTAACCTTTTCTAAGGGTGGATTATCTGGGATGTTCTGTCCCGTATATTGCTGCAGAATTTGCCGTAATGTAGTGTTATGGATTTTTGCTAATGAAATATTGGTAGAAACCAATGTTCTATAAAGATCTCTATAACAAACAGATTTTTTGGATGATTCCCCTTTACTTTGACTAAGAAGTAAGTGGCTTGCCTTTCTTTCCTTTGTATGTACAATAGCCTTTATGTGTTTTTCACGTCCCATATGCTGCTACACAATAAAATGCTTACCTGCACTTACTTTAATTTCACAAACTTACAAAATAGTATACTTCCATCTGTAGAAAATACACTGTCCCCTAACTCAGTCACTAAAACTTTGTCTATTTTCCTTTACTTTTGGTATTTTTATGGCTTCACTTGTGAGAAATAAAATGCTGACTGTGGCTGCAGTTGCAACAGTAGATGCTAGTGTTGCTCTTAATGCAGGGAGTCACCGTCATTATGTATATCAATAACAGCATAAACACCATATCCAATGACTGATTAGGAGACCATAAGGAAACTACACAGCAGAATTCAGTAAGAAGCCTGCAGAATGACTACACATGTCTATATTGTAAAAAAAGTCTGCTTAAAAGCAAAAAACTGGAAAAAAATGCAACAAGTAGTACAACATTTTCTAAAAAATGACCAATAGACATTAAAACCCCAAGAAATGAAAAAAAAAAAATGCAAAATAAAAGTAGTGTATATTGGTTCGTGTATAAGAGAGGTGAGCTTATATTGCATTCTGCATTGTCTGTGATGAATCAGAAAAAAGATGACTTTCATCAAGTTCCGGGCCCTAATTCATCACCTAATACTCTTTTTCAGAACAGTTCTGTTTTTCCCACCCTTAGTTGTAATAGTTATGAACTTGCCCCTGTAATTATATCTTAATGAATACAAAAGAAATTATTGCTTTTTTATGACTTAAGTATTTTCAGATCTCACAAGTCAAATATCATGCTGTTGGTGCAAATTTTGCCACTTGAACCAATGTCCTAATTAATTTAGGAATTTCTAATTTCACTTCTACAGTAAGAAACATTTGAAATAGATTCAATCATTACACACTTTGAGGATAGTAGTGGATTTTGTAAGTGATCTGTGATCATGTCCAGCGTCTTTTCTTCACACGATCAAATCATCTGCTTAAGCGCAGGCTCCAACCTGCACTATGTGATCAAAAGTATCCGGACACCCCCACAAACATATGTTTTTCATCATAGGTGCGTTGTGCTGCCATCTACTGCCTGGTGCTCATTATCCGCGACCTCAGTAGTCAATTAGACATCGTGAAACAGCAGAATGGGACACTCTGTGGAATTCATGGACTTCGAAAGTGCTCAGGTGATTGGGTGTCACTTGTGTATGCGAGATTTCCACACTCCTAAACATCCCTAGGTCCACTGTTTCTGATGTAATAGTGAAGTGGAAATGTGAAGGGACAGGTACAGCACAAAAGCGTAGAGGCTGACCTCGTCTGTTGACTGACAGAGACCACCGACATTTGAAAGGGTCGTAAAGAGTAATAGGCAGACATCTATCCGGACCATCACACAGAATTCCAAACTGCATCAGGATCCACTCCAAGTACTATGATAGTTAGGCGTGAGGTGAGAAACCTTGGGTTCCATGGTTGAGCGGCTGCTCATAAGCCACACATCACAGGAAAATGCCAAACGACGCCTCGCTTGGTGTAAGGAGCATCAACATTACACGATTGAACAGTGGCAAAACGTTGTGTGGAGTGACGAATCACAGTACACAATGTGGCGATCCGATGGCAGGGTGTGGGTATGGCGAACGCCCCATGAATGTCATCTGCCAGCGTGTGTAGTGCCAACAGTGAAATTTGGAGCTGGTGGTGTTATGGTGTGGTCATGTTTTTCCTGGAGGGGGCTTGCACCCCTTGTTTTGCATGGCACGATCACAGTGCAGACCTACATTGATATTTTAAGTACCTACTTGCTTCCCACTGTTGAAGAGCAATTCGGGGATGGTGATTGCATCTTTCAACACGATCGAGCACCTGTTCATACTGCACGGGCTGTGGCAGAGTGGTTACACAACAATAACATCCCTGTAATTGAACTGACCTGCACAGAGTCCTGATGACTTGAATCCTATAGAACACCTTTGGGATGTTTTGGAACGCCGACTTCGTGCCAGGCCTCACCAACCTACATCAATACCTCTCCTCAGTTCCGCACTCCGTGAAGAATGCGCTGCCATTCCCCAAGAAACCTTCCAGCACCTGATTGAAAGTATGCCTGCGAGAATGAATGCCGTCATCAAGGCTAAGGGTGGGCCAATACCATATTGACTTCCAGCATTACCAATGGAGGGTGCCACGAACTTGCACGTCATTTTCTGCCAGGTGTCCGGATACGTTTGATCACGTAGTGTAAAATACTTTGTGAGGAAACAGTAGAAGAAGAGGTGCTCTAGCTTGTAAGATAAGATATATATGGGATTATTATATATCTTGTGGTAGGTGAAAATGCAATCAATTTTTGTCACATGTCTGAATGTCCCCTTCAGCTACCTCCCTTCCACAGTCACTAGTTTTTACTTAATTCATCTTTTTTAAAGTTGTTATGATAATCAAACATGTGCTGTCTTGCACACTGACAGCACATGCATACTTTAGCCTAAGAGAATTCACTCCAGAAAAGCATTATTTGTAAACATGAACATTTTCAGTGGAAGTGGTATGCTATATTGATGTAATTAAAGCAAATTTTAAAAGTTGCATTAGGTTTTCATTGTACTTGGTTCTTCAGATCTGCTCTGCATGAAAACCTAATAATTTTAGAGCATTTGATCATATACTTCCTCTAAATTGAAATAACAAAGCTAAAGGAACTTAGACTGCTGGACAACTTGTCCAGAATTTTGAATACAGGATCATAATGAATATGAAAAACACATGACAACTGTATGAGTTTTTAATGATGAGATACCAGAGAAGTAAATGACTATGGAATAATATAACACTGATGAATTGTGACCTAAGGCTTTAATAAATGGTATTGGTATGTAGGACTACTGAGGTTTCCTGCCTTATAGGCCATGATCTAAAATACTGTTGTGCATCTCCATAGGACTTGCAAGGATGCCCAACACAGTCTTGAATGAAATATTAGAAATTATACTCCTAGATCTTGGCTTACAAGTCCAGAAACTTAGCCCTTTTGTTACTGCTGGTGTATGTATTGCTTGAGGATGCTTTCATGGTTGTCATCTGGGGTTGGTTTTGTTTTCTTCTCTTATGGCAATATCTGTGTGCAGTGGGATGTACTGCCTGTCCTCTGAATAATCTCTGTTTATGTTTTTGGCCATTTTGGTTTTTAATTTTGGCTACTAATGTAATTTTTAAAGTTCACTATTTATACTGAGTGCTGGTGTTCATAAACATTGTATAGAGGTAATAAACTTCTCTTATTTGTATTTACCAACAAACTGCCGACTTTTCTGAGTTTTGATATGGCACCTATTAAGTTTCTGTGAGTGTAGATTGGGACAAACTGTGTGGTGCATGTCCTGTTTTTCCCACTCCACATTCACAGAAAGCCAGTAGGAGCCATGTAACATTCAGTAGAGCTAGCAAGGTTATTGACAAATACAAATGAGACAAGTAATATACAGTTTAAAATTGATAAAGCGTTTGGCAGAGGACAAACATCATTGGCATGAACGAACCAGCACCAACTGGATACTGGTGGTGCAAAGTATGTAGCAGCGGAAAGTTACTTACCTTTTTCTGATGACAAACTCTGAAATTGTATATTCAGTGCCATGTGGCATTAGTAGCCAGTATGCATACTAGACAGAGCTTAGAGAGAAACTTGCTGTATGAACTTGAGTTTACATTAAGGTTCTATATGATAGAAATAGAAATATGAATTGCTTATAAACATTATGTTATTAGTTGTCTTTATTTATTTGGCATATGCTTTTTTCCAGCATATGGCTTTAAAATAATGCATGCAGCAATATAATATGCACCATGTTATGCACATAGGATCATACTCATGATGGTATATGAATCACAATTAGCAGACATATGTGAATTTATATACCTATGAATACACATGAGTGTGCTAGTCAATAGGAACAGTTTTGAATGAAAATTTGAAACAGTAGCAAGTTTTTAGATGACATTACACATGCGAGTTTTTACAAATGCATTTTTCTAATAATTTTAATAAATATGTTATATGGGTTGCATGTCCCACATGTTCAAACCACTATTCTGAGGTTTTTCTTGCAAAGCATATGCATGGTGCAGACATTTATAGAATGGGATTACTGCATTTCCATCAGATAAAATGGTACTTAAGGCTGTAGAACAGGCAAATAAAAAAATACTAATAACATATTAAGTAATTACATTAAATCTCGTGATCTGTATTTTCCTTTTGTGATGGTGCATTAAAAATATCATAGCATCATGGTGTAAGTTCAGTAGTTGTGAAATGTTTATTTAATTAAAACAGTTAAGTTATTATAGAAAAATCAGATCTATTCTGTTGATACAATTATTTGTGCTAGATTTTCATGCAGCTGTATTGTAAAATACCATCGGCTATCACACACTACACTGCATACACATAAGATAATTTCTGGAATTTTGAGAAAATTTTCCTTGAAATGACTTCATTACCCATAGTTTGGAGCTAAATGAAGTCAAACCAAATAAGACATCCATTTGTTAAATGTTACATATCAGTGAGTCTGTAGTTTGGTTGAAAGGTGATCAAAGAGACGCTACTGATGATGGGTGCAGTAAATGATGTGTCAACTCCTTAAGAAATTGACAGAATATTTGTTGTCATAATAAAGATAAGGTATTTTACTGAAGCGGAAAATTTGGACTCGTATCTTTTAATTATTTTTAATATAGCAGCAGTGGCCTTCAGAGAATACTGGGGTAAAAAGTGGTGGTCTTGTACTTTTCAAGTTACACAATTAAAATGCTTCTTAAGTTTTTCATTTAAAAAATAGCAACAACCAGGACCCAGATTCTGGTGATATGTCAACTTTTAATTAAACAACTGCAACATAAGCATTGCTAACATGTACTATTTTTCACAAAAGTAAATGGTCAACTTCAGTGAGAAGTGTGCAAAGGGTCACCTAATTTTCAGGCATTCTTGTATAGATGGTATTAGAATGAAATTTGTCATATGCTTACCTTGCTGTGCACAGGGTATGGCAGCCATCAGTTCACCTCACAGGTTTGAAAAGCAATATTTCAGCAATCATTGTAAACTTACAGGCAAATATTGCAAATTCAACTTCAGTACACCTGTAGAAAATATGTTATTGTGTTTCAATTAAGTAGTGGACCAGAAGTAAAAACCATTCCAGTGTTGGGTGCTTTGCTTACAGATGAAAGCTTAATCAGCAGCATGTTTCTGTGGTTAGGAGAGTGGATCTCATTAAAGCGTGTTACTGCTGATCAACTGTGGTGGCAAAACGTGGATCAAATCCCATGTAACATGTGGTTTTATTTTTATTTTTCCACAGGGAACATCATTATTTATACAACCTTTGCCAAATATGAAATTATACAAATTAATGGAATCTCTTTCTGATAAAGCTTCTCCTTGAGAGCGGCAAATTACATGGCAATTTTATTTTGCATAGCATTGTAATTTTGCTTGCCATATTATGAACGTTGCAATGCAATTGAAATTTTACAACTGAGTGATTTATAAAATATTAATGGCAATTCCTGCAAACAAAACAGAAAATACGCCTACCTTGACTGTCATCATTCCTGCCGAAATTAATAACGTTTTTCTTTAAATACCCACATTCAAAGGCATCTCTCTATAGATCTTTAAGACTATTACCATGGTAAAGAGTTTACTTCATTCATGCATTGTTAATGTTTACATTAGCTTACAATGGATACAAGGAAGCATTATATCTTCATGTTAGAAGGTCTCGACAAGTAAGGAAATTAAAATGTTTCATGTACAAGAAACAAAAATAATTATTTTAGAAATTTGGAGTGAACACAGCATGATTACATTCCTTTATAGCTAATTATGCAGTAATATGACACATATGATGCTACGTTAGAATAAGGCTCAAAGTATCGAAAGCAAATTAATTTGATATATTACATATTATAGCATTTAATAATAAAAAAGCTGCATTAATGGTCACAAAAATGCATTGTTACAAGAATTGGATACCAGTGAATAATGTAATTAATGTTATATTAAACAGAACACAGTGCAGTTGTAGATTACTTGAACATGAAGCAACCGTTTGCACCTAGCAGTGTTGCCATTTTGTTTATTTCCAAGTACTATACAATGTTGCCATGTCCCCATTAACTCAATTTCTAGAAGTAGGTCTTTATCCTGATTCCCCATTCCTGATAAAAGAATCTAGATAAATTAAAGACGTTTGTTAATTTTCCATTTCAGTAAATAAGCATGCTGGAGGCAAGGATGGAACCGCCAACAGCTGGCTGTTTTGAATTCTGCAGACAGCAGTGCAACGATCTTGGCTATTACTCAGTTGGGTAATTTGCGCTCTATTCATGATATCAAGTTTCATATTGTCACTAACATAGCAACAAATTTCATTGCAAGGCAGAAAGTTCTTAGCCCCCTGAGAAAGGTTTAAATATTTTGATTTTGTTTCTAGATATACAATATTCTTTAGCATTTGAAGAAGAAACATAAAACCAAATATCAACTTAAATTGAGATCCATTGTGCACAAGGATGCAAGACAGGTTAATACCTAGTATAATCACTGCCATTGTCAGTTATGCCTTGCATTTTGGATACAAGCCTTGAACATTGATAAGGATTACGCACATAATGTTGCCACATTTCCAAGAATGGATTTCTAGAACCTCTCGCACTCAGTCTTTTCTGAGCATCTCCCACTCCTGAAACATGAACGCCCACATGTGCTGAGTGGGGTTCAAATCAGAAGTTAACCAGTCTTTGTTAACCAGTTTTTGGTGAAATATGTGTGCACAGCACTGTTATTGTGCATAAACAAATATTCCCCCTGTTCCGGGAAATTAGGCGGTGGAGATGGCAACAGCATGTTCTGGAGGATATCAATATAAACCACACTGGTCACTCTCTCCATCACCATAATCAGTTGTCCTGGCCCAGAAGTTAGCTGATATTCTTCCAGAGCGATTTCAATGCACACCATGTCTGGGATCGTATCTTGTGCCACACGGCCTATAGAGACACACCCTACCTTGCTGGTCAGATAGGAATGCCTTCTTGTCCAAACAAATCATTAGATCCCCGTAGGCCTTTGGTAGCTGGATATTTTTTGGGCCCATTCCAATCTTCCGGCTTTGTGAGACATTGTCTTGGTGGCAAGATGTTGACATTAAGGCCAATTTCTTTTAGTCTCCACTGTATAGTTTCATGAGAACATCCGTATTCCACAGCTTTATCTAGAAAAATGGATCTTTGTAATAGGATGCTCCCACACCTCTGCAACCAGTGCCTCATTCTGTACAGCGGTAATTGCCCAAGGCCTTCCTGATCTTGGTAGTGACTTGGCCCATTCAACACCTTCCGCTTGATGTCAATGTAGCCATTTCTTGACAGTCTTACGGATAAGTGAAAGTTCCCTAGAGATCTTTCTAGAGAGAGGGAGAAGTGATGTTTAATGCACACACCATTAACATTTTTTGATGATAAAGAGGAGAAAACAAGTGCTGTGAAATGTGTATGAATTTGATTTCGAATGTCATTATTTTCAAATGCCCATTAAAGGGAATGTGTAAGAACTATTATATTGTTTTAACGACTTCATCATCATTTGTCTGTTGTTAATAAAAGCAACTAAAGGAACTTTATACTCTACACTGAACACTGTGATACTAAGGTTTATTCTAGATAATGTTCTCTGTTTATTCCCTAAATACATGCAAACAAATGGAAACAAAAGCAAAATATTTAAACCATTTCTCAGAGTGCTATGAACTTTCCACCTTGCAATGAAATTTTTTAAAATCTTAATATCATATGAATAGAGCACAAGTTAGCCAACTGAGGAACAGCCGAGATTGTTTTATTGCTAACCGTAGAATTCAAAAGTGCCAGCTGTTGGTGGTTTCATCCTTGCCTCCCGCATGCTTATTTTCCGAAAAGGAAAATTAACAAACGTCTTTAATTCATTTAGATTTTTTATCAGGAATGGAGAACCAGGATAAAGATATACTTCTAGAAATTGAGTTAAAGGGGACATGACAACATTGAATAGTGCTTGGAAATGAATAAAATGGCAATGCTGTTAGGTGCAAATGGTTGCTTCACATTCAAATAATCTATAACTTCATTGTGTAATACATCATTAATTACTTTATTCACTGGCATCCAGTTCTTGTAACAATTACATTTTGTGACCATTAATATCTTCTTTTTACTATTAAATGCTTACCTGTGATATGTAATGTATTAAACTCATTTGCTTTTGATACTTTGAGCCTTACTCTCTCATAGCATGGTATTTGCATCATATTACTGCATAATTAACTATAAAGGAATGTAATCATGCTGAGTTCACTCAGAATTTGTAAAATAATTATTTTCATTTCTTGTGCCTGAAACATTTTCATTTCCTTGCTTGTTGAGCCTTTCTACATGAAGATATAATGCTTGCTTATATCCATTGTAAGCTAAAGTAAACAGTAGCAGTGCATAAATAACGTAAATTCTTTAACATGGTAATAGTCTTAATGATTTATAGAGAGATGCCTTTGAATGTGGGTATTTAAAGTAAAATGTTATTAATTTCGAGAGGAATGATTGACAGTTGAGGTGGCATATTCCCTGTTTTGTTTGCAGCAATTGCAATTAATATTTTGCAAAGCATTTGGTTGTAAAATTTCAATTGTATTGCAGCATTCATAATAATGCGGGCAAAATAACAACACTGTGTGAAATGAAAATAGCCATGTAATTTGCTGCTCTCAAGGAGGAGCTTTATCAGAAAGAGGTTCCATTAATTTGTATAGTTTTATATTTGGCACAGGTTATATAAATAATGATGTTCCCTGTGAAAAAACAAAAAGAAAACCACACGTTACATTGGATTCGATCCACTGTTCATTGGAACACGCTTTAATGAGTTCAGCCCTCCTAAGCAAAGCATCCAACACTGGAAAAGTTTTTACTTCTACTACTTAATCAAAACACAATAACATTTTCTACAGGTGTATTGAAGTTGAGTTTGGAATATTTGCCTGTTAGTTTATAATGATTGCTAAAACATTGCTTTTTGAAACTGCAAGGTGAGCTGAGGGCTACCATGTCCTTTGCACAGCAAGGGAAGCATATGACAAATTTCATTCTCATACCATCTATGCAAGAACGCCTGAGAATTAGGTGACCCTTTGTGCAGGTCTCACTGAAACTGACCATTTACATTTGTGAAAAATGGTACATAAATCCTCATCATGAGCTTCAGATTATAGAAATGCTTATTTATGAAGTAATTCTTTAATTATTTTATGTCATTTTCTTCTATTTTTAGGACATTTTTTATATCATTGTTTTGTCAGTTTTCTTGCCCCTGATGTCTTCAATTAGCCATTTTCTTGCATTTACATTGAGTATACACAGAGTTTTATATTATTGACATTTTACATAAGAACAATTTTTCAAATACCAGACATTTGAGTATTCAACTGAGAAATAAGGATAACGTTGCACATCTGTTACTCACATTTTTGGGAGAAATCACATTCCTATTTAATAGTTACTCTGGAAAAGGTTGCTTGTGTGTGGAGGGGTGGCTACTGTCAGGGGAACCGGTATAATCAATATTTTGAATTCGTATCTCAAATTAGTGATGAGACAGGTCATTTTTCCCTTTTTTGCATTAATGAATGCTTAGTTTGCTTTTCAAATTCTTCAAACAAGAACATGGAACAAATATATTTTGTAACCAATTTTCTAAGTTGTCTCATGTTTCTTATACCTACTTTTTTCACTTGTACAGCAGTTTAACCATGTATATATTAATTTATAACATATTGTACACTAACTAAGGAATTAAATAAATCTCATTGACTACTTTTGAAGATTTAGAAGCTGGTAACAGTGATGTGTCATAATTTTAAATAGAGAAAAGTAGTTGAGAGAAAATGCTGACGATGGGAACAAGCCGTCTCCCGAAACGCGTTCAAGTAAGAATATCATAGTGATGTAGTGTAACAACCCTCAACTCTCTATTTTAAAATAAATCTCAGTTTTAGGTCATTTTTTAAACTTTGTCATTTTATACGTAATTTTTTCAAGCAGTTTTAGGTCATCAAAAACTGGACCTTGGTAACAACCATTGTATAATAATAATGTGGTCACTTCAATATTCATGGTGCTTAGGAGTGAAATTAACCAATGATATTAATACCATGTGATAACTAACTTATGATCACTGTTGATGAATTTTGACAAATCTTCTGGATAATAGTCCCAAAGGTTTATTATTGGGATTATTTCTTGAGAAAATAAATCATGCAATAAATAATAAAATGTCAGAAATTTATAGGTACCATTTCATTGAATAGGACATGCACAATATGAAATCTTGACAGATTTGTAAATGTATGCAATAGCAATTTTATGTTTAATAGATGTAGAGAAAGTTCCATCCTTCTTGACAAGTTGAATATTGTTATTGTCAAACTTTCTTTTCCTAAACATTACAGATGATGTGAAACTTGAAGTTCATTTTATCAAATGGTTATAAAGTATATGCACAAAAATAATTGACCGGAAGATGGCATTTGATGCATGCACTATATAGTTTTATTGATAAAAATTATATAGCACTTCAGTTGTTCACATAGCAAAATTTCAAGCAGCATTGATGTTACTGTATTGAACTTTTCTGTTGAAATCAGAGAATATTTTTGATAGATACTCTTCTGAGCTCAGCCATGAAACAAAAACTTAATCTTGGAAAGAAATTGCGGAAAATGCAAAGGCCATTGAAACCTTTTCAATGTTTAATACATTCTCTAAAAATCTGGTGTGTGCCATTTCTGTGTCATCACACTCACTGCTGCTACTGGTATTTGTAAATATAAATTAGTTTGTTACTATATAATTTCTACGAAAATATATTTCCATAAACTTCCTAGTTACAGACATGTCATGTGGCTCATGATTGGTTCTGATAAATGTATCACTGGCATATGTGGTGACAGGTCTTCAAATTTGTAAGTGTATCCACTAATCGTGACCTGTTGCATGAAACACAGATCTTTTACGTATGTATTGTAATTTATTTAAAGGTGAGTCGAAATTGTTACACTAACATCAGATCTTTTACTTGTAAAGACTGTTTACCTGAAAAGTTTTTTGAAACAAAAATGTGTAAAATTGTTATAAAAATCTATGGAATTGTCATGATGCCTGTATAAAATAATTTGTAGTATTATACCTGGAGGGCAATTTTCTGTTAGTAAAAGTACAGTGAAATTTCTGTAATTTGGTTATGAAGGGCCTGAGAAAATATTCAAAGTATTCAGTTTAAAAAAATTGCATAGGCAATATATATATAACATATACACCCAAGTCAGTAGAGTATATTGTATAGTAATATGAAATAATACAGTACAGTAGTAAGAACAGTACACAGTGATAGGTCTAATGGTGTCATGAATCATTCTAACATAAGTTTGCCATGATAGCATCATGTAGAGAGCATTGCAGGCACAAGAGCTATGTTTTTCTAAAAGATGCATAAGCCTTGTTGATATAATGGAATCTGAGCCAAATGTTTGTGCTCTTCTATCGCCTGAGTTGCTGATTCTACAAATTCCTCTCGGAGACATTCTCGTCAGTGGAGAGCAGTACCCAGTCACCCTGAGAGATAGTAAATTGTCATCTGTCTTGCTTCTTGAAAGCAGAAAACACCCTAGGTGTAAAACATTTCAATTTTAGAATTAGAAGTTCGCCCATTGTCATAGTAGAGTCCCCTCTGACATTTCGTAACTTGGCATCATGCTGGAGATTTTTTCTTCCAATATAACAGGATTATGTTCGAATAAAGGATGACATAGTAAATTCAAGAGGATAAAGGAAAAGTTCAAATTAAAGAATAATTTGAATTAGAAAGTATCGAATTACCCAAGTTTCACTATATATATTTTTAACAAATTCTTGGTGGTTTCTACTCAAATTTGTTGTATTATGGATTGCAAACATGCAGTTAGCACAGAGTGCATTACTCTTGTACACTTACCAAAGGTAGCAAATTACATTATACTATGATTGAGTCACATTTAGCATTGAAAATTTGGCTTTTATCCAAGATGTTAAACATGAGAATATTTTTTATACTTATAAGGGGAATCCTAACCGAGGCAGTGAAAGCTCAAGGGTGTTAAGGGGACTGATTGGTGAAAATTGGTAAAATGATAAAAAAAATATTCAATTTAGACATGGAGGGCATGGTTGCACATTTGAAATTTTTTCTGATATTTCTCACATGTTTTTCCCTCCAAAATTGCTACTGTTTTTGCAAAATTTGCTGCACATAGGTTAACCACTTTATAAATTATGTATTTTAAATGAAATTGCATTATTTAATAAAAAAAATACATAAGTAGAATTTCAGGCCAGTTCTTATTAGTAAATTTTTCAAGGTGTTTTTTCAATTGTAATATTTTAGACATTTTTAGAATTTAAAATGCTCCTTACAATGCAATTTTTAAGTTATCAAAGTGAAACTTTGGAAATAGTTTCCCCAATATATGCTAACAAGAACTTGCTATGCAATTATTAATATAAGGCAAACTTGTTATACCACTAAGCTCCACCATCCAAGTTTGATAAGTATATATAGTTTTTAAAAACTGAAACTAGTAATTAAGCAAAAATTATGCGTTTAAAACCAATTAATTTAAAAGTATATTTCTTAGCAAACTTATTTTCTAGCTCAGTAAAGAACATAAATCTGAAATTTTGTTTAAAATTTGTGAAAATTGCATAATGAGGACATTTTTGGTAAAATATCGTAAATTTGCATTTTAAAACACAATCCAGGAATGGCTTAAGACGTATATATCAGACTTTGCAACCACATTTCTTTATACAGACATAATATGTAAAAAATTCAAAACACTCGGTAGAATACTTTGGCCTTTGTAAAATTCACAGATTGATCCCATTAATGATTATGGTTCTCACTTAAAGACTATTTTACACAATATATAAGAATGTGCAGATAGCTTTTGTCTCCAGTATATTCTATGTACAGCCCCTGGTATGATTTCTTTTAGGGTTGCAGGAACCCTGAAGAACAGCAGCTAAACAACTTCAATCATATTACGAATTGAATCCATGTCCTCTTAGACGAGCACCTTAACCAAACAGCTGCAGCCAGTGAAATTTTAATGGTGATAGTATTTTTTCATTGACCATATTATACTAGGAGCCTTCTATTAGTACCATTAATCTAACATCATTGAACCTGATGGATGTGCATAAATGCAAGAATTAATAATATCCATAGAGTTTTCAAGTTATAAATAATTTCTAAACATCTTGGAATGTTATTACCAGGCAAAGGGGTTTTAGCAAGTAAATAGAGCAGTTGTGTTACTGTACAGAGTATACATGATGTTAGGTACTGCGATGACACGCTCTTTTCCTTCAGCCTCTAGTCCCCAAGGTCGCGGGTTCAAACCCGGCAGAGGGCAATGGATTTTTTTGGATGTAAAAATCCTTAGCATGGCTTCTTTGGAAGGGAAGTAAAGCCACCTGTGTCGTGGATTTATGGCTCATAAAAGAACCTCAAGCCGGATAAAGAGGCCTCTGAGCAAAATTACTGGTGTTAACCCCCATTATAGAATGGAACGCTAAGGACCACAGCAGTTAAAGAGCTCCCTACAAAAAAACACCTCCTTCCCTTCTCTCCACAGCAGCCAGTTTTGTTACGACTGTTCCATTTATTCGCTGCATACAAGCCAGTGGAGAACTGTGGCAACATGCCTAAAGTAAAGAAGAATCACACATCAAAATCATCTTAATTAGCACTGTTTGTGATGGAATTTGGCGGAGAAAACTTCAGCACAAATGGCAAAACCATCAGATGCAACTAATGTCACATATAGCTCAAAGGACTTTTAAAAATCATGTTAAAGAACATTGTAATTCAACGAAACATGTGGCATTATTAGAAACAATGAGGAAAGTGGAGCATTAACCTCCTCAGTCCCAACCACAGATCAGAGTTATTGGAATATCTGTGACATATGCTATTAAGAGCAGATATTCCTTAAAGAAAGATACAGCTTTTGAAATGCTTGTTTTGTAGCTTTTGTAAACAAATATAGTAACAAAGAAATACGTTTAGAAACACAGATCTACAAAATATACTTACCAACAGCCTATGGCAAATGCCTAAATAATACAAGAGATGCAGGAGCAGATAAAAAAATTGTCCTATCTATAGTAGAAAATAAAGATACTGCTAATAGGCCAGTTGCTAATATTGTTTTAGGAATGCCTGATGGTCCAGCTAAAACATTTCTCTTAACCTCCAAAGAGTTGGGGAGGTTAATTCTTCTAGAATTACTCACTTCTTTAATTATTCTTGGTCTCATTGTGGC
This sequence comes from Deroplatys truncata, assembly GCA_030765065.1. Classification (NCBI taxonomy): domain Eukaryota; kingdom Metazoa; phylum Arthropoda; class Insecta; order Mantodea; family Mantidae; genus Deroplatys; species Deroplatys truncata. Next base: position 152,503,728 of record CM060990.1, read on the forward strand.
CTGCTGGTATTAAGAAAGAAAATGTTTCACCACTGATTATAGATGATGTTACACATGTAACACTTCATAACAGAGATGATTGTATTTCAAGTTAGCCATTGATTTTCTTCTAATTATCTTAATTAAAGTTATCGTTATACCCTATTTTACAGAGCACATCAAAAATTCTGCAAGGAATTTAATAATTAGTGGTTTTTTTATATCTAAACAAAATAAAAGGATATTAATCATCAGGTGACTTAATATTGGATATTTAAGATCAAAAGATACCAGAGAATCTGCCGAGACCTACTGATCACCTTGAAGCAAGAGCAACACTTAATTTCAATCATTAAATATCTGCACATTTTATGATAATTATCTTGGCATAATGGTGAGTGATAACTTATGAAAATTTAATGTGTAACACTGTGATTATGTCCTGCCAAGTAGTGTACCTCAGGTTTCCTTAAATATTTAAGTTAAGATTTTTCAAAGAGTGGAAGACAAGAAGAAATGTCTGGAATGAAAGCAAATAAAGAAATATTTTGTAATTTTTTTGCAAAAGTGGATATGTTTCTAATATAAATAATCTTGGAAAAGCAAAAACATATAAATAAATGAAACACAGGGTAAGATTTTTACAGTGTTATCCCTGCCTTCTTCGAGAAGTAAATCCTTTTTAATACCATATATAGGCACTTGAATTTTAGCATGCCATTTCACTTGAATGTTTGAGAAAAAATATTAATTGGAAATTCTTAAAGTTTCAGAAATATTTTGTATAGCAAACAATTAGTGCTCTATGGATCTATTTTATAGCTTAGGCCATCTCAATGTATACAGGCCAGGAGGCAAACAAGATAGCTGTTAATTACATCATCTTTGGGAGTCTCCCTTATTGGTAGTTGACAACCTGCATCATAGGAATGCATCTTAGTAAGTGTGGATTTGGAATGTTAATGAGTTTGTTGCTGTCTCAAAACAGACCAGTAATTAATAACCAAATTACCTAGTTAACAAGCAAAAAAATACATAAAACAGTGTAGTTATCAGTCCAAAATGCCAAGAAGGTATTGTGTACTGGGATGTACGTTAAACTATTTAACAAGTTCTGAGAAGTATGTAACAGTACTTTGGTTCCAAAAGGATCTACACAGGGTGGGTATATGCTATTGACAGGAATAATTATGCACTATGTTTGTTTGTCGCAGTATCTTGTTCGTGTTATCTTATTTGCTGAGCGCCTGTTATTGTTTTACTATTTTGAATTTTGGCTTCTTTGTCCTCCGGCTAGCTATTATTACTCAGTCGAGCAAATATCTCTGATCAAGGCGTGTAAACGGAAAGGAGTTGTTACTAAAAGATAACACTGATAAAAGAATTTGTTTTTACACTTTTATTGCCATCACAATTAATTTCACATATTTAATCTTGATACATGCCTGACTGAAACTGTTATATTTCCAAATGTAATTACTGTCGTAATACTTGTGACATACCTACTTCACATTTTTGTAATTAACTTTACGACGCGAGAGATTCTGTAGAATTGCGTAATGTGTACCTCACGAATGCTTCCTTAGAACTGCCTGACATGTAACTCGTGAGAGAGATTTCTTAGAACTGTGCAACGTTTACCTTGTGAATGATTCTGTAAAACTGCGCGATACTTGCCTTTGGCTCAAGAATTTATACTCCCTCACCCCGATATGCCTAAACATTATAATAGAGCTGCTATTGGTTAATAAATCGCGCCAACATAAGCATCTATTTTATAAGCCAATCATAATTACTAAAACATATGCTCTAGGGAAGATATTCCCTCCATTTCTAAAGAAAGGCACACTACCCTGACGTCATTTATTTGTCTCTTCTAAGTGATAAACAACTCACCCCCTCACTTCATTGTTACCCACTCCTATTGTCAGTTTCAGTGAGGCCGTGTAAACTTATTTCCTAACAATGCTTATAGCTAACAAACATCTAAAATCATTGTCATACAATAATGTTAATTTACACTACAATCACTCTGGCATTCACAGTGTTGTGATATAAAATACTGCCTCATATGCCCCACTAGAAACATAATTATAAATATTTACAACCTTTTTTGGAAATTTTATAATTGGGTTTATAGTCTCCTGAATCTTGTAACACATGGTATTTATCACTTGCACGTAACACTGCACACGCATTTTACACACGTTATACATCTTGGCTTTTTCTCGCCACTATTCACTGGCTCGGGTCTAATGTGTTTATATACATACATCTGACATTATAGGTTATTTTTTATACAGCAAATACTGTACCTTGAACTATTTAAGTCATTGTTACAAAATGGTTATACTTTCTTAGGTTATTGACATAAAAATTTATACACTCAAGATTTTTTACCTGGTTCATTTTGTAATTATTGAACATATTTACCAAAATATTCATCCTCTACACAAATATATTTACATCTCTTAATTCTAGACATAATTTAACATTATCTTTGTGCTACATAAATGTTTTGCTTTAATTATCTTTACCCCTTTTTTATTGTTTTGTACTTCATATTCACAATACTCTTTGAATTATATCTACATACTTTTACTTTAATATGACATTAAATCATCCTTATTACATGCTTCATTTCAAATGTGGCTACAGGTTACTAAGAAAATGTTCTTTTTCCCCTTTAAACATTTATTTTTGTCCTGAATTTATTTCTCCTTTCTTATGACATATATACATAGTTAACCCTCTTACATTCCTATACTTTGTTCTGCAGTTTAGATTTACTTATCCGGGATTTGCTTTTCATCTTCTTGGTCTTCTATTTCATCTTTATGCTCAATGTTGTATTGTATCAGCATCTCAATATGGAACTTTCCAATGGTTTTTCGGGTTGCTGGGTTACATAATTCATATGTGTTTGTTCCATATACTTCAACAACTTCATATGGTCCATGATATTTTAGAAACATTCGCCAATAAAGTTTATTTGCCTTATCAGACAATTTCTTAGTTTTAACCAGAACTAAATCTCCTATTTTGATCTTCCATTCTTTTCTTTTCTTCTCTTCATGTTTCCTTTTTCTTTTTATGGCTTTTTTCTTCATCCTTTCAAATGCTTGTCGGAACATCTCTTCTGTTTGTGGTATCGAGTGCTCATCTGGAATGGCTTCTGGAATTTTCTTACATATTGTATTTATCTTCCTTCCTAATTTAAGTTCACATGGTTTGTATCCTGTCACATTTTTTACTGTTTCGTTGAGTAGATTCTGAACGAAATTTACGTATCCATACCATTGGGTTTGTTTTCGATGACACAGCACCCTTAGGTAATTCAAAATTTCCTTAATTTCCCTCTCCACTGGGTTGGAGTTCGGTCTGTATCTTGAGGAAAAATATTGTTTAATGCCATTTTCTTTCAGTCCCTCCATAAATCTTTTTCGTGTGAAGGACGAAGCATTATCGCGCAATACGGATTGGATTGGTCCTTCCTCTATCACATACGACTTGAGTAGCCTATTCAAACATGCTAAACTTGTAGGTTTTCTCAAAGGGTAAATTCTTACATATTTGCTGAATATATCATAACAGACAAATATATATTTGTTTCCAAATTGACTTGGAGGCATAGGACCATGAATGTCAATACTAATTACGCACCTCGGCTTATCCCTTATAACCAAATTGGTCTCAAATACATATGCTGCATTTATTTGTTTCGCCTTCTGACATAGGTTGCAGCACGAGATAAATTTCCGAACCTTCTGATGCAATTTGGATATGTATAAATTTTCTAAAATCATAGAAATCGTCCGGTCCGTCCCTGAGTGTGCTAACCCTTCGTGAACATTCTTAATTAGCTCTTTTTCCATACTTTTCGGAACCATTGCTTTCCAACTAGGCATTTCTTTTCCATGCTTCTTGTATAATGTTCCATTCCAAATTGCTACAATTTCTTTCTTTACCTCTTCAATTAATGGCGCATTTCCTTTTAGTTCAATTAATTTTGCGTCTTCATTTTGAATTTCCCCCATATTTTTCAGTTTTCTTATCATTTCTTTGCTTAAAGGAATTTCAATTGTCAATATTTTGACTTCATTTCTGGGCCTTTCAGTATTCTCGGGAATTTGTGGGTTGTAGTTTAATCTCGATAGCAAATCGCTGAAGGTGTTATTCTTGCCAGGAATGTGTATAATTTCAATATCAAATGCAGATATTGTGTGAATGTATCTAGCAAGTTTTCCACTACATAATCTACACCGTTGGATGAAAGTTAGGCTGATGAGATCCGAATATACTTTCACCTTTTGCTGATAAATATAGGTCTTGAAACGAATTAATGGAAAATAGAGTGCTCCAATTTCTGAGTCACCGAAGAATTCCGCTCAATGTTTGTAAGTCCTCTAGAAGCTTTACTAATGACGTGAAACTCATTGTTGATGTCTCACTGTCCTAAAATTCCGGCGAATCCTTGCATTGATGCGTTGACATAAATCTCGTATTTCAAATTTTCTCTGGGCCTCTCGAGCAATATGGACTTAGCAAAGAGTTCTTTGACCATCTCAAAACATTTTTGATGATCCTCTGTCCATCTCCACTTGATATTCTTTCGGAGTAGCTGCCGCAGTGGTTCTATTTCAGCCGAATACCTTGGTACGAACTTACTCTGAAAGTTCAATACCCCTAAGAGACGTCTAATTTGCTTTACGTTCCTTGGTGGTGGAATTTTCATTGTTGCTTCTATTCTCTTCTGGTCAGGTCTTATACCCCGTTCATCCACTACATAACCCAGAAAACTTATTTCCTTGACACAAAATTTTGATTTTAGTATGTTTACAGTCATACCATGTTGTTGCAGTTTATTTAGCACTTAATGTACATTATTCATATGTTCCTCAAATGTTTGACTAATGATGAAGTCGTCAATATACTTTATTAAAAGGTCATCTGCAAAATTTCCAAAAATACTGTGAATTGCTCTCAAAAATGCACTTCCTGAGTTTTTTAAACCAAAGGGATTTACACAAAAACGATACTGGATCCCCGAGTATTGAAGTGAAGTGTAAGCACGCACTTGTGGATCTAATTCCACTTGCCAATATGACGCAGTGAGGTCAATGGATGTCAAAAATCTCCCTCTTGAAAGTTTCGTGATGAGTTCAATTCCTTCACTTTGAAAATGATCTGACTTCATATATTGGTTGACATATCTCTCACCTAATGTTAATCTTAAACTACCATCTCATTTAATACTCCAACAGATTGAATTTATATACTGAGAATCACTTTGCTTAATAATCCCATTTTCTAACATGCTATTTATTAGTTTTCTAGCTTTGTCCCGAAGACTTATAGGCAAATTATCATACTTATGCCTATATGGTGGCACATCTTCTACCTGAAATGTATGCTGATATACGTTACATCTGCCTGGGATATTACTAAATACTGAAATATTGTTCATCAAAACGTCATGAAGGTTTTGTTTTTGTGTATTCGTAATGTTATAAGCCTCTTCACACTTGTGTAATATTTCCTCATTTCTCCTCTCTTCCCAGTTGTGTCTCGCTCGCACGGTCGTCTTTTGTTTGGGTTGTAAATTTCTCTACTTCATCTGGCATTTCTACTAGCTGTCGAAAATATGGTGTGGTGTTCCCTTCATATCTTGTGACTACTTGCTTTATCTGATCGTTTCCATTATGTGCACAAAAAGTTCTTGATCACAAAGATTTTCCTCATCCTTTGTCATCTCAATCACAGAAACTTTCTCTTATAAACGGTACCTTTATTTCTCTATTGTCTTTTGTCATTTTTAACTCCTCATATTTAAAATCTATACGTGCTTCATATTCATGTAGGAAGTCGCATCCTAAAATTTTGTCACAAATCAAATGGTTTAAAATTAGAAACATAACCTCGAAATTTTCTCCGCCGATAAGTATGTTAAGTAGAGCTTGAGTTTTTATGACCTGTGTCGTTCTTCCGATTGCAACACGACAAACTAAATTACTGGTGGGAAGAGCCATAATTTTGTTACCTTCATTTATCAAATGTATATAAAATTTCTGCGAACAAATTGAAGCTGATTAACCGGAATCTATAGTCGCAATAATCTCTTCGCGATTTCTATCTTAACATGAGGTGACTCGAAATTTCCCTCCTCATCTTTCTTTGTTGCAATCTTCTTACAGAGAGTGTGTGTAGGCATATTGTTTATTTTTGTAATGGACACTGAATTATTAAAGACGTCCTGAGAACCTACTGCACAGGAGTCTATTGACAGTTTTCCTTGTTACTTCCATGTTCATGTACGGGACTACCATTCCTAACCGGTGCTAAATTTATCCCATTTTCGTTCCCACTGTTTTGAGTTCCCCTTCCTCCAGTTCGAAATCCTCAATTTCTGGAATTATGTCCTCTTGGCACGTATTTTCTTGCAGTTCCTCGGATCTTTCCCGGTTAGTGCTTTCCCTCCAGTGAGTGAAATTTCCCCCTTGCCTGACGTAACGCCTTCCTTGATCTTGCCCTCTTTCCGGCAATCTTTCTGTCCTGACGTAATTTATTTGTTCCTGCCGACCTGGTCTCCCATCTATCCTCGGTCTTGCAAAATTTGGAACGTATGATTGGTACCGTTGCCTGGTATTATTTCATTACGTCTGTCTTGTCATCTGCTTTGGTGATGATGACTACCTTGGTAATTTCGTCTATCTCGCACGTCTAAAAATCTATGCTCCCACTCTCGAGATATATCTTCCTGTTGTTCCAAAGCTGTCATTAATTCTGTCATCTCAAAGATACTACGTGGTTTTGCAATTAATAAATAATTTTGTATCCTTAAAGGATAATGCCTTGTGAGCAAACTCACAAAATCTTCCTCATTGATCGGAGGTGACAAGTTCCTAACCTGACTTGCATGTTTTAGTAAATAATCAGTCATTGATATTCCCTCTCGTGGATCAAATTGTCCATGGCTAAGCATTGCTCGTATTCTGTGCTGTACCGTAACATTCCAAAATCTGTTCATGAACAACCTCTTAAAGGATTCATATGAAATTTCGCCCCCTGATACCATTTGTAGCCAATCTAAAGTTTTTTGATCCAAACATCTTTTAACAATTATCATTTTCAATGCTTTCGGTATCTTTTTAATTTGAAAGTACTCTGACAAGTCTGCAATAAACTGTACTGGATTGGAGTTTTCATTAAATTTTGGAAGTGGCAAATCACGTAAGATATAATTATAGTTTTGCATGTCCCTTATTCCCATATTTAAATTCTCTAACGTTACTTGTGCACTCTGAGTTTCAGCGTGGGCTATGGATGAAGCCGCCGCGTCACTCACATTATTAGTCATACCTGAGGAACTACCTCTATCATTATTCTGTGCATCAGATACATTGACATCACATATATTGACCCTTGAATTCAATTCTAACCTATTTACAGTACCTTCCAATTTTCTAATGTTTTCATTTTGAACAGCTTGGTGCTTGTTAATTTCAGAAGTTAGTTTTTGATCCAAATTTATAGACAAAATTTTAACTTCTTCGGACAACTTGTTTCTTTGTGTTTCCGATTCCTTCTGAATTTCAGATATCTCCCCTCTGAAATTAACTTGCACCTGAATTAAATCTGTATTCATTTCTCTTAGCTCACTTGAAATGTTACTCATTCGACTTCCTAACTCTGTACATTTTACACTAACATGTTCAAACTTAGTATCAACCTCACTTTTTTGGTTAGATATTTCCCTGCTCATGTCTGACATTTTCTTTGAAACTTTTCCTATCTCACTTGCTATTATTTCCTGATTTTCATTTCTTATTCTTGTCATACTGCTATCTAGCTCCATAAATTTCTTTTCAATTTCTTCCCTGTTTTGATCTAATTTTTGCTCCAATTTCTCATTACTCTGAGTTAGTTTTTGTTCTGAGCTCCTACTAATATTTTCCCTTAATTCACTATTACTCTTTTCCATATCTTCCCTGTTTTGTTCTATTTTTTTTCTTCTAATTTCTCATTACTCTTATGAATATTTTCCATATTCATTTCTAATCGATCTGTAAAATTTCTCAGCATTTCCATCATCATGCCAGCATCAAAATTAACATTTCCTGCTGATTTACATCTCTTTGTAAACCTTCATTTCCATCACCCATTACAGTTACTTCACCCCTGTTTGGTACAATACTCTGACCCACATGTCTAATATATCTATCTCTGTCGTCGGCTATCTGCCCTGAAATGTTTACAATCCCAGATGTTTGAGTTGAATGACTCGCTATTCTATTCTCACTTTCTTCACTAATATTTCCTCCCTCAAATCCTACATTGTTTGAGCTATTTTCCGTAACCTGCATTGAATTACGGCCAACTGTTACATTATCCCCTTCCATAATGTTTCTTCAGTATTATTAGTGGACGTTGTTTTCTTAATTCTTCCACTTCTCAACATTTAATTTCTCACCATTTTTTGTTTTGTTTTAGGATACACATAAAATTTACAATTTTCTAACCTTTATGATGCTATCTGATGACGTTTTGATGTCCAGTTTCCTGCCCCTCTCTCTTAGATGTATATATCGCCTCTGCGTCGCAGTATGATGGATCCTCGTCGTCTCGCTGTCTTGGTGTCGAATTCCACTGTTGTCATCTGTTCTCATAGTTGCTGATGTCCTCTCATCTGTCGTCGTCGGTCGTTCTGGTGGTTGTTTCTGGGATGTGCGTCTCGTAGTTAATTACACTGCTCCATTCGCTTCATGTTCTGGTTATCTCGCCCCTTCCTGGTTATTTCGCCCCACATTCTGGGAGCCAATTTGTCGCAGTATCTTGTTCATGTTATCTTATTTGCTGAGCGCCTGTTATTGTTTTACTATTTTGTATTTTGGGTTCTTTGTCCTCCAGCTAGCTATTATTACTCAGTCGAGCAAATATCCCTGATCAGGGCGTGTAAACGGAAAGGAGTTGTTACTAAAAGATAACACTGATAAAAGAATTTTTGTTTTTACACTTTTATTGCCGTCACACTTAATTAATTTCACATATTTAATCTTGATACACGCCTGACTGAAACTGTTATGTTTCCGAATGTAATTACTGTCGTAATACTTGTCGCGTACCTACTTCACATTTTTGTAACTAACTTTACGACGCGAGAGATTCTGTAGAATTGCGTAATGTGTACCTCACGAATGCTTCCTTAGAACTGGCTGACATGTAACTCGCGAGAGAGATTTATTAGAACTGCGCGATACTTGCCTTTGGCTCAAGAATTTATACTCCCTCACCCCGATATGCCTAAACATTATAATAGAGCTGCTATTGGTTAATAAATCGCGCCAACATTAGCATCTATTTTATAAGCCAATCATAATTACTAAAACATATGCTCTAGGGAAGATATTCCCTCCATTTCTAAAGAAAGGCACACTACCCTGACGTCATTTATTTGTCTCTTCTAAGTGATAAACAACTCGCCCCCTCCCTTCATTGTTACCCACTCGTATTATCAGTTTCAGTGAGGCCGTGTAAACTTATTTCCTAACAATGCTTATAGCTAACAAACATCTAAAATCATTGTCATACAATAATGTTAATTTACACTACAATCACTCTGGCATTCACAGTGTTCTGATATAAAATACTGCCTCATGTTGTGGTATGTATTAATTTTTCTGAACAGCATATAGTGAATAAATTTACATCATGCGAAATGATGGTGTTCTCGTAGTACCCAGGACAATTCCTAAACTTGTTTTTGAAAATACTTGCCCCTCACTGTTTTCTAGTTTACCATCCTGTCGGTCTTCAGAAGTAGCTCCCAAACAGTTAACTGTATAAATTAGAGGGATTCATAAACGATGTGCATTAGCTGAAAAGTGATACCTCAGAAATTCCAAAGGATGTAGCATCATTATAAATTAACTGCAACTTTATTATTCAAGTTTCACATGGTAAGATTATAATGTCGAATGATTAATTCAAATGGGTGCTTGGCAAAGTAATGATCTTGGATAAATGTTCCAAATTTGATGTTCTTTTGTTCATCTGAATGAGTACACAATTGCAAGTGAACAAGCAGAGAATAAACTACTTCAGGGTGCCAACAGTTTAAAAGAGTTGCAAGGAAATAAATGAAGATTCCACATAATATCCTAAAACTAAATTCTTAGCAGAGCAGTTAAAGACTAGTTAATCAAAAGGTAATGCAATATACAACTGATACCCCATTATGGGCATGCACAATTACCTGTATTTTCTTCTGATCCAACAGCTTACGGATAAGTGATTCCTATGTACTTTATTTATTCTCCAACCTTTATTGCTGATAGTAATTATAAATCTGTGCATTTAAAATATAATTTAAAATAAATACTTGGTGTTCAAGAAAAATTACTGAATTTGTTTCTGCATGAAAGTTCTGTAAAACCAGAAATTTCTTATAATGGGAGTAAAATTTAAGGTATTTCAAATACGGTAGGTCATAAAAAACAGTGCAAATCTCTATGATAACATCTTTAACATCCAAGAATAAAGTTTTTTTAGCCGTGTATCCAGTAAAACTGTAGAAGTAAGAAGCTATAAATTTCTGGGCATACACGTAGAAATTGTCTGTAAAGAAATGAACACAGGACTGTACCTATTGAGACAATTAGCAAAATACAGAGACACCAATATTCTTAAAACAGCATATTATGGCATCATTTACCCACATCTAACATATGGCATTGAAATTTGGGGGTGGGGGGGCAAGTAAAACCAATATGGACTGATAATTAAAAATACAAAAAAAAGTGCATAAGAACTGTGTTCAACCTTTGGTTTCGGCAATCCTGCTGTGAAACATTTATAACGCAAAACATCCTAACTGTAGTTTCACTGTATGTGTTTAAAACCATTATATTTGTTAAAGATAGAAAGCAATTTAACATACTCAATAAAGACTGTCATTCATACGATACGAGAAGAGCAAACGATACCATAGGGTGAGCATGAATAAAACTCAAACTAATAAGGGCCCACATAAATGGGAGCTACAGTATATAATAAATTACCATCTGCAATTACGAATACCAGAGATTCAAAATTTAAAACTGTCCTAAAATCATTCCTGATGAGAAATGCTTGTATAATATTACTGAATTATAATGGATATGTGTACTTAAGTAAACTTATTAATCTTTCCTGATAGAGAAATGCCATTACTAAATTATAATGGATATATGTACATATATAAATATTATTAAGTAAATTTTATTGTATAGCTATAATTGACAGTGTCAGATACTCTTGTAAGAGTCTATTGACTGCAATAAAGTTATTGTTATTACAAAGGACCGATAATTTTAGAATTTTATTACATATTTTCATAAAAGATTAGCTAGATGCCATACATCAAATTCATGGTGTATTTGCAGAAATTTCTTTTTCTTCAAAGCTGCAATACCAGTGTGTCTGTCAGGAACTATTTCATGGGCAGGTTTTTGTTCATAGAAGTCAGTGTATTTTTGACAGTAGCTTTCTCAGTATTACCACTTATAATTCCTCTCTGTACAATTATGAGTAATATTTTATTTGTTGCCAAATTCATTATGGAATATATCACATATTTATTAGAAAATCCTGGGAAGTCTTACTCCATCCCCACATAAACGTGTATTTGAATCATTCAATGCAATTGCAAAATTACTTTCTTTCTCTTTTAACCAACCTTTGCGTACAAAAGGGAACACATTTTTTAATGTCTGAGGGTCCCCGCTATGGGCATGGGTGTTTGTGTGCATGTTGTATGTGTAATTGTGATAATAAGCAGTCAAGTAAACAGTAAAACACAGTACTTTTTAAAAAAAGTCTATAAAAATATGATTCAGAAAAAAATAGTTTTATTGCTTTTGACAATGCCAAGAGACAGTTAAATGTCATTCCACAAAGATACATGTTTGAAGCTATGCACAGACTTTTCAGACTTCCACTTCCACCTCCAGAGCACCACTCATAAGTGTGCTCATTCAAACAATGAGCTATAATTTGTATTAATGCCTCTCGTAGATTTTCTTTCAGTGACAGGCCCACCCCATGTGTGCAAATACTGAATAGTGCAAGGAGAGCATTTACACATACAAACACACAATAATATTATCTGGACATACCTACATCTTCACTGGATTCCCTCAAATATTCATTCAGTTAATAATCTTTATGATTTACAGCTAAAATTTGCCTTCCATGTCAGTCAAACTTTAGTTCAGGTTGGTACCATTTATGCACTAAATTTTTCAGTTCATAACTCGCACTGCATTTCAGCATCAATCTTCAACTCCATTCGAAGACTCAGAAACTAGTGTAGCTTCACTTACTTGTTGAGAATTCCTTACAGAATTATCGACTTGCTGTAGCACTTGCTTTCTTTTAAGAAAAGGAGTGCTTCATTTTTGGGGAGTTTTTCTTCTAGTCATCCCAAAAATTTCGAAGGCACCACATTATCTTTCGTTTAGGGCTTTTGGATTTCTTGTTCTTCATTATTCTTATTTTTATAACATCCGGCTCATTAAAATCACTTTCTTTGGAATGAAATCCATGTACTTTAACATTTTTGTTTGACACAAAGTTTTTTGCATTTCTTACCAGCAGTCCATTTGTTATACACATGTTGTTTCTTATCTCTATCAGAGAATGAATAATAACCAACATTTCTGTTTACGCTGGAATTATTTTCACAACCATAAGCACTGCATGCAGGCATTTTAAATTAACACCTCACAGAACACTAGGAAAGGAAGACTGCTCTTAATCTCAAACTTATGTCACCGCAAGGTATTAAGCATAAAAGTGCTTCCAGAATGAAAACAACAGGTCATAGAATGATAAGATTTTCAACACTGTGCTCACAGTTGTTTATATTTTATTGTTAGAAGTTTTTAAAAATTTAGTTCAGTCCTCTAAACAAAAGCAATGATGATACAACCTAGGTTTCAATTAATATCAGATCGGATTTGGACCACACAAATACTGAATTGTTCTTGCATTGACACATCCATAGTTTTATCGCCTATTATAGAAAAATATTTTCCAGATTTAGTATCCATGATAGTTTTTAACATAAAATACGATGCAAAATGCAATCCACTTCGTATGTTGTGAGAAAACCACTTACAGAAATCGTGTTATATCCATTTTTCGAGTTTGAAACTATCCTCACACCTAAGTAGTAGCAAGCTTTTAAAATTACTTAAATCATTTATGTGGTCACAGATTCAAATTCGTTGTATTTGTCTAAATGCTGTTCTGCCATCCATTTTTTATTGTGAAGAAGGCATGAACTTAGACCTTCATTCAGTGACAGATGAGTTTACAAGCAGGAATGAAGTTACGCCCATTCTTACTTCATATGGCACCACAAGCAGTGGACACTGATGATAAATGAAATAAAATTATAATTGAGAAAGGAAATTTGGGAAGGAAAAGTTGCAGGACTAAGTTTGAGGTACCTCCCCGACATTTGCCAGTCATGAGGACTGGGGAAAACATGGAAAAAGCTCAGTCAGATAGGTTGGACCTGTCGAGATTTGAACCACAGACCTCCCATTCACGAGTCCATGTGTTAACAACCTCAGCCATCTGTGTTGGTAGGAACAAACTGAGATGCAACACTTTTGCCAGAAAACAGTAAGGTAAGGCTGAACAGACGTAGCATTATGTTTCTTCAAACTTTAAATTAAAGAACCATTTAATTTTCAGACAGTTGAAAGCATCAGTGCTATACTGTGATTAAATACGCTTTTCTTTAGTAATTGCATTAAATATTTTATTAATAACCAACTTTATTACACAATCCTCCCTCCCCCCCCCCCCCCAAAAAAAAAAAATCTATAACACGTTGGCACCTATATTTCTGAGTGAAAGGATTAGAGAATAGAGAAGATGGGAAGTAAATAGTATAGAAACAAAATTCTAAATTTGTAGTAAGGATTTATATAGGTTGTTGAAATAACTACAACAGTGGTGGCAATGGAAGCAGCAGCAGGAGCAACAGCATAATAACAATAATAAATATTTTTCATTATTATTTATTTATTTATTTATTATTATTATTATTATTATTATTATTTATTAAAGGATGCATCAAGTTGTGTATCTAAATGTACAATAAAGTATTGGACAAAGTATACTTATGTAAAAAGACAATTCCATATATAAGTTTTTCAATATTACAAAGAGAATGTTGAAGTGATGTACAGAAATTACCAACAAAGGAACAAATATTTACATGTTATGTATCTGATATGGAAAAGGAATTGCATCTTAGAAGCAAAGTTTCCACTAATTCAATCCTTAGTTTATAACACAAATGATTTAACTTGAAAACTCAGAAGTAGTTACTTGCATATGGCATGATAGATGCATGCATGTATGCAGCAGAGCATTTTAGGACATGCAATCAGGCTGCATGGTACTTTGGATCGGTTACAGCTCGGCGGTACCCGGAAGCATATCGCCAGAGCTACCAAGACTATGAGCAATATCCACCACGGCCGGAGTACCCCTACCCCAACCCACCATATCCTGGTGCCTTCCCAGCCTATGGGGAGAGTGCCAACTATGTGGAGCAACCAGGCTTTGGGGAACGACCACCAACACCTACTAGTCCCAGTGAACGCAGTGAATCCCCCCCACTCCAGCAGGCATTACAACATGGTGAGTTTTTATGCATGCATGCTTGCCTTATTTGTAGCTGAATGGTAATTAACTTGTGTAGCAATTTGCTTAGTTATATTGCATTTACTGTTCATTATCACAATTATCAAGTAGGTCAATGATTCTCAAAGCGCCAAAAGTACCAATTAGAAGACCACAGTTGACATTTGTGTATAGGAGTAACAAAAAGTTAATTTTCCTGCCAAATATCCAGAATGTTGCATCACATATTGTGTTTAATTTTTGCATTGTCTTGTATGTGGCAGTTTAACACAAATATTTTGAGCTGCTATTGATTGCATTGTAGAGATCTGCTCTGTACAGCATTGGCTAAGTGACATGACAAGTCCCATTACTTTTACGGATTCATTACAATCTGCAGACGACATAATTATGTGAAACATTTCGTAGAACTATTAAAGTATAAATATAACTGAAATAATACTACAAGTAATAGAGTGAAATTTAAGGAATAGTGTTTAGGTTTTTTTTTAAAACTTAAATTTTATATGAACAAGGGATTCACAGATTATAGTTGTACCAGTTAGCTCCACGGCAGAAACAAATGAAAAGAAGGCAATAAGAAATGTAATCAAGTATCTAATTCATGCATGCCT
The DNA here is from genome assembly GCA_030765065.1 of Deroplatys truncata. Classification (NCBI taxonomy): domain Eukaryota; kingdom Metazoa; phylum Arthropoda; class Insecta; order Mantodea; family Mantidae; genus Deroplatys; species Deroplatys truncata. The sequence continues at coordinate 152,519,021 of CM060990.1, forward strand.
GTGATAACTGTATAATAATTGTTAATCCGTGTATCTACAGGTATGACTGGTTCATTACCCCTTTTTGACACTAACCAATATCAAAAGATACTTTATTATATTTGGCCAAAACATTTTGTAAGTTCAGAAATTTATCTTAACAGGGACGTATTTTGGATTTTCGTAAAGGGCATGCTGCATAACTCCATTTTTTACATGTAGGTACCTGACAAATAGCAATAGCGCAATACTTATTTCATTGAACTCAGAATAATTCAATAATTAACTTACAAATTAAAATAATGAATTATTCATTGTAAATAATAAAACCCATCAATATAGATGCCATTTATGAAATCTCCATGAAGGATGAAGAAATAGTTTATACATATTTACAGGTCATTGTAAAATAGTTGGAGATGAAGTATTTAATTTTATGTTTGGTTTATAATATAAAATAATATGTGCCTATATAGGTACATAAATAAAATCCAAAAGAATTTGTATGAATTTCACCATATCACAGTTTAATTAGATGTGCATTTTGCTCTTCTATTTTGATTAGTAAATTCCTTAATACATCGCCATAAAATGAGGGCAGTGGTTTCAGTTTCAAAAGTAGTTCTATTTTATTGGTAATATTCCAAAGGAGCTGTAGCAGGAATACTGGTGTATCAATGTAAATATCAGCATTAATGTAAACAATATATAAGTGTAAATATGTTATATGGTAAATATAAAGAAAGCTAGCTAGCCTCGCAATGTTTTAATTTAGGTGCCTGAAGCCACGGGGTACCAGGCGGAAATATCTCCAGGCTTGCCCAAAGCACGGGTAATCGCTTAAATATGACTAACAGAGTCGCTTGAGTGAGAGAAGGGCAGAGATTGAAAAGAGATAGAGACAGGCCGGAACAGAAACGGAAAGTCTGAATTCGTCATGGAACAGAAGCGTGGAAGATACGAAAGCACATGTTTTCATACGACGCCAATGTGATCAGCCAATCACAATATTGCTATAAGCTACGGCGGGAAAAATAGCGGTGTTTAGCTGGAAGTATAAATAAGGCGGATCCCTGACAATCGCACGACTTCATACTTTTCTTCGGGAGGCGAACTCGTGCCACTCAGATAGCAATTTAGAAGTAATTTAGGGCGGGAGTACTGGTTGATAGATAGGGCCCCATAGCCCAATTAAATAACTGTGGGTTAGAATTCATGGCTAGCTGCAAACCAATGTGCAAATAAATTACAGTTAATGTGAACTTCAGTTTCTTCATTTTGTCTCCTGTAACCACTCCTGAGAGAAAAGTTAAAAACATGGCCAACACAGAAGTTTCTTTAGATCGCTCTTTTACAGCAGTTCACCAACGCACCAGAAGAAAGTCGTCGGGGCAACAGTAGAGAGGAGCAGTTCCGTCGCAGAGATTAATCTATCTTGGACTAGGTTATTTTCAAAATCAGAGGAAGAATACAGAGCAATCAGCTCGTTTCTTAGCTTAAATGTATATATACTGGTATTGAGTTTATTTAATAGGCTGCCAGGAAAGCCAGACTTGTAAAAGGAAAATTTGTCTTCATTCAGAACAGCCAAGTTCCAGCTTGGTAATAGTACCAAATCGTTCAGCTATGATTTGATATGTTATATATGATTTCGTAGTATAGTAGCCTATTTTTACTTTCTCTACCACGCACATAGTAGGTAGAGAAGGTATTGCATTTCACCGAAAAATTCGATACCGAAATTTCAAGAAATATATGTGTGTGTCTGTGAACGGCATGACTCAAAAAAGAAAAGTCGGATAAATATCAAACTTGGTATAAGTATCTTCCAAGATGCGACACAAAAGATTTTCAAGAAAATCCCTCACCCTAACTATCGTTTACATGGAACATTTTTCATTTTCCCAGAACTGGCTCTAACGATTTTGATTAAAATGCAGTATATTAATGATATTTTCAGGACAAATAAAATGTATATCTTGAATTTCCTGGGAATAACGTATGAAGCCTTCTTCATTCGGAAGAAAGTTTCTATAATCTTGTATAGCTGGTAAAAGTTAAGCGCTAGACGAAAACGCACAGCACACAAAAAAGTAGATATCTTTAAGACACAATTTATTTCAAACAACTTTGTTGTTGTTGTATGAGCTATTTCCGAGATATCCGTTATTAATGGTTTGAATTGTTAATTTTTTTTGTCACTTCTAAATCCTAACAACATTCAGTTGTTTCTCGCGATGTCATGGAAAGAGTATGGAATTTTACGGCCAGCGTATAGCGTTCAGTTCTTAAACACATGACTGTCGCTATTCCCTTTGCATTTATAACGAAATTTCTAATGTAGGACTCGTGCAAAGGTTTATCTCGATTGTAATAAAATAGATAGAAAAATAAACTTTCGTAAGAATGGCTGTTATATCCATTAATACATGATAGAGGGTAGAGAAAGCCATATGAATGTAAGACATCAGGTTTTTATTTTTGTCAACATTAACGTTTTTGCAGGAGGTTCATTTGTTTCCTTGGTTTGGACCTTTCCCATCTTCTTCAAAATCATTTCTTTGCGACGAAAGCTATTCTTGAAATCTTGAATTTTCTTTGTTACAATATTCATTATCGAGAGTTTTCTTTTGAAGTACATTGAAAAGATGTCTGAATGGCAAAATATTGTTGAGAAACAGTTCTTGACAGTTTCGCATAAAGGTAATAAATCCATGAACTGTGTTATTTGTAAAGAATCCCAATTTTCACAGTTCTCTATAATGTGTACAAAAACCTATTAGCTCATTCAATAGACTTTGTTCACGACTCTTGAACAGAAATTGCATTAGGTAGGAGCTGTACTATTTCTCTATCTATGAATTGTTTAATGGCATTAGTTCTTATGGATGGTGTTGAAAAAAATTGAACTATCCCAGATGGCATTAAAGGTGTGTTGTGTGTGTGCGCGCGCGCATGTGGCGGCCTCTAACTGCATAAGACTGTTGTAATACTAAACTTAAAACATAGCTGTAACAATGAGTAAATATGGCTGAAGGTTATATTTCCTTCCCCCAGTTATTTGCCCTGCCGTGACTGCAGCTGTCCCCCCAGGTGCTCACCCTGTGTGAGTACGGGTTTGGCGCACCCGGGGTCCCGAACCAGTTATCCCCATCGTCATCCCTCCACCCTCGTCCGGTCGAGGTGGGTTCGTTCTCGTGACCGGGGGACGCAAGGTAGGCTCTCGTGCGTTCTGTGCATTTCATTCCATGACGCCCCTCGCCATCGTTTCTTTATTCTATCTTCTATTTACGCACATTTCGCCCCACGTCCATTCATTCACACATCTATTTTCTTTCTTCACCGGCCTACCTTGCGTGCGAAACGCCCACACGCTTTTTGTTTTATTTTACCATTCTATTTATTTTAATCCTCCGTGGACACAGCCTGACGGATACCCGCACATTGGGTGCGCAGCTGGGTGAGTGGGTAATGGCGTCATCCCCACCACCCGGGGTCGTCATGTAGGGTCTGTGTTCGTATCCGCTGTTCAACTGCAGTCCCACGGGGGGGGGGGGGAATTGCATGAGATGCTGACTTCCGACGGCCATTGGGTCCCTCTGTCTATGTTCTGGAAGGTGTGACCCTGGGGTGAGTGGCATAGATAGGCCACTCACCCAAGCCGGGGTAACGCCCGGGAAGTCAGAGCCCGAGGTCGGAAACGATTGCAATGGTGGAGGATTTCTTTCGCTATGGAGCCTCTTTCTCCATTATTTCGAACAAGCGCCGAAAAGTTTTGGTAACAGAAGTAGCACCACCGACATCTGGTTATTACTTAGTCATTACGCGAACAGAGGAATGACAATCTTTCGAGAAGGTGAACCCTTTTATAATCCAGAAGGGCATTGACTCAATACTGGTCCGGTTCATTCCTGCGCTGGTCCCGGTTCATTGTTGGTTCAGAGTAAGTCCGATCAACAAACTAAGACCTTGTTGCGCGCCACGCTTCTCCCATCCTTGTTGAGAAGCACCGCACCTTGAATTCCTGTCGAGGCGTCGTCACCACCACCCATAGCCTCGATGGTATGTCGGACGAAGAACTAGTCGAATATCTTTCCGACCAAAAGGTATCGGCAGTTCGAGTGCAGGCTAAGCGCGACGAAGTGTTTGTACCCACTCGTACCCTTATCACTTTCGATGTCGTCGATCTGCCCACGAGTATTTCAGCAGGGTACGAACGAATTGCGGTGATGCCCTATATTCCTAGACCTCTGCGTTCTAAATGCCAACGTTTCGGGCATACGCAAGTCTCTTGCATGAGTGCCGTTTCCATCTGTGCCTCTTGTAGTGAGCCCTCACACGATGGTACCTGTTCATCCGCCCCCGTCTGCGTGAATTGCAAAGGGTCTCATCCTGCGTCATTTGCCGACTGTCCGCGGTATTTGGACGAAGGCGATCCAGGAGATCCGGGTAAAGGAGAAACTCCCTTTCGCTGAAGTCCGGAGGTATTTCCATGCGCGTAAACCTGCGCTCCTGTATTCGCGTACGTTCAGCTCTATTGTTGCCTCGCCAGTACCCCGGAAGGATGCCGAAACACAGACCTGAACCATGACTGCATTGACCGCCACTACCATCCGGCCGTCCATTTCAGCCACAGTTATCAAGCCATCTAAAGCTGGTCCAAAGGTTATGAAGTCACAAGGCACTGAGAAGAAATCGAAGCAGAAACTTCGTAGGGAAGATTTTCTGAAAGACACTCCGCGTGCGCATGGTACGAAAGGTTCACCTTTTACTCGAAGGTCGCAGTCCCAGGATGCTGCTGGGAAAGCCGCGCTCAGCGGCCCCCTTCACCTATTTCCACCCAGAGCCGATTCTCGGCGCTTGAGTCGGTTTCTGACACTGAGAGCGTGGGCCCTCCCTTCGAGGAGCCTATAGTCTGACCAACTCCATAACAAAAGCCCGAGCCCCAAGGTTAAACAAAAGGTTATTTTGAGCCTCCCTCAAAGTAGACAGTTGATCCCTTTTATTCATGACTATCCTGACCTGGAATTTACGTGGTGTACGATCGCATAGGGCGGAGCTGCAACTTTTATTGCGTTCCCATTCGCCTATGGTCGTGTGTTTGCAGCAGACCAAGCTTCGCCCTCACGATCCTTTTACCCTCCGTGGGTATATTGCGGTTCGCTACGATCTTGCACCGGATGAGGGTCCTCCTGCTCATGGATGTGTCATGCTATTAGTGCGTAACGACGTTCATTTTCAGCCTCTCACACTATCGTCCGACTTGCAAGCTGTTGCCGTTGGGATTCAATTACCCGGCTTTTTCTTTTCTCTTTGCTCCGTCTATTCACCTCCATCGTCTCCCCTGGCTAACGCGGACATTTGCGATCTCTTGTCCGCTCTCCCAACACCATTTCTTCTGTCGGGAGATTTTAATACCCATCACCCCCTGTAGGGTTCGCCAAGGGATTGTGCGGGGGAACTCTCCTTTCCGACATTTTTTATCAGTTCAGCGTCTCCATCCTCAATACAGGTGAGCCTACTTTTCTTTCTGATTCTTCAGGCACATTTTCTCACTTGGACCATGCCGTTTGCTCCATCCAGATTTCTTGTAATCTGCAGTAGAACGTTGTCGCTGACACCTACTGCAGCGATCATTACCCCTGCATCGTTTCTTTTGTCTCACCACGTCCAGCCTTCCAGGGCACCTACTTGGCAATTCCTTAAAGCCGACTGGTGACTGTATTCAAGCCTCGTGTCTTTTGTGGACCAGTCCTTCACTGACGTGAACCAAATGGTGCAGCACCTTACGTCTACGATCCTATCTGCCGCCGAACGCACCATTCCCCGTTCGTCCTCTCACCCTCGGCGTATTCCTTTACCGTGGTGGACCGAGGACTGTCGGGACGCCGTTCGTGCCCGTAGAGCTTTATTCAGGGTGTTTTAGCGACACCCTAAATTCATAATTGGTTACTTTTAAACAATCGCGCGCCAGGGCTCGTCGCATTATTCAGGGTAGCAAGAAGGCATCCTGGACTCGTTTTGTCGAGTCTTTTAATCGCTTCACGCCTTCCTCTGTTTGGGATACCCGTCGTCGCTTCTCCGGTAAAGTGTCGCATTGTACTGTGTCTGGCCTTCAGGTTTCCAATGTCACCATTGTGGATCCGGCTGTCACTGCTAACACTCTGAGTGCTGCCTTTGAGGCGGTTTCCAGTTCTGACCATTATTCCGCCGGCTTTCGCACTCTCAAAGACCGGCTTGATTCCGTGACCTATAGTTTGCGGTCTCCAAATCAGGAGCGTTATAATGAGCTTTTCACAATGAGGGAGCTGGAGCACGCCCTCCTTTTATCTAGGCACTCCGCTCCTGAGACGGACGGCATCCATGTCCTGATGTTAAAGCACCTTTCAGCCGACAGTAAACTCTTTCTCTTACAGGTCTATAACCTTATTTGGCAGGGCGGCGTTTTTGCTTCAGTTTGGCGCGATGCCGTCGTTGTCCCTAAACTTAAGCCTGGGAAGGATCGCCAACTACCTTCCAGCTACCGCCCTATCTCCCTCACCAGTTGCATTTGCGAGGTGGTGGAGCGCATGTTCAACGGGCGGTTGACATGGTGGATTGAGTCTCAGAAACTTCTAGCGAACACTCAGTGTGGATTTCGTCGCCATCGTTCTACCGTCGACCATCTGGTATCTCTGTCGACGCATGTTATGAACGGATTTCTGAGAAAGTGTCAAACAGTGGCTGTGTTTTAAGACCTGGAGAAAGCTTATGACACTTGTTGGAGGGGCGGCATTTTACGTACACTTCACGCATGGAATTTACGCGGTCATCTTCCCGTATTTCTTTGGGCGTTTATGACGGACCGCGTCTTTCGTGTACGTGTGGGCTCGGTTTTATCTAGTCGTTTTATTCAAGAGAACGGTTTACCGCAGGGCTCTGTACACAGTATCACACTTTTTGCGATTGCTATCAACCCCATTGTTGATTGTACTCCACCTGGCATTTCCTCGTCCCTTTTCGTCGACGATTTTGCCATTTATTGCAGTTCACGGCCGACCTGTCTGCTCGAACGCCGTCTCCAGAGCTGTATCGACCGTCTCTACACCTGGAGTAACGCCAACGGCTTTACTTTCTTCGCCGAGAAATCTGTCTGTGTGAATTTCTGGCGCCGGAAGGCTTTCCCTCCGCCCTCTCTCCATCTTGGGTCGGAGGTCCTTCCATTTGCAGACGAGGTGAAATTTTTGGGGTTGATCTTTGATCGAAAGCTTAGCTGGACTTCGCACATTTCGTTTTTAAATGCAAAGTGTGACCGTTGTGTTAATATTTTACGTGTTTTAAGTGGCACATCCTGGGGAGCTGATCGGACCGTCCTTCTGCGTCTTTACCGCTCTTTGGTCCGATCCAAGCTTGATTACGGGTGCATTGTCTATTCATCGGCGCGTCCGTCGGTGTTACCTCGCCTGAATGCCATTCACCATCGTGGCATAAGAGTCGCTACAGAGGCTTTTCCAACCAGCCCTGTATCCAGTCTGTATGCTGAAAAGCTGCAGCGCCTCCGCTGTCCTTCAGGCGTGAGATGCTTTTGTGCAGCTATGCATGTCGACTCTCAAGTTTGCCTGACCACCATTCCTTCGAGTTATTTTTCGAGGATTCGCTTGCTCGGCAATATTTAGTTAGCTCCTCTGCATTGCTCTTTCCAGGGGTTCAATTTCGATAGCTTCTTCGGCATTTGGACGTTACGCCAGCGCCGGCCCTTCCTAGGGGAAAACGCGTTTTCCTCCTTGGTTGCGCGCTGAGGCCCACTGTCACCTTGGGTTAACGCCGATGCCGAAGAATGACGCCCCTTCTTCAGCTCTTAGATCAGCGTTTTTAGAACTTCAGGCGCAAATCGGGAACTTTCAATTTATATATACGATAGCTCTAAGACTGATGGAGTGTGCCTTTGTTTTTGGTCAACATAGTTTCACCTTTCGTTTACCGGGGCAATGTTCGATTTTTACCGCCGAACCTTTTTAGTATTTATCAGTCACTTTTATACATCCAGCGGCATGACTTACCGCACTGCGTTCTTTGCGTAAACTCCTTGAGCGCCCTTCAGAATATTAACGCGCTGTGCAATTACCACCCACTCGTACAGCGCATACATGATCTCCTCCACTCGTTCGGTGTTTCTGGCATCAGCGCCTCGTTCGTGTGGATTCCGAGTCTTGTGGGCATCTCAGGTAACGAGTGTGCCGACGCCGCTGCCAAATAGGCACTTTTATCACCCAGATGTTTTACCTGTGTTGTTCCCTCCTCAGATTCTTATGTTATTTTACGACACCGCATGGTCTCGCGTTGGCGCGATGAGTGGGCGGCCCTTACGGGGAACAAGTTGCGGGAGGTTAAACCTCTCCCGGTTGTCTGGGCCACCTCTTCTCGTCGGGAAGTGGTGATTTTAACACGACTTCGTATCGGACATTGCGTTTTTAGTCATACACTTGCTTAGTGGTGATCCCGCACCACTTTGTGGTCAGTGTGCGGCACCCTTAACGGTGCGTCACATTTTAACAGAGTGTCAGGTTTTAGCACAATTTCGCGTTCGGGTGTGTCTGCCTGTTGGTATAGCCAACGTTTTGGCTGACGACGCGCATACTGTAGAATGTCTTTTACGTTTTATCCGTGACAGTGGTTTTAGTCGACGCATTTAATGCGCTGAGGTTCTTTTATTTTTGTTGGTTTATATTTTCCGTTTTAATGGGGTTGTTCTCCTATGGGGTCATATGGCGCGCTGGTCCCTTGGCTTCTACAGATCCTGACGCGTAGTTTACTCTTTTATTGTTTGATTTACTAAGTTTTTAGTGTGGTGGTTTTTAGGCTTTGATATGTTCTTTTATTGCTTCGACTAAGCGGGTTTGTGTCCCTTTTTTTAATTTCTGGATTTTCAATTTTATAGATTGTAACGGCGCTGATGACCTTAGCTGTTTAGCGCCCTTAACCTGCATATCATCATCATCGTCATCATCATCATCATCATCACTGCAGCTGTATCACAGGTCTAACAAATTGTTATTAAAATTCAAAGTCCTTGGTAACTGACAACATTTTTACTTAACGCTTCAGCAGATCGCCCCTTTTTATTCAAATTCAATTACAAACTTTCAAATTACTCTCCTCCACTTTTCAAAACACTCAGGGAAGCCCTTGTATGACATCCTGTTCAGCATACCCGAAATAGCACTATTTAGTTCAGTATCTATTTGAAAATGGTGCCTACGAAACGTTTTTATCACTGGTGGGATCAGTGGAAGTCACAGAGTGCAAGATCCGGCGAATATGGTGAGTGGGGCATGACTTCAATTCCTAGTTGAGTGTCTCTTGCTGCTATGACTCGATGTCCTGGTGGAAAATCCATCCGTTACGAGCAAATTCTGGTCTCTCGCGGCCATTTTCATCTTGAGTGGTCTTTTAAGGACGTTGCTGTAGTATTGCACAGTTACTGTGCATTGTTTACAAACCACTTGACCGTAAATTGTCCCAGGTTTTTCCCAATTCCAAATATCCCGAATCCCAATTTTAAAGTTTTTATGCCATTTAAAAGCACGTATTTTTGATAAGCTTGTTCTCCATATGCTTCCTGTATCATCTGCAGCGTTTCAGTTCCTGATTTTATCAGAACACAAAACCTAATTGACGTACGTTGTTCGAACTTGATACCCATGCTGTATCACTGAAACACGTGCTTACACAATAACTCCCTCTGATAAGCTGAGCAGCTCACTTTTTTCTAGTGGAGGAGAAAATGCCGTTATACACCAGCCCCGATGGGAGTCAGGGCTGGGAATGTAGTGGTCCGCAGTAGTCAGCCATACCCACTAAAAATCCCTCCACCGGAAGGAAAAAGGAAGAAGAAGAAGAAGAAGAAGAAGTTGGAATTGAAGGTGAAGGTAGCGCGGTCCCGATAGCACCCGCGTTAGTATGCGAAAGCAGCCTAGAGGTTTGAAGGTGATAGGATAAGATTCAAAGGTGATGATTGGTGTAGGAAGAATGCACGATGCTGCTACTCAGGCTCTAGATGCCGTCGTCGATTCTGCTCATCGATTCCCTTCTCAAGGCCTTCCACTTGATGACCCGCTGGTGTCCCTGTGGAAGTATGAACGGCTGAGAAGACTTGTGGACCTGGATGTGATGTATTGTAGTCCTGAGGTGGTTTCTGTGAAGTTCTTGAAGCTCAGTTCCAGGTCCTGCAGACGAGTGGAGAGGTTGTCAAGCCTGAAGGTCAGGTCAGCGGCGGAGGTCTGTTGCTGTGTGATGACTGCGTGATGTTGGCCTGCAGGTCCTGGAGCTTCTCGGTGATGGTATCGGCGATGGACTCCTTAGTGCAGTAAGTCGGGCACCAATATTCAGAACCTCCACGTGGAGGTCCTAAACGGCGTCCCGAGACGCTACCTCGGTTGAGTTTGCCGGTGTGGTAATGTCAGCTGGCTGATGGATGCTGCGGTGTCTGTCCGCTCTTCGGGTAAAGAGGGCACTGGGCTTTGCCGGTGTAGTGTGATGTGCCAACAGAAGTGGCACAGTAGCGGCGGCGGCGTTGGTGTTGCAGTAATGGCACTCGGCGGTGAAGAGCAGGTGTCAGCACTGTGCTCGAAGACAGCAGCGGCGGCAGAGCACTTGGCGTTCTATTCGGCTGATCTCAGTGCGTAAACACTGCCATAACAAGGGCATGCCCGCCCTTTAGGCCGCTTCGGAGAGGTCCCGAGGAACCCCGGTGATGACGGTACTGAGCCTCCCTTGAGGGACAGGCTGGGAAGATCCCAATTGAGGGCCACCACTGGCGAGCTGCGGTGGTGAGGAACCTGACTGAGAGGTCTCGAAGAACCCCGGCGATGACGGTATTGAGCCCTCCTTGAGGCACAGGCTGAGAAGGTCCCACTGGCTGCACTGTAGCTGTTGGTTGCTGTGCTGGCGACTGCGGCTGCTCACAGACAATGTCGCACATATCACAGCGTCAGTCAAGTTTAGACCTCTCCGTTACCATGATTGGTGAATTTCGGCGCGCGCATATTTACACAGAAAAAAAACATTCCCGTTAGTCTTTGACACCCCCTTGCAATTCGTGGGGTTCTCCTTTGTTGTTCACGTAACTCAGACTGTTGACAATTGCGACTGATCAGTGGAATCTGTTGTCTGATGTTGAAGAATTGAAACTAGTTGAAATTAAGCTATTTCCTATTTGATAGCATCTAGAGTCATTTTCGAAATACAATTTATTAGATAATTTTGAACTGTAGGTCACGTTCCACGAAAATGTGTACTTTCCTTTAATGGTTTTCGAGCATAATATCGTTTTCACTAAGAAGGTTGAACAATTCTATGTAATTTCCCGTATTTAGGGACTCAGTAGGCTCATCGTGGCCTTTAAATGGGAGCTGTTGTTTAGCGAGAAAGCACACGCAATCAGTCAAAATTGTTCAAAATCTGTCTTTTTTGTGTCACAGTCTTATTATGAAGCTTTACTGATATTTTCGTTTGCTTATTTAATTGCAGGTTTATTCTTGTTCTCTCAGACGTTTATAGACCCTCTTTAACTGCTATGATACTTAGCGTCCCATTCTATATTGGGCGTGAAAGGCCGGAAATTGTGCTCAGATGCCTCTATCAGGCTTAAGATTATTTTACGTGCCGTTAATCTACGACACGGGACCACCGGCTTTACTTCCCTTCCAAAGGAAACCGTACTAGGGATTTTTACGCCCGAAGAAATCCATCGACTGTACTTCTACATCGTCACTAAAAAAGAAAGCCATCATGTAAACCCAAGAAAGGGAAAAAATAAGCGCGTATGCGCATATAATACAAATTGGGAAACCAACCAGCCATACTTATCTCCTGGTCGAAATAACACCCACAAGACGTTCTGTAAACTTTGTAAGAAGACTTTCAGTATTACTGATGGAGGATACAACGACGTGACGAGGCACAACAAAGGCCAAAAGCATCAGAAAGCAGACAGCTTATCCTTCCAGAATATGACATTTTTTGGTTCCAGTTCTAGTACCGTCCATCAGGACAAAGTGAGTGCTTCAGAAGTGACAAAAATATTTCACAATGTTATTCACAACGTGCCTTACCGTTATTACGATTGTGACTCTTAAAGTAGTCCCAGTATTATTTCCAAACTAGAATAAGAAAAAGGTTCTCTAGGACGGACCAAAGCATGAGCAATTGTTACAAATGTACTTGCGCCTTTTTCTGCAAAAGAACATATCAAAGAACTAGTGGAGAAAAGCCTGTTTTATTCTGTATCTACAAACGTATCTAATCATGGTCACGTCAAGCTGTGTCCAATAGTAATAGGTACTTTCATTGTGACAAGAGAATTGTGCATGTTTTTGCTCGACTATTACGAAGACAGTCGTGAAACTGCAGATACTGTGTTTGTTCAATTAAAGGTTTGTTAGTTGCACACAATTTGAGTATACATAATGTTATATACCGGGGTAATGGCAAAAGGTTTTGCAGCTAGATATTACATTTAGATACCCCAGCATAAACATGGGAGGCATAACTGCAGAGGCAACGAGAGGACCAGGATCTTAGCTGCACATTTTAGAGCAGGCGTGGAATAATTATCACAAAAATGTACGGGTTTTCACATTAGCACATTACCTGTGGTTTATTAAATATTAAACTTGGCGCCTTTACATCGTTCACAAAGGATCAAAGTAAAAACATTGGAGGGAGATGTTTCACACTTACACGATCCACGCACGCTTACATAAACAACACGCGCCCTCAAGGGACACACTACGACTCACTGGCTACTGACGCCACGCTATCAGACAAAGACACTAGTAACGCTCGCTTCCCTCCCTTCCCCCTCACCGCCTCTGGCCAGGAGGTGGGGAGAGATATCACGTCGGACGAACTTCAAAAACCCAGTCGAAATAATTGCACCTAACAATGTCGTCGCTACAAGACAATAATGTGTCCGACGTGATAATGCACAAACATACACGCTACAATAATGTGACTTCATATTCTGCTGACAACGCCAATGTAACTTTTGGTAACAAACATTCAGTATTTATATTGTTAAAAACTTACAATGAAGGGATTCTGCCTTCACCTTGCTCTATCCATAAAGTCCAGAATGCAGCTAAGTATGGGACATTCCATGTGAAATGGAACGCCAAAAAAAACTCGCATTTTTTTATTTCCGTTGTAATATTTCCGATTAATAAGGGGTGTTAAGGAGAGCATATTTATCAAATATTAGCATCTAAAACCCAACGGTTGCTACGTTATTAAACGATAAATGTATCCTATTAATTCATTTTGTCACATTTTAAATGCGCATAGCTCAGAAACCCTTTATTTCAGAATATTGTACTGAATGTCATTTTGTAGATAAAAGTTCGCATTTCATTACAGCATATGCTTACTGTTATAATATTCACAAAAATTTATATACAGCTTTTTACTTATTTTAAGCGTTTTGGAATTTTTATAAAACTAAAATATTAGGTCGAGAATAATCCATAGCGTCATTAAGAGAAGTTGGCAATGTTGGTAAAGGAGTAATGTTAGGGTGTTCGTAGTTATAACATAAAATGAATAAACTCAGCGATTTAGGTTGTTTATGCACGAAGTTCGCCAGGCGTTCTGCAGCAGCATAACACATGTGAAGCAAAGAAGGCAGGCTATTCAGCAATGTGATAATACAAATTCGTATTTCGTATTTATCTCAGTTTTCTTCAGTCTTTCTGAACGCTAGCAATGTTAATTAAAGTGTTGTGAGTTAAGCACGAGTGGTTATAAATTATATTTTTGCTAGTGATAAGTTCTCGCGGGTCTTTCTTCAAGGTAAAAAAATTGAAATCTAAAGAAGCTTTAATCAAGCTAAGTATGTCGTAATATGCATTGGCATTTTCTGCATTACGGTACTTATTCTTTCGTAGGTTGCCTAAAATAGAACGCAGATCTTACAATGGTCACCGTTGCTTCAACCTACATCAACTCCCAGTTCACAAAAATGTTAGCGCCAAAGCGCTTCGTAAAGTACCCCATTCTTGGGGAGACAAATGTGGCATTTCAGAACGATATTGAAATACAGTTGGTGTATTTCCCTTATACAGAATTAAATTAAAGAAAACGGATAAAGTAGAGCAGGCAAGATCATTAGAAGCAAATGCATAACCAATAATTTCTAGTGTTCAAGCGGAAAATTTTAGTTGCAATAACAGTGATACAGATTAGTAGCGAAGTGTAATCCATTGAGGCTAGTCTCTACATAGCTGCCTTAAACGGAACTGAGTAGTTTGAGTCCAATAAAGAACAAGAAATTAACTGAAATAAAGTGCCCCAGTAAAGTAAAAACCATAGAGAAGGCTGTAAAAGAAACGTTTCTTCATCAGCCTGATATGAGTGAATCTATAGATGAAATATACAATGAAATCCTTGAGAACCTTAAATAGGCGTTCGAGTTGGCAGAGGACAGCAAAACGAGTCAGTTCTTCATCATTCTTCCCTTGTCATAGTCCATTAAAAAGGTTCAGGTTAACATTGTAGCCACTAGGCATATGATTCACGTGGCAGCAGAAGGGAATAGGAAATGTGTAATTATGTCTGTTGTGGACAGAAAGATAGGTCATGGGTTTCCAGGGGAAACCGCTAATTTAGGTAAGCACTTCTACGAATGAGAAGAATATAGCAGAACTATGCCAGGAGAAAGGATTTTGTTAGCAAGGCAAAAAGAGAAGATCTGGGTGACTCTCTGCAGGAGGTAGCAAAATTGGTAAGTTAATTCTGTTCTCAGTATTTTATTAGTATTATGTTATGATTTACCTGTAGCAATGTGAATCTGTGAGGAAATAATCAGTACCCTAGACTGCTTAGTAAGCGTTCTCATTGTTTAACCTTGCGCACAACAGCTTACTTGACCTTCAGTTCAAAACAAACGCTTGAGAGCGACCATGAGCACCTGTTTTACTACCTCCCGCGTGTAAAGTAATATACATCTTTAATTGTGTTAGACGAATACTTATGTTACCATTACAGTAAAATATATTATGGTGTTTAAATTACGAGAGCATACCATATACAATATAATTAATCTTCTTAATCCCAAACCGTTTACACTTGAGCAAAAATAGATATTTCTCAACTTAAATAACAATATTTTTGCTTGTCAGTATGAAATTTAAGTTTAAGGAATCAAAATAAAGCGGGGTTTAAATAATTAGATTTAAAGGTTTTAGAGTTGCGACTAACAGCTTGAAGTTGGGAATTTTAGGAAGATACGATAAATTCGAACGGTTTTAATTGCAAAACTATGATGTTCTGAAGTTTAAGAGTTTTCATATAGCAATGTAATGGGCTTATCTCCAAACGCAAAAAGTTTAGTTTCGTTTTAAAAAATGCAAGGTCGGTTTTCCTTCTATTTTGGACGATTTGAAATGGAATAGCCTGTATGCGGGTGACAAATTCCGTCATTTTGACCTTGAAGGTTTTTATTAAGAAGAATGTATAATTACTTGTACTGTAATTCAAAGAGAGTAGAAGGTTTGTAGGAAGTTTTTGAATTTTGTAACATTCAATGCAGGGAAATAATTAGAGATGTATCAACCAAGATGGCTAAGTATTTACCCAGCACTGGAAAGACTTTTAAATTGCTTTCCTATCATTCAGTCATATTTCACTTCACTAGGGGAAGATTGTCCTGTATCAATTCAGTCCCCCGTAGGGTAAGGGTTACGAACCCTTCAGCTGCTGTTGTGCGGGGGCTGCGGACCCCAAGCACATGTGGTACTTCTGACGTTACTGGAAGTACGTCGGGCCGAACATCTGAGCCCCTCCCGGAACGAGAGTTGTTAGGATTGGGTTGGCCTCTACGGGGCAGTGGTTTCGATACCCATAGTAGATTGGGTGCGTCTGAGCGGTGATGCCCAGGCGGGGTTGTGATACGCCTTAATGTTCTTCGGCACCAACTTGGTAGACGGCGTGCTAGATCGCTGTCGGCCCCACCGAGGTTATCGGGTAGTCTTCCCTTCAGGGTTAACGCGCGAAGTGGCGTATCCACTTCTATCCTCGCGAAAGCAGGGGAGCCTTTTTAGACTCAAAGTATTGCCCTCATGGAAAACCCCACGGGAGGGAGAGTCACTCGATTGACGCCTTCCCCTGGATTTTAGAAGGGGAGCTTCGGCTCCGAGTAGGCCTTCGGCAAACTTGTATCAATCCAGTAATTTTTCGATGTTGAAAATGGCAATGAAAGTATATCCAACTAAGGACTACTTGCAATTTTTCTATAATGTTCTAAAAGTATTTCATTGTACAATTATATCTTTAGAAAGAAACAGCTTATTAGCATTTGAGGTGTATCATAAGTAGGTACACTAGAAGAGATCGAGCGCAGTTTTATGGGCATATATGGGAAAGGATAGGGAAAACGAGGGCAGATGCTAGGTTGAGGGGGGCCTTCAAGGAGGAAAATGGGTTTATATGGGAGAGATAGGGAATACGACGACCGATACTACGCTAGACAGGGTTGAAGGAGGGAAATACGTTTAAATGGAAGAGAGAGTAGAGAGGTGTTAGGCTAGCCAGAGGTCGAGGTGTAGAGTATGGTTTATATGAAAGGCATAGGAAAACGAGGAGGGGTGTTAGGCTAGACAGAGTTGAAGGGTAGTGTATGTGTTTTATATGAGAGAGGTAGGGAACAGGAGGAGGGGTGTTAGGCTAGACAGAGGTTGAGGAGTAGAGTATGGTTTATATGAGAGATATAGGAAAACGAGGAGAGGTATTAGGCTAAGGAGGTTGAGTATACGTTTATAAAGAGAGACGAGAAAACGGAGAGATCCTATGATAGGATAGACAGGTGTAAAAGGTAGAATGTGTTTTATATGAGCGGTATAGGAAACCAAAGAGAGATACTCAGCTAGACAGGGGGCAGGAGGGGAATGCGCTTTATGAGAGGTAGGGATACGAGGAGAAATGCTAGGCCAGACAGATGTTGAGGAGTAGATTATGCGTTTATAGGGGAAAGATAGGGAGGGTGCTATACTAGACAGAGGTTGAGAGTAGAGTATGCGTTTGTATGTATGAGAGGTATAGGAACGGGAGGAGAAGTGTTAGGCTAGACAGAGATTGAGGAGTAGAGTGTGGTTTATATGAGAGTTATAGGAAAACGAGGAGAGGTATTAGGCTAGACAGAGGTCGAGGAGTAGAGTATGGGTTATATAAGAGGTATAGGAAAACGAGGAGAGGTGTTAGGCTAGACAGAGGTCAAGGAGTAGATTATGGTTTATACGAGAGGTATAGGAATAGGAGGAGAGGTGCTAGGCTAGACAGATACTGAAGGAGTAGCAATATGGGTTTATATACAGGAGAGATAGAGAATAGGAGGGGAGGTGCTAGACTTTCAAAGCGACTTTAGACGTGAACTTCCTGAAAAGCTGTTTGTTGTCAATGCCAGGACACAAATTCTAGACAGCTGCAGCACGTAGCCCACTCACGTAAAAAGGTGACCCACTCACACCTAAAGGTGACCCACTCACGGAAAAAGGTGACCCACTCACGGAAAAAGGTGACCCGCACAGGGAAATATGTGACCCACTCACGGAAAAAGGTGACCCACTCACACAAAAGGTGACCCGCTCAAGCAAAAAAGTTGACCAACTAACGTAAAAAGGTGACCTACTCACGCAAAATGGTGACCTACTCACGCGAAAAGGTGACCCCCACAGGGAAAAAGGTAAATAATTCAGGTAGCATCATAGGGAAGGAATAGATTCCGGGAAGTGGATATAGCATAGTTCCGTATGATTTCACAGGTAATTTAGATAGTATCGTAGGTATTTAGGATAATTCAAGTATCATAGGTGTTTATAGTCACTCAGCTAGTATCACAGGAGGCTAGATTCCAGAGGCTAACTGCATCATGGCTGTGCATGATTTCACAGATAATTCAGCTTGTATAATAGGTATTTAAGCTGATTCGGCTAGTATCACAGGAGGATAGATTCTAGGGTTAGGTGTAGCATAGTTTCGTATTTCACAGATAATTCAGAGAGTATCGTAGGTATTTAGGATAATTCAAGTATCATAGGTGTTTAGGGTAACTCAGCTAATACCACAGGAGGCTAGACTCCAAAGCAGGGCGTATCATAGCTGTATATTTTTCACAGGCAATTCAGCTAGTATCGGGGGCATTTAAGCTAATTCAGCTAGTATTACAAGAGGCTGACTGCATCATAGCTGTGTATGATTTCACAGGTAATGCAGTTAGTATCGTAGGTATTTAGGCTAATTCATCTAGTATCACAGGAGGATAGATTCCAGGGGTTGGGTATAGCATAGTTTAGTATTTCACAGGTAATTCAGAGAGTGTCGTAGGTATTTAGCATAATTCAAGTGTGATAGGTGTTTAGAGTAATTAAGCTAGCATTACAGGAGGGTAGGTTCCAGGGGTCGGTTATAAGGTAGTTTCGTATTTCACAGATAGTTCAGGTAGTATCGTAAGTATTTGGGGTAATCAGCATAGCCGTAGCAGAAGCAAATACAACAGCTACCGTAGCAGATACAGCAGCTGTACAACAATAGATTTAACAGATCTTGCAGCTGTAGCAACATCTGCTACAGTAATAGCAGAGACAACAAACGGTTTGTTCAGCAACAGCAGCTACAATGATAGCAGCAATTGATCCTGCAGCTACAGAAACATCAGCCGCATCCTGCACAATAGCCGTAGCAGAAGAAAATACAACAGCTACCGTAGCAGATACAGCAGCAGTACAACAGTAGATGTAACAGATCTTACAGCTGTAGCAACATCTACAATAATAGCAGCGACAACAACTAGTTACATAACAGCAGTAGCAGCAGCAGCTAATCTAACAGCTATAGATTTAGCACTCTTAGCAATAGCAAGCATCACAGCAATGATATTCCAGCTGTAGATTCACCCACCACAGAAACAGCAGTCATCACAGCAGCTGTAACATCAAATACGAGAGCTGTAGTAGTAGATACAATGCTGTAACATCAGCTACAACGATAACAGCAATAGATCCTGCAGCTGTAGCAGCATTAGACACAGTCAGCACAATAGCTGTAGCAGAAGCAAATACAGCAGCTATCGTAGCAGATACAGAGACTGTACAACAATAGTGTAAAAGATCCTACATCTGTAGCATCTGCTACAACAATAGCAGCAGCAGTCGTATTATATAACAGCTGTAGCAGCAGCAGCAAATCCATCAACTGTAGATTCAGCATCCTCAGCAACAGCAGGCATCACAACAGCAACAGCAAATACGATAGATGTAGTAGCAGATACAGCATCTATAGCAACTGCAGCTACAATGATACCAGCAATAGATCCTGCAGCTACAGAAACATCAGCCGCATCCTGCACAATAGCCGTAGCAGAAGCAAATACAACAGCTACCGTAGGAGATACAGCAGCTGTACGACAATAGATGTAACAGATCTTACAGCTGTAGCAACATCTGCTACAATAATAGCAGCGACAACAACCAGTTACATAACAGCTGTAGCAGCAGCAGCTAATCCAGCAGCTTTAGATTAAGCACTCTTTGCAATAGCAGGCATCACAGCAATGATATTCCAGCTGTAGATTCACCCACCACAGCAACAGCAGTCATCACGGCAGCTGTAACATCAAATATGAGTGATGTAGTAGTAGATACAACACTGTAACATCAGCTACAACAATAACAGTATCAGATCAGGTAGCTGTAACAGCATTAGACACAGCACAATAGCTGTAGCAGAAGCAAATACAACAGCTATCGTAGCAGATGCAGAGACTGTACAACGATGGTTTTAACAGATCCTACAGCAGTTGTTGTAGCTGATGTTACAGCCTTGTGTCTACTGCTACAGCTCTCGTATTTGATGTTACAGCTGCCGTGATGACTGCTGTTGTTACAGCTGTTATGTAACCGGTTGTTGTCACTGCTATTATTGTAGCAGATGTTGCTACAGCTGTAGGATCTGTTACATCTATTGTTGTACAGCTGCTGTATCTGCTACGGTAGCTGTTGTATTTGCTTCTGCTACGGCTATTGTGCAGGCTGCGGCTGATGTTTCTGTAGCTGTAGGATCTATTGCTGCTATCATTGTAGCTGCTGTTGGTATAGATGCTGTATCTGTCACTACATCTGTCGTATTTGCTGTTGCTGTTGTTGTGATGCTTCCTGTTGCTGAGGATGCTGAATCTACAGTTGTTGGATTTGCTGCTGCTGCTACCTCCGTTATGTAATGAGGCTGCTGCTGCTGCTGCTATGACTTAAATACCTGTGATACTACCCTAATCATGTAAAATTACCTTAACTAGCTCTGATATGAATTCCTGCTCTAAATTAGCACGAGGACCTGTGATACTATCTGGTTTGCCCTAAATATCAATGATACTAGTTCAATTACCTGTTAAGATGACTCAAATACTTGTGATACAACCTGAATCACCTGCAATTACCTTAAATAGCTGTGATACAAATCGTTGATCGAAATTATCACGAGTATCTGTGAATCTATGCTGATTACCCCAAATACTTACGATATTACCTGAACTATCTGTGAAATACGAAACTACCTTGTAACCTACCCTCCTGTAATGCTGGCTTAATTACTCTAAACACCCATGATACTTGAATTATGCTAAATACCTACGATACTAGCTGAATTACCTGTGAAATACGAAACTATGCTATACCCAACCCCTGGAATCTATCCTCCTGTGATACTAGACGATACTAGTGAATTACCTGTGAAATCATACGCAGCTATGATGCAGTCAGCCTCTTGTAATACTAGCTGAATTAGCTTAAAAGCCCCCGATACTAGCTGAAATGCCTGTGAAAAATATACAGCTATGATACGACCTGCCGCTGGAGTCTAGCCTCCTGTGGTATTAGCTGAGTTACTCTAAACACCTATGATACTTGAATTATCCTAAATACCTACGATACTCTCTGAATTATCTGTGAAATACGAAACTATGCTATACCCAACCCTAGAATCTGTCCTGGGATACTAGCTGAATTAGCTTAAATACCTATGATACTAGCTGTATTATCTGTGAAATCATGCACAGCTATGATGCAGTTAGCCTCTGGAATCTAGCCTCCTGTGATACTAGCTGAGTGACTGTAAACACCTATGATACTTGAATTATCCTAAATACCTACGATACTATCTAAATTACCTGTGAAATCATACGGAACTATGCTATAGGTATCCGCTACCCTGTGATGCTACCTGAATTACTTACCTTTTTCCCTGTGGGGGTCACCTTTTTACGTGAGTGGGTTACGTGCTGCAGCTGTCTAAAATTTGTGTCCTGGCATTGACAACAAACAGCCTTCCATGAAGTTCTCCTCTAAAGTCGCTTTGAAAGTGTAGCACCTCCCCTCCTATTCTCTATCTCTCCTGTATATAACCCCATATTGCTACTCCTTCAGTATCTGTCTAGTCTAACACCTCTCCTCCTGTTCCTATACCTCTCATATAAACCATACTCTACTCCTCTAGCTCTGTCTAGCCTAACACCTCTCCTGGTTTTCCTATACCTCTCATATAAACCATACTCTACTCCTCAACCTCTGTCTAGCCTAACACTTCTCCTCGTTTTCCTATACCTCTCATATAACCCATACTCTACTCCTCGACCTCTGTCTAGCCTAACAGCTCTCCTCGTTTTCCTATACCTCTCATATAAACCACACTCTACTCCTCAATCTCTGTCTAGCCTAACACTTCTCCTCCCGTTCCTATACCTCTCATACATACAAACGCATACTCTACTCTCAACCTCTGTCTAGTTTAGCATCCTCCCTATCTTTCCCCTATAAACACATAATCTACTCCTCAACATGTCTGGCCTAGCATTTCTCCTCGTATCCCTACCTCTTCATAAGGCGCATTCCCCTCCTGCCCCCCTGTCTAGCTGAGTATCTCTCTTTGGTTTCCTATACCGCTCACATAAGACACATTCTACCTTTAACACCTGTCTATCCTAGCATAGGATCTCTCCGTTTTCTCGTCTCTCCTTATAAACGCATACTGAACCTCCTTAGCCTAATGCCTCTCCTCGTTTTCCTATACCTCTCATATAAACCATACTCTACTCCTCGACCTCTGTCTAGCCTAACACCTCTCCTCGTTTTCCTACATCTCTCATATAAACCATACTCTACTCCTCAACCTCTGTCTAGCCTAACACCCCTCCTCCTGTTGCCTACCTTTCTCATATAAAAGACATACTCTACCCTTCAACTCTGTCTAGCCTAACACCCTTCCTCATTTTCCTATACCTTCCATATAAACCATACTCTACTCCTCGACCTCTGTCTAGCCTAACACCTCTCTACTGTCTCTTCCATATAAACGTATTTCCCTCCTTTAACCCTGTCTAGCGTAGTATCGGTCGTCGTATTCCCTATCTCTCCCATATAAAACCATTTTCCTCCTTGAAGGCCCCCTCAATCTAGCACCTTCCCTCGTTTTCCCTATCCTTTCCCATATATGCCCAAAAAACTGCGCTCGATCTCTTCTAATGTATCTACTATCATATAATGGAATCATTATGAAAGAGTTAGAAGGAAGAATATTAGATTCAGATAAGTGTTTTGGTTTCAAAACAATAACACTCTTTAAAGGTCGGGCTGAGGAAAAGGTCAGCAATTCAGAATGAGTTTCTAGGTTGGTATGAAGTGAAATTTGATTTCTCAGATGAAAACATATTATTTAAGATAAGTGTTATGTCTTAGAGGAAAGAAATTGACTTTTGAAATTAGAAATGAAACGCGACGTTGATGAATTATATTCAGAATTTTCTTTGTTGAAAGAGTGTATTAACATTGATGCAACAAACATGTAGAATATTCTTGTTTAAAAATATGGATGGTTATTTTAAATTTACTACCCGAAGAAAAACACATTATTGGTAATTTATAAAAACTGGGACAGTTCTTGTATTCCTCCATCAAATGCCTTTGCGGATGGAACCTTTAGCCAGGGAAAAAAATTATGGTCAGATCTTAGGAACAGATTTCATATAAATACCCTTAAATTAGAACTACAAATAAAAATAATGTCCAGAATGAGTTGCGCGGATATCTATAATGCACATTTTGGCTTGTGCAAGAAGTGCTGATGAATACTGTTTCAAGCAAGATAAATTAATGATGTAATTGTTTTATTTATGTTGAGGTTTTCAGTATTTCTATACGTAGCAGTCATAACTAGAGGTTGAAATTCAGAACAACTGCTGTTAGATAGTTTTTCATGTAACTGATAAAACTAAGAAGTGCGACAAATATGTATCTTTTCTTGTATTGAGAATTTAAAAAAAACGTGTGAGAACATTTAGGCTATAAAATGTTCAATATTAATTTTATCACTTAAGAATTTGTTGATGTTTGTACATAATCATTTAGATGAAGGGTCTTTGATCCACAGATTGGAAAAGAAATTGTACAAAAAGATGAGTGGAATGTATTTTTCTGTTATTACTGCAGTAAGTGTACTCTTGGTCCAAAAAGGGGGAAACTGGCAACACAATGTTAAAAATGTTAAAATTCTTGTTGTTTTAATATTTAAGCCAATTTACAGCTAAAAATGTAGTATTCCCCAAAATTGCGGAATGTCTCTTTTTTAGTGTTGCCCCTCATTTCTTTCTTCAACAGGTGGTCACGCTACCTGTACCGTTACTTTATAATTAAAATAAATATTGTAACTATTCCACAATACCTTCTAAAAAGTGGAAGAGAAATCTAAGCATGCAAGGAGAATATGCCCCTGGATCTTAAATTGGCTCACTAAAAAGCTAGAATGATCGGTTGGTTTTCAACTGCCAATCTTGGTATAAGTTTACATGCCAACTACAAATCAAAGTGATCTCGTGTTGTGCATAGACAAATCTAAGCCCTGTTTCTTCTAAGTTTACTCCACATATAAACATGCCAAACTGTGTTACTCCGTGTCCGCTTGAATTCGGGTTCACAATGGAGCTACACCGGCGATACGGCTTGGGCGACAAAATGATTGACCAATAGGAATTCAGATGAACGCGACAAAATCCATGCGACAAAAGTCGAATTGCAGTTAGCTTTTACCACACGACATGGCGGCACCCACAGAAGAGGTTATGTGCTCTTGTTAAGATATCAGCCTCCAGGGAAATGCATACTTTTTCCAAAGAAATACTAAAGCACCGAGTTGTATAAACCAAGTTCAAGTGCGTGCAAAATACTACGAAAGGCGTGTGCTTTCGCCCGAGCTTCGCGGGAAAATGTCAAATTGTGTTACTTAATTGTGAACACTAGATTTTGATATGCAATTTCTTGTCGCGCCGTTGTGAATTGGGCATTTCCCTGATTGGTTAAAGCTCTTCGTCATAAAGTGCGCGCTATCCTAACACATGGGGACAGGGACCTTCGAACAACATAGCCACGATGCAATTGTAACAACATGCACTCATACAAATGAAATGTTGGAAGCATGCAGGACCGGCTTCAGGAGTTTTGTCGTCCCGTGCGACAATTGCAAGTGGCGCCACCTCACGCTTTCAAACAAAACCAATTTTTATCCGCAATGCCAGCCGTGACATATATATTGTGACGCAGCGGCAATGGCCCAAGGTTATCGAACGGTCGGAATAAACAATGATAAGTACCGCTTGCCAGCGTAAACACTGGGAGCTCTATCGACAGTTAACCAGAAGGTTTTTGGAAGTTTCTTTCCCCCCCCCCCCTTCCTCTAGCCAGTTCTTACTGTCGAAATATGTATATGTTTAGAATGTTCTGTGGACGATTCCATTCCATAAGCGATCGTCCTTTCGAGTTAGTCAGTTCCATCGGTCAGTTAGTGAATGAGCGAGTTGACGGGTGAGGTTCCCGTGCAACATTAAGTGCAATTCTCCGAGCCAGTTAGTGGCCACTGCTGTGACGTGCAGTGAGTGCTGCTGCTACTAGAGATTGAAGAATTCTTGTATTCGAAACCCTAGCGAGTGAACCATCCGGAAGAAGTGAAGTGACAGGAAAGTTGAACCAGTTGACATTAGTGAAGTGGTAGTGAAAAGCAGTGAAGTTGCAGTGAAAGTTCAACTAGATAAAACTAAACACGACATTGAGAACTTAGAGAAGTGACAGTATATAAAAAAAATGGACAAAGTCACAATAATTGTGTGTGTATAACAACGAGATCGTTTTGAGTGAAAGATAAAACGTGCAATGTGACAATACAAATGTTAACATTTCGGGTTTACCACTTTGTCAGGAGATAAAGAAAAGGCTAAATACACATAAAATAAAAGCACACTTGACGGTCGGCTGCACTGGCTAATAATCCACAACATATTTGTGCCTGGGCTTGTTTTCATCTATGAGTAACAGAAATTAATAAGTTCCCCTTATGTTATTGTAATGTTACATGCCACATTATGCAAGTGAGCATTCTACCGTTTGTACTTTAGTGTTATTGTTAGTGTGCGCTTATCTATTTGGACCATGTGGTATGGGTCGATGATAACACGTGATGTTAAGGAGTAACTGATCCTTAAACCATCCTTAGAAATGGTCATGGTTTATTCTTCATGGTAATTCCCAGATTTCGAATTGAACAGTAGGTGACCATAAAAATTTAATGTTACAGCTTGGGCAATAATAAAGTGCTATGGGTGACTTGATGGACCTTTCAATTCTGTCATCAGTCCAGCAACTTGGTACGGTATGGTGGCTTTTAACCATGTTTCAGACAACCATACCATTACCCTAAAATTCTTATTTTGTATTTATCTTAAAAATAATGCTCATAGGATTACAATATCGGATCTTTCGAATATTATTTTTCTCTTATTTGTTGTCTTTAACTCAAATCCAAGATCATGGAGGACTTGTTGAAACAGCTATTGCTTCCCTGAAGTAGCTCTACTTTAAGTGAAGAAATAAGATTGCGTGTGGTAGGATACTTATTTTGCGTGTAATAGCCATATATATGCTTTCTAATAGCATTTCATTAAAGTTGTCCAATTGAGTCTCTGGAGTTAAAAGCAGCAGCTTATAACAAATTAGGTTAACAACACAAGAAATAACTGAACGCACAAACAAGCTGGACTTCCAGAATATCACTAGGGCGATAGCTGACCTCAGAGGTTCACGAGTCAACAGTGTAAGCAAGTGATCTAAAGCTTGGGGCTTATAAACCTGATGTTTATTGTTGAATATCTGCCGCTTAGGGATGTTTTGGCGATAATCATCATTGAGGGTCGCATCTAAGCTGAACATCTCTGGAGCTTCATTTGTCATCAGTTTCATAACAAAAAGTCTCCAGAAAGTTTAGATTTTAAGCATGATTTGTAATTCCGTCATATCAAATATCTTGTTCAAGTTTTAAGGATTTTTCTGCCCCCCCCCAAATCTACCGTCCTGGACGGTTGCACGCTTTGAGCCGGCCCTAGAAGCATGCAGTTGCGAAGTATTTTAACTTAGAGTTACGGAGTGCTCCGTAGTGCTGCAATTTCTTCCCTGCGATTCAGTGATGTCACGTGCACTGTCGGAAGAAGTTTCCAGTTGTTTTAATTTCGTTTTGGGATTGCTCTACAATGCTAACAGTTACACCGTAAATTCAGATACATCTCAATTTGTTGTACTATTGGTATCTAGAGTTAGATTTCATTCCGAAAGGATATTAACATGTAACACATTTTTTTTTCTCGCCACTATGTAAGTCTTGCCATTCTGCATTATGCAGCATTTACATACGATGTACGGAAAAACTCACGCACTTTTCCAAGCAACGGTTAATTTTCAAGCACTTCAGCTTTACGGTTTAGATCCCATTTATGCATGCTATTTCATGTCGTGCTATAAGTGCGACGCGATCTGGAAGTACACTGAGTTAAATGGAAGCATTTATGCAATGCGATGTGTCGCACTACGTGAAAAACACTCGCATAGCCGTTCAGCTCTCATGACGGCCTCAGTTTTGGGTCACGGAATTGGCAGACTGCAGTTGGGAACGCACAAGGTTGATTTGATGTCCTAGCCGGGGGGTGGGGTAGCACTTCCAACCTACAGGTATAGTACCGCCGTTTTATCTCCGGCTCTGACATTTAGCGCGACCGAGAGAGGTAGTGTTGCCAGTTCTTACTCCTACCGTGAACATGTGCGTATACCTGTGCCATCTCTTTGTAAAATGCAAACGATGAAATGGTTGCCTATGTTAGAGTATTTAAAGTATGGAGATAGCATTTACAGGAAACTTAAACAAGGGTAACGCAGTAAATCACATGCGCACAGAAAACAAACTTCACCTGGACTAAAGCAAACAGCTACTGACAACACGTGCTTCACTTACAAGAAAATCGGCAACACAGCCCAAACTGTAGTGTACGCACACAGAGAGGGAGCCTGTAATTGGTCCTAGCAGACAACTTCCACCCTTCGCTGTGCGAGTCAACTCAGCACTGCAAACCTTGCCGGATCTTTTATTCTTTTCTTTCGTGTTGTGCTTTATGTTCAGCAAAGCTCTAAGCAACAACAGTAGACTATATTTATTACAGACTTAAAAGAAATCAAATTACAGTCCCCATTTATCTGTTGAAGCGAATCAGAATAGTTTCCTTTAGCATGGAAATTCACAGCGCTAGTATTGCTAAAGGTGGCTATTCTAATATATACCTGTCTCTTTCTTTACCTTCATGAAACTTCAGGGCCGGAGATACAGCGGCGTAGGTATAGTTGCGTAGCGAAGGTCGCTGTGGACATTCATATGGCTGCTTGGCCTTGGTTGATGCGGTCTCCTTACGTACTCGAGATCCAGCTAGTAAAGAACTATAGTTTCATAGTATTTACGTATTCATTATATTTGTGTTAGTGTTAATTGCTCTTATACTCCACAGTACTTTGAAACATGTCGAAGAATAGGCTACTAAGCAGGATTCCCTTCAGGATGCACCTATAGAGAAGTTCGGAAAGGAACATTTGCTCGTCAAAAGAAACAATGCTGCCAAAACTACATCAGGACAGACAGTTCTCGATTCTTTCAAAAACACTGCAATAGCAAAATACACACGAAAAGTGTTAAATTACACAATCTGCTGAGGTCTTCAACATCACAATCAAACATTGAAAATCAGAAAGAATTTTATCGAGATTTGTGTAGCGTGTTGGTACATACCAATATCCCATTCAACAAGGTCGAAAATACATATTTTAAAGCGTTTCTAGAAAAATATACGGGTAAAAATATTCCCCGAGAGTCGACCTTAAGAAAACATTATATTACAGCTTGCTATAACGATACATTGAAGCAGATAAGGGAAGTGGTGCAAGACCAGAAAATTTGGGTTTCACTGTACGAAACAACAGATTGCTGTTGTAGGTTCATAGCAAATGTTATTGTTGGAGTTTTGCTGCCCGATCGTGCAGGTAAGAAAATGTTAGTGACATCTTAGATACTGGACAAAGTAAACCATAAGAGCATAGAAAATCTCTGAAAATTCAATGTGTCTGTTGTATCCACATGGAATCAAACGACAAAATGTTTTATTGCTTGTAACTGATGCGACATCGCACATGGTGAAGGAAGCAAAAGCTCTTCAGGTGCTATATCCTAAATTAATTCATATGCACCTTGTAATTCGCCGCAATGGCATGTAAAGAAGTGCATTGTATTCATTTGCATTATTTGGGTTATTACTTTATTGTTTATTTTAAATGTTTATGGTGCAATGAAGTTGTGAAGACATCTATTTTGTGATATGTATATTGTTTGCACGTTTTTTGTTTCTTTTTCTGTCATGGAAAATGGCTATTTCAGAATGTTAAAACATGTACAATCATGCAAAACTGTTATGTTAGGCAATTAGTTTTCTTACTCGATACGCTATGGAAAATGTTAACGTTTATTTTGTGCCCTACTGCGACTAGATGTTTACACGTTGAGGCAAGGACTACCTGCACGCGTTACCTGCCATTCCACTCGAACTAAACAACACAGCGGTTCGTGTGCTCTTAACTTCATGCGTCTCGGAACCCTGAACCGAGGCCTGCTCATGACATGCGACAGCCACATGACCTCTCTCTCCTCTCTCTCTCTCTCTCTCTCTCTCTCTCTCTCTCTATATATATATATATATATATATATATGGGCCTGTTTATGCACGTCGTATTGCCTCATGAGCGAGATAAGAGAGTCGGCGCTGCCACTTTGGGAAATACAGAGCTATGGTTCTAATTGATGGGGTTTGTGCTTTTATGTGTTGCGAGAGTGAAGTGATTGTCGTCGTTAAGACTTTTATCAAATGTGGATACGGAATATTTTATAGAAATTCTTATTAGGAGTTTAATTTGGGATGTTAGTCAAAAAATTCCAAGGACCATGGCAAGAAGCAGTTTTCTAAAGAGGTTCCAGAACACGCGAACCTTGTACTGTTTATGGGTGTATAATCCACTTGTTTTTTTTATGTTCTCTTTCTTTCTTTAGTTTTATTTTCTCTACCACTACATAGTAGGTAAAGAAAGTATTTTTTGCATTCCACTAAAAATTCAATGCTTAGATTTCACCAGAAATACATGTTTTGACACCCCTTGAATACAAAGCATCTTTAGAAAAAGGTTCTTGTATGTCTGTGTGAACAGCGTAACTAAAAACGAAAAGTTGGTTTAAAATCAAACTTGGTATTTAATTTCAGTATCTTCCAAAGATTGCACACCAAGATTTTCAAGAAAATCTCCCACCTCATATCCCTTTACACAGAACATTCTTCGAAAATTTTGATTTTCCAAAAATGACTCAAGCGATTTTGACTAAAATACCACATATTAAGAATATTTTGATGACAAAATGTGTGTGTTGAATTTTCTGGGAACAGCCTGTGTAGTCCACTTCATTCGGAAGGAAATTTGTGTAGTTTTGTATAACTGGTAAACGTTAAGCGATAAACGAAAACCTACTACACAAAAATTGTTGATCTCTTTAAAACGCACAATTTATTTCAAGTAACTTTTTTGTGACATCAACCATTATCGAGGTATCCGTTATTAATGATTGGATTTGCTCACTACTTTTAAGTCTTTTCTTTTAAGCCCTGTGGATTTTCAGTGGTTTCTCGAAATTGCATGTAAACAGCATGGAATTTTAAGGCCAACATATAACATCCGGTTGTTAAACAGTTGACTGTAATGTAACTTCCCTTTGTATCCTAACAAAATGAGTAATGTAGCTACTTTTGCAAAGTTTTATCCTGATTAAAATGAAGTAGATAGAAAAATAAACTTTCGTAAGAATAATTTGTATACTCACGTATAAACGATAGGGAGTAGAGAAAGTAATGTGAATGTAGCACATCAGGCGATGTTTTTCAGGTTCAGAGTTTGTAGTAATAGCACAACGCACAGGGATCCATTCTGTCGAAACAAATGTGGAAACGGGCTTGTAAAATGAAGTAGATAGAAAAATAAATTTTTAAAGAATAATTTGTATCCTCACGTATAAGCGATAGGGGGTAGAGAAAATAATGTGAATGTAGCACATTAGACCTTTTTTTTTAATTTCAGAGTTTGTAGTAATAGCACGACACACACAGATCCATTCTAGCTGTGTAACTAAATGTGAAAACGGGCTGTTAAAACTGATTTCCCAACAATACACAATGCGATACGTCGCATGCTTAAATGGACCACTTAAGTTATGCACGTCGCATTATTCCTTGCCGTGCGACATGGAATCGCATGCATAAATGGGGCCTTACTGAAGTGTTATTTGCGGACGAGCACCAATAGTAAAGAACCTGTGGTAATGTAGTCAAAGCACATGTGCCTTCTCCTACCTGAGTCAAGTTTAAACACACATATTTTACAATGCTGTAGCGTTAATGTACAAAGGAGTCAAACTTCCACGTACTTATTTCATGCATGTGCTTGCAATAAATATAATTTTTCGAATAAATGAAGGCAACTATTTTAAACACAGAACTAATCTCTATTGCAATAAGCGATGGTGCGTCCAGCAAACAATAACGTGCACACGCGTTTAGTCTTGGATTACAACAAAAGTATATCAATAGGTATAATTGGCGCAACAGTTCTAGACATGTGAAAATCTTAATAAGAGCTATGAAGCGAGTTGCTTACCAGATCAGGTGACCGGTCGTCTGCATGCTGCAGGAGTGCGTGGGACAGTCATCGTCAAATATTCGCACCGGTTATGCACTGCGCTGATAAACTTAGTTATATACAGTATATTAAAATCCACGCTGTAAAAAGTGCTTAATATAAAAACCACTGTCAATCATTGCCTCCAATTCTTCCACACCTAACAACCCTTCCTCTTTTGCGGAATCACTCACATTATTGCAGTCATCACTGCTGTCACTACTTTCTGCACCATTATCCTGGATGAGGATTCTTTCTATTTGATTTTCTGCAATTCCGTATTTTTTCGAAATAATGATTCTTAATTTATTCAACATGTCGACACACATTTTCCCATTCTGGCCTTCCAATTTCAGCAAATTGCTGGCGTTATAACTGCTCCACATATTTTAATTTAAAAGTGATATTTCTGCATGCCACCCATTTTTTTATATCAGCCCAGATTAATTCGATTGGGTTTAGATCTGAGCGATACGATGGCAGTCTTAAGTACATTATGGCTATGTTGTATTACTATCTGGTCAAGTATGTATGACTTCTGAAGCTGTTTGTTGGCTTTAATTAAGTTATATAGCTTTGTTTTACTCATTGTTTCATCTAAAGCTATATTATGTCTAAGTAACCAAGCTCTCATTTCTTCTTTCAAGGAATTTGAGGTAGGTGGTTTGTCAGTTTGAGTGTTGACGCATTCTGAAGCATTGTCGATAACCAGAACAGACCCAGCAGGCATATTAGGTATCAACATGGCGTTGATTCACATCATGTAATTTTCTGTATTCATTTCTTGATGAAAATCTCCTATTGTTTGTTGCGACTTGTAAAAGAAGGGCATTTGGAACGAAGCCGATCTTTCCAACAGCATGAACGATAATAAGTATTTGCCCTTTGGCAACAGGTGCCTGCAAACCTAATTCGTTATTGTCACTCCAACTTTTAGATGTTGTATGACTGCTGTGTATGTATGACTCATCTTCATACACTATAGTATTTTTCTGAAATTTTTAGCACCACCTTGAAAATTGATGCTTATATAAGTACATATAAAATTATAGTCATTTGGAAAGGTAGAATCAGACTGAAAAATTCAATGCCATAGCCGGGATTTGAACCACGGATCTTAGGCTTTCCGTGCCGTTGCTCTAACCGACTAAGCTATCATGGCAACATTTACTTTTTATTTTATTATTATTTATATATTTATTTATTTTGCTTTTCTGTTAGAACTCTTCTATTTGATTTCGGTTTCTTCCACTTGAACCCTAAATCTTTAATAATTTTTCTGAGATTTGTAGCACCACCTTGAAAGTTTCTGCTGTTTTTCAGCTTGATGAGCAATCTGCTTATTGTTAGCACAGTTTTTTCTTCCACGTAGGAATTGTGAATCGTGCGCCGAATGACGCATTCGAAATCGTCTATTTCTGTAATACGTTTAGGAATCTTATGTTTCTTCCCAGGTGTGTCAAATGGTACTCTTTCATGCATATGCTTGTTTTTCTTATCTTTGAGAACTCTGGAAACGTAACTCCGTGAAACACCCAGTTGCTTTGACTAATCTTTCTTTCACACTCTTAAGGCTTTTGTGGAACTCGGATGAACATACATTTTCTTCCTTCATCTCTGCTTCTTGCTTCATGAAGTCGAGGACATTTGCAATTATTTCCCTACTTTGACTACGTAACACCTTACCACTTAACTTTGAAAACGTAGGAGCCATGGTTATAAATATAACAAATATAAAATAGTACTATTTAGATACTGCAGCTCTCTTTAAAATTACAACCAGATGCAGACACTTTCTATGCAGACTGTATGTGCTACGCACTGTAAGCGAAGGTATTATATAGCTTTCGTTGATTAAGCTAAACATAAACCATTCCTAGGCTCGGCAGCAGGGGTGGCAATCAAGGTCACGATTCCAGAAGTTTTATAGGTATTTCTGTAACTTTTGGACTTCGGAGAACAAATCCACAAGATACAGGTACAATGTATCATTTTAAATCTGTTACGTAATATCCTAAAAGATATTATTAGTTCGCATCCCTTAAAACTTTATCACTTTTTCTGCCGAACCAGAGGAGACCCTTTAGGCTAGAATGCCGAGATAGTGCCATATTTTCCGTTTACTTAAACAATTCGCGAAATTATATGGAACATAGATCTGCCTGTGGTTACCACGCTTACCATGTTTGTTTAACTTTTCGCAGCTGTCCTCTTTTTGAAATTACATGACATCGGGACGGATTCCGTAAAATGGAAAAACCTCTTTTTAGCTTCTGCATGAAAAAGGAAAGGAAAATGTAAGTTTGTGCTCACGCAGGTTCTGATTGACCAAGGGTGTGACGAAAGTGGTTAACTGCATGTGCATAAAATTAATACAAAAAGAAAAGCACTATCATACTTCTATCACATATAATTTGCGCATCGCGAGACATTTTCGTTTCTTTCTGTTCTTTTCTCTATCATTTCTCGGCGGCCTCCTCTTCCGCCCAATGAACGTCGGTTGTTCAATGTTCATACGTTTTTCGGCATTGTTTGTAGTAGGTTGGATAAGGTAATGGCGGCTTATAAATACCCCATGGCCTCCTAGATGTCAGCCTTCCCGAGGTCGCGGGTTCAAACCCGGCGGAGGGCGTTGGATTTTTTCGGGCGTAAAAACCCTTAGCATGGCTTCCTTCGGAAGGGGAGTAAAGCCGGTGGTCCTGTGTTGTAGATGTACGGCACGTTAAGTACCTCAAGCCTGATAAAGAGGTCTCTGAGCAAATTTCCGGTGTTTCAAGCCCAATATAGAATGGGACGCTAAGAACCATAGTAGTTACAAAGCGTTCATAAATAAAAGTCAATTTAATTTAAGGATTTTAACTAACGCACATATTAGTGTCTGCAGGATCTGTCAATATTATTATTATTATTATTATCATCATCATCATCATCATCATCATCATTATGGCCATAATTCACACCAAATGTAGTAATTTTGGGCTTGTAACGCAGGTACGAGGTTACCTACGTTTCCTTCCTTCCTTCCAGTTTTTCCGTATCGAATGCGTAATTTCAGCAGCGCTCTTATGAATAGGTTTACAGCATTCCGATTATTTCTTAAAAATAGCCAAGAGTATTCATTAATACAGGTTTGTTAATATGTAAAGAACCTACATTTGGAACACGAGTACAATCTAGAAATGCCAGTCGCTGAAATAATACTCTGAGAAAAAATACTAAAAACAATTTTTAGGTTTAAATATATTGTGTAGTAAAGTGTAATAAAACACATCATAAAGAAAAATGTGTGTTTTTCTGCGTAATGAGTAATTTCAACAAAGAACACCTACGCTTTCACACCGTCGAGTGCTACCAGTTTCCAGAAAATCGCGAGGGTGGTGTTTTTGAACAGTGAGAGTAAATAACAGGAATAATCACATTTTATGTTGGACAGCATCGACCAAAATAAAATATCTACATTGGTAAATGAACCCCATGATGACAACTGAGTGGCCTCTCAAAGAGGCCATGCACGCAGGTTCAAGAGCCCATTTTGCCGAATATTGTGGCATTATTCTAGTTCGATGGTCCGTATGAAATAGACCACGTCCTTGATATCCGCCCTTCTTATCTCCTCAAGTTCCAAGAAAAAGCACCCTAAGAATACATATCTATGCACAGAGAATCTTTGGCATTCGCATAGTACTTATATGCGGTGAGCTCTCAAAGTCCCTTGCTTATTTCCTATATAAAGGGTCTTGTGTAAGACATGCATAGATGTCTGCACAGAGTGTTGTGGCTCATAAGAAAACCCACAGCCCCTCTGAGCTTAATATTGTTCAAATTCAGGAGTAACTCGTTCACTATCCGGCCAGGCCCTGTTATCAAGTCATGGTCCTCCCTGGCAATGCTTTGCTTACTCCAGATCTCAGGATGAGCCCTTGCCGTGAGCTGCGTTACTTCAAGCTTGACGTTACTATACTCTGTGAGGTTTAACTTGGCAGGTTTTCTACTGTCTTTGTCTCTCACATAGTGCTGCCCTTGTCTAGCAGAGCGGGTGGGACAGCAACCACTTCTTTCTTGCGATTTGTGGAAATTCCAGACCCGCAGAAGCTCGCAACCCTCCCACTTCTATTGTATGCTGTCTGAAGGTTGCAGTGGCGTATGAGCTGTGGAACTGTGAGTTTGATGTTTTGTGGTTTTACACGATACACAAGATGTTTTCGATATTACAAAATATGGATATAATGTTGAATTATTTTCTAGTAGTTTTGGTTGTATTTGTATTGTTTCAAGTTGGGTCTCGAGGGAAAGTTCTAAAAGCAGATGGTAGGGAAATGGTAGTTAAAGTTCACAGTTTCTTCAGTGATGAATGTGACGCGTTGAAATGTGGAAAGCCGACTATTTCAGTGACAAATATAGTTGAGAGAAAAGTTGCTGCTACAGCTATTTCTGCTCGTTCCGTCCAGCGAATTTTAAAAGAACACAAAAATGCTGAAGCTAGTGGCGGCAGGTTGCACACTCCATGTAAGAAGCGCCCGAATGGGAGATCGCAAAAAACAGAAATAGACTCATTCACGGCAGCTGCTATTAAGCGAACAATCTATTCGTTATATCGTACGGACGTTCTGCCTGGTTTTCAGGACATATATGAGGCTTTAAAAGTTCAAGACTTATTGAGAGGAAGCGTGTGGTCGTTAAGAAAAATTCTTAAAAAGCTTCATTCAGTTATAGTAAAAATTTGCAAGGAACACATTTTTTAATGGAACAAATGGATTGTTTCTAAACGATTTCAGTTTTAAGACGAATGAAGGAACTGAGGGCTATTGGTAGGTCCATAGTGTACCTTGATGTAACGTGGATAAATACAAACCATACGAGAAATAAGGTGTGGAAGTGTGACGATGATGAAAATGATTTCCCTCTTAAAACACCAATAGGCAAAGGACAGCGATTTATAGTTGTACATGCTGGATGTTCAACAGGGAATGCCTTGCTAACTTTTAAGTCAAAATCCAGTAAAGACTACCATGAAGAAATGGATAACAACATTTTCAAGGATTGCTTTGTCAATAAATTGCTACTTAACATTCCTTCTAATAGCGTCATTGCTATGGACAATGCCCCTTATCATTCCATAGAAATTAATAAAGCACCCACTTCATCTTCGCTCAAATCCCATATGCAGGAATGCCTCCGTAATATAACTATTGAGTTTGATCAACGAGCGACAAAACCAGTGCTATACGAATTAATTAAATTGAAAAAATACAATTTCAAAGTTTATGAAATAGATACACTCGCAGAAGTGCACGGACATCCATAGTACGGTTGCCACCTTATCACTGTGATTTTAACGCTATAGAACTTATGGGCGCAAGTCAAGAACGATTTCATTTAAAAGTGGTGATGTAAAAGCGCTGTTTGATAATGCGATTACAAAAGTGACTCCAGACAACTAGAAAAGGCCCTGTGAGCATGTGCAAAACACTGAACAGTTTTACTGGGAGAAAGACGCCCTGGTAGATGAAATTACGGACAGATTAGTCATAAATTTAGAAGAATTGGAATCGGAAGAACAGTACGAAGATTTGTTTGAAGTTTCTGACGGTGAATCGGAGAATGAACAACAACCGGTCGGAGAGGAGGACGGGCACCCCGCCACTGACGCGTGTTTGGCTGGTGTATCTGCTTTTCCTGTGTCACCATAGAGTGAGAGCGAGATGGCGAGTAGTCCTTTCTCTGTCTAAAAGGGACACGACTACTTAAACCTTGCGGACTTTAGTAGACACTTCACAAAACGGCTCAGTCCCAATAAAGTCGAGCCCCGATCCCCTCGCAAATGTCTCCCATTTCATTTCCTCTAATACCAGCGTGCCCCATAACCCAGAAAAGTGTAATCGTGCAATTGGTACATAGTCTATCCAACATCGTCTGGCATTGCCACACCAGTCTGGATGTGGTTTTAACTTCCCTAAGAGTTTTCAAAGCTACCATACTATCCGATCAGATGTATTTATACACTCGTCCGCATGATACATTAAAAATATGCATAGCACAGGCTAAGATCGCGTAGACAGCCTGGAAAACCGGGGCATATCGCCCAAGGGGAATGGCACCAGTCCGCGTGCTGCCCCCGAGGCGGGGACCTCCATGAACCACGTCCTGCCCCCTGCTTTCGGGAGAGACCCGAATTCTGGACCCCACTCTTCCCTGGAAGGTATTACCACAGTATAAAATGGACTTAGGTTATGCCTAATCCCCGATCATCTGGGTTATAGCACAGTTCTCCCGTAATCCAGAAACAATCAGTGACTGCCCTTTATGGGGTAGCTTGAAACAGTATCCCCCTACAGTTCAGAAGTGCTGCTCGCTTATCCTGTCTACTTCCTCCGCAAACGCAAAGTAGGAAGGTCAACCAAAATCTCTTAAGGCAGTCTGAGGAGTCTCCGCAACGCCCCTGTAATCATGCCAATATTTGCAGCAAATCTAGCTCGGGAAGTACCACCTTCACACGAGTGGCAGACCACCAAACCAGCGCCACATAAGTTACTGACGGTGTTATGAAGCCGAGGTGTATAGTCATCTGACCAACTTGGGTCTCAGGCCCCACCTCAGTCCTATGGATTTTCGACAGGCCCACAAAGCATTGCAGGCCATTTTGACTTTGCAATCAACATGCTTTTTTCAGCTCAGCCCAGCATCTAGAATTGCTCCTAGATATTTGACCGCTCCGGAAGGCTTCAACTTCTTCCTAAACATCCTCCGTGGTGTAGTGGTTACCATGCTAGCCTCTAGTTCCTGAGGTCGCGGGTTCAAACCCGGCGGAGGGCAATGGGTTTTTTCGGGCGTAAAATTCCTTAGCATGGCTTCCTTCGGAAGGGAAGTAAAGCCGGTGGTCCCGTTTCGTAGGTTTACGGCACTTAAAAGAACCTCAAGCCTGATAAAGAGGCCTCTGAGCAAAATTACCGGTCTTTCACGCCCAATATAGAATGGGACGCTAAGTTCTACACCAGTTAAAGAGCCTCCATAAATAAAATTCAATTTAATTTTAATTTTTCATCCCAAATAGGTGGGGCTCTACCAAACCTGGCAGGCTTCTCCTTGCGAAGATTATTTCAGTCTTGTCCGGGTTAACGGACAAGTCCGTTTCTTTACACCATTCCTCTAGAGCCTGTAGAGGGCCCTGTATGAGCTCCGAAACACTACTCGGGAAATTTCCACTTCCTACAAGACAAATGTCATCAGCATACCCTTGAGCATTAATTCCTCCCCTGTTAAGTCTGTCCAAC
The DNA here is from genome assembly GCA_030765065.1 of Deroplatys truncata. Taxonomy (NCBI): domain Eukaryota; kingdom Metazoa; phylum Arthropoda; class Insecta; order Mantodea; family Mantidae; genus Deroplatys; species Deroplatys truncata. The sequence goes on from CM060990.1 coordinate 152,557,413, forward strand.
AGTACATCTACCTCCAGACACCACAGGGTAGGTGTCAAAACTCCCCCTTGTGAGCAGCCTCGGGGCACACTTCGTGAGGGATACCTCTAGTTGCCGATGTCCCGGGTTCAAATCCGGCGGAGGGTGATCGATTTTTTCGGGCGTAAACATCTTGAGCATAGTCTTCGGAAGGGAAGTAAAGCCGGTGGACCCGTGTCGTAAATTTACGCCGCTTAAAAGAACCTCAAGCCTGATATAGAGGTGTCTGACCAAAATGTCCTGTCTTTCACGCCAAGAACCATAGTAGTTAAAGAGCATCCACGAATAAATAAAAAAACTCGCCCTCTGGACATTCTCTGCAGGGTCGCCAGGGCCTTTCGGCCTTCCAAGGTCATATCCAATCCGTTACATCCGGACTGACTCCCCTGCTCTCCAGTCATTTCCGAATGGTGCCTAAAGTAAAATTATTAAAGCCACCCTCGATGTCCAGGAAAACTGTCATGGCCAGTTCTCCACAGTCCAGCGCCTTCTCCAGCCTCACCACAAGCTGATGGAGCGCCGTATCCCTGGATTTACGTGGCCAATAGTCATACTGGTGAGGAAGTATGGATCTGTCAACCAGTACCTCATCCCTCGGAAATCTTTCTACCAGTCTTTCCAGAGCCTTCAACAAAAAGGTTATTAGACTGATAGGGCGAAAATCCCTAGGCTACGGTAGGATTGCCTATCCGGCTTATGTATAAACACCACTTTGACGTGCCTCCAGGGGCGAAAAACATGCCTCATAGCCAGACGCCCTGAATATTCTCACTAAGTGGGATGGAACTATCTTCGAGCCTTCCTGAAAGAGAGTCGGGAACACCCCGGCCAAACCTGCGCTTTTATAGGGCTCAGAAGTGTAAATGACCCATTTAAGTTTTATTAAAAGTAACAATCTCGGTGGCCACTGCCCAGCCTTCTCCCGAAGGCCGGCATGCCCTACCCGAGTTTGCTTCTTGATTTGTAATGCAGGTCTCCATGAAGTGAGTCTCAAGCAACAGCCACAAAGTCTCCCTCTCCGACTGTCACAGCACCGGAGGGTTCCTCTATTGAGGCCAGCCTGGTTCTAGCTCCGGAGACCAGCAGTTTCTACAGGCGAGCGGCGCTCGACTGCTGCTGCACATTATCACAGAAGAGACTCCAGGATTCTGAGGCCTTCCTGATTTCTTTTTCATAAATTCTTTGTGGCTGTTTGTAGGAGTTCTAAATTGCCTGACACTTGTTGGCTCTATACACATTGTATATCCTTCGTGCCTTTTTCCTGATGGACCTTAAAAAGAATTCCATCCGAGTTTACCTTTAGCCCGAGCCTCGCTTATGAGGCGGCATTTTCGTTAATAGAACACCAGTGTGTTCGTGAAAAACAGCACGTACCCCTTCAGGATCTCGGCGTTTGTTAGCTTGATCTGGGGTCCATTCCTCAGCCCACCTTTGAAGTCCCTCTAAGGTAGTCCAATTGGTTCTCCTAGGTTTACTGTACAGGCGGTCCGTTCCTTTTCCCCTCCAGACCAAAGCGTATATGTCTGGAACACATGCTCTAGATGTTACTTCAGACGAGGCACTGAATATAGTAAAATCTTTTATATTTAGTCTCATGATACGGCCCTGTCGAAGCCAGGGTTCTTGTATCATGGCGATATCTATTTCACACCTCGTTACTTTCCTCGCGAGGCAGCAATACTGTGTTGCAGGTTAGCCTGAATGAACAGAATCGTCTCGGCTTACCCTGCCCCACTTAAACATTTTCCCATCGGATCCGGTTCTCTTAAGATCCTCAGGTCCTCTATTGTTTTTATAATCTCCAAAAAGCTTAGAGTTACAAACATTTGTCTTTTCAAGATGCGAATTGAGATTTGAACTCGGTCCGTCTGGATTGCTAGACACAGGAATGAGCGGTTATATCACCTGAATTGTAACCAATTCCAAACTGAAAAATACTTCAACACTTAGAAGTAATAATTTTTTATAATGGTTGTGTGGTAAACCTAGACCTAGCATGCGACTTGAACTCAAAGGACAAACTTTTATTGCAGTTAAGAGGACGATGGTTTTAGTACCAGCAGATCTTTTTGTTTTTAAACACACATTCTTGGTTTTAGGATATCCTATTTAGGGCTCCATTTTAAAATTATAAAGCCCAGCAGCTGCAGCTGTTCTCGACCTTGAATATTTCCGTAGTACACATGTCGTTGATGACATTAATTAATGTCTTACATAATTCATTGACGAATTTAAGCTACAATGAGGAAACTATTACCCTTACTTGGATGGTAATGGTTGTGGTAAAACAATCGCTTAACCAGACATTTTACTTGTGTAGCGGTTCCTTACTTGCGAACCGCAGAATGAATGAAGAAATACATTCTGGTTTTCCGCTGTTGTACATTAAAACCATTGAATACTGTCGTTTTATTAACAGTAATTGCACAAGTTACAGTTGACGCACTTAAAGGCTGGTTCATAATAACTAAGAATGGGCACCAGGATGGAAACCATAAAGTTAATTTACGTGTAATACATTGTGAGCTTTACCGGAGCCTGGAAACGGAGACGGCCCTGGTCAAGATTTAGTTTTCCAGTTTCCGTTCCCAGGAATGGCATATTGGATTCATATTGTGAGTGGCTCTCTTCATGGTAGAAACTCAAGAAGGTCGTGGTCCAAAGCTGGTGCTAGTTCTCTCTAATCGCAAGCTTGGAAAACAAACAGGAACAGACAATCTTAATAGCATAGAAGAGCTTACATTACGCCATGTATTGCAAACATGTTAAGATGACGCTTCCTCAGGAGGAATTAAAGTAATGCGCCTTTCAGAAAACGTCTATTGCATCGAATTTCGAAGTTGGTTAATCTCCATCGTGTTCGTTGAATTTCATGCAGGTGAAAACTGACAATAGTCAGTCACAAATAACTTCCCAAATGTGCATAATCGACTTCGACGTTGCTATCGATAAGCATTTCCGTTCCCAGTGCATTGTAACCCAGGGTTAAGGCTACTGCAGTGTCCAAGAAAATGCCCATTTATGGTTTATGCATTTTTTGTCTACAAACAGCAGATGCAATAATTCGAGGCGCATGCAAAAAGTAGGTTTCCCTATTTTTTTAAAACAAAGAAAACATAGTTACATGAAAAACTTAATTGGCAACAGGTACAGCAATGTTTGAGCTATTTTTCGACATAGTCACAAGAAGAATTGAGACACTTGTCATATTGTGGGATCAACTTTTGCATTCCTGTGTCGTAGAAGTCTGCCGCCTGTGAATAGAACCAGCGTGTGACAGTCATCTTCAGTTCTTCGTCATTGTCAAAACGCTGACCGGAGGACAGGGATTTCTTCAGGTGCAAGAAAAGATGGAAATCGCTGGGAGCAAGATCAGGACTGTGTGGTGGATGATCACATAGCTCCCAGCCGAACACCTGCAGAACAGTTGCTGTGCGCCAAGCCATATGTGGACGAGCATTGTCTGGAGCAGCACAACACCTGCAGTAAGCATTCCAAGCCTCTTGTTTTTAATGGCAAGTCGCAATTTTCGCAGCGTTTCACAGTAACTGTCAACGTTCATTGCTTCATCTCTGGGCAGGAAGTCAATGAGCAGAATGCCCTTCCTGTCCCAGAATATGTCTCTCATTAATAAATGACCCTAAGATGAAAACCTATATTGGATATTGGTTGGTTCAGTTGATCTGTTATTCTGCAACATGAGCTCAAAGGCAAAGATAGAAAACCACGAGTAACATCGCCCGAAAAAACTTGCCAATTGTTACAACACTCATTATAAACAAAGACATTGAGAAGACACCTCTTAAAAACAAAACAACCAGAAAGTTAGATTCAAGGAAGTTAAAGTGTGAGGAGGAAAATCAGGTGATAACAGCAATAAACGAGGGAAGATAGGAGGTAACAAACGCACTTGAGCGCTTAATCAAAAGCACCTTCGTCGATGTACCTAGGACCCACAGAAAATCCAAACCATGGTTCAACAAAACCTGCTTCTTGACCAGAAAAGCGGTGCTAGATGCTCTGCATCTCACACTTAATGCACAAAACAAAGACAGCCTACAGGAGTATACCAGTAAAGTACAAAGAAACATCACAATGTTAAGAAAGAATACCAACAGGAAATAGAATGTAAATCACTTAATGAAGCTTAGAAGAACCAACATAAAGCCCTAGACTCCAAAAATTCCAGATTCTCGGGATATATACCAATAGGAACATGGGAAACTCGACTGAAATACTACAGACTAAAGATGTACATCCCAAGGTGTTCCCCGATTCAGGGGAAGTTGCGTCTGATGAAATAGATTGGTTCACTGAAAAAGAGATGTTAACTGTTATAGCAATGCAAAGACAAAGCATGTGGGCCCGTGGCGTCAAAATGGGCAAAAGCTATTACAGGTATTGTCAACCTCTGCCTACAAGGAAGCATACCAGGAAATTGGAGGAAAGCCACTGTAAAACTGTTGTATAATGGGAAAGTGGACGCAGGGATCCCCAACTACAGAGGAATTGCTTTAGAATGCACTCTCTTAAAAATCCTGAGAGTACTAATTACAGAAAAGCTAACCAGGAAAGTAGAAGACCACATAACCGAAGTGCAATTCGGGTTAGGAAACGAAGCTCTACTTTGCAAGCAGACCAACGCCCGCAAAATAATGAAAAAAACACTGTCAAGACCCAGAGGGAAACTACATACCATTTTCGTCGACTTCAATAAAGCATTCGACACCATCAACAGAGTTGATTGGAATTGATGGACGAAACTGAAAACTATCTATACAGAATTACCAGGAATATCCTCAGTGACAACTATATTGAAATAAATGATATCACGCAGTCCAGGACAATAAGACAAAACATTGGAGTCCTACAGGGAGGCCAGCTGATTCCGCTACTTTTTATATTGGCGACGCCGACGTTACGAAAGCAGAAATATTGGAGAAAGTTAAAGGTGTGTATGTATACACACACGCGCGCCCGCTGATGATACGGTTATTGTCTCATCATTATAAGATAACCTACGTAATTCTTACATCTTCTAGTGGAATGGGCAGAAAGGAACAAACTCACTGTAAACGAAAACGAGACCATCTCCATGTCATCCAGACGAAGAGGGAAACAGGCACTCTTCTATCAAAGTCCAGACCTTTAAAGAAGACAACACATTTCATCTACCTAGGCGTGACGGCGATGGATATTTTCGGGCGTAAAACTTCTTAGCATGGCTTCTTTCGGAAGGGAAATAAAGTCGGTTGGCCCGTATTGTAGATATACGACACGTAAAAGAACCTCAAGCCTGACAGAGGCCTCTGAGTTAAATTTCTGGTCTTTCATGCCCAATATAGAATGGGACTCTTAAGAACCATAGCAGTTAAAGAGCGTCCATAAATAAAACTCAATTTCAACTTCCAAACATTTGGTAATGTTTTTAATTACAAGTCAAAGAGCAACAGCAGCGATAAAAGCGATGAACGACATAATACAGTTCAGTAAATTGGCACTAAACACTCATGAAACTATACCAGATCAGGATCTCGCCTATCGCCACTAATGGACTTGAAAATATATGCACACACTTTACAAAGAAGCAAATGATGGAGATAGAAAAAATCAAAGCAACATACCTTATCATACCAGAGTATTAGATGACGTGGGAATAAATCCTCCAATGTTATAATTGAAGGTAGAGAGCATTGGGAGGCTACTCAACAGCGATCAAGATACCTTATGTGGCTCACTGACGGATCCAAAACAAAATATGGAATAGGAGCTGGTATATATGGAAGGCAGCCCAAGCTGGAGAAGTGGTATCCCTTGGAAGTTTTGGCCACGGTATTCCAGGCAGAATAATCATATGCCACCAGGGCTTGTTTAGCGGAGAGTGAGGACAGATGCTATAGAAATTGTAGTATCTGGATATACTCAGACAGCACCCTTCACGAGATCAAAGATCAACAGGGAATGTCGAGAAGGCCTAGAAAGACTAGGGGAATGCAATAGACTACTCTAGCATGGGCCCCTGGTCACACTGGTGTAGTTGGAAATGAAAATACAGACAGGCTGGTTGGCTAACATTGGAGCGCAGGCCCCATTTATAGGACCAAAACCGGTCTTGGTATTGCCAGATTAATGGTAAAGACAAATCCATTAGACTGGATTCAGAAACAGCATAGAAGACCCAAGATGCAGGATGCGTGGTGTAGAGGAGAAAACGGCCTCGCACTTAATATTCCAATGTGAAGCACTGGAAGTGAATAAATACAATCAATTTGGAACTGTTGATCCAAATGAGATAAAATAAAATGTTAATAAAAACCTAATCAATGGACCCCTGAGACTTATTAGAGTTTAGGGAGGTGGTGATTGGAAAAATGAGGATAAAACCGTTCAATAAACCTAAGGTTTCAGTGCGGGCAGGTATGGGTATGTCCCTGCTATTCATCTCCCTGTCAAATATCTAATCTAACATGCCTTAAGAAAGCAATGTGCTTCTCAAAACATACGCCATCTCATCTGCTGTGCATTTGGCTAGAGAGCAATTCTACGTGGAGGATCTCGGGCTAAGGCTGCTTCCCCCAAAGACGAAAGCTCTTGAAGAATTGACGTAAGAGCCACTTACTAAAAAAGAGAGCGGATATGGAGCGATTTCTACAGTTTAGATGCTGTGGTCTCCCAGGACTGGACGCAAAGCAACTATGAAGTACAGCATATTGTGACCAGATTCGCAGTGCATAGCGTTCACCACCTAATTTGTGCTAATATAAGATACCACCAACCAGGGCCAGAATAAAAATACAAAAAAATGTGGGAAAGTGTGTGATAGATATCATGTTATGGGTTGTGAACAAAGACAAGAATCCCTTACAAAATCTTCCTCACAGTGAAGATGAAAGTCACTTTTTAATACAAATTGTGCGCTTTTCTACATTCATCAAATGATTGACAAGCTAAACCAATCAAGTTTCAGTCCTTGGTAGCTAGAGCGGAAATGAGTGAGAAGGGAAACTCCCTTCATCCCCTCACTCTGTAACGTTGGACATCCTTGCTCCAACCTCTTCAGAGTATTAAAAGAGGAGGTGCCCAAAGGAGGAGATGATAAAGATATTTCAATAAACATTGAGTAGTATCATGGCCGTGCTTGGTTCAAGAATTCCTTTAAACGTGATTGGTCTTTATCTCTCACACTTAAAACATCACTAAAAGAGCAAAGTAGTACGAGTGTTAATCCTTAGTGCAGAGTGTGGACTGATTTAATGTTGATAAGGATTTTTAATCCCGTTTGGCATATTATGAATAAAATGTTTGTAAAATTTACTGTAAGTGCGTTATTGTATCTTTGCTAAACGTTTAATTTTTCTATGAAGACAGTAATTTCTAAAGCTCTTCTTAATATAATAGCTCAGCGGTATTATTTTGTGAACTTCAGGTGCTCTGATGAAAGAATGACGAAAAAACTCAATTATTCCTCTTTGATACTGTTCAGTGTACAACGCATTTTTTATCTTGTTTCTGTGTGCATATGCTTGTAAATGTTGATCATTGTTATTAAGCTGAATGCAGTAATCACGAGCATAAAGAAAAGTATCAAAGACTTTCGACCGATTGATATTTGTTATGAGTAGCTTATATAGGAGAATTCTGCCGCAGTTTTTTGCGTTTATATGGAAATGATAGGGAAAACGAGGCTAGATGCGGCGGGTCACGGAGGAAAATGCGTTTATATGTGAGAGATAGGGAATACGGCGACTGATGCTACGCTAGACAGTGGTAGAAGGAGGGGGAATGCGCTTTATATGAGAGAGATAGGGTATACGTGGAGAGGTGCTAGGCTAGACAGGAGCTGAAGTAGGGGAATACACTATATGAGTGAGATAGGGTATACGTGGAGAGGTGCTAGGCTAGACAGATGCTGAAGGAGGAGGAATATAGGCTTATACTGGAGAGATAGGGAATACAAGGGAAGGTACTAAGATAGACGAATGTTAAAGCTGGAATGCGTTTATACAGGTGACATAGGGAATAGGAGGAAAAAGCTAGGATAATCAGAGATCTAGTGGAGTATACGTTTATACGGCAGAAGTAGGGAAACGTTAATAGGTGTTAGGGAATCGTTAAAAAAAACTGTAAACAAAGAACCGCATTATTCAAGAACTTTAACAACAAAAAGACTCGAGTATAGATCACTTGTAAAGTATTCGAGGAGGGGTCTTAGTGGAAAACCCCCTAAGTCAGTAGGGGAAATGGGCATACGCTTCTGTAACAAAGCCTGAGATGTTTTTCTACCCATTTCACATCAGGCTACGTGCTTTCCTGCACTGCAGCAACTCACACCACTCGCATTGTTTAACAACCGCGTGCAAGAGGCTATCCATCACTGTCAAAATGAACAAAGAGGATGCAGGACAAAGAATCAGAAGCTATGATCTCCAGCTCTATTGTTTACTTTTAGGTGAAGCCACCTGGCATCCCCATTCCACTGCCCTATAACAAAAGAACAATGTTTGCCTTCAACTGTCAAAATGAACAAAGGCCATGATAAATTAGGGTGGTGACTAAAGAGAACCTGAAGTCCGTTAACAAAGAAACAGGTTCTATTGTATTCTCTTTCTTTTGTCAGGGGCAAGGCTTCTTTAGAAGGACCACCTGGCATTCCCATTCCACTAGCATTTAACAAAGGAACAATGCTTGCCCTTCAACTGCCAAAATGAACAACGAGGATGCAGGACAAAGGAACAGATTCTATTGTATCCCCTTTCTTTTGACCGGGGCAAGGCTTCTTTAGAAGGACTAAATGGCACTCCCATTCCGCAACCCTATAACAAAAGAACAAATCTGGTCCCTTTCCATTGTTCGACCACCTGCGTGCTTAACAAAAGAATCTGAGGGAAGGTTTATGCTCACCCTGTCTTTGTTTGAATGTGGGAAAAGAGAGAGGCTTGAGTTCCCACGGGGCAATCGTCATGTAACTGCTAGACCCTAAATTCCACCCCATCCCACCCCACCCCGACTTTCAGACGTTACATGCATTGCCCGAGGGCTACTTCTCTCTGCGCATGCGCTGCTAGCGATGATGTCAGGGTTCTCCCCGAATGTATTAGCGAGGTCTTACGGTTATACCCGAACATAGTTTCTCTGTTTATGTAACTGACTGTTTTCAAACAGCGATATAAAAATGTATTTAGCCTATGCCATTACATACATTGAACCTCTGTGTATACTTGAATATCCATAGATCGGTGCTCGATTCTTATTGCAATCAAAAGTTTAATGTTTTAATTGCTTATGAGAAATTGATGATTTGATAATATTATATCATTACCCTAATTAATAAAAGGGTGTTCAGAGGGTCGTAGTTCGAATCTTACCAGGCGAAACTCTAATGCGTAATAAATATTAAACTGTGTACGGTCAGATTAAAATGTATTTAACAAATTTAATTATTTATATTAAACACATGTGTATACTTAGGCATCCAAATTGATACTTTGTTAGGGTAAAACATTATTATATCATTACCCTGATTAATGAAAGGGTGTTCAGAGGATCCTAACTCGAATCTGCGAAACTCTAATGCTTAATAAATATTAAACTATTGGGGTATGTGCGGTCAGATTAAAATGTATGTATTTAACAAATATAATTATCTATATATTTCGATGCTTAGACACGATTCTTTATTTTCTTTCTTCTTCTCTCTCTTTCTTCCTTTTCCATCTTTCAATCTATCTCTTTCATTCTCCACGGTTTGTACACATCCAGGCGTTCACATATACACGAGCACACATACATACACCAACACGCATACACTAGCGCACACACACTCACATAAACACATATACCTGTTCACTTACACACACCAACACCGAGCACACACCCACCCACACACATGCAAGCGCATACACACATGCACACATACATACACCAGTATACTTACACATTCGCACATTCACACACATACGTATACAAATACATACATACACCAGTGCGCTTGCACGCACACACTCACGTACATACATACACCAGTACACACACGCATTCACACACCTCATACGTATACAAACAAATACATACATACACCAGCGCGCTTACACTCGCACATACACACATTCACGCATACACACACATACACGCACACACACTCACGTACATACATACACCGTTGCACTTGCACACACACACACACACACAAACACGAGCGCATATGCCTACAAGCTTAGACACATACAGCAGTACACTTACACACACACATCATTGGAAATTATTGCCTTTACAGAATTCAAAAATCTTCTTCTCATTTCACTGTAACCTAGCAAAATGTAATTCTTTTCAGGCTACTACCCTCACATGACTTTCATCACATCACATTTTTTATAGCTTGCGTAAACACAATATGGTGGTACTCAGAGAGAGGGAGAGAGCGTTAGAGAGGGGGGAATTGAAACAAGTAGCGATAGAAGTGCTGAGAGCCTCTGCGCATGCGCAGCAAGAGATGTCATTGGCTGTAATAATCACATGACCTGTATACATCCCCTCTCCATGTCTATTCGTCTTCAATAGAAGAGATATCGCTATTAATCATCGTTTTATTATTAATAATTTGGTATGATTGTTTTTAAAAGGCCTGTGTCACCTCTATAATTAGGATACCTCCAGTCACTAGGTTTTATTGTGCTACTGAGTCTAGATGTGTTAACATCGTGTTCTCTCCAGGAATAATCAGCTTTCTAAAGTGATATCAAGGTGAAGCGGTCTACATTTCATTGAACAGTGATTAAGACGTTATAACATCAAGAATAAGAATGAATAACTCTGCATATAAGGACATAATTCCTAGTGCATCAGGATACTCTTGTATTAAATGCTGCAAGAAATTCCTACGAGGTTATGACAAGAGAAGGCATCAGATAAGCTGCAGGAAGCTCCTCAAATGCATGCATTGTTATGTAACCTTCAAAGATGGTTATAAGGGTCAGCGACACGAGGATGTATGTGAAATAAGCAGACCTCAGAAGAAAAGAAGATTGGAGCCTACCATCAGTTGTTATCAACAATGGAGGACTGTGATATGAAAGAATACCAGACATCGTTTGAAGGACGATTGAAATCGTATTTTATACGATGTAATTCAACGAAGGACCTGAGTATGTACCTGAATGAGGCAAAACAACGGATAATCCAGGCTGTACATAAAGAGCTTAGCATTCACAAGAGCGTAAAAATGAATCTGCTAGCCGAGTGCCGTTTTGTAAACAGTATCGGGGAAACCTGTGACAAAACATTTAAAACACGGAATCAGCCTGTGTTTCTAGAAAATGATCTGGAGTCAACGATGGAAGCGAAATTCAAGAAATTGGTTACTGAAATGGAGGAGTCTGAGCTTAAGGGTAGCAATTGGGCTTTGCTTGCTGTGGAAGGGGTTCGACTTCGTATCAACAAGTACAATCCGTTACGAGGAAGTAGCTATATACCACTACCGGCATTTGTTGAAGCAAGAAAAGCCTATATAAGCATCCAGAACTTTAGCGATGAGAAATGTTTCATGTACTCCGTATTAGCTAAATTCGCCGAGAAGGATGCGCAACGTGTGAGCAAATACAAACAGCTTCAAAATAAGTACGACTTCAGCTGTGTTTCTTACACTACTCCACTTTCTCAAATACCTAAATTTGAGAAGCTTAACAAGATGAGTATTAATGTTTTCGGATTGGACGAGAGGCATGAAGTGTTTCCAATAAAGGTTGCTGATATTGAACTACATGAACACCGTGAGTGACAGTAGTGGAAAACATCACTATGTATATATAAAGAATTTTGAGAAACTGATTCGACGTCAGCAAACTAAGCGTAATGGATGTGTTTATACCTGTAAGCGTTGTTTTACACTTTTGATGATCGATATGGACGAAGCAGGCTGTAAAAACTACAAGAATATTTGTACATGTGTAATCAACATGGTGTTGCAAGGGTGTTGCCTACCAAGGAGAAATCAATTGTCCAGTTTAAAAATGTTGAGAGGATGTTGAAACTACCTTATGTCATCTATGCAGATTTTGAGAGTATTCTCACTCCATGTCATACGTGTATACCCAATCCTGAAACTTCCTATACAGCCCCTTATCAAGAGCATACACCAATTAGCTTCTGTGTTTACGTGAAGCCATCATCCTGTGTTGAACAAATTGAAACTGATCTTCGAAAGCAACCTCATGTATATCGTGGTGCTGATGCTGCTCAGAGGTTTCTGGAATACCTCTCGTTCCTTGCAAAGGAAATTAATAATGTATACAAATCAGCCATGCCTCTGAAACTTACGGACCAACAGCAAAACGATTTTGAGTCTTCTACGACATGCTACCTGTGTGGAAAAGGCTTTACAGGAGAAAACTACAAAGTACGCAATCACGATCACATCAGTGGTGAATATCGTGGAAGTCTACATAATGAATGTAATTTATTCTACAAAACACCTAAATATATCTGAATCTTCATGCACAACCTCAGCGGATATGACTCGCATTTCATTGTCAAGGGGCTGGGTTGTACAAGTGAGAGGATTGAGGTAATTCCTAGCTCTGAAGAAAGCTATATCTCATTCACCAAACATGTAGGAGATACAAAGCTTCGGTTTGTGGATAGCTTTCGATTCCTCAGTACAAGCTTGGATAAGCTTGTAAGAAATCTAACCTCATATCCTGAAACACTAAACTACTTCGGAGAAGACAAATTGAAGTTGATGACACGTAAGGGCGTATTTCCATACGATTTTGTTACGTCGTGGGATGTTTTGAACGAGACCTGCTTGCCTCCTAAGCACACCTACAATAGATTAAATGAAGAAGAAATGACTGATACTGATTGTGATCATGCTGGAAATGTATGGGAGCTGTTTAATGTGAGAAACGTGGGCGAGTACAGCGATCTCTACTTAACTTCGGATGTGCTTCTTCTAGCTGATGTCTTTGAAACGTTCAGAGAGCACACCCTCAAAACACACAAAGTTGATCCAGCACATTATTTTACCTCTCCAGGGCTTACATGGGATGCAATGTTACTGTATACAGGAATTAAGCTGGAACTGTTACAAGATTATGATCACCTGCCCATGGTAGAATCAGGTATAAGAGGAGGTTTCCCATCGATATGCAGAGGCTAATAACATGTACATGGAGAAGTTTGATACGTCGAGACCAACCCAATTTTTCACATACGAGGACGCTAATAACCAATATGGGTGGGCAGTGTGGCACGCCCTTCCTTATGGAGGATTTCAGTGGGTGACACCTGAAGAAATCGACACAGAAAGACTACAAGAAGATGATCCTCATGGGTACATATTAGAAGTTGAACTCGAGTATCCTGCAGAACTTCACGATCTACACAATGATTTACCTTTCCTGCCTGAGTGTTTGAAACCATTGGAAGCATCTACAAAGAAACTGATACCTCATCTTGGACCTCGAAAGGAGTATGTAGCGCATTACATGGCTTTGAAGCAAACTCCTAGTCATGGACTACGAGCAACAAAAATCCATCGTGTGCTAAAATTCCGACAGTCTCGATGGTTAAACCTTATGTTGAATTTAACAACAGCCTACGACAGCAAGCTGCAAATGATTTCGAGAAGGATCTCTACAAGCTCTTTAACAACGCCATGTTTGGAAAAATTATGGAGAACCATCGTAACCATATGGATATACGACTGGTGACAAATGAGAAGACTCTAGAGAAGTTGATTGCCAAGCCTACGTTCATCGATAGGACAATATATGCTGTTAATCTAGCTGCTGTACATATAGCTTCTCGTCAGATTGTATTCAACAAGCCCATATACATTGGAATGAGTGTGTTGGACATCTCCAAGACATCAATGTATCACTATCATTCTGATGTGTTGTTGCCTAATTACGGAGCTGAAAACCTGAAGCTTATGTATATGGACACTGATTCATTCATTCATCCTGTAAGTACTGAAGATGTGTACCAGGACAAGCTACGTTTTCTTGAGCATCTCGATACAGCTGATTACCGTGTCAAGCATATATGCCACTCTACTCAGAACAAGAAGGTATTGGGAAAATTTAAAGATGAGACTAATGGCAAAATCATCCTACGCTTTGTTGGACTACGACTTAAGATGTATGCCTTAGATATTCAAGGTTCGATGATAAAAGAGATTAAAGGTATAACACGTAGCGCTATTAAGCAGTACATTACATTTGACAGCTATACAGACTGTCTTAAAACCTTTGAAGTCATCAGAACGCCCATGAATCTAATCGTATCACGAAAGCACGCTGTTACCACTGTAAAAGTGAATAAAATTACTTTGAATCCCTTTGATGATAAAAGAGTTATTGCTGAAGATGGAGTAACTACCTATGCGTATGGACATTACAGTGTGGCAAACAGTGCTTAAGAGAATTTAAGTCGAAGATGAAGATTTTCTCCGCGAGTCTACAACCCTTAAAAATTGAAGTTTACTCACGTGCTGTGTATGCACATAGCAGACGAATGGTGAAGAAAGGAGAAGATGGAAGGGGAGGCGGTAACCCTGCCATTAGGGGCAAATAGTAGTGTTAGTCTCAAGCCTAGATAAAGGGGAGAGACGTCTACCCTTACAATCCTTGTTTAATGAAGCAATGATTTAACTGATAAAGCTGCTACATTTGAACATAAAATGTAAACATATAAAACAATAAAGCTGTCTAAAAATGTTATATCTACTCAACCATGTGAATGCACTAGTTATACTACTTCTATGTACTCTAACCGTTTCATCCTTGCCGTTTCACCCGCTAACTGTTCAACATATAAAAACTCGCATGGTCTAGAAAAGTATATAAAGGTAGTGTAATCTGTGATACTATGAATTATCTATTAAAATGAAGTTTTGATTGCAATAAATGTTCAGTAATAATCGTTCGTGATTGTTTAAAGCATGAGTTACGTCAGCATATTCAACAGCCGCAGCAAGAGCTACAGCAGCAACAACCGGTTTCAGAGCATCTGTAGCAGTAGTAGCAGCAGCAACTAATACAAGAACTGCAGATTCAGCAGCCTCAGCAACAGCAACCATAACCGCAACAGCAGATACGACAGATGTAGTAGCAGAGACAGCATCTATAGCAACAGCAGCTACAACGATAGCAGCAATAGATCCTGTAGCTACGGAAACAGCCGCAGCCTGCACAATAGCTGTAACAGATGCAAATACAACAGCTTCCGTAGCAGATACAGCAGATGTGCAGCAATTGATGTAACAGATCGTACAGCTGTAGCAATATCTGATACAATAATAGTAGTGACAACAACCAGTTAGATATCAGCTGTAGTAGCAGCAGCTAATCCTACAGCTATAGATTTAGCAGTCTTAGCAACAGCAAGCATCGCAGCAATGATATTCAAGCTGTAGATTCACCCACCACAGCAAAAGCATCCATCACAACAGCTGTAACATCAAATACGAGAGCTGTAGTGGTAGGTACATCACTGCAACATAAGCTACGACAATAATAGCATCAGATCAGGCCGCTGTAGCAACATTAGACACAGTCAGCACAATAGCTGTAGCAGACGCAAATACAGCACCTATCATAGCAGATACAGAGGCTGTACAACAATAGCTGTAACAGATCCTACAGCTGTAGCAGCATCTGCTACAACAATAGTAGCAGCAGCAGTCGCGGCCGCGACGTTAGCAGCGATAGCAACAAGACGTGGTGTGGTAACATCAGTAGCTAATCCATTAGTTGCAGATTCAGTAGCCGCATTTATGAAACTGAATTACTTTTTGAAAAATGGACTCGAATACCTTGGATACTACTTGAATCATCTGAAATTACATTAAATAACAGCACTAAAAATCAGTGATTGAAATTATAACGAACACCTGTGATTCTACTCTCTTTAAATACAATGGAACAGCTAACATTTCCAGTAAACAGCTTTCCGTGACAAATACGTATAAAGTCGCTTTCAAAGTCTAGCACCCGGATAGGTAGCGAACAAGATTGCTTCACCAGTTCTATCATACCGTGTGATACAAATCATGCTTAATGAATATATGCTAATGTTCGTGAACAATGACAGAGTATAAAACAATTCAATAATAAAAATCAAGTAGTATACCATGAGAGCTAACAAGGTTAAGATAGCAAGAGGCTCTGGTTTAATTAACTCTCTCATTAACCGAATGCCATTTGAAGTGCATTTACCTGGTTACAGATACTGCGGACCTGGAACAAAGCTAGAAAAAAGGTTAAAGAGAGGAGACCCCGGAATCAACCCGTTAGACGAAGCGTGTAAACTTCACGGCATTGCCTACGCTCAGCATAAGGATTCTACATCGAGAAACATTGGTGACAAGATCTTGGCTGCAACAGCGTGTAAGAGTACAATCATCTGATGCTACATTAGATGAAAAGTTGGCAGCGAGACTAGTAACAGCAATTATGAAGGGAAAGGTGGTCGTTGGTGCTGGATGCAGGAAGAAGAAACGAGGAGGATTTCTACCTCTCATACCAATTATTGCAGTTCTAGGTGCTGCCGCTGGAGGTGCAGCGCAAATAGCCTCAGCACTAAATAAGAAAAAGGCAGCAGATAAACAACTTGCTGAAATGATGAGACATAACAGAAAAATTGAGGGAAAGGCGGCTGTTGGCGCTGGATCCAGGAAGAAGAAACGAGGAGGATTTCTACCTCTATTACCAATTATTGCAGCCCTAGGAGCCGCCGCTGGAGGTGCATCGCAAATTGCTACAGCCGTAAATAAGAAAAAGGCAGCAGATAAACAAGTTGTCGAAATGATGAGACGTAACAGAGAAATTGAAACAAGAGGGAGAGGTTTTCGAGTGAAGAAGAATAAGGGGAGGGACATCGGAACGAATAGGCGACAGAGCCAGAAAGGGAAATTAAAAAAACTCAGGCAGAGGGCTATACTTGCCCCGGAAAAAGCCTTGAGTAACATAGACCTCGAGTTGTATGACCGACGTTTAAAGATTTCTCATTTTAGAGGTGTATACATGATCGATCAGCTACCCTCAAGACCTCGTTACAGAGAGAGAATTATTGTTAATCTCGATACTTCAGAGAATGAAGGCACTCATTGGGTTGCTACAAAGAAGGATGGCAACGTGTCATTTTATTTCGATAGCTTTGGAAACTTGAAGCCTCCAAAAGAGATAGAAAGGTACCTCAGAGGTGTTAAAGTACTGTATAACACCAAGAGGCTTTAGAGTTTCAGCTCGGTCATCTGTGGGCACTTGTGCTTGCAATTTCTATCGCAATGAGTTACACTATTGACGTCAGTGACGAGTCTGTTCTTACTACATACCTGAATCTTCCTCTTCAGGTGGATCCAAAAAGTCATTATGAGATTGCTCTATTGAATTTTGAAACCTTCTATTCCATTCCCAATGTTGATTGGAGTAATAATCAATTTCATTACATTCATAATGATGGAATTAAGATCATTGATATACCTGATGGAGCTTATGAGATTACTGATATTAATGAATACATCAGAGATAAG
Source organism: Deroplatys truncata (assembly GCA_030765065.1). Lineage (NCBI taxonomy): Eukaryota > Metazoa > Arthropoda > Insecta > Mantodea > Mantidae > Deroplatys > Deroplatys truncata. The sequence goes on from CM060990.1 coordinate 152,574,961, forward strand.
CCAGAGGTGGATGAGAATGTCTTCTTTATTAGATCAATAATAACTAAATGATGGCTGAAATTAAATGTCCTTTCAGTGCTGATTGTTTTCCAATGATTGTTCTATAGGAACGTTCTGGGGCTTCAGAGACAAAGTTATTCAAAGTAATCAGCTGACTGAATCTGATTTCCTGGTGAATATATTTAGGTTTAGCATCATATGAACCTAGCCCAGTATTGCATCATTCTCCTTCCTCGTTAGTAAAAGAGAACACTCGATCTATCAGTTTTCCCATCTGTTACGTATGGATATCTTATTTCACAAGAACCATCAAATCCAATTTACCTGCTATTTATAAACACTCGCTTCATACAGCAATCAGCTTTCGTATAGGAGAGCATAACGGCAATATCATTGACTTTAGAAACAATGATATAAGCATAATGCCCATAGATTTTAGAAGAAGAAGTCAACGACGTCGAGGATATAATAATGGAGTGATTAGACGCACACATCGTGCTCTACCCCCGACACCCATCAGGTTAACAACACGTAATCGACAGTTCCTCCAGGCATTGGGCCTCAGAATCCTATAACCATGGACATCTTCAATGTTAGCGGGACATTACTTTCGCAATGACACCGAGATTCGATGACAAGATCACTAAAGAAGAGGAACATGTGTTTTTGGCGTATAATACATCAGCTCTGGACGCTAACGAGATTAGAATCCTTTGTCAAGCTGAGGATTTACATACTTTACCTAGTTGAAGTTATCTATACATCAATGGAAATATTACTAAACTTAATGGAACAGCTACCACTACAAAGCTTATGCACAATAGACAGTCGGTGTTGGTGCTGATTCAATACAAGAGTTCTAAAAACTGTATTATAGCGCCTGAGGGTGAAGAAAATGCTGCTGTTAAACCTGTACTAATCGAGTGAGGAAGGCCTGTGATTCGACTTTCTGATGCTGAGATCCTCAAGACAGCCAAGCTGGATAAGACTCTGTTTCACCCATTTAGGACCATGGATCTGCATGCTCAACCTGCTGTGTTACAAGCATTTACCTAAACTGGTGGCACCACATCTAAAAATGGAGAAGCCGAGATTTGTCATTTTTGGTGCTCTGACTTTAAGATCGAGTAATGCAGCTAAAGACTTCCCTTTTTGATCATTGTAACTAGCTAATTTGAAGCTTTATCTTAATAGTGAATTTTATCCCTATCATGACATGAATTTGGACTTTGGAAACTCGAGATTTGCATCATTGTATATGTACTCAAAGTTTCAAAACTCTTATTATAAAAAAGAGAATTATCCTTTATTGAAGAGAAAAGACTTTCTTAAATTTGCTCCTATATTTGTTATAGATTGCTCACATCAACCAGAGGAAGTTTAAATTGTGCTGTTAACATTAGAATAGAAATTCAAGCTAGTGCAAATATTCCTGCACGGATCACATTGTATTGTTTAACAATTCACGATAAAGTATTTACATACAAGCCTCTGACTCATGTGATGCAGCTTTTATTTGAAACTAATCGTTGTAAGGATTTGTTTTTTTCATTAGGAATGCAAGGATTTTTAATGAATAAAAACACTGTAAAAGCATACTTTCATTCTTTTTTATTGTTATTCTTTGTCCTGCATTTCCATCACTTTCTTCCTCCACCTCATCGTTCCAGCATGTCATTACATTTGCAACAGACAGGTTACCTAAATGGTAATCAATAAACGATTTAAGTCTTTTTAGCCTGCAAATTTCATCGCTATTTAAAAGTATGTCACAATCATTTAAATTAGCATTCAAAAATTTTATTTCTAGCTCTTGCATATAAGCAATAATATTATAAGAGAAAACAATATTTTCACAATATTCCACACGCGGACACTTTCTCGATTGGAGGAATGCATTGACTGTAGGAAGACTCGAATTATCTCCCAGTCTTGAATTGTTATGTATACAAATTTGTCTTGTGTTTTTCACTATAAGCACTGGAAGATCATAGAAGAACCCTATCTTAATGCTATGCCTTTTCGAGATGTAGACGTCTCGGTACCCGCTTTTTACCGGCATGTTTCTTGGGTGTCTCGATGTTGCTTATTCTATCCTCCAATAGCGTCAGCCTCCTTTGCAGGTCTGCAAAGCTGTTCCTCTTCTTCCCTTATTGCAACGCCTGAAGCATTACACAATGAAAGTCTTAGAAAAGTGCTTGGGAAAGTGAAGGTAGCCTGAAAAGAATTATATTTTGCTAGGTCACAGGAAAATGAAACATAAAAGATTTTTATAAGATTCGGATATTGCACGTTATTTCATTGCGTTACATATAACTAAATTCAAAACATGTGATGTGATTTTTTTTATGAATTCTATAACGTATATCATTTGTATCTTTACATGTATTGTCACTGTGTCAGTTTTATTTATGAATTTTTTTCATGTTAAAATAGGAGAACGTTCAATACTTAAGTTTGATATTTCTACATACCTTCTCTGTAGGTATAAAAGACAATTTACATGTCTTAAATTTCACCATCTCTGCCATACCGTTATACTGAAGGTATACTTTCCCTGGTATTTCTGCAATCTCTTGATCAGTTAACGAATTATAGCGCTCTGGCAAGAACACTTGACAATCCTCCAGCGAACATACGATCCTGATACCTTATCCTGTTTGAGCTCTCTTTAAGGACTTTATCTCATATTTAAGACCTATTTTGAGATCTTGAACTCGTTGAGTCGGTAGGAAACTACGCTCTTCAACCATCTTGTTAAGTCTATCTGCTAAACAATCTGTAACAGTCATTGACATGAATTATTATTTTCACTACATTATTCAAGTTGAATTTCAAGTTATACATTTGTTTATGTTAGAACTAAAGTGTGTGTTGTGCTACATCACCAAAGGTTTTGAAAGTATGCTTATGAATGTGTAGAGAAACAAAGAATGAGTGGAGAAAGTCGTATGAATGTATAGAGAAACAAAATGGTCGGACAAAATGGTATGAATGCATTGAGAAACAAAGAATGAATAGAGAAAATGTATTAATGTTAATGGAAGATGAACCTGCAGAGAAACAAAGAATGAGTGGAGAAAATCGTATGAATGTTTATGCAAGAAGAATGTATATCGAAAATCGTGTGCATGTTCATAGAAGAATGTGTAGCGAAAATCGTGTTTTTATGTATAGTGAAACGAAGAATGAGTGGAGAAAATCATATGAATGTTAATAAAAGAAGACTGAGTAGAGAAAATACTGTGAACTGAGGAAGAATGTGTCGAGAAATCCATGTGAGTGTAAAGTTCACATTGAAAAACATCTGATGCTCTTGCAACGGATCGTCTTTCATGTACTGCATGGTTTAAACATTGTAAAAACAGCAGTGATTTTGTATAGTTATCTAAAAACCCACTCACCTTGCATTGTTTCCTGTTGAATGCTGTACATGTAGATGGCCTGCACCTCTTCTTAAATTAATAATCCTCGCGTTTTTTTACGTTCTTAAAATTTATATGTAGAGTTAAACAGCTCACAATGTTTCTAGCAGGCGCGGATATCTGTTTATATAGTGATGTAAACCCCTCCATGCGATATCAGCACATCGTCATGGTGGGGCGCAGAGGGGAGGGGATGTATACACGTCACGTGATTATTACAGCCAATGACATCTCTTGCTGCGCATGCGCAGAGGCTCTCAGCACTTCTATCCCTACTTGCTTCAATTCCCCTCTCTAACGCTCTCTCTCTCCATATTGTGTTTACGCAAGCTATACAAATGTGTTGTGATGAAAGTCATGTGAGGGTGGTAGCCTGAAAAGAATTACATTTTGCTAGGTTACAGTGAAATGAGACGAAGATTTTGGAATTCTGTAAAGGCAATAATTTCCAATGATGTGTGTCTACGTGTACTGCTGTATGTGTGTAAGCTTGTAGGCGTATGCGATCGTGTTTGTGTGTGTGTGCACGAGTGTGTAAGTGTAACGGTGTATGTATGTACATGAGTGTGTGCGTGCATGTATGTGTGTGAATGTAAGCCCGCTGGTGTATGAATGTATTTCTATACGTATGATGTGTGTGAATGCGTGTGTGTACTGGTGTATGTATGTACGTGAGTGTGTGTGCGTGTAAGAGCACTGGTGTATGTATGTATTTGTATACGTATGAGATGTGTGAATGTGCGAATGTGTAAGTATACTAGTGTGTATTTGTGCATGTGTGTGTATGTCCTTGCATGTGTGTGTGGGTGTGTGTGTGTGTGTGCTTGGTGTTAGTGTGTGTAAGTAAACAGGTATATGTGTGTATGTGAGTGTGTGTGCGCTGGTGTATGCGTTTTGGTGTATGTATGTGTGCTCGTGTATATGTGAACGCCTGGATGTGTACAAGCCGTGGAGAATGAAAGAGATAGATTGAAAGAGGGAAAAGGAAGAAAGAGAGAGAAGAAGAAAGAAAATAGAGAATCGTGTCTAGGCATCGGAATGTATAGATAATTATATTTGTTAAATACATACATTTTAATCTGACCGCACATACTCCAATAGTTTAATATTTATTAAGCATTAGAGTTTCGCAGATTCGAGTTAGGATCCTCTGAACACCCTTTCATTAATCAGGGTATGATATAATAATGTTTTACCCTAACAAAGTATCAATTTGGATGCCTAAGTATACACATGTGTTTAATATAATTATATTTGTTAAATACATTTTAATCTGACCGTACATAGTTTAATATTTATTACGCATTAGAGTTTCGCCTGGTAAGATTCGAACTACGACCCTCTGAACACCCTTTTATTAATTAGAGTAATGATATATTATCAAATCATCAATTTCTCATTAGCAACTAAAAACATTTAACTTTTGATTGCTGTAAGAATCGAGCACCGATCTATGCATATGCAAGTATACACCGAGGTTTAATGTATGTAATGGTATAGGTTAAATACATCTTTATATCGCTGTTTGAAAACATTCAGCTACATAAACAGAGAAACTATGTTCGGGTATAACCGTAAGACCTCACTAATACATTCGGGGAGAACCCTGACATCATCTCTTGCAGCGCATGCGCAGAGAGAAGTAGCCCTCGGGCAATGCAGGTGACGTCTGAAAGTCGGGGTGGGGTGGGATGGGGTGGAATTTAGGGTGTAGCAGTTACATGACGATTGCCCCGTGGGAACTCAAGCCTCTCTCTTTTCCCACATTCAAACAAAGACAGGGTGAGCATAAAGCCTCCCTCACATTCTTTTGTTAAGCACGCATGTGGTCGAACAATGGGAAGGGACCAGATTTGTTCTTTTGGTATAGGGTTGTGGAATGGGAATGCCATGTGGTCCTTCTAAAGTAGCCTTGCCCCGGTCAAAAGAAATGGGATACAATAGAATCTGTTCCTTTGTCCTGCATCCTCGTTGTTCATTTTGGCAGTTGAAGAGCAAGCATTGTTCTTTTGTTAAATGCTAGTGGAATGGGAATGCCAGGTGGTCCTTCTAAAGAAGCCTTGCCCCTGACAAAAGAAAGAGAATACAATAGAACCTGTTTCTTTGTTAACGGACTTCAGGTTCTCTTTAGTCACCACCCTAATTTATCATGGCCTTTGTTCATTTTGACAGTTGAAGGCAAGCATTGTTCTTTTGTTATAGGGCAGTGGAATGGGGATGCCAGGTGGCTTCACCTAAAAGTAAACAATAGAGTTGTGACCATAGCGTCTGATTCTTTGTCCTGCATCCTCTTTGTTCATTTTGACAGTGATGGATAGCCTCTTGCACGCGGTTGTTAAACAATGCGAGTGGTGTGAGTTGCTGCAGTGCAGGAAAGCACGTAGCCGGATGTGGAATGGGTAGAAAAACACCTCAGTCTTTGTTACAGAATCGTAAAATTTATCACCCCTTTGTTCGTTTTGACAGTTGATTGACACCCTTAATTGCTTAATTGTCAAGCTTCCATTATACTCGACAAGTTTTATGACCCTCAGCTGCAACTGAAAGTACCAAGGAGCTGGTGGGAAGGGGGGGGAGAGGAGGTGAGGGAGCTCATTTGCATATGAATACACATTCCTGCATATTAAGTGATACAGAAAGCCCATTTCCTTCCTACTGACTTAGGGGGTTTTTCAACTAAGACCCCTCCTCGAATACTTTACAAGTGATCTATACTCGAGTCTTTTTGTTGTTAAAGTTCTTGAATAATGTGGTTCTTTATTTACAGTTTTTTTAACGATTCCCTAACACCTATCAACGTTTCCCTACTTCTGCCGTATAAACGTATACTCCTAGATCTCTGATTATCCTAGCTTTTTCCTCGTATTCCCTATGTCACCTGTATAAACGCATTCCAGCTTTAACATTCGTCTATCTTAGTACCTTCCCTCGTATTCCCTATCTCTCCAGTATAAGCCTATATTCCTCCTCCTTCAGCATCTGTCTAGCCTAGCACCTCTCCACGTATACCCTATCTCACTCATATAAAGTGTATTCCCCTACTTCAGCCCCTGCCTGGCCTAGCAGCTCTCCACGTATACCCAATCTGTCTCATATAAAGCGCATTCCCCCACCTTCTACCACTGTCTAGTTTAGCATCAGTCCCCGTATTCCCTATCTCTCCCATATAAACGCATTTTCCTCCGTGACCCGCCGCATCTAGCCTCGTTTTCCCTATCCTTTCCTATATAAACGCAAAAAACTGCTCCAGAATTCTCCTATATAAGCTACTGTTATGGTACGTGCTTTGATTTCTAGCGACGGTGAAGGAGAGTTCATGTCAGCATTGTCAATATGCAGATTAAGTTGGTAAACATATACTCAGAAGATCGTACGATGCTGTTACATTCAGAAGTACGACGTATTTATAAGACCTGTAGATTCTGTAACAAGATTTTACATGAGGCTGGAGAAGCAATTCATAATAAAAGGAATGGTTGAAGCGTTTTGAACTTTATTTTTTAAGAAATGCAAGAATCGCCGTAAAAGAATTGGACAACGTTGAGGACTATTTGCGTGTCATCCAAAGTTTTGGTGTGGATCTCGCACGATGCGAAATAATCGTAGAGGAGAGGGTAGAAATATAAGATATCATAGCAATATGAGATACCGAAGCTTTGGACTTTGGTCGTTTCTGATATCTATCGCACTACCTGGAAACTACCTGCTAGAGGTCTACGAATGTGTGTTGCAGCCGGCGGCATTCTGCCTTGAAAACTTGTGACGCGAGAGCGTATTATTATTATTATTATTATTATTATTATTATTATTATTATAGCAAACGTTTTTGTAGTGCAATTTCGGTTAATGTTTACATTGGTTAATATTGTAATTGCCCTAAGGTAAGATAAACTTCATTAACTGTAATGTTAGAATATAATTTTATTTTACACAAACAGTGTAGCATTCCTTGTAAGTTGCTGAGGTTAAATTAAATGGTCAGTTGGTAGCTATATGAGACACTAAGCTGGTAGCAATATGAGACTGTCCCATATTTCTACCATGTATATAGGATTAATAAATTTTTGTGTTTGTATTTCTATTGGCCTGTTTTTAAACATTACAGACGTCAAGAGCAAAGTTGTATAGAGGAAGTAGAGGTTTCGTGCAGGATAACTTAGTTCGCCCTGAATCAGGAACACTTACTACCTCGCCATCTAAAACAGGACAGTGAAGTGTTGACAGCAAGAGGAAAATGCTACACACAGATTCAAGTAATTGCCCTATCTGTATCAGAGATTGAGACGAATTAATCCTGGTTCTCAAGATACAGATTGTATCTTTTGTGGTGGCGAGTTTTCTGATGTCTCTAGGGGAGCACAATGGATCCAGTGTCTTGAGTGTAAAATTTGGGCTCACGGTGATTGTGGGGGCCCGAAGAAATGAAAACTGTGTGTGTGATTACTGCAGGCGAACTAATGGTTTATCATTATTCGTTAGTAATACCTGACTGTGCAATTTTTCACGTGTGTTTCAGGCGTGTTTTTCATATCAGACAGGTATTATTCATATCTCAGATATCTCATGTTCCATGTATGACCCATGTTCATAAGTTCTATAAATTCACCCTTGTAACAATTTAATTAAATAAAATCAGCATGGAATGCTACACATGATTTATATTTATTTCTCTATTTTCCATGTAGAATTTCATATATGGAAATATTTAGCATTCCACGCTGTTTTATTTTTAAGCAATTTATGATAAAAATAAAATGGGTGTCTCATATTTCTACCTTCTCCTATACATACCATTGCCAACGTTGATTATGTGTACCATGTTGTATATGCATCGTTAATCCTGATTTCTGTCCTAATTAAAAAGCTCTGGCTCACAGTACTGAAGTCTAAATACATACCTGGGCGAAGCGGATCCTATCACCACCCTTCTTCTGTGGCATACTCCTGGGGGGTGCTTTCACCCTTATGCTTACCTTAACTGTCTAGTCGTAATACGTTAGAGAAGTTATAAAATTCATAATTGACATATAAACAGAATTTACTATGCAGAGAGTCATCATCTTATACGTGCTTTCTACAAAAGAAATGCAGGGTTTTAAAAAGGCGTAACAAATGAGACAGAGGATGTAATACTCCAGTGTGTTAAACTATAATCGCCTATTAATTTTTTTTCAACATCTGTTGGCGCATCTGGAGCAGATATCATTTGTTCTATCATTTAATAATATCGTCACCAGTTAAGCATAGTAGCTCCACAGAAAAAAACAGCCTGTAATCTGGGTAATTAAAGCGCGACCAGTTTCAACATTTCAACAGGCTTTGATGTATTGTATTACTTCACTTGCTATTAATGGAGAAGTTTGTTAGAATACTGAAATTGTAATAAAATGGGTTTTGATCTGATGGAGGAAATACAAAGTCAGGTATTATCAACGTTTATACTGAATTTTCTCATTAACATCTCAGTTTTTATGACTTCCCAAATTTACTTACCCTTCAGTTTAAATCATATCTTGGTTATTTATTAGATATTCTATAATGACATTGCTGTACTAATTGCATATAAATAATGTACTAAACACACAGGGAAATTTCGAAAAAAAATAGGCGAAAATTTCAAAATGCTATAAAAATAATAAATGAAACGCCTGGAAAAACGCCACAACAGCTGAACTGTAATATACTGTCAGTGACTCAGGAGATTGACTTTGTCCTTGAACTGCAAGCGTGCAGTGGACTGAGAGCTTCTTGCGTAAGGTGTAGATAGTGCAACACCAACAGTTCAAAAATATTCTCAACAAGTGCAGTCCTACTGCAGGCAGTGTCAGAGGATGCTACAGTGTTAAAAGGCGTTGTATCGCGAGTGTCAAATTAATATAATCCATTAGTGAAATGGCTAACTTTCGGAAAAAGGGAAAACCCATTCATAGCGAGGCTCGCGAAATAATAAACCATGTAAACGAGCAATGCAAAAAGGAAGCAGAACAGAAACAACTAATTCCACCGATTTCGCGAGGGATGAGAGAACAAGCAAGTAGTGCGGTGTGTCTGTGGGAACAATTAAGAATATAAGACAAGAAATTGCGAAGAGAACAGAAGGAAGCCCTTTACGCACTGCAGGCAAGACAAGACCTCCAAATCCAGAACGAAATATAAATATAGGCGATTTCGACATGTGCTCATTAAGCGGACAATAATGGACTTCTACGTCAATAAAAAGATAGTTCCGACATGCAGAAAGTTACTCCTGTAGTTAGAAGTAAGATACAATTTCCTTGGGGGGAGAGTTATTCGGAAATTGGGATTTAGATGGCGCAAGTGCCGAGGAAAGCGAACAATCTTAATCGAAAAGCCAAGAATTGTTGAATGGAGATGCAAATATTTGGCTGAGCTAGGGGAATACCGAAGTCAAGGCAGGGATATCGTTTATTTGGATGAAATGTGGATGGACAATAATTTAACATTCAAGAAATGTTGGCAAGCTGATGGGATCACAGGGGTGCTTACTGATGGTAGTGCAGGAAACACTCATTGACCAAGAGAAAAGGTATTTAAGATTGACCGCATCTTAATGCACATGGACACTCCACTCTGTATCTGCCGCCTTACAATTGCGATGTTAATCCCATTGAGGTTGCATGGGCGACAGTAAAGCACTTCATAAGGGAGCGGAACGTTACTGGGGAATTTTCGTTATTTCGTTTATTGAGTTTAACCAACGAAGGAATCTCTGCGGTACCTGCAGAACACTGGGTAGGATATCACCGGCATGTTAGAAAATTAGAAGATGGTTACTGTCCATGGATCGTGTGGTTTGTGATGTGATCGATCAGATTATTATTTCAAATGCAAACGACAGTTCTTCTGATGAGCAAGAAGGGATATCATCCGATGACTCGGACTCCGAATCATCTGCATCGATCGTGCATACCCTTTGGATTAATGGGGTTAGTAAAATAATATTCCACATGTATAGTGTCGTAAATATATTGTTTTACATGTATACACGCTTTACAAGTTCACTTATTGAAATTATGATCATAATTGTTTTGTTTGATGCGGTAATAATGTGATATATATGTTACTTCGCCTAATATTTGTTGTCGCGGAAAGAAAGGATAAGTACCTTTGGAACAGGGTGTAAAGAATAAAGCGATAGGAAATAATAACACAACCCTCTCTCAGGTTCGCTTACGTCAACCTCAAGGACAAAGCTAAACTCCTGAGTCACAGACAGTAGTTCGTTCTTTCCTAATATTAACAAAACAGTTTTTCCCTCGTTAATTTCGCACCTAGAACTTTTCAAACTGGAGGGAAAAGCAATCTTGAATCACTTAATACTTCTAAGTTAATTGTCCACCACTGGGATTGAAGCATCAACACACCTCATACCCACTTTGTTTACCTTTCGAACCCACTCATTGATAAGTCGAACAATTGTTTTATTAACATTGAGCCACAGTCTCTGATGACTACAAAACTCAATTGAAACTTGATTCGAAAGAATCTTTTGGGGTTTTCTTAATTTCAAGGGCTAAACTACGTCTTTTTCTTTAACTACCACAAAAACCCAGCTTTTAAGCACATAAATTGTGAAAGAGGAAAGCAAGAAGAGTTTGATAATGACCGACATCAACAATAGCCTACCTATTGAGTACTTTAGAGGCCTGCTATGTACTTAATGTTTAAGTTTCTATACTTTAAATGTGGCCGTTCACTCCATGCTGGCTTAGGTACAGAAGGAGGTTGAGATCACTGTGCATGAAGGGGTTCAAAAACTATAGCAACGCAAGTTCAAGGGTATTGCTATTAATTTGGCAAAAATATAACGTGGCGTATATTCCTGACACCACCATCAAGTTTGAGACACGTGAATCACAACAGCCTGTGACAAAACATTTAAAACACGGAATCAGCCTTTTTTCCTAGAAACGGATCTAGACTCGGCGATAGAAGCGAAATACAAGAAATTGGTTACTGGAATGGAGGAATCACAGGTTAAGGGTAGCAACTGGGCTTTGCTTGCAGTGGAAAAGGTTCGACTTCGTATCAACAAGTACAATCCGTTGCGAGGAAATAGCTATATACCACTACCGTCATGTGTTGAAGCAAGAAAAGCCTGCATAAACATCCAGAACTTTGGCGATGAGAAATGTTTCATGTGTTCTATACTGGCCAAATTCGTCAGCACCAAACCTCAACGCGTCAGCAAATACGAGCAACTTCAAGATAAGTACGACTTCAGCTGTGTTTCTTACCCTTCTCCACTTTCTCAAATTTGAGAACCTTAACAAGAGAAAACCTATTAACGTTTTCGGGCTGGATGAGAAGCATGAAGTGTATCCGATTAAGGTTGCTGATATTGAACTACCTGAACATCGTGACATGCTACTATTGAGTGACAGTTGTGGAAAACATCACTTTATGTATATAAAGAATTTTGAGAAGCTCATTCGACGCCAGAAAACTAAATGCAATGAACGTGTTTATACATGCAAGCGTTGTTTTACTCATTTTGATAATCGATATGGACGAAGTGGGTTGGAAAAACTATAAGAGCATGCAGCCAACTGTAATCAACATGGTGTCGCGAGGGTAGTTTTGCCTACCAAGGAGAAATCAGTGGTTCAGTTTAAAAATGTTGAGAGGATTTTGGAACTACCTGATGCCATCTATGCAGATTATGAGAGTATTCTCACTCCATGCCATACATGTATACCCAATCCTGAAACTTCCTATACAACCCCTTATCAAGAGCAGAGGCAGAGCCAGAAAGGGAATTTAAAAAATTCCGGCAGAGGACTATACTTGTCACGGAAAAAGCCTTGAGTAATATAGATCTCGACTTGTATGCCCGGCGTTTAAAGATTCCTCATTTCAGAGGTGTATACATGATCGATCAGCTGCCATCAAGACCTCGTTACAGAGAGAGAATTATTGTTATTCTCGATACTTCGAGAATGAAGGCACTCATTGGGTTGTTATAAAGGAGGAGGCAACGTGTCATTTTATTATTTCGATAGCTTTGGAAACTTGAAGCCTCCAAAAGATACAGAAAGGTACCTCAGGCGTTAAGGTTCTGTATAACACTAAGAGGTTTCAGTTTCAGCTCGGTCATCTGCGGGCACTTGTGCTTGCAATTTCTGTCGCAATGAGTTACACTATTGCCGTCAGTGGCAACGAGTCTGTTCTTACTACATACCTGAATCCTCCTCTTCAGTTAGATCCAAAGGGTCATTATGAGATTGCTCTATTGAATTTTGAAACCTTCTATTCCATTCCCAATGTTGACATGAGTAATAATCAATTTCATTACATACATAATGATGAAATTAAGATAATTGATATACGTGATGGAGCTTATGAGATTACTGATATTAATGAATACATCAGAGATAAGCTAGAGGTGGATGAGAATGTCTTCTTTATTAGATCAATAATAACACAATGAAGACTGAAATTAAATGCCCTTTCACTGTTGATTTTTTCTAATGATTGTTCTATAGGAACGTTCTCGGCCTTCAGCGACAAAGTTATTCCAGCTAATCAGCTGGCTGAATCTGATTTCTTGGTGAATATATTTAAGTTGAGCATCATACGACTCTAGCTCAGTATTGCATCAGTCTGCTTCCTCGACGGTAAAAGTGAACACTCGATCTATGAGTTTTTCCCTTCTGTTACGCTTGGATATCATATTTCGCAAGAATCATCAAATCCAATTTACCCGTTATTCATAAACATCCACTTCATAGAGCAAATCAGTCTTCTTATAGGAGAGGATAACAGCAATATCATTGACTTTAGAAACTGATATAAGCATAATGCCCATAGATTTTAGAAGAAGAAATCAGCGACGTGGAGGAGATAATGGAATGATTCGACGCACGCATCATTCTCTGCCCTTGACACCCATCGGTTTAACAACACGTAATCGACAGTTTCTCCAGGCATTGGGCTTCAGAATCCTATAATCATGGACATCTTCAATGTTACCGGGACACCGAGGATAACATCACTAAAGAACAGGAACATGTGTTTTTACCGCATAATACACCAGCTCTGGACGCTAATGACGAGATTAGAATACCTTGTCAAGCTGAGGATTTATATACTTTACCTAATCGAAGTTTTCTATACATCGAGGGGAGTATAACTAAACCTAATGGAGCAGCTACTACTGCAAAGCTTACCAATGAGTCTATTGCATTCATGTTTGAGGAGATTCGACTAGATATGAATGGGTCAACTATTGATCGAACCAGGAACCCCGGGATCGCATCAACTTTACGCCACTATGCTGCTCTCAACCCAATGGAATCTGATCGTCTGCTGGATGTTGCTATCCTGGAGAAGACATGGACATTGTGTATGCAGCAAATGGAGCCTTCAACGCTATAGTACCGCTTTCGATGCTTCTGGGATTTGCTGACGACCACAAGGAACTCATACTCAATAGCAAGTTTGAGTGGTGCTGATTCGATCCAAGGACTCTAAAAACTACTATAGCACCTGAGGGTGAAGAGAATGCAAGGCTAAACTTGCACGAATTGAGTGGAGAATGCCTGTGATTCGACTTTCTGATGCTGAAAAGTTTGAAATTCTCAAGATTGTCATGTCGGACAAGGCGCTGTATCTCCCATTTAGGACCATGAATCTGCATACTCAGCCTGCTGTACCGTAAACTAAATCCTTCACCTGGAATGTCGCAACCACATCAAAAATGGAGAATCCGAGATTTGTCATTTTGGGTGCTCAGACTTTAAGATCGAGTAATGTTATCTAAAGACGGTTCCCTTTTTTATCATTGTAACATAACTAATTTGGGACTTTATCGTAATAGTGAATGTTATCCCTATAATGACATGAATTTGGACTTTGGAAACTCGAGATTTGCATCATTGTATGACTTGTACTCAAAGTTTCAAAGCTCTTATTATGAAAAAGAGAATTATCCTTTATTGAAGAAAAAAAATTTCTTAAATTTGCTCCTATATTTGTTATAGATTGCTCACATCACCCAGAGGGAGTTGTAAATGGTGCTGTCAACATCAGAATAGAAATTCAAGCTAGTGCAAATATTCCTGCACAGACCTCATTGTATTGTTTAATAATTCATGATAAAGTATTTACATACAAGCCTCTGACTCATGTGATGCAGCTTATATTTTAAAGTAATCATGGTAAGGATTTATTTGTTTATTAGCAATGTAAGGATGTTTAGTGAATAAAAACATGACGTAAAAGGGTACCTTCATTCTTTTTTATTTTTATCTTGCATTCCCATCACTTTCTTCCTCCAACTCCTCGTTCCAGCATATGGCATTACGTTAGCAAGAGCAAGGTTAGCTAAATGGTAATCTATAAACGATTCAAGTCTTTTTAGCCTGCAAATTTCATCGCTATTTAAAAGTATTTCACAATCATTTAAATTAGTATTCAAAAATTTTATTTCGAACTCTTGCATATAAGCAACAATATTATAAGAGAAAAACAATATTTTCATAATATTCCACTCGCGGACACTTTCTCGATTGCAGGAATGCTTGAATGTAGGAAGACACTCTCGAAATATCTCCCAGTCTTGAATTGTCATGCATACAAATTTGTCTGTGTTTTTCGCTATAAGCACTGGAAGATCATAGAAGAATCCTATCTTAACGTTGTGCCTTTTCGAGATGTAGACGTCTCGTCACCCGCCTCTTACCGACATGTTTCTTTGGTGTCTCGATGTTGCTTATTCTATCCTCCAATAGCGTCAGCCTCCTTTGCAGGTCTGCAAGGCTGTTCCTCTTCTTCCCTTATTGCACCGCCTGAAACATTACACAATGAAGGTCTTAGAAAACATGCTTTGTGAAGTGAAGGCCGACTGAAAAGAATTACATTTTGCTAGATCACAGAGAAATGAAACATAAAAGATTTGCATAAACTTTCGGATATCAGTAGTTATTTCAATGCGATAGATATAACTAAATTCATAACATGTGATATTGTGATTTCGTAAAGTTTTTATATAATTCTATAACATGTATTTTTTGCATCTTTATATGTAATATCAATGAGTCAGCTGTTTTATTTATGAATCTTTTTTCATAGTAAAATAGGAAAATTCATTTCTACGTACCTTCGCTGCAGGTATAAGAGACGGTTTTACATTTCTTAAATTTCCCCATCTCTGCCATACCGTTATATTCAACGTATACGTTCCCAGGTATTTCTGCAATCTCTTGATCGGTTAACGAATTATAGCGCTCTGGCAAGAACACTTGACAATCCTCCAGCGAAGATGCGATCCTGGTACCGTATCTTGTTTGAGCTCTCTTTCAGCACTTTATCTCATATTTAAGACCTATTTCGAGATCTTGAACTCGGCGAGTCGGTAGGAAACTACGCTCTTCAACCATCTTGTTAAGTGTATCTGCTAAAAAAATCTGTAACAGACATTGACATGAATTATTATTTTCGATGATTTATTCAAGTTGAATGACAAGTTATACATTTGTTTATATTAGAACTAAAGTGTGTGTTGTGCTACATCACCAAAGGTTTTGTAAGTATGCTTATGAATGTGTAGAGAAACAAAGAATGAGTGGAGAAAAACGTATGAATGTTTATGCAAGAAAAATGTGTAGCGAAAATCGTATGAATGTTTAGAGAAACAAAGAATAAGTACAGAAAATCATGTGAATGTTCATGGAAAATGAGCCTGCAGAGAAACAAAGAATGAGTAGAGAAAATCGTGTGAATGTTTATAGAGAATGAATGTGTAGAGAAATCCATGTGAGTGCAAGTTCTGATTAAAAAACATGACGTTCTTGCAATGGATCGTCTTTCATGCACTGCATCTTTTAAACAAAATTAAACGCATTGTAAAAGCCTACAGTGGTTTTGTATAGTTACGTAAAAACTCAATAACCTTACATTGTTTCGTGTTGATGAATGCTGTACGTGGAGATGGCCCGCACCTCTTCTTAAATTAAAAACACCTCACGTTGCTTTTTAAGTTATTTAAAATTTAAATGCAGAGTTAATCAGCTCACAATATTTCTATCATGCGCTGATATCTGTTTATATAGGGATCTAAACCCCCCAGGCGATGTGAGCATATATTCACGGTGGTGGGTATGAATACACGTCACGTGATTATTGCACCCAATGACGCCATCTCCTGCCGCGCATGCGCAGAGGCTCTCGGCACTTCTATCCCTAGTTGATTCAATTGCTCCCTCTCTCTGCAACACCAAGGTGGTGGGGATGTATATATGTCACGTGATTATTGCACCCAATGACATCTCTTGCTGCGCATGCGTAGAGGATCTCAGCACTTCTATCACTACTTGCTTCAATTTCTCTCTCTGTCTCTCTCTCTCTCTCTGAGTGCTCCATAATGTCTTTACACGATCTATAAAAAAGTGCGTTGGGATGAAAGCCGTGTGCAGGTGGTAGCCTAAAAAGAAATACATTTTGCTAGGCTACAGTGAAATGGGACAAAGATTTTTGAATTCTGTATAGGCAATAATTTCCAACGCTATCGTACGTGTATGTGTGCGTGCCTGCGTGCCTGCCTTCGTGCGTGACTGTGCGAGAGTGTAAGTGCACTGTTGTATGTAGGTGTTTGTATACGTATGAGGTGTGAGAATGCGTGTGTAATGCGCAAGTACACTGGTATATGGGTGTGTAAACTGTTGTATGTGTCTATGCTTGTAGGCGTATGCGTATGTGCGTGTTCACTGGTGCATGAACGCATGCACTGATGTATGCTTGTTGATGTATGCGTGTGCTCATGTATATGTGAACGCTTGGATGTGTGCATGTCGAGAAGAAAGAAAGAGATAGAAAGAAAAAGAGAGAAGAAGAAAGAATCGTGTCTAGGCGTGGGATATCTAAGTATACACCAGGGTTTAATATAAATATTTATATTTGTTAAATGCATTTTTAATCCGACCACCCATACTCACCTAGTTTAATATTTATTATAGCGTTCGCTGGGTAAGATTCGAACTAGGGCCTCTGGGTCTCTAAGAATACAGCTCATTAAAAATAAATTATGTTTGTTAAATACGTATTTAATCTGCCCGTGCATGCTTCCATAATTTAATAGTTATTACGCCTTAGAGTTTCAGGGTAAGATTCGAACTAGGACCTCTGGGTACCCGTGAACGTATTTCATTAAACAGAGTAATGATATAATGTTTTACCCTAACAAAGTATCAATTTGGGATATTCCCTGGTATACACTCGCGTTTAATATAAATAATCATATTTGTTAAATACATTTAATCTGACCACACGTACTCTCATAATTTGATATTTATTAAGCATTAGAGTTTCGCCCGGTAAGAATCGAACTAGAACCACCTGAACAGCCTTTCATTAATCAGGGCAATGATATTATAATATCAAATCATGAATTTCTCATTAGCAATTG
Organism: Deroplatys truncata; assembly: GCA_030765065.1. Taxonomy (NCBI): domain Eukaryota; kingdom Metazoa; phylum Arthropoda; class Insecta; order Mantodea; family Mantidae; genus Deroplatys; species Deroplatys truncata. Next base: position 152,592,811 of record CM060990.1, read on the forward strand.
AAACATTAAACTTTTTGATTGCAGTAAGAATCGAACACCGATCTATGGATATCCAAGTATACACAGGCTTAATGTATGTAATGATTTATGTTAAATACATTTTTGATATCGCGTTTTGAAATAGCCGAGAGAAGCGTAAACATAGAGCTTGTATAACTATGTTCGGATATATCCGTAGGACTTCGTGAAGACACTCAGAGAACTGGCCTCAGGGCAAAGCCAACGCCACGATGGCGGACTCGATCGTTGGTAGAATTGTTTATGGTCTAGCAGGTAAACTAACCTCTCTGTCTTTCACATGGACAAAGACAGGCCAAGTATAAAGACTCCACAAGTTTCTTTTGTTAAAACACGCACGTGGCCGAACAATAGAATGGGTGACAATAACGTCTGCTCCCTTTTGTTAGAAAGGGTCCAGCTTTGTTCTTTTGTTATACGGCTGCGGAATGGGATGCTACACGAGTGGTCTTTCTAAAGAAGCCTTGCTCTGGACAATAGAAAGGGATACAATAGCATCTGTCCCTTTGTTAATCAATCTTTTGTTAACTCGGGTCGTCAAACAATGGGACTGCGAGCTTGCAGGTGGCCTTCCTAAAAGTATACATTCTGAATTCAATAGAGCCGGGACAATAGCGTCTGATCCTTTGTCCAGCATACTCTATTGTTCATTTTGACAGTTCATGGATAGCCTTTTGTTCTTTTACACGTGATCGTTAAACAATGCGATTGGGATGTGCACACGTGTCCGGATATGGAATGGGTAGAATAACGTCTCCGGCTTTGTTACAGAAGCGTAATTTATTATTCCTTTGTTCGTTTTGACAGTTGATTGACAGCCGTAATTGCTTACCTGTCAAGCTTCCATTATACTCAACAAGATTTATGACCCTCAGTTGCAAACAGAAAGTAGCTGGGGGACCTCATTTGCATGTGAATACACATTCCTGCATATTAAGTGGGCTTCAAGCCCCACTTACCCCCTACTGACTTAGGGGGGTTTTCCACTAAAGACCCCTCCTCGAATACCGTACAAATGATCTATACTTAGACCTTTTATTGTTAAAGTTTTTGAATAATGCGGCTCTTTGTGTAGCAGTTTTTAATTACAATCCCTACGATCTATCATCGTTTTCCCTACCTCTCCCATATAAACGAATTTCCCCTCCTTCAACTATCTCTTAGCATAGGATCTCCCTCTTTCTCTCTTGTTTTACTATACCTCCCATAAAAACGTATACTCTGTCATTCAACTCTTGCTAGCCTAATACCTCTCCTCGGTTTTCTATCTCTCTCATATAAACGCATGCCAGCTTTAACATCTATCTTAACACCTTCCTCGTATTCCGTATCTCTCCCGTATAAGCCTATATCCCCCTCCTTCGGCATCTGTCTAGTCTAGCACCTCTCCGCATATTCTCCAGCTCTCTCGTACAACGCGCATTCCCCTCCTTATGTCACTGTCTAGCCTAGCATCGGCCCTCGTATTCCCCATCTCTCCCGTATAAATGCATTTCCCTCATTCAATCCTCTTCTAGCCTAGCATCAGCCCCGTAATCCCTATCTCTCCCATATAAACGCATTTTCCTCCGTGAACCGCCGCGTCTAGCCTCATTTTCCCTATCCTTTCCCATATAAACTCAAAAAGTGGCCCAGGATTCCTCTATATAAGCTACTCTGGGTAAATATAGCCATGGAAATCTTCGAAGTGACAGGTTAAAATGGCGACCACGGCCGATATAGTTTTCATACCCCCTACTCACGGAACGCCTAAATGATACTGACCTTCGAAAAGCCTACATTTACTTTCTTGAAAGATAGTACATATCTGCTCTTGAATGTAGTATTGTATTAGTGCCCGGTTCTGCTGAACTACGATTCGCCGGCAGTTGTATTACAACTGGGACGTACCAGAGAGCAGCAGCATTACGGTTACGACTGAGACTTTACCGCTACCTACCGGCTGTCTTTGGCTTCACGCGCTTGGTTAAAACTTTTTCGGCTGCTGTACGTGGCCCCAAAGTAACAAAATATTTTTTTTATTTTATTTTTATTCCTATTCCAAGAGGACAACTTTTAATACCCCGCCTCATTGGCTATCCTTGAAGGAGCTAAAGAGACGCCCCAAAGTAATATATATTTTTTTATTTGTCGTTTTCCTATTCCAAGTGGAGACTTCTAACACCTCACCTCATTGGGTATCCTTGAAGGGGTTAAAGAGAAGTACAGTCAATTTAAATGTGTGTTTAAGGTTTAAGTGTTTTAAATGGCCAATAAATCATATATATTCTGAATAGAAAGAATCACATTTTTCCCGTTAAAAGCAAAAAATGCATTTGTCAGTTTACACTACCCACGCCCCTTAACCTAGCATGCTTTTGTTTTCCCCACCCTTTTTGCATTCTTTTTAATGGATCCTTAGAACTCCTTTCATTTGTTCCTTTTTAGCCTATACCATGCTGTTTCTGAACATCCAGGTAGCCTTAGCTGTTTCTTCTACTGCCTTACTAACATTCATTTTACTTGAATAATAATCTAACACAGGCATGAAGAACTCGGAAAGTAGGTGTGTGGAACAATTCTACCGTTTCCACTTGGCAGATAGTATCCGGTGCCAAACGCGAATGTCAACACAACTGTCTACGAAGTCACCGGTGGCGTATAATTGAATGTCTAGTGTCTTGAATACAATTGCATACCTTAGAGCTGAAAACATTCTTTACACAAAATTCATACATTAATAGTGGAAAACAAATGATAATGTGCCGTGAATATAAGGTAGTACACATTAAACCCTTTTAAAATGCTCAAAATCATAATTACTGGTGCTGAAAACAGTTAAAAGCCCACGCTACTTACAAGATGTCATTCACACTTGTATTGAAAACAATTGAAAAAAATACTTAACAATGCTAACAAACATTAATGTAGTACAAAATACCTAGGTATGTATATATACGCATCCTGCAAGTTGTTTCAAGTTAGGATATGTATCTAACCATTCATGGTACTTCCCTGTGAAGCAAATTGTGAGTACATTAACACTGTAATTGTAATATTACAAATAATTTCAAATTATTAAGATTTTGTTATACAAAATGCTGCAATTCATGTAGTTATCTTTACGTACCTCAGATTCTAAGAAGGTGCGCATTTCTTGTGGTTGAAGAAAACATCTTTTTAGCATCTTGCGCCAACTCATCCATCGGACTAAGCGAGGTCAGTAAATTCTGAGTCAACATCCTCCATAAACTGAAGAAATTGTCGGTGGCGCAAGGCGTGAGACTTGATAGAATTAACTATTTTCACAATCGTATGCATTACAGTTTTTATATTTTCTGATTCTGCACATAACGCCTCCCGGTGAATCAAGCAATGGGTAAATACTACGTCTTTGGTGTCCACATTAGTTTCACTAAAATTTTTGTTTAGCAACCCTACAAAGCCATTTACTTTGCCGGTTAGTGACGGAGCCCAATTTGTTGCTACCGACACTAATCTCTCCCATTGCAGCTGGTATTTTTCTCCAACATTCATTACAGCTTCAAAAACGTCAGTACCACAAGTTTTATTTTTTAATGGCTCTATAACAACTCTTCTGTCACAGTCAGGTTTACGTCAATTCTCAACATTACACGATTGAACAGTGGCAAAGCATTGTGTGGAGTGACGAATCACGGTACACAATGTGGCGATCCGATGGCAGGGTGTAAGTATGGTGAATGCCCGGGGAACGTCATCTGCCAGCGTGTGTAGTGCCAACAGTGAAATTCGAAGGTGGTGGTATTATGGTGTGGTCGTGTTTTTCTTGGAGGGGCTTGCACCCCTTGTTTTGCATGGCACGATCACAGCGCAGACCTACATTGATATTTTAAGCACCTTCTTCCTTCCCACTGTTGAAGAGCAATTCGGAGATGGCGATTGCATCTTTCAACACGATTGAGCACCTGTTCATACTGCACGGGCTGTGGCGGAGTGGTTACACGACAATAACATCCCTGTAATAGACTGACCTGCACGAAGTCCTGACTTGAATCCTATAGAACACCTTTGGGATGTTTTGGAACGCCGACTTCGTGCCAGGCCTCACCGACCTACATCGATACCTCCCCTCAGTTCTGCACTCCGTGAAGAATGGGCTGCCATTCCCCGAGAAACCTTCCAGCACCTGACTGAAAATATCCTGCGAGAGTGAACGCTGCATCAAGGCTAAGGTTGGGCCAACACTGACTTCCAGCATTACCGATGGAGGGCGCCACGAACTTATACGTCATTTTCAGTCAGGTGTCCGGATACTTTTGATCACGTAGTGTATATTCTATATTGGTGACTGACAATAAACGTGTATGTGCTAAGTTAATACTTTTAATGCATCGAAAAACATTAATCTTATTGGAATGTGTACTTATGTTTGTACTACCACCACAAATAATAATAATAATAATAATAATAATAATAATAATAATAATAATAAGTAAATTTGTACCTGAATCGAAAACTTTTCTTTTGGATACACTTTGGCTTGAACCGAATTGAAATGCCGTTTGATATTGTACTAGGAAATGTAACGAAAGTTAGTAGTACATAACAAACATGTTACTATTTTACGTTCCTGAATCGCAAAGTACTCCGAATTCTTTATGAAAGTTGTAGTTTACTTGTATATCCAGCACTGGCGATTAAGAATCCTTACTGCGTCTCCAATACGCACTACAGCTCATAGCACAGAGGTAGAGTGGAGAATAAAGGTGTGTGTAGGGGATGGGTAGAGTCTGCTTCCAAAGAGGCTGACCTCCCCGTGTCTGAATTCTAACATATTCATTATTTTTAATATAGAGTCAACTGAAAAATTCAACGCCACGGCCGCTCTCCGTGCGGTTGCTCTAACCATTGAGCTACTGTGACAACATGCCGGTGGGGCATTGAATTCCCCAATTGACTCATTCACCAACATTTCGTCTTCCTAGCTTCTCCCTCCATAACCTTAAATATTTACGTAAAATGTTAAATAAATAACCTACATAACACTTCGCACTATAAACGCACTTCCTTACAACTGATGTTAACCTTTATTGACTTCTACGTCGCGCCTGTCCTGTCGAATGGATGACTTTTGTTTGTCGTATACAATGAATGCAAGCAGTTACAGGATTCCGGCTTCCTTTAAAAACTGTTTCCAGCTCTCAACATTTTATTTCGCTTGCTTCCCATTGTAAACCCAATAACAAAAAGTATTTCTCTGGCTGACTACTCTACTGCATAGGGATAGAATTTTCCGAAAACATTTATATTGAAAAATTATAACGCTCATTTTATTGAAGTTACAGAATTCAATCTGAGCAGGCATCAGCAGACTGGTTTACTCTAGCTAAGAATAAAATATTGTTGCATTTTACTAGTTACTGCGTGATAAGCGTAGAAATAGCAAATATTGGACTTTCACTTAAAAACTCATTTTCTTTAGAAATTTGTGCCCACAAAAATCTACAATGACTCTAAAAATGATATAATGCGATAGAAAAAAAAATATTCTGCATAGGATAATGTGTTCAAAGCTGAAATGTATAATAAATGGATATTTATAGCATGTTATTAGTAACTTGGCGACAGCGCGAAAGCAGGAAAGGGCGAAGCTAATGGCAACATGTATGCGTTAGATAGCGACAGAGATATCCATTTACCTCCATACTGTCTTTTAAGATTGAGACAAGCTGTAGGGATTGTCGTTAAGTGCCAACTAACGAGTACTGGTATACAATGAGAAACCATTACATGCTCATACTGTACTGAATAATACGAGCGTTCGTCATTATTGTACCATCCAGTAGGCTTCATAATACAAATGCAACATTGAACATCAGACACAACTAACGACAATAAATTAAACTGAGTTTTATTTATGGACACTCAGCTACTACGGTCCTGAGCGTCCCATTCTATATTGACCTTGAAAGAACGGAAATTTTGCTCAGGGGCATCTTTATCAGGCTTGAGGTGGTTTTACGTGCCGTAAATCTACGACACGGGATCACCGGCTTTACTTCCCTTCCGAAGGAAGCCATGCTAAGGATTTTTACGCCCGAAAAAAAAATCTATCGCGCTCCACCGGGTTTGAACCCACGATCTAGGGAACCAGAGGTGTTTCAATCATGTTCAGAGTTATCACTCCAATCATAACACGTGTAAAATTCTTTTATTAGGGATCTTTGTTGTTCTAATGTTAAATTTAGTCGATATTTTGTGAAATAATCGAATTATTATTGTTGTTATTATTATTATTATTGTTATTATTATTATTATAGTACCGTATATGCAGTGCTTTGTAAGTCGTTTCATTAATATCTATAGACAGCGGTCTGATTCTGTGCTAAAAAAAGCTAAGACATATTGCGGTTGAGATAAATGCCTAAAATTCGAAGAAAACTGTACACAACGTTAAAGGTGAAGTCAGTATACCATAATGGCAGAATTTAACACTGTTTATTCAAAGGAATGGTGAAATACATCTGAAAAAGGAAGCTGAATGGATAAAGTAGGAAGAAAAAAGAAAGTATGTTAAAAAAATCGCATTGAACAAAATGCATCTGTGTAGCGTATAGCTCGTCGTTGGGTCCAGGCAGACGTGACGTAAACATTCCATTATGATTTTTCGTCACTCAGCGACTCAACATTTGCAGCGATGGGTGGAGCTGGCTCACGTTATGATTGAAAAACAAAAGTCAGCATAATGACATGTTTAGCTGTCCCTCCTTTGCGATCTAGAAAGTATTTTTTTTTCCAGATGTTACCGTGCTAGTGTTATGTCCAATTACCAAATCGTCAGGAAGTTGGGTGACGTATATTTGGAGCAACTGATTGTAGTTGTGTGAGCACAGCAGCCTTGAGTGTATTTATAGTCCCCCATCATGCAGCGTTCACCCATTGAGTTCAAAAGTTTGGAAAGTGAGTTGAGTTGTGTGAGTGGCAGGAATAGACCGGATGATGTCGAACGAACTGCGGTATCGCATGATGCTGGATGCTGAATTGCGTTGTAGACGTCTAAATGCCGAAATCAAGTGTATACATTCGACTCAGCAACGGTGGGTTGTATAAATGTCGTGATTAGCGGGTGAGAGATGGTTAGGGGACATGAATTGCTTGCAAACGAAAGAAGTTCTAGCGGCCGTGGCGCGACGGTTTCAACCAGTATTGTTTTTGTGACAGATGTGCACAGTATTAAAAATCATTTATCATGTTTATAGTCATTTCTCTCTCGCACACGTCCAAGACCAGTGCTAATAGTAGTTGCGGAGCTCCGTTGTTCCAAATACTTCAATTCTTCTCGGCTTGCGTTAGGTCCGTGGGTGTTCGTCGTTCATGATTGCTTCCTCCTACTCCCTCAACTTATTAGAGTTAGTTATTTCCTTACATTTAAATATAAGGATGCGGGTAAATAGCGTACGCTATGTTTTGTTTTACTTTTACCTACATATTATTCTAAATATTGCAAACTGTGGCATTCATTTTACTAAATCAGTTATTTGCTTTCTAGTATGACAAAGTATTAGTCTAGATTTACAAAAACTTGTCCTCGATCATGAGCATGGAGGAATACAAACAGGATATACCGTATAAACAACATGGACTTAACAAGCATCAATGGCAGGCATGGTTATTACTATTTCCGGCTACATTTCGTGAATTGTCATGGTGTAATATATGCAGAGTTCCACTCTGTCAGTATACCGGTAGGCAAATGAGAGCTATCTTTTAATTAATTATTAATTTAATACTTTAATAATTGTTAATTACACAACTATACATCAAAGTCCTATCCATCTAAGTATTAATTTGTAAACAAAACTAATGCAATTGCAGTCCCCCAGATTGAGCAGATCAATAACGGTACTAGAATCAGAAATAAATTGTAATACTGTAAAACCAATAATTTTAGATTTTATTCCTTAAGAGTAAACAATATTTGATTGCATTTTAGGTAATATGTCACTTAGGCCCTGCAATTCTTATTTGCTTTTATTTGCACATTCTTCATCATATTATAGCATTTAATTCTTATACAATATTTGTTTGATATTTTCAATACAGCATGGTATTTTTTAACTAAATTAGAATTATAAAGCAGAAACTACTTTTTAAAGCATTGTTATCATCATCTATTGCATCAGAATTCAGATTTCCATTGTCATCGCATTCACTATTTTCACTCCCATTTTTATCAATTTCTGAATTGTTTCATGACTGAAACATAATAGAGCATCATGTTCTAGAATATAGGAATTGTCTGAACTATAATCGTCAGTAATCTGCTTGTTGTAAGGCTAACTGGACATAATTTCAACTGTAGTACTGGTCTATAAACCCTTCTTGGTGAATTTACAATAGTGGGTAGTAATAATTACACCATGTTTTCACATCAAAGACAAATATTCAAATGATGGATAGCTCAGTATTCAAGGTTGTGACATAATCAGTGAAGGCATTGTCATAAAAAAAATAGTCACCAAGTCCAAGAAACCAACATTACAGTTAAAGGTTTAAATTAATATACTGCTGTTTTCAAGCATGAAATTTGTTTTTAACTTGTAAATATTGTCTGTCTCTTCATGTTGCTTCTCGTGATGTTTCACATTTTTAGAAATAACATGTTTTTTACATATAAAAAGACGCTATACTTCATCATAGCTTTCAGTACATAAGAACTGAAATTTCCTCTGTTCACTGAATACGTTATTGCATTTTTAGTTTCCATCTATTGTGACTACTGTACTGTAAACCCCTTCTGTCTTAATGTACAATGGTAGCACCACACACTAGCTAAATGCTAGAAAATCTTGGGTTCCTAATAACTAGAAGGTAGTATTCCTTAGTTTATCAACAAGGTATTACTTTGAATTATTTATTTGTAACAATTTCAGTATTGTTTACTGCTGCAAAATTGCTTAGTGTACTTTCATGTATATTGGTGAAATGAAATCCTAACACAGGAATTTCTGTGAATTTTGTTATATTTATAAAAGTTATGAATAATAAAATTTGTGGTTAATTGTTAACTTTTAACATTATATTGGGTTAAATCTTTATCTTATTAACATTTCAAAATTTTTGTTTGTATGTGTACATGTATTTGCGAATGCTACCTTCTCTCCCAAGAATGGCCAAACCAAATGTTATGAAATTTAGTACCATTTTAACATATGTACATAGGTCCTTTTTTTTTCAAATAGGCTAACAGCATATTAATTATTTTTCCCAAGGGGGAGGTTTACAATGGGACATAAAGTTGAAAATTCAAACTATCTCACTTATTGAGTCTCTTGATTATTTCATTACAAAAGGTTATAGAAATTTTTATATCTTATCTAATTATTATTCATGTACATAAATCGGTTACTGGGGGAAACATTATAGCTCCAGTTGCATACAGCATAGGGAATGGGCACAAGTATGCATGCTATTAAACTTGTGCTCATTTAGAGTGCTTTTCTCAAATGTAACCTAGATACCTTTTAGAGGTTAAGTTTCCAGTAATAATTATCCTGCAAATTTTCTGTGTACAAAATGAGAATTATAGCTACTACAGTACCTGTGGTTTCAAAAGCGACAATGCTCAAACACTAAAAAGGGGCATTATATGCCATTCATTCGAAATAAACTTGCTCCTCAAGTGTTATAACATATCATTGTATGAAGTATTTTATAAAAGATATCTTTAATGCTTAAATACTACTGTGAGTGAAAATTCACTCAGACACTTTGTTTCTGGTTGGCTAACTTGCACTGTCCATCCTCCTTCCTGCTATGTTCCTCTCCCATTATCTCCTTATTGTTGAACCCAGTTAGTGGCTTCCTTGATGCTGTTTTTTCCCCAAAATCCTGTGCATATGGGTGATTTTTCTCTCAGGGTAGTACTGGTGTTAGTGTTTTAAATTAGTATACTTATATTTATTTCATATATTTTGTAATTATCTGGGCAATAATGGTTACTTATATATACAAGAGTAAAGAAATAAACTAAGTGAAATGAGAGAACTTATCTTGAATACAGAAATTAGTGTTAGTACACATAGTGATGATTCAGAAATTGTGGTAAGTTTATGTTTAGGATGAGGTGATTGATGCAGGTTGTGAATCTGAAGATGAAATAGTATTGGAAGATCAGAACAAGAAAACAATATGAATGAACCACAACAGAAGTGCAGAAATATTGGACAGTTGGAGACTTCTAAATGGTATGATATTTATGATGCTATTTCACCTCTTGCCAAAACACTGAGAGGTGAGAATAATTACTTTATGCCCTACAGAGCACCCAAGCAGACAAAAGACACCTGCTCATGATACTGCAAGTTTAAAAATCAGAACCTAAAGTGGAAGTAATAAAAGTAGGAAGCCTTATTTAAAGCTGGCATCTCTTTTCTGATAATAATATTCTTTATATTGTGAACTGCGCTAAATATGGAAATTCAAAATCAGAATTAGTAATTATTATTCCCAGCAAAGTTAGACCCGACACAAATATCAAAGAGCTACAGGTATTTATAGGATTGCTTTATATAGCTGGGTAATGAAAAGACAACCACGTGCCTGCAAAGTTTCTTTGGAGTTATCCATCAAGTCTGACACATTCAGCAATAATGTCTCTTGAGAGGTTCAGGTTTCTCACAGATTGTTCAAGATTTGATGACAAAAGAACTAGGGATCAATGAAAATCAGAGGAACCATTTACAAACAGCTGACTCATTTGGCAACAGTAAGGCCACAAATACAGAGGTCCAACCTTTAGTCAATTTTTTCATGAAAGAATTGTTCAAACCAATACAAGGGATGAACTGAGACATCATAGTGGACAACTGGTTCACATAACTTCCTTTACTGTTGACCATGAAGGACCTGGCGATTACAGTGGTTGGAACTTAGAAGAGACAGGCCAGAGTGCCAATGGAAACAAAGGACTTCCAGCAAACAGAACTATGTTTCTCTACAACTCATATAGTAAACAACAGTGGTATCTTTCTCCCAAAATTGAGGAAAGATTGGTCTTCTGGAATCCACAATACATTATATGCCCACTTTGCTACCTAACAATAGGCCAGAAATAATTGAATATTACAATCAAACAAAAGGTGGCATTATCTGTTTTAACAGATTTGCAAAAGCTATTACTGCAGTAGATGAACATGAAGATGGCCATTAGCTGTATTCTACAGACTTCTTAATGCAGCTGAAATAAATGGCTCTATAATTTGGTGATTATTTTCAGAAGCAAGAGAAGATAAGCAGGAAGATGACTGGATTATCTTCAAGAACAGGGCATTAGCCTTGCTGTACCACTGATGCACATAGACAATCAAGAACAACACTTTGAACCAATCTACATGCCAAAATTGAAACGGTTTTGAAGGAAACACAATATATGAGAGATTAACAGTCAAGACCACATCAAAACTCGTCATCAGGTGCAAGACAAGGAAGATGCAAAATATGTACAAAAACTGACAAATTCTTGGTGAGATGTTTAACTTGCTCAGGTTTTGTTTGGGCAGAGCATTGTACCATTTCTGCAACTATGAATAATGTATATAAGAATGAAATGCCAAATTATATGAGGTAGTTTAGAGCCAAAGTGGGCGTGATTTCTGGACATTACCTGACGACAAACAATATTGCAAAATAATTTCACATACCTTATTTTTAGCGTTTCTTGAGAAATGCTATAAATATTGTTTTAAAGAGATTTACATGAACTTGTATTGATATTTGGATGTGATACATTCCCTTTTTCAATATATAAGAGTGAATAGGCTCATATTTATATAATTATTGTTTCACATTTAGATAAAAATAAAAGTATGGATGAAGATTCCTCCATTTTAGTAGTGACATGATTAGAAATGAGAGTAGTAGTTAAGTATTGAAATGGCACCGTTTTTCAGAGAGCATTGTGCAGTGTATTCCTCTTTGCTTCACCTTGCATTTGAAGAAATTTAATGGAATCTATGTTACTGTCCAACAGAGCTAGCAGGCCTGTCATCAATGTATACAAGACCAGTAATACTTTTATAAAATACTTATGAACTTAAGCACTTCATTTTGTGAATAGGGCATATTCCATAATGTCCCTATTTTATGCAAGTATGCAGCAAGGCATTTATGTCCAGTATACTGTTAAAAAAAAGTATTCCATATTTTGCGAGGTGGTAGTATGGACCAAAACAAGGAAAAAAGTTGAGTAAACAGGGGCTCTAAAATGCATACCTTTAAAGCTATGAACACTTGTTCATCTTCGCTACTGTGAAACAACATCTCTTCTACTGCAAACTCTTTGCTGTTATGTATGGCCTACGGAATACATTAAACAAATGAGGACATGCTACTCTGTTACTATGAAACAGCAGAGCTTCTAATGTAATCTACTTGCATTAATATGACCTGCACTTGTGAACCACCGCTAAAGGAGGTGCTCAATATGGTGCCCATTCATAGTAAGTGATGCTTCTTTCTGGCGTCTTAGGGAATCACACACTCTCTGAAAGACTCCAGGTTGTCCACGGGCTCTGGCAGTCATTGATGGCACCTTTATGTAGTGATTGTATATCATTAATGGGGTTTTCAAGATAAAACTAAAGTGCAAAAGCATTTCACAAACTCATCAAAAAACAAACTGATTCCACTATAACTAATAAGAATATGTGTTGCACTTACCCAGAAGTGTGAATACGGTTTGCAGTAACAACACTAGCATATATTTACTGCATGTTGTATCCATAGATAGTAACAGTCCTAATTTGTTTACTGCCTTCTGTAGGTCATATGTAATAGCAAAGAGCTTGTAGTAGAAGTGAGGTTTCACAGTAGCGAAGATGAGCAAGTACTCATAGCTCTTAAGGTATGCATTTTTGGACCCATGTTTACTGCACATTTTTTTCTTGTTTTGGTCCATACTACCACCTCTCAAAATATGGAATACTTTTTTTTAACACCGGGTATAGTCAGAACCAGACAGTGATTTCTTTCTGAAGCTTTGTATAATATATTTTTTTCATTATTTATGTCCATTGTATGCCTTCTGATCATTGAGCATGCCTTCTGATCACTGAACAAGTTTGTGATGTGTTTGTGTATCAACATTGGCCCTGATTAAACTTGTAGGAGTGTAGATGATAAAGCTGCTGTTTGGTTTTGGTTGTAATCTGGTGCACTTTTTCGCCAATAAATCTATAGTGTGGTTTGCTGAAAAGTAATTCTATGATGTGATCCACTGAATTTATATTATGTCTTCAAGTCTTCTATCGGTATTATAAGTTTGTAGTTTCATGGACAATCTTTCAAGTGGGAATATCATGTGAGGCAATAGCTTTATTTGCCGCTTACACTGGATTGTTAAACATTTTCTTCTAAGAATCAGCAAATTTTATGGTTTCCACTTCTGCATGTCAATTTTTTAATGTGAGAAAAGAGGTGATAGAATCCTTCCTGCTATTGCATTAACTTAGGTTTCCATGAATGAAAGAGCCATTGGATATACAAGTCATCAGCCTGTTGATGAGAATCTTGCATCAGTTATGGTTAATGCTAAGTTGCTTGATCTCATTTAATGTATGATCTCTGTCACTTTATTTGTTAGGTTCATATTATTTGTTATAACTACATATTTTGAAGGAGGTAGTTCAGGTTGCATTTGTATTATTATTTTCTACTTTTGGATGTATTCTAAACTTGTGCTCAGTGTTTTGCATTTGTTTTATGTTGGATTTTCCTCTGTCTGGTGCATTTCTTCCTGTGTATTGTTTTTTAGGTATATTGTTACCATTTCTATTTAATTTCTTCTACTATGAATTTATTATGAGTATATAGTTGTAAGACTTAGAGTGGAGAAAGTTTGGTATGTTTGCTGTAATTTTTCATTCAATTGCATATTTTTTGTTGGCTTAATATATACCCTGTAGGTGTGATTTATTTTTTGCAAACATTTGCATTTTACTCCACTCAAATACTAAAGTAGAGATGAGCTATACTCTTTCACATGTATTATAAATTTTGTGGTCAATTTTAGTTCAATATCCAGTTGTACAGAGATGCTCTACGGATAAAAAATTAATTTTCAACAAAAAGTGGAAATGTCAGGATTGGCATTCAAGTAGCTCTTGTGGAGGACACAGTATTTGTTAGGGTTTTAGAACTTACTAAAACCTGAAGGGTTATTGAGCTTGGTTAAATATGTGATGAATAATCATTGATTCTGAAAACTCTTGACACTGAAAGGCACTTAAATAAAAAAATCTTGGTCACCTATGTTTCTAGTTGAGTTCAGGTATAACATATGTGTTTAAATTAGATTTTATACATATTAATATTGATGGAAGTAAGACAGCAGTTCCAGAATGTCTGCAAATGCTGCCTATTTGATGAATGTTTTAAAATGAATAGCATGCCAAATCATGGAAAGCAATGCAGCTAATGTTAAAAGTGATCGGAAAACACTAATTGATGCCTTGACATTTTATTTTCAAGACTCTTCATCATAATACATTAAAGCAAATTTGCATCTCATTTAAGAAAGAATTTGCTGAAACAAAAAGTGTAGTTTTAAGCATTCTGTGTTTGCTTATCTAGATTACCTGCGAAAAGGTGCACCATTTCCCCAGCCTGGCTACGATGAATTAGATTCGGCATTAATTCCTCCACGGCAAGACCACTATCGAATAACTCCCTCTCCTGGAGCACCTGTCGACCGATATGGTGAGTAACAGTGTGCAGTTAGAAGTCATATGTGTACATTTGCTTAAATGCAAGTATATGCTTTGAATTAATGACACCTGTCACTAATTACACTTTACCCAGTAATTCTTATTGTAATCTTATATTAGAAAGTTCAAGTTGCTCTCTATGTATTTAGAGATTTCCCAGAATAAAAATATTTAATTTCAAAATAAGCTGTTAGGGATAAGATACTTAAATTACCAGCTTTGGAAATAGTTCCTTACACATTTCTGGCAGGACCATCCTCACTGAGATATTTCCTTTGCTTCCCTATGTAGTGTAATTAAATGCAGTGACCAGTCCAGTAAATTTTGTCTTTCTTTGGTTTTTGTATGTTTTATAGCACTCATTTAGCCCACATGGCCATTTTTACATAATTCTACAGGGCTGGAACTGAAAATCTCACTGCCTCACTTCTGAAGTACCTACTCTACAGTAACAGTCACCATTTTCTCTACCGTCTTCATGATTGCTTTGATAAACAGCCTCATATTTCACATCTGCAAGTGCGCCACTATCACCACTGGTGGGCAGCAGCAACACACTGACAGATCCTCAATGTAACTCCCTCTTCATAGTCATTGTGCCAAGGAGGTCCACAATAAGAATCAAAGTGGCCTGTCAGCTTCTTTAAGGGTTAGCCCTACATCTCTGCCTTGAAGCAGCTCCCTTCTCTGTCCCTACCAACTGTGTTAAACAGCCTCATTGGAATGCTGTAGTGAGCTGGAACATGCCAACTTGGAACTACTTCCATCCAGAAGTGGGGTCACTCTCGGGGGGTCCTCTTGAGGTGTCTCTGCCAGCACTGTCACCACCACTTTGGAAGAATAACATCTGGCATTGCTAGTAACATTCCCACAGCCTGTGACATAGGTTTCCATCTGAAATGATGCAGCTTGTATCTTATTGTAAGTATCCTTTTTGGCAACCTCAACATTTCATAAAAACTGGAGATGGCCAGTGATTCCTTTGTGTTTTCCAGCTCCTGGCAGTGCCCTCTTTCAGGTCACCAGCACTTTCGTCCCCATCCTTACTGAACTTCACAGAATCATTGTCAATTGAGTTCTATTTATGTATGCACTTTAACTACTATGGTTCTTAGCATCCCATTCTGTACTGGGCGTGAAAGGCTGGACATTTTGCTAAGAGGCCTCTTTATCAGGCTTGAGGCTCTTTTACATGCCATAAATCTACAACACACTACCACTGGCTTTACTTCCCTTCCGAAGGAAGCCATACTAAGTATTTTTACGCCTGAAAAAACCCATTGCCCTCTGCTGGGTTTGAACCTGCAACCTCAGGAACTAGAGACTATACCACTGTCATTGCTTGAAATCCTGACATAAAATTCTGTGGTTTTCTACAAGGTTATCTTCTCACGTTCTTCGATTCTGGTGTAAATCCCAACTTTGCTAATATATTTACACCCACTTTTCTGACAGTTCTTCCCATTCTATCTCCGTCTCTGGCAACAGTTCTTATAATAGCTCTTCCATGATGATGATGATTATGCAGCTCCTCTCTAGGAGCTAAATATAATTGTTATCACCAGTCTAGCAAACATTTGTTTTCTGTCTGGTTTTACAACCCTATCAGTACACTTTCAAAGTATTTCTGTGGGGTTAGTACTGTGGAGGACCAACACTCCTAGTATCTCTCTTACTTTTCCTTACTGTGTTTACTTCTTTGCTTCTGCTTCTTTGTATTGTGTGTTAGTTGACTGTATGTGTAATATTGCAAAATAAATAGTTTCACAGGGTAAAATCAGTGATTATTTAATACACTAACATGTTACAGTGCCAAAACTTGACATGTAATCATTCGAAGCGTGTATCACCATGGAAGGTACAATTTACATGAGAAGAAAGGATCACACAGCTGCAAACTTTCAGAATAAGATAGCACAAAACACCACTAAAGGACTGTTACCCATACCATCACACACAGATAACAACCTACATATATTTAACTTAATTTATCACATGCATTGGTTTAAATTAATAGCATTTTCTTCCAGTTACTGATGCAACAAACAAAGGATTTGGTTATATTGCATGCTGTATGCATTTGACATAGCTTCATTTGTTTACATTTTGCAATGCCATTTTGTGACTTAACTTTCAACATTCCCATAGGGCATTGCGCACACAGTGAGGCTAAGTTACATCATAACAAAACACAGCACTGATTGAAGATCGTTAGTAATACAGTTGCTTATGCAACTCACTTCTGAACATTAGGTGCGCACTTTTGTGAGACATGTTAGTATGTATAGGCATAATTTTGCAAGAGGCCTCATTTCATGTATCTAAACACGTCTGCAAAAACCCGAAACATTGCTTTTGATAATAAGAAAACATGGCCAGAAAAGAAGCAACATCCTGCAGTTGTCAAATACAGTACTTTCATTCGCTGAAGAAACACCCTTTGAAGGATACCAGTATCATAGACATTTCTTCCAGAGTCCTTAGAATGACTGTTGAAACTGGATGATGTCTTGCATACTGATCAGGAGTACAATAAAAAGCTCACAAACTATTAATGGGACTAGTATGTGAACGTGTAGGGGAAAAAAGGGAAAATATACCAATATTTGAACTGTTCTGGCTGCAGAAGTTGCTGTTAGAATTTAATGTAATGTATACAGTCTTTTACTTGATCACTCAGGAATATTTTAAGGCATGAAAAATTTTGTGTAATCCCATAGTTACTTCTACAGCCACTGTTACATGTCAGGTGGTAAAAAGAAGAAACAATTTCCATGTATGATGTTTGTACCCATATCTCAAATTAAAGTTAAGTAAAAGCTTGAATGTTTTACTACTACTTTCCTAAGAATAATTCTATAGAGTAGACCAGTATCTTAGTGTTGCTATGAATACTTTTGTGCCAAAAAAGGAAGTTTCATTATAAAAATTCCCTATAATTAAAATTCAAAATTTCATAAAAAAATGTGTCAAATTTTAGTAACATTGTCATGATAGTACTCTTCTTTTTAAGTATTTGTCCCTTTAAACAGTATACAAAGTTTCAGCCTTCTAAACCAAATAATTTTTGAGTTATGAGTACAGGAGTACCAAAAAAGTAAACTTTCGGGAAATTGAAGCTAAAGTTAACATTTAGTTTTTGCCTGACCTGTACTGAAACTAGTGCATTCCTGGACCATATTTATCTTTATTCAGGTGTTGTTCATCCTCTCTCTTTCTTTTCTGAGCTCTTCTTCTTATTATTGCTTCTTTAGTGGCCTACAACACTGCTTTCTCTGCTAGATAGCTGGAAGCTACTTGGCTTCGACATCAGGATTTATGGCCATGTGGTCTAAAGCATGATAGGAGTAGCTAACCCATCAAACCAAGGATTGCCAGAGCAAATCCCAGTAAAATGCTTGTTCTGCATTCAAGAGAAACTGTGGTAAAGGATGGGGAAGTCCCAACCAAAGCAAGTGGTTGATGGGATGGTGGATGTTGTTTGGCTTCGACTGAGTGCAGATACATGCATTTTGCGCTTTTATTATGTTTAAAAATAATCCACAATATTACGCAGTTAATGAGATCAGACAATGCTGCAACTATCATATGTTCGGATGGCCGAGCGGTTTAAGGCATCGTGATATGATCTGATCATGTCATATGGTCAGGAGTTCACGCCGCGAAGTAACAAACTTTTTTTTTCTTTTCATTTTACTTTTATTGCTATTCCATGAGGGCATCTCATTGGTTATCCTTGAAGGGGTTAAACCACCAAACTCTAAACAATAAAAACAGCCTTCCCAAAGCATCCATGAGTTACACAGGTTAGCCAACATGTAAAAGCAAACATTCAGCGTATAATTTCTGCTAAATAAATGAAAATGCATACTCTACACTTGGCAAAGCTATAAGAGTGAAAAGGGGGTGTAGCACAAATGTACCACTACTTTTAAAAGCCTTAATTTTTCCAGTTTCAGCCCTTTTTAGGCTGCACAAAGTACATATTTTCTTGTTCAGAAAAGAATAGAGAATTTTATTATTAAGAAAATAGAAAATCAAATTTTTGACATATATTCACATACTAGTCCTTTTAAAGAGAAAGAACTTGCATATAGCAGCCATTCAGCCTCTGACTTGACTCAAAACACTTAACAACGTACTGTTAACAACGGTAACGGTAATGCATTCTGTTAAATTACCACCAATAAAATTAGAGAGAATTCTCAGGCAACACAAAAACTTGGACTCATTTCTGGGAACAGTTTCAATGCTCTGTAGATGCAGACGTGAATCTCTCTTTGGTGAACAGGGGTTACCTGGAAGGCAAACTGAAGGTGCTTGTGGATCGCATTACAATTACAGCCGCCAATTATAAGGAAGCAAAGAAAGGGGAAATTCGGAAACCCTAGCCATACAATTCAGGCACTATTGGATTACATACAAAACATGCAGCCTATTAGCTTTGCTTCTCCTGAAGAGTTAAGCACCACCTATATTGAAGGTTTCTGAAGAGATAAAGCTCTTTGAGCACTTGGTGAGGATGTTAATGCCCATGGGGGGATTTAAGTGCTTAGGATTCTATACATATTTCTAGATTAAATTTTCATCTGGATGCCAAAAAAGAAGTTATATCAGAGGGAGGTGTAATTAATATGAAGGACTTCCTTGCTGACGAAGTCATCTAAGCTTTTATTGCCAAAGAATTGGAGGAGAGGCACTATCTCCTAGGAGACACTAGGAGATAGTGCCTAAAGCAGCAACTCTATATGTGCGCTCTAAACCAACAACATGAAAGTCCAGTAAAAGAAGATCAGGAGATCGATCCATTTTGCAAACAACATAGTCATTGGGTGCAAGATTGCTCTATTTCATTAACATACAAGGACAGATCAAGAAGTGAAGTTGAACCACTTTTTTCTTTGCCTAAACCGTGGGCATAATGGAAGAAACTGCTGCAGAAAAGGGAACACCTCATATTCCTTATGCAAGAAGGGCCACCATAGGTCAATCTGTGATAAGCTGTGAATGCTGCCACTATGTCGTAACAAATAGCACTCTCTTTGGTGCGCAAGATAGATTTGACTTCTTGTGACTCAACTTACCTACAAACTGCACTAGCATTGGTCACAAGACCTACAGGTTTGTGCAAAACTGATAAGGTGTATATTTGACAGTGGTAGTCAATCAACATTTATCATGACTTATATAGTAGTAGACTTTTAAAAAGAACACTCGAACATTGAAAGCTCTCGGTTCAATATAAAATTAAAAATGATGAAGCATTTAAAACAATGGAGCATGGTAATCAAATTTGTTAAAAAGTTGGTCAATGTTAAACACCTTTTGCTCCACTTACCTGCCAAACCATGTCTAGAACATGTTTCAAGAAGACTTCATCATCAGCTGATCGGTTGAGACTGGCTCTCGTCCGTTATTTGCTTCCCCTTCCACTGTTGTTTAGCCTGCTATCATTCCCATTGGTAGGTCGTATGATGTCATGTGATGCCGGTATTTCAAAATTCATGACTATTCGAATTCTTGGTAATGTATATATTTTCACAGACTTGTCCCAATTAAGAAAGTGACCCTACCTTGACTAGAACTCTTGGCAGCATTGGTAGACACCAGGAGGAGTCTCAGCTGACAAACTGAAGTGTATGGGTGATTGGTGGCAAGGTCCTAAATAGCTATCTCTTCACCCAAAAAATGGCCACAGCACTCTTCCTTACCAATCAGCACACTACCAGACAAAAGTGTCTACTAAACTAAGGCTGAACTCCTCATGAAAACTTGCTCTCCCTGTTAGATGTTAATGCATTTAGCATAACAGCTTGGGTATTCATATTCAAAGAATTCCTACTTCATCAAGTAAGTCTGCAAGGTGAACTGGCAGCGGAAAGATAATAGCTGCTCGTAATTACTGGATGCTCAGTGTACAAGAGTACTTCACAACTGAATTGCATGCCTTGCAGAACCAAATGCCACTACTAAAGGAATCCAAAATATCTTCCATCAATCCATTCCTAGACAGTGGATGTCTTTATTTTGCACAACTGTCAAAGGAGAGAGATATCCACTCATAATTGGTGGACATCATATTACGAGTTACTGATCATGCAGACACATATCTGACTATGTCATCCTGGTCGATGCATTGTTCTGTTAGAGCTCCGCAAAGCATTTTGGATCCTGAGGACTCACGTGTATCAAGAAAATACTGCCCAATGCCTTCCCTGCAAGGTTCAGAAAAAATTTCCCAGAACAACAGATTGAAGCTCCACTTCTGGAAGATTGCCTGAAGCCTACCAGACAATTTATTGTGACCAGAATTGATTTCGTGGGCCCTTTCTGTATTAAGGTGGGCAACCTAACATAGAAAGCCTAAACTACAGTTTTCACTTGTGCAACTACTAGAGCTCTGCATCTTGAGTTGTTTTCCATGGTCTTGGAGCGCTATGCTAGCCTCTAGTTCTCAAGGTCACGGGTTCAAACCCGGTGGAGAGCGATGGATTTTTTTGAGTATAAAAATCCTTAGCATGGCTTCCTTTGGAAGGAAGGTAATACTGGTGGTCCCGTGTTGCAGATTTACAATATGTAAAAGAACTTCAAGCCTGATAAAGATGCCTCTGAGCAAAATTTCTGGTCTTTCAGGCCTAATATAGAATGGGAAGCTAGAATGGGACCATAGTAGTTAAAGAGCATCCATAAATAAAACTCTATTTTTGTGCATCTTGAGCTTGTTTCAGATATGAGCATTAAGAAGTTCCTGATGTCCTTCAAATGATTGTCAGGTAGGAGAGGAATTTCATGCTCTGTACACTCTGACAATGTTAATACATTCCAGGCAGCCAATAGAGAACGTGCAGAAATCAGTAGTACCTTCAATGACCAAACAAGCAGTCAATACTTTGCCTAGAGTCAAATTTTATGGGAATTCATCATGCCACAGGTGGCTTGGTGGGGATGCTGGTGGGAGCATATGATAAGCATGGTAAACTGCTGCTTAAGAAAAGTGTTGGGGTAAAGCCAGGTCGACTAAGAGATACTTGAAATATTGTCAGTAGAAGCCATATTTTTGACAGTTGCAGTAATTGAATGTGATTTGAATATGAAGTTATATTAATAAGATGTTATTTATTTTCAATATTATTTTCATGTGTAAAGCGTCTTATATAGTTCCCAAATTGCCCTCTCTGTTTGCACTTACAAGAATTACAGCATCTATTTGTGTAGTTACCATGCTGTATTGATTGCAGGATCATATTTCTTTGTAAAGATTGATAATTATACTAGGATCAACCTCATTATGAAGGCTTTCTGATAAAATTGCACACACAGGAAAGAATAATTGATTTAAAAATTCTTTCCACTTTTCCCACTTATTTCCTAATTGTAGCTAACGTATTTGTATCTTATCATTAATGAATGGTTAAGCATTTGTAAACCTGATAATTATATGCCATCAATCAATAAAACTGTCTGTATTTTTCAGAGGCAAATATAGAAAACATAGTAGTGAGGAAACTTGGCTGGGCTTTCTTTTTGCATTGCAGCTTTGCATTGTAGCTTTGTCTTGTTTTGCCTTATCTTATTCAATACAGATTTCCGTCATTGCCCTGGACTTACTGCACTACCTGTGTCATTTTAAAGCCAATTCATTATGCCTGCACCCTTTACCAAGGAATACAGTGTCATAACAGATATGGTTTCAAATTCTTCTGGTTCTAAAAACATTTTGTCAAAAGCAGTATATCTTCTGTATGCCAAGGCCTCACAGGAGCGTACAATGTGGTGGCCTGCTTCAGTTTGGTCCTTGTACAATCTGCAATCTAAATTACCCTGAAACACTCCCATCTTAGAGGGAGATGCTCATTCATAGCAGCATGTCGTGTGAGAAATGCAGTAATTCTTCTCCGCTGAAGTTTGTTACATTTAAGTAAACTTTCAGTTATTTTCTTACATGGTTTTCTAATAAATAGTTTACCATGTTGTTTCCTGGAGTTTTAAGCCAGGGTTTTTTTTGTCTACTTTGGACCAGTTCTTAATAGCCTCTTACTAAACATCAAAATTGTTAAATTAATGAGGTCTCGTGGATCAAGGAACTTATGTGTGTCATCATTTATAAACCAACATTTAATAATAAATAACTCACATCTTATCTTGCTTATTTTATTGTTAACACCAAAAGCTATAAACAAACAAACTGTTTAACTGCAATAACAAGCCAAAGGTCACCATCACCCCCCCCCCTTCTTCATCTTCTTTATGGCGTGGTCACTTGTAAGGAACTAAATTACTTTTCCAACACACCTCCTTAATTTAGTTTCTCACTTAAATTTATCAACCCTTTTATATTCATTACATGGAATAAATTAACATTTCTTTTACTTTTACACTCTTAACATTCCTTAATACCAACAAGTGTCTAAATTTCTGGAACTTAACTTTTCACAAAAACTTTGTCAAAATATCAGCAATTTGATCATCATTTGAAATTTATTGTACATTAATTACAGTTTTTTTTCTTGCAATCATACACAAAATAACTAATATCTATATGTTTAGAATTCTTGCAAAATTTACCATTATTGGCCAATGCAATTGCACCACTGTTTCTGTCATAGATTGTTACACTTTTGTGTAATTTCACATCAATGTCAGCCAAAACTCCTCTTGTGGGTAACACTTCTTCAACACAGTAACTAGTTCATAATATCCTGAATGGATAGATGTTCTTGACACTATCTTCTGCTTTTGTGATTTCTACATAACTGTGTTTCCAAACACTTTAGTTACTATTCCACTTGGTGACTTTCTATCAAGATATATCTGCCGCCCACTCAGCATCCACATATGCATTCATTTCTTCGCAATAATTTGATCCATAACTTAACTTTAGAGTTATTGTATGGTATAAATATTTCAAAATCCACAGTGCACATCTGTAATAAGTATCATCATAAGCACTTTGAAAATGACTCGGATAATTTACTTCATAGGAAACATCTGGGCATGTACCATTTGCAACATACAATAAGGCTCCTGTTAGGTTTCTGCACTTCAGTTTTTCATTGACTTTTTCAGCTAGTTACAGTTTCAAATTGTTTTCCATCGGTGTTTCAAACCTTTTTGACTCAACCTTATACTTCTCTGCCATACTTGTAATGTATTGACTTCTTGACTCAAGAGCATGTCCTTTTCTCATGGAATATATTCAATATTGATTCCCAAGTATTGATTTATTCTTCCTAAGTCTTTCATACAAAATTGATTACTCAACATTTTTTTCACTTCAACAATACTCTGCATTTCTTCTCCAAAAATCTATAAATCATCTACATATAATATATGTATCTTTTGTCACCTATGTATCCTGTATATAGGCAGTAGTCATATCCAGATCTTTTAAAATTAATTCTGCACATAAACTCATGAAAACCTGCATACCAGTCTTGTGGGCTCTCTTGCAGTTCATATAGTGACTTTTGCAATAGACACACTTCATTTTCTTCAATGTGGTAGCCCTCTGGTGGTTAAACGTATGCTTCAGATTTAATTCTCCCATTTAAAAATGCAGGTGCCACATCCATTTGTTCAATTTGCCATCCTCTTATACAAGCTGTAGATAATTGTACTTTCAATGTAGTCATTCTTGCAACTGGTGAATATATTTCTTTGCTTTCTACATACATTTGTTGAAATCCTTTTGCAACGGTTATTTTTTTTGGACTTTGAATTTGATTTTATTCCGTAAATTCATTTTACTTCTATTATTATCCACAGGTTCATCCACTATCTTCCAGGTTTCATTTTTCTCAAAGTTGCATATCTCTATTTTCATTGCCTTTTTGCACTTAGCAAACTCAGCTACTGATTGCTTCTTCATAGTTTTCTGGAACACTTGCGTCACAGAAATTTGCATAAACAACATAGTCATCATATTTTCTTGGTGACTTTCTTGCCCTTTGAGGTCTTATATTTCCCATCACCTTACTCTCTTCATTACTTACTCCGTCATCACTTTCAGCTTTGTCTCAGTTCCCTTGGTTTGTATTATCCCTTATATCTTCATCATGATGTCCATTTTCTTCAATAGTCCCACTGTATTCCTCTTTATTCTTTTGTTCATCTATATATTCTATTAATCTTGCAGTTCGTTCCACGAATCTCACATGTCTGCTAATGACTATCTTGTTATCAACTAACACTTTGTATTCTGTATCTGTATATCCTGTTAGTTTTTCTTTCACTGCTTTAACTCTCTGCTTATCAGAAAATCTGTATAATGTTGCTTACCAGTCAGGCCTCTCAAGCCAGTGTTGTTTAAATTGACATATATTAATAATGTTTTGGCTGCTTTACATATGAACCATATTTGATGTACAAATACTTTATAATAATTTTATTTTTTTAAGCTTTACATTTGAAAATGTACAATTTTTATATTTTTACTTTGGGTATTCTCTCTCTCTCTCTCTCTCTCTCTCTCTCTCTCTCTCTCTCTCTCTCTCTCTCTTTCTTTCTTTCTAATTTCAGGATATGTAGTTTTTTCTCGTATGCCAAGTGTCTCATATTATAATTTTTATTGTAAATTTGTGTAATCTCCACAGACAATAGCAGAATGTTCTGAGCATACATATTTGGCGCACTTATTATGTCATTTGGCCTTTTCTATCTTTCTTCTCTACACAAAATGCACATCTTCTCTTCTTAGCTGGTTCAGCTGCTCTTCCTGGATCCAGTGCTACTACTGGCTTTATTGACTTCTTTACTCTGCAAGTTGCTTTCCCAAATTGATGATGAAAGACTGAGTCTTATTTTTTCATTGTTGGCCAGCATCATACAAATTATGTATGCATACACTTACATCGATCAAGTTTAACAAAACCACCCATGTCAGTGTCTTTTTTTTCTTTTCACGCTGTAGCATCATGTCTTTTGGTCCATGGTGTCAATGCCACCTTTTGTGACATTGTACATCATTATAACTTCAGGCTTCTTTGCTTCTGATGGTAACACCGTGGGTTGATCATGAAGGGTGCTAAGACCGTGACAACTTCGTTCTTTTTAGGAACATAAGAGGCTATCATCACATCTGGCTGAAAACCAAATATTGTGGAATATACTTCACGTCCTTTAGGTGTAACAAATTCGGCAGGCAGTTCACCTTTGTTTTTCCGAATAGTACCGACTAGTGTCAGATCTTTTGACAACAAATAAAGAGCTAAATTGAGAGGTGTAAAAAAATTATCACAGGTCTCATCAGGTTCTTTACAACATTCTCTCCGAGCCGCAAGGCTCTGTTTCCTTCCCCCTTACCCAAATATAGCTTAATCTTCCAGCAGTAGCTTGTTTGACTGTCAAATAGCCCATATCTTTACTCCATATTTACCAGGTTTTGTTGGAATGTATTGTCGAAATGGACAGCAACCTCGAAATGTTACCAGTTGTTCATCCACGGTCATACACCATCCTGGATTATGGGCTTCCCTCATGGTAGTTTCCCACATGTCAAAAACTTCTTTGATTGGTTCCAGTATGTCAGCTGATCTATGTTCATGACGGGCTGCTGCATTGTCAAAGCGCAACATCCTCAGAATAAAATGGAAGCGGTTGTGAGACATAATTTCATTGAACAGTGGTCGGCCATTCTCAACATCCCAAAGCTGACTGATATCTTCAAGCACTAGTCAGAATCAAAATGCCAAGAATCTTTTTTGTTTCATGCAAACCTATATCCACCCAGTCCTTGTCAATCATTCAACCTTCCTTGTTGGTCCACATAAACACTTTCTCAATGAGGGGTACACAAAAGAACAACTTGAATCAAGACTACTCATTGTCCATTATCACAGTTCCTAACTGAACACCTTGTAGGTCCCTGGTCTTCTTTCAGTATATCCTTTTTGCTCTGCATACCTCAAATTTCAGCATTTCAGCTCATACTTCATTCCCATTCTGAGAAAACAATGTCACACTCAACAGAATTTGTACTAAACTGTTCTTTACCTTCTTTGTTACAGCATTCTTCATCATCTTTGCATTGCTCTAAGTTTTCAATAACGTCTTCTACTTCATTATCATCACTGGAAAATTCAAACTTACTAGGTGGGTTTTCAGAATCAGAAGACTGTTCCAACAATTTCCATATCTCATCTGATAGTCCTTTCCTCCGTAAAATTTTCAGTTTTTAGAACAGACCACTATTATGAAACAACGTAACAAAATAAATATGTGCTTATCACAAGGAGGACTGTTGAACACTCAAAGAATAACAATGAGTAAGTAATAAATGATGTAGCAGACACAAACGGCTGTCGGTCTGTGCAGTGTAACATACACCATGCACATTTAAAAAGTGCGTGTACCTGCTACAGCCTATGAGGCCGGCACGGGAGGAAACGTGAGCCAACTCTTTAACCTAAAACCATATACAATTTTTTATACCTCTTTTCCGAAATTGCGGCTAACAAGACAAATTAGGAAAAGTCATAAAATTTAATTAATATAGAATGCATAGGTACTAATGCAGAAGGTAGTAAAAATCACATATGGGCTTCTGAGCCCAATGATAGTTAGTGTTAAGATTCAGCTGTGACCTTCTTTCTTAAATAATTTTTACAAATAGAGTACTTCCATAGATTTTTTTAATTTTTACATCTGGTTTCCTTCCTGTAAGAATTTCCAGTGGTGTCTTTCTTATTTCTGTATTTGTCAACAGCCATTTCCAATGTAAGCTGCTGTTTTTATACATTCTAGCCAATATCTCCTGTCAATTTCTCCTTCAGTTATTAAACATCTTGCTCTGTCCATCAACATCCTGTTAAATCTTTCTGCAACTCCATTTAATTCATGAGTATATGGTGGAACTGTTTTTATATAAAAGCTCTCTTATTTTGCCAACCTGTAGAAGTCTCTTTTTAAGTATTCTTTTCCATTATCACAATTAAGTTTTTTAATCCTTTATCCAGTTTGGTTATGCATTAATCTTGTATATTTCACAAGGCAAGCAAACACTTCACTTTTATACTTTATGCAGTACACTTTTACAGCACGAGTTTAATCATCTACAAATGTTGCAACATATCTCTCACCATTATAGCTTGTAGGATTTAGTGGTCCATTTAATCACTATGTATGATTTGTAATACATCTCTCACTTTTCTTCAGTTTTTTTCGAAAGCTAAAATACACATTTTGTTTGTTCAGCATACTTCATACTACATATTCATTTACAATTTTATGCGGTAAACCATCTACTAATTTGTTTTCACACATTCTTTTCAAATTACTGAAATTGGTGTGAGCAAGAATCCTATGCCACTTTTCTTTGTCATTTGAAAAACACTTTTTATGATTTCGCATTTTTATAACTACTTTTCCATTTAATGTTTCCATTGTCTTTTCCATCTCAGCAATAGCAATAACTTTATTGTTTGGACCATACATTTCTGCTTCCTCTTTCTTAAACATTACACATTTATTCTGTTAGTAATTGATGAGACATTCCTCAAATTTTGATTCATACTTGGAACACAAACCTTTTTAACTTCTATTTCAAGCCATTTACTGTTTACATTAAAAAAAAACATTAACTTATTTTCTATTTTATTAGCTTTCAATGAAATCCATCAACTCTTTTACATCCACTGTGGATCTAATTTTTTACAACCAGAATAGTGTCCATCATTGTTAATTATGTGATCTGAAAATCCACTGCCTAATAGCCATGATGCATTTTTGTGAAATCTAGCATTACAACCTTTACTCACAATTAGCCATTACTTCCTTAAATGAAATTTTATCTGACCTCTCTTCAGCTGCTTGTATCTGGTATTGTCCTCGCATTGTTAGTCTTCCACTTCTTGTCCTTCTAGCTGACACCATACCTCTTCTTGCATTTGGATTTGTTCCTCGCCAGTTGTAGGTTCCCCTTAGCTTGCTGTTTCCTCTTGAGTGGAATCCACCTCTCCAATTTGAATACTTCACTTCTTCGTTTTTATTTGAAGGACAGTCTCTTTGATAACACAAATTTGTTTTCTTCTTAACTGCAAAAAATTGGACATCTTCTCCGCTTACTTCTCTCTTCTTGAATTCCAGTGAATTGCGGCACATATCCTTCTATAGAAGATGCATCCACCATTTCAGTCAGTTTGGACTGAATCAGGTCAGCTTGTTCCTGGTTCAGTTTAATATCAGGGTGGCATTGGTTTATAACCACCATTTTGATTCTAACTGTAGCGTAGTGAAAAGAGAGTCTGTTCCAATTTGGTTCTCTTGTGCTTTTTAGCATCCTGTTCTATAGACTTTGGGGTGCTGGAGTCTGAGTGGGGCCTTTTAATTCCACCACTAGGTCTAGCACTATCTTTGTCAGATGAGGTCATCTTAGTTGGTTTTTCAACCATCTAGGTTACCTCTTTCATCTTCTATTCTTTCAGACATTTCTTCCTTTGAGCCCTGAGAGTTTATTTGCCTGCAGGATCTTGTTTTTGCAATGTCTGCAGCTGATCCTCTACAGTGGTTCAGAGATGTTTTGTACTGTTAAGTTCTTCTTCTAGAGCTCCTTGAACAGTTTCAGGGTTTTGTTTTACTGCGACCATTTAAACCGCACGAGTATGGAGAAAAGATAGTTGACAAGGGCAAAGCATCCATACTGGGACAAAAAATAAATACTCTGGGAGGTTGCCTGGTATTCTAGAGGCTCTGTTAGTGACATCTCTCATGTGCTGTGCACCCCTTTGGCTCAGAAACACATAACACCTTGGGGTGTGGGAGTTGGTTTACAGTTTCCTATTCATTATTCAGAGACAAACTTACACAGTGGTTTGGTGAACAACTAAAACCACTGTGCAGGTCCTGGCAATCCACCACCTGCCAACACATCTGATACCCACTCAAGGTCCAGCTTTAGGGCTTGCAGGCAGTTACGCCACTCCAGAGGCTCCCCACTGTGGAAGCAATAGTAGCACTTGAAGATCAATTTGCTGCTGCAATTAGTCATGAAGTAGTATATGTGTAAAGGTTAACCCAAAAGAATGACAATGTAAACTGTCGTAGTACACTTAGGGAAAAAATGAAGTTAGCATATTCAGGATAATGCAGGTGTGCTATGGTTGAAATTGGCATAATGGAGCATAAAGGAAGAAAAGAATAAAAATGTATATTTAAAAGCTAGCAAAAATTTGAATTTACTACCTGGGAACATTTAAGAATTGTCATTGTATAAGGCTCTTTAAGATAACTGTTGATTAATTTGTAAGTTGTTTTTAGTATATAACTGGCTTATATTATCAGCAGAGGTTGGGGTTTGTGAAACATTTTAATTACAGTTAGTAGACACTTTTTAATAAAAGTTCATACAACAGAGCTCTAACATGGCTTTGTATCATAGGTGAATAATTACAATGTGGAAATACTGCTGTTGTTTTCATAGGATGCATTAAGATCTCCTTACCATTTTTGACCATTGCTCAGCAAGCCCAATTTTTATATCTTATTGGGATCAGTATACAGAATAGGATTTTTCAAAAATGTTCTCATAACCCGAGAAAGTATAGGAGGTAACTTCATATAAGTATTATTTATTCCATTCATCATCTCAAAAATCAAAGTACAAGCTGTGCAGATACCAGTACTTGGGTTTACTGTTACATAGTATTAGTGAAAAAAGTAGGTCTGTTACAAACAGCACTCGTTTAAAGACAAATACACCTGGCATTTGAAATATGGACTAATAAGTATCAGGTGTAGTTTGTAAGAAAATATTTTTAAACCCATTGTTACTTGCTGCAAAAGCAACAGTTAATGGAATTCTAGATGACTAAAATTGCAAAATTTTCAGCATTTCTTGACTTAAAATTAACATGGTTTTATCCATGCATATACTTCTTAAAGTAACCAGTGTTTCTTTGTGCAGGTCATGTTTAATATTGTTAAAATGTTGCTCTTGAGCATCTAAAACTAAGTGCAGTTTGCATTCTTATTTGCTGTGTTTCTTTGGTTATAGGAGAAGACTCCAAATTGGTGTATGGATATGCTCCTCCTTCTCCATATGGAACAGTTCCAGCTGCATATGGAAGTAACGGTGCAGATCCTCGAACTTATGAAGAAAATGGACCACCTCCAAGAGCAATCTTTGAGGATGAGGAGGAGCTGCGCAAACATCTTTCGTTGCATCCCTCCATTCCTTCACCTTCAGTTGATGATGAACAGAGGGGTAGGTTTCTTTTCTGAAGTTTATTTTTCAATCATTTACCATAGAGGCTAATTTTTATCTATTTATATTCTTTCAGTAAAAGCATGACGGCTTTATACACTTGAAATGATCATTAAGATGGGGAAAACAATTCTGGTAGGAAGTGTATTTCATGCATAGGAAGTATATTTTATTCATTTCATTGGAAGTATACTTTATTGTACTTATGAAGAATTTGTAATTTTTCACAGATTGAAAGAGTCCAATCTTTTATGATCACAACTAGGTGTACACAGTATACAACTCAAAGTAGTATTAAAAGTTTATAGAAAGAAAATAAATTTGGAAGGGAGTTTTTTTTTTTCCTAGTAGTGTTTAATGCCTGTTCTTACTATATATTGTACCACAAGTAGTGGACACTGATTACATATGCAATGAAATATGTGGGAAAGGAATTTTTGGGAAGGAAATATTCCAGGCCAAAGTTTAGGATACCTCCCTGTCATTTGCCAGTTATGAGACTG
The DNA here is from genome assembly GCA_030765065.1 of Deroplatys truncata. Classification (NCBI taxonomy): domain Eukaryota; kingdom Metazoa; phylum Arthropoda; class Insecta; order Mantodea; family Mantidae; genus Deroplatys; species Deroplatys truncata. The sequence goes on from CM060990.1 coordinate 152,624,256, forward strand.
GGGAAAACCTGGAAAAAATTGTACACAGAGAGGATGGTCCTGGCGGTATTTGAACCATGAACCTCCTCACTTTAATACATAGACTTCTTGCTTGGTTGAATGGAGACTTTGGATTTTAAAATCCTTTCATGGAAAGAAAACTTGTTAAAGTACAAAGTGCCAATTGTAAAAGGAATTGGGAAGGTTGTGCAAGTCGTTAACTTTAGGTTTGGAATGAGGGTGCAGGTTTCTAAGTTCCTGGAAATGTGGAATCAAAATTTCTAGCATAATCAGAGCAATATTCTTTCATCATGTTTTTTTTACGATGTATGCAGAGATGTTACTGATATTTTTTATATTATTATTATTATTATTATTATTATTATTATTATTATTATTATTATTATTATTATTATTATTATTGAGGGTGGGAGAGCACTACCAGTGAGATTCCCACAGACTATGTTGAATGGAATAGTGTTATTAGCAGAAGCATATTACAAACATTTTACAAGAAATAATAATAATAACAATAATAATAATAATAATAATAATAATAATAATTAATAATAATAATCATCATCATCCTTTATAGGGCAGTAATATCTCCTTGGCAGGGATCTTACAAAATTCCTTCATCCACATGTATAAACTTGTTTCATTTTCCCTAGTTCTGCTCTGAAACTTCTTTTGTGGAAACTCACTCACTGTAGTGATTTTGATGGCTGTTTATTAAGTCTTCTATTTTGATGTTAAATCTCATGTTGCTCAGCTATATGGTGACTATGAGACCTAATGCAAAGTAAATAAATATCATAAGGACCGTAATAAGCTTCATGATTGTTATTGCAAGCTTTTGCCCACTGAGGGGTATTAATTAATGGTGTGTTTTAAGTTCAGATATGATTCCTGGCAACCAAGAGAAGAAAATAGTAAGAACATGTAAACAAACAGTAATACAACATTATATTTAAGCTGTAGAAGTTCCACTGGGACTCAAGAAAAATTGCAGTGCATGACTGTATGATTATTCACCCCAAGCATATTATCCTTACGTTTTTGGACCAAAAAATGACTTCAAAATAGGCATGTTTGAATTATTCCAAGAATTCAAGAAAAGATCCTAGGCTTGCATTAAAGTGTTGTTGCAATTTCATAGCTCTTCTATGTTATGTAAGCCGTTCTTTTTCAATATTCTAGAAATTCTAACTTTTTGGCCCTCAAAGTGTGCAACAAGAACTTCTAGCAGCAGTGAATGAGTCCTTATTTGTGCAAATACTACACATGCACTTCAAATAAACCAAACTGCCTATCGATGGTGCAATTCCCTTTCCTTCCATATATAAAATCACACACATTTTAAAACATGGTGTAACTGTAAACAGCTGCAGTTGGCAAGGCAAACACTATACACTGCAGAATAGTGAATATATAACCAGATGGAGTGGAAGCTGGAGAAAGCACTGTCCTCGACCATAAAAAGCATCCCTTAGAATCAGCAGCTGCCCAAGGACAGCCAAACTTCCAAGAATTTCAAAGCTAACCTACCTACCTGTCTGCCTTGCCAACCCACCCCACTTTTCCCATCCACTGCTATTAATGAGAAAATGAGCTACATGATATACAGTGTGAGGGTGTATAGTATTCCAATCAATATCTGATTTTGGAAAAATGTAGTGTATTACACAAAAAATAAAGATAAGGAAAACATTTAAAAATTAGTGTGCTTAAATTATGCATGTGTGAAAGATATACATGAATATATGATAATTGCTCATGTGAAACATAATAGTCATAATATCTGCATCATAGTTCAAATTAATTGCTTTACACAGGCTACCAATTGTATATTTCTCTGTGAACAATAACTCTTGACCCTATGCTCACTATTTATTCCTAAGTCATTGTGCATTTCCAGTTATTTTTCACCTTGTACAGCAACTGTCCTAAATTTATACAGTATTTTCTAACCATTTCTGTTATTGCAATTCCTCTATCTATTTTAGAATTTGTATCTTTAACATATGTACTCTTCCGTGGATTATTATGTGATTAATGTCTACTCTTCTTCCGCACATAAAACCTCCACTGTCCTCTCAACCTTCACATCCCTGTTCTCATCCAGACTAACCCTTCCCTCTCATTTTTGTTCACCTTGTCTAAATATGTATCCTTTCCACATTTGTTTTTCACTTGATATAAAATATTAATAAATAATCTCTTTTCTTATACTAAATGGATTTTATATTTCATTGTCTTCAGATCTTTTTCTGGCTTCTTTCCAGAAACCTTGCATGTTATTTTCCCTTATTCTCTGCATATCTTCAACCTGTTACTATACGTGTTAGTTTATGTTAATTAGCGATAAAAACATTTTTTGTATTTTACATTGTGAAGTTATTTTGTTTGCATAATAGTTTGTTTTGGATCGTTAGAAGCATAAATGTAAATTGCAATAAGACGCAAATTTTGTAAATAAAGTGGAATAGCAAAGAATTCGTAAAGTAGCATCATTTTTGGGGGTTCAATATAAATTTGCAGATTATTTTCATATTCTGGAAGTAAATGTTTGGTAAACAGCAAAATAGGTTTAAAATAGAGAGTTCAACTCAAGTTGAGAGAAAATGCTGACGATGGGAACAAGCCATCTCCCGAAACGCGTTCAAGTAAGAATGTTATAGTGATGTAGTGTAACAACCCTCAACTCTCTATTTTAAATTATGACACATCACTGTTACTAGCTTCTAAATCTTCAAAATTAGTCAGCAAAATAGGTGTTGCAATAACTTTGGTTTATGGCCTGATTCTCAGCGGCTCATCAAGAGCGGCAATTATGATGTTACAAGCATCTATCTAGTGACCAGAATCATTGTTGTTGGAAACTTGGAAGGCAAGTATTACTGAGTTATTGTAGACAACATATTATAATGGTTTCGAATACAGCATGCCAAAGGTAAAAGTAATGTTACAAGAGCATACTATGGAGTTCAAATCTGAAGGTTACATTGTGTCTTCTGACGTGCTGCTTTGTAAATATTGTGAGGTGCGACTTGATTTTCGGCATAAAGATGCACTGGACAAGCACAAGATATCAGACAAATGCATGCAATGCTGAAAAGCGCTGCCCAAGCTTGTGCTAATACCCCGCATGTGGCCACATTGCAAGAAATGCTAACTAATGCAAGATGAGTGAAAGGTATAAAAGAACAATTTATTTTAGATACTACCAATCATTTGTAAAGGCAAATATACCAGCCAAGAAACTTCATCATCCTGCAATCTGAAATTGGATGAGCAATTACATTCAAGGTGGTGTAGGGTATTTACCGACTATCAACTGGATTCGGCAAAAATACATTCCAAAGTTGGGACAGAAAAAGCAAGAGAAAATAAAAGAGGACGTGAAAAACAAAGATGCGTTATTATGCGACGAAACAACAGATAAAAATGGTAGTTGCATATTCAGCATGTTGCTTTGTCGCACTGTGCCAGCAGCAGAACAATGTACACATCTGGCTTTGTTGGTACTGCTGGATATGGCCAATGAACCAAACTGTTCAAATGCTATTTTGGATACCCTGTGATCATACAACATTGAAAATGATTGTGTCATAGTGATAATAATGGATTCTGTGCATTAAATGACATTGTGTGTGAATACCCTGAAAGGTTTAATAAAAGAGCTGAATCACATCCAGTGCTGGGCCCACACAATAAACCCTGTTGCGAAGTTTTTGAAGACAAACTCAATGAACTTAACCTTGCAGTTGTGAAAATGGAAAAATGCACTCCTGAACACTAGGAAATGCAAAAATAATTACATATTTTTGAATCCTATGCCAGTGTGTTCCAGATGGAACTCTTAATTTAAATCTGCAATGTACTTGGCAACCCATATTGAGGATATAGCAGATTTCTTCAAGATCCTTGAAGATGGGAATGCGGATACACTTCTTCAAAGAAGCTGCTGCAACTAACATCCAAATATAAAATTGCAAGTTGTTTATGTGTCAGTAGTCTGCTGCCCAATTATGGAACTGATCACTTTCTTGGAAGGGTCATCATATCCCACCATACATCTACTTATTGGAAAAAATCAGTGATGTGGAAGTAACACTCAAATTATTCAGTGAAGGGGTATTTACTCAGATTGTATTAGAAGAAGTTAAACATCTACCAACAAAGGTAAGACTGGCTGTTGAAACCAAGATAACTTGTGCTTCACATGGCATCGGTGAAAATTAGACAATTGAAGATGACTGATCCAGGTCAGAAGATTTTTCAAGCCATAGGCTCCCTATTTGATCCAAAATTTGTTTCAAAGCTCATGTTCCTTACAGAACTACTTAAGCTTAAGGAATGAGGCCATTGGGAAAACAAGAATTTGTAGAATCTCACAGTGTTAACCTCACTACCTTCAACATGTTGGCAAGGAGGATCATGTGCAAGTGAAGGTGGTAGAGGTACTTTGCAGCCTGAAACCATCTCATCCAGATTATGCTATTGCAGCACTGAAAAGTGTGTGGTTTCCATGCTTCAGTGTTGACTCAGGGAGACTGATACCAGCAAATGCAGAGGTACTCACTATGTTATGATTTGAATAAGGTAATGTCACTCTTGATACTTAGGATGTTAGTAATAAATAAGTTTTGGTTTTCTTTAGAACACTTTTCTCTCAATTTCAGGTAATTCAAAAATGAGCTCCAAGGTGTGAGAAGTGCTAATTGACTGAAATTTATTGACGTTTGCATCTGTAGTTGTTTTCTTTTCTCCCCCCCCCCATATCTGACTGAATCTTCAGAATAATGTTGATCTTCAATTTCCATTGTAAAGGATTGTAATAAACACTCCATAGCCTAAATTATTTTATTTATGCTATATAATAGTGTCTTTCCCTTATATTAAATTAAAGAAGCATAATCAAATTGATTGCAGCAAGATTTTCATAATACGGAGTTAATATTTGTCATGGCAGCAAAGCCACATTTCTTTGGCATTTTTTAAAAATATAACCTCCTATATCTTTGTTATTCATGGCACTGCCCATTCACGCAGTCTGTGAGACATTGAAGTTATGAGCAGCAAAGAAATATGGTAAAAAATTGTGATTTGGTTGCTCACCATTAAAATCATAGAATAGATTTGTTGAGATAGAGAAACTATAAAAACACAAAACAACATATTTTGTATTTCAAATCAACACAAATGTAAAAAATAAAACCATTTTATAACACCTCTACCTATTCATAAATTGCTCTGCAATAAATGTACCCAACACTATTTTAAACATTCTTTTTAGACATTACCTTCATCTAATTTCCATCCTTTACAAATATTGCAAGAATCTTTCTATAATCAAATCCTTCCTCATGCATCTCATTTCCATTTGTACAACTTCCTTTGCCAGTTCTCTTGCTACCCACGTCTCTGCAAAACATTCTGGACCAAGTCAGTAGGTTTCCATTCTCCATCAATTCCCCAAATTTTAACTCCATGTTAGATTCTGGCCTCAACCATTATATTATATATTCTCTCCAGCTATTTTACTTCCATTTCTGGTGACTTATACAAACATCTGATTACACACAAAACTCCTTTTACATTCCCAATGCTAGTGTTTTGCTTCTCCGTTTTTCTCCTCTGTTTCCTAAATACATACAGTTATGCACTACTCTACATTCCTTTCCTGCCTTTGACAATTTTTCATATTTACTTAATTTACAGCTTTTCTTGAAAACCATGATTTGGGTTTCCTGTTTGTTCATATTTAAACCTCAGGGTTCACAATATTAATTATCAATTTCCCCAAGGTGTATTTTTAAACCTCTTGTGTGAATTATCCAACAAACAAATCATCTACAAATAGTAACCCTACAATGTGATAATTACTTATATTTGGTATATGTATATTCTTGTTGTTTAAATCTATTACTATATCATTGATGTATAAATTAAACAAAGCTGGACTTAACTTCCATCCTTGTCTTAAACCACTGTTTTGGTCTTTCATCATTCATTTCCTGTTCTCTGGTTCTTATCAAAAGGTATTTTACCTGCATAATGCCTTTAGAATGCAAACCATTAATTACTAAACCCTTTTAGTGATAATTTATACCAAAGTGCTTGAAACTCAGTATTATCATATGATGAAACATAAGATACCTCAGTTTTACTCATTCTGAAAATCTGAGCTTCTTTCCATCATGACTTTGTCATAAGATCTAACTTTGCCCTTTAGCTTGGAACACTTCAGGTTTCCTCACAAAATAAACATGTAAATTAAATATGTCAACTTTCATGCTTTGTAAACTACAAGTAACTTAGACACACTGTAATTTATTGACTAATTTTGAAGATTTAGAAGCTAGTAACAGTGATGTGTCATAATTTAAAATAAAACACTGTAATTTAATTTAAAGAAGCTTGTAACAATGAATCAGGGAAATGACTGAAATATTCGGAGTCAAAGTAGTGACACTCTTGCTTCACTTAGTGTTGTTATAACCAACACAACTGGCCGAGGTCATGTATAGACTCTTAAATGTCAGGTCGGTGGTTCAAATTCTGCCAGGACCATCCTCACTGACTGAGGTTTTCCTCAGTCATACTCATAAGTGGTAAATACTGGGGAGGTACCCAAACTTAGGTTTGGAATGGTTCCTTTCCCAATTATATCATTTTGTGTAGCACCAGTGCCTATCTGTGGTGTTGCATGTACATAGTAAGAATGGGCGTTAAACAGTATTTATAAAAGAAACACCATTATTGAAAACAGGACATATTTTGGCAGTAGTTGCTTCCATCCTCGGCTATAGATAGATGTTATTGTTGTGCGTGGTGTGATAAATCTGGTGAAGATGTGTGATGGCAGAACTTAAATATTCATAATCCAGTGTTGGTTTTTATTGATGAAAAAGATTTTCTAAATATGATGCTCTTGCTTTAGCAAATCTGTATTTGTGTCTATTTCATAATTGGTATTCTAGAAATGTGCTGCAAGTGCTAACTTTTTTATTTGCTCATATTTTGTTTTGGATAAATTCACTGTTAAAAATGTTGATGTTTCTTGTAGCTTTGCCTATGTATACTTTATTGCAATCTGTGCAATTGATTTTCTAGATTCCTGGTTTGAAGTTTTGTGGTTCCAGTTCCGTAAGTTTTTAGGATTGTATTTGTTATGAGGAGTTGGAATAATAATATTTATCACAAAGATTTATTCAAGTTTATGTGATAATGAATGATGAGTTTTTAATTTCTTTTTGTCTTCAAGAGTGAGAGTGTGGAGACATTGCACATTATCTATTCATCTTCTTGTGTACTATTTGAGAACTGAAACCATCAATGAGTGCTGTTTTGACGATATGCAGATATTCCTCTTTGTTTCTTATTTTTACAGAGAGAAATTGATTAATCATTTCACAGGACTGTTGAAGATTGCATGCTGTTACTAACATATCCATAATTTAAAATACAAATAAATAGACAAGACAGCATTTGTAGCACATTTCTGGAATTATAATCATGAAATAGAGATGGATATAGAATTTATTTAAAGGTGAGTCGGAATTGTTACACTAACATCACTTAAGTTTACTCACTTAACATGTTTCGGGAAACGGTTGTTCCCATCCTCAGAAGCTAATCCGAAGCTGGTTGGATTAGCTTCTGAGGATGGGAACAACCGTTTCCCGAAACATGTTAAGTGAGTAAACTTAAGTGATGTTAGTGTAACAATTCCGACTCACCTTTAAATAAATTCAATACACATCACTGTTTCTAGCTTCTTTTCATTACAATATCAATGGATATAGAGTTGCTAAAACAAGTGAGTCACACTTTAGAACTCTCCATATGGGGAAAAAAAACACTAGGTTATGCATTTTGAAGTTCTGACAGCAGATGTTTTCACCAGGTTTATTTTGCCTCTACTGCATGTGCAGCACCACCAAAACCAATCTATCTTCAGCTGATGGAAGCGATTGCATCTCTACATTGGCTCTAAATACTTAGATTAGATTAGATTAGATTGTGTTCTGTGAGTTCACTAGCAGCCGTAAAGGCTTGTGAACATAGAACATGTCAAGGAAATGTACAAAAATTACATATAAACATAAATATTACACAGAATATGGAACATTTGAAATAAAATAGACACATACTATATGCATGTCAAGGAAATGTACAATTAAGTTACATATATACATAAATATTACATAGTATACAGAACATTTAAAATAAAATAAAGACATATTATACACAAAATGAAGCAAAACAAGTGTAATTTTGTACAGAGTTGAATACCTCCTTACTGTTATAAGGTTAACATACGTATAGGCAAGAACAGTTATTTTAACATTCACTAGGATTTTACCTTTGTTCGTCTGATCATTTTGTTCTATTTGATTTGTAATGCATAGCATTTACTGTCAGTTCTTAATATACATATATTTAAATAGCTTCATTAATTCTAGAGCAGGCATCAAATATGACTGGCAATTGTCATTAATATTTACTAATACTACTTACAGAGCTATATAAGTATTATCTAATGTGATGATAAGCCCATTGAAAGAAATATTAACATTGTAAATAGAATGCTCAGATGTACTATGTAACAGAATAGCTCACATTTTAAAATATATAAATACTGAATAAGGATTTACCGTATCAGGTATTCCTTTAACAGCAGCAAACTTTGAATTATGTCTACAGGATCATGGGAATTTTGTGATGTGATTAAGCTTTTGGGTTTATATAAACATCTGGATAAATGTGCTCACGTGGAAGGTTTCAATACATGTCAGCATTAAATTATGGATTTGTTTAACTTTTTAATTCAATTTCTCATGCTGAGTTTGCATATTTCAGGTATGCGGTGGCGAGATCCGAACCTCACTGAAGTCATTGGCTTCCTCAACAATCCAAATAATGTAATAAAAGCAAATGCAGCTGCCTACTTACAACACCTGTGTTATATGGATGATCCAAATAAACAAAAGACTAGATCGTTAGGTGGAATTCCACCATTAGTGATGTTGCTAAGTCATGAAAGTCCGGATGTTTATAGAAATGCATGTGGAGCTTTAAGGTACATAGTTTTCCATATCTTTATTGAAATTTATGTTTGCACTTCAAACACATGTATTTATATGTAGCTTATTAACTACATAGTTAAAAATTGGAGGGCAAGACATGATCCAAATGTAGAAATTGAACATAAATATTAAATAATGGTGATGGAGCAGCACTCAAGAATTACTATTAAAAGAAATGGACGAATGATATGATATAGTCCAAGTCCAAGTATTTACTTTACCAGGATAGCAGAAAACCTCTGGAGTGAAAGAACTGTTTCCAGGCAGGTTATTTCAACAGTGGATCAGATCCATTTCTGACGGGCACAACAGATATAACGATTATATAAAGTTGACAAATATTTCAATATATTGTCGTGATTAGGGACCTACAAAGGTTGGTATTTTTTTCTTCTAAAGCATTATTTTCCCCCAAAAGTGATGTTATTTTTTCATATTTTAGGGATACAATTGGTATTAAATTTGTAATATTAACAAAATCAACAAATCCATGGGACATGATAATAAGTACAAACAGAACAAATTTCACTCAAGATGCACTATTGCACTCCTGTATTTATTTTGTCTGGGTTATATCAAACTGAGAAATGTTAGCTTTCAAATGAAATTGCTCTTTTGGCTAAATTATATATATTAATTTATATTTCTTAATATAATGAGCTGTATGTTAAGAAAACAGAAATAAGCTGCAAAAATTTGTCTATGTAAGCTCGAAAATACTTCTGCAATAAATGAACCTGGGAATGGAATAGAAATTAAGTCTGTAGTGATTTTCTGTACAATTTAATACCGCTGTAAATCATTCCCACAGTTTGCTATATTTTTACTGGATAGAGAAACTGCTAAAGGAAAAAAAGTTAGTGGTTAAGTGAGTAGTAATTATAATAAGTATTTAGAGAAGACATATGTATATTGTTGTGAACATTGCATTAATAACCCAAACAGATAGTCTGAATGCAGAATAAGAAGTAGGGGAGCATATAGCTATCTATTTCTGCACATCCATCGACTTTTATGCATTACACACATGCCAGACTGTAACTTAAAAATATATATGCTATCAAGGTTTAATGCATTATCATGCAGATTATATCAAAGTAAAAAAAAAGGCATTTTATATTGCATAACATGCAGAAGTAAAGTAGACAAGAATTGGAATAGCAAATGGCGGCTCCCTTAATAGTCAAATTACAATATACTACCAATTATCTGGGCTAATCACTAGGAATAGTTATCCAGATGATGCAAAAAAAATGGATAATATAAATGTTGATTATTTTGCATGTACTGTGTAATAGGTATATAGGCCTACTTTAGAATGTACATATTATCTATTTCAATTCATATGTATTTACTGTAATACACTCAGTAGGTGTACAGTACACAGGTAACATTTTATGCATAAGATTAAAATTCACTTACAGTTTATTTCATAGAAAATAAAACTACATATATTTGTTTACAGTACCAACTTACATAATTTGCCTTGAAGTAGTCGTCGATACTTTTCTGCCTAATAATTAGCTTCCTTATTGCAATTTGTATTACAGTAATGTAACAGTATTCTAAACCCTGTTGTTCCAATCAGTCCAAAGTGTTGGCACATTGCAAAGTCTCAGTGTGAGAAATGCAAGTTCATAATCTTTTACTCCTTCCACTTAATTTTCTCCATTTTCTTCATAATCCTCTTGAGTAATGGTATCAACACTATCCTGGTCAGTCAAGCTTTAGAAGCCTTTATCACATTCATTACTTTTAAACCAGTCACTCAAATTTTCTTCATCAACATTTTTGTAGCCCCAGCTTTGTTTCCTCCCACAGTTAACCCAACTCTCTTTCATTTAGTTCACAACAGATTATAACACACAATACAGTACACAATTTTAATGGAAAATTACATTGAGAACATCAACAACACTTAGAGAGCAAGTGTACATAAATACAGACTGACCATCTGTATGATGTACTGAAACAGGTATAGCTGCAGCTCAGATTCCCTCCCCCTTGTTCTTTCACAAAGGGGCATTGCTTTTCCCAACCCCTCAGTAGAAAACCGTTAATATTCAAACAGCAAAGTTTAGCTTGCAACCTACCATTTTGGTTTGAATTCCAGTATAATTTTGTCATAATTGCTAAATATTTTTTAAATATAAGCCATGCAAGGGTAATCAGCAAACCAAATAAACTGCCCATAATCTAGAGTATACTGTATGCATAGTATTCTCAGTTTCATTTTATCTGTTCTGGAATAGTTGGTCCAGGTCGTACATCATAGACAAACGTATATTATTGTATGTTTTCATCCATATCATACAGCTGGCAGTTCTGAATTCCAGAAAGTATTTTGGTAGACTGCTTGCTGTTTGAAGTTTGTTCCAACAATTCTGCATTTGCACACTGATTTGGTGTTACAACAAACTTCTGGTACTGCCAGAATCAGTATGTAGCAAATAGCACTTACTGAATCTGACCAGTGAGCGTTGCCACACCAAGGCATCACATTAGACAATCATGGACCATACATGAACTAATCAGAGTGTGTCAAAGTCTGGCAGTTTGTGCCATATATATGTACTACTCTTTACTGCCTGGTTCTATTACCATAACAAGCATCATTTAACCATAGACTTTGGCGGACAGCATGATTGGCTAGCAAGCTTATTTCATGACAGTCGTTTGCTATGGGAACTGTGAATGCACAAAAAACATGATACTTGTACATCTATATGATGTTTAATTCTTGCTATACTCAGCTTTTGTTTTTAACAGTTATCTTGCAAAATATATTTTAGGACGTGTTGGCAGCTTTTGTAAAAGTATACTCATTAGTCAGTGACATAGTCTGGCCAAGTCTACAGCTAATGCAAACCATATGGTGCTACTATTTGCTAGTAAATCTGGCAGACTCTGATTGGATCAGAAGGTTGTTGAAATGTTTGACTCCTCAAAGAGAATGTCATTGAGAGTTCTTAAATGATCGTGTCAGACAAGCAGAGATTGACCATCGATGCCATTTATGAAAAATCAATGGTAACCATTGACAAAATTACGCATCTTTGAAATTCCGACAAAATCAATGCAGAACTGTTCTTTCAGACTAAAATAAATGCAAATGCACATTATTTTATAAAAACTGTGGAGATGCATTATTCGCATGAAAATCGCATAATTCACGCCAAAATTCACTTTATCGCAAATGCAAAAAATAAGGTCCCTAGTGATACAATTCCATCTTTAATTAATTTATATCAAACCTAAAATTTACTTATTTATACTCCTGATCTTTCTGGTGTGTATAAGTGATAATACTTGATCTCAAGAATGAGCCCAGTACACTATGATAAATAAACTGGAAATGGTACTATATTTCATATATACAGAAATTATGCTGTAACTTTAAGGCCCTCTCCATGTTGAATTCCCTTTTCCTTTAATTAAAAAGAACTGTCACAAAAATACGTACACAACCATTTATAGGCATGCCATTGTAATGTTCACTTTAAATTTTGTCCCTTGGAGGCAATTTCACCATCACCCTTGTGAAAGCACATTGGTGCATTAGATGTCGGTATAAGCTTTCAGTCATGAATGATTGCAACAATTGAGATGGAAAGTGTTCCAAGAATGTAGAAAAGAAAATTCACGGGAAAACTACAAAGTATAGCTAATCACTGGAATGTTCCAATTACTTAATGGAAGCATACTTAAAACTGTCTAACTACGGAAACCATCTCTGCTTGGTATGAAAATTTGCAGAGGAGCCATTCTCCCTCTGTATCTATGGAGAGAGAGGAAAATGGCAAAAAAGAAAAGGCAAGACAGTTCCCATCCGTGAAAGAAAATAATCCATGAAGCTATAACAAATCACAAAGCTGGAGAAGTTTTCATTCATTCACCGTCCACTAAAGGGCATAAACGTATTAAAAGAAAAAAAAGTAAAGAAACAATACTATACCCCCGCCGCTGTATCTTTGCACTTGACAGTTCGTGTGGCTTCGCGTAAGGTTGGCTACATTGTGGCTGCAACGTTGCCAGAGTGGTTAGTAAACAACAGCAGCTGATTGTTCTCCTTTCTATCGTATCTAAGCCACATACAAAAAATAGCGAACGTCAATGAATAATAACTATTTCGTATTATTATTATTGTTAATTGAAAATAAGCGATATAAGCAGCTTTGGTATGGTCGGATACTCCTTTCTATGATAATAGGCATAAATGTGTCTACGTATGGCATCTACGTTTGTCAAGCAGGTGTACCTCGATCAGCTCCAAGAGAAGAGTTTTCATGTCAGCTTCGATAATTGGTGCTAGCTGATTATGTGAACAACGGTTCATGAAATATATACTAGGTAATATATAAAAAATAATTGGAGCATTGAGTGTGTCTTTGACTCAAAATTAAATTATTAATTTGTGTTTCACTGTGTTAAAAGTGTAATTAATGTTTCCTCAACAAAATCATGGAATGTTATGCACAAAACATTGTTGAAACCCTTTTATATTCACTCCATTATGGGGGTTTAGAACACAGGACCGAGATCTACAGCATCACATCACACTTTCCTAACACGAGGTTCGACGGGGGCAAGCTAACAAAATACTTAATAACACCTGAAAACCACTGAAATATTATTAAATCTACATGAATTAGAAAGGATGGGGCCACCTATGTAATTAATTCACATATTATAAAGTTAGATGTCAATTATATTATACCAAAAGAGAGTGATACAGATTACCTTCTTGTTTGACGAAGCGCCATCCTAAACACGTCTTGCTCTATTCACTAGCAAGACTCGAAAGAGAGAGTCAACTACTTGCTTCCTCAAAACAAAACCAGTTAACCCCTCCCCTTCTACGTCACTACCTGTTTACATTGCCAACCTAAGAGTTAACCATACAGAATTACACACCACATATTCTTACAGTATTACCAAACCACATATTCTTACAGTGTTACCACACCACATATTCTTACAGTATTACCACACCATACGCCACAACATTACCTCTAGCATTTACAGCAACAAGCACTCTTCATTTATTAACAGCATTCACCACATCTATATTAGTCCACATTTTCAGTCGTTTCATTAATTTTTGTAGTGCACTATGCTATTAACCCCATATACAGTCAACCTACTAAATGGCCCCTTCATTTAGTGATATTGGGTAAGCTGATGTGTGTGCAGTTGGTAGTTGAAAGGTTTAGGCTTATTTTAATCTTGCAAAATACCAGAAATGTCAATGGTGGTTTTGTGTTACTGATTACAAAGGCTTGATTATAAAAGGCACTGGAAAGTCCCTCAACTGCAACAGATTTGTGATTCCCCCTCCCAGAAAATTTGCGTTCAATTGTACAAGTTTTTGTTTCATGATTCTCCCTATTTCTCTTCCTGTACTGTCTTCTGCCTCCTCAATTTTGTGTGGATTTCCTCGGTGCAGTTGTTCAGGCTTCCCACAAAAATCATAGGCCGATAGATTGAAAGATCTTGGGGGTCACAGAACATTACTAACATTCTATCCTTGAAAATTTCCTTTCAGTGAGTCCCTGTTGTATGCATTGTTACCTTGTTTTAAAATATGTTTGACAACATTGGTCAGGTGTTCGAAAAGTAAACTAGAATTTTGTTATGTATTTTCTGACATTGATTGTGTTGTCAAAAAAATATTGGCCTAGGTATGCTTTATGCACTTATAGGGCACCACACTCTCAGTTATTCATCATGCACCAGATAGATGTTTTCTGTACTCCATAATCTATTCTTTTTTCTCATATAAGTGAAACCATTTATTGTTGTGGAGGTGGGAATCAACTGTAGATACACTATATCACCAGTAACACTTTGCAGAACCCAGTTGCTAAAGTTCACATTAATGACACGATTTTGTAACAACTCGTGCACTAACATAATTCTGTAGGGTTTGAAATTGGAAGTTACATGGCTCTAAACACTGCACTCATAGAGACACCTGTCTTTTAGGCAAGCTGATCAAGAGATTTCTGTAGAGTATGTTCTAATCTATCCCTGATTTAATCAAACTTATCTGTAAGTACATGCAAGTTTTTCTTGGCCTTTTATTTAACATAGATCCTGTTACCTTAAATTGATTCATAATGCTTCTCTCTGGTCTGCTCCTATAAGGAAATTTCCCTCAGAACTTTCTTTGCATTCATAATAACTAGGAGTATTTTCTATGCTGAGAAGTGGTGTTCTGCTGGCCTACTACATTTTGTGGTGCCATTCCATTCACTTTATAACCAAAACATTGTGTTGTGTATATTCACTACTGTGGCTAAGTGCAAACTGAGGTGATGCCTCACATGTGAAAATTGAGATTATCTGTAGCACTATGGTGGGCAAGGACATGTAATCTGCTGCAGCAGCTGAGTGGGCTCTGGGCAATAGGCTTAAACTACTTTATATGCATTATGTTGTTCTGCAAAATTGTTTTTTCAGGTTCAAAATGCTAAAGGTTTAAAACTCCTATTGAAACTAAATATAACAGCTAGTCAAAAGTACTTCATATTATAATGCAAGCAAGACATTACTCCAGTGCAACACAGTCAAACCACAATGTTTGTAATGTACTCATGTGTATATCCTTTTGTCTTGTACAAGGGTAAAATGATGTTTCTGCTGTAGCAGTATGAATAAACAGTTGCAAAAAGCAAGCTTTCTAATCATAGAACAGTAGTTCTTTTGCTATTCGACTTCTGTCAGTCATTCTTAAACGTGTAACTTCTGAAAAGGAATTTTTTATCAGAAGTGGCTTTAATTGTTGATGCAGCAAAATGTTGGCTAACATTAATAGATTTACTATGTGTATTGAACTTGCTTTCATGAAAGCATACTCTCTTTAGTATTTTCTTTCAAGCTCAACATGAAACAAAGTAAGAAGTATGGAAAGAAATTTTTCTCTAGCCCTTTCACTGTGAAGTATATTATCTCACTGCTATGGACCGGTATCAGTCAGAGCATTCTCTGCTCTTTCATAATCATCAGATTGTTTCATTTCTTCTCTTGTAATGATGTCTGTATGACCTAGGGTTTAGTGTCTATTTCTCAGTGATGTGTATTTACCATAGATAGCATTTCATGTCCATTATTGAGATGAGCTTAAGTATATACACTCTCCCACCATAATATTTTTCTAATGTTGCTCTTTCTTATGCTGAGGAAGGTAACATACTATCATATTATCTTTATTAGGGTCATCAAATTCTTTGGCAGGCTCACCCTTGTCTCATTTGCCTGCATACTTTCTTGTGTGTTGCATACCCAGCGTCAGGATTGCTTTTGGATGCATTTTTTACTGGTTTGGGTTCTATTTTTAGGGCATCTGTTTTGAATAAGGTTACAGTTTTGCATTTTGCTATTTATAGTATAAAACACCCATGATATTATACTGTAGGTTTAAGCTTGCAATCTAATACTGTGTGCACGTACAGAAAGCATGCAGTACAGGGGAAGCAAGGCCAGCATGGCCAGTTAAACACAAAGCTGCTAAATGTTAAAAAGAAGAAAGCTCATGTGGTCTCCTTTATATATTTTCATAAAACATTTAAACTCGGAATATAATATTCACAAACATGTGCTTCAATAAACGTATTAGTTCCATGTTGCACATTTCTGGTACTGACAGTGAATTGTTACCTTTCACGTTTCCAATGGCATCTCAATAAATTTGTATGTACAGTAAAAGTTTGTTAATTTGAAGCCACTGGGACCAAAAATCTGAATGTCAAATTGTGTAATTTTGAAATACCAAAATAGGAAATGAAGTATGTACTTTAGACAAAAAATGGGTAATTGTAAATTAAGTGTGGTCTTGTATAATTAATTGCTGCTCATATCATTACATGTCCAGCCAGAAATAAAGAGCAACAGGCCTTTGATGTCATTCTTGCTGGATTATGTGATGCAAAGTAATGTATGCTCTTTGGGGAAAGAACAATGTTGCCACTGTTTAATTAGTCTGCTACTGACACTTTTCCACATTGGATTCTTTCAGATTTCTGTTTACTGCATGTATGAGAAACTAAATGTGACAACAACACTGGAAATCACTCTTACATGGCTATTCACTTTAAAACACCATTGTAATTGGTCAAGCAATAATATTTGAACTGCTCATGCATGCACTATTCCCATGCACAATAGAGTAATTTCCCCCAAGATGTACCAACATTACATAGAAACCTCTAAGGGAGAGACAATACAGCTTTCATTTATCAGTTGTACATTACTGTTGGTACAATTGCTTCATTTTTGTAATATGCCAGAAGTTTCTCATAATCAATTCAAATTGGAGCATGCTGTCTCATTAGTGTTTCTTGCCTTTGATATACTGTAATGATTATTCCATACCAGCAGCTTTTTTGCATTACTCTATAAACCTTTCCTTCTTGAGCCTGCAATGTACATGCATACTATTGTCAAGAATTATTATTAAACACTCATGTTAGGCAAATGGGAAGAATATGTTATTAGGTTACCTGTGACATGACAACATTCTATTTTGTTTTATCATACATCACACATGTGAGCCCAAGCTGCTATCATTTTGTACACAAATATAGATATTTTAATTTTTTGGCATTTAAAATAATTGTTGATTAATGACTTCTTTGTTGTTCCTGTATGTATTTATAACAAAGGGCTCAATTAGACCCATAATTTTTAAAATGTCAAGATCCAGGAACACAAGCACTAGCGCTTATAAAATTTTCAATCACTGATAAAGCTGCAAATGCATTCTAATGTGGAGGAAGGGAAACAGATTTCACTACTACTTCTCCTTCAGCAACCACCCCTGCTCCTCAGGTTGTCCAAATGCCAGATTATGGCAGTTCGCATGGTCAGTTCTGACTCAATTCTGATGAAGTCTAAATTCCCATTGACTTCCTTTACTTTGTTCAGCTTCATCCAATCAGCTGGACCTTCCTCAATGCCTTCATCTACTGCATTTTATACTCTGAAAAGCCACATTTCCCAAAACAGTTCATGACCAATGCCTTAACTCCATTCCAAGCCATAGTTATCCTTTGCATTGCATTCATTACTTCAGATTTTCTTATTTCAGGTGCTGGAACATTACTGGAAATCTCTCTAAGAAGATATCTCGCGCATCTTTAACCATAGACGCAATTGAAACTGGCTATAATGCCTTGATCTAGGGGTTGCATGTGACTTGTTCTATTAGGTGGCAAGTATAGCAACTCACATGTTTCAGTGCATAATCGTCTTGATTGTGAGATTCTCTACATGATCAAGGACCAGTGGAATATCACTGCTTTGTAGCAGCACTTTTTTCAAGTGCAAGCAACCAATCCCAGAACAGTTTTACTGTCATTCAAGCATTTTTGGACACCTGGTATTGGCTTGGTAAATGCTCCTCTTGTTTGAAGCATTGAGGTTTTTCAGCTTTGTTAATTACTAGTGGTGGCAGTAGTTTTGTGCTCCTGTCAGTATTGCAGCACAGCAAAACTGTCAAGACAGGCAAACTTATATGCCTTTCCTCCGTGGCACTTAACCATTTACTGCTATGTTCGCTTTGGTTGAACGTTATAAGAGCCTGTCTCATCTGTGTTGAATATGTTCTTTACATTATACTCCACGGTTATTGGTGCCACATTTTCCTTCCACTGGTTATCAGAAGCTGTATTAACTTCAGCTACATCACCCCAATTGTGATATTATTGCATAGCTTAAAACCTTGTACCCAGCTATTCAAATGATGAATTCAATTTCTAGTTTTAGTGCCAACTCATTCGCTTTCTCCTTCACCAGTTCTCCATTGATAGGGATGTTATTACTACATGCGTGCTGAAACCGCCCCATGAGTTCATCCTCCAGATCAGTATGCTTTGCACCCCTATTGGGTTTTATTTTCTTTACTTCCACTCCCGGGATCACTTGGTTTTCAATTCTCTGCTGTTGCTTTAAGTATGTTGAGAGAGTAGATAATGGCCTTAGCAATTTCAGTTTTTTTATTTTTCTGTTCTCCCACTTCCTTAATTATTTCTGACTTTTCGCTCATTGTCTTCAAATTGTACTTTCATTTCTATTATGACTTTGTATTAGGAAGCAGGCAAGATAATTATGTATAGCCACAAACCTTTGTTGAAATCACTAACACTAAGCACAGCTCAAAGCACATGACACAAGAATGACTTTATTTAATCAGAAGTATTATATACCTAGCTTTCCCTTTCTGAATTAAACTGACCAATCAAAGCCTGTTTTTTTTGTGTAAAGCTCAGAGTGGGGACAGAAGCAAGTCAGTGGCTCAAACTTTCATCTCTCTCTCTCTCCCTCCCTCCCTCCCTCCCTCCCTCCCTCTCCCTCTCCCTCTCCCTCTCTTCATTGCAGAATTGAGATTATGAGAATGAGCAATGATACCAAACTGCTGCATGCAATGTCTAAGGGGTTTACTAAAGTTGTTGGTGGATTAGGATGAAAGGGTAATATCACAGTTATTTGGAATAAACTGATTCATTGTAAACCATGGTACTAGTGTGTGCATTCAAAATACAAATTTCGAAATATATTGAAATAACTGAACCCTAAACAAGGCAAAAATGTATGTTTCAAACTGGGTAATGCTAGTCTGAAATTGTTATTTTGAATTAACAGATTTCAAATTAAAAAGATTTTGCTGTATATCAGCAAATCATAATGTATACTTGTGGCATAAAAATGTAGGATCCTAAGATTTGACAAATCAGGCAGGCAGCCAGCCAGCAAGCATTCCATAGGTCCAGGTAAGTACTTCGAACACGGAACAAGACACACATGCACATAAGATAGTGCAGTATTTGAAATACTATGTCAAAATGTAATAATTAGCATAAGAAATACATTGTTATATTAAGAAAATAACGTACACATAAACAACAAGGATCGACTAACTAACTTTAAAATTCATTTACAGAAGTTTGGCATTACAATAATTCAATAGTATAGAATTTGAAATACTTTGTTGAATAGGATATAATATATTGTAATAGAAATAAGTTGCCATATTTAATAAAATAAGTTATTTATGCAAATTATAAAATAAATTTAAAGATCATTGCTCTATTTGTGGTATGTTGTCACAGAGAATCTGAAATTACTATCCATTTAAGGTGGTGATGGGACCGTGATACTGTTGATACCTGGATACTCTCGATACTTGGTGGTATCTTTGTCTATTACTTTGAGAAATCTTCAATACTTTTAAAGTTTTAAGTTTTGCATTATTGAAATTTGTTGTATTTAACTTTATGCTAGATAAGGAATGAAGGGAGTTGAGACTTCACATTATTGCCTCGTATGTGTCCCCAAAGGGTTGCTGGACCATAGCTCTTGATAGACTTTGATTGCTTTTCCTGTGGGTGAATGAATGCAACATTCCATAGACTTTTGTGTCTAAATGAAAACATGCAAAACAATGGGGGAAGGAGTAGAGGTACTTGTGTAACATGCAGCATTAACTGATTTGTGAATGAAGCTGATTTAGCTAACACACTAAATCACATTTCTGCAATAGCCTGGCTTAGTGATTCACTCTCAGCCATTATATTTACCTACTCTGGTGACCAAAATCTGTGAATCCAGCAGAAACAAATCAAGATTTTAGACATGAGATAATACAGCACTTGGAAATATTTGTTCTTTCCTTCCGTTTGTTTGTGTGTATGCAAGTCAAATCTTTTTTATTAAACCTGTACAGTGAAACCTTTGTATAACATTAAATTGCACACCCTTATGTCAGCCAACATTCTAAGGCACACTACCCCTTTCACTTTTTCCATTCATTATGTATTAATGCCTGTACATTTAGGTTATGGTGCATGTGTGCAGGCATTAAAATTTAAAGTGTATATTATATTAACCAAGCACCAACTACAGAAAAATGCAAGCTAGTAATTAAAATTCATATAATGCTGTGACTTATAGTTAGAATCACCTGTTTTTTGCTAAGTGCATAATCGTGAATTATTGCAAAATTTAGTTAATTTGGCAAAAACTGAAATTAAATGAAAATCCTGAAGTAATTGACAAAATTACAAAAATTCACTAATTTGAATTTGGTGCGCAATTGGTCTTGAGCTGTGGCAATAGAAAACGACAATCGATATGACTATCAATCTCAACAAAAATCCATATTATTTGTATCAATAGTTGTGATTCTGGCTGCTTTCCACTTCCGCTCTCGCTTCCTTCAGTTCTTCATTGTAGTAAAGCTTTGTGCATTTCTTTGAAGGGTGTGGTTTGCATAATCTGCATTCATCTTACATATAATGACTTCTTTTTGTGCCAAAGTTTAGTGAATTCGCATCAAAAGGGTTTTACATTTTCGATAAAGTAAAATGAATTCTAAAGCGAAAATACTGTAACATGTACATTGAATGCCAGAGAAAAGACACATATCTAAAACACATCATTGGCAGTGCTGCATATAAGAAGAAGAAAATTATGTTAACTACATCGGGGGTGAAGTAACAAGCTACACTGACGAATATGCTGGCAGCAAAATGCAGTGTAACCCACACAAAACAACAAAGAAGAATTTGTAATGTCAACAACGCAATGGGCATTCATGGAGGCAAACATCACATTGGAGAAAACTGATTATCCCAAGCTGAGAGAATGAATGAATGAATGAATAAATACATACCAGGTTAGTGTAATTACCTTGCATGTTACACTCTTTGAAACAAATGGTTCTTTTAGGTTATTATTCAGAAGGGGTGAATTATCAGCTTAGGTGCTTTTTTTTGGGGGGGGGGATATGCTTTCCCTTAAAAGGTAAAATCTCCATGGACTCTGGGTTCATTTGAACATTTCATTTATTCAGCAAGCAGCCTATACATACCATATCCCTTATTTTTAAGGTGCTGGAAGTTTACCAACAACTGGCAGACTGAGGGAAGTCTATGTACCTCAAATCATGAAAGAAGAAGAGGAAAGAGTGAAAGAAGCTGTGAAGGATGAAAGAGTTGCAATTCTTTTTGATGAAATGATCGACGGAAAGGAACAATGAGTGTTTGTATCCTTCCCTTGGAGATAGTACTGTTCAGAAATTGTTTGTAGAATTGAATGTTCTTGTAAATGCTAATGGTACTAAATGTTCACAAGATACTTTCATTGTACTACAGAAACTTGGCCATTATCATAATGATGTGTCATTAACTTCTGATTCAGCATGTTGTATGACCAGGTGTACAAATACCATGAGTTTTGAGTACATGGAAGAGAAGAAATGCCTAACTTAAGTTTTTGGCACATCAGTACGAGGACAAGCCTACCAAAGTGAAGCATTTTCCTATTCCTATTGTCATCAGACGGAACTCTTGGTTTAAGAGTGTTGAATATATTTAAGAGTATCTCGTTCTTATAGTAGAATTTGTTCAAAGCATTGAAGAAAGTGTAGCTGTGAAGTACTTCAAAGCCTTGAAACAAATTGAAATTCAAACAAATCACTGCAAAGCTGTCTTAATTGATGAGCACTGTTCAAATTGTAACTTTTAACTCTAGAATGCTCCCAAGTTCCATTAATACATGTATTAAATTCAAAACTGAGTGACCTCTGTAAAAATTTTCAATTATTAGAGGATGCATTCTTTTTTCAGAAAACCTAGTGTAAACTTTAGGATGATCCTGGAAAATTCAGGTACAGTTAACCTCTATGTTCAAATCTGTGGGCAAAACAATGTTTGAAAAAACTGAAAGAACTAATAGAGCCTGATCCAGGGAAAATTTTGATAACCTTTGATGGAGCTTTTTTGACCCTCACAATATAACAAGTGGTGGTGTAGGAAATAATGAAGTTTGTCGACTTATGGAACAAATACCAATTCTGCAAAAACTACTTCCATCACAGCGTATACATCTGTACACTGTATTTAGAGATCTGGTAAGTAGCTCTTGCAGAACTGGCCAAGATATTGATGTGATTTCTCTTCTTTTTGGCTTAAATTCTGAGTATAAAAGTAATGTTGAAGCTGCAGTGAAAGTTTTATGGGTTCCTCAATAATATAGATAAGTGAGAGATAATTTTCAACCTACTCAAATATCATGTCTGACAAGAGAACAGGTCTGATTCCTGTTAATGTGGAACTAATGGTATTCTGTCATTTGCTAATAGAGAATATTTTTGAGGTTCAACTCTTATGTTGTAAATAATCTTAGTTTTGATGTTATTGCACATATTTTGTAAAAATTAAACTTGATATTTTATTGCAATATAGTGTTGTGTCTTAAATCATGTATCTTTTACACTAGGAGCTAAAATTAAAAAACAGCGAAAAATAGTATACTGAAATTGACTTTAAAAAATGACAAAATCTAGTAAAAATGTTCACCGAAAACAGGTGGCTCTACTCATAGCCTTCAGGATTATTAAAACCCATTTCAAAAACCTTAACTAGAAATTAATGCATGCTGCCACTCTCAGCTTTAAAAAAAAAAAAAAAAAAGCTACACCTTAAGTGTGTTACAAATGGTGTGTTAAGACGATGATTCAAAGCAGAGTCTATGAAGCTGACTCCAATTCCAAAAATATGATTTATAGGATAAATTTAATTATAATTCAAACAGCAACAGTGTTACAACATTATACTTCAAAAAAATTAAGCATATGTATGTCTTGTAGGAAATAAAACATATTAGTAATAGCACTTATTGATAATTCACAAATGTTGCATTTCACTGCAAGTAGCAAAATGCAAGAGAGCCTGTTTAATTTCCTTTATATATATATATATATATATATATATATATATATATATATATATAAAACATATACCAACTCTTCCCCTTTGCCCTTCTCTTTCTCAGTTATTTAGGAATACTGTGAATTCTGTTCTTAATGATTCTTTAGTTATTATGATGTTAATGTGCTCATGTGCATTTGTTATTCTAGGAATTTATCTTATGGTAGACAAAATGATGAAAACAAGAGGGCTATAAAAAATGCTGGGGGCATTCCAGCACTTATAAATCTCTTAAGAAAATCCTCTGATTCTGAAGTAAAGGAACTTGTAACAGGAGTGTTGTGGAATCTATCATCATGTGAAGTAAGTATTTATAACAACGTTGCTTAATTGTTTACTGTGCAGTGATGCACTTCTAGAACTTTGTTTTCTTATTGATACAGGACTTGAAAAGGTCAATCATTGATGATGGACTTGTAGTAATTGTGAACAACATCATCATTCCACACTCTGGTTGGGATCCAAATTCATCAGGAGAAACATGCTGGTCAACAATATTCCGTAATGCCTCAGGAGTATTAAGGTAAGATCTAGCGTAGCATTAGTTCTTAGCACAATTGACTTGCTTGTCATAAGTGAGGACATGATTTAGTTTTTTTTTTATGATCCTGAACTTTTAAGTTTATATTTTCTGTTTTATTTAAGTGTGTCGTGTCTTGAAGAAATAAGTTGTATGTTTGTCTTCTAATTTAAGTTTACTTATTACTTTCTCTACCACATACAAGGAATGTAGAGAAGATATTGCATTCCACAAAAAATACAATATATAGGTTTACCCAGAAACACATGTTTTGAGACCCCTGAATTCCTAAAGCATTTTTAGAAAAAGGTTAGTGTGTGCATGTGTGTTTTTGAGAGAGAGGGACTCAAAAATGAAAAGTCTGATAAATACAAACCTTGGTTTTTAAGTTCAGTATCTTCCAAAGATGTGACATGAAGATCTCCAAGAAATCCTCCAACCCCCAACTAGCTTTACATAGAACATTTTTCGAAATTTGTTTATTTTCTCAAAAATGGCTCTAAGGATTGTGATTAAAATACCATATATTAAAGACATTTACATGACAAAACATATATCTTGAATTTTCTAGGAATAGCCTGTGAAGTCCTGTTCATTCGGAATGAATTTTATATAATCTTAATAATTGGTAAACGTTAAGAGATAGCCAAAACATACGGCACAAAATATGTAGATCTCTTTAAAACACACAATTTATTTCAAATAACTTTTTTTTTGTCATAAGCAATTTCCCAGGGTTATTAATTGTTCAATACTCTTATCATTCTTTAAAGTCCTGTTGACATTCACTTGTTTCTCATGGTTGTATGGAAAGGATATAGAATTTTAAGGCCAGCATATAGCATCCAGTTCCTAAACATTTGAGTATCACTGTTCCTTATGTACCCTAACAAAATGTGTAATGTAGCTGTTTCTGCAAAGGTTTATCTTGATCAAAATGAAGTAGACAGACAAGTAAGCTTTCGTAAGAATAATTTGTATACCCACTAATAGTTTGAAGTTTTATTGAAGCACTAAGAAATACATGTATTGTACTGCCCACTAGAGTTTGGCCCAAGCCACTGTTCAGGTGGGCAGTCCAATTTAAGTTATAAACAGCATATTACAATACCGCCACCCCCACCGCTGCCACCACCACCACCACCACCACCACCACCACCACCACCACCACCACCACCACCACCACCACCACCACCACCACCACCACCACCACCACCACCACCACCACCAACAACAACATTTTGTAAATTTTGCTGCATGTTCTTGCAGTTTTTGCCTATCATTTTATTTATATCAGATTCCCTATCCATTCTTGACCACATATCTTATAGCCAACTTGTACTTTGTAAACTTGTTTCTTGGTACTTTAAACATTGTTTTAACAAGTTACTGTCTTCTGAATTCTAAATTTTGAAAGTAAGTGTGGTCACATACCATTGCATATTTTTTACTTCTTTTCTTCCATTTCTCATGTTTACTCAATTGAAATACTTTCTTAAATACTACAATTTGGAATTTTTTTTCTGTTTACATTTACATTTTAAGCAATAATTATCTATTTCTTGTAAAGGCAGTTTTAGACCATTTACACAAATGGAACCCACTACCAAATAATCTGCAAAAAGCAGATCAGGGATTTGCACATTATTTATTACAGGCGAAAGATTATTACTATTACTTTTGTTCTGTAGTATGTCATCAAGAAACAGGTTGAATAAAACTGGGCTTAACTTGCACCCCTGGTATAGCCCTTTTTCTTGGGACATTTCTCTATTTATTGCCCCCTTCATCATATTTTATGGAGAAAGTTTTATCTCTATATAATCCTTTCAAAATAGTCACCATTTGATTACTAATCCCTTTCTTTAATTGTTGTACCATAATAGTTTTAGTTCTATCAGTCAAATGCTTTCTCTAAATTGATAAAAGCCATATATCTTTTTCCTTTTTTATTATTTAAGTATTTGTCAATTAGAGTTTTTGTAATGAATACATTATCAACAGCTCACCTCCCTTTCCTAAAGCCCATTTGAAATTCTAAGAGAATGTTATACTCCTCTACTGATGCTTGCAGTCTGCAAAAATTCCTCTATAAATTTTCAATTTTATTGATCTGATACATTACTTCTCCCACAGCTATAGCTCTATCCAAAATCTCATTGTAATTGTTTTCTATTTCTGAAATTACATTTGTATCCTTAAAACTTTCATACGCATACAGAGTTGAAAAATATCCTAACCATTCTTCTTGATTTATATCAGGTTTAACTACATATTTTTATATAATGCTTTTATGCCCTTCCATATTTTGTTTACATTATTTTCAGCAATAATGTTAATTAGTTTGTTGGTATTTTTTATTCTCCATAGATATTTTTTGCTTTCTAGTAGTTCATTATAATAGTATTTACTTTTTAGATATTCTTCTTTAGATTGGATATCCCCTACTTCCCTCCACTTTACTAACTTTACCTTTACAATGCTTTTATTTATTTATTTTACTTTCACCGTCGAACCAATCTTCACTGTAATTATTCCCCTAGTTTTTTACTTTCATCCCCTATCCTGCCCAACACAATAAAATTCAGAATATTAATTGCATTTTCAGTTTCATATTCTTTTAAGTTATTTACTATCCCATACTGACATGTTTTTCCAGTCTCAGAGTCAAGGACATATTCAAAATTAATCTTATATTCTTCCTTCCATTTGAATCTAATATTTTCTCTTTTTCCTGTGTTATTTTCTCCTTGTTGGACAGTTGTTATATTTTGCAATTTAATTTTTATATCAGTTATTAGTGGAAAATGACCACTGCTATTACTTATATTTGATATTTTGAAATTTTTCACACCATGTAGCTAATATTAGTTGACCATTTCTATTTATAAATGTGAATTCTCCATGTTCATCTTCCATATTTCTCATTAAGTATCTCAAGAGCATGTAATTCACAAAAATTAACAAATTTGTTATTTCCTCTCTCTACATCATTGCCCGTACTATGCCTAATATTCTCATTTTTTCCTATTGCATTATTTTCCCAACTAACCATTAAATCTACATCATTTTCCCTATTCTTACATTAAAATCTCCCATAATTATAATCTCTATATTTAGGTATTTGTCTGTTAACGTCTCTATATCTTTATCTAAGAGATGATACAATTCTGTGTTATGGAACTGTGGGGTAGCCAGGGGCTCATACTGTACCTATGCTTGTTATACTGTAATCTAACAGTTTAATCTTCCATTATTAACCAAAGTACTTCCTTATAGCTGGACCATATTTCTTTAATTGTTTTGCTCAGGGTTTTTTTTTTGTAACAAAAAGTCTTAGCTCTCCTGATGGTCTTCCTTTCTTGCCCTTTCTTCCAACATAATTGAAGTTTTTTAATACAATATGTTCTTCTTTTAGCTATGTTTTGACAGCCAAATAATCAGGTGCCCCAGTATATGCTGTAGAGTTCCCTTATATATTTTATTTTTTAGTCCTTCACTGTTCCAAAATTCTAATCCCCTAATTTTGTGCTATTGTGATCTCGTTCTGCCTCTTGGTATACTAGTCGCGGGATCCTTTCCCCAACCGCTACAAAGTGAACGAAAAGCTTTGAGGCCTGACCACAAACCCATCTGTAAACGATTAGTAGGGTCTTCCCATCCCCCAACTACAATACTCCACCAAAGCAAAGCATTGTTGCAATGTCATTTCTGTTTTTTCTTCGGTTTCAGTACGTTTTAGCAGCTGTGACTGTTCGCTCGTGCTTTTCTGCCCTCTTTTAGTTAAACTTGTATCTGTATCTTCAGTGAAGCTATATAGTGTTTTACTTAGTGCAGTTTTGTAAATTTAGCAGTATTTAATAGTTATTAGCGTTTAATAGTTTAGTTAAGATGTGGAGACCTTGGGAAATGAACCAAGTTGCTGCCCCTCAGGCCATACCAGCAAATGACCCCCAACCGAGTACCAGTAGTGCCAGGACCACGAAGAAAAGAGTTACAAAAGCCTTGAATAAGCAAAACCAGATGTTTGTGTGTCATGTTCACGAATATGTAGAAAAGAACCATTTAGGTAAGGGTTCAATATCGGAGACTGCAAGAATCCTGAAGCTGGACATAAAAACTGTGCGGAATGTTATCCAGAGAGGTCCAGTGACTCTTAAAAAGCCAGGCAACAAAAGGGCCAAGTTTAATAAAGTGGACGATTTCGGTTGTGACTTTATCAGGCACGAAGTTTACCGATTTAATAATAAAGGACAATCGCCCACGGTCCGTGAACTATTGTAGCATTTGAAAACTGTAGCAGACTTTCCTTACGAAGAAAGAGAGCGTGTGTGTGTGTGTGTGTGTTTGCATGTGCGCGTGTGTGTGTGCGCGCGCAGTTTCTTCGAAGGATGCGTCACAAAGATTTTTGGGAAAATCCCCCACCCCATCCCAAACTACCCATTATGTGGAAAAATGTTCGTTATTGTTTTGAATTTCTCAAAAATAGCTATAACGATTTATTATTAAAATACTACATGTTTAAGATATTTGCATGAAAAATAAAATGTGTATTTTGAATTTTATTTTCTGGGAATAACCTGTAAACTCTTTGTCATTCTCAACTTTCTGTATAACTGGTAAACCGTAAGAGATATACAAACTCTTACTGTGAGTAAAATGCAATCTGTTTATGTCAAATTGTGTTAATCATTTGAGAAATTGTTTGTTAGTGGTTTGAATTTTGAAATACTTGTACTTTTTACAAATGGCAATTCCCTATTTGTATTTTTCTCATGGTCATGCTAAAAGCATGGAATTTCAAAGTCATGGTATATTCATCTGTTTTAAAAATCTGACTATCGCTTTAGCCTGTGTGCCCTCATAATTACAAATATGCAATGAAAGTTTATCTCGTTTAAGAAGCAGTAGATAGAAGAATAAGTTTTCGTAAAAGTAGTTATAGAAGAGTGAGTAAAGATAATCATGTGAACATAACACATAAGATTTTTTATTTTCTTTCTTGTGTCTTCCGTATTCTTACTTGTCCTGCATTTTATAATAAAGTTGTTACTTTAATTAAACACAAGCTGCTATACTAATAAATCTCACGGATATTAAACAACACACAATTCTTTTTATTTATGTTTATATTAATAAGACATCGTTGTGAAACAAATTTATTATAAATTTCAAAAGTATGAAAAGCGCACCTATCTCGCCAGAGTGACAAAAAACTTGTGTTCGCCTTGCTTTTTTCACCTGTTTCTTCTTTTTTAACTTTTACATATATAGTGTTTTTGTTTACATCTTCTGGAACTTGGTTTTTCTACATTCTGTGGTTGTAGGACAGACAAAATAAAGAATACTTTTACCATAGCACAGTAATAATTACAATAAGCCGAACTGCAAATATACAGCCCGTACTTATAAAAATTAGCTATTAGGGTAAATAACAATAAAAATGATAATTTTGTTTGGGGGTAAACGTTCCTTTCAAAATAAATTCGTATTAATGCATTTTAATTGTTTAATGATAGTCCAACAACGTACAGTTTATTCGGGACGTGTTTCTAAGTGTCTCTCGGATATGTTAACATGCATTTCCATTCTTGTAGCGTAATGTAAGTTCAGCTCTTCCTGAGTCATATGCTAAAGCGTTCCTAACAGAAATGTAATTATTATGCGATGCATAGTTATTTACTGCATTTGTGTGTAAAGTAAGCAAGACAAACTGCATGATTGTATTTTGTACATGTGGAAATCAGCGGCAAAGTTTTGCTTTCAAATACTATTTTAAACTTTGGCAACAACGTACATGTGCATATGGTTGTCACTAAGATGTTTATGGTGCTTGCGGTTAGGGGAGGTAGGGGACAAGTGTTTAGCTATGTACAAAGGCCGCCGCTTGGGGATCCATAGACTGCGATAACCATAAGCGAAACTTTTCTAATGTCTTTTTGCTTCTCAACTGGATACCCTCTGTTGGTATGTGCTTGTCTTTTTGTAACACAAGTATACTGCCATGAGATGAACTTACGATACTGTCCTCTCCCTCTCCCATAACCACCTCTCTTCTCTGATTGTGTTGGCCATTTTCTTCACTGCTCCTACTGCTTTGTCTCCATGCCTGCTTCCCTTCTCTGCTAAACCATGTGCTGCTTCTATCTCTTTCTTTGAGGGTGACACCCCTTTTTTTTCTGTTGCTGAGATGTTTCTCATGACATAGTTGTTGTCATCATATCCCATTTTTCATTATCTTTCGAGTGTGTGTCTAGCTGTCTCTTTCTACTCAGCTGTGCTGTAGACATATCTACTGATGTAGCCATTGCCATCATATCCTGTGTTGCAGCGCCTTTCTCTTTTGTGCCAGACTTTCTCATTTGTACTTGCTGTAGCTGCATCCGGATCCGTAGATTGCTAAAAGTTTGCTGACTAATTTTCTCCTGACTTGGCCCGCTGCTCCATACGTCTTTCTTGCCCATACAAGTTGCATTTACCCCTTCAATCCAAAGCTGTATATTTCTAACATATGCTCGTTTTCCAGCTGCTTGTGCTTCCATCATACGTTGAATTAAATTTTGTTTTATATTTCTTTGGGCTAGTGTTGTATCCTTGTTGATAAGCATATTTGTGGCTTTCAGCATCTTTGCTTTCCCAAATATTTCATATATTAGTTACATTGTTGAAAACTGTGTGATGATTGGTCTTTTCCCCGTATGTTTTCTTATGCGTTAGGCCTTCGTAATCTCCCATCTTTGTAGTTCCATTTTTGGGTTGTCTTCAATATTAGAGATATTTCTTGTACTGGCCAAATACTCTTCTCCCTTTCACGCTCATGAAAACTAAGTTGAATCTTCTCCTCTCATCCATTCTTTCTATTTTCAGTTTCACTTCGTCTACTTCTCTTCTAATTCCTTGAATTTCTTTTCCAACATCATCTTTTATTTCGTTAGCTATTTTGTTCAGATTATTACCTGTTTGTTGCTCCATTCCATCTATTTTATTGATTTTTTCCAAAATTGCCTGTATTTTTTCTGGACGGGGATTTTGTTCAACACCTCCAATCATTAATAAAATTAAAATTGTGGTTCCCATTATTAAGCAGTTCATCATCCTGCTTCCCTCTGTTCCCCCTTATTGAATTTTATTCTCATGAATAGTACTATCCTTGCCCGGTACACTGTAATGTTCACTCCCACTGTTGTTTATGCCACTTTTCTTCTCACACTCAAGTAGCTTGCTGTAAACACATCCTTCCTCTTTCAGTGCTCTTTTAGCACTCGCCCACTAATAAACGATAGAGAGTAGAGAAAATCATTGACTGTAACACCAGATTCCCCCCCCCTTTTTTCCTGTGCTTATTGTTCTGCCATTGCTACATATTCACATAAGTAGGTGTGTTGCAGATATATAAAGTATCTATTAATAGCTTAATCATAAAATGAACTTGTATTTATTTATTGTATTTTGTATTTATTGTGTTAAGAGTTTTACAAATTTGATTGTCTACTGAACTTTGACCCTGGTCACTCATTCAGTAGAAAATCACTACATTTATTTACATTTTACAATCTCTTGTCAATAAATTATCTTGCTCTTTTTTTTCATTTTTTTTTTTTCATGTCCCATTTCCACTTGTTTTTCACTTTTCATTTATTGATTACTTAACCATCACACATTCACTATAGTTTTCCATTCAAAGTAAGATGCGCTACCTCTTACTTTCCTCTTTCCACTGTCCAAAGCCATTTATTTTTTACTTTACACAAAAACTGTCCAATGCTTCTAACGCCCTTGCATATCTTTTCAATCATAAGTGTATTTCTATCCCCCTTCAACCACTTCTTATTAAAAAATTCTTTTCTCCAATTTTCTGTTCCTTGGCACTTAAATACTGTGTGTTCAGTGTCTTCATTACCACCACATATCGGACATTGGTTCTGAGGAATACCCTGTCTTATCCCTTTTAGCCTCCATGCTCTGGTTCTAACCCATGCAATAGATTCTCTCTCTTCTTTATTTACTATTTTTCCCTACCCCATGTATTTTTCATTGGCCTATAACAACTAATGAGCTCTTTTCGGCAATCTCACTGAACATGATTTGTATTTCTATATCTTCCAGTCTTTTCCTTGCCTTTTTCCAAAAAAATTTCACGTTATTTTCTCTCCTCCACATATCTCCTAACCCATTTTTCTCCAAAATGTTCCGTAATTTACTTACCCATCCATCATTCATTAAGCTATTCTCTTGGTATTCAATACATTGTCTTAACACATTACTTTTTCCTAGATTTAAAGTTCTGAACCAAAATTTCAAAGCTCTTTCCATTATCTTCCCCTTAGTTGCCACCCTGCCCATCTGTAATTGTGCTACCTGTCTTACAATTAACTTCGGTAGCCCTAGTATTTCTCCACAAAACATCCTGTGCACCACATCTATACTTTCCCATCCTCTATCTAATCCCCTTATTTCTATACCATACATCATTTTTGCCTCCACAACCATCTCATAAACTTTTTGCAGCCATTTAACATTTATATTTGCAGCTTCTAATTGCTGCCATCGCCCCTTTACCTTTTGCCAATGCAAACTTCTTTTGTTTCTCCCATTTATTACCTCCATCTATTTTTACTCCTAAATAGATACAGTCACGCACCACCCTGTAATCTTTATTCTCTCCCTTCCACTTTTCATATTTGCTTAATTTTCCCCCCTTTTTGAAAACCACAATCTGTGTTTTCTCTTGATTCACTTTTAACCTCCATTCTTTACAATATACATCAATTGCTTGTAATGATTGTTTTAAACCACTTACTGTAATAGATCCTACCACTAAGTCATCTGCAAAAAGAAGTCCTGGGATTTGGATGTTGTTAATTACTGGTGCACAGTTATTATTCCTTCCAATTTCTAGTAAGACATCATCCATGTATAAATTAAATAAAACTGGGCTTAACTTACATCCTTGCCTAAGGCCTTTCTTTTGTGGAATTTCTTTTGTTACACAGCCTGTCTCCACCCTTACACAGAAGGTGCTCTCAAAATGCAGTGCTTTAAGAATATTCACCAATTGCTGACTTACTCACTTACACACTAATTTTTGCCACAGAAGTTGTAGCTCAATTCGGTCATAAGCTTTTTCTAAGTCTACAAAAGCCATATACAATTTACCCCTTTTTTCTTTTAAATATTTGTCTGCTAATGTCTTTATAATAAATAAATTATTAATTGTTCTCCTTCCCTTGCGAAAGCCCATCTGGAATTCCGAAAGGATATATTCTTCAACCCAAAATTGTAGTCTCGCTGCCAAAATGCCCGCAAAAAGTTTTCCTATATTCGATAATAATGTAATACATCTGTAGTTATTAGGTTTATCGACATTGCCCTTGCCTTTATGTATAGGATGGATGATAGCTTCCCTCCATCGTTTAGGTACATAACCCTTTCTAATAATTACATTAAATAAATCTAATAAAATTTTCACTCTTCCTGTTTCATTACACCACTCCTTAAGAAACTCTGTTGGGATGCCATCAATTCCAGTAGCTTTATTTTTCTTCAGTAACTTAACTTGTTTTATTATTTCCTCACTCCTAATTTCACCATCCAGTATCTCTACAAAAACATTCCTTATTTCCAAAAATCCCGTACTTCCTATACTCCTTTCTTCCCCATATAATGTTTTAAAATACTCCATCCATTGTCCTGGCTCAACATTGGGTTTAGTTACACATTTATTATAGATCGACTTAAGAACCTGC
This sequence comes from Deroplatys truncata, assembly GCA_030765065.1. Taxonomy (NCBI): domain Eukaryota; kingdom Metazoa; phylum Arthropoda; class Insecta; order Mantodea; family Mantidae; genus Deroplatys; species Deroplatys truncata. The sequence goes on from CM060990.1 coordinate 152,658,364, forward strand.
CATACCTTATTAACATTATTTTCATTTAGACATTTTATCAAATTCCTTTCATTGCATTCTCTCCAGTCCTTTTTTTTTTGCTCTAACAATAAATTATGTGAATTCCTCCCTTGCATATAATCGTCCCTAGATTTTCTATCACTTAATTCCCTCCACCTAACCAACAGTTGTTTTACTTGTCTTTTTGATACCCCACATTCTTCATCAAACCAGTCCTTATCATTTATGTAAACCCTCTTTTTTGTTTTCATTTCCTCTCCCGCCCTTTGCATAACTGTATTAAGGATATCTATTACATTCTCAATTTGATTATCCTTAACCATGAATGTTACTCCACATAGACATATCTTTCCATAATTCGAATCTAGAGTCTGTTTAAATGTGTCACAAAATTCTTCTTTCCATTTATAGCTAATATACTCTTTTTTACAATAGGTTTCCACTCTTATAATGTGTTTTACTTGTGCAGTGTGCATCATAAAATCCACAATCAGTGGATAATGCCCGCTAGTTGAGCTTAAATTTAATACCTTAAAATTACTTAATATATGTCCTAAATTCGGAGGCCACAACACAAAATCTATTACACTCTGCCCATTATTGCTAACAAAGGTAAATTCTCCTTGTTCATCTTCCCCACATTTTCCATTCAAAATTTCTAAAGCATTCAACTCACAAAAATCAATAAATTTTTCACACTCTTTATCAACAAATTTGTCCTTGCTTTGCCTAAGTTACTCACTTTTAAACACAATTTCATCACTCATCCAATCATTTCCAACATATGTATCACTTTCCCCAATCCTGATATTAAAGTCTCCCATTAGTATTACCTCTGCAGTTACAAATTTCTCCTTCAGCCTATCTATATCTTTTTTTTATTTGATTATGGAGATCAGGATTATGAAACCGCGAGGATGCATGGGGGTTATATATTATTCCTACACAGAGTATATTCCCATCTATGCACTTAACATCCATTATAACCCACAGTATTTCTTTACTACTAGACCATGTTTCTTTAATTTCCTTTACTTAAGCTGTTCCTTATAAAGAAACCTATACCTCCAGATACTCTTCCCTTTCTAGCTATCACCTCTCCTTTCTTACCAATTATTCAAAGTCCTTTATATTTATCTGTTCCTCTTTTAACCACGTTTCTACTACCGCTAAATAATCCACTTTCGCCAACAGCTGTTTCAAAACTCCCACATATAACATTTTTTAAACCCTCACAGTTCCAGAAGCCCATTCTCCTTGTTGTCCCTTTTTCCTATTGTGAGCCTGCTCTGTATCTAAATCCATCTAATCTTTTCCTACTTCTTAATTCAATTCCTTCTTTCGGCATTAACATTTTATTTTTATCTGATACCACAATGCTCCCATGTTCAGATGAAACAATACTATCTTCTTCCCCCTCTTCCGTATTCTCCTGACTTCCTTGATACCATATCTAAAATGAACTTAAAAAAAAGAGAACAAAATTATTCACAAAAGTCCATACTGTAGAACCTCAATCTATCTTCTCCCAGGTTTATCATTACAGTTATACAGCATCAGAACAGTTTCTATTATATTACATGTCAATAAAAGCCTCATTCATTATTGCTTGCAATACCATTTTCCCCATATCATTTGTTTAGAAATTTTAGTCTCTACAAAACTTGTCCTCAATTAATAATTTTCAAACTAGTATAAATGAAGCAGTGATTATAATATGTAATTATCAATATTTTTAGGTAGCATGTACCTGTCACTTTAGAATGTCACTTGAAATGTATGATCACTGGAAAGATAATGCCGATCTGGTGTAGATAGGCTGGGGACAGTATGCTTTGGCTATCAAAGATGTGCTGGAAATTGCAGGAAAGTAGGAGTAGTCAGTACTATAGTGGAATTACAATTACTTCTGGAACCTGATAGCTGCTACTTTCTGCACAACAAGGCGAAGAAATGGGAGGTTTATGATAATGTAAAGAACCATGTCAGCTGATAGCCACAATTCAAATGCCATCAGATTATAGTTGGTCTAGCCCCACTTCCTCTTGCCCTAATGTTGCCAAACATGCTACTGTGTTCTCACTCTCCTCGAAATACCATACGTTTGAACCTTATGGGTTATCCTTCACAGTTGACACCATTGTTTTCCCTATCACTTCTCCATGTGCTATCAGGTAGTTGCTAGATCAAATTCCACTACATATTCTTATATAGTGTCATTTCATTTCTAAGTTTCATTTGAGTTAATAATGCTGTGATCCACTGGGCAGTGGCTGCATTGGAGGTACCATAATTTTTGCCATGTTGCCTATGGAATAATTTGTGACACCTACATAGTAATGGGTAAGGGCATAATTTTGGATGAAGTGCAGAATGCATGAAGTATAAGTATGGGTGGCAGTTGTAGCAATATGAGTGGCTTGGAGGAGGAGAAGACATTTAAAGCACTCACGTTGTTGACCAAAGCTCTTGAGTTTGAGTTTACTAGCATTTCTCTATGCACTGGGCTGATGGTAATGAGCAGAGGAACTCTTTTTAAATTGTGAAGTTGGTTGTTTTGATTTAAAAAGCAAAGCAGCAGACATCAAAGTCCTTGGAAACAAAGAAACTTATTAATCAAGTTGAGAGGACTAAGTTCATAAGGAGAAATATGTTTCGCAATTCAGATGCTGAATTGTGTATGGAAATAGAAGTAGGGAGAGTATATGGTAACAAAATTGCTTTGTTCGAGCTGAAACAATATCAAATGTGGTGGTGTCATACTGCTCTGGTAGGTAGGTAGGTACATATATATTTTTGGAAAAATGCAAGGCCTTTAGAATAAAACAATACATGCTGAAAGAGTTTCTCCTAAACAAAGTATTTACTGATTCATTATAAATTAACAATAAGGAATTCTATATTTTGATCCAAAGATCAAATTCAGAGGCGGGTTAATAGTCTTGCAGCCATCTTTCTTAAAGGCATCTGTAGTGGCTCTTAACATTCACGTTATGAAGGTAGCATGTCGTCCTTCCAACCTGAGGGCCCAGGTTTGAATCTTGATTGTGGTTAGTTACCTGGATAAGAGTTTTCTCCAGGGTTTCTCTTATCCTCATAAAACAATTGTCTAACTTTCAGCTCAGTGGATCCTGGACTCATTTGAGCATTGTTCCACCCATTTGGTGCACTGTCTGTACAGGCCTGAAATTTTAAAAATGACATTTTAAAAAAGTTTCCTCTTTCTAGTGTTCTATGAGCAGTAGTTTTAGGTCAAGAAGTCTGTATTTCTCACCAATAGATGTTAGAAAAGGTTATTAATTGTCTACAATAAAATTTCAGAAATGTTCTAGGAAATTAGGGATTAGGAGACAATATTTGTGGCTCGTGTGCAGTTTGTTTATTACGTTCCTGCACTTTAAATAATTAATTTGTTGTAAACACAAAAGAAAAATTAAATATGATTTTTGTGTTGCAGAAATGTAAGTTCAGCAGGAGAATATGCTAGAAAAAAACTGAGAGAATGTGAAGGCCTGGTGGACTCATTATTGTATGTAGTGAGATCAGCAATTGAGAAGTCGAACATTGGCAATAAAAGTGTGGAAAATTGTGTCTGTGTGCTACGTAACTTGTCTTACCGATGTCAGGAGGTAGAGGATCCAAACTATGATAAGCATCCCCTTCCAACACAGAGCAGAGTAGGAGCTCAACCCAAAGGTATGATTGGCTTGTGGTAATATAATAAATGTCTTTAAAGTATGGCTTTTGGTAGAAGTTATTAAAAATAACAAACTGTGATGTGACTCAAGTTTAAACTACTAAGTATTCTGTTCAAGTCATTCTTATGCATATTTAACTGCAATATATTATAAAATGGTTTCACTTTCTTTCTTTTCCATAATGGTAAATCCCTAGCTCCCTCCCTACCCTTTTTGCCAGCATATGTCTTTAATTGCTCACTGATGTACTTGTAGATAATAGTCTATGCATTTTGATTCACTATGAACAGTTAAAGAGTGTTAGGAAATTTCAGAAATTCCTAGGACTTTGGATGGGGCTGGGCAGATAAAATTTTTCTTAGACACCATGTCCAGAAATGTATCATTTCCATGCTATATGTGCTACCATTTATAACTAAATGTTTAAATCTCCTGTTTTTGCTGTTTGGAAGAGCAATAATGATCTAATTAGTTGTGATTTGTCACATAACACACTGGCTTTAATTAATTTGGTGAAACTCATTCATGCCAAAAGAAAAAATACATAAACTCAAAACCATTTTCTTCTGTATAAAATGATAGCACCCTGGTCCACTAAAATGCAGGTTTGTGGTGACAACCAAATTATTTGACGCATTACCATCAAATCATGTTCTGATACTTACTCAATCGAACATATTGCATGTTGACTGTTGTTTACCAGGCTGTTTTTGCAGCTCAACGGGATAATTCAGGCGGATTTAAATCCAGGGTATTGGGTGTATATAGTTGGACTATATTGGCATATCCATCTTGCTCAAATTATGAGTTAAGATCTGAAACATTCAAAGTATTGGTTTGTTGAAACCATATTTGTCGATGAATGCTCAGTGGCACATCTTCCAAGGATTTGTCTAACAGAAGCTGAAGACATGAATAATTTAAAGTCATTGAACCTGCAGCACAGAAATTGTGCATTTCTCTACCTGGATTCCTATTTTTATGCTGCCTACTCGGTACCCTCTGCAAGGTCTAGGAGCTCAGAATAGAAATTTCCAAACACTGTGCAATATTAATTTTGCATGCCACTCGCATAGTGACATGTGAAAGTAGTTTTAACTGGTGTATGATTTTTAATTAGAAATGGAAATAATAACCATTTATCTCATTTACACACATCAGATACATGGATGCACATAGCGATTTGTTGTTTTAATTATTTAGCAAAACAATCACCGGCCTTTATTTCTTTAACTCAAGAACCCCAAACAATGCATTAAAAGTCATATAAATTCAGAAATAGCAGTTTCATTTCAAATTTTTGTTACTGAGGAAGTTTTTTTTTTAATATGGGTGTTTATTATTTTTATTGTTTTGTTGAGTTGTTAGGTTAGAAATCTTAGTTTTTTATCACTGAAATGTCTTTTGTAGCATACAGTCTTTGCCAAGGTAAGAAAAGTTTAAAATTGTGACTTGTTGTTATGGTAGAGTATAGTTCATTTACTACAGTAGATTTTGCATTTAGATTGGATTTTGTGGATGAAAAATATTGCTAAGCTATTTGGAGAACTCAGCTTTATATGGCCAGTAATGTGCACATTTAAGAGTTGCATAAAACCTTTATTCCTGAATTGATCATATTATTAGTTTTCAATTTGTGGTTACGTTTACGTTATGTTCAACAGTAATGCTTGATGTTAAATAAAGAGAGCAGCTGAGCACTTTATTCTTAAGTGTATTAAATTCAGTGTTGAAAAGCTTTTCATTCCCATTGTTGTCGCCTTTTGCCATATACTAGTGAATCATTTGATTAAGTTGTATTTTGAGAATTGTTGCGAGTAAAGTCATCAACCTAAAGAGCCTAATGAGTAGTTCATAAGGCACATTGCATGGAAGCATTCAGCTAATTCTGCATGCATATGTAAACTTGACACATTTATAATTAATCTTTGTACAAGTGCCTGATGATCACAACTGCCTAGTTTAGTTTAAAATTTTATCAGTGTGCATGTGCCTATAGTTACATTTTGTGTGCATTTGTTACTGTTTGTTAAAAGACATAAAATATATTTGTCCTGAAACAGAATTTCCTAATGAGAAGGCATCAAAATTTATTCTTGGAAAAGAAATTAAGACTTTGGTATTATGCAGTTTAATAAAATAAACTGAGCAAATTGATGACTGCTTTACACAATTTGCCCACAGTTAGCTTGTGAAAAATAGCCCAGATTATCAATCTCATGAAAATTATTATTTGAAGATTTAGGTGAGCATAACTGCAAAACATGTTCTAGGTAATTATGTGTAAAATGTTGTAAAGATCATCTGATTACCAAATTTAATGACCGGTTTCACCAAACTTCATTAAATATAACCTAGTTTGCATTAAAATATGTCAGGCATTGAAGTGTTGGTGAGTAAGCATTTTCATTGAAATGTAATTGACAGTTAAATTTTTCATTGTAACAACAAAACTGAATTTATTGGCCTCTAATCATGCACCAGAAATTGTATTCCACAAAACAGTGCATGAAAATAATTTCTTGGTAGCTGAAATGGCTGTGTCATTGAGCAAAACACACATGCTAACATAGAGGATTCTGGATCTATCCAAAAGGTGAAGGAAATTATGGATTCCAACCAAGAATTGAATCCAGATCTAATGCCAGGCAGGTGTTTTTGACTGTATCAAGACCATACAGCTGTGAATAACTAAAAAGCTATAAGATTGCTGATATGTGTAAAGCATTCTCGCTGCTTCAGTTAATTTTTATAAAGTGATTCATACTACTTCATTACTTCTTAACCTGAATGAGATTTTAGTCATTCAGTTTTCACAATCACTTTTAGGTAAACTATTGTGTTATGTCACTCTTCAGTTATACATGTAGGGACATGTTAGCCTTAACTTTGTTTGTTGAAACACAAATGAATTAAAAGATTTGTGTAGATCAATTTTATGGAGGCATTCAGGCAGTAATGAAGGTTTATAAAATTGGCCATAAGTGCATAAAAGTATTAAACATACCTAAAAGTAAACACTTAAAATGCATGATGTTCAAAACAAGACAGCTACATCTTGACAGTGGTAATACCAACATGCAGTTTTACATACATTTTAATGATGGTGAATCATAATATCATTGGTCTCTTTCATAGATGACTTTACTCCATCGCTAGGCTTACCATAGGTTCTATCTTTGTCAGACACGTAATTTTTTTTAAATTAAAAATTCTGGGAAGATCATTTAAAAATGAGGTTTTCTGCTTTTGATTCCAGAAAAAACATTTATGTATATAAAATGCCTAATAACTGTGGCATGTTGAGAATATGAGTGATCATAGAGCTCTTAACAGCCAGCAGAACACATACAGAATTCTTTATTTAAAAAAAAAGCATAATATGGAACACTGTAGTTTCTTTCAGTTTGTATGTATTATCCATGTACTTTTTCTGTTACCCGGGCACTTTTCCCATGGCAAAAGTAATGCTTATACCTTCAAAAAATATCTGGGAAAAACAAGTGAATGTAATATTTATTTTGTAAAATCTTATTTCTTATAATCTTAATACACATGTGCATTGAATATACATCTTGCCAGATAGAAACTATTTATATAAAATTATCCCAATTAAAAAATTAAATTAATGAATAGCCATGTGGTATATGAATAATACCCACTCTAGAGCTTCCCTATATATTGATATTCCATATTGTTAGCTGCTAGTTGCAATTGCAGGCAGCTGAAATCACACATGTGCTATTTAATAGCCCACTTCTATTACATGCCTGTCTAGTAACATAGAGAGCCAAGTTTCCTGAATAAAGATTGCCATTTTTCTTTTCTCTCTCTCATATTTTGCCAAGAGAAATATTTAATTCTCAGCTCATTGGACCCCAGGGTCATTAGGCCCATAGTCAGTAGGATTTAACAGCTTATAAATTCTAGTCTCTAAAGACAAAAAATAAAGGTTTTATGTCCGTAAACATTTAATGTTCTTTTAACATTGGTATATGTTTGCTGGCTTTAATGCTCATAAAGATTGAAGCATTATTTTGAATTAATTTTAATGTGTTACTCATAGTACTCTAGTTTCCAAGGTGTGGGTTCGAACCTGGTGAGGGCGCTAGATTTTTCTTGGGTGTGGCTTCCTTTGGAAGGAAAGTAAAGCCAGTGATCCTGTGTCATAGATTTATAACACATAAAAGAACCTTAAGCCTGATAAAGAGGCCTCTGAGAAAAATTACCGATCTTTCATGCCCAATATAGAATGGGACACTAAGGACCATAGCAATTAAAGAGATAAATAAAACTCAAATTAAGTTTTTGCTCATAGTATATGGTCTGTGTTTAATATTAAAGGATAGTTTGCAATTTGCGAGAGCTAGTGCTTTTGTAATTTTAAGTTCCAGAATATATGGAAAAGGAAAACAAACCAACATCAGTTCGAAATTAAGTTGGTGCTTTCCTCTTGCTAGATACTTTCAGCAAATTTTTTAGGCTCAAGAATATCTTTATTCAGATTTCAAAAGTGCATCCACACTTTCCCACAAAAAGATAATTCATTTGAAATAACTTAACACTTCAAATCTTAAACATATAATTGATGACTGTGATCCATTCCCATGCAATATGAAGAGAGATCAAACTTGTTACAAATTTTGCACTTCTGGTATTGTTACCAGCCACCAAGTATCTATAGGAGTCTACTTTCTATTGAGGATACATGCAACAAACATCATTTGAAACGTGTTCTTAATTATTAGTAATTAGTAAGGCAAATTAATTAAGTGTTGTATCAATTAATGTGTTTAGCTAGAATACATATGATTTTTGCAGCTTTTCTAAAATAAATAAAGCAAGCAAAGATTCAACAGAAAACACACAATCTTAAAAGTGATTGTATTTGCACTGTTTATATTATTATTATTATTATTATTATTATTATTATTATTATTATTATTATTATTATTATTATTATTATAAAGACTTCCTTAATTAAAAGCTTGCTAAACAAGATAAAGCTGGACATAAAAAAATTTATCTGATTTTTGCAAAAAGCAAGATATTAAAATTAATTTTAAAAGCATTCTGTATACCTCAGCTATACTGATGATGTCAGAAGATGTGAAGGGGACCCTTGAGGACAGAAACAGCTACTTTGTTAATAAATTCAATTTTAAGGTCCAGTCTTTTGCATTGGTTTGCAAAAAAGCAAGTTATGGTGCCCTATACTCCTATCAACAAGCTAATGACCTGTTTCAGAAATATGGTATTTCTCTTTATAGAATGGGATTGTCTGTCCATACAACTTCAGTTTTTCAGTATCTCTCTTGTGATTGTTTTGTATACATTTCAAAGCTAAGTAGGACCTAAAATGTAAGACAAGTTATTTTTAATGGCAATTATATCAGTAAACAAATGCTTCCCTGAGTGCCACAATGATGATCCCAGGTAGCCACTATTGGTTTTCAAAATAAATAGGAACTTTTATTCTTAAAACACTGAAGTTGTACACCCGTGGTAAAAAAAAAATTAGTAATGTCTTGAATGTCAACATTTTTGTAAGTCCTACACAGCACAGCACACCTTGTTTACACCATATCCAATAAGTTGTGTAGCTGCTGCAGCAAGTTGTTGTACAGTATTATTAAACATGCTACCTTCCACGTGTCTTCTCTGTAACACGGCAAAGCTTAGGGCAGGTTTGCTTTTCGCATGTAGCAAACACTTTTTTTTCTTCTGTTAATACTGTTTAATCAACACATAGTAACTACTTATTTTCGATATACCACATTTCATACATGGCATTTGGTAGAGTTCATATTTATTACAATGCAAAATATGTGGCTTCACAATTTCATCATGGCTGCATATCTGCATCTTGTTGGATAACAAGGGATGGTGTATATGTGTTGTGGTAGCTTGACGATACACTGAACAGTGCGCAACACACAGTAATACTTGGGAATATTTTGGTTCCCTCTGTGAGGATGAGATATCCTGATGGAATTGTTGAATTCGTACAGGATAATCATCCTGTCCACTTATGTCAAAAGGTTTCAAATTGGTTCTCAGAGAGGCAGGATATTAGAGTGATAGATTGGCCTTCCTGCTCACTAGATTTGAACCACATTGAGAATGTTGGGCTGAGGTGAAAAGGGAGCTGCGCTCAAATTTCCCTGCAGATGCACAAAAGACAAAAGATGGCTTTTGGGCACAAATTCAAGAAGCCTGAGATGTTGTAGCTTCTCGTCCATGTTACTACAGGAATTTAATTTCATATATAACCCAAAAATTGAGGGCAGTTATACATGCTTAGGGTTCATACACCTGATATTAATTTTTTATGTTTTTTAGTTTTAGCAGATAATAGTTTATTTGCATTTATTTCTTTACTTATTTAAAATGAGTGTTTTAGTAGAATTATGTTTTTGTGTGCATAGATATGTCCAAAACTTAAGTATTATGCTTTACACATCCGGTCATAAAATTAACAATAAAAATAACAATAACTAATGCAAGATTTTAACTAAGGAGCTTACGAGCTCAAGAAGTACCTTGTTAACCTCTCAGCCAACGAAATGTTCTGTGATCTGTTTTCAGTAGCTTATAAACGTTACCACTGAGAAACACTGTTATAAGGTGACCATTGCACTCACAGCCACAGACCATTCTACAGTTCCTGCATGTGTGTTGTGAACACACGAAAGTACACAAAGCCCTCCGATCATCACATGGAATCTGGGGATATGACCTTTTCTTTTTTTTTGTGTCCATAGGTGTACATAACATGAAATGTTTGATTTCACTAAGAAAGTTGTTTTAAACTTTTTAAAACAATGTAGCAACACACAGCTTAGTTGTGCCAATATATTTTCCTCAAGATTTTCCATAGGAATGTGGCAATTTGCAAAGAAACATCTCATTGAGATAGTGTCGTATCCTGAAACATCAGATTTCTGTGTTAGGTGCATCTTTAGGCATCTTGTTAAGCTGCTAGGAACATTGATTTACACACAGTAATCCTCCTCTCATTTATTTTGAGATAAGCATATAAAAGTTTAACAGGTGTAGGTTATTGATATCCTAGATACAGTTTTCTTATCAATGAGATTTAGGGAAAATATAACTTGAATAATTTTGTTACATGTAACGCAATTTTTTTGTGGATTACTTTCTGATAACTAACATCTCTTCATAGAAAACATTTCTTGGATAGCTTCTATTACAAACCTTAAATAAAATATTCTGCTTTCATTTTATTAATAATTAGCATGGAAATGAAGGCTTTTCCATATTTCTCTTGCAGCTTCCTCCCTTCAATTCTCTTTCCATAGTTCACATTTCCATCCTAGCACTTTGTCTTTGCTTTTTGAAATTAATTTCCTTGCATGATCTAGTGTCGCTGTCATTTCGTTGCTTTTTTGGGGGGGGGGCATTAGAATCAGATACCTTCACCTTAGTTATTAGAATAGTATGCCCATTTACACAATGTTAATCCATAACTTTCCTGCTGAGAATCCAGGTGTTTTAACATGTTGCTCTATCTTATCACTTGTCAGGTGAAAGAGTATTAGAATTCAGTTAAGTCATGCTTATTTGCATTTAGTCTGGTATTGAGAATAATGGCATATCCTTTTTAAATCAATTATTGTGTGTTCATCAGACTTCAGTTGTAAAATGTACACTTGAATGGTACTATGGTTACTTGCAAACTGCAGCCAGGACTGGCCATTCTCTACTGCCTCACTGCACTAGACACTCATCCATCAACATGCATTAGTTGGTGCTCCTGAAACCAGAATTTGTTTGCAATTGTTACATTAAACTTAATAAACTTGTGTGGTGCCAAATTTGGAAGAAAAAAAAGCCTATTAGTTACTTGCAGTAATGTGCAGGATGGATGATCTGGTGATCATAATGGAGCACCACAGATATGCTAATTATAGTGGTTTCTTTCATTGGTATATTAAGCTTTGGTACATAACTTTTTTTTGAGCAAATTATGTTTTCACCTCAATTGTTCAAAAGCATAAAACAAGTCCATACAGAGTAGAAGAAACAGAAAATTTAAAATCTTGCACAATACTGTGGTGGAAGAGTGTAAAGCAGACTGTATTTTCGCATTAAAATGCCTCCTCAGTACAAAGAGGACATTTCAAGCATCTTCACTGAGGTTAAGAGTTATGGCAGTGGTGTTGAAGCATAGGCATCACTGACTACAGTATTCTTAGTAGCCATGATAAAAACACATCATGAGAATTGATAACTAAATTGCCTGTAGAAAATGCAATGAGTTTTTGTTTTTTCTTTTCTTTCTTTCTAATTGTATGCATTAAATGACCTTTTAGCAGATATGCTTATCAGACAGTGCTGAAAAGACTGAAATGAATGAGTAAATGAGCTTAGGGACTTAATGCATTAAAGCTATCTTATATTTATTCTAATAACTAGGGATGGCCAAAAAATAACAAAGCCAATTCTTTCTGATGTTTACATCTTCATAATGATGATAAAAATAACAGAGACAGAAAGTTAACTAGTTACGCTACCTTAGGTCATTGCATGAAGATAATTGGAGAATTTTTTTTTAAAATACATTTCCGAATGTTGTTTCACTTGATAAAATATGACTATGTTCCAAATTTTTGGTCATTTGGTCATGTCTTGATCCACACCTAATAGGGCATTCTTTACTTACAGTAAAATAATGGGGAAAATGTAGTAATAAATGTTTCTCTTTTAATACAGGTTATTCTACAATACTTAAATTCACAATGATGGTAGTTAATGAAGTGCAATAATTAAATCTTGTCCTCCGCTATGTAATGTCCACATTAAATTTCTATATTGACTGAAGGGCAAATACTGTTAACATATTTAATGTGCATTATTTTTAAAGTTGAGAATTTTATTGTGGTGATATTACCACTTGCAATTAGCCTGTTTTTTAATTTTGTCATTGTAACACTAGTTGAGAAGTCTGAATCACCTTCAGTCTGTTTAGAGATATCACTCACCAATTTGACATGCCACATGTATGTCTCAGCTTCTTGGTAATTTGGATCAAGATTCTAAAGGGTTTTCCAAGTCATTCAACCGAAATGATGATACTGTGAAACAAGAACCAGGATTTAGAATCAATTTGCGTACTGTGGCTCAGTATTGGAAAGTTGGAATGCCTCTCTCAAGTTCTTCTGATCGGAATTTGAAATAATGTCCAAGCAGTTTGCTGCCATTCCAAATCAGAAACTGTATTTGAAAATAGGGAGAACACTGTACACTCTTTGATTAAATACCACAATGCCTTTCCATGGTTACTATGACTGCATTAGCAACTTGAACGTGCTTGCAGTATTTGATCAAGACATACCACAGCTCCAAATCATTGTAGACTGATTATTCTCTTGAATGAATAGAGTCATTTTTCAACTTAGAATAGTGCATTGAATTTGCATTATGCTTCTTATTTGTTGATCTTGATATTTTCACTCACTGCTTAGCACTGAAGGCAAACATTTTTGCTGAATACAAAATGGAAAGAAGGTAGTAAGTTCTTTCTATTTGGGGTAGAAAGTATTAATTTCAGTGACTGAAGTGTATTTGCCGTGACCTTGATTTGTATGGTTTTAAATTTTTCTTCTGCATTGATAGTTTTCCAGTAAAGTTCCTAAATTGAATGAAATTGACTTTTTCAGGACCTGATGTTTCACCAATAATGCAAAGGGCACAAGATTGTCATAAAAGTATGATGTTGAAAAACTAACCTTGCATTGTGCTTTACGTTTTGTTTATGTTTACCTGGAGAATGCAGTCCGTTGGTCACCTCCTGATGGCATGTTGCTCATCTACTCATTGAAGATCTTCCTGTCTGGGTTTAAATGCCTGTTGTAATTATTTCTGTGATAGAAACATGTTTTCATTGATCTCCAGGGCATGATACGCAAAGGCTCAGCTGACTAACAAAATAACTGTAGACAACACAGCATATAAAATTCACCACACATTTTATTTTTATTTTCCAGAATTGTAACAGGAGACTAACAACCAACCTTTCAAGTTGTGTGTTAAAGTACATGGCTATACTTTGACTTTCAACAGCGCATAACTTAATCACTTGTCTAACAGCATATAACAAGACTTCTGCATGTTTAGTTACTCTCTCCACGAATTTCTTGTCACTTTTAGCACATATTACTCGTGCGGCTATGTTCAAAACTGAGTTACATTCATAAAGTAATTCTGGCACAAAAATCTTGCTAGGAGCACAGGTGCCTCCTGCTTTCAAAGTCCAATAACTATGTGAAATTTTGACAAGCACCTCAAATATATACAATTCTGAGAGGCGCAAATGTGAAGCTTACAAACTAATTCTATTGGCCCTTGAGCTATCGTGAATTTACTTTACGTTTAAACACCAACAAATTTCTGTTAACCTGAATGGCCAACTCAGGGTCACATGGTAGGGTACAGTGAAAAATCCCCTGTTTGTGAACTATTTTAGACTTTTGCTAGTGTTAGTTACTTGTGTCCTATTTGCATGCCAAATAACAAAGACTTTTATGAACGTGTAACACACAGTGCAATAACCTTTATTCTTGTTCTTTTCAACACTTGATACATTTCTACAGGTGCAGAAGTCTAAAGTTACTAAAAATAAAATATAGATGCAGACATATTTCTTTACATTGCAAATGTTAATGAACCCTGCTATATAACAAAATGATAAGACAAATGAGACAATAAATACAATTAAATTGTAGGAGAGGTGTAAATACTGTCTCAACCTAAACAAGTTTTGTCCAGTGATTTTTCAAGCTGTACATATGCTCTGATTTTCCATCCAGAGTTTGAAGCTGTAGTGCAAGAACAGAGACCTCGCATCAGAAAGTGTCCAGGCATTTCCAAGACTAAAAGTGGTTTATGTCTGTTCTTCACCTGTGTGTTTGTAATTACCAGAATGCCCAAAAGCTTACCTTCTTCAAAACTCATAAATACTGGATACTACTACCCTTAATTTGTATAGTTTCTTTCCTGAATTCAGGAACCAGTTTACTATCTCAATGTAGTGTTGAGTTTTCTAGTGCAGTAAATATAGCCTTAATTTCATGAGCTGATGATTCCCTACTTCTTTACCAGGTATCCATGTATTTTCTACTTTTAATTTAAAGATTTGCTTTTTCAGGTGGAACTCTGACTTCTGTAAGAATTTCTCCTATGAATGCAGCTATTTAACCTGCTGATAGATTAAGTCTATCATCCATGGTTGAGATAGTTTTTGTTTGTGAGTGGATTTGTGTGTAGGGTTACAGCAATTAATGAACTTATATTTATTGCACACCAGCTAGTTGAGGTAGATGCAAAGTCTGGTTCATGAGTTGTTTCAGGCTCAAGTAGAACATCCAAATCATTTGTTCAAAGAAATCTAGGCTAGTAATTGTGTTGATTATGGTAGAAGCCTTTTTCTAGGCAATGCTTTTCCTTTGTAATAAACTTAGTTTCATTTTTACTATGAAATTTTTCCTCAGGAATTCAACATGTGACTTACCAATACCTCCTAACAGAATTTTCCGCATCTTTGATCTTCTAAGAATTGGTCTTCCAAAATAATTTTTCTAGTTGCACATTTGTCATGTTCAATGATAGCAATGGCATTGTCAAGTGCTATATCAAAAAGTGGAGAAAGAGGCTTGATAAGTTTTCACTCCAAATTTATTTTATATTTTCGAAGGTATTCATATTGCACTATTAGCTTACTGAGTTTTTGTTGGGGATGTCCAGCTCTCTTAGGCATCATAGGAATACCAGACAGTTCCCAAAATCTTCACCCTTCAGAATAACAGATTAAATAACATCATCTCACCTATTTTTCTGTTCACAGTTCAGAAGAAATAAGCACATCTCCATTGGTAGGTACTTGAGATCTGTCTTTTGGTGTCAAATCTGGTAGTAAATTCCCAATGAGTTTGCTTTTGGGGCTCCTCCATCTTTTCTAAGGACTGAGCAATTTGGTGTGGATAAAAGGGGAGAATTATTCCTTCAGGTGGTTACTGTTCTATATCTTCACTCATCATTACAACCTTTGTAGGAAAAGGAAATCATTTATTACCTTCTAGTGAAAACTATTATTTAGGTGGGTAGAGATCAAAATATGACCTGCACACCTGAAAACTTGTACAAAAGTGTATTTCAGTAATTGTAACAACATTGTGGGAGTGCACTTAGAAAATTAAAAAAAAAAATAAAAAAAAAAAAAAAAAAATATTTTGTGCAATGCCTACTCTACCTACAATCACTGAGTGTGTGTAGACATACAGGGAACTAGTCCCTGTTTCTTATCATTGACAGGAAATGGTTAACTTAATGCCAATACATAATATTTCATTGCCCCTCAAGAGCATAGCACTTTCTTAAACTATGTATTCCAATTTTCTGTAATTTTAGGTTCATAATAGTGCTGTATTTGAAGCCCCTTGAAAGTGTTGTAGCATGCAAATATTGGAATTCCATGTAGCTCATCTTCCACCTCACTTCCATTCCAACTGATCAGTTTGATCATGAACTTTAAAATTAATATATCTGAAAACTAAATTATATGTGAAATTATTTCACATGTGTATATGATAATTACACAAAATGTGAATTGTATGGAAAGAAAATATGTTCATATGATAGTGCAACAGTAAAAACAATAAAAATATGCAGTGCATAATATTTTTAATCTCAAGTTTAAAGGAGGACTGAACTAAATTTTTAAGGACCTCCAACAATAAAGTATAAAGACTTCTGAGCGCATTGTTGAAAACCATATCATTTTATGACGGCTCGTTTTCATTCTGGAAGCACTTTTATGTTTAATGCTCACCTCGCGGTGACGTCATAAGGCTAGGATTGTGCCACACTACTGAATGTCACTTTAGCCGTGCATTCTATTTAATTCCACATATTATCTTGTGATTATAGGACAATTTTCCTTTCCTAGTGTTCTGTGAGGTGCAAGGCCAAGAATGCCTAAATGCAGTGCTTAAGGCTGTGCAAATAATTCTAGTGTAAACAGAAATGTTGGTTATTAATCATTGCCTTTATAGAAGAATCGGCATGTGTACAACATGGGTTGATGATAAATGGGTGGCCTCTGAAAGAAGCCATGCACGCAGGCTCAAGAGCCCATTGTGCCTCATACAACAAATGGGTTGCTGCTGTGAAACGCAAAAACTTTGTGCCAACCAAAAATGATAGAGTATGTGGAATTCATTTCAAAGAAAGTGATTTTAATGAGTTGGATGTTTTAAAAATAATAATGAATGAGAAATTCAGAAGCCCAAGACTGAAAGATAATGTGGTGCCTTCAAAATGTTGAGCAGGACTAGAAGCAAAACCTCCCAAAAACATAAACTCAAATTTTCTTAAAAGTAAGCAAGTGCTACAGCTAGTCGGCAATTCTATAAACATTTCTCAGCAAGAAAGTGAAGCTACACTAATTTCTGAGTCTTAATATGTACTGTTGAGATTGATGCTGAAATACTGTGAGAGTTGGGAATGGAAAAAAATTTAGTGCTATAAACGGCGCTAATCTGAATCAAGGTTTGATTGATGAGGAAGGCAAATCTTCAGCTGTAATGATGATAATAAACCGAATGAATATTTGAGGGAATCCAGTGAAGGTGGAGAAGAAGATGTAGGTATGTCCAGAAAATATTCGTTTGTGTTTGTATGTGTAAATGCTCTCCTTGTGCTATTCAGTATTTGTCACACATGTGGTGGGCCTGTCATTGAAAGAAAATCTAACACAAGAGGAGCATTTATGCGAATTATAACTCATTGTGTGAATGGGCACACTTACGAGTGGTGCTGTAGAGGCGAAAGTGGAAGTCTGAAAAGTAATGTGTGCATAACTTCAGGCATTTATCTCCGTGGAATGATATTTAACTGTTTCTTGGCATTCTCAAAAGCAATACAACTATTATTTTTTTTTAATCATATTTTTATAGGCTTGTTAAAGAATGTTTCTCCCTTCTGTACACAAAGCCTGGTTAAAAGAAAAAGAAAGTAATTTTGCAGTTGCCATGAATGACTCAAATTATGTTTATTTGGGGATGGACAGTACAACTCCCCAGGATTTTCTGCTGAATATGTGTCATATTCTATAATGAATGTGGCAAGAAATAAAATATTAGACTACATAATTGTACAGTGAGGAGGATAAATGTCACTGAGTGGTCTCTTAAAGAGGCCTGCACATAGGCTCTTGGAGCCCTTTGTGCCTTTTATTCTAGTTATTATTAAAGTTTGATGGTCCATATAAAATGGACCACACCCTTGATATCTGCCCTTCTTATCTCTTCAGGTTCCAAAAAGGATCCTAGGGATACATAATATGTGTCATATTCTATAATGAATGTGGCAAGAAATAAAATATTAGACTTCATAATTGTACAGAGAGGAGGATAAATGTCACTGAGTGGTCTCTTAAAGAGGCCTGCACGTAGGCTCTTGGAGCCCTTTGTGCCTCTTATTCTAGTTATTATTAACGTTTGATGGTCCATATAAAATGGACCACATCCTTGATATCTGCCCTTCTTATCTCTTCAGGTTCCAAAAAGGACCTTAGGGATACATATCTATGCATAGCGAAACCTTCACATTCATATAGATTACGCTGTAAGGTCTCAAAATCCCTCACACATTTCGAACATAAGGGTCCTGTGTGAGCCCCGTTATGTGTAAATGTCTGTGCAGAGTGTTGTGGCCTGTAAGATGGCCCACAACTCCTCTGAACTTAAATTTGGTCAAATCCAGGAGAAACTCGCTTTCCAGTCAGGCCCCGATATCCAAGCATGGGCCTGCCTGGCAGTGGTTTGCTTACTCCAGATTTCAAGATGAGCCCTTGCCGTAAACTGGGTTATCTCATACTTGACAGTTCTAGTCATCACACCACAGAGGCGCTCAGGCCCAATAAATTCGAGCCCTGATCCCATCTTTGCAAGAATGTCTGCCATCTTGTGCTGGTACAGAGTCTATCCAACATTCTCTGGCATTGACACACCAATCTGAATGTAGGTTTAATCGCCCTAAGGGCTTTCAAAGCTGCCATGCTATCCAAGCAGATGTACACATCTGCTCGTCTGCATGGCATAGTATAAATATGCATAGTGCAGGCTAAGATCGCATATACCTCATCCTGAAAAACCGTGGCAACTTGAAGGTGAATGGTAAGTCTGGTTCATGGGCCCCAACCCCCGTCTTGCCCCTGAGGTGGAAACCGTCCATAAATCACTTCTGCCCCCTGCCTTCGAGAGAGATCCTGTCTCTGGGTCCCACTCCTCCCTGAAAGGTATTACCATCTTATAAGATGGACTTGGATTATACTTAGTCCCCATCATATCTCCTATCATCAGGGTTGTAGGACATATCTCCTGCAGTCCAGAAAGGATCAATGAGTGCCCTTTATGGGGTAGCTTAAAGCACCACCCCCCTACAGTCCAGAGGTGGTGCACACTCATCCTGGCTACCTCCTTCACAAACAATTGCAAAGAGGGAAGGTCCACCAATATCTCTAAGGTGAGCTGAGGGATAGTTCGCACCGCCCCGTTATCATCATACATGCCAATCTTTGCAGTGAATCTAGCTTTGCAGCAACTGCCTTCACAAGAGAGGCAGGCCACCAAACCAGCGCTGCATAAGTTATCGACGGTCTTATAACCAAGGCGTATAGCCATTTGACCACCCTATGTCTCAGGCCCCATCTCAGTCTTATAGATCTCTAGCAAGCCCACAAAGTGTTGTAGGCCTTGTTTACTTTTTAATCAACATGGTTCTTCCAGCTCAGCCCAACATCCAGAATGACCTGTAAATACTTAATCACTCTGAAAAACTTCAACTTCTATGTAAACAGATGGGGCTCTGCCAAACTTGGCAGTCTCCTCTTTGTGAAGATCATTATTTTAGTCTTGTCAGGTTAACAGACAAGTCCGTTTCTCTACACCATTTCTCTAGAGCATGTAGGGAGCTCTGTATGAGCTCAGAGAGAGTACTCAGGAATTTTCCACTTGCTACAAGATATATATCGTTGGCATAACCTTGAGCACGAATCTCTCCCCTTTTGAGTCTGTTCAGCAGTTCATCCACCACCAGACACCACAGGATAGGTCACAAAACTCCCCTTGTGGGCATTGTTGCCCTCAAGGACTCACTCCCCAGGGTCACTACTGCCTGATGGCCTTCCAAGGAGGTCATAATCCAGTCCGTGACTACCAGGCTGACTCCCCTACACTCCAGACATTTCCTAATGGTGCCCAGTCATATGGTTTGAGGCATCTTTAGTGTCCAGGAAAACTGCCATGGCAAGTTCTCCAAGTCCAGCACCCTCTCCAGTTTTACCAAGAGCTGATGGAGCGCCATTATCATGGATTTGCCGGACCAGTAGGCATACTAATGGGGGTGTATGGTTTTCTGTCAACCAGTACCCCATACCTCAAATATCTATCTATCAGTCTTTCCAGAGCCTCCAACAGAAAGGATGTTAGGCTTAGGTATAAACAACATTTTGACCTGCCTTCACAGGCAGAAAATATGCCTCATAGCCAGACAGGTCCTGAATATCTTTACTAGGCGGGAAGAAACTGTTCCCAACCCTCCTGTAGAAGAGCCAGGAAGACCCAATTCTCATCCATGCTTTTATAGGGCTCAAAAGAAAAAATGGCCCATTTGACTTGTTTAAAAGTGACTATTTTGGTGGCCACTAATGAGCCTTCTTGCAAAGGCCTGTGTGCCTTAATCAAGTTTGATTCTTGATCTGTTATGCAGGTCTCCAGAAAATGGGACTCAAGCAACAGCCTCAAGGTCTTCCTCTCCAATGTGTCAAAGCACCAGAAGGGTCCTCCAATGAGGCCAACCTGGTGCTACCTCCAGAGACCAGTAATAACTGCAGGTGAGCAATGCTCAACTGCTTCTGTATATTATCACAGAAGTGCCTCCAAGATTCCTTGGAGGCCTTCCTGATTTCCTTTTATTTATTTTTTGGGATTCCGTATAGGAATCCCAGGTTGCCTGACACTTATTGGCCATAAATGCATTATGTAGCCTTATGTCTTTTTCTTGATGGATCTTAAAAAAGAATTCCATCTAAGTTTATCTTTAGCCTAAACCTCATGAATGAGGGGATAATTTCCTTCATAGGCAGACACCAGGGTGTTTGTGAAAAACCTTGTATATCACTCCAGGTCCTCCACATTTCTTAGCTTGACCTGGAGTCTATTCTTAAGCCTGTCATGCAGGTCCCATCTAAAGGAGTTCCAATTGGTCCTGCTAGGGTTCCTGTACAGGCGATCCTTTTCCCTCAAGACATAAGTGAATGTATGTCTGTGGTCGGACATAGAAGGTTCCAGACAAACCCTCCAATCCTTAATTTCCTCTATGACAAGTCTAGGATCTCCTCCCTTTGATAATTCACAAAAGTCGGAACATCCCCTTGGTTCAAGATCTGTTGAGCTCAAATACTTGAGCAGCATCTCCCTCTCCCGTTGATGTCTGTTTTACCCCAAACACTATGATGAGCATTGGAGTTGCAGCCAATCAACAGGTTGAGGTTTCTATCCCTGCAATAAAGCACAGGGTTTCTGAACTCAGGAGGAGGAGGAGTTTTCTCAGATTTGTATGGGAAATAGGCAGAGCAGACTACCACCTGATGTGGCACTCTGCCCTCCTCATACCTCACTAAGACTGCCGCCACAACTTTCTAAAGAAAGCTGGCAGAGTCCAAGTGTTACTGAGTCATGTCAAGACACATGCTCTAGGTTTTACATCAGACAAAACACTGAAAATAGTAAAACCCTTTATATTTAGCTCCATAATAAGACTCTGCCGAAGCCAGGGTTCTTGAATTATGGCGACATCCAGGTCATGCTCATTACGTTACAAGAGAGAACTCATGAGGTAGTAATGCTGTATTGCAGTATGGTCCGAATGAATGAAATCACCATAGTTTAACTTGCCCCACTTAAACTTTTTCTGTTAGAGACCAGTTCTCTTAAAGACACCTGGTCCTCCTCTGGGATAACTGAGGTGTATAGATCCTCCTTATTTGGAGGTGGGGCTTGCATCTCCACATCATCGGGAGTCGCAGTTCCCCCTCCGTTCATACTGCTGAGTAGGGTCCCCTTTCGGGGCCCCAAATTTGGCACTTTTAATAATAATACTCCCAGAGTCCTTATATGAGACTTAAGGTTTTGGAGACTTCACCACATCTCCGGAGCCACAGTTCCTGTCTCCATTGCTATAGTCTTGGTAGCCGGGTCCCCTTTCGAGGCCCCAGCTACCTCAACTTTATTATTGATTATCTTGGAGTCCCCTGTAGAGAAGAAACCCCCAATTTAATGGAATTAAAACACACTATAATTCCCAGCTGAGGATATCTCAGGTCCGCCCAGGCAGAGCTCCACATGCCTGGGTAACACTAAATACTCTGCGAGGTCATCAGATATCTCAGAGGCTCCAATAGCAACACATCTCCCATGCGCCATGCACCACTTCAGCTTGGATCGTGTAACACCTTGGGGTTGGGGAGTTGGTTCGCAGTCTCCTATTGGTTATTCAGAGACAGACCTCTCCAGCCTGTCTGTAGCCAGCCGACACTGCTGGTCAGGTCTCAGCTATCCACCACCTGCCAATTCGTCTGGTAGCCACTGAAGGTCCAGCTTTAAGGGCTTATGGGCTGTTAGGCCACTCCAGGACTCCTCTGCTGTGAAGTACAGAGAGGAATTGTAAGTAGTGATACTGAGAAAGCTGCTTGCGAAAATATAGGGTGCTTCAGGACATCTGCGACAAACTCTGAGGAACAATAGATATCGCAGAGGGGAACATTTTTTGTCAAGCAACCACCATCCTCCGATGCATTGTTACAGAGTTATTCACCCCTGTTTGAAGTATGTCGGGTAGGATAGGTTTGAGAGGCACATCCAGTACACTTTGGCACTCTGTTTGTTTACAACCACTGAATCAAGCGACATCACTTCTTTCTTGCCCCATACGTCTTGTTAAGTTTGGTAGGTCTGAGATGCACAGCCCAATTTAACTCAGTGTTTGTGAACAACAGCTCCATGCATACCACCTCCAGAAAGTAACTGGGACCAAATGACTTCGTGCCTCGTGTTCAGTTTGTCCAGTGGTTTCTGCAACAAAGTATCACAGATCCTACATTTCCTGCGCACTTCTTGTTTACCGATGAGGCCTGCTTCACACAAGGCAGATACTTCAACAAGAACAACAGCCACATCTGGGATGTTGAGAACCCTCATGCAGTGTTCATTAGACATCACCAACAGAAGTATTCCATAACATCTGTGCTGGAATCGGCGATCATCTACTGGCGCCTTTCATTTTGCCACCCCATTTGTGTTAAATTGGGCTGTGCATCTCAGACCTCCCAAATTAACCAGATGTAAGGGACAAGAAAGAGGTGATGTCACTTGATTCAGCAGTTGTAAATGTATCAGGGGGCCGTAACACCCACAGCTGTTCCATGTACTTTGTTCACCCTTTTGACAGAAGTGTGGGAGAAAGAAAAGGGGGTCCCAGAGACATCAAATGCAAAAATCAGCACAGTTCTAGTGCTGTCTGCTTTGATGTAAGGGAGAGCATTATGGCTTGGCATTGCAGCGTTCATGTGTGCAAGTGCAGGGATAGAAATTTTTTTTCTCGGCTAAATAGCTGCCTCCATGCCTTTTATGGGTATATATTTGCTCGTTTTACATGCTTTTGTTATATTAGTAATATGACATCAATCTCCTCCCCCTCCCATTATTGTGGTGGTTGTTGTTGTTGTTGTTATTATTATTATTATCATCATCATCATCATCATCATTATTTTGTTGTATACAAAAGCCAAATGGATATTCTGTTTAGTGTATGTTTCTGTTAATGGTGATTTTTATTTGAAAGTTATAACCTGACTTTCATGGAAGTTATTTGGCTGATAGTGAGCGTGAGCGGCATAATACCAAGTTTCTTTGTAAAATAGTACAACTGTTTCAAGTAGAATACTGATTCCATTTATGTCATAGCAGTTGCTGCTGTCAGAGGTTAAATTGTTATTTGAAATATTTGTATACACCTATATAATAATTATAGTTGTAATGATTGTATTTATTTTACTTAGATTTTTCACTTTTATCATTTCATTTTATTTTTGCCTTTTTCATTTTGCCGTTTCATCACAACTGCTTATAATATTATCTCGTTTACATTGTGTGTTAGACGTAGTTTGTTTATTATGCTTTGTCACATTTGGCAATCCCTTCTCAGAAAAGTGGAAAGAATTTATTGGTGTGTAGACAATGGTTAGAGGTAGAATCAGATGCATTAGATTCAGTTGTGCTGGTAGCAGGTGACCACAAGAGCTCAGTGGCAAAGCATCGGTATGTAAAGCTAAAGATCTGTGGTTTGAATCCCAATTTTGATCTTGAATGTTTTCCATAATAATACAGTAATGTTGTTATTGTTGTTGTTATTATTATTATTATTATTATAATTGCAAAATAAATAAAAATTAAACTCTTTCTATTTATTTATTTATAGCATTCTTTTTCACTACACTAGCTTACAGAGACGGTATACTATGTCAAATACAAAGATTAACACCGTGGATATCACTTTAATAGCACTCAAAAATTAAATTGTATATATATTTATAGAAATTAAAAATATTATCCTTAACACATAACCACTAAATGTGAAATGCAATAGCAATGTGTTCACAATAAATGCAGTTGTGGTGGTAGTAGTAGTGGTAGTGGCAATGCAAAACTTTTTGGGTGACTTTGTTTTTTATTTCTTTAATAGGAAGACCACCAGCCTTGATTTTCAATGACCTCATTTAGTCTCCAAGAACATTGAGGAAACTAAAGAGGTGCAGATTTGAGGTTGTCTCCTTATACTCTCCCAGACTCCCCGACTTGTTCTCTCAGTGCCTCCTTAGTGCATTCTTGACATTGTTACCAGTCCTGAACCACTAATGCACAGACATTCTCAATTGGGTTAAGGTCCAGAGACTTTGCAGGCCATTCCAAAATGGATATGTCTGGGTGTTGCTGAAACCAAGCCTCTGTGGTCCAGTATGTGTGCACACTGTTGTTGTGCATGAAATGTATCACAGGCATTTCCTCTTCTGGGTAGATAGATCACACTGTTGGGAGCATGCATTCTTTCAGGATTGCAACTATTCATGGGAGTCCATGATGGAGGAGTCTTCAACAAGTTCCCCTACTCTACCGGCACTCATCCAGCCCCATACAGTTAAGGTGATTCTGCCACTCCGTGCAGTGGCAACGTGTTTAGGGTCAAAGTGAGTGTTGTCAGGTCGCCACAAAGACAGTCCCATCCTCGGACGAAAACATTTTTTCATCATACCATATTATCGTCTCCCAGGGGTCACAGTCTCCCATCTTCTGGCGAAAACACTTTTTCATCATGCCATATTATTGTCTCGCAGAAGTC
The DNA here is from genome assembly GCA_030765065.1 of Deroplatys truncata. NCBI lineage: Eukaryota > Metazoa > Arthropoda > Insecta > Mantodea > Mantidae > Deroplatys > Deroplatys truncata. Next base: position 152,683,539 of record CM060990.1, read on the forward strand.
TTGACTTTCTGGCAGATACTAGAGGCAGAAGGCCAGGCAAGCTACCCTGTGTTCTTGCTTAAGGGCACCCGTTCTCGCAGACCTGCAATGTTGGGTGCCAGCAGAATGGAGTCATCAACAGACAATCTCAGCACCCACTAGAGATTTATACTTTTGTTATTTTTGTCACTGGAAGGGATTCTCATTGCAGACCTCTAGAATACCTCTGCTGTCTTCTTTGGTCTTCCTTGATTTTGCTTTGTCATAAGGTCCTGTTCACCCTCCTGAAACCTTTTCACCCATAATAGCACAGTCTCTTATGCATGCCCAACTGCTTGGCATATTTGGGACACTGTGGTGTCATATTCCTACAATGCAGTTCCTGGTTGCCTCACTTATGTATGCATGGTGTAAGGAGTTTTGTTAAAGTGTGGCCTTCCAATACTGTCTGTGTATATTGCTTAATATATTCTTATTTGGTGATTGCTAGCTCATAGGCTAATACAAAGTGATGAAAATATCACATGATATCAAGGTCCTCTGATTGCACCCTACCAGTTTAAAACAAACCATAAGGTATTTAGAATAGTTACTGTGGTTACTTTGGAGTAACGGTTAGAGTGTTAGCTTATGGAATTAGGATTCTGGGTTCAGTTCTCGGCTGGAGAACTTTTTATAACCTTTAATTATGTTTACTTCATACTCTCCAAAGAGTAAGGAAGAATTAACTGCAAGCATAAATCGTTTCTGGTTGAACGAAAGAGTAAAGTATGTTGTTTCCTTAACTTGGCTGAGAACATGCACTATAGAGCGTAATTTAGTGATATTGCCCGTACTGCACAAGAGGTAAAGTAGGGGGGAAATTTGGAAACATCCCCAATATTCAATTCATGGATCCCCGACCTTCCTTGTAGAGAGATTTAGTTCTGGAAAGGAGATCCTCGGATGTTTCTAGCACTCCTTATAAATTTCAAACCCCTGAGATAATTTAAAAGCAAGTCTCCCGAGCATCAAATGTATTAGTGTGAAAGTCCAGAGCTCGACACAACAATAGCTCTTTGGTAGAGTGCCGCCTTTAAAACTGAAGTGCGGAGGTTCAAATACCTACATGTTACTTTTTTTTGTTTTCTTTCTTTCCGGATTCTACCTAAATGAAAAAGCTTGTTTCAAATCTACAGTGTTTTACAATATTTGCAAAGTATACAATAGAATTGTTTAGTTAACTGAAGCGCTCTCATTTTACAGCCATAAACCAAATATTCATTTGTAATTGAATAGTTGCTTACAACCAAATGTAAGCAAAACATTGCTTTAATGTCTGCTGTGTACTTCATATTACTTCCAATGATGCAAGCTTAGAAAGTAAAAAATATTATTAACCTGCGTGCTATTAAACACTGGAGTAGTGTGCTCTTATACTACTTCCATTACCACCACCACCATTATCATAAGTTTTGTTGGTAACATTTGTTTGTCAAGAGCAAAAAAAAAAAAAACATCCTAGCAGCAATTATTATCCTTAATTGAAATAGCAAATGTATTGTCTGACATATTTCAATTGCATAAATGCCCTGTGCCAAAAGTGCACAGTTCTTTCTTCTTTGATCCCCTTCAAATTATAAAAACAAGTAAGTGATTGTTAGTTTTGTTGAGACACACTTATTTACTCTCATCTTCACTTTTAAAAGTTGTAAAACATTGTAACGTTTTCGAGGACATTCGTCCTCATCATCAGCTGCTGGGTGACCGAAGCTCTCTTTTTCTGGTCTCCTCCTCCTCCTCCTCTAACTGATCCTTTTGCCATCTGGTGTTGGGGCACAAAGCTTTAACGCTTCGTTTAAAGGTGGAATTTTGAAATTAATGCCGTTGTTACCGTTTTTAATTATATATATCTTTTCCCAGATATTCAACTCTATTGGTATGGTAAGTGGTTTCAACAATTTTATACTTTGGCTAATATGATTTTTTGTCCAAAAATTGTGACACAGCGGATTTATCTATTTGTTTTAGCTTTATGTTTCTCCTTTGTTCCTTCACTCTGGTTTCCAAGTTTCTTTTCTTTTTACCTATATAGTATTCCTCACTCTCTTCACAACTAATATGATAGATTCCAGATTTCAATGTATTTGTGATTGTACTTTTAAGAGGCTTGTTTAACAAGTTTTTCAGGCTGAACTTGTTTTGTGGGGCTAGTCTTATATTAAATTTGTCGAAGAATCTTCTGTCAGAAGAACAGGCGTAGTTTCTATCAGTGTAGTCTACTATCCTATAGAGCAATGGTGTTAAAATAGCAATGTAGAACATAGAAGTCAAAAACCCGCTGGTCACCTGATACTTGTAGATAAGCACCCTGACCCTGCACTACCCTCCACTGGCTAGGGATGAACAAACGATGAGTACATGACTCATTCTTTTGAATCGTGGCCCCAGATTCTTTTAAGAGGGATTGTACCAATAGGCAGGTGATGTACCTGCACACATTTTCAGATGTCACAGACCTTATGACGAGCTACATGTTCTCTCTTATGAGGGGAATTCACAAACTTGCCAAATTGTGATTGCAAATGTTTGTTATAGCTCACAACCAAGAATCACTCCTCAGTCATCCGTTCCTTAAATACAGAGTAGTTGTTTTATAGCCCGGCTGCAAACTGCATGTATACATGGTTCACTTGCACTGCAGTGATCCCAGTGATCTCTGTTAGCCCACTAGCAGTGAATGACCTGCTCAAGGCTGCATTTATTGGCTGTGAATGTCAACTGTCAGTTGATGTCTTCTATTTGTGCTGTAAAGACTTGAGTTGGTTCATTGTACATTCCAAAGGATGTGTATTCAAACGTGTTGTATGTGAACTATTTTAGAGTATTTTTATTATTATTGTTGTTGCTATTTTGTCTTGTCTATTAGTCCACTGAAATTCTTCCCAAAAAATTCACACTTGAATAAAGAATTTTTATTTATAATACATAAAAACTGAAATCATATAGACAGGTGTGTAGGCAATTTCAGGAGACATTTATTGATATTTGAGTTCTAAATAGAGATACTGTCAAATATCTTGGTTAATAAATTTAGGACAACAATATCTCTATGCTAAGCCCCCATTCCCCAAATCTTATGGTGTGTGACTTATATTTTTGGGAACCCTAAGAACTAAAAATTATAGAAACATTCCGCACACCATAGATGAACTTAAAGGCAATATCAGAATGGAAGTAGAGAAAATTATTGTGCAAGAACTTATGCATGTGAATGGAAATTTCATCTGAAGATGCCACAAATGTCTTAGTGAGGATGGAAGTAAGTACCGATAATATTTTAAAAACGAACAGAACCATGTTTTCCAAATGCTTTATTATCATTCATTACCTTACACTACTTATCCACATAGTCATCACCGTTATTGCCTTAACAGGAAGCCAGTTTTTGTATGCCTTCGTCAAAGAATGAAAGCCAAGTCTGCACTTCTGTTTCACATCATCATCATCGTTAAAATGTTTCCCACCAAGGAATTTCCTCAGATGAAGAAACACATGAAAATCACTTGGTGTCAAACCCGGACTGTAGGGAGGTTGATCAAATTGTTCCCAACCAAATGATGCAATCAGATCTTGAGTTTGGCTGTGTGTGGCTGGGCATTGTCACTCATTATTGTTTTCCCATAAACCTCACACAATTGGCGATGAATGTTTGCTGGCGTAACATTTCTGGCATTCAAAAAAGAATCACTGATCTGACTTCACAGTTGACAGGTTGTTCAATTGTTTTGAGCATTTTGAAACACAATAACACAAACAACACAAAGTGGTGTTTGATCACTGCTCATCTGGCTTCCTAATGAATGGAGGAAGTGATCATGCATGCTCAAAATTATGACTTCAGCAGCAAACTATTAAAATGGTGCTTACTTTAAAAACTGGCCTCATATTAAGGCAAGGTTACTGAGGAACAGCAGCTGCTGATCTACATTTTTTGCAGTCTTCATGCTTAAGTGCCTCATTTTACTACATTTAACCATATTTGTTTTGTATAAATCGTAAATTACCCTAGAGTTCAGATATTAAAACTAAGTCCCAAGCCATATGCTTCTTGACAAAGCACATGAATAAAAGTGTTGCTGCATCCTGATCTAAGGATTGCATTACTAAAACTGTACATGCATAGCTTTGTTTCCTTTTATTTCATGTTTATTTAAAAATAGGCCATGTTATTAAATGTTTATGTCCCTTCTATTAAATGTTTAAATAAAACAATTTCTTTCACTTTTTGGATGGTTAAAACTACCTACTGTACATATTTGTATTGTAGCAGATATTTCAGTTAAATGCTTTATCTATTTAATTCTTCCCCCACTCCCATTAAAAAGCCAGATTTTCCTTTTAGTTTCCTTCATTAAACATTTCACAGTAATATATGTAAAATGTCTTGGCAATTAAGTACCACTAGCAAACTTATATCACACCTGTAATGCAATAATGTGATTGTGGGAGTCTCTCAAAATGTATCATGAATTCCACTGTGCAGCAACAGTGATCTTACCCATCTGGCATGAACTATCTCATCCATCTGCTTGGAAATCACATGGTTCCTAATTGTCTCTCCTTTCCATTGAATTCTTTCTATACATCTCTCAATTATAGAGAAGATTAATCACAAACTTTTCAATGTGTAATCATTGAGATCCCATTGTGGTTTAAATGATGACATTTTACCCCTTCCACCTGACATTCTTAAAAGGTATTAATTGCACTTAACAATAGCATCTCTCACAGTTGGTCAGCATATGGCATTACCTATGCATTTTAAATGCTTAACTACTTTCCATAATTTTGAAAGCTAAGCATTTTGCTATTTAGCATCATATTATTCTATTTAATAATTAAAGCTTGCATAGTTCCTGAGTTTGTGATGCTATAAAACTGACATGTTTCTGTATGCATGTATGTGTGCATGAACATACATGTACACATTAAGTTTTGCATTTCTTGATTGCTCCATGTCAATTTATGTTGAAAATTAGCATGCAAATTCCCTTTTTAAGAAATTAGCATGCGAATTGCCTGTGAAATAAATGTGTTCACATAAATGTTAATGAATATCGCAAGCATTATAAAATTACACAGATTAAAAAATGGCAAAAGAAACATATGGTGTTAGTGTGCTTTGTACTGTGCTTTGAACTTTTACTTTCAGAATTAAATTCTGCCAGTGTACATGTGTAAAAATTTTAGTCTGGACTTATAGAACAAAAAATAAAATAAAATTTGAAAAAAAAAAGAAATGAATTTCAACCCTCAACTTAACCTTACATACCTACTGCCTTTCATTATCAGTCAAGAATTGTGGAATGTTTTAATATGTTTTATAGCCACTGTATCTTACTAATGGTCTTAGTGGGCCATTGGTCACCAACCACCTGCAATTGGAACAATACGGTCTGCAACACATCTACCTTTAAGTTTTTGTCTCCAATGTACATCTACAAGTATTACTTTTAGGTATTAGCATACTGTAGGCTTGCATTGGCTGAAATGTCGGAGATTGGTGATGACCACTCCAGATAATGGCACTGCTGTTTATAGTTCAGGGAACATTTTAAATTGTTTAAACTTGTAGTTTTAGTTCTCCTGAGAACAAAGTCATATCATTTTTTCTTGTATAAAATTTAAATATAGATGTTACAATTTTTTCAATGGTTTAAAGAAGAAAGGGCCTTTTAAATATAAATTTAAGTCTTTTACATTTAGTTTCTTTAAAATACTTACCTAATTTTAAAGAGCTGTATAAACACACACAATGTAGAAAAGATTATATTATCTGATTGCCCTGTTCCTTTGTTTGGGAGATGCATGCCTGCTTCCAACCTGGAAGGCCATTTTCAAAACTTGGTTAGGGAAAATTGCAATGGAAATATTTTTACTGGAGATGGTACCTTGATACCATGATACTGTGTGCTTTCAAGGTATGTCTAATACTTTGAGATAAACCTTTGATACTTTTTCGATATTTTTAAATGTTTTAAATGTTGTTAATTGCCATTATTATATTTATTTATTTTATGTCACTTGAACTACATGGTCTATCACGACGGATCCATTAGTAGATAACTCATGGATCGATGTGTGGCAGACAGCCTTCTAGGTATCATCCCTGTAACCATACCACCTTGCTTCGTCACATGTCCACAGAGACCTTAGTGCATAGCAACTGTATCTTCATTTTGCATTATTGAAAGTTGTTGCAATTAGCTTTATGCTAGATAAGGGATGAAAGGGACCTAGACTTCACGTTATTGCCTTGCACATGTCCCCAAAGAATTGCTGGACTATTATATAGTTCTCGATAGACCTTGACTGTATTTCCTGTGGGTTAATCAAAGTAACATTCCATAGATCTTTGTGTCTAAATGAAAACATGCAAAACAATGGGGGAAGGTATAGAGATACTCTTGTAACATGCAGCATTAATTGAATTGTGAATAAAGCTGATTTAGCTCATGCGCTAAATCATGTTTCAGCAATAGCCTGGCATGGTGACTCGCTCTCAGCCATTACATTTACCTACTATGTAAATCCAGGAGAAACAAATTGGAATTTAAGACTTGAGATAATACAGAACATGGAAATATTTGTTCTTTCCTTCCATCTGTTAATTTGTGTTTACAAAAGTCAAACTCAGATCATAAGCGTAGCTTACAGGTATACTGTATGACTAATTTCCATAATACGGATAGAAAATCCATTAAAAGCAACTTTTCAGCTCAAAATATAGTTAAATAAAAAGGGGAGCAAAGGAATTGTTGTTGTTATTATTATTATTATTATTATTATTATTATTATTATTATTATTATTATTATTATTATTATTATTATTAGCGTTGACTAACAATAGGTATATATAATCTGCGACATTATCAAGGTAAAAAAAAATGCTGCCAATTGGAGAAGGTCAGAGGGGAACCATTTTGGAATTAGTGTACAATACAAAATTGGTTACATGCTTTTATACACAGAAAACTACTAATAAGAATATAATTCAGGGAACAAGTTATCGCCTTTACCGTCTTTTATAAAGTAGTACAGAGTATCAGTGCTTAAAAATCAGTATTGGTATCGATATATAGTGGTATCGTCCCATCACTAATTTTTACCAAATTTCCCTTATCCTCCTAAGACAGGTGTTTGGTAAATCTCACCTCAATTTGAGCATCATTGCTTTCAGTTCATTTAGAAGCTGTTAATAGGGATTTTTTTTAAGTTTATTAGCAGAAACCACATGCTTGGAAGCTACAAACAGGAGATTTAAGCATTATTTAAGGACACTTAGTAGAGATTTAGGTTCAAAAAATTGAGGTTTTTGTTTTTTAATTGATTATAAATGCCATAAGGAACATACCTATGTAATTTTTTTTTATTTTATTTTGTTGTTTGGACCTTTAAAGGACTCTTATGGTCCAGAGATGTTATAGTATATTGGTATGTAACAGTGTGCTCACCTTGTGTTTTGCCATTTTCTGAAAGTTTTATTTTTTGAACTTCAGGTACACTGTTCTCAAAATCTGTTTAACTTAGATGCTTGAAATTTTTTGTGGTCGTACAGAATGTTTAGTTGCATTTAGTAGGTTAAAGATTTTGATCCTAAATTAGATGCTTTCCACGAAAAAAATTATAAATATAAAAAAATTACACAAACATTATTTTCTTGTGACTATTCTTTTTTAATTAATTAAATTAGTCCCTCAAATCAACAAATAGTTAACCGACTATCTTAAGCTACTTATAAAAACTCATAATAAAAAAATTGGGAAGTTCTGATCTTTATTTTCAGAGAAAAGTATATCTATAAATGAAAGTAAAACTTTTTAAAAATTATTTTATAATATTTAAGTGTTTTTATAATTAAAAGATTTAAAGCTAGCTAAAAAATCTTGATACCGGTATACTCAGAAAGCCTTTAATAAGCAGTAAAAAGTTCATTGTGATAGGCAATGTAATTTTTTAGAAAACTGCCTTTCTTTCAATTACAAAAAGGCATAAAAATATTGTGCAATTTCTACCAAGTGTCCTTAAAACTAAAAAAAATAGGTGGCTAATCTCAGTGGGTATAAAGCTCCTTAGCATCTGTTTAAGAAGAAGTTTTTTATCCAACATTGGTGAAAAAAGAAAAAAAGGAATCCATTAAATACAGTAAAAACAGATGCTAACAAAAATTCTTGAAAGGAAGGTCACATTCCAATGAAAATTTCTAGACACAATAGCACCTTGGTAGATCCAGACATTGAAACTTATTCTCTTCATCTTATTCTCTCAAAAACCATAGCAGAAACAATGTGGATAAACCTTGAAGAAGAGTTCATCATGTATACAAGAAAATGAACAAAACATTGTGGTTCAGTAAAAGAAATATCAAAACCTAAACTGGAAATCACATGAAAGCAAAACTGCAAAGCATAAACATAAAAATGTAGTGAACCTTTTGGATGAAACCTTCAAGAAAGAAGAAATTGATTTTTATTTTCTCTACCATGCACAGACAGCTCCAAATGTTTTCCAGACCATGTGGTACTAGCCATAGGGAGGAAGGTTATCAAGAGGTTATTCCAGGTGCCTTAGCTTATATATACCTGGTCTACAAGGCTGAGGGTTGTAATATGGTTCTATTGCTAAAGAAAATATAATACCAACACATTTGCTTTAGATTTGGCTGTAAGAAAGTAATAACTGGATAAAGAAAACAGCAATAACGTTACAGCACAGTGATATAAGCAGTATACAAACTAATTTTTTTGGAATTAGAGGCATCATGTCATTATATAATAAGTGTTAAAACAAAATGGTTTGGGTTTGAATATTCACGACTTTCTCTATCCATGATCAACTAACATATGTTCTGCATTTATCACAATATCCTTATAAAGTATGATTTTTCTGTGCACTTTACCTTAATCATGACAACAATTTAGGCCAGAAATTATTTCAAGTTACAGTCTAAGCTACACTTTTCGCTATTTGGTTGCATACTAGATGCTGTAACGACAAACAGCCGCTTATCTGTACCACAACTCTATGTTTTACTGTCTCTACTACTTACCTCTAGTAAGTAGAGAAACATTTCCACTCAAAAATTCAATAACAAAATTCACTGTAAATACACGTTTTGAGTTCCTGAATCCAAAGAAAGCATTTTTACTTTTTCTATTACTTAGTTACAGCAACTAGAGGAAGTATTGTATTCCACCCAAAAATTTAGTAACAAGATTCACTGGAAACACATGCTTCGAGACTCCCTGAATCCAAAGAAAGCATTTATACTTTCTCTACTATGTAGATACAGTAAGTAGATAAAGTATTGTATTCCACCCAAAAATTTGTTGTAATGTCACCAGAATACACGCTTGAGACTCCCTGAATCCAAAGAATGGATTTTTGGATAAAGGTCCAAGTGTGTGTGCATGCTTGCATGCATGTCTCATAACTCAAAAATGAAAAGTCAGTTAAAAACCAATTTTAGTATTAAGTTCAATATCTTCCAAGAATGCGACAGAGATTTTGATGAAAGTCCCCCATTCCAAACTGTCCTTTACATTGAACATTTTTTAAAATTTTTTATTTTGTCAAAAATGGCTGTAACGATTTTCTTTAAAATACATATTTTTGAGCTATTTACATGATAAATGAAATGTATATCTTTAATTTTTTGGGAATAGTCTGTAAATTTGTCTTTATTGTGAATGAGTTTTGATAATTATTAGTAAACTGTAAGAGAGAAAAAAAATCTTACTGCACAACAAATATAGATTTTGTTAAAGCACAAATGTTATGTCAAGTAACATTTTTATGGTGTTAATCTATATTGAAATATTCTTTGTTATTAGTTTGAATTTTCAAATACTTCATACTTCTCTCAGCTGCAAATTGCTATTTGTTTCTTTCTTTCCTTATTGTCTTCATAAAAAGATAACATAATTTCAAAGCTATCACATAGCGATCAGCTTTGGAAAGATTTGACTATTGCTGTAGCTTATTTGTTCTATTTATACCTATAACGAAATGTGTAATTAAGTAATGAAGGTTTATCTGTATTAATATGGAACAGATTCAAGAATAAGCTTTGTAAGAATAGTTTGTAGAAGAGTAAGTAGAGAAAGTCATGTGAATGCAACCACATTTTATAGAAAAAGCTCCGTATGTCTGCATGTCTGTGAACAACATAACTCCTAAATGATACCTCGGTTAAATACCAAACTTGATATTTAAGTTCAGCATCTTTCAAGGATGTGACACGAAGGTTTTCAAGAAAATTTCGCCTACCCCAAACAAATTTTACGTGGAACATTTTTTGAAATTTGCTATTTTCTCAGAAATGGCTATAACGATTTTGATTAAAATGCTCTCTGTTTAAGATATTTTCACGGCAAATGAAACATATATTTTGAATTTTCGGAGAAGAGCCTCTCAAGTCTTCTTCACTCTGAATGACACTTGTATAATTGGTAAACTGTAAAAGATGGACCAAGTTTTACTACACAAGAAATGCAGACCCAAAGCACTCAGTTTGTCATACATATATTTTATGAAATTAACTATTTCCCAGATATTCTTTGTTATCGCTTTGAATACTTTTTGTAACTGGGAAGACATTATTCATTTTGTTTTTGTTGCGGTCATACAAACAGCATCACATAGTAAGATGTTCTTTGAAAATGTGACTCGCTTTATCTGTGTATCCTAAAATGAAATGTGTAAATGTGAACTTTTTCTTTTGGTATTTAATTAATGTCCTTTAACTGGGTAGGCCATTATGGATGGTGAATAAGCAACATAGTTAAAATGATGCTCAAATGGGCTCGAGGCCCCTAGAGCTTTGAGCTACCTGATATTCATTTTCTCAGAATAAGGGAAAACCCAGGAAGAAACTTTATCCAGGTAATTCACTCTAACCGAGATTCGAACTTGGGACCTCTTGAATGTGAGGCAGAAACCCCCCACACCACAGAGATGGGCTAAATGTGAATTGAAAGTTTATCTGGATCAACAAGAAGTAGATAGAAGAATTAACATTTATGAAAAATAATTTCTAGAATGGTGAGAAGAGAAAGTTATGTGAAAACAACACATTAGATTTTTCTCATGGTAATGCAAAGAGTATGGAGTTTTAAAGGCACCACATAAAAATTTGACTATGGTTTTAGCTACTGTATTCTTCTTACAATGAAGCTTGTAAGAGTGTAATGACAGTTTATTTCAATTAACAAGGACTAATTAATTGTTCTTTCACACAAGCTGTGTGTAGGACAAGGTTGCAAAGGCAGAATCAGACTTAAAAATTTAATGCTATAGCCAGGATTTGAACTACGGATCTTCCAGTTTCCGTCCGGTTGCTCCATCCAGCTGAGTTACCATGGCAACATTAAATTTCCCAACTGACCTGCAGTTTTTCCCAGTAAGCCAGAAGGAGATCTCAAATACATTTTGAGATGACATATCTCAATGGTGACTAACAATGTCGTAAGTATTGTTAAGTCCCGGGCTTCATAGTTTAACCAACTATTAGATCAATCAATGGGAATTAATTGTTCTTTTACGCAAACAGTATGTAGGACAAGGTTGGTTCAAATCCCAGCTATGGCATTTAAGTTTTCAGTCTGATTCTACCATTCCTAAGAAGATGTAGACTGAAGAACAAGCATTGTTAAGAATAGTTTGTAGAGCGAGTGGAGAAAGTCATGTGAATGAACACATCAGATTTTATAAATAGCAATAGTGTGTGTGAAGCATAATCAGAACAGGGTTTATGTAGTATATTAGGGTTTTATTCCTTTATCGACAATAAACATAAAATACATTCAATTTTAAATAGAAACAAACATAACTAGATACATATATTTGACATAGTTATTATTTCAAATATAAAAAAGCTGCAGATGAACCTCATACTCAGTATTGTCTAATGTTAAATGATCAATATGTATTGCTTCTATTGATGGAATACTTAATTTTAAAAAATATCCATTTTAAACATCGAAAATGAATACTAATATATACTCATATTTTCTAATGAAATGGGTATCAAGGGTTGCTGAGGATAAAACTAGTCACTTCCTATGAATTTTAATGTAAACCAGGGAAGACTGAGCTAGGTGGTGCTATGGTAATGTGTGCAACTCGCATTCAGGAGATCCCTGCTTCACTTCTTGTCGACATCTTATTCTGACCCATGGGCTTTTTCAGGGGTTTTCCCGGGTCATCAGGCAAATGCTGGAGTGGTTTCTCCCAGCCCCCGAATTTTCTGTTCCCCCCATATTGTTTCATTCCTCATTTCATTCATCCTTAACTCAGTTAGGTCTGTTTCAGGGTTGGAAGTATCAGCAATGATGTTCCGGTGCAGCGTGGCAGGGAAAAAGGGTGCGCTCTGTGGAACTTTATCCATCTCTTGATATTTGGCTGGTTGCCAGGGTATATGGACTGCCCCTTGCGGGCATTGGGCCCTCTGTGTAGGGCGGGGTCCTGGTTTGCCTTCTCCGACTGTCAGGGCATCTCAATCTGGAAATTGCAGGGACCCTGTCATTGCTGTGCCATCTCTCCTGTTTCCGGCCACCCAGTGTCTCTCACCTCATCCCTCCCTCCCGGGGGTGCCCCCTTGGGGGACACAGGCACAGTATTCTCATTCACTGGATCGGGACTAGTCCCCTCCATTACACATTCCAGACCAGAGAAGAGAAGTGTTTTAAGAATTCAGAACGTGAATCTATAATACAGAGTATCGAAGTCTAAGAACCATATGTTATTTCAGAACCTTTTCTTTCTTTCTTTCTTTCTTTCTTTCTTTCTTTCTTTCTTTCTTTCTTTCTTTCTTTCTTTCTTTCTTTCTTTCTTTCTTTCTTTCTTTCTTTTTTCTTTCTTTCTTTCTTTCTTTCTTTCTTTCTTTTTTTTTCTTTCTTTCTTTCTTTCTTTCTTTCTTTCTTTCTTTCTTTCTGTGTTTCTTTCTTTCTTCAGTTTTTTAATTTGAAAGCACTTGCATTTTCAGAATACAGTGCTTTCAAATGAGGAACCAATTGCAACAAAAGCACATCAACCTTTTGCATTAACACTTTTGTGTTACTATTTTGAAAATTTAGCTTATATTTTATCCTAACCAAATAAAACAGCTATAAGAAACTGCATATTTTGCGCTAAACGTTGTTTCCTCGGTATCAATTAACATTTTCTCCTTTTAGATAAAATAGCTGTTTTTACTGTACATCCACTATACGATTGGCATGCTTTTTCTTCCTTTCCCTTGTGAATGTGTGTAAGGGGGAATTATGTTTCAGATAAAACAATCTTTATTCATTTTTCGGTAATAAATGCAAAATATATCCCATTTTGAAGAAAATTGAAGCTTGCACTTAATTGTGCTCAAACTGCTTTAACAGTTTAAGATTACTTTTGCTTTCGTAGTTTTAAAACATTACTTGAATATTATCAGAATTGAGTGTGCCACATGGAACTACACACATAGCACTAAATGTTGTGATCAATTTCTGTGAAGATTAGAAAGCAAAACAGACTTATATTCAAGTTAATAAATAGCCTCTGCTGTCGCAGTTCGCATAGAACACTCCATTGCATGGTAATTATATTATTGTTGTTGTTATTATTATTATTATTATTATTATTATTATTATTATTATCATCATCAGCAGTAGCAGCAAACGTTAAAAACAAGATATACATTATGTGCACCTTGTTTCTCAAGAAAATTACCGAATAATGCATCTTAAACATCTGAAGCACCAGCATAAATAGTGCAATATTTGCTTATTAAATAACATAGTATGTAAAGTAAATGCTAATTTATTTCATTTGGATAGATCTAATAAAGAGAAAGTTATTTAGTTTCATCTTCTTTCCTCTTTTAGGTCACTGTGGTCAGGTCGCTGTTATACCTACAGCATATGCAAAAGTAAATGTGACCTTTGAGATGATACTGGCACTTACTGTCGGCTATAGCCAGGCGTAACTATTTGAGAAAATATTCCTTCCCCCCTTTTCGTGTACACCCTCTGCCCCACCAGAACATATTTGCAGCGTTCTGTACATAGTAGGTAGAGAAGGTATTGCATTCCACCCAAACATTGAATACCAAGATTTCACCCAAAATACATGTTTTGAGTCATCCTGAAACCAAAACAAAGCATTTTTAGAAAAAAGGTGTGCGCGTGTGAAAACAATTTTTGGTTTTCTCAAAAATGGCACTAATCATTTTTATTAAAATAGCATATGTTAAAGATATTTACATCACAAATAAAATGTATATATCTTGAATTTTCTGGGAATAGTCTTTGTAGGCACACAATTTACTTCAAATATTTATTTATTTATTTATTTGTTTTTTATTTTATTTATTTTTTTTTTTTTGTGGTATAAGCCCTTTTCGAGATATCTGTTACTAAGGTTTGAAGTGTTCAATAATTTGTCCTTCCTTTCGAGTCCTGTTGATTTTCAGTTGTTTCTCACAACTGGCGGTTACCGAGCATGGCAGATGTTTGTGAAAGTGCTCTGTTTTGTTTTAGAGAAGGAATTTGTGAGTTTATTTTGAAAAGTGAGATATTAGAAGGAAGCACTTTGTAAGTATTATATATGAAGATAGTTATAAGTTTAGTAGCTACATAGTCTGGAAAGATATAGTGATTAAACTATCTGTAAGAAATATTATACCAAGAACGTGGCGGCCAGCCATAGGCCAGCCAGCTACTTGAAAAGTTGCGATGTAAGCTGTACGTGTTTTCCAATCATACGGAAGTTGAGGTGAATAACGTCTTACAGCTGCTGACGCTATAAGTGACGTTTGTTTTTCTCTCTTTTTATTAGTTGATACTGAAGTAAAAAAAAAAAAAATTAACGCTTATTTGGAAAAGGAGAGTAGTTAGGGTTTTCACCCCTCATAATGAGAAATGGATGGAAAGGAGGTGTTTTTATCTCACTAAACTTTGAGTAGGTCACCAGATCGGAAAGGAGAGAGGGAGAAATTAAGAAGGGAGGTAATAGAAAATCAGTCAAAGAAGAAAGAGGAAGAACAGGAAAATATTGCAATGGAGCCCTTAGAATCATTTAGTGCTGTTATAATAGAACTTAATACATTTATAAGCAAAGAAAAAATTGTGTCTGATAAGAAAAAAGAAGCTTATGTGTTATTGGCAAAACTACAAAAAATTCATGAATACTCCAGGATTGAAGCCGAGAAACCCCAAATTGGCCAAGGAAAGTTTTGATAAGAAACCTCCAGAACTGACGAGAAGCTTTACCCAAGTCGTAGCCACATCTGCACCAACAGGGAAAATGATGCAGCTTCAATGCACAGCAGAGATTAAAAGACATACTGTGTTTATATCATCTAGTAAAATTACTGATGTCAGAGAGCTACAGAAAATTGTAACACAAAACCTTAAACCAGCACAAGAGAAAATTGAAATACAAAGTCTTAGAACAGCTGGGAAGGATCTAATAATGAAGACTGATATTGAAGAAGATCGCAATAAGGTTATAAATAGCAACAATCTTAAAGGGAAAGATCTAAGAATTGAACCGCCCAAGAAGAAGAATCCTTTAATTATAATGTACGACGTGTTAACAGGTGTTAACGAAGGAGATTTAAAAGAAGATATTTTGATACAGAGCTTTGCAAACTATGTAACCAGAGAAGAGTTCAATAAAGATCTTAAATTAAGATTTAAAACCGGTCCCAGAAACAGGGCAATTCTTCACCATGTGGTGGAGGTGTCCTCAAAACTGAGAAAAATAATCATATCTAACGGCAGACTTTTTATTGGATTCCAATCCGTCAGCACCAAGGATTTTATATCTGTGGCAAAATGCTTGAAATGCCATGATTATGGGCAATTTGCAAAATTTTGTAATAAAGACAAGATAATTTGTGGACATTGTGACGAAGAAGAGCACGAGCGCAAGGATTGTTCAAAAAAGAACAGCAACCCATTTGTATTCCATGTAATAGACGAAATAAAAAATGTGGAGGTAAACAAGACTGTCCCAGCTATAAACGATGTGGGAGAGAGTTATTGCCAGGACAGATTATGGATAAACAGAAAATGGATAATTCAAGAAGAGAATTAAAAAGAAGGAATACTCCAAGCAGGGTGAAACAGAACCTTAAAGGAGTTATAGCGCATAAATTAAAATTAAAAAATATGATTAATAATGTAGATAAAGAAATACAGACAGAAGATAAGGAGTTTGTTGGAGATTATTTGACAACTATAGAAATAGAAAACCAGGGAGTAATATTAGATAATAAACCTAAATTACCCCCAAAATTAAGAATTCATAATATCAGTCATGAAATGGGTATTAAGAAGAAAATATTAGTGAATTACGATGCCTTATTAAATGATGAAAGTAGCGCAGAAGAGGAG
The DNA here is from genome assembly GCA_030765065.1 of Deroplatys truncata. Taxonomy (NCBI): domain Eukaryota; kingdom Metazoa; phylum Arthropoda; class Insecta; order Mantodea; family Mantidae; genus Deroplatys; species Deroplatys truncata. The sequence continues at coordinate 152,699,933 of CM060990.1, forward strand.
GAGATTGAAAAAGAAGAAATAGAAGAGGAGGCAAAAGAATTGGGTTTATATAGGAAAACACATAGAAGTTTTTTTACATTTTCTATGGTTAAATAGAAAAAAGAATATAAAACTAAATAATAATAATACCAGTAATACTAATAATGAATTTGAAGTATATGAGGAGAGTGAAATTGATAAAGTAGAAGAAGGAAATGAAGAAGATGCAAATATCAATAAGGAAGCCAATTTGAATCAAAACGAGATCAGCGAACAAATACACTCAATCAAAACTGCTGACAACAAGACTTTAGACGTGAGCCAGATTTATCTGGACTTTGACGTCTCATTAATGTTGAGTCGGTTAGAGGATAGAAGAACATTGCTCACAGTCTTTCGTCATGTAATACATAAGCTACATGAGAATGGTGAATCAATAATTTTCCCTGTCCCAGATGCTATTGATCGCATAAATCTAAAATCCCAAAATATAACAACAAATCCAACGGAACTACTGAAACTATTACACAGTTTTTGAAAGAAGGCGTGATAAATTAGACCTTAATGAAGTATATAAACATTTTACACTTTGTTATGGAAGAATTGTTTTTGATATAAATCAAAGATGGCCCAATTGTTATGCTCAAATTTGGCTTGATGGAGTAAATCATCCTAAAAACACCCTTAAATGTGAGCTCATAAAACCCATTTTCCCATCAATGCCTTGTCAATACGCCAACACACCTTTTAAACACAAAAAGCCTATCCTAAAACAAAACACCTATAACACCAAAAGAAATAATAATTATAGGGCAAATCCTCTCAGTATTTTTATTAAGCAGTTAGGTAGTAATACTAAAACCAAATCTAAACAAACAGGAACAGTTCCACTACCAGGCATTTTAGAGTTCATAAATAAACTAGAGAGGTAACCGATCAGGAATTTAAGAAAACATGGTAGATTGCGACGAATATAGCATTATTAAAATTGGACAATTAAATGCCCGGAGAAGTAAACAAGTGATGTCTGAACTTTAGATTTATTATGCATACAGGAACCTTATATATACAAAGGAAAAATAACAGATGTTCCAGTTAGAGCTAGAGCGATAAGTTACGGCAAAAATTCAATTACATCTATTATTATGTATAATCCAAATTTGCAAATAGTTAATATCACACAACTAGAGGACTCTCATACGAATTGTATTGAAATTACATACAATAGTGGCAAATTTATTTTAACAAATCAATATTTTCAATACAACCATCCCATTCATCCATACATAAACAAAATAAAAGAAATTAGTAATATTTTAAAACCTATGAGCAAACTTCTACTTGCAATGCCAATGCCAAATCTGATTGGTGGTATAATAATATTAAGGATGAAAGAGGAGAAAAATTGGAAGAACTTATTTCTGAACAAAATCTGTTTATTAAAAATGAACCAAATAATCCTCCTACATTTAAAAACACAGTTGGTGCTATAGCAAATATTGATATTACTCTATGTAATTTACTTTCAAAAATAAAATCCTAAACTGGAAAGTTGGTCATGATATAACGACCAGTGACCATAGATTAATTTATTTCGATTACCTCATTGGGAAACCTAAATACAAAGAAGGAAGAGGAGATAAAATTTATAATTGCAAATAAGCAAATTGGTATCTTTTGAGACAAGAGTTTGATAACTTACAGCTGGAATATGAAAGGGAATATGTAGACAAGGATGCTCAAAATTTAGCTCAATCAATACAAAAGGCAATAGAAAAATTGGTTCCAATTATTAAACCTAAAAAGTTCTATGACAATATTTGGACAGATGCATTACAGAAGGCACGTAGAAATGTTAGGAAACGTAGAAGAATTTATTAAAGTTCAATAATTGCGGACGAAAGAGAGAAAAATTTGGATAAATATAGAGAGGCAAAAATGAAATATAAGGACCTTAAAAGAAACTAGAAAAACTTCATGGAAAAATTTTGTTGAAAAAAAATTAGAAACAAATATATGGGGTATGCCGCATAAAATAATAATGGGGAAATGACAACAAATTGGCAAAATTCAGAAAATGTTCTTCTGGATAAGTTACTTCCTCAGGATGATAAAAGTAAGGATAATATTTTATATACACAAAAAAGAATAGATATGAATAAGCCATATAGGAATAATAGATTAATATTTCCCTTTGATATTTCCGAAATTAGATTAATTTTAAATAAGCTAAAAATGAAGAAGGCAGCAGGGCCAGATGGCATAACAAAGTTATAGTAGCCTTGGAAGATAAAATTACACTGTTTTTATTACAACTGTTTAACGGTTGTGTATGGAAAGGGTGTTTTCCTTATTGCTGGAAAGAGGCTAAAGTAATTATTTTAAAGAAAAGTGCCGAAAAGGACCCAAAGGATCCAAAATCCTACAGACCAATATGCTTATTGAATACCTTAGGAAATATTTTAGAAGAACTGCTTTGTAAAAGAAAAAGAATTTAGATTAATGGTAGGTATGAATGGAAACCAATTTGGTTTTAGGAAAGGGAAATCTGCAGAAGATGCGATGAATTGTGTAATGGAAACTGTTAAGACAACGCATTGTAAATATTTAATTGGAATTTTAATTGACATTTCTGGTGCATTTGACAACTTCTGGTGGCCACTATTATTTCAAAGATTACGGGAGAAAGGATTCCCAAAATGCCTGTATGCCATTTTAAAAGATTACTGTAAAGATAGAAGGGGAATAGATTACTGTAAAGATAGAAAGGGAATAGAACGTTTAGTGCATAGAGATATTACCAAAGGTTGTCCCCAAGGCTCGCTTTTGGGACCAACCCTTTGGGATATTGTATTGGAAATATTGTAGATGAGTTAATTACTGATGCAAATGTTAAAAATACTGTAGCATATGCGGACGATGTGTTATTTTTAATAGAAGGAAATAGTAGAAGTGAAATAGAAAACAGAGCAAATAATTTAACTAATAAACTAAGCAATTGGTGTAGCAATATCAAACTTCAAGTAGCTCCAAATAAATCAGGATATATGGTTCTCAAAGGCAACCTTAAGAGAGATCCATGTATAAAGTATGATAACCAAAACATAAGACGCCAAAGAGAAGCTAAATATTTAGGTATTTATTGAGATGAGCGTCTTAATTTAAGAAAACACACGGAATATGTTTGGAAAAAATCTGAAACAGTAATGATGACATTAGCTAAATTAGTTCAATCAAATTTTAATATTCCATTAAATGCCATATCAACCTATCACACAAGCATCTTTGCCTCAATAATAATGTATGGAGCAGGGATCTGGGCAATGATGATGAATGATGTACAGATAAAAACCTTATTACGAACATCTCGGAGAAAAGTGTTGTTAAGATTTACTGGAGCATTAAGCACCTTACCTACCCTGGCCCTATTAGTAGCTACAAGTATATGGCCAATTGATTTAATAATAAAATTAAGAGGCGCAATTTTTTGGTTTAAGAAAGTAAATATAGAAAAAGTATATGCAATAACTGGCAGACAATGTAACAATATATGTGATATAAAATTTAGTTTAAAAGCTCAACGGCAGTGGGAATGGGAAAACACTGCGGCTGGAAGAACTACTTTTAATTTATTTAATAATATTTTGGCAAGATTGATATTAAATCATATTCAACCTACGAAAGGAATGATCCATTACCATACAGGTCATGGACCGTATAAAACCTACTGGAAAAAAATTAACAGAACACAGGACGATATATGTAGCCTGTGTAAAAGACAAGCCAACCCAGAGCACGTTTTGTTTGAATGTGTACAATTTTCAGAACAAGTTAGAGAAGAAAGAATAGCGTTGAGTGGACATCAAGCGTATAATATATTGAGAAATAAAGAATTATATATGCATCTAGAGCAATTAGCCCTAAAAATAAGCAATTTAGCGAGGGATGTAGTGATACCACAAGAAGGCATTTTAGGAACCAATGAAGAGGAAGTAATAGTAAGAAGGTTAAAACGTATACAATTACAATATCAATTTATCTCAGAGGAAGAAGAAAAAGATGAAGTAGGCGAGGATGAAGGGAGCGAAGAAGAAGAAGAGGATAATGATAATATAAGAAGACAGCTTGGAATTATAATAGGAAGAAGAAATGTGGAGATAGATTTTATTTAAAAGCAGTGGAAATTAAATGTACGTAATAAGATATGAAGTGGTAAAGTCGGGAGAAGAGAGAAGGATTTATAAATGAAGAAAATTATGATGCGGTTAAGAAGAGAGATAAAGTTAAGGGAGAAAAAGAATAAAAATAAAGGAAACAGTTAAGTGAATAGAAGAGAGAAGAATTTAGATAAGGAGATTTAATAGTGATGGAGGATGTAAATTATAAGGAAGAAGGAAGAGGAGAAGTAATTGAAGAAAAGAGGAGGGTAGGAGATGAAAGAAGAGAGAGAGAGAGAGATGGGGAAGAAGATGGAGGAATAAGTGAACGAGAAGAAGAAAGAAGATAAGGAGTAGAAAAAAAGAGGGAGGGAAGGAGAGGAAGAAAGAAAAAGGGAGAGATATAAAAGAGAAGAAATGAAGATCTAGCACATATTAATACATACAAAAATGATGCCCCTATGGATTACTTGACAAAGACTATAAACTATTACAGCGACAATTACTAATGACATAACCATAGGAACAATAACAAATGTAAACAATATTACTAATAACTAATGGACAATATAATGACACTTAAAAAAAACAAACTTTCGCATTATATGATGACAATATAACAACAAAATTCAACCTATTGACTATTACAACCACTAGATGTAAATAAATACATAAACAAAGGAAGGGGCAGAAGGATGATCTATGATGGAAGGAGGAGAAGCGGGATGACCGGATGGGATGGATGACTAATAGCAAAGGAGGCGGTAGCCAGTGGATGGTGCGAGGAGAAGTATGGTGTGCACTGAAGAAGAAATTAGGAAATTGGTGCAGTTACAAGGGAGGAGTATAAGTGGGAGTTATTGCCGGCATGAAGAATAGTTTTGGTGGTTATTAAATAATCCTTAATGAGAAAATGGATAAAATGGAAGGTATGGAACAACGATTGAGTGATAAATTAGATGTGAAAGTGAAGTGTATTGTAAAATAGTTAATATGATATTAATATAAATTATCATCAGATTACTGAAGTGACATGGAAGTGAAGTGTAAATTTAATAATTGTGAATTTAGTATACATTTTAGTGCTGAGAAGTTAGGGTAAAAGAGTGAATTGATTATAAATTAAAATTTAACTAATTATGGTATATAATTATATAAACACCTCAAAAGAAATAAAAGAAAATAAATTTAAATATATCATAAACAATTAAAGCAGACAAGGATAAAAAAAAATAGCCATAAATGAATTATTTGTTATTATATGTTAGTTTTGTATTGGAGGTGTTGGATACCAGTACCTAAGTTGTCGGTTTCCGATGTATATTTAGTTATTTAGTTAGAATTTATTTAGATAATTTAGTTAGATAGGTGGCTACCAGTTAGTTATTTTTACTGGCTACCAGTAGAAATGTAATTGTTGTCTGTCTATTTTGAGTTAGTAGATGGAAATTTAAAAATTTTATTTTAGTTACTTTTACTAATTTTTTTTGTATTTTCTTTCTTTTTTATTAGTTATAGTTAATTATCTGTAAAATGATAATGTAAGTGTATTGCATTAATAAACTGAAAATTTGTTAATACACGTCCCTGTTTAGGTAGCAAGGTGCCAGGATGGAGTATTACAGATTTTATTTATGTTTCTCACAATTGCATGGAAAGAGTATGAAATTTTAAGGCCAGCATATAGCGTCCAGTTATAAAACATTTGACTATTCCTGTTCACTTTGTGTCTATAATGAAATGTGTAATGTGGCTATTTCTGCAAAGGTTTTTATCTCATTTACAATTAAGTAGATAGAAAAATAAGCTTTTGTAAGAATACTTTGCATACCTATTAATAAACAATAAGGGTGGAGAAAGTCAAATAAATGTAATACATCAGATTTTTTTAAATAAAGGTATAAGGACTTGCATACAATATTTCAATAATGTATAAAATTTATATTAGACATTTAGGTAGCAATAGAAGGCAAAACTTCAGACAAAAAAAATTCAATAAGGCAGAAATGTGAAAATATCCTAGCAAGCATTCAAAAAGAGAAACCAAACAGAAATGCATATAAAAATGTAATAAAATACTTAAACAAAAAAGACATTTGCAACAAAGCAGATGAGGGGAAACAAACGGCCATCCTAAACAAAGATGACTATGTTAAAACATAGAAGCAGCCTTGAAGAGCTATCAGTTCATTGAAGTCAATTTTGACCCATTATACAAATGCACAGCTTCCATAAACAAAGTACTAAAAACCTGCAAGAACATCCCAAAAGCGGATCACTCGAAAATCAAAATGGACAACTCATCCATCCTCAATATATATGGACACCCAAAATTCATAAACAAATAAATAACATCAACACTCATGCCTATCACCTAGCAAAATGGTTAAATAAATAACTCAGTAGAACTGTTGAATAACATCAAAGACATAGGCTTATCACCAAATGACATATTAGTTTCTTTTGATGTCAACTCCTTATTCCCAAGTCCAAACTCATTAAATACTGCCATCCATAGATCTACAAAAGAACGAAATTCAGGTATACTCAAAACATAAACATCTTCACCTTTGCAGGAAAATATTATAAACAAAACTCAGGCCTCATAATGGGAAGCCCTCTATCACCATTTTTAGCAGTTATTCATGAGCTACTTTGAAACCCAAATTACAAATGCATTTCCCTCCACATCTTGAAAACATGGTTCAGGTATGTCGACAATGTTGTGCAATAGACAACAGAAAAATAGCCAAAGATGCACTCATACTCCTCCTCTTATTAAGGAAATAAAGTTCACAATGGAAACCAAGAAAGAAAATATCTTTCCATTTTTGGACCTTAAGATTATAACGAACAATAAGAAACCGGAATTTGGAATTTTCAGAAAAGACACACGTATGATTAACCATACCAAGCCAAGAGCTTCAACCCAACTAGTCACAAGAATGCAATCATTCTCAGTTTGCTACAAGACTACTCAAAATACCCACAAACAAACCAGAGTATGAAAAAGAGCTTACCCAGATAATACCATTGAGAATAACTGCTTCAATAATACACCACTAAAAAAATTAAAATGACATTCACATACCACCCCCAGGCCTTCCGGAAATTTAAAAAAATCTTCAGTGAACCTCATTATTGTAGCCCATCAAAACAAGCACACTATCAGAACCCTCATAAAAACCAATAAGTTAGAAAAGATGCCTCCATCCAAGAAACCAGGAGTTTACAGAATCAACTGCAAAGAAAGATACATAGGAAAGAGTGAAAGGAACATAGGAACCAGACTGGAAGGAACATCTGAGACACACAAACAACATCCAATAGAGAAATCAGCAATAGCTTCACACTTCTGGAATGGAAGCCACAGAATAGAAAATAAGGTACACCTGCTAAGATTGGTACAAAGACTAGAACTAGTCTTCCGGGAAAAAATTTTTATACTAAATCTTGAAACAAAACTAGTGTATTTTGAAATTCCTGCTGAAGACAACTGGTATACAAGTTCGGCATCCAACCGACAGAGGGACCCAGCAAGATATCAGTAACAAGTCCGAGAGTCAAAATCTGGTGATGATGTTGGCAACTTTGCCTACAAAAAATGTTCAGGTAATTGTGAATGAAGCAATTCAAGTATCCATTCAACTAGCATTACAATTTGGTATTATCAGTGGAAATGATGATGAGTTAACAATCTACAATGCAATTCTTAGCTGTGTTGTCAACAGATTATACAATCACTATTTTAAATAATTACTTCTCGCTTTGATGCCTATAACATCAGTAATTTATACCTTTACCCTTACACTCATTCTTGTCAGTATTGCTACACCACTGAGGAAATGAGATGAGTTTTATTTATGCTTTGTTTTGTGATTGGTAAATAAATAGCTGATTCAGGGTCTTATTTTTACTGACCTCTTAAACAGTCTTCTAAAGTTTATCTCGCTGATTGGTGATTCTCAATCAAATTTAGAGCTTAGCAGCAAGAATACAAGTTGCAGCTGCATATTGTTCTATAAAATCAACAAGGGGTACCTCCCCTAGCATGTGCTTTTGTGTCATCTTGCATGTACAGAAGTTCTTGGCAAAATATCTCGGCAGTAAGAATTACAGTGAACTGTAAAAACAACTTAAATATTACAGTATGTGTTCCAACTTCAGCGAGTTTAAAATCTGTCTCTCTAAATCAGTGTTTCTCAACTACTTTTTCTTGAGCTTAATGTCGCGAACCCCATCCCTACCCTACTCAGTGTTGGCAGCAGTGTGAGCCACATGCATGTGCCTCCATTGTTGATGATGCAGTCTTGAGGCAAATGCTTCTCTGACAGCAAAAATGTCAGTTGTTTACTTTACATGTAACTGTAAATGTTGGTTTTGTGAAGAAAGTGACTTGTGCTGCAGGAACTATTCTACTGTGTGTTTAAATGGATAAGCATATTAAAAGAACAGTCCCATCTACTTCTCAAGAACATGAACAGAAACAAACCAAAAAGCATAGAAAATATAATGACTTGTAAATAAAGCTCAGTTTTACAGTACATGGAAACCATCGCAGCTGTGTGTGTGTGTGTGTGTGTGTGTGTGTGTGTGTGTGTGTGTGTGTGTGTGTGTGCGTGCGTGCGTGCGTGCGTGCGTGCGCGCGCATATTCCTTGTTAACAAAATCAAATGTGTGTTGCCCAGTCATATCAAGAATTAATTTTAGTAGTTTTGTTGATCACTATTAAATGAGAAATATGATAAAAAATCAGAAGCGAAAATATTTCCTAAAATGATCAAATAAAAAACTAGAAGAAAATGACCATGTTATTCTTAATTTTTTTAAAAAAGTCAAAGTTGTTTTCCCCCTTCTCTGGAAAAAAGTGAGTAACTCCCCCTGAGGTCTCAAATTATTTTTTCACTTCCCCTGAAGTCTAAAATTGATTTTACTCAAATCAGAAATGCAATATTAGAAATAAAGCAAATTGTAAAATATTTATCTAACATCTGTTAAGAATTACAGCAGAACTCTTTTAGGAATAGTGCCAGTGTCACTATTTCATGAAAGTCTTGGAGATGGAGTCTGTTGCCTTTTTCTTTGTTATTAGTTTCTTTAGGTCTTTTTCATCTTCTTGGTTCTTTTTTGCCACATGGAAGGGCCAAAAAAGAACCAAGAAGATGAAAAAAGATTAAAGAAACTAATAACAAAGAAAAAGGCAACAGAATCCATCTCCAAGACTTTAAAGAAATAGTGACAACAGCAGCTACATTGATTGGTGGACAGGCAGCCAATCAGGAACAAAGGGACAAGACCACTGGGGGACCACTGATATATAAGCAAGAACAAACAATGCAAAGATAGGACAGTCCAGAAGAAGCTCACGACAAGATAAGCAAAGTGTTGGCACGTTTACGCAAGGTGACACTGCCTTCGCTGGAAACTAAAGATACACACACATCGGTACATATTCAGGTTATTTTCTGTTTGAATTTGAACAGAAATTAAAGAAAAGTACATAATTAATAAATTGTTTCGTATTAGAGGTCATGGATTTTATATTCTAATTATTGAAAATCATAGATAAATAAAAGTTGTGGCATTTATTATACCAAGACAAGTAATCTGAAAGATGACATTACCATCAACATAAGGAAATAAGGTTAAGGGTTAACCTTTCTAAATTATTAAAAATTTCAATTCACAGATTTAACCACCAGTAAAACCCAGCATGAATATAAAATCATAAGATATAATTAGCATTTTAAAATAGAAATGTAACATTTTGATTTGTACATTTAGCGTTTTGTAGCATTTATATATTTGCCATATAGCATTTTGAGAAAAATATGACTGATAAATTTACAATGCATTTTGACATAATGTTAATGTAAAATTAAAATCACGTTTTTAAAGGATTGATATTGAAATAAAAATGCATGAAGTAAATTCTGCATGTTTAAAGTTAATATAGGTTAAAGCAACACAAAGAAAAGTAGAATTGATATGGACTAAAGCATAAGACAGAAAAAAAGAAATTCTCGTGTAAAACTAGATTAATAAAAAGACAATACACAAAATTATCTCAAGCTCATAAATCAGTAACACTGTTGAATGAAACTATAGAACATGCTTCTATCTCTTGTTCTGTCATTTCTGTTCACCTGTCATTATGATTGATTGTACTTACTGAAATTTTCTCAGATCCTAAATACATTGCAGAACTGCTTAAGCAAAATCTGGATATTTCAGTCAACAGCATTTGCAGACAGTCTGCATGTTTAATTTCCTGCAGAGTTTGCATGAACATTGGGAATGAAAAAGAAAGAAAGAAAAAAAAAAAAAAAAACGAAAAAGTAAAGAGACTCCATATTAACAATTCAAGAAAATGGAATCTTTCTTTTACTTTCACTTAAGTCTTTAAATCTATTGACAGTGGCAACAGGATTAAAAGATTTACCAACCTCTTGGGAGAGAAAATAAATGTTTCTCAAATTTTCTTTCTTGCAACTGCTCAATGTTTGTTGCACTTAAGCATACATTCCCTAAACATTTTGATTTTGATTTTTAAATTTTCATTTGAAAACAAGTCCATAAATTGAACACATTTCATATTTATATCACATTTTAATACAATTTTCACATTTGGAGTCAATTTTGCATTTTATTGTACTTTCAGAACACACTAGAAAGTGATTTACAGGTTATCATGAAAAACATAAACACAGAAGTACAAGCCTTTATGAGCATTTTGCATTATATCACATTTGCAAACAATCACCATCCCTAGGTCTCATTTTTCCTGTATAAATTTGGAGTACTTACATCACAAAGTCTGCATTGTTTTACAGCTTCACATCTTTCTTATTAATTTTTGTCAAGCAAACTTTATTCTCTATGCATTTCTTAATTTTGATGGCAGCCAAATAACATACCCTCTTTTCTTGCTGTCATTGCAACTATGTGACACATTTACTGTTAAATATGCTTGTGTGCAGCTGCTTCCTATGTTCTTGTATGAAAAGTTCAGTCCAATATTACGTACAGATACAATATGACTACCCTCTTCCAGCCAGCAAGCGAAAATGGCACCATTTGCAGGTTCGCTCAGTGATTGTACTTCTTGCATAGAGAGCTTTAGTCCAAAGAACATACCAATCGCCACAGAACAACATTCTTATTCCTCTGTGCTAGCTATGATCCATTTCTGTGTATGCACCTCTATCACCTCCTATATATGTGTTACGTCTAAGTCCAAAATAAATGATACAATATCATGCTGGACTGTACTTGGACAGTAACTACCACCTTTTGCATTGTGTTCATTTCAAAGCTTAACCACTGTCTAAATTTCAACTGGCATATTTATCAGTTATAATTATGATGGAGTGAACTAACTTAATGTGGTGATAGACTAGACCTCTTTGATATGTATAAGGCTACCAGATTTTTAATTACTGAAGTATCTTTTGGAATCTGAGTACAGATAGAATTGCCTGTTAATAGAGCAAAGCTTCATTGTTTCTACTGATATACAATATTGTGCTCCCATTCCCATAAAGCTCCCAGCATGATTTACTTAATTTCCATAGTAAAATTCTGCACACTTTCTTGAATAAGAGGAACTATGTGATTTTTTGTGCAGTTCAGCTCGTCTGAAATTTTGCGTTATCTTTTTGAGCTTATTTGGCAGTAGTTGACATTTGTCTGCATTTCCAAAGTCTTAATATTTTCCCTGTATTCTGGAGTTGTAACACAGCATCGGCTTGTTTCCCAGTTATGTTTCGATCACAATAAACATTCCTTCTTTGCTATAATAAAACTGAGTATTCATTTCCAAACTTAAATGTCTCTCGTAATGTGTCATGTGATTGTAAGAGCTAAAATTTGATAATTAAAAGCAATGTAACTATGAAAGTACAAATAAATGAAACAGTTGGCTATTACAATAACTGATATGCAGGGGAAATAATAATAATAATAATAATAATAATAATAATAATAATAAATGAGTGCTAAGCAAGCAGTGGAAGAGAGTGGAAGTTAAAATGGAATGATTTTAAAATAAACAAAGGTACAGAAGAGATGATAAATATGATTCTTCTCACATGTATAATAGGTATGCTACTGGTAATTGGTGGAGTCGAAATTAATCCTGTACCAAATGGGAATCGAAACATTTACAACGAAATTTTGGCTAGTATAAAAGATATGGATGAGAAATTAGGAAACAAACTTAATGGAGTAGAAAAGGAACTAATAGATATCAAGAGTGAGATAAAAAATGAAATGCAAGATATAAGAAATGAGGTACAGAAACTCAAAAGAAGAGTAGAGCTGTTGGAAGAGAGACACCGCAGATTTAATCTAGTTATAACAGGAGTGAAAGAAAGGAATGGAATATGGCCTGTGGAAGAGGTCACAGAGATTATAGAAGGAAAGCTTGGAATGGTGCTACAGGGCTGGGAGATTAAGGAAGCATTCAGAGTGGGGAGATCAAGAGGTGCCAGAATGATAGTTGCAAGATTTACGTCAGTGCAGTTTGTTTATGAAGTGTTAAAGAAAACAAAGCAGCTAAAAGGAACAAATATTTTTATAAACAGAGATTTATCGGTGGAACAACGGATCTTGAAGAAAGATATATTACAACGAATGAAGCTAGGCAAGAATGGAAGGGAAACGGGCCGTCATAAAGAACTTACGATTGTGTGTCGATGAGCGCATGGTGGTTGATGCGAAAGAGGCACAAGAAGCAGCAGATTGCAGGAGCAGGAAATGTGTCCCAAATACATCTGAGACCAGAGAGAAGGAATGCAGATAGGAAGGAAGTCCAAAGAGCGATTGGAAATCGGAGAAGGATGGAGATATGTCTCGTCACTGCTACGTGGGGTTGGCGGGAAGAAGATGGCTGTGTCAGAGGCGAGATTGGGAGCCGAGGTAGTGACGTCAGACGTATGGGCAACAGCTGGCAAAGTTAGGAAAGTGACATCATCTAGGAGGGAGGAAGTTCAATCGCCACATGATATGGTTGCGGGCAGGGCAGAGGCGTGGTTTCAGAGTGGCGAATTGGTGGAAGAAGAAAGTATTGTGTTGACACCCAATGGGAGTTTACGGATTTTGGACAGAAACAAAGTGGGACCGTTAAGGGAGCCAACAGAAATAGATTTATGGAGTAGGAAAGTGTGCCATACGTATAGAAATAGTGCAGGCTCTGTGAGAAGTATGGCAAAACAGAAGCAGTAGTAATAATGGGGGAGTAAATAGAATAGGGAGGGAGAGTGACTATAGAATGAATAGAAGGGAACAAATTAGACAAAGTAAAGACAAGTGTATTGATAAGCAAGTGATAGATTTATATGAAATCGTGAAGTAAATGATTTAGATATAAAGGACGGTAAACACGGAGAGGGCTAGGAGGGAGAGGTACATTTCTTAATATGAACAAGCAAGTGTTGTTATGGATGATCAGTACGGGGTACAAATAAGCATTCTCTAAATTGCATCTAATAGTTACCATTTCCCGCTGATAATGGAGTCTCAAAGACGATCGGAGGAAGCAAGGGAAGGAGATGGGAAGGGGAGAAGAACACTAAGCAGTATAGAACTTTAAATGAGAAACGTTAGCAATATGAAGCTAACTCAACACACATTTTTTGTAAATGTGGAAGCTTGGGTATGATCGGCAATAGGAGCCAGGGCTCGACGCTGATCATGCCCAAATGTATTGTATTAGCTCAACACTCAATAAAGATATATCAATAATAATAATAATAATACAAACATGCTTAATGGCTGTTTAAGTTTATAGAAGATAAGTTTTTGAGTTGCTGACTACTCTGTTAGTCCCAGTAAGCTTTAACACTGCAGTTATCTTGCTACCAGGGCCACTTCATACAAATACTATTTACCTACTATTTCTGTAGAATCTACTGCATCTTCCTTGATTAATTCTCTCATTCATGTTTATAATTTATATGTACATACATACCAAGAGTGTTGACTGGCTAATGATGACTAGCTAAAGAACATCAGTCACAGTGAGCATATTTAGTTGATAACATTTTGTTAGTCATCAATCTAAGACATTTTAACATAATTTATGACCTTAATTTTTGTGGCACAAGCATATGGAGTCATGGATTGTCGTCACACTGACGCAACATAATGCACTAACACAGATTCTGAACATCACAAAATACCAAAATCACTAAAGTAATGACTGATGGAGCTTTCAACAAGGCACCATCCAAGTATGTCATACAGTTAGTTATTAAGTGCAAACATTGTAAGCAGAAGTGAATGTAGAGATTGCTGTCCCTCAGTTTTTAAGTATTTTTGGCAGCTGGTGATAAACCTAAGCATTAGTAAATAAGATATCTTTAAGGAAATGTTGTTCTGTTCTGATATACCTCATGCTGTCCAAAAAGAGAAATGAGAAAAATGCACTTCTGAGGAGCTGTGGTCTACCACACTTCCAAGCCCATTTTAAAGGTTCATTGCTGTACAGCTAACTAGTTAGCTTCAAAACACTTAACACATTAAATAAATGTGAAAAAGAATTTATACAGCGAAACCAAATTTGAATTAAATTTAATTGTGAGTGGTGTCGACTAAATACTCGAAAGAATTCACTCACCGCACTTATGTGCAGGAACATTTTTATAGGTTCTAGCCTTCATTATCAGCTGTGTAGACAAAAACCAATTAAAACATCCTCATGCATATAAGTGTTGCAAGTGAAACAGTTTCCTCAATGGATTTAACGTAGCAAGTTGCATAATTGAACATTTTTGTTTATTCTTTCTTTTGAATATAAGCAAACTAGTCTTTAATAGATTAACACAAAATAGGAAGTGCTCTAGATGTTCTCGGGGTTCAAGCCAGGTGAAGTGATGTCTCCACATCGGCGTTTTGGGAGCGTACATTCTCCCATCTTCAGGATGCTGAATGATTGGATCGGTATTTTGGGCCCGTTTATATATGCAACTGATCTTCTTGTCAGTTTTGAGTAGTTTCTCTCTTCACCAGAGTTCTGCTTCCAGAAACCATACAACTTTTAACTGAACATTTTCCGACCGACATCACTGAACTGTTACGACACACCTTGTCTTCCATCTTCTTCCTGTACAACGGCAACTTCTATGATCAAGTAGACAGCATAGCCATGGGCTCTCCACTGTCACCAGCCATAGCCAACTTCTACATGGAGCACCTAGAACACGAAATTCTGGCCACCTCTCCACTGAAACCTTCTCACTTCTTCAGATATGTCGACGACACTTTCGTTGTTTGGCCGCATGGCCCTGACACAGTACAGGACTTCCTCACACACATCAATAGCCTCCGGCCTCAGATCCAGTTCATCATGGAAGTTGAAAAGGATGGAACTCTGCCATTCTTAGACATCCTAATATCTAAGAACAGCAACGGTACACTTGGGCACGCTGTTTACTGCAAGCCCACACATACAGACCTCTACCTTAAGGCCAGCAGTTTTCACCACAAATCGCAAAAGATCGGCGTACTAACACCTTGGCCCACAGAGCAGTCGCCGTCTCGGATCCGAGCCATCTCACACAAGAGCTGCGGCATTTAAAATACACTCTCCGACAAAACGGCTACTCCGATTATGAGGTCACTGCTGCACTCACCAAAGCCAAGAAAGCAAAGCCTACCACACAGCCAGCTCCAGAGAAACCCACCACAACAGCCTGCATTCCATACACCAGTAACCTATCCGGCAAAATCAGCAGAATCCTGGCCAAACACAACATCAGGACCGTACACAAACCTCCTCCAAAGATAAAAAACCTAATCAGGCCAGTGAAAGACCAGCTAGGCCTCCAAGTACCGGGAGTCTATCGCATTCCTTGTGAATGTGGTGCCCTGTACATAGGACAAACAGGCAGGACCATAACTACCAGGGTCAAGGAGCATGAGAGGTCTATCTGGCTAATGCAGCCAGAAAAATCTGGGTTGACTGAACACTGCTTTGATATGGACCACAGAGCCAACTTCTGCGAGACCACCATCGTTGCCAGGTGCAACGGCTACTGGGAACGCAGGGTCAAGGAGGCGCTGGCCATCGCCTCAGAGAAGGGCATGCTCAACCGGGATGCTGGTCTACAGCTCAGTTCCTCCTGGAAACTGGCTACCAATATCGAAATTGACAGGCTCAAACAACACAGAAAACACAAAACACTGACACATTAGCTACCCTCCGAAGAAATGTGTTTTCTTCAAGGTCCGCCACTTTAAACACAGCGAAGGCCGGCTCGCGTTTTCTACGCAGTCCATGCCCGCCGCCATGACGAGTATATAAACGGGCCCAAAATACCGATTCAATCATTCAGCATCCTGAAGATGGGAGAGATGTACGCTCCTGAAACGTTGATGTCTCCACATCACTTCACCTGGCTTGAAGCCCGAGAACGTCTAGAGCATATTCGATGCCAGGAAAGCTTCAACTCTTATTTCACAAAATAGGAATTTACTAAACTGTAGGGTAACATAAAGGAAGAGAACTTTGTAATTTTTATATTCTAGGAATTGTACTTTATAAGAAAATGAAAATATATCCTATTTTGTTAAGCTTTTATAGTATTGAAAATCATCTTGAAACATCTGCTTCTGGGATGAGCACAATTTTTCCCACCACTGTTAGTGCTGGCATACCTACTTAACAATTACAAACTTTCTTCACACAGTGAGGGAAGACTACTATTACCTATCAGAAAGAAGAAACAAACTAAAAAAAAACAAAAAAAACAATAGAATCACAAATATTGCTACCTATTATTCTAGGTAGAGCCATTTATTAGCCATGACATATGCTTATTGTGGCTCCCAACATTCAAATAAATTTATGGAGGGCATGTATATTGTACATTGGATGTATTTACCTTGTCTCCTCATCCAATAATATCCCATGATTTCATAGTTTTAAACTATTTGTTTACAGCTGTGTCTCTGATACACTAGTCAGGGTTTAGCTCTTTTCTTTTCTGTTGAAATATTTGTACTGAAGAGAAATTTAGAAATGGCTATTTGATCAAACATCTATAGTTGTAATTCATTTGTCTGTTAAGGTTATGGGATCATTTCATTGTGACCTCTAGGAAGTTGCAGACTTGCCAGTATAGAAAACTTGGCACCACTCACATGGTTGATAATGCATGTATCCCTAACGATAATCATCAATTCTTTTCTGAACTGGTAATTGTTTGAGAACATTATGAAGATTTGTAATAGAAATAGAAGCAATTTATATTGTTACATAATGCATTTGTGTGTACAGTGGCTGAGGCAACATTCATCTAAGAAATCGTGTGTTGCTATAAAAAATGTTTGAAGTGAGTGCTGGATAGACATGAACTATTTGAAAATATTCATCACATCCATTAAAGAGTCTTGAAATACTGTCAGCTTTGACTGGCGTTCTTTACAGTGCATTACTTCAGATATCATGAGGAGGTATCAAAACTTTCATCCTGAAGCTTACTTTGAGTGAAGCATGTGGCATAAACCAATTGCAATATCTTGAAATTGAAGCCAGAAACCTATAATGTCAAATCAGTGTCCAATGCAGATGGACATCTTTTCAGAAGCAGAGCTTATACTATCGCAAGTTGATCCATTCTTATTCCCTATGCAACCTTCAAGCAGGCAATCAGGGCTTTCCAATTCAATCACTTATTAGTATAAGCATTGTATGCTTATAGTTTTGCTACTGTTTTGGAACCTTGCATTTAAAACTGGCAGCTAAATTTTTGCATGCAGAGTTTTTTATGATAGTATCTATAGCCAACATTTTGAGGTAAGTTTTATCATGAGTGTTTTGGTACCTGCATTCCCAGAAGAATTTAATTTCACCTAATCATAAAATATTAATGTTGGCATTAGTCTTGTTATTTCACAAGAAGTTTAATATATAAATATTAGCCACTGTATATTAATATTAAAATCACATTAATGAAATAGCTATACTTTAGATTAATATTGTGCATAAAGTGATTTAGTAGCATTCTGTCTTGTAAAAGATACATATGCATAAGGACCTGTGGTATGCATTGTCACAGATTATTTAGCTTAATTAAAGCACAATGTGAAATGTTTGAAGTGAAATATTAAAATATTTTATTTCTGACTTTATTCTCAGGAGATAACCTAGGATGTTTTGGTGCTAGCAAAAAGAAAAAGGAAGCACAACCTCTCCAACAAAAAGAAACTGCAAGTACTAGTCGCAGCTCAACTCAGAGAACAGAGCCTGTTAAAGGCATGGAACTTCTGTGGCAACCAGAGGTATTAATTGTATATTTTTATAAGATATTAAAGTTGTCTTGTTAAGAGCCAGCCTTATTTCAGGAAATCATAAGACATGCCTTTGAATGTATTGTTTGACTTTGCTATATTTTTAAAATAAATCAGGTTTCCACACCCTCTCTCATCCCAAATATTATCTTGTGCCAATGATAAGTACTTGGAACAAAAAAATTAAAACTAAAATTGAACTTTAAACTAGTATCCCACTAAACCATCAAAATGTTTCCAGAAATATTTGCAATTTGGTACTGCTATGATCGTAGAGAGAGAGAGAGAGAGAGAGAGAGAGAGAGAGAGAGAGAGAGAGAGAGAGAGAGAGACAGAGAGAGTGTGTGTGTGTGTGCGTGCGTGCGCGCGCGTGCGTGCGTGTGTGCGTGTGTGTGTGGTTTTTTTTTTTTTTTTTTTGTACGCTTAATAAGGCATGCTTTCTCTTGGAATTTCACCTACCAAGCTGCAGCAGAGTGTTTTTCACTGTGCTGTATTTTGCTTCGGCAGTAGTGCTGTTGCAGCAGCTGGTGAGAAAAATGTTCTCTGCAAATGCAAGTGTACTGCTTTGCTCACACTGTTTGCTACAAAAGCAAGCACAGTGTGCAGCTGCTCATGTGAGAAGAATATGCTGCATTAATGCTACGCTGTGCAGTGGTTTGCATGTTACTCTTGGCATGTATTTTATTGATAGTTTCCTAAATAAATATTTTTCCTATAAGAAGTTTATGGAAAAAGTTGGAAATACAAAGTTTTGCCAATGCACTGCTTGAATCTTCAAATGAATAGACAATGGTGGGGGGAAAAATAAGGGAGCATAAAGTAAAGAATTTATTTGTTAAATAAGGAATGCTTTCTGCATCTGCTATTTCTCTTAAAGTGACATATAGACTGTTTTAGCAATTAAGGTTTAAGGGGATAGTTATACATTAATATTATCAAATACTGTTGAGATATGGTTCTGATAATATGAATTCTACAACATAATCAAGCCATACGACCATGTTTCATGGTTTCTATATTGTAAACACTTGATATAGTAGTACAGGAATTTTAATTTGCTGAGACTGACACTGAAAAGATGTACAAATCCTCATATTTGCATTCTTAATACTTACCATATGTCATTAAGGCAATCAGCAGAATGATTGGCTTAAAATAGAATTTGACTTTCATATTTTGCATGTATAAATTAAAAAAAGATGTATATATTTCAGTTTACTAGAGTGTTTTAATGTTACAGGTTGTTCAGTCATATCTCTCATTGCTGCAAAGTTGTTCAAATCCTGAGACACTGGAGGCTGCAGCAGGAGCACTTCAGAATCTGGCAGCTTGTTATTGGCAACCAAGCATTGAAATCCGAGCTGCAGTGCGCAAAGAAAAAGGTCTTCCTATTCTTGTTGAACTGTTAAGGATGGAGGTAGACCGAGTTGTTTGTGCCGTGGCTACTGCTTTACGAAACTTAGCTATTGATCAACGCAATAAGGAACTTATTGGTAATTGGAGAAATACCTCCTGTTAACTGCATTTGTATTATACATTACAAAAATTAAATTAAATAACTCCCTTGTAAGTAAAATTATTATACTATAAGTATTTATGTAACAGTTCAATGAAAATGGACTTGATGATCCCAGGATTTGTTGAGAATTTTTTAAAGTGAAGCTTAAAGGAGGACTTAACTAAATTTTTAAAAACTTCTAACAATAAAGTATAAACAATTCTTAGCACACTGTTGACAACTGTGTTTTACGACCTCTCGTTTTCATTCTGGAAGCACTTTTATGTTTAATACTCGTCTCGTGGTGATGTCATGAGGCTAGGATTGTGCCATGCTACTGAATGCCACTTGCATTAGTTAGCCTTGCATTGCATTTAATTCCTGTTGTGTTGTGATTGTAGGACAGTTTTTCTTTCCTAGTGTTTTTTGGGGTGTTAGGTCAATAATACCTGTGTGCAGTGCTTATGGTTGCGCAAATAATTCTAGCGTAAACAAAAATGTTAGTTGATACTCATTCCCCAATAAAGATAAGAATTGATATGTGTACAACAAATGTGTTGCTGCTGTGGAGCGCAAAAACTTTGTGCCAACCAAAAATCCTGGAGTATGTGGAATTCATTTTAAAGAAAGTGATTTTAATGAGTTCAGTGTTATAAAAATAAAAATAATGAATGAGAATTTAAAAAACCCTAGATTGAAAGATAATGTGATGCCTTTCAACATTTTGAGCAGGACGAGAAGAAAACCCTTCCAAAAAAGAATCTGAAGTCTTAAAAGAAAGCAAGTGCTACAGCTAGTCAATAATTCAGTAAGCAATTGCCAGCAAGAAAATGCAATTGTCAGTTACACTAGTATCTGAGTCTTTACATGTGGAGTTGAAGATGACACTGAAATACAGTGCGAGTTGGGAACTGAAACTTTTAGTACTATAAACAGCGCTAATGTGAACCAAAGTTTGACTTATGAGGAAGGTGAATCTTCAGCTGTAAATAAAGATTGTAAACCAAATGAATATTTGAGAGAATCCAGTGAAGATGGAGAAGATGATGTAGGTATGTCCAGAAAATATTCTTTTGTGTTTTTGTGTGCAAATACTCTCCTTATGCTATTCAGTACTTGTCACACATGTAGTGCACCTGTCACTAAAAGAAAATACTAACACATTTGGGGCATTAAATGTAAATTATAACTCATTATGTAAATGAGGCAAAAGTGGAAGTCTGAAAGGTAATGTGTGCAAAGCTTCAGGCATGTATCTTTGTGGAATGAATTTAACTATTTCTTGGCATTCTCAAAAGCAATAAAACTATTATTTTTTTCTGAATCATACTTTTATAGACTTGTTAAAAATTTGTTTTCACTTCGTACACAAAGGCTGCTTAAAAGAAAAAAAAAAGTAATTTTGCAGTTGCCATGAATGATTCAAATTTATGTTTATGTGGGCATGGACAGTACAACTCCACAGGATTTTTACTAAATATGTGACATATTCTGTAATGAATTTGGCAACAAATAAAATACAGACTTCATAATTGCACAGAGAGGAACTGTAATTGGTATATTGAGAAGGTTGCATGCCAAAAACTACTGGCTTCTATGAATGAAAACCTGTCCATAAATTTTTTCCTGAAAGACGGACACACGGTTATTAGAGCTTTGATGAAAAAGACATTTCTGCATATACACCATGAATTTCATGTATGGTATCTTACTAAATCACTTGTTGAAGTATTCAAGGCACTACAGTGACTACATATTCCCATTGAAACTTAACGCTAACACTGATTAGCTGCTCTGGCAGGAGATACTTGCATCAAGAATGCTGGCTAGCCACTTACTTGATGTCACCACAGTGCGTTGCCAGTATGGAAAATGCCCTGCAGATCTTGAACAGTAAATCGCATATTGTTCCAATGTTCAACATTATTATGCACAACCCAAGGTCTTGTAGAATATTAAATAAAATAGACATGTGAATTTTTAGTTCAGTCCTCCTTTAAACAGCATTACACATGGTATTGGTATAAACTGAGACAAATTGAGATGATAAAATTACTTGGTGATGGATACTGCAGTAAAGTGATTTTCAGTTTGCAAATGGTCCTGGATGCTCAGTGATATTGGTAACACCTACTAGAATTCTTCGATCCAATCTAATGTTTAGCTTATACAGTACAGCTTTGATGGCTCCCTTTCCATCTCATAAAATTGTGGAATCAGGGACAATGAAGGATGTGATTTTCTTTCATTTAAGGACCAATAACTAAAATAATTACTTGTATGTTTGTGCAGCATTAGGAAGTCAGGTGGAAGTGCATGAAGTAAGTGGATTAGGCAGGGAAATGAGTATGCAGCAATGTCTGTGTGTTTCTGTGCAGCCATTGTCTTCCAAGCGGCCAATTAAAGAAAGGGAATCCAGTGATTTTTATTTTGACTCTATAAAGAAAACTTTGAACCATTGAGAGCCTTTATGAGCTCTCAAGTATTTTGTAAAATATCCTAGCAAACTGGCCAATATGCTGTCACCTTGACAGTAACCTTCATTTCCTGCATGTATTTCATTTCAATGCAAACCTCCAATGTTTAAAGCTTATTTGTTTCTGCGTGAAGTTTGGAAAAGTTTATAATGCAAATTCAAGTTCACCTGTAGTTCTCAATGAATATTTAGGAAGGGGATATTGTGTTATACTCAGAAGTATGTGATGGTTTTAAAATTTTTCCACATAAGTTAGAACTTGGTTATTTCTGATGATCACAAATCTTAGTTCACATGCAAACTGCTTTAATCATTTTTGAACTATGCTGTATGCTACCTTATTTCAGGTAAATATGCCATGAGAGATCTTGTTCAAAAGCTGCCATCAGGAAATCCACAGCATGATCAAGGAACTTCTGACGATACGATAGCAGCTGTTCTTGCTACGCTAAATGAAGTCATAAAGAAGAATGCTGAGTTTTCACGGTAAGTTATTTTCAAGTAAGGTACTGCTCTCCAGTATGTTAAAGTTAGATGAACTTGCCAATAGTGATTAATTATATTTTGTGTACCTAATATAATTATGTTAATTATATTAGGTGCACATAAATATAATATGGTACATTTTAAAATGTCTTTAGAATTGCTGCAGTTAAGTAGACTTATGAAGCAAGCAGCTTGCCTAAGCTCTTTGCCTGCTTTATAATTAAATCGGAACTAAAACGAACTAATCAAAATATACATCTTTTGAATTATGATGCCAAGCAAATAATTACCACTTCTCCACATTGAAGAAGGAAAGTTTGTAAGTCATAGAAGTAAAAACAGCATATCGTGCAAGCAACCTTTTAGGAGTTTCATACCTCATTGGGCTGGAAGAAGTGGTTGAGGTATTATTATGTGTACATGTTACTGTATTTAAAAAAATATATGTAGATGTCAAAATATGTTCAAGGACTTACCATGCTACAAAAGAAAAGAAAGAAAAAACTGCAATTATGTATGCTCCATTATTACATAAAGCTGGATGATATAACAGTAGTTGTGAAATACAGAGTGAGCCAAAAGACTCCGAACCGCCTGCGCGGTGTTTTTCCTGTCCACATCCTCAGCGCTCGTTGCTGTCTGCCGCTATTGTAGAAAGGCGCGGATGAAACCATACAACATTTTTAAAACTACTTTTAAAGGCTTTACTTACCAACTTTACGAAAGGAGATGCTGAAATTGGCCACCGTCGTCCATACAGTTTTGGCACCTCTTTAGGTAACTATCGTCGTAGTTCACATTGAGAAATTTCCTGGCAGATATTTTGTTTTAATTCTTCCAAGGTGTGTGGGTTTGTCTTGTACACTTTATGTTTTAAGTTACCCCAGAGGGGTATTTTATCAAAAATATTACCGGCTGCGTGGTGTTTTACCACTGGGCGTGTGGAAATATGATAAAAACATGATAATGCACTGCTGCTATAAACAAAGTCATGCTGCTGTGTAGTGTGAAGTGCAGTATTGAGTTGACGGTGATGTGATGTAGTTCAGTTATTACGAGTTATTTATTATTTTGTCCTGTACTTAGCCACAAAGTATATTATGTGCTTTCTACTGCACAGTGTGTATTTGTTTATGATTCGTATGTGTTAACTCGGTCAGCTCGCCAAGTGAAAGTACGATTTGCAGAAAGATTTCCAGGTGTAAAAGCTCCAGGCCGTACAACAGTCCATGAACCATACAGTAAATTTCAGGCCACAGGAAGTGTTCAGCCTAAGAAATCTAAAAGATGGCGTTCGGTTCTTACCGAAGAAACATTAGACGACATCGGTCATGATGGATAATTTCCTAAAGAGATGCCAAAAATGTATGGACAGCAACGGTAGCCAGTTTCAGCATCTCCTTTCATAAAGTTGGTAAGTAAAGCCTTTAAAAGTTGTTTTAAAAATGTTGTATGGTTTCATCTGTGCCTTTCTATAATAGCGGCAGACAGCAACGAGCGCCGAGAACATGGACAGGAAAAACACCGCACAGGTGGTTCGGAGTCTTTTGGTTCACCCTGTACTTAAGTGGTGAGGCCAAATTCTTCTCTTGTGAACTTTTGGAATGTCTCAGTGACAGAACGATTGTAACAGACATAATGTGATTTTATAAAGGTAACTTAAAGCTTTTCTTAATGGGCACTTCCATTGTCCCTGCTATTGTATTATCTGTTTACCAGGTTTTGCCCAACCAGCACTTTTTTCAAGGGTCCTGTCCCTCAAATCCACCATGCCATGCTACAGTATCCCTTCCTTCCATCACAGTTACTCTTCCAGAAATATTCATGGGTCTAAAACCAAGTTCTGTCAGCATCTTAAAGAAGCTGGTTTCACTTCCAATTAGCCAGCATCTTTCAAAGAAATTAGAGCTTCCTTTAATTTGCATATTTCTTCCTCTTGTAAAACTGGTAAATATACTGTCTTACTGCATCCTTCTGAACGGCATCCAGTGTTACTGTAGGGCTGACTCTAGGTCTTTGTTTCCCAGTAGTATGCTAATCTACAGAGGCCATACTAATAAAGGAAGTATCAAAGCCTGATGTTGAGACCTATTTTGAAATTCCTGTGACAGAAGGAATGTAGTATAAGGAGGCCACACCCAAAACATCAGCTGCCAGTATTAACTGCAAACCCTTGAAAACGAATGCCAAATCTTTAATATAAATTACATGGAAATAATACTTATATTAACTAGCTCATTTGGATATACCTGGCTGCTTGCTGGATTGTCACTCAGTTTTAGGGGACAGGGACTCAGATTACTGGTTTCTACATCACAAGGGGGAAGGGACAAGGTGCTCCATCCAGTTATTCAAACTCTGCATGCTACATTGAAGCACACCTCTGAAGCAGGGTTGTCCAATTGGATTGCATACTGAGTTGCCACTGAAGGATTCCAGCTTTGATTTAGGCACGTTGGAGTTAAAACTGACACCTGATGTTTTGGTTGTGGCCTCCTTATACTACAGTGCTTCTGTCACAGGAAATTCAGGGTGGGTTTCAGTATGAGGGGTTTGATACCTTCTTTGTAAGATCAGCAAGGTATTTTTCTGTAATCATAGTTTTGATCATTGTTTTTGCCACCTTCAAAGATCCATGAACACATTGCCACAAGAGGAGGAAGATGTCCTCCATTGTCATGTTCCTTCTCAAAATACTCGAGCAGCTAAAGGCTTGTTCACAATAACCCGAGAATGGTAACCAAAGCGGAAACAAAAATGAGAAGCAATACAGCATACAAGACTTCGGTTCACAATAGCCTGGCAACAAGAATGGGAATGCATATCGATCATATCAGTTACAAAATGGAAAGTCAATTTTGCACATCTGACCAATGATAATTTTTCACCTGCTTCCAATTCAGCCAATATAATGCAGGTTAGCAAACTTCAAAATTCCATAGAGTAAACATTATCTAAATGTAGTTCCATTACATTTCCAATTCCTCTAGTCCTACCAAGCTTTCATTTCTTAATTTAAGGGCACTGATTAAAGTTGTTCGTTTTTCTTTGTTAATTTATACTAGTTTTTGCTGTTCTTTGTAGTTCTTACTATTGTTTTTGAGGCAATGGCCAGTTTTGAGTTGCATATAAACTACAGATGACTCTTTCATTAAAAGAACCAGTGCTCAGTGGATCTGATGGCATCAGGACCTGAGGTTAGGACACACCTGTACTAGAATTTCTGCCAGTTTCATGTTTCCAGCTTGCGATTATGGAGAGCACTAGCTGCTTTTTATCATTCGCTGCCACCTAGAATAATCTCTACAGTGAAGAGCCTAATATGCGCAATATGGATCTAATATGCTATACCCAGTTATGAGAATCGTAAGGTTAAATCTTGACCAAGACTTCTTTCCTGTTCCAGGGGCCCGGAAAAGCTTCCGAACAATTGTGAATGCTCCCATTAAAATACATGTATTTCAACTATGTTATTCTCGTTCTGGTTACCATTCTCAGTTGTTGTGAACCAGCCTTGAAATATAAATCAAACTTTGTTTACTCTTACTTTCTCTACCATTTTCTGGATACTTTCTCTACCTTGTATATAGTAAGTAGAGAAAGCATTGCATTCCACCCAAAAATTTGATACTAAGATTGCACAGAAGTACATGTTTTGAGATCCCCTTAATAGAAAAGAAGCATTTTTAGAAAAAGCTCCATGTGAGAACAACATAACTCAAAAAGGAAAAGTTGGTATTTAAGCTCAGCATCTTGCAAAGATGCGACATAAAGATGTACAAGAAATTCTCCCCATCCCCAACTACCATTTACTTGGAACATTTTTTGAAATTTTTGATTTTCTCAAAAATGGCACTAACGATTTCTTAAAATATCATATATTAGACATATTAACATGATGGATAAAATGTATATCTTGAACTTTCTGGGAATAGTCTGTGTAATCCTCTCCATTCAGAAGGAATTTTGTATAATCTTGTATAACTGATAAACATTAAGGGATAGACAAAAACATACTTTACAAAAAGTGTAGACTCTTAAAACATACAATTTACTTCAAATAACTTTTTTTGTGGCATAAGCCATTTCCAAGATATTCGTTATTAATGGTTTGAATTGTTCAATACTTTGTCATCCTTTTCAAGTCCTGTTGACTTGCAGTTGTTTCTCATGATTGCATGGAAAGGGTATGGAATTATAAGGCCAGTATATAGTGTCCAGTTGTTAAACATTTGACTATCACTGTTCCCATTGTATCTATAATGAAATGTGTAATGTAGCTATTTCTGCAAAGGTTTATCCCAATTAAAAATTAAATTGAGTTTTATTTATGGATGTTCTTTAACTGCTGTGGTTCTTAGTGTCCCATTCTATATTGGGCATAAAAGACCGGTAATTTTGCTCAGAGAGCTCTCTATCAGGCTTGAGGTTCTTTTATGTGCTGTAAATCTATGACATGGGACCACTGGCTTTACTTCTGTTTCAAAGGAAGCCATGCTAAGGATTTTTACACCCGAAAAAATCCATCGCCTTCTGTTTATTTCAATTATAATGAAGTAGTTAGAAAAATAAGCTTTCATAAGAATAGTTTGCGTACCTATTAGTAAACGATAACATGCAGATAAAAGAGTTGGCAGCATAGTGTAAGATGGTGACAGGACTAGCATCAACTGTCATCCTTAATGCACAAGTCTTCCCAACATTGCAAACCATGCCTAAATTGCTCTGCAAGTTCTTGTCATATAGAAACAAACTATCATACTCAAAGCATTACAAGAAATTGAATGGTAGTGCTGCTTATGCATTAGACCTTTGCATATTGTCATGAGACAGGACTGTATACTGAGTAACTAGATAGAGGTTTCAGCCATTTTCTTATAATTCACAACATTAAGACACCTTAGAAAGCAGTGAATTAAAGGTTTGTGTCATTAAAAAGCTATTTGAAAGATTTCAATAATTATATATTGTATTTTCTATCTTTCAAAACACTTTCCTAGCATTATTTATTTATTTATTTTCTGTTTTTGTAAATCTGTTAACTCTTTGTGTAGTGAGTGGGCTTAGGAATTCTTGAGCAATTGGCTTCAAGTTACCTACACTCAAACCAGTATGTCTATAAAAATGTAAACAACAGCTGCCATGAATTGTTAATGGTCAGGTAAACATGTTCTGGTGAGTGCTGTCTACAAAACCTAAGACTGCACAAGGCATGGGGTGGTTTGTAACCTGCTGCAGCACAGCTTAAAGTCCAGTACAACTTCATTTCCTTTTGTCCTGGCTTTAATTCTTAGAAATTCCTATGCCTGGTAATGAGAAAAGGCATGCTCAAAATGCATGTTAGATGATAAAATCCACAGTACCTTATCATTTTCTCAACAGTTGTTGGACATTCTCCATTAGTAATGGTGTCAGAATTTTAATTTCTTTTTTCTTTTCTTTCTTCTCCTGGCATTCCATTAGTACCCATGTGTGGTTCTTCAATTACTCTGAAATAACACTCCCCTTGGAGAGCAAAGTCCACACCAGAAAGGTGAAAATTATGGATTACTCTTTACCTATACCCAATTTTTCTTCAAAAAAACAAAATTGCTGATTTTCCACTGAGCAATGTTCCTAAAGTTATAATATTATAGTTTATATGTATTTATATGTACTTAACGTTAAATGCTTCCATAAATCAAAAGCTGTGTACCATGCAGATTTCAATACTCTGTTTGCTCCTAAGCAAAATGTGCATTTCACTCTCATGTTCTCATTATTTTGATGGCCAGCTAATTCAGTATATTTATTCAAGTACGAGAAAGGAAATTCCTTAACATTGTTGCCATCACGTGTTTCTTCTGGTTCCATTATCAACTGCATGCAGACACTCAGATGTTTAGTATATGAGTATCTAAATCTCATAACAAGCTATGAGTAAATGAACAGGTGTACTTTTATTGCATGACTTTATACCCTCAGCATGATGCTCAAGGAGTCTTGGGGTTCTAAAGGCTAGTTTACATAATGATACTAGGTTTTGCAAGTAAGTTTTGCAATCATCTTGCATTTCAATGTGCATGCGCAAAAGTTAGTACTGACACTTATGGTTATGACACTAGCTAGTTTCAGCTACTTCCAAGTTTTGGTGAAACGAAATAGTCCTAGCGCTTGATTTTGAGGCTATGTTGTGCTTGTGATTTGCAAAATGAAGTGGGGAATCAAAGGAATACTCAAATGCCTGGATTTTTATGCAGTGCAGAAGTGCTTATGGGGCTTAAATGATATAAACTTTAAAAAATAAAGTGAAACATACTGCTAAGCTTGAGTTAATTTTAAAAGAACTTAATATGGATAAAATGACAGTAGAACTTAAAATGCCAATTCATTCCACAAGAAGTGCCTGCACAAATGAAATACGGAAAATTGAAAAGAGTAAGAAGTCTAGAAGTGCACTGACCTCAAGAACAGTGTTTGAAATTGTTTTTTCAGAGCTGGTATATAAACTTTAGCGATGAATATGAGTCACCATTTGCAAGATATCTCAATGTAATTTGCAATTTCAGCTCTGGTGATAATGCTTCACACATTACAGTATCTTGCTTCTTCTATGAAACTACAGTATACACAAGTGTCACTATGTAAACGACATCGTGTACAAATAGTTTCCTAAAGATGATTTCATGAAACTAGTTGCGAATTCTGGTGTTGTCATGTAAACTAGGCTTTACATAGGCAAACTCTTTGTTTATATCAGTTTTCAAGAACTAAATTACAATTAAAAATTAATAGACGTATATTCTGATATAAGTTTGATTACATTAATAGATGCATCATTGAGTGAAAAAGGTTACCCTCAGTGTTGTTCAGCTATTATTTCCCTTACTTATGCATGTGTCTTTGTTCTTCAAGAGTGAGATACTTTGCTTCAGCAAGTGCCTAGAATGTGAATCATTCTACTTGCTTCAGAAGTTGTTTGATGTATTGGTCTCCAAAAGTTAAAAATTTTTTATTACATGGTAGCACTTAAGGAAAACCTTGTACAGTATACAATGTTAGTAAATGGAAAATTGTTTCAAAGTTATACTCTATAAAGATGCATTTTGCTTTAAAGGTCACAAATAATGGTTTTGATCCTCCCTCTTACATTAGGGATTTCTGAAATCAGTTTGGGGCCAAAATTTTCTTATTTTTCGCTTGAGATTTTTGAACTTTTGTATTAATTGTGCTTGTTCTATAATTAGAAGCATTTTTTCTGTAACTCTAACATAGTGGAATGTTGGCTCAAGCTAAAACCAAAATTCATTATGACATTCTAAATTTTTATATTGTTTTCATTTAAGTTTATTTTTTTACATCATTTACCTTTCTTCACCTATTCTCAGAACTACAAATTTTACGAGGGACAAAGTAACAGGGAGCCTCAGTACTTTTAAATCAAAAAATGCTCTAGAAGTGGAGCTTTTACGAGAAAAAGGAAATGAATATCAATAAGCTTGTCTTCTTTGGAACAAAATCTCATCATTTATTTCAGTCCTGTAATCACTTTAATGAAACCACAAGTGTTTTTAAGAATACACATATTTTTAATTTGAGTCTTAATTTCAAATCGATTCAAGATTGTTTTGGAGTAAAGGTACATGAACCGTGTAATGTACTATTGGAAAAATAGGGCATTCTGGACTCATTGATGCCATAAAAGCAGGTTTATACTGAAGTACTTCAGCATTGCTGACTTGTATGGTATGATGTCTTATGTTTACCGGTTATGACTGACAATTGGATTTAGGAGAGATAATCATTTTTCTCTTCAGAATTAATCCTTAACATTCTAAGTTTTCTAAGTAGGTTATGTATGTTCATGTATGCATGCGTTTAATTTTTTATATTCTTTTAATGTTTGTTGTTTATGTTCAAGGTCATTACTGGAAGCTGGTGGAGTGGAACGGCTGATGAACATTACCCGTCAGCGACAGAAGTACACACCACGAGTATTAAAATTTGCAGGGCAGGTTTTATTTACTATGTGGCAACACCAAGAACTGAGAGAAGTGTATAAAAAGCATGGATGGAAGGAACAAGATTTTGTCACCAAAACTGTTGCTGCACGAAATGCAGGACCCAATTCTCCAAACAATGCCAACAGTACACTAAATCGTCCAATGGCAAGTCAAGGTGGCACCCGATATGAGGATCGAACAATGCAGCGGTCTACAAATATGAACAGTGCATCGCGAAGTCCAGGGCCATCCATTTATCAAAG
Source organism: Deroplatys truncata (assembly GCA_030765065.1). NCBI lineage: Eukaryota > Metazoa > Arthropoda > Insecta > Mantodea > Mantidae > Deroplatys > Deroplatys truncata. Next base: position 152,731,065 of record CM060990.1, read on the forward strand.
GGTGAGATATGCCACTGTAAGCTTTTAGCATTATCTTATAAATGCCCTCACAATGAATGAAAAAGCAGATTATTCATCCACATGTAACAACCAACAATATGGAAGTGGTTTTTCAGTGAAGTATTCGGTTTCATCTGCTTATTTCTGAGCACCTAAGATCAAGGTTGTAGAATACAGTCGCAGATAGGGCATAACACATTCAAAACATTGAAGGTCTTGGGAACGTCTAGGTAAAGTCACTTTGGTAATGTTCATCACAACTGTTTGTTACACCAGGACATGTAATTATGAGTTCAGATGCACTTGAATCCTGACCTCATTAATTTTAATGTATGGTGGTTAGCTTAATTGTTGAGGAATCACTACCATAATGGATGTTAAAAAAGCAAAGTAGGATCATGAGAGAAGTGGACAATAAATGTATAAACTCACTAATATTATAAATTTGAATGTTAAATTATTTCCTACAGGCATTTATTATTATTATTATTATTATTATTATTATTATTATTATTATTATTATTATTATTATTATTATTATTATTATTATTATTAAATATAATGTGTAACACTCACATGGCTCTCAAAAGTTCACATATATTCCTTATACATACTCACATAAAAAGTGTACCTCTATCTATTTATTCATGATAAATGTTTGCTTAGAAATTATTCAAAATTAAGGTATAGGCTCTTGATTACTACTTGTTCCTAATTTGACACACAACACATTGGAATATTTTGACAGTCTCTCTCTCTCCCTCCCTCCCTCCCTCCCTCCCTCCCTCCCTCCCTCTCTCTGCTTGGTGGTATGGAAAGTAACAAATGAAATGCCAAATCTAGGAAATAGGAATGCATTTCACAATAAGTAGCTAATGGAAGTGCAGTAAAATGCAATGATTTTTGAGTTGTTACTAGGTTCATACTTAATTGAATTAGTGATAGAGTTACCTCTGCTAATGCTGTAAAATATTACGAATGTAAACAGTTGATTTGTTACAAAAATCCTATATTTCCTAAGCATGCTTGGTGCAGCGATTCTTTGTTTACCTGTTCTGAACTTAATCTTACTTAGTCATTTGAAAAATTTATTGGGAGAAAAAAAGGTACAAAATTTGATATGCATATGTAATCAAGAGTTATATTTTTTCTGCAATCACATTACAGATTCATGGGTACTGATCTTAAAATGTGTTTAACTCTGTTAAAATTCTGAATTCTTCTATAGGTAAATATGCTAGAGAAGTTGTCTTATGTACATAAGGGATTACTTCAATCACTAGCAGCTAGGGGTTTCACTTGAAATGGATATTTTAAACCTTTGAAAATCACTACAGATCTCTTTAGAAATATATGACAAGCTCTTAAAGGAATTTTATATTTGCAGTTTCTCCTGACTTTAAAAATACAAGAAGACATTTATGTAACAGGTACTTAAGTTTGAAGTGTGTTTGACAGGATTTAGAAAATCAGTTAATTTATTGGCATAAGTAACCCTTGTATATGTACGTTTCTGAAAATGTATATTTAATCATTGAAAAAAAGTATGTTTTTCAAGTTTTTATTTTCATTGAAATCTACTTGTAATGAGGGTTCACAAAACTGTTCATAAAAATCAATGGCAATCTGGCTGATAAAGTGATTTTCCACCAAAATAAATACTACCTGTTAATTTTTAAATGCTTTGCATGTAGTATATTAATGCATCAATTCAATACTACATCAAGGCAAAAAGTAAAATATTCAGGAAAGGCATATAAAGTCTTAATCCTTTGCAATATATACCTTTATTTGTACTTCTTAAATTTTATTTCAAGATTACAGTCTTATTCTAGTTGCAGCTTAGTAACAACTTTGTAAATTTTGAGTCAAATTGTTATTAAGATACCTCTAGTATAAACAATGACATCTTAACATCAGCAATATTAAATTCAAAACTGTGCAAATTTATTTAATTGCATTACCAGATTATATGCTCTTACATCAGCTGTGTGATGACGAGTGCATATAATCTGAAAATATCTCTGAAAACTCATAGCTACTTCTATGAGAATGTAAAAGAAAAAAGGACAATGTTTTATTCTTGCATGAGTGAACTGAGTTAGTAATCTGAGCTAAAATACTATGGGAAGTATGCCTAAAAAAAAATTAAGCTCAAGTTTTCTTAAATTAAATTTAAATAAAAATAAACAAATACGTTCCAAAAAGCAAAAGCATAAGGAAATTAATGTAAAAGAAGGAATAATTGAGCTTCTTAGTAAATATTAACCCCAGGCTACATAATAGGTACCACTGCTTAATATCCCAAGCATTTAGATGTGTAATTTTTCCCTTTTTATTTATTCACATACTTATTTACTTACTTCTTTAATAAAAATTATTTATTTACACACATTAAAGAGTACAGACACAAAATATCTTTTATAAATTGGTGCATGCAATAATGTATTGATTTTTCTTATAGATCCAATAAAACATTTTAGTGCATGAACAAAATTCATCTCACTTGAGCCATTAAGGATAGAAGAAACACATGCATGTGTGCATGAATATTACTTTTATTTTCTAAATCGTACTTAAGTACTTTATTGGTTAGTTTTAATGCTTAGGAGCCCAATCACAGTAAACCCTAGATATATATGAGCCTTTTGTATTAACAATATATTTTGTTGTATTTTTCAAATGATGCACATTAGACAGAGTACACTAAGCTTATAAAATAAAATATGCATGTGAATTTGGCTTGGAAATGAATTCTGCTCATACTTTAAGGAACTTAAAAGACAGGCTAGAGCAAATTTCTCATGGATCCAGAAGCGAGCTAAAATATCTAGGATAGCTGTAATACAGTAGATTACTTGGAAACTATTTACATTTGCATCACAGCTGAGACACTGGTGGTTGGAGAGGAAGTGAAACACTTCTAAGTTGCAAATTATGATAGTATTATGTTTGGTATAACCCAAATAAGCAAGGGTTAGAGCCATGCAAAGGCTTCCACGGCAAATCTGCTCAGGGCCGGCTCAAGGTGGTTCGAGCTGTGCTACCACCCATGGTGGCAGGTTTTAGGGGCAGCAAAATCTTAAAACATGAAAAAGATATGTGAAAATATAACAGAATTACAAATCATGCTTAAAATATAGCCACTTTCTGTAGAATTTTGTTATTAAACTGGTGACAAATGAACTGCCAGAGTGATTTGGATGCTATCCTCATTGATGATAATGGTCAAAACATCCCATGTGCATCAGTGTTCAACAATAAAGATCACATATAAAGAGGAGTGTTTCAAGCCACTGGCTTTAGTTTACTTGCTACATTGGTGAATCATGAACCTTTCAAGTCAGTTATCATTCTAGTGGTATTCTGAAAGCCACTGTTTGTGCATTCAGTTACTTCTTGTTGTTAGCTTGCATTGTTTGTAACTACTGTTTTTAACTCCAGAGAAACTCAATTGGACAACTTTGGATTAAATGCAATAAGAAAGCATATCTGTGGCTATTACACCTGAAATTAGTATCCTACCACACAAACTTATTTCTTCACTTAAAGAAGCAGAGCTATTTCAGGGAAGCCTTTAGCTCTTTGAACAAGGTCTTCCATGATCTCAGATTTCAGTTCAAGACACTCAGATTTCAGTTCAAGACAGTAAATAAGAGAAGAATAATACTTGAAAGCATTCTTTTTAAGATAAATACAAAATAAGAATTTGAGGGATTTAGTGTGGTTGATTGAAACATGGTTAAATGCCGGCCATGCTGTATCAAAGGGCGGCTGGACTGATGATAGAATTGAAAGGTCCATGAAGCCACCCTCAGGACTTTATTATTGCCCATGCTGGAACATCTCATTTTTTATGACTACTTACTGCTCTTCAGTTTGAGAAAATCTGAGGATTCCCATGACCATTTCTACACATGGTTTAGGATCAACTGCTTCTTAACATCCTGTGTTTTTGTTATTAACATTGTCCCATATCACACTGTCCAAACAGATAAGTGCACATTAACAGTAACACTGAAGTACATATGGTGGCGTGGCTCACTCGCATAATGTGTCATGTAACATTACAATGAAATAAGGGGAACTTGTTAGCTTCTGTTACTCATAAATGAAAACGGGCTCAAGCTCAAATATGTTTTGGAGTATTAACCAGTGCAGTTCACCATCAATTTTTTGTTTGTTTGTTTGTTTGTTTGTTCTTTTCATGTTGTTTTGTGTGTGTGTTTTAATCTTTTAATCTCCTAATGAAGGGGTAAACCCAAATATTAAACATTTTGTGTGACTTAACGTGTTTTATCTTTCATTCACAGCAATCTGTTTCTTTCAAAAAACACTTACACACACACATACATATATTGAGTTTTATTAATTGATTACCCATACAAATAAATAAATTTACTTTGTGTGAGAATAAACAAAAGGAGTTACGTCTAAAAGCTTGGGAGGAGGGCACTTACAATTATTGCACAGGGCAGCATCCTGGAGCCGGCCCTGTATCTGTTGTATAAAGATAATAGCTGTATAATATCTGCATATTAAGAGAACAGTTATTGGTTATTTTGAGAGTTATTATAGTTAAAGCATATGGGACCAAAATTTCCCATGAGTGTTTTTGTGTGTGCGCGCGCACGTGCGCTATCTGCAGCTCCCTTTCCAACTGTCAAATTCTTATCGTTGGGCATTATCTGATATGAACCACAGATACAGCTAATAATTGCAACTTTCCTAACTTATTTTATGTCATTAGCAGAAATTACTACTTGGCAGGACATTTAATAAAATACTCATAAAGTTACACATCCACTTTCCAGCATTGAATAACTTGCATCAGTTTTCTTTACTCCAACTGTGTGCATTACCTCAGAGTTCCTAATCAAATTAAAACTTGCACTGTGCAACAATCAAATCAGTGATCAAGCTCTTTTTCCCCATTGCTGTGAAAGGAATGCAAAGTATGCACTATCATCCACTATGCAGAATTGCACACACTGAAGGTTGCCTGCCTGAGTATCACTTTCAGATAGGCTGTGTCCAGTGTGATTTAAGTGAGTGCACTTGCTTATGACTTAATGTAAATTATTGTTCTTTTCTTAAGTGTCAGAACTGTTCCAGTGTAGACATATGCACATGATCTTAAACCTCTGTGTAGATACAACAAATGAACCAAAATATTTATGCGATAAGGCTTTCTATATTCCCTTGTATTTTTTTGTTATAACACATGCATTGCAATGCATGTGTAAAAAATTATTGATTTACAGTAATTTAGCTTTAAGGATATCTCATAAAATCATTCTTGCCAGTGTAAATGGAACATTTTAAATAATCTCTGACCATTTCCTGCCATGCTGTATAAGCAGGAGGTACACTCAAGTCAGTTTCTAATTTAAATTTATAAATAAATGAAAAATTATAGGCATCAACACAAATTTTATAGGCACTGTGGCAACCTTGTGCTAAGTATTTGTTTGTCATGCTTTAAGGATGCACTACTTGTACCAAGTGGCGTTTTAACTTTTTGGTTTCTCTCAGAAATGTACATTAAAAGTTGTATATTGTTTAGTTAATTTTTATAGCATTGTATGAGCTTTTGTTTTTATATCCCTCTTTCTGCCACTCATTGCATGCTGGTCACGCTTATCCCAATGGTCTGCTTTAAGGCAGGTAAGTGTGTTTGTCTCCTATGATCTCCTGCGTTTGCCTGCTATACTTAGAAAACAGTGACACACAGGGAAGAAAATATACAGATACTTTGTAATTTTTTGCAGTTTACTTAAGAGAATATACAGTTAAAAAAGTCAAATAATTAAAAAATTTGCTTTTGAGAAAGTTTAACAGTTGAATAACAGAATTATTTGGCATTATATCATATGTTTAGCATCCTCATAACTCTTACCCTTCAGGTGATAGAATATTAGGAAATAAGTTATGTCTGATACTTTTAATCAATCTATCATTTATCAGGTAAATGAATGCAAATTGTATAATTTGTTCTAATGGATACAACTTGCTGAGTGTATTTTTTTATGATTTAAGATTATGAGAGTAATGATTACGGCTTTAGGCAGAAGTATTTTTATGTCATTTTTAAAAGACTTTTTTGATAATACATTCATTTATGTGCATATTGCTAATGTTTATTACTTAACGAGACTTAATTTGTGTCATATATCTCAAACTGTTTAAATTTCCAATACATAAAAAGAGAGATGATGAAAGTTACCATAAGAAGATGACTGACAGTTATTCTAGAAATTGATGTGTGCTTTATAAATGATTTAGATCTTACAGTAAGTCAACCTGACAGTTTAACTATTTTTCTTTCTTTGCAACACTTGTTATTAGATCTGCTAAACTGATGTTAATGAATTATTTTTGATGAACTGATGAAGTGATTCTTACTGTTGTCAGTTTTATACAATAAACTTCAATTGAAAAAAGCATGGGGCAGTGGAAAAAAAACTTATTTCAGAGGAGTTCAAATTGATTTTAAATATACAGATAAAAAGTCAATAGAATTTTCTCATGCACATAGGTGTGGGTGGCTGCTGTGCTAAACTGTTGCTTTTCAATATTTTAATTTTGGAGATATGCTAAGCACCATTTTCACACATTAGAAAGCATTTTTTTTTCAGACTATACAGTATAACCTACTTAATATGCTCTTCAAGGAACTAAGGCATAAACATGGTAAGCAGAACCATGCTATACCTGAGAAATTATACAGATGGTCCAATTATAAAACCATGTCTCATTTCGGTGCAAAATCGGTTTTCAGTACAATACCGCTCATAAAATATGCCTCTATCATGTGTTGAAACCTTGCAAGTCTTTTCTTGCACATTACATTAAAATTAAGAAATTTTAACCTCAGAAGATACGCAGTCAGAAATCGTAGTTATAAAAACTATCAACTCTGAGTTAAGAGTTTTAAGCATTACTTTGTTATACAAGATATAAAAGTAAATACTCCTAAGTCTTGTTGCATAGTGTAAAGAAGACTTTTAATAATGAAAACTTCCCTTGCCAGCCAGAGTTACTGATTATCAACAACGAATGCAGTTCGCATTATTTAATTTTACTTCCCAGTTTAATTTGTGTTATTGATTTGCAGTGTTCGTATAGTGTTATTAAGGGATTCAGTTGTATTAATTAACATTGTAAATCATGTTCTGTGCAAATATAAACACTCAGGGTAGTAAGATTCTACATATGCCACTGAATATGGGAGAGAAACGTAAGTATTATTATTATTATTATTATTATTATTATTATTATTATTATTATTATTATTATTATTATTAAGCCTGATAATCACATTTTACTTCATTTATTCCTTCTGTATCTATATTATATTATTTTAATTTTCAGACTACACAAGCAACGCTGATGGATCCATAAACAGTCACTACAGTATTCTGTGGAGTAATATTCATGCAGAGGAATTTCAACCAGGTCTTGCTGAATATACTGAACTCAGACCTTTCATAATTACACAAGTTACTCCAATTGATAAGATAATAGGTAAAAAAGGATTCTAAAATTAATTTTGCTTATTTCTTCATGTTCAGCATTGACATCCTCTGTATCTCTTATAGCAGTCTTATAAAAATGACTGTTATATTGTCTTTTCAGAAAACACATTCAACACAGGTGAGTCAAAATGACTCCATAACAATTCCTACAGCAGGATTACATCCACCAGAGCAAGGAAATGAGACTGAACTTGGTTCATCTAGTTTTACTCAAATCAGTACCTGCACATCAAGGCAAGACCATTTTACTTTACAATTCTGCAGTATTTTAAACTTTAAAGTAGTACACAGGTTATTATACTCAAGGTTTGAGGATAAAATGTAGCAAACTTAATTGCAGCCAAATTTATTATATTTTAAGGTATAGAACAAAACACAAGAAAGTTTACTACTAGTAACTTTTTTCAGTTATAGCAGTGCTTAATATTACATTTGTAATTCTTCTTCCTTTTTTTTATTTATTTATTCAGTTCAAGAAAACAACACAGCTAATATGTTGATGAAGGATCTGCAAGAATTCATTAGATTCAGGGGTTAACCAAAGGAAGGATTCATAGATGAACTTGACAGTCCATCAGAAAACAACCTCTAGAAGCAAAATGTTAATCAAGACATCCCCTTGCTTTGGAATGAATATTTGAATCCGATGGTGAGCCCTTTTTGGATAGTGGTTCTGAATACCTACCCTCTGAAGATGACATGATGAATGAGGAAGCAAGAGGTGAAGGACCACTTAGAAATGATTTAAAAGGAAATAATAATCCTGGAAAGGAAACTGAATTAGCACCAAATGCAAAAAGGAAGAGGAACAGGAAAGCTCATTTTAATCCCACAGCATAGATATCAGTATAAATAAGAAGAATAGAGAAAAGGGTTTAAGCTCCTTAGGCACAAAAAAGGGTGAGGAAAGTAAATGGATGAACTCAAAAGAGAAACCAACTAGAAAATTACAAACAAGATTTAATTATGCTTTGAGCCCTCCCCACCAAAAATCGAAAATTGTGTATTTGTCTACTATCAATGATAAGAGAGATAGAGACAGGGTATAAAGAAAGCAGTCCTTGTTCTTCCATTTGAAAAAGGAAAGTAGTGAACTAATTCACATATGCAAAGTCGTGTTCCTACACACACTGGGTATAAACGAGTGGTATGCTCTCCACAGATTGTGAAAACTAAAAATGTGGTTGAAGCAGAAAGAAAAAGAGAGACTGCAAAAATATTTTTGGGCATTCTACCAAAGATGGAATCCTATTATTGTAGAAAGGACCTAAATAAGCCATACCTAGAACCTGTTTGGAGGTTTAAAGCTGATGTTTTCAGGGGGTATGCAGAATTCCGTAAAACCAAGAATGTTCTTCCATTGAAAACAGACACAATCTATGATGTAATGAGTAAGGTGGATATCGCTTTATATCGACCAAAAAAAGATCAGTGTGATATTTGCATTGATTTCATTACAGGCAATGTTATGGAAGATAACTATAAAATGCATCAAGTAAGAAAGGACTAACTTAAGTAAGCAAAATCAAATGACATGGAAAATAGCAAACTGGTGTTCACAATGGACTTGCAAATAGTTTTGTTGAGCCCACAGTTAAAAGCATTAGCACTATATTACAAATCTAAATTGGTGGTACATAACATGACGTTTTTCAGTTTGAAGAACAAAGATAGCTTTTGCTTCCTGTGGAATGAGACAGAAGGAGGATTATCGGGTAATGAATTTGCATCTGTCATTAGTCATTTTATAACTAATAAAGTTCTGTTTGCTCCTAATGAAGAAATGGTGCTATTAAGTGATGACTGTACGTACCAGAACCGAAATGTGTTGGTTTCAAATGCTCTGCTGAATAGGGTCACACCCAAATGGAGTGTAATTCTATACATGCTACAATTGAAAGAAGACTTTCTAATCAAGACATCTAAACCCCTGGGGGATATGCTGATGCATGCAAGCATAAACCCAAAGCCATATGAAATAGAATATTTACAGCCTGATTCTTCTAAAACATAAGTTTGGCCCTTACAAATCCATTTGGCCAGGAATGAAGAAAGGGGATCCCTTGGTCACTGATCTGCAAGTGTTAAGCCACACTCTTGACCAAACAGTTATGCATAAACTGATTTTTGCTGATGGTTACTATATCCTTCCTCAAAGAAAGAGCTGTAATTTATCTTCAAGCATTCTGCAACAACTCTGTTTTGCAAGACAGAAAATAAGCAAAGAAAAATTTGATAACCTGCAGGAAGTAAAGAAAGTGTTGCTCAAAGAATACCATAATTTTTATGACAATCTGCCCCATTCTTTTATGTTTGTCACCTTTATTCAATTTCTACTTGTTTTTTCATTTAAATTATTAATTGAAATATTTTACACTGGAATGTGATTTTGTAGAAAGCTGTTAACATAAAAGGGAATATGAAGACTTAGAGTAATTGAATGAAAAGCACAAACACCTATAGCAATTAATGCTGGATATCTGTTTTAATGTTACAGATCTATTAGTGTATTGATTTTCTACAGAATCAACATTTCGCGGTATAATATCACCATTATATCTAATTTACTGAATGTTCCAAGCATCATTACATGAAGGTGACAATTTTAGGGGAATTTATTCTGCAAAGATTGATATATTTTCTTTTCTTTTCTCATTTTCCCAGTGTTTCGTTATTGTATTATTTATTTCAGTGTAAATAACAATGAAATGAACTTTACAGCAGTAAAATAAATTTATCATTACATAAAAATCTTGTAGTGAATTATTGAAAGCTCGTAAGTTGTACGAAAAGAAGTAAAAAAGCCTTAAAACCCTCTAAGTCCTTTGATATAAAAAAACTGAGGAAGGGCATATTTAATATAACAAATCTTACGGTGTGCATTTCCTCCGCTGAAAGTGAACCTTCTACTCAATTTTTAACCAAAAATAAAAACAAAGTAGGATTTGATGTTGTTTTATCGTTCTCCTCTAAAATTTACTGAAAAACATGTACATGGTTTTTATAATCTGACCATGAATATGAGACAGAGGAAAACAATTTGACACAGTATATCTTATTGTTCAACAGCCACAGTGAAAAATGCAAGTAAAACTAATTTTGTCCCACATAACAGAGAATGTAATTTTTCATGCATAGAAAAGATTTCTGCTTTGCCATTTTGCACTGTTACGACTTGCTGTACAAGGTTTTCCAATACATACTCTGCAGTATGTTAGGTTGCTGTACCTGACAGATGTATTCACATGGAAAGGAAAATCACAACAAGTATGAATTATGTCTTTATTGCAACAAATATTCAGAATAATGCCTTTCCTCTTCTACACACAAAGCTTGGCACTTGTATCATTGCTAGTGTGATAGTTGCTGTTGAAGTTAATGCACACAGCCGTGTTTACAGACAGTGTTTACATATATAAATTCAGTCTTTAATTACTCTAGCTTCACTTTCTATATCAGAACTTACTGAACATGTTTTGGAGACTATGGTCTCCATAATCAGCCTATACTCAGTGCTGTGCTTTCTCCTGTGGCTTGTAGATGGCATGTCCTGGCTTTTAAAAGCCCTTTTAAAACTAGTGTAACTCTCCATTTCGGAAATCTTATTCATATATAAAATTAAACACCATTTGTTAAATTTTGATGTCCCATTTGTAAATGATCTCATTTCACAATCTGTCAGCCAGTACCTATAAGCCACAGAAGGAAGCGTGGCAGTGTGTCTAGAATGATGATGTTGGAGATGACAGTCTCTCAAATGTGTTCCAGTAAGGTTTGTTGCAGAAAGTGAAGCTAGAATAATTAAAGGTTCAGTTTGTGTGTGTAAATATCAAAAAACTTCACTGTGTTTTCCAAAAAGAGAAGAATTGAAAAGTTGTGCATATATTTGATCATAAGAATATGCTCATGCACAGAAATTGGAGTTAAATAGGGCGATCTTGGAGGCCACTCACGCAGTGTGCTATACAGACTAATCCATCTCTCTGGATATTTTATCTTCAAAACTTGACAAGCCATTAACAAACTGTGTGCTGGATGACCATCCTGTTGAATAATCTTAGCCAGTAGCAGACCTTTTAACAGAATAGTTATTGCTCAAAAACTCAGAATACTATTGAACATTCAGATTTCCATTGATAACATTGGGGCTGATAAGGGGATTTCATCAGCATAGTGGTGTTTGTTGTGACAATTAATACATCTGTCGCTCCAGAATACACACTCATCTGACCAGATGTCTTAAAATCATCATTGCCTGCATCATCAAACATAACCTGGTAACCAAAACAGGATGAGATACTATATACTTAAATTTACAACATTTAAATAGCAGTGTAATATATGCCCAAATGTGTGCTGCTCACCCATTTAGCAATTCCCTCGCAGAAAGCCTTACAGTGGTATAGTCATGTAGTTGCAGACACTTGAGATGTGTACCATTTGAACAGATGCCAGTGTAGATAATGTTTAATTATTTTCTTCCTTTAACATGCTGTAGTCTTCAATGTGTGTGTTACAACTCTGTCATAATATCAGGTTCATGGCAACAGCTTAACCATACCATTTCACTTTCTCTGGGTGTCTTTGCTTTGTTCTCAGTGGATGAGTTAACACATGAAGACTACAAGGCTGGCATAATATCTTTTTACACTCCAGAACATACAAGATCTGAATATCATCTACTTGGATACTATGCTGTGCATAGTCGCAACCACTGGTCTTTCAGTTTGAGGGTACTCTCCAAATTTAAGCAGTATATCCATATCATTGGTATAACATTGTCATTCCATTATTGTACGTTTATTAGAATGAATATTAATGTGTTGTAACTAGGGACCTTGAAAAGTGGTAAATAAATTCAAAGGAAAGCTGTGTAAAAATGTAGTTTCCAGTGGATTAAAAATCACAACTATTCTCTCATAGCAGTAAATAAAAACAGGTGTTTATTGATTTAAATACTCACTACCACAACCTTAAATCATACATAAATTACATTGCTTACATTATACATACTCACCACCAAAATGTGTACAGTAGAATCTCGTTAGTATGTTTTTGCAGGGACCTAAGGATTTGAGCGTCATAGGCGGGAAAACGTGTTAACGAAAATACAAAATCTGCAATTTAAGAACCTAGTTACGTAATAACATTTAATAATTACTACATCTCCATGGGCAATTGAAATCGATTTCGAGTACAATTTCATACTGAATACGATCCATGTTTCCATGTTAAATTCAATATGTGTTCAAATGGATTTGGATACACAAAACCTGAGAATAAATAATTCAAGCTTTTATGTTGGTCAACTTGGATTTTTGAGGTTATGAATGTTTTTGAGAAAATAAATTGCGAATTATTGAAGTGACAGTAGTGGTTTTGCTGTGTGTTTTATTACACATGTGATAACAATTTCCGCTAAAAAAGAAAACAAAATAATGAGTGTGCATCGTGTTATGAGTACAATAGACGATAGTATCTTTGGCGTATTCAATATGATTTGAATACGGTAGGTGTTTCCATGCAACAAATTATGTTCCAATCCTCTTCTGATCCTATTTTCCAAGAGGAAAGTTTTGTTTTAGCATTTTTCCCTTCTTTAAAAGCAGCTTCAATCAATTAAGGTTTGCTAACAATCGTGTTTAAGGTTGATGGAGGAATGTTTAACTTCCGCACTATATCAATATGTTTCATATTTGGATTTTGATCTACTTCAAGGATTTTCAGTTTTCAGTGTTGGTTATTTACTATACTTTCTTTTTTTCATTGCAAATGAAAAGTTAAAATACAATCTACATATGTTTGGTCAACACTCAACAGTAGAAACTATCGTTGGCATTTATCACGCCAAGGTAAAGCATGCTCTATCCAACCCACACAAATCGTGTCACACAAATATTTACATACATGCATGTGATTGGCTGCCGGTATCCACCCCGTGACCAAGGATTGACCAAAGTAGCAAATGAGGTTGTCAAACTTTGAACGTGTTAAGCGCCTACTCCCATTAGACCGACCAAGGATTGGCCAAAACAGTGAATGACGACATCAAACTTCAAACGCAGTAAGCAGGATCAGGAGAACACACTAAGCAAACGTTATTTATTACATTTGGTGATTTGGTACCGGGACTTTTATAATTCAACGTAATACATGGGAAAAAGTGGTAATGAGGAACGTGCTAATGAGATTCCACTGTATATCCAACTTATATTCCATACACAACCACACAATAAATTACATATACAGGACATATTAACATTCTTATCTTACGTTTGAGCATGGGACCCATAATGCTTTCACAGAACTTTCAACAAATTCAAAATTATTTTCTTTCATGCTCAGCAATACGTCAAGCACATTTATATTTTCCCTCTTTTGAATAACTTCTTTTACAATTGCCTGGTAGCAAAGATATCTGTAAATAACACATGCCTGTCCAGAGGTTTAAGAAGTACCACTGCAGCTCCTGCCTGCAATATAGATGCCGCATTGTTTCCTACATTTTGTTTTTCCCCTTTCTTTTCTTTTCTTTTCTTTTTCCCTTCATTAAACAACTTGCCCGTGTTCACAGTGAACAACTGCAATGTCTGTGGTAGAAAGTCTGGTCAGCTTTCTCTCTCAGTGAGACCCCAGATTTTTCATTATATGCTTTATTTCAGCCTTTCTTACCTCTGAATTTAGAGTGTTTAATGAATACAGATGTCAAATAGCCCTTTGCTCACTAATCTGAAGTTAATGAGTATGTCAGCAATTCTGCTCTGCTGTTTTGCGCAAAGGGATATGATGAATATTCTAAGGTTGTGATAACTTCTATAACTATCTTCCCATGTTCTTTAAGGAAGGCTGTGTTGCCATTGGTCATTGAAAGTCTTGTCAGGTTCCAACTCAGTAAAAAACTTCACAGCAGCACCTCCATCTGGCAAGTCGATAGATTTGCCAGATGGAGGAAAGTCTACCTAATCTTGTAAATGCTCACCCACATAGAAAACAGACTTAAACCATGAAGTCCATCTCATCATCACTGGTGATGGAAAAACTGGGTTTGCTTTTCCTGGCATTTAAAAATAGAACCTTTGCATTTGTTACACAATTATTTAGATGCTGCAGTCGTGTAGACCAAATGCTGGTAACAGTGCTTAGCTTGTGAGCCCAACACTGAACATGTACCATTGTAGGGCAGAGCACATTGCACATTTGGGCACATGAAGTAACATACCTTGCAGAGTCTGTAACAAAGGCAACAACATTGTAGTGAATTTCAAAGTCTTGTAGGACTGCCATTACTGCTCTGCAACATAGCATTGCATTTGCATTACCTTAACACTACCAACAAATACCTTCTGCTCAATAGCACAGGCTATCAATTTTAAGAGCACAATAAATACACAGTGGCCCTTTGTGACTGTGGTATCGTCACAATAATGGCAACTTTTTGGTCACTGACTAACAATTTAATCTTGTCTTTTCTATGCTTAGCAACAAGTAGAACATATGTAGCTCTTCAGATGTCTGCTGTAGGAATATCTCAAGCACCTGCAACAGATCCAGATTAAAACATAATTACTGAATTGTTCAGATCCTTCGACTTTACCATGGTTTCTAGCCATGATTCCTTTTCCCCCTTTAGCTCTGTAAATTGTATACGTCCTTACTACCAGCATATGTTGTTTGATATAATGATTGTTGCGGGTTGCAATTTACAAATTCACAGTATACAAGAGACGAAACAAGAAGAAGTAGCAAAATATGCAGAACAGTAAATCTTTAGAGCATCAACTTTCTGCTATACAATACAAAGATTAAAGCTGATTAAAATGATGAAGATCATTGTTTTATTATTATTATTATTATTATTATTATTATTATCATCATCATCATCATCATCATCATTGGAACAATGGCTACCTCGACCTCTATTTTGAAGAGAGATTAAGTACAGTTGACAATGCAGTCTTCAGAGACAGACATGGATGTAATGACATAAAATAAATAATAGTTGACATCACTATTTCCTGCTCAAGAGGTTACTACACCTCTGGTTCCCGAGGAAGCAGGTTTGAACCCGGTAGAGGGTTATATATTTTTTGAGCAAAATATCCTAAGCCTGGTTTCAAAAGAGAGGTGACTCAATAGGTCCTTTGTTATAGATTTATTGCAAGTAAAAGAATCTCAAGCCTGAAGGAGACCTCAGAGCAAAATCATTAACTGGTCTTTCACGCTCTTAAGAATGGGGTGCAAATGACCAGAAATGTTAAAAAGCATCCTTAATAAATACACAACACAACAAGGGCTATACCTAGACTATGATGCCCACCATTTCGAAGAGGGCGAGTACAGATGATGCCATCATCAGAGACAACAAGGATGACAATGGCAATAATCTTCCCAAAAGAATGACATCATTAGTCCTTCACCAATACCACAACGAATTTGATGCTGCTTAAGTTAGGGTTGTGAAGATTATAAATATATAAGCCAAAGGAGGAATTGCAATCAAAAGTTCACTATCACCAAACACTTTGATACCTTTTTATTAATGTAATAAAGAAAAGGAAAAAAAAAACAACAAAGTATTTATTATAAAACCTTTCTTTCATGAGCAAATAAGTGAAACTTACCAGGTATAAACTTGTTCAGCCAGGCCTTAAAGCTTGCATCATCTAGTTTCTCTAGAGGTATATTTGCCCATAACAGCACAATGACGGTGTCACATATTACTTCTTGTTTTTCAAGTTTAACCTTCTTTGCATTATTAAGCATGTCAGACAAAGAAATTGGCACTATTTCCTATGGTTTCACTTGGTTTTGCTTCGTTGCGTAGAAGTCCTGTGCTCTCCTGCACATGTTTGATACATAAGTCTCTTCTGCTCCAATGTATGTGAATATTGCAAAATTTACACATAATTATTTTGCCTGTTGCTTCAAATATACATAAATTATTGCACTCCAACTCCATTTGGCATTTGTGAATGTTAACAACTTTAGGTATATTAGTATCAAAGTAGCTTCTTGTGGTAATGAACAATACAGATGTTACACCCACAAGCACATATAATTCTCCCTGCTTCAAACTATGCAAAGAAATGGATGCTTAGAGAGTTCAAGAGCATCATATGCTGGTAAGTACATAATCAATTAAAAGTAAATTCTAGTTCTTTCTGTTAGCGCTGTATTCAAGACAATATTGGTAACATATTGCATGCAATATAAATTGATTTTGAACATTGTGTTGATCCTTGATATCGATCACATTGAATGTAAAATGGGTTTCTTAATGACATCGGTTGTGGAAATAGAAATTAATGTATAATTTAACAGAAAATATTGCACTAAGAAGAAAAAATTTTATTCACAAAATCTTGTTGAATTTCTCTAACATAACATCCTTTAATTGCAATATGCAAATACTGCAGAATTGAAAAAGCAGCTTTTTCATAATTTTTAAAAATTGGTACAAAAATGCATTCACATAATTTCAGGGTCGTTAGCTATAGCTGTATGTATCCTGTGCAGTGCACAGAGCCCTCATGCTGCATTTCAGCAAATTGAGATCCTGGTCATTCACAACTGCTTCAACATTTTGCAGCTTCTCTGTTTTATGTTGTGTGAAGCAATTTCATGTATCGAAATAAAAGCTCCTACAGCAAAGCAGGTAGGCTGCACATTCTACTGCAGAGTATGTATTAGAAACACCTTGTACATACCACAGAATTCGAAGAAAGCTAAGTTTAAAGAAAGTCCAGAAACTTTGCAGAAAGCCTTAAAAGTCTTTAAATCATGGCACTGACAACCCATACACCTGAAATGATGTGCTCAGAATTGATTGAAAGCATGCTTAAATATAATCTTTCATCATAAAGGTAGTGGTCTGAGTTACTCGTATAACACTTGGCTTCTCACCACAAGACATGCTTGAATGATTAAGAGGAATTTGTAATGCAAGAAAAGCAATAGAATAAGACAAAAATGCACATTTCAGTTTCAGGTTTAATATTATAATATTTTCCATCAAGATCATCATTAAACTTCTGCTTAAAGTAATAGAATGCTGAACCAACTCTTCTGTGCTGACATAATAGTACTAGTATTCAACTTTAAAGTGCTTCTGATGTAGGTTTTCAGTAAAGTAGTCAAAATAAGATGGAAGAGAACGAAATGCAAATGTACTAGTTAAACTGTAGTACGAACCTGTGTAGCAGCATGCTTCACAAATGGCAGGTTATATTTTTGACATACTTAAATTATAGTTGGAAAATGTAATTAATGTGGCTTTTGTTATGGGACTACTTGAATGTGATAGTTATCTTGAGTGTGAAAAAATGGCTTTAGTCGGAATGTGCATTTTATTCAATTCACTTCGCTTTGAAATCCTAGACATGTTAGTTGTACAAAAAACAACACAATCAGGTCTGTAGAAAAAAGATTGTGCAATATATTCATTAATTTAAATAGAGATTTTGTGGCGAATGTTGCAATATAATCATTAGAACCCAGATTTGTATGTGTAATCAAATAATAAAATATGCACAAAAAATTAAGAAATTTGCACCATAATATCAAAAACAAATAGGCAAAAAATTAAACTATTTATTTTGTGGGTATATCCTTACCAATTTGAGTATGGGCTCTTGCACCTTGCCACCATTAACACACGACCACCAGGCCATAGAGAGCCACACTAAAACCAGAGGATTCTCTGGTTTTGAGATTTAACCCAAGATTAGTTGAGAGAGAGTGCATGTGTGTGGGTATTTGTTTTCTTTTTAGTGCATGTTCTATTACAGACATTGTACTACATGCTTGATACACTCTTTTAAAAGAGAGAGTGTGTGTGCTTTTGTTTTTTAAGACAGGGAAAAAGAGAGGTCAGAGGGTGCTGAATCTGGGGAGTATGGAGGATGGGGGGAAGGACACATTCAATGTTTCTGTGTGCCAGATGTTGCATAACTGTTGCACATATGAGGGTATGCATTGTCATGGTGTAAGCGCCAACCAGAAGGATGAGGTTCAGGTCTTTTCATTGGATGTGTATAGCAAGAACATTCAAAGCAGGCTTGTAATACTTGCCATTAACCGTTGTACAAGGAGGGACTTGAAGTTGCTTCACCATTCCACAGTAGTTGAAGAATGAAATCACCATCACTTTTCCTGCTGATTGAACAACTTTCACCTTCTTTAGCATCGGAGAATCAGGTGATTTCCATACTAAGGAGGCCTGTTAGCTTTCCGTGTCGTAATTGTAAAGCCAAGTCTCATCAACTGTAATGATGGAATTCAGGTATGCATCCCAATGCTTCTCTATCAGACGAAGTTCCCTACTCTCACTTGCACCATTTTGTATGTAGGCGCTGGCAAACTACATCCCCTGTGTACCAAGATGCATGCGTGAGGGAACTTCTGTTTTTGTCCATCATCAGGGCTGATCCGTTTTCATCATGCAACATGTGTTGGCTGTCTTGCCCTCGTACATACACACATACTTCCATTTTTATGTAATTGATTGCAGAGATTAAGTTCTAGTAATTACTAATTATCTAAAGGGGAAAATTATAATTTAATACTGCATTCAAAATAAAACATGCATTATTGCATTATTAAACACACCTGAAATTTTCTCTGAAATTGTGACTTGCAAATGATATGTTTTTGAATACCTTTAAATATATAAAAAGGAACATGCATTTTGCACATAAATCAGGCCTCTAATAATCATGAATTTGAAATTCATATGATTTATGATGTTTTGCTCTGCATTACCAATGTTCCTCTTTCAGGACTTGAATATATACAGGGTGGAGCATTTAAGTTGAGACTGTACAGTATCTCCAAAACTAAGGTTGTAGGAAGAAATGTCTTGAATAAAAGTTGCTTGATATAATGGGGAAAAGTAAATGCCATTAGTCGTGTTTTATTTGGAGGATGATGTGAGGGTCATTTAGGGTCAATTTAATTTTTTTAAATGGGAACCTACCTTTTTTATGTTGTTTTCTCACTCATAAAAAACTAAATAACATTTGTATAAAACACTTTGCAATCGTTCTTACACTAATGTAAATAATAACAAAATGGATGTGTACGAAGAGCGCAATAAATGGTTGGACATTCCATGGATGGTCATTTGAAGATCAAGTTATGTTTTGTAATTGGGAATCAACATTTTTTATTTGTTTTCTTATTCCTCATCACAAAATAAATAGCTTTTTATAAATCATTTTCTACATAGTAAATGGTTCTTTCACTGGTGTAGACAAACATTGATGAAAGGTAGGTACACAGAGTATCACCACCTACCTTACGGTAAAATGGATGCCCTTCTACCTCAATGCATTTTCCAACTATGTGAATGAACGATTGAGGTGTCCATAAAAGTATATCTCTTTCAATGCTGGTAGAAGCATTTCGTATGTGCGCCTCCATGTTGTTCGGAGTCGGTGTTTCACAACACACTTTTTCCAGAAGTCTCATGATGTAAGGTCAGGAGATCAAGCTGGCCAATTAATGGGACATGCGTGTCCTATCCAACGATCATGATAATTGTTATTTAAAACATCCCTAGCAGTACGTGCATAGTGTGCAGGTCATCCATCGTGTTGGTACCACATTTGCGACCCAGTTTATAATGGCACATCTAACAACAACAGTAACTCCTGCATTAAAAAGTTTCTGTACTTTGCACCTATTAAGGTGCCATCAATGAAGTATGGTCCAATTACCTTGTCACCCAGAATCCCACACCACGCATTAACAGACCAAGGTCTCTGATGTTCCACTTCTCTTAACCAACGTAGATTTTCCACAGCCCAATAGTGCATATTGTGTCAATTTACTTCACCATGATTTGTGAAAGTACACGCCTCACTAAACAATACAAACTGAAAAAAGTTGTTATTAATCCACAGTCTGTCTTGTGCCTACCTACAGAACATTAGTCTATTCAGAAAATCATCACCGTTTAGTTGTTGATGTAATGACAAATAGTAGGGATGGAATTTGTGCTGTTTCAATACTCTGAGGACCTGCTTTTGGATATTCCCCCATTGGTTGCTAATTCGCAAGAACTGATATGGGGATTGTAATTCACTGCAGCTACCACCACAACTTCCCTATCTTTGTTCTGCTGTTCTTCTGCGCCTCCTTTTCTTTGGATGGACACTGCCTTTGGAGAAATGTTTTATCACATGATAAAATGAAGCTCTTGATGGAGTTCTGCGTACAGAAGAATATCCTGTTCCACATCTCTCCTAGATTCCCCATAAATGAGAACCATTTCCACTTTTTCTGGTTGAGAAAGTTGGTCCATTTCAACACAGTCAACTGAGTACGCCTCAAATGTTAAACGGCTTGAATGGAATTGATGGTTGTTACTTGGTTATCACTAATTGTAAGTATGTACTACCAGTGGATCCATCTGAACTTGAAGGCAGCTGCAAGTACACTAATGACAGATATAAGGAAACCATCCTACCGTGGAAGGTAAAACAGTGGACACAATGTCTCATTGCCTCTTCACCTACTGTTGTTATGCTGCACTGTGTTGAATGGGTCCAACCATTCATCACGCTCTTCGTACACAGCTATTCAGAATTTTCGTTGTTATTTACGTTGGTAAGAACAATTGCAAGGTGCTTTATGCAAAAGTTGTTTAATTTTTTTATGAGGAATGAGAAAACAACATACCAAATGTAGGTTCCCATTTAAAAAAATTAAATTGACCCTAAAATGACCATCATAACGTCCTCCAAACAAAACACGACTAATGGCATTTACTTTTCCCCATAATATCAGATAACTTTTATTAGACATTTCTTTCTACACCACTTAGTTTTGGAGATACTGTACAGTCTCAACTTAAATGGTCCACCCTGTATAATCATTTAAATTGTCTCTTGTGGTAATATGAAAAGTTTTACATGGGAAATGTTCAGACCACTGTTTCTGCGATGAGCAGCTTTATTTTAAATGGTCATGGGACGATACCACTATTTCTTAATACTTGATACCGTTACTGATTTTTTAGCATGATTTTGATACTTAATAAAAAACAGTAAAGGCAATAGTTTGTTCACTGAATTATGTTCTTATTAGTAGTTTTTATGTGTAAATGCATATAACCAATTTTGTATTGTATGCTAATTCTGAAACCCTGTTTGACATTTGACATTCTCCAATTGGCAGCAATTTTTTTTACCTTTATAATTCCACAGGCTATATACCCCCTATTAGTAGTCAAGCTAACAATACTACTACTACTACTACTACTACTGCTGCTGCTGCTGCTGCTGCTAATAATACTACTAATAATAATAATAATACTAATACTACTACTAATAATAATACTAATACTACTACTAATAATAATAATAATACTAATACTACTACTACTACTACTACTAATAATAATAATAATAATAATTATTTCTTTGCTTCCCTTTTTCTGTAACTATATTTTCTGCTGAAAACCTTCTTTTAATGGATTTTCTATCTATAGAAAAGCAAATGCTAGCAATTCTTCTTTATTCTGCAATCTTGAAAATATAAACTAATAAAGGCATATATTTTACAAGAAATGCAAACAAACAAAAATACTGTGTGTGATACACTATTCCACCATTATTCACAACTACCACACAACATATGCATTTTTCATCCGCTAATAAGTAATCAGCCATATAACATTCAGGAATGTACTAAGTTTGTGGATTAAGCCTCTCTACTACCCACCCTCATACATTAGCATATACATGTTTAATACAAAGGCATATTAGACACAATTAAAATTTTGAAGAAGAAAAAAAATCACGGAAGTATATGAAATGCAAAGGTATAAAAAAATCAGAAATTTCTGTTTAAGAACACTAGCATTTCCGAGTTTGACTTGCATAAACACAGACAGACGGGAGGAAACAACAAATATTTCCATGCGCTATATTATCTCATATCTTTAGTTCTGTTTGTTTCTGCTGGATTCACAGATTTTGGTCACTGGAGTAGGTAAATGTAATGGCTGAGAGTGAGTCACCAAGCCAGGCTATAGCAGAAACATGATTTAGTGCATCAGCTAAATCAGCTTCATTCACAACTCAGTTAACCTTGCATGTCACATAAGTACCTCTACTCCTTCCTCCATTATTTTGCATGTTTTCATTTAGACACAAGAGTATATGGAATTTGCAGTCATTCACCCACAGGAAACACAGTCAAGGTCTATCAAAAACTATAGTCCAGCAACCCTTTGGGAACACATGTGAGGCAATAACGTAAAATCTTGACTCCTTTCATTCCTTGTCTAGGAATAAAGTTAAATGTAACAATTTTCAATAAACGAAAACTAATCAAAAAACTATTGAAGGTTTATCTCAAAGTATTAGGCATACTTCGATACCAATTATTGAGGTATCTCGTGTGATATCCGTTCCCTAATTTTAAGCATGTTTTCATGTTGCCTTAGTGTTGATGTTCAAGCATATTACTTGCAAGTACAAACATCTGTTACCAAACAGGGTTGCACAGCTATGTCGCTTGTATTATAATTTGTTTCATACTAATCATTCATAGCAGCATGCATATTTCTTCAGTATACTTTTACAGTTTTCACAATATTTGTGGAAATTTCAGTCATTTCCAATAACAATAATAAAAACAAGGAAGGTACTACAAATAACATGGCCAAATTATGCAGATTTATATATGATATGTCCAGGGTTCATTGTATTAAGAGGGTTTTCCTGTAATAATTTGCCTTGGTGTCATGCTCTCTATTATCCATGTATTATACATGCACTGGAAGCAGGAACCTCTATTTTTCGCATTTACGATAATTCATATTATGCAGTTTCTATGCAAATACCTTAATTTTTACAGTTTTCATAAAACAACATGAACTTTCATTTCCTTTATTATAAAAGAACAGCTTTGCATTGTATTTCATCAGAATCTCAAATAGAGGTACCATTTTGTCTGTGGTTACCATTTATCTACAGATGGCATAGGCTTCATTAGTACATTTGATGGTTTCTGTTTGAGTATGCACAGTTAAGAACTCTTTGCTGTTTTCATTATGTAAAATCAGGCATTTAGGCAAACTTCTGATTCAGGGTCCATCAGAATGTTAAAATGTATTTTGCATTTATAATTCCTCAAAGCATCCGAAACTAAGTATAACAAGAATGAAATGCTATATGAGAAGTACAAACCTCGTGTGTGGTCTTTTGCATTTAGTTCCCATAGCCAGTGGCTGTCATGATATAAACTCGCTAGCCAATCACATTATCTGGCCAACTCTATTGCTAAATGCTTGTTAAATACAAACTGTGCATTCGAACAGACCTATTAGGTTCGTTTCAACATACTAATCTGATGATCCATGATTACCTAGAGCACATCCTGTGTTTCAGAATTCAACCGATTAACTTTAAGGGATTGTAGAGGAGTGTTGGGGGAACAATTGGAGATAGGACACTTATGGTCCCAGTGTGCATGATTTTGTGCAATAAGCCAAAACAAATTTGAGCCAGTACACCAGTGATACCACCTCAATGGTATATGCAAGCATTTACTGCAATGCCAAGAAGTATACATGTGTGGCTCAGTGGTAAAGTAGGGAGTTCTCAAGCCAGCCACACCAGATTCCAAGTTCAAGCCTTTACAAATATCTCTCTCTCTCTCCCTCTCTCTCTCCCCCCTCTCTCTCTCCCCCTCTCCTCTCCCCCTCTCCTCTCCCCCTCTCTCTCATGTGCAGGTGCATGTGCACACTGCTATCTAGTAATTTATTCTGGATCTTTTAAGTAAATGCAATTACAATATTTCACTGCTCCTCAAGATAGTTTGACACTTATCATTCTAAAACTCCATATAGGGATAAAAATGTCAACCAAGTGTTTAGCGTCATGTACCGAAATACATGTTTTGTAATTAGACTACAACTTTTAAGATGTTAGATCCTATATTACATACAATTTTTTTTTTACATTAACTGTTTATATTCTAGCAGTAAAAACTTAAAAAATATAAAAATGGTGATTATATTTATAAGCATAAATTGAGATTTTTATTACTCTAGCTTCACTTTCTACACCAGAACTTACTGGAACCTGCTTTGGAGACTGTTGTCTACATCATCAGCCTAGATTCTCTGCCACACTTCCTCCTTTGACTTATAGATGCATTTTCTGGCTGCATGTAGTGTATAATGAGATCATTTTGATGTGCAATATCAAAGTTTAATAAATTGTGTTAGTTTTATGTATGGATAGTTTTTCCCAAATGGAGGGTTCTGTTGGTTATTTAAGAACCTTTAAAAAAATAGGTTTCTCTTTCATTTGATGATCTGTGGACCAAAAATGCTCTGCAACTGCTGATTTCTCCATTTGTTTATATTTCACATTTCTCATGTGTTCTTTAAACCTTGTGTCTATGTTCCTCTTTGTCTTCTATATGTACACTTTCTTGCACCCCTTACCTCCAATTTCATACGTACCAGAAGTTTTTCCCACTGGAATTTTGTCCTTTGTGTTGGTCCTGATATGTTTTTTAAGCAATGCTGGTTAACTGAGGCTACGGTTATGCCATATTCTTTGAATACTTTCATGAATTTCTAGAAGGTCCTGGGTGGAAAGTGAATTTTTTTTAACTTTTTGGTTTCTTTTATGTTGCTTAGTGTGACAATTTCCTTTATTTGTTTATACTTTTTTAATGTCTATCTTCCTGTCTACAATCTAGTTGATGAAGCCATTTTTATGTATGATTTCTAGGATCTTGTTGTATTCTTTGTTGTAGCTTTTGTGTTCATAGGTATGTATCAATCTGAAGGTAAGGCTGTTTATTATTGCATATTTGAGTTCCTCGGGTTGTACCTGTTATTTTTAATGTAGTTATCTCTGTGCGTGCGTGCGTGTCTCTCTCTTTTCTATGGATGCCAAAACTTATTTTATTCTAATTTCTCATGATTTTTATGTGAAGAAAGTGGAGCATGTTACTTCATTCTGTTTCTATTGTGAATTTTACAGATGTATCTTGTGAGTTCAATAGAGTTGTTGCATCTTTCACAAACGTCTTGTCCACTATGGCAAAAATGTTATCTACATATGTGTACCAGAATTTATACATGTGCGGAAATGCTCCTGTTACTTGTATTTCCAAAGAACTCATGTATAAGTTTGCCAGAAATGACGGGAGTGGGTTGCCCATTGCTAAACCATTCACCTGGGAGTATAGTTTGTTCCTGAATGTAAAGTAATTCTGATTGGTGCACAACTGATATTCCTCTCTTGCTTCCTTATCAATATCTGTGGAGTGTAACCATTTTATCAACACCTCTTCTAGCTTATTTTTGGTGTGCTGGGGAACAATGAGATGACATCACAAGAAACAAGTGGATCATTTTCTTCCATTTCAAAATCTTTAATTTTCTCAATGAAGTTCATAGGTATTACTTATGCTGAGACTTTTTGGTTGGGGGGAGGTCCTGAAATTTTCTGAGTAGTCACTTTGCCATATTGTATGTTGGTGAATCCATGGTTTTGATGATTGGGCACATTTTATTGGTGCCTTTATTAATCTTTGGTAATTTATATATCCTGGATGTGGTTGGGTTGCATGGTATCACAATTTTTTTCTTGCTCTCCTATTGAAAACTTGCATAACTTCCACCGTAAACACGGTTGAATATATAACAGACATAGAGGCAGCCATTTTCAAAAACCAGTCTTGTGAATAAAGTCTAGCTGTCCTGAGTGTTCATGGAAGTTAACCGATTTGAGTTCTTGTCTCTCAGATGCCAGCCAGTTTTAAATTTACCGAGTGTACATGAACAGTGTCAAAAATATGTGTATAACTTTTTAAGTATTCATCCAATTGGTTCTGTAAATTACACTTGACAGAGATTGTATCCTTATACATTTTTGTAATGTAACATTTTTAAAAAATCTGATAATAAAAAATATATTTTGTCTTAGGGCCCCATTAGAAACATCTGCCTACTTTTGGAGTTTGTGAGATTCCATATAGCTTATTCTCTAAGTAAGACCTAAGTTTCACTGCTTTTCAGTGAAAATTTAACAAATGTACAAATATATATATAAACTAAATTGTTAAAAATTGTGATTTATTTTTACTTCAGGGTAACCCATTATAACATCAGTTATTCATCAAAAATAAAATTAATTAATATAGGCGGCAGAACTTCAAAGAAATAATTACAAAAACATTGAGTAGGAGCTATTTTTAATGTGCCTAATTATTGTACATTTTAAGGTATGGTACTTTGTATGATTAATTTAATTATAATCTCTCACTGTGATCCATTTATAAAATTCCCTTTGTGTAACCAAGGTTAAAAGCAACAATCCTGCTACTAAGCTCTCGAGAGCTGTCAGTGCTCTCTTCATCAGAACAATGTGCTAAGAGAGGTGCATTCTCCAGAAAATGCACATGAGAGAACCAAGATGGGACATGACTATTTTGGCCAATGAGAATGCAAGTACATGAAATTGGGTGGGTAGGAAGCCAATGGAAGGAGATGGTTTATAATTGGCCCAGTGTAAGCACTCTGCGCCGAAATAAAACTAGGAGTAGTACCTGAAAGCTATTAGTGATGAGTCATGACAGGAGTGGTATTACAAAGCTTGTGCCATTGTACTATCAGTATATATACTAGAAAATGCATCTCTATTAGCACCTTGCCCTAATGAGAAGAGCAATGACGGCTCTCAAAAGCTGGCAGCAGGATTGTTGCCATTTATTTGGTTGGTTGCCTGAGAAGAGTTTTACAATTGTCACCAGGGAAGCTTTAAATCAAGATATAAAGGGTCATTCAAAAATCATGCCGGTTTTGAATCACTTGGTAAATTGTTGTTCGTCGGTTGTCAACATTGCTTTGTATTGTTGCTATATCTATAAACATTCCGATTGTTGCCTGATTTGGAATTTTTTGCATTTCTTCATTCTGTGTCTTGCCATGGAGCAGCACGTGTGTTAATTGTGAAAACTTTTTATCAGAATGGAGAAAGTTATACAGTAACTGTCAGGCTACTTTGCGCGATTCTAGGGATAATGACGCACTGAATGAATCAACAGTTCGCAGACTAATGATAAAGTTCAATGAAACAGGTTCAACAGTGAACATTAAAAGTGCTGGGGGTCGTCTTTCTGGCCGATCTGAGCAAAACATTGCAGTGGTTTGTGACATTGTGGCTGTTAGTCCAATGAAATCAGTTCTTCGCTGTTCCCAAGAATTGGGCATAGGATGTTCTTCAATATGGAGAATTCTCCAGTATGATCTCCATTACCACCCTTACAAAATTCAGTTAATGCAGCAACTGAAAGTGGCTGATCACAAGAAGAGGCAAAATTTTATTGACTGGTTTCTGAGAAGACAAAGGAGGATGACAGCTTTGCGAATAAAATCATCTTCAGTGCCGAGGTGCACTTCCACTTAAATGGATTTGTAAATAAGCAGAATTACCATCTGGGGATCAGTAAATCCTTGCATAATTCAAGATAGGGAAATGCATCCACAACAAGTGACAGTTTGATGCGGCTTTTCGGCATCATCGGCCCTAATTTTTTTGAAGATGAGGTAGGACAAGCTGTAACAGTTAAGGGAAACTGATACCATGCGATAATAAGAGAGTTTTTGTGGCCTCATTTCAATGCAATAGACATTCAAGAGTTGTGGTTTCAGCAGGATAGTGCCACCTGCTATGCTTCCCACGAAACAATTTGGTTACTCCATGAGCGGTTCCCAGATCGCCTCATTTCGCATAATGCTGAACATCAATGCCCACTAAGGTCATGTGACTTAACTCCTTGAGGCTTTTTTTCTTTGGGGTACTTTAAATCATTGGTGTATGTTAGTAAACCCCGAAACACCCATGATTTAAAGGAGGAAATTCAACACGTCTGCAAAATCCAAGTAGAAACTTGTCAGGCAGTTGTAGAGAATTTCACAGACAGTTCTTGCATGTCAGTAAAGTAGAGGAGGTCATATACCTGACATCATTTTCCATACCTGAAATGGGAAGTTGTGATGAACATGTTTATGTACTTTGTTAATGTGTTTTGAAAAAGTAAAGTTCATATTTTGATGTATCAAAGCCAACATGCTTTTTGAATGACCCTATACTATAATCCATTATGCTACAGATAGAGTGACAGATCTTGTAAGATACAGTAGTAGTTGCTGCTGCCAGTAGTAGGTAACCAAAGGCTAAGGTATTAATAGGTTATGATTACTTTTATCCATTAGCACAAACTTACTGTTACACAAAAATAGTAGTTTGTCGCTCTCCATACATAGACAGTAATTCATGTGTTTAATGAGTCGTAACCAATAGCTGTATCTGATGGACAGTATGCCACTAAGCACACAGTAGGTTTGGCATATAGCAGTAGTGAGTGAATGTTGGGAAATTTACAGTAAAAACCACCAAGATTTTCCTCTCTTAGGTTATTACTAATAAATACTGAAAAATTTGCTCTTTGCTCAAGTCATACAAGCAGATGCTGGAACTGCCTACTTCCATTTTGTATACATTGCCGATACTTGCTTTCAAAACTATCCAGCTCCCTTTGGAGGAATGCTAGCAGATTCAAAAATCTTATGCATCATTTAATTTCAAATCCATATGCGGATTAGTCGGGTACAATGTCTATGTTAATATCTCCCATAGATACCAACCACAAGTAGACCAAAGGGACCATATATTATTAATGATGATTTTCATTTAACACTTTGCCTCAGCACATACTGCTGAATATGTACAGATTCTCAAGATTTTGCTGTATTTTTGCTAAACTACTTTCTTGGTTAATTGTACAAGAAAGGACTGTAAAATTAAATTCACCTACCTGTAACTGTAAGATTTGTTCTCTTGCTCACTAACAGTGCCACATAACCTTATTTTTTGAACATACTGAAGCTCATTATTAATCAGGTTAGCCTTTTCAGCACTTCAATGCTTGTTGTTTTAAAACATACTAATGTAGTGGAACCATGGTTAATCCATGAACAAAGTAGGATTAAGGTAAAATCTCCGCTATACCATTATTAAAACGTAATAGCAAAATACACTTTCTGGGCATAGTATCATCCAGTTTAACTTTCTTCCACTGCAATAATTTCATGTAGTCTGTCTGCAATTACTTTGTGGCTATTCAGAGCCATAATGTATGCTGTGAAATGAATATGAACATGAAATTTTCCAATAAATGTCCATTTATCTCAAGACTTTCTTCTCTGAAAACTTAGTTGTTTTTAAACTTATCTTGAACTTCTGCCTGTAAGATTTATTCACCAATATATGTGTTATATTTTGACCTGTAATTTTAAAGCTTGGGGATGTAAGTTACAATGCAGACCATTGTAACATAACCTTTAGGCAGCTGTTTCACAATCAGCCATATGTTTAGGCTTGTCGAGGGGGGATACAAGAACATGCTTCCAATGTACGTATATTGCTCACTTACTATATGAACTATATGCCATTTCCTTATACAGACAATGTAGCACCTTCCTCTGGTTCACCTGAGTGCTTGGGATTGGCAACTACAGCATCTATGAAAAGTAATAAAATAATGATGAAACGTTCATCACATGGCTGTAAAGTCTGTGTTACTTTATTAATGGAAGTGAGATAATCTTATTGTTCTTAAAATCCTGGAAATAATTTATTCTGCAATGCACTAATGTAATATTAAAAAATGCATACAAAACCCCATCCTGTTTATTGTTGCAGTAACAGTTTTAAAATACCATTGCTGCTATTTGTCCTATATTTTTTTTAGCCTAGTTTACTATGAATATTGAATTTATTTTACAGTTTTGATTTAAGCATGTTCCTAACTTCCTATAAAATTTATCAGATATATATATATATCCTAATATCTAAGTCTTAAAAATGAGTTTTAATAAGAGTTTGTTGGAAGTGTGATCAATCTCAGTTTAAACAGTAGAAAAAGAAGTGTCAGGTCTTTATAAAAATGACATTGATGCTCAGAAAATAATAATACTTAGTCTCCTGGTCCAAATATCATGATCAAAGTTTCAGTGATATTGACAAAATATTCAAAGAAAAGGCACATATAATCGTATTAAACTTAGAATATCTCACAATATAGTTCAGCGAACCGCCAGACTTCTTTTGAATTTTAGTATGTCAGCAGCTCGCAGAGAAAAGTTAAAATATATAATATAAAATTGTAACATCAGTGATTTAGCTGCAGTGAAGAGGGGAAGTGTGGGGCATTGTCATGCATATTCCAAAACAAACATTTATTTATTTGTACTAAGTTTAACACTTCGGTTGAGACCCAGTTAAAGTCCCGGTTCTTTACCAGGCCCCACCACACAGAATTACAATAAAACAACAAAGAAACCATTTTTAACTGCAGTATTCATCAAGTTCAGTACCCCACTAGGTTTACATATTTTCATTCAAATTTGATATACTACACATTCAACCAAAGTAACACCACTAACCACTTTCATAAAGTGAACCCCTCTCGGAGTTTCAGATGGGTTTTAGGACAGGAAGGAGAACTTGATAATTTATTTATCATAAAAACATTGGTAGATAAATACTTAAAGGATAAGAGAGGAAAGTTATATACAGCTTTTGTGGACCTAGAGAAGGCATTTGATCAGATAGAGTTTCAAGGCATAAATTGAGCAAAGAAGTGAGTAAACAAATGGTGCGCACTATTAGAGCATTATATAAGGAGAATACCTTTTGTATTAGATTGGAGGAAGGGGTTGTAACAAGAGAAATCCAGCAAGAGAAAGGTCTTAGGCAAGGATGTAAGTTAAGTCCAATTTTATTTAATTTATATATAGATGATGTATTGATGGAAATTGAGAGAAATAATAACTTTATGCCAATAATTATTAATATCCAGATTCCAGGATTACTTTTTGCTGATGATCTAGTTGTAGGTGCAATTACAGTGAATGGTTTGAAACAATCCCTGCAAGCATTAAATAATTACTGTAAAGAATGGAGCCTAAAAGTTAATCAAGACAAGACACAGATCATAGTGTTCAAAAAAGGAGGGAAATTGAGCAAATATGAAAAATGGAAGAATGAAAGTAATAAAGAGTACAGGGTAGCGAGAGAATGTGTATATCTAGGAGTTAAAATAGACAGTGGTGGTAATTGGGAAAAACAAAAAAAATTTGCATTGGCAAAAGGAAAAGGAGCTCTTATCATCTATCAGAAGTTGCAAATACGAAGTACCTAATATAAATATTAAATGGTTAGAAAAAATATGTGATATGGTGGTTAAGGCAAAAATGCTATATGGGATAGAAGTATGGGAATGAGGATGGGAAGTCATAGATGAGGTACATAGGAACATTTTGCAGGGAATTGCTTGAGCTACCAATTGCAACCATTAAACAGGTAGCACAGTTAGAGTTGGGTAGAGTGGCAAGTAAGGGAAAGATTATGGAAAGGGCATTGATATTCTGGTATAGAATATTGAACTTGGAAGATAGGAATTTCTTGAAACAGTGCCTAATATATCAAGAGAAAAGTCTAAAGAACAAGGGATGGGTTGTCTGCCTCAGAAATAATTTGGAAAATAGTGGGTTAGGGGAAATGTGGAGAAGGAGAGAGAATAATGGAAATAACTTTTGGAAATCTGCAAGAAAAAGATTTGAAGATATAGAAATACAAAAAATATTTAGTGTAATAGCTGAAAAGAGATCATTAGTTTTCTATATACCAATGAAAGATTCATGGGGAAGGGAAAAGTACATAGACGTGACTAATAAGGAGGAACGAGAAGGTATTGCTTGGATGAAAGCAGGAGTATGGAGGTTAGAAGGTTTAGGGAAGGGCATCCCACAAAATGAAATGAATATATGGAACATATAATATTTAAATATCAAAGGACGGAAGTTTGGAGAATACAGTATGTTAATAAGAAATGGTTCAAGATAGATAGAAATATAGCAGTAGTGGAAATGTTTCAAAAAGATAGTAAGAGGATTGGGCAATTTTTATATAAAGTTAAAAAAAAAAATGGGTATGGACAGTAAATAGAGTTAAACAACAAAGGATAAATGATGTAATAAATTAGAAATTACTGTAAAATATGCAAATAAATAAATAAAAATAAAGTGAACCTGATCCAACTCGCATGTCTCCTCTCCTTGCTAACCATAACCCTACACAAAAAATTCCCAAGCTTCCTGGTTTGTATTTTGTCACTAAAATTTTTTCTCACAGTTGTTTGTTTAATTTTAACCATTTACCACATACTGCTTGTTGACGTCATTCACTTGTTCCTGGACATTCAAAGAAAATATGCTCTGCATTTTCTGCATTTGCACAAATAGGACAAATTCTATGTTCCCCTAACCCCCGTTAAGTTCCATATTCCCAATCTGAACCATGCTAATCCCTCCCTCTTGTGCTTATTACACATAACAATGTACATTGCTCTTCTAGCTTCCTTTTGTATCTCCTGATAAAACATCAGCGACTTCTTTTCCCTCATTATAGAATGCAATAACTGTCTGCCTATATTCTCAAACCTAATTCTGACCAATTTCCAGAAACCTCTCTCCAATTCCCCTCTTCTCAGCCATGCATAACCCATTCCTTTCTTAGTTAACTCTTTCCCAGCTTTGTGAACCCAATGAAGATCCCTAAAGACTCCTGGAATTTTGAACATTCTTTCAACATGGAGTTCTCCAGCATCTGTTGAATTCTGAACCAGTATTTAAGAACTATTATCCATCCTCTTACACATACACTCCCCATTTCCCACAATGCCCCTGCATTCGCTGCACTTTGTGGGATTCCCAACATATTTGTACAAAACCTGCTAAGTATCCTATACATACTTTTCCAGCTTTCCTCTGTTCCCCATACTTCAATGCCATATGCCCATCTCACCTCAACCAATGCCCTATATATTCTTTCAAACCTTCATATTTCATATCTGTGCAACAAACAAACATCTATTGACTAGCTTCAAGGCCAGTAACCCCTTGGTTAATGCTACTTGTTTTCATTTCTTCCACTGCCCAGAGGAACTCAATACCATTCTTAAATATCAAAATTTCTTCACAACCTGTATCTCTCACCCCTTTATAAACCACTTCTTCTCCCTCCTCAACTTATTTCCCTTTTTAAATATTATCTTTGTTTTCTCCTGATTCATTTTGAGATCACATTCCTTGCAATACCTCATAATTTCTAATATTGCATGTTTTAATCCTATTACTGAAAAGGAAGCTACCACTAAATCATCAGCATAAAGAAAGCCTGGAATTTCCAAATTATTTATTATTGGTTTATGTATAATAACTCACTGTAATCCCTCCATTATATCATCTATAAACAAATTAAAAAGGGTAGGACTTGACTTACATCCTTGCCTAAGCCTCCGTACTCCAGCCACTTCCTCAGTCACACAATCTTCTCCACATTTCATACAGAACATATTATCCTTGTACAATTCTTGCAGCAAAATAATCATCTCCCTGCTCATTCCCTTTTGTCATAGTTCATACCATAAAGCTTCTCTATTAATTCTGCCATATGCTTTCTCCAAGTCAACAAATACTGCATATAACCTACCCCGTTTGTTTGCTAAATACTTATCTATCATTTTTTTGATAACAAATACATTATCGGCCGTCCTTCGACGTTTTCTAAATCCTGATTGAAATTGGGAGATTAATGAGTTTTCTTCTATCCAAACATTAATTCTCTCAGTTAAAATCCCCATAAAAGTTTTACCAAAATTCGATAAGAGAGCAATTCCCCTATAATTACCTGGATTTTCAGTAGATCCTCTTCCCTTAAAAATGGGATGAAAGATAGCTGTTCACCAACTCTTGGATATCCTCTTACTACTCTTAATTAAGTTCAATAATCTAATCAAACATTCTAACTGCTCTTGTTCCTGGCACCAGGCCTGAAAAAATTCAACCAGCATATCCATCTTTAGCTACTGTCTTATTCTTTTTGCCCTTTCGAACTTGCTTTAATACTTCTTCACAAAAGCTCTATCCAAAGCTTCATTATACCTCAGCTCTAATTCCAAATTCCAGCCCTTCTTCTCCAAATCTCCAAATTCAAATAAGCACTTGAAATAACTCACCCATTACTGTGGCATAATTTCAGGTTTCTCAGCTCTATCTTTTGTACAATTTCTTATAACTTCCTACACATGTGCCCTCCCAGATTCAGTTTCTGCTGCTGTTTCCAAGGCCCTTTTTCTTTCCCAATCACCTTTCTTGCTGTCCAGTAGCTTTTTGTGCCATAATTTGTACTCTGCCACTCGTTCTCTATCCTCCAGTCGAGCGTACTCTCTCCACCAAATTATGGCACGTTTTACAAAACTCCTCATAACTCTTCATTCTTTGTCAAACCATCCATTATATCTTTCAGTATTATTCCTACTACAGAGTGAGCCAAAAAACTACGAACTACGTGTTTTTCCTGTCCGTGTCCTCGATGCTCGTTGCCATCTGCCGCTATCACAGAAAGGCGTGGATGAAACCATGTAACATTTTTAAAATTGCTTTTAAAGGCTTTTCTTACCAACTTTATAAAAGGAGATGCTGAAACTGGTCACCATCGTCCATACATTTTTGGCACCTCTTAGAAACTATCCATTACTCGCCGTAGTTCACGTTGAGAAATGTTGGCAATTTCCTGGCGGATATTTTGTTTTAATTCTTCCAGGGTGTATTGGTTTGTCTTGTACACTTTGTTTTAAGTTACCCCAGAGAGAAATCACAGAGGGTTAGGCCGGGGCCCAAGGGGGCCACAAATCTACTAATAATTCTGTCCTCAAACACACTTTCATAAAGTTGTTAAGTAAAGCCTTTTAAAGTAGTTTTAAAAATGTTGTATGGTTTCATCTGCGCCTTTCTATGATAGCGGCAGACAGCAATGAGCGCTGAGGACGCG
This sequence comes from Deroplatys truncata, assembly GCA_030765065.1. Taxonomy (NCBI): domain Eukaryota; kingdom Metazoa; phylum Arthropoda; class Insecta; order Mantodea; family Mantidae; genus Deroplatys; species Deroplatys truncata. Next base: position 152,766,532 of record CM060990.1, read on the forward strand.
GACAGGAAAAACACTGCGCAGTCGGTTCATAGTCTTTTGGCTCTCCCTGTAGATATAAGCATACCGTTCCCAGCCCATTTCAACATAAATTCTAATAGAAATAATGCCCCTTCATACTTATCTAACTTTATAAACCAAGCAATCCCATGAATGCACATCCTTGCCATTGAGGACTTCAACATTGAGAAAAAGTCTCCAGCATAATCCTGATTCTATCTATACCTATTTACTTTCTCACCCAGTTCTCTATTATTTGCTTGTGGAGTCATCTTATCTCCAAATCTGCACTCCTACTCTACCATTATGGGAAAATGAGCACTATTACTAACAAAGTCCATCACTTTAAAATTTGTTACTGCACTTAGTGACAAAACTGAACAAATTTAATGCCTTCTTCATACAATTTTTTATCTTTATTCATCTGTATAACACTATCATTTTGTCTTTCTATATGAATGAATCATCCACTATACGACAGTCTTTTGCTTGCAGATTCCCAATTCCCACATTAAAATCCCCCACTATCACAAATTCCACCATAGGGAGTTTCTGTTTAATTTCTTCCATTTCTTTTCCTAGTTAAAGGAGGAGATCTCTTCTATGAAGCTGTGAATTTCCGGGTAGATTATAAACTATTCCTAAGCACAGTGTAAACTTCTTCAGCATTATCCACATTACTCCCTCCATCCCAGAGCTTCGTTCTTTACCCTTTGACTCACTTCTATATAATAACCCCAATCCTCCTAATGCCCTTCCCTTAATATTCCTTCTCAAGCTCTTTTTTCTAATAAATTCCCACTGCACTGCACTGTACTGTTTGGTTCCAAACTGCTTCCACGTGGTGTTGACACAATACTTGATTCCATAGTGACATCTTCCTCTCCACTTCCCCTGCGTTCCTTCTCCCTTCTTGCCAGCTGTTGGATCTCTTGGATCCACTGTCTTTCGGGAGAAATTATCCTCTGCAGTGATGTCATCACCTCCCACTTACTTGACCTTAAGTCATCCTGCATGCTTTGTTGTGACATCATTGCCTCTCTGCTCGTATGACCTTGGTATTCCATCATGCTTTCCTGTAACGTCATCGCCTCTCCACTCGGTTGGCCTTGAAGTTTCCACATGCCTTGGCAAAATGTATCCTGTCTTCTCATTGCCTCGAAACATATGCGCATGGCTGAAACATCCCTTGCACTTCCACCTTCCACATCAGCTTGCTGATTCATATCCTCCTCGCAAGATTTGTATACACGGCTTGTGTCCTTTTTGCCTGCAGTAACCGTCTTGCCATCATTCCAGAGCTGCATATTCCATATGTACATGTTCTTTCCATTCGCTCTTGCTTCCTTCATTTCTTGAACGAGCTTCTTCCTAATTTCCATCTCATTTTTTGACAGATCCTTATTAATGAAGATATTAGTTCCTTTAAGCTTCTTTGCTCTCCGTAAGATCTCAAATACAATATTCATAGTTGTAAACTTTACTAATATCACTCTCTTGCCTATTTGTCTTCCAACCCAAAACACATCCACTATTTCCCATCCTTCCAGTTTCAAACCAAGCTTTTGCTCTAGAATATCCACTACCTCAAATAGGGTCCAAACTCCTCTTCCTTTCACCCCAGTAAAGACCAAATTGAACTTCCAATACTTATCCTCCAGCCCTTCTATCCTCCATTTTGAGTACCAGAACTTCTTCTCAAATCTCTTGCCTAATCTCCTGGGACACTACATTCAATTTATTGCCCTGGTGTTCTTTTAATCCATCCATTCTGCTAAAAAAAATTTCCACCACATCGTCGGACTCATTTGGGCCAGGATTCATCTCAGTGCCATCAATCACTAACAAAATTGCTACCACCAAGCCGATAATTAACATATTCTTAATTCCTTCATTTCCTCTTTCAGTCTCCTTTGGCTTTCTATCCTTGGCTGCAAACTACCCAATTCTTGCCCTGTATAATCCCAAATCCACTCCCATTGTACTTAGTTTCTTTTCTTTCTCCAGATCATGAGCTCACATCTAACACATCCTTCCTCCACAGTTGCTAACTCAGTACTCAATGATCTTATAGATGTGCCAAAAAATAAAGCAGTTATATGATTCTAAAGAGCAATGTGCATATTTAAAATCTACTATGAATTATTAAACATAATAATATAGAATAAGGGTGAAAAGTGAGGTTGAAATAAATTTATTTATATTTTCAAATTCAACCTTTTTCACCACTGGATATTTTATTTTCCACAAGATAAATGCATGCCAATGCTACCATTTTTATTTCATGATGGAACCAGCCAAACTGTGGTAGTTGTTATTATAAAAATAAGGATGATTTGCATTTAAGGTTTAAAATCACATGGGATGCAATGCAATGGATAGAAGACATGGATAGTGACTACAGACATGCGTACCACTTGATGCCTACAGCAAAAGCGCCAATTCCTCTCATGGCTTTTCTCCTGGTTGGAGATCAGTATTGAATATCATGTGTCTTTACAGCTGGATATTGACAAATGCAAAATAAATTACTGAATTTAGTTGTAGCTGATATGATATGTGATTGCCATTTATGAAGGTATATAAAATTACTAATGTAGAAGAAACCAAAACAGATGAGGGGGGAAAATCAATTGAAGAGAAAAAATAAACCAAGATGTTAACGAGTTTACAAAAAATAAGCCATGATGACGAAAATGAAATGAACAGTGTTGAGGTTCAATACAAAAAATGGTCCCTCTTCAAATTATTATCTAGAAACATGTGAAAAGTGCCCAGGAAATGAAATTATTTCAGATGGATTCATTATTGGAGAAAAAACTTATGGAAGTCATATATAAAAGTGGAAAACAACAGAGTAGAGATGATCCTGGTAAAAACTAATACTGAAAATGTTACCAACAATTTCCTTATTTGTCTGAAAAAATTTAAAGCACACAATTTCATAGTAATAGCTCAACCATTGTACCTGAAATATCTGAAAATGGCAATCCAACACAGTGAATTCATTGTTATTGTTGACTATTCAGAAAATTACAGCTTTGTTATACAGGATGCCATACAAGGATACTACTGGAACAGGTCTCAAGCAACTATCCATCTGTTTGTTATTTACTACAAGAAAGCTAAACATTTTTCAATTATACCAGATTATTTAGTTCATGACAGTATCGCAGTTCATCTTTTTCAAAAACAATTGTTTACCTATCTACAACAGCAATTTTCACACTAAATAAGATTTACTACGAGTATTTCAGTGATGGTGCAGCAGATGAATACAATCTGCTATATCATTGGAAAGATTTTCAAGTGTTAGTAGAGTGGCATTTCAATCACAACAAAGAGGAACACAAAGAAGCAGCAGTCCAAATTTTAAATACACAGAGAGCTGTAGGAATGAAAACTGTCAAACACACTGTATTCACAGTGTGATTTCACTTCTGAAAAAAAGATTGCCGTAATAGAAACATTTTTTGGTTCGTGTGAAATACTTCAAAGTTGTCCTAAATTCCCCCAAATGTCGCCATGGGAAACTGAATAGTGCGTGCCAGACAGACGAACGAGTTCAACAACGGCGGGTTTGGCAGGTTTTGGTCTGTGCACCTGGCAGTTATATATATTTTATAACTTGAGTTCCTTTTGTAGTTCTGTGTTGAAACTTTTACAGCCTTAAATAATATGTTTATTTCTATTTTATTTTAAAATTTCATCCAAATCAAAAGTTTGTCTTCGAAGTTATAACATTTTAAATTATTCATGTGTATTCTTTTCAGCAGAAAATAAATAATGTTAACTTAATATTTAGTGCATAATAACATTTAGTATCCACTCTTTTCATAAACGTAACAATCATTTATGTTGAAGCTCCTATAGAGCCTTGAGAAAGTTATACACAGATGCATGTTTTCAGACAACCACAAATTTCATATTGCCATAATTGCTGTACCGTTGTCTAATACTTCCATACTCTTATCTGGTACATGTAAGCAATGTGGAAAGTAACATTCTAAAATATTTTCACATTCCAAGATGTGGAGGTTTAAAGCCATACTTATTTGCATGGATTGAGCCAGTAGTATTTTATTATGCCATTAATCAGTATGTAACATTATTACCAGTTCAGGGTTTCCTTTATATATCCAAACTTATGTGATACCACCTGAGTTTTACGTCCATCAATTATATCCCAAATTCAGTTAAGTTTATATACACTATGTGATCAAAAGTATCCGGACACCCCCACAAGCATACGTTTTTCATCTTTAGGTGCATTGTGCTGCTACCTACTGCCTGGTACTCATTATCCTCGACCTCAGTAGTCATTAGACATCGTGAAACAGCAGAATGGTATGCTCTGTGGAACTCACGGATTTCGAACATGGTCACCGATTGGGTGTCACTTGTGTCAGAAGTCTGTACGCAAGATTTCCACACTCCTAAACACCCCTAGGTCCACTGTTTCTGATGTAATAGTGAAGTGGAAACGTGAAGGAACATGTACAGCACAAAAGCGTACAGGCTGACCTCGTCTGTTGACTAACAGAGACCGCCGACATTTGAAGAGTGTTGTAAAGAGTAATGGGCAGACATCTATCCAGACCATCACACAGGAATTCCAAACTGCATCAGGATCCACTCCAAGTACTATGACAGACGTGAGATGAGAAACCTTGGATTCCATGGTTGAGCGACTGCTCATAAGCTACACATCATGCAGGAAAATGCCAAACGACGCCTCACTTGGTGTAAGGAGCATCAACATTACACAATTGAACAGTGGCAAAACGTTGTGTGGAGTGACAAATCATGGTACACAATGTGGTGATCCGATGGCAGGGTGTGGGTATGGCAAATGCCCGGTGAGTGTCATCTGCCAGCATTTGTAGTGCCAACAGATAAAATTTGGGGGTGGTGGTGTTATGGTGTGGTCGTGTTTTTCCTGGAGGGGGCATGCACCACTTGTTGTTTTGTGTGGCACGATCACAGCGCAGACCTACATTGGTATTTTAAGCAACTTCTTGATTCCCACTGTTTTAAGAGTAATTCGGGGATGGCGATTGCATCTTTCAACATGATCGAGCATCTGTTCATACTGCACGGGCTGTGGCGGAGTGGTCTCACCGACCTACATCGATACCTCTTCTCAGTTGTGCACTCCGTGAAGAATGGACTGCCATTCCCCAAGAAACCTTCACACCTGATTGTAAGTATGCCGGAGAGAGTGAACGCTGTCATCAAGGCTAAGGGTGGGCCAACACCATATTGGCTTCCAGCATTACTGATGGAGGGTGCCATGAACTTGTACGTCATTTTCAGCCAGGTGTCCAGATACTTTTAATCACGTAGTGTATAATATATATATAAAAGGTGACATCCAATTGACAGGGCAGGTGACCATATATACCAGATTACAAAACATCTCAAATTTTGTCTCATAAAAGGTTTGGATAAAGATACTGAGAAGTCTTATGGTTTCTTCAGAGTAAAGGTCCTTTTACAGAGGATTGTTTGCAATCTATGGTAACGAATTTAAGATCCCCTTACCTTATGAAAAACCACGCCTCCAGCTGCAATGATGTTCTATCTGGCAGCCTTTAGCTTGAGCTATCAATCTGCAGTACAGCTTCCACTGGAGCAAACTGCTATGAAATACAGGGATGCCCAGTTTATTCCATTCTTCCTGGCAGCTTTCCAGAGACCATCCAAAGTCTGCGGCTGTCGGCTTCCAAGGGCTCTTTTCAGTAACCCAAATGCACAAAACTCCATCAGTGATGCATCAGATGACTTAACATGGATGTCGCTGAAAGGTATGTAATGTATTCCCATTTCTTTCTATATGTTCCCCAAAAATTTGTAGGTTGAATCAGACGTATGGCTTGATGCCTTATCCTGATGCAACCAGACTGCACCATAGATAACAGGCATTTCTGTATGGAAAATTTGTATCAGGACGTTAGTCTAATAGTATGCCGAGGTGATTTTCACATTTTTATTTACATGAGGAATGGTTAATTTGTCATTGTAACTGTACCTTGCTATTACCATGAAACCATTGGGGACATTTTCGTTAGGTTTCTTATACCAACTTTCAAATTTTTTTTCTCCTATATAGCCCAGGATTTGTTGCAGTCACATAGATAAACATATGTCTCATCTAAAAAGACGACAAACATCCACTTTTCACCAGCTAGGTATTGTTCATACAGCTTTCTGCTGTTAGTGGCATGTTTTGCAATGTGTTTAGGCCACACCTTATATCCCCAGCTCTTGTGGTGCTTTTCTAGATTCAAATCCTGGCTGATTATGGTGTTCACAGTAGTAACAGAGAGCCATAATTACAGTGCAACACTGTTCTTAGTTACAGGATTTGGTCAAGAGGCATGGGCCTTCACCTCCCAAATTATCTTCGGGGTGCAACTGGTGGCCAGTCATGGATTTCTCTGTTTCTTGCCATTTGGAATAAGTCCTGACATGATCTTACCTTTTTTGTTGAGTGCATATGAGATCACTTTCTTGGATATGGTAAAACCACACCTCTTGCACTGCTTAATAATCTTAGAACACAAGTATTTTGCATTGGAAAGGGCAATAATGTACCCTTTTCAGAATGATTCTATTTTTGATGCCATTTGATGTGCCAAGAACAAGAGCATACAACTGAGCAAACACAGTGATACACTCATACTGCTGAACTATGATTCAGTTCCACATGTTTCAACGCAGAGCTATTGTGCTCATCTGATATTGTTACCACAGATCGTGAACAACCCTCCATATTCAGTTACTTCATTATGAAGTTTTGTTTTCCCCTCTTGAAGGGCCTAATTAGACCAAAGTTATGGAACCAGTAGCTCCTAGGCATGGTATTCTGAAGATGGATAAAGGTTTTAAGACAGCCAGCTGCTTAATTTTAATTTTAACGGTAAGGTCCAAGGCTAATGGGGTAACTTTTCAAAGTCAGCAGCAGTACAGTAGCTACATAAAAGCAGCAGCACCAAACCATAGATTGTATTAAAGAAAATAATCATGTTTGTTGTAAATAAGAATCCTGTGATAAAAGATAGCCATAATTATAGTACAAGAACTCAAAACAATTATAGAGAAAATGTAAATAAACAAGCTACTGAAAAGAACCCAAACATAATGGATATAATTTTATACAATAAGTCACCAAATGAACTAAAAGTATTAAGTGGTAAGACATTTCAGAATAAATTAAAACAGTAATTAAAAGATGTTTGTATAGAATAGACGAATTGTAAATTCAGAAGTAAATATCACATGTAAATATGCAGGCCAGGCTTGAAACTTGTACTCATAAGCTAATAAAGATTATTGTTGTTGTTGTTATTATTATTATTTTGATATGTGTGTTACTGTAAATACTAAGAAATGGAAAAGTTGAAGGAAAGTGTTTAAAGGGTTGTGCTCCATAAAACAAAGGCTTTTCTTGTTATTACCTGCTGTCATAGACTTGGATAAAAAGCTCTGTACACTGTCATGACACAGCATATACTGAGGAAAAGTTTCAGTTCCTTCTGCAAGTTGCTGAGCAAATGAATGAAGCTGTATATAAAAACTAACTTGATGGGCTCACTTTCTAATACAGCGTAGTATGCAACTCATGACCTAAGTATGAGAATTATGTGGCTGAAAATGAAGAGTTGGGTAAATCAGGTGGAAAAGAACAGATTATCATTGAGCAAACATGTTGCTCAATGTCAACAATTTGTGTAAACTTGATATGCTCTGCATACAGGTGCCTTGCTAAAGCTGTCTTATATACTTAGAAGATCTGTTTTTTTGTTCTTCCATCCATAGTATAGCTTGTCTCAACCTTAAAAGACAGTATGGAGGTAAATGGGATATCTTTGACTCTGACACATATATGTTGCCATTAGCTTCGTCCTTTCCTACTGTCGAGCTGTTGCCGAGTTGCTAATAAGTAATAACATGGTGTGAATATTCAGTTGTTATAAATTTCAGCTTTGAACACATTATCCTATACAGAATATTTTTCTGTATCAGATTATATAATTTTTGGAGCCTTTATAGATTTTTCTGGGCATAAATTTCTGTTTCTATGCTTATCACACAGTAGCTAATAAACTAAAGGGTAGAACCCAACAATACTTTTTTCATAGCTAGAGTAAACTAGCATGCTGGTATCTGCCTAATTTGAATTCTCCACCTTTAATAAAATGAGTATTATAGTTTTTTAACTTAAATATTTTCAGAAAATTCTTTTCCAATGTAGTAGAAAAGTCAGCCAGTGAGAAACTTTTGTGTTATTGGGTTTACAATGGGGATCATGCAAGAGAAAATGTTGAAGGTTGGCGACAGTTTTTAAAAAGAAATCAGAATCCTGTAACTTTTGCATTCATTGTGTATGACAAACAAGTCATCTATCTATTCAGCTAACAGGCCAGGCAGAAGGTAGCATAGGCTAACATCAGTTGTAAGGAAGTGTCTACATTTATAGGGAGTGGAACACTATGAAGTGTTTGTAGGTTAGTTATTTAACATTTTATGTAAATATTTATGGTTATAGAGGGAGAAGCTAGGAATAGACAAAATGTTGGTAAACTAAGAAATGCAAACTAATAATGCATGTGTTAAATTACTTTTCAAGTAAAATTAATGTTAGTAAGGCAGTAAAAGAAATAGCTAAACCTATGGTGTTCAGAAACAGTAGTGTATAGGATATAAAAGAAGTAAGTGAAAGACTAAGGGCCCATCAAAAAGGATGGGGAAAACAATAACATGTTAGGTTAACATAGTATAATGGAATAGTGCAAAGCATTCATTATTTGCTGTTTGAAAACATTCCACACATGTGGAATGTGATTTTGTCAAGGGTAAACAGTGATGATACCCTACCAAATTATAGCTTTTATCATTTTATAGTTACATATTTCTTTGATAGTGTATGTTTTTATGCCTGTAAAATTGTATTTTGAAATACTAAAAATACAAAAAGGAGACATAAAGTGCAAGTGAAAATTAAATATCTTACAATTGCCTTAAATAGCAGTGCAGATAATTCACTATTTGGTGATGCATCATTCACAAGATGACATTAAATTGGTAGACCAATCACAGCTGGGCACCAAAGTTGATAGCGTATGTAGGGTACATGTGGTAACAAAGCGCCCTGTTTAACCTGTACTGTCGTTTAAGCATGAGATACTATATAGCAACATTTCAGAATGTTTTCGGATTTGCCTGATAATATTGAGTGACTTGAGTATGTTCAGAGTGACTTGGCTATAAATTATAACCATTACTATTATCAATTAAATAAATTCCTTTGCTCAAGTAGTTGGGAATGTTCATTTTCATTATTATTTTTACTTATATATTTATTTATTTCCTTGTATACTTGGCATTACAAGTTGTACATGTGATCACTTCTCTGTAAATAAGGTTACTGTGGTGTGATTAACAGCAAGACTCATTTTATCTGCCTGTACTCTTCGTTTATAGATGTTCTAAAATACAAGAAGATAGCTTTCTTATGAGGAATAATATAATACTCTTATTTAATTGATTTTTTTGGTCTGAGATGGAAAAACTAAGCTTTTAGTGGAAAATAGAGGCTGAGAACTTCTATATTATCCAAAAGAATCCCCCCAATATTTTCTGAAAACTGATGTTACAGTATGGTAAATTGTAACTGCTGGAGCTAAAACTTTTAAAATCTAACCTTTAAGCAGTTTTTTTGTCTTATACTATGTTCTCATTAAAGCACAGTTTAGTTATGTATTTCCTGAAAATAAATATATTATGTTTCTAGGGTGAAGACATTCCAATGGCTGACATGTCATATCCAGAAGGTGGCACTCATGCTCCTCCGCCAGGTGGAGTTCGAGCTTACCCTCCAGCTCCAGTAAGTGCCACACACTAAACAAGTGCGTGTATCACATTAAAGCATATATTAAACTCAGTTGCATATAAGTTAATTTTGCATGGTTTGTTCTATGCATGGTTGCTATGGTTTGATATTAGTCAACTACTAAGTCCATATACTTCATTGGATTATCTCATTTAATTTGAATTGTTGAAAATGGATTTTAATTAAAATCAGAAATGCAAAATTGTGATTTTCTATTTAAAAACGCAGGCTTACACAATAGGTGTAAGTGAATCATATCTTCTAGTGTCTAGCATGAAGCAAATGTTTGTGTTTCTTTATATAATATAGGCTCCTGTAAGAGTTTCCTTTATATTTTCTGAGAAAAACGGGGACAGATGCATGGTAGATTCATATTTGTTAATTAATGCAAAATGAATACCATTTTAAACCTATTGTAAATTTCTTATGACTGCTTGTAGACATTTATACTGGGTGAGCAATGCTTAACGCAACTGCAGGACCGCCTGGCACTGCTGGCCACTATGTCAGCAGAGGCAGGGAGTATATTTCCCCTCCACTGTGCGAGGCTTCAGTGTGAGTTGAAATCTTTTATAAGTAGCCCATATAGCCAACTTCTCACTACAGGAAATTCATGATGTGTATCAAGATAGAGTTCTCACTAACAACATATGGTCCCTGATTTAACTTCCTGAGATTTTTATCTCTGGGGGTATTAAAAGTGTACAAAACAAATCCACATGCTTTAGATCAAGGGTGGCAAAAACGACTTCCTTCCACGAGTCACTAAATATGCAACACGCACGGCGTCACTCAGCAGCATGTGAAAATCAAACGGACAACGTGGAACGTGCGCCTGCGAGTCAAAATAACTCGCGAGTCACATTTTTGCCACCTCTGCTTTAGATGATCTTAAAACTAACATTCATCCAGAAATTGCTGTCATCTCTCAGAGGAAACTGCAGAGTGTAATGTGCAATTTCCTAAGCAGGTGTCAGAAATGCTTGAACAATGAAGGGAGGCAGTTCCATTTATCTACTTGCTTAATATGCGTGAGCAATTTACTTTTCTTGTTAAATGTTTGTTATGTATGTTAGAAATAACTTACGTGACAAACCGTGCTATATTTACTGCAGACTTCCTGTCAACCACACTGCCGACACAGCAGCGAGCCTCGCCGGCTGGCCGTTCACCATGAAATCATTTGCGTGAAGCATCGTTCACCACGTACTTCATTTGTAGTACGTCATATCCATAGTATGCAGTTTGGCAGTGGTTATAATTCTCCCTCTCTAGAACATTTAGTGTATGAATTACTGTAATTTCAATATAAAGTGATCACTTGCATAAACAAATAAAGTTGGTGTTAAATTATTTACTTAAATTTTTATCAGTATTCAAGTTTGAGATTTAAATTACTGAATTTCTGCTTTCCCATGTTTCACTTGTATGTAACCTTGGTATGTCAGTAAGTTCAAATTAGTTCTTATATTATGCTCTTAATAAAGAAAGAAAACCATTAGTCAAGACGATTAAACTCTCATAGTTGCAAACAGTGAAAATGCCTCTTGGCTGCTGTTGACGAAGTACAATGTTGAAATACCCATGCTAATTTCTAAAGATGTATTGAACGATGACATGTAATATTGCCAATTTTGTTTGTCATGTTGTTTTAAAAGAAATGTTTATTTGATTGTAATGTGATGCAAAAATGTGAGTAGCTAAAGTACCTCTTCAGAGCAAGGAGTGATGGTCCTCAGAGTGGAGATATCTGAAAATTGTGAATGCTTTTAAGAACACAGTTTCATGTGTTAAAATGACTACTGCAATATTAATCAAATTATCCAGTAGAATGTAGTTTCCGGCCTTGTAGGACATGATCCAGTCAATGAACTTTCACCTGATGCTTCACCCGTAACTCCATCAGGCATCTTCAGAGGGTAGTGACTCCTGGCTGCTTTACAACTAGAGTGGCACTTGATGGAGCCCCTGAACTATATACAGGTGGGAGGGACCACCTCCTTGTCTCCTATTGGTCACTCATCTGTCAATCCATATGTGGCTGAGGAAACTGCCAAATGATTTGTCTGGCTGGTTTTTTGAGGTTTTATTTTTGTATTATGTAGTAAAAATAAAATAATACCTCAAAATAAGCAAGCAAAAATAAAACCTCAAAAAATCAACTGGACAAATCATTTCGCAGTTTCTTCAGCCACAGAGGAATTGGCAGACGAGCGGCCAATAGGAGACGAGGGAGTGGTCTCTCCTGCCTATATAGAGTTCAGATGCTCCACCAAGTGCCACTCTAGTTGTTAACCAGCCAGGAGTCACTAACCTCTGTAGATGCCCAACAAAGTTATGAACGAAACATCAAGTAATATTTCATCAACTGGACCACAACCTACAAGCCCAGAAATTACATTCTATTGGATTAATGCCAGCCATGAAAGTCTAAGCATAACAATTAAATGACATGGCATGATTTTTCATTGGTCCTAGAATTATCTGATTACTAACATTTTGACAGAGATTGTATTGGCCAATAAGCTCATAGTATTTTGGACTATACATCAAGTCTGTAGCAGGTGGGAACAGCACTATTTAAGTATTCAGTCATTTTATTCAAGGAGATTCTAAAATGCTGCCATAATTTTCCACATTTTTTTAACATCTACTTATGAACTACTCACTACCTTTCTTAAACTTCTGAGAATTGTTATCTCATTAATGGGTTTATCATTTATTTTGCTCAAAGCATATGTGAATTTGCCTTGCAAGCTCTGTTGTTCAGTATTCATCAAACATAATTCGTGGTGTTCAATGAGAACAAATCTTCTCCTAGATGAAGCTTTTAGACAAGATGTAATATATAGAAGCTACATAAAGGTTTAAGCACATACATATAATTAAAGAAGTAATGTACACCATTTTCATTTGCATTTGTATGTTTACCAGATTTCGGATTTTAAAATTAAATTTCAAAATATTTAATGAGTTATGCACATTATCTACTTCACCTTTTAATTGTTAGAGCTAGTTTTGAGAGCTGTTGCTGAGGATGGGAGTAGCAGCTTTTGAAACCAATTCTAACAATTAAAATTGAAATGAGGTAGATAGAGTGCATGACTTATTAAATATTATGATTACACTTCATTGTATCCAACTTCTGCATTTCAACTTGAAATTATTCTTATATCTCACAACAATATTCATTATGATCAAACATCATAGAATTTTCAAACTTAAAATACTGACTGATTTGGTGGGCAGTAGACCTGCTGATTACTCTGATGGCAAACGCTTCCCAAACTGCCAGCAAAGAAACTGTTTACTCATAGTTCATCCAACAATAAAAACAGTTGCAAAAGTTTTCACATTTCTTTAATTAGTATATACTTGCTGATGGTATCGGAGACTGCCATGTGTATATGTGTGCTCATGTAAAGTCAAATAATGGGAATCCAACTCAGATTGTATGAGTTAGAATTGGGCTATTTAATGGCTTCAGATTCATTCTGGGAGGTGGAGATTTGAAAGAATAGTCTGCACCAATGTCGAGGTCCGTGTTATTGGTAATGCTAGTCATCGGTGGAGTAGAGCTAACTGGGGTCTGGAGATGGAACAAATTATGGGAATGTTAAGATGCATTGCGAAAAAGATGACAAATTTAAAAGGAACAGAGAAGAGAATTGACAAGAAAATAGATGGAAAATTTTAGGAACTGAAAAAAATATGGGGGAAATTGTAGGGTGAAATGAACAGAGAATTAGGAGAATGTAATCAAAGAAAAAGCTGAGGACAGGAGAAGAAAAATGAATGTGATGATTTTTGGAGTAAAGAGTTCAGAGAGAAACAGTATGGGACCAAATTGAAAAGATCTTCCAGAAAAAATTGCGTTAAAAACTTGTGGTTTGGGAAATAATTGACATCTTTACAGTTGGTAAAAAAGGTCTGAACCCAGGACCAGTAATTGTCAAACTTGCCACAATGAAAATAAAATGGGCAATCCTCCCAAATACCAAAAAGATAAAAGGGACAAGAATATTTGTGGAACAAGTTTATAGAAAGAAAAATAGAGAAATAAGAAACATGCTAATATGGGAAATGAAGAATGCAAAGGAGGAAAGCCAGAGCAAATGTAAAGCCAAAGAAGGAAAAGCTTTTGTCAGAGGACTAGATTTGTGGATTAATGGAAGGAAACAGGATGTGCGTCAGCTAAATGTGAGACGTGTGTCTGAAGTGGAGCAACAGACGTGAGAGATATCGGAGAGGCCAAGAGAAAGGGCACAAAGTTCCAGCAGTATGGAAGGGGGAGAAGAGGAGAGGTGAGCGGCATATATCACTATCCAAACAGATTGTGCCAGAGAAACAGCTGATTGAGGACACACATTGAATGGCCTTGGGAGCAGCAATAGGAATTGACATGTGGAAGGATACTTGACTCAGCAGTATATTGTCACCTGGAGGCAGCATCATGCAAGTGGAGGAATATGGGGGAGAGAAGGCAATAATCGACAGGATAACAAGGATAGGGCTAAATTGCATCAATTTAGATTCGAGAGAAAGGGATCTGTGTAGCGAAAGGAACTGGGGATCATATCCTAAAACATTAAAGCCTTGTTTGAAAAGGTGAAGAATGGGGAAATTACTCCAATTTTAAGCTTAGCAGATGTTAATGTTGTGGTAGAGACTTGGTTGATAAGAGGATTTGAGTGATTCTTATTTTTATTGGAAATGAAGTACAAAAAGGAATGATAAAGGTTGAGGGTCAGGAAGTTGGTTTGTTAGAAAAATTTACAAAATTAAAGTGAAAGTGTGTAATGAATTAAGTGATAAAGCAGCCCTGTGTTGTGTTTTAAATGAATTATGGGAGAAGGAAAGTAAAGTAAGTGTGTTGCAGTGAAGTATAACCCAAGTTCCTTGGAATTCTATGACCCATACTTACTTAATAAACTAAGACAGAACATAGGGGAATTACAGGGAGAGCCAAAAAACTACGAACTGGCTGTGCAGTGTTTTTCCTGTCTGCGTCCTCGGCGCTCGTTGCCATCTGCCGCTATCGTAGAAAGGCACGGATGAAACCATACAACATTTTTAAAACTACTTTTAAAGGCTTTACTTACCAACTTTATGGAAGGAGATGCTGAAAGTGGCCACCATCGTTCATGCATTTTTGGCACCTTTTTAAAAAAACTATCCATCACTCACCATAGTTCACATTGAGAAATGCTGGCAATTTCCCAGCAAATATTTTAATTCTTCCAGGGTGTGTGGGTTTGTCTTGTACACTTTATGTTTTAAGTTACTCCAGAGATAGAAATCGCAGAGGGTTAGGTTGGGGGACTGAGGGGGCCACAAATCTCTACTAATAATTCTGTCCTCAAACACACTTTCAATTGTTCTGATTGAAATATTGGCCATATGAGCTGTTGCAAAGTCTTGTTGAAAAATGGCAAAATTATGCTCCTGTCTGTTAATTCTCTAAAAACAGGGGGCAAAATTGTATTCACGTATTCATGGGCTTCAACTATTGATTCAAAAAAAAATTGGCCCTATAACTCTTTTGCCATCTTTTAGATTTCTTAGCCTGAACACTTCCTGTGGCCTGAAATTTAGTGTAAAGTTCATGAATTGTTGTACGGCCTGGAACTTTTACACCTGCAAATCGTACTTTCACTTGGCAAGCTGACTGAGTTAACACATACGAATCATAAATAAATACATACTGTGCTGTAGTAAACATATACTGAGCCATAATATGATTTGTGACTAAGTACAGGACAAAATAAATAACTTGTTATAACTGAACTACATCACATCACCGTCAACTCAATACTGCACTTCACACTGCAGAGCAAAACCACGTCAACAGCATGACCTTGTTTTTAGCAGCAGTGCGTTATCATGTTTACACACGTCCAGTGGAAAAAAACTGCGCAGCCGGTAATATTGTTCATGAAGTACCCCTTAATGACGAAAAAATTGGTGTATGGTGCGCCATGAGCGGAGAAAGAGTTATAAGGCCAATGTTTTTCGAGTCAGCAGTTGATGCCCATACATATGTGAATACATTTTTTACCCCCTTTTTTTTAGAGAATTAACAGCCAGGGAGCATAATTTTGCCTTTTTTAAACAAGACTCTGCAACAGCTTATTTGCCAATATTTCAATGAGAACAATTGAAAGTGTGTTTGAGGACAGAATTATTAGTAGAGATTTGTGGCCCCCTCAGTCCTCCGACCTAACCCTCTGTGATTTCTATCTTTGGGGTAACTTAAAACAAAGTGTACAAGACAAACCCACACATCCTGGAAGAATTAAAGCAAAATATCTGCCAGGAAATTGCCAGCATTTCTCAACATGAACTATGGCTAGTGATGTATAGTTTCCTAAAGAGGTGCCAAAAATGTTTGGACAATGACGGTGGCCAGTTTCAGCATCTCCTTTATAAAATTGGTAAGTAAAGCCTTTAAAAGTATTTTTAAAAATTTGTATGGTTTCATCCATGCAACAAGCGCCGATGACACGGACAGGAAAATCACTGCGCAGCCGGTTCATAGTTTTTTGGCTCCCTCTGTACTAAATAGGCATTTATACAAAGGCTTTATAATAATGGACAACTTCAATGCAAGATTTGGGGAAAGTCAAATTCAGTTAATAGATCTTGAATGTGAGTTGGCAGGGAAAGCAAGGAGGTGGACAGAAAAGATACTCAGAGAGAGTATAGGTAAAAAGAATTGGTCAGATTTACCAAAAGAAATTCAAGGGAGAAAGTTTGAGTATAAAGTCTAAAAAAAAACATGAGGTAAATTGAAAACGTTTTGGGCAATGTAAGAACCAAATGGCTGAGAAAAATTAGTAAGCAAGGTGAAGAAGAAAGTTAAATAATAGTAGGTTGCTTAGCATAGCTCAGCAGCCACAGGATTTGAGTGTGTTGGATCCCAGGGTACACAGCAGCTCAGTGTAGTGATAAGGAAGATAAATCTATACTAGCTGGTAAAACTTGTGGTATTGCAATGAAATAAATAAAAAATAATTAGTATATCCTCAAAGGGAATTGGAACCTTTAAGGCTGGTTCACAATAGCCCAGGAACAGTAAGCAAAACAGCATGCAACATTTTGATTCACAGTAAACCAGCAACAAGAACAGGAATACATATCAATGACCATATTGACAGCAAAGTGGAAAGTAAATTTTGCACATTGAGTGTTCATGTGACTGACTAATAATATTATTTCACCTGCTTCCAATTCAGTCAGTATAATGCAGGTCAGCTGACATATAATTTCATAGAATAAACATTTTCTAAATGTAAGTCCATTACTATTTCTGATTCCTCTAGCAAAAGTGTTGTATCAAGTGCCACTCTTTTAATAACATACGATGGAACTATTTGTTGCTCTTTTTTATTTCTATCAGTTTTTAAAAAAAAAAAATTTGGGCGGGGGGGAATGGTCAGTAATGAATTGCTTATAAACAAGTAACACACTGTGAATCAGAGAGAGTTTTTTACACACATTTGCTGAAATTTCTTCTGGTTTCATTTACCCAGGTTGTGACTAGAGAGAGCTCTAGCAGCTCTTTCATCTCTTTCATGTCACAGTCACCTTGAATAATTTCTTCAGTGAAGAAATATACATCTAGTATGCCATTTTTTTTTTTTAAGTTAACTGTCAAGGTTTTATCACAAACATGCCAGGAGCTCTTACACATAATTGCAACATAGCTGTAACACCACCTTGTATTTATTTAAATGTCACATTTCAGATGCAGTGTTGTGTTGAGGCAGCATTTTAATGCCTAAATGATATTAATTGTGTTTTATTATAATTAAATTCAATAACAGCCCACCTTGAAAACAATATGTATATAATTATTATTTAAATTGTATATAAGTCATTGCAAATACTTATTTTATTGTAGAACATATTTTATTAATGTTATATTAATTTTTATATATTGTAATAGTGCAAAAACTGTGAGAATAATATGTTTTAGGTTGTTAATAATGAGGTAATAATGTAATTTTTGTGACAATAATGTATCTGGAATTTTGAAAAATACTGGTCATGAAAAGATCGGTAGTGACGTAAGTTTCGCTTACAGTTTGGAATTAGCCAATCAACAGTAAAGAAAAGTTTTAGTTTGAATACTTAAATTCTATTGGACTAGAATTAGCCAATAAGAGACTGGCATTACCGAAGCTTTAAGGTTTTTACCGTTAAGATTAGAGTCGTGGACATGATGTGATAGCGTGTAGATGCCAAGAATTGTGTTCTCCGCTAGTAAATACATTAAGAATATGTGTAGTGTTCACAGTTTTCTTTTATAAAGTGTTGTGTTTTATAAATGTGCAAGTATAAAGAAATAAAAAGAAGTGAAATTAAAAAGTAAATTCTGTGACATCTTTAATTTTTGTCATATCACGACCTGAACAAGAACTTTTGATTCTATAGTCCGACTGAAGCAGCCACGGCAGTTTTAAATAATATTACGTAAAACAAGCATCATCTTCACTACAAAGTTTGGCGTCCCAAGCATCAACCTACTTCAAAGTGTAGCTTCATTACGTGGGGCAAATACTGTTACAAACTTCAGATTGAGAAAGCTACTTCTTCAAAGAGACGTTCATACGTGGGGGTTTCTCACATCCAGCATCCAGCTAAATAACTTCTTCAAAGTTGGCAACAAATACAACGAGGCTCAATACTTCTCAAAGTGGCGTACAACTGTGGGGCAAACTCCTCCAAACAACTACATAACCTATAAACTATCGCAGTGTTGAATGAAAGCATTTAAAAGCTAAATACACCATTCTTAGCTTTGAATGAAAGAACAAAGTAAAATAAATATTTTGCTAAAATATTTATTTATATATATTTAAAACCCAAATAAGTGAAGTAGTTATTAAATGCTTAATGAGTTGAATAAATGCTTCACTTGCTTAGCTCTGACAACACAGGCAATAGTCTGTGAAGCTTATTATAGTGAATACTATATAAGTGAAGCAAGGAAAGCATTTATTCAACTCATTAAGCATTAATTAATAATTTTAATAGCTTCACAGTGTGAAAGCTACCATCCAATTTACTTCTATTGAAGCGAAGTAGTTTTTAACTATCAGGTATATGAAATAAGTGGTTTATAAGTATTTATTTAAACATTTGATAAAAGAAAATAGATATTATATGCAATGTTAAGGCCATATGTACAGAGCTTTCATTTGGATCCGTGGTCGCATTAATGGAAATTGGTTGCCTGGCACTGTGCTAACCAGTTCAGTTTCCTCTCCACTTTCCGTCCTCTCCATGTGCTGGTTAATCAACTAATGTCAAGTCTTTCTGCTGTAAAGAGTTGATGCGTTGTGAAACCACATGTTTCAGTGTGCTAATGCTGTTACCATATTTACATGCATAATTTCCACCCCCCCCTTTTTTTCCAAATTTTAAGGCAAAAATTGAGGGTGGAAATTGCACAATAATTAAAAAAAAAAGAGGCAGTAAATTGTGATAAATAAATCAAATAGGTAGGTACCCTACAAATGAAATGGGAATTTATTTTAAGAGGAATTGTTACACACAGAAATACAACAGTTGATGCAATTTTGCGATATTTCTATGGGTGCTATGCCGCTGTTTATTACACAGCCATGTTAGTAGCATGACCTTGGGCTCACCTCTGCAACACCAAAACATGGAGCAATGATAAATATGATGAATGGAATGTGGATTAACCTTGGTCATATTGTCATGGTGTAATTTGTGACTAGGCGAAAAATTAAATGAGAGAGCAAAAAGGACAAATGGCATGCCATGTTGTTTATTAAATAAGATAGAATATTACAAGTTTTGGGCCAATAACTGTAAGGGAAGAACATAACTGTAAAAGCAATTACAAGAGTCCTGTAGTAGCTAAGGTAGATTAACAGTTTGAGATTACATGATGCAGATGTTTTACCCTTAGAAGTATCTCACCATATTAGAGGTGCAGTTATGGTGGGTTCAACAACAGTCTCAGCAGCATCATGGTGAGCAGCACAGTGGTAGGAAAGTTCCTTGTAAGTCAGGAGACCCAGATAGAAAAGAGCAAAGCCGGCGAGTTATCTATGCTGCATCTTATATAATCTCGTGGTTGCCTATTGAAATAGTTTGTTTAGCTCCATGTATGGACACCAACTTGAAGAGTAGTTGTATAGTTGCTTTATTTTAACTGCCCCATGTATGGGAGCCAACTTGAGATAGGTGTTTTGTTACGTAATATATATTATGTAATTTATTAAGCTTCATGCATTGGAAGCCTACTTGAAGTATTGTTCTTGGAGTATACTTTGTTTAGGAAGTTTGCAACACGCTTTGGGCGTCGGTTGTTACACTCAAAGTTTTACACTATAATATTTAACTTTGTTATTAAAACTGCTTCTATATATATTATTTATGTTTGAATTTGCCTCGGCTGCATCAGTAATGTTTGTAGTCTCATGTATTTCTTAGGCAGGTGCGGTATGACAATAATTGTAGACATACACAAATTTTAAGTTTTTAAATTCACTTCTTTTATTTTATCCTTTGCACATTTTTAATAAAGCACTACACTTTTTAAGAGCTGTGAGATTCTTTAATACTTTCACTTAGCTAACGCATAGACATATTTTACGATTCACACGTAATATTTCTGTAGAGAACACATCTTCCATCTGGTGACTACTAAGGTTTGCCAGCAACTGAACATTATTTCAACCATTAAACCCGTAAGCTTCGGTATTTCGAGTCCCTGATTGGCTACTTCTAGTCCAATTGGAATATCTGCATTTTACTTAAAGCTTTTTCTTTGCTGTTGATTGGCTAATTTTAAACTGTTACTGAATTTTACATTATCGTTGCTCTAATCATGACTAGTAACTTTCAAACTCTCAAACTCATTATTGCTATAAGGTTACCTCATTATTACCTCATTGTTAGCAACTTAGAACTTATTATTCTCACCGATCTTGCATTATTAGAGTATGTAATGTATTCACATAACATTATTAAAACATGTTTATAATAAAAATAAGCATATGCAATGACTGTTACATACATTTTAAATAATTATTACATACATATTGTTTCAAGGCAGGCTGTTATTGAATTTACTTATTATAAAATACAATTGAAATTATTCAGGTATTAAAATACTGCCTCACTATGGAACAGCACAACATCGTGACATGAATTAACCATATATGGTAATATGGTAAACCAATGCCCAATTTAAAGTATCATGTGCCTACGTGACAGTGCCGAGTTCAGCATGATTCCGCTTGTTACTAAGCGGAAAATGATGTCACTATAAAGTCCCATGTAAGTCGTCAGCAGAAGAGGTAAACCAGAAAGTTCCATTTAGAATGTCTTAACTCAAGAAAGTTAAGTAAAACTGTAAAATATCAAAGCTCGAAATAATTTAGACTCTTAATAAGTTCTAATAAATATTTAAGTTTGCATAATTTAGTATACTTCCCAATAGCATATGTGACATATTCCCACGGGCCAAATGTTGCCAACCCAGTGACAAGAAGAATGGATGTTATTAAATTATCACTAAATTATCTGTCACAGCTCAAAACAATTCACAAAAATACATCATATGTAACTGAAAAGCATATAATTTACCAACAAATAGGATACAACAGAAGTGAAATTTTTGTTTATAAACAATGAAAATTTAAAAAAAAAAAAAACACATTAAATGAAGTTACTGGACAAAAGAAATACCTAATAGGGAACCAAGGGTAGGTACTGTTGTGTATGCTAGGGTGGGAGGAAATAAGGGGACAGACAGCAGAAGAGGATGGGGCTGCTGAAATCAAAATCACTAATACTGCACATGAGAACAAAAAGGAGTTGCAGGGTCACACACACACACACAGACACACTGTGTAACAATATTTTGATATAAGACCAGGAAAAACGAAGGAATTTTCACCATTCCATAGAAAAATAAGTTGCTGGAGTACAGACAGTTGCATCACTGCAAGGTGATAATTCATCTTTACGAAGAGTATGCTACTGAAGAATAGAGTGTGGTTGATAAGCACATCTGCACAAGAGTACAGATAACAGTCCTGCACATTATTGTCTTTGAAGTAAAGACAAGTTGAAACAATATTGGCGGTGTAATTCAGGGGTAACTTAAGATGTCAAGGCATAATGAAGCGAAACATAGATTGCAAGCATCGGGTTTCTGTGCAGTGGTCAGTGCAAACCGCTGGTGAGTGGTGAATGTACCAGATGGAATCATCAGGGCTCGTGTTCGATCTTTAGCGGACACAGCCAAAGTACAGATGTTCTTGATAGAATATTCTCGTGCCAACCCCAGAGTCAGGTGAAGTGTAAAACAGAAACAAAAGGTATATTAGTTATCAAACAAACTAAAGGAAAAGTAACCATAGGATCATAGTACTCAAAAGCAGGAAATGGACAAAATTAACTTTCTATAATACAAAGGTATGGAGGGAAAAATGGGGGAGGTATCAGGAATAAACAAACATGGATAAAAAAAAAAAGGAATGGAAAGGAAAATATATCCCAGTAAAGACTCACAGTAATGTTTCCATAAAATCAATCTAACATTAAAGCAAAAGTAACTCGCTTATCACATGGGCAAATATAAACAAAATTTGTTTGCTTCCAAAAAGTTGCATTACAGTCTCAAATGTAATTTCATGTGAAAAATTACAAACAGAATTATAGTAAGCATCCAGAAAATAATATGTTACAGCGTAAACCAATAGTTTCCATATATAACTAGAATACCAACACATGGTGAAGTCATGACTTCAAATATGTTAAACAGATGGAAAATTAACAATTAAAGAAATCAAACTTCTGAAACAAAATTACACATTGAAACTCTGATCTATCATAAAATAAGAAAATTCCTCAGCATTGAATTGAAAGTAAGCTAATTAAAAGCGAAAAGACTCGACAGTCTATTGTGCAAAACAATGAAAACGCTGAAAAGATAAGATTAAGGTAAAAATCGGATTTTGCTGTAATTATGCCTGATGGTGTGTCACAAAATTCAGATTTACAATATAATCAATGTCAGGATCCCCAAATAAAAAATCTAATGTAAACATTGTTGTGTATCCCATGTAGCATAGTAGCAAAAATTCTAAAATAAATAAAAAAAATTCAAAACAGTTTGGTAGCAATATGCAATAAGAATATCATGTGCTACACACACTCATGTGTGGAAATAGAAACTAAGATAGACAAAGTTGTAATAATAAAGGATTGAAACAAAAGTGAAAATTATATAGAGTGATATGATACAACCAAAAGAAACAGATGATTCTTCTTGTTGGAGAAATGCTGGAAACTTAGCAATGTTTGGAGATGGATGGGCCCACAGGGAAGAAAAAGCCATTCAAACATAGTATAGTCACATTTTTTAGAATTTCATGCAGCCGAAGCTCAAAACAGTGAATTCTATGAACAAAACTTAACAATGTGCATGAGTTATTATAAAGATAAGCATAATAAACATGAAATCAATTATTACTAAAACATAATCACAGAAGAAACTATCAGAGCTTAGCTGGCAGCCAGGTTCGGATTCCCAGGTTGCAACAAAAGTTCAGTATGTTGGAACCTGACAAATTGGAAACGGGCCAATACCTTCACAAACAAGGGCATTGTATCGTTGCATAAGGAATGTCAGGAAAATCGGTCATACAACAATATTAATGTAGGCAATTCCATAGACCTACTTAATATTACTACTGTTATCATCAGCAAGTAACTCCGAGGACCTACCAATCTCTGCACTCCTGTGGCGCTCAACAAATGCACATGAAATAACAATAATATATACATATCCCATACTTCCAAGTGGGCATTTAATAGCAACAGCTAGCTAGCAGAAAACAACAGTGCTCACCTGCATAGGCTGCATAGTGTACACTTCCCACAACAGAGCAACAATATATTCAAGCATCCTTTGCTCCAAAACTATATCTCTTTATCACAAAGATAATTAAAATCTTAGGGACCTTGTTACATATCCTAGGATTACAATCTCCTAAACTCTCAATAGGGATTCTTTGCCTGGCAAATTACCTGTAAACAAAGGCATCCAGCAGCACCTTCCAGTTGCTGAAATACTATATCGACAATAATATAAAATCAACATATCAAAACAACAGGAACTCCACTAAGCAGATAACCTTGTGATATACCCAGCATAGTTACTAAGTGACCAGATCGTACTACAGTTCCTGACATGCCATACACATGTATGTTCAAACACGAAATATTATCCACAAAAAAATACACATAAATAATAATCAAGGCTGTACTCAAAATTGCTAAAGCTCGTGACATCAAGAATCAAGTAAATTTAGTGATCGAAACACCAATCAAATATCACCCTTACTGTCATCAGTGAGCAACTAAGGGTAAAGGGAATACCATTATCTGGCATGAAAAGAGAAATACTATTAGATGAGAACCAGAGATTCCGAAGATAACTTAATGTGATGGACCCCCTCATATTACATCAGAAAGAGGAAGTAATGCAGTTATTACAATTGCTGTAGTAAGTGCTATATAATAAGGCCCCAAAAATTCAGAAAGGAGGTAAACAAAACACCTGATCTATTAATTCACAAGCAAGCAATTTAATGTAGGAGCAATTAGAAAAAGAACAATGAATCTTTGCCATGAAATAAACAAAAACCACTGCAGAGAAGAAAAATATAAATAGTTTGCTTCACAGTAAACAAGTCACTACTGCAGAACCACATCTGGGAATTTAATCGCTAAGAGACGCATCAAAATGGTGCAGTGGATGTTAGAAGTGCATGAGTTTCAGCTTGATAGTAAATGACGATGCTACTGATAGGGAGTAAAAGTCATAAGAACAGAAACGTTTGTAATAGAGCATCAGAACATCAAAATAAAATGACCAAAATTAATATCAAAAGTGATAATGCTTCACTGTAAGTGTAGATAGCTGAAATTAAGGTAAGGAATTTAAATGTATATAATTTAGTAAACAGAAAATAGGAGTAAAATGAATTGTACGCCAATTATATTATTTCAGTCACAAATAAAAGGAATTATATAGCGACAAGGAGTATTTTGCTGAACAATGCTAGTTATGCTTATTTTTGTATTCAAACCAAAATTAGTAAATGGTGCTGAAGCAGTGAATAAATTAATGATAGTAATAATGACAGTGTAACAAATAACAACTGTGGTTGAGGAAATATTTAAGGCTTCAGGAGTAAGATGGATGTTAAATTTTTAAATGGAAAGATTCATTGCAAAATAAGAAATTAAGGTAGAGCAAAACAATTTGCAGAAAGCTTTAACACTTGTGCTTTAATGACCTAAAGCAAAAGGTTTGAAAACCATACTTCAATAACTTTCAAGTGACTAAAAAATATAAACAATGTATCTTCAACACATTAGGTCACCGTGTATCAAAAAGTGCAGAAACTATGATACAGAAGAACACACTAAGTAAAGAATTGATTCAACAATAGTTTGTGAGTACTCAAAACAATAATGTAACATTCATTAAGGTGTAAATTTATAAAAATACAGTTGTAAGGTCTGTTGTTAAATATTCACATCATTTGGTAAGCTATGGTATGTCTACCATTTCTATAGTGCATTTTAGGGTAGGAACGTAAATCTAATGCAGAAAGCGATTAATGTGAAGTAAACATAGAACCGAAATAGACATAAAAATGAAACCACAAAAGGAAATTAAAACCATTAAGTGGTGGGTAGGCGGTATGATAAAAGTATCAAATATTTATTAAATGGAAACAGTGCAAATAAATGCCACCATAGCAGATGCCAAAATGCTGGCAACTGAAAAAATTCATTGAAACATTTTGCATTAAAGATTTAATGTAAATAATATTACTACAAACACTTCAACGGGGATTACAAAAATAATATAACAGTAACATGAGCACATGTCTTATATTTCGTAAGTTAGCAATTTTCGCTAGAGGCCAAGGACACTACTCTGAAGAAGTTCTGATATGATATAAAGATCCCTTTATAAAATCTAATAGATCAAAACCTTGTAGTACTTAAAGCAATAGAAATTAACCATAAGATAAGTATACAAGTAAAATTTCTGGAAAAGAGAACTCCGGATAACCATGTATAGAAATTAATACTCAAATGTTTTGCTGGAATTGCAACCAAAATTAAATTTGTTAAACCTTCCATCTTATTATCGTATTACTACATACTTCTGAGTTTAAAAATAAAAAAGCATGAGGATGAAACAGGTAAGAGGGAGGGGGATACAAACCATATATACAATAAATTAAAAACTATTCTCACGTTTAGTGGTGGAATGTTGGAGAGAGGTATGGGATCAAACCTTACCCCTCAAAAAAATAGTTTGAGGGAGATCGGTGCCTTCACCAAATATCATATTATAGAGGAAATGAGAGTACTGGGATCGAAACTATGTTTCTGGCGCTAAAATGATGCAGGGACTGGCATATCCACCAAATGTCACAGTTTAATTTGTGACTAGGAGGGCATAGGCACAGAATTAGATGGGAGAGCAAAAAGGGCAAATGACATGCCATGTAGTTTATTAAATAGGATAGAATATTACAAGTTTAGGGTCAATAACTGTAAGGGAAAAATCTAACTGTGAAAGCGATTATGACAAATGCTAGTCTTGTCGTAGCTAAGGTAGATTAACAGTTTGAGATTACATGATGCAGATGTCTTACCCTTAGGAGATGTCACCATGATACAGGCGCAGTTACACGGGGTTCAACAACGGTCTTGGTGGCATCTTGGCTAGCACATGGTGGCAGGAAAGTTCCTTGCAAGTCAGGAGTCCCAGAGAGAAGAGAGCAGAGCCACGCAAGTTATCTATGCTACATCTTATGTAGTCTTGCAGTTGCCTATGGAACAGTGCTACATCATGACACAGGTTAACCATATATGGTAAACCAACACCCAATTAAAGTATCATGTGCCTATGTGACAGTGCCAACTTCAGCATGATTCTGCTTGTTACTAAGCGGAAAATAGTGTCACTGTAAAGTCCCATGTAAGTCATCAACAGAAGAAGTAAACCAGAAAGTTCCATTTAGTAATGTCCTAACTCAAAGTTTAAACTGTAAAATATCAAAGCTCGAAATAATTTAGACTCTTAATAAGTTCTAATAAATATTTAAGTTTACGTAATTTAGTATACTTCCCAAAAGCATATTACATACCTAAATAAAAATAAACATACCTGTTTATTCTGTACCACTCTCATCTGATGACATATCTAAATCATCGGCATCATCAAATCTTCATCGCATCTCATATGCTCCGTGGAGCCATCCATTGCATTTGAAATACCAGTCTTCTTGAAGCTCTTTGTGATGCTTTCTTGTTTGATGAGATTCCACGCACGTTTTATCCACTGACACACTTGTTCAATGGAAGGCCGTTTAATGTTACCAACTCTCCTAAGAGGCAGTCAACCAGATGCCATCCAATCCCATAAAATTGGTGCAGGTGACCTTTAAATGGCTTGTTAATTGATACATCCAGAGGTAGCACTAACGTAAATCTGCCAGGAATTATCGCTGGAACTGTGTTCAGTCGCAACATTTGTTCTTTTATTGGTTCTGCTAAATGGCCCCAAAAACTGTCCAAAACAAGCAGGGCTTTCTTCCTTTGCAGAGCTCTAGGGTGTTGATCCCATGCAATTTTCAGCCATTACTTCATGGGGTCAGCTGACATCCATCTTTTTTTATGCATTCTCACTGTTATATTAGACAGAATATCACACTTTGGCATATTTTTTCTCATTAAAAGGCAGCTTTTTTCCATCTGCTAGCATTGCTAGCATCATCGTGCAGTGAATTTTCTTCTGCACTCATTTTTTTAATTAAAACACTAGAAGCACCCATTACATCCACTGTCATATTTCGTAGCTTGTCAAAAAATACCAATATCTGGTCTGCATTCCCTATTTGTGATAGCAGAAATTCATCCACTGTGTGGAACATGTGTGCTCTAATGACCACTTAAAGGTCAGGTATGTGACATGTCGGGTACCTTTACGGGAGGATGGGTGTTCAGGAATTCTAACAAATGAAGCTTCTGAATATGTCCAAAATTTTTCACAAAAATTGCAATGAAAATTACTTTTGTTTTTGAAAACCTTCTAATATCATGGGGGGGGGAGAAATTATGCGAGTAAATATGGTATAATGCCAAAAAGACTGTATACTTAACACAGAATTTTCACATGATTCCTATGTGACAACAAACACCTGTAGGGAAATGAGATGGCGGTTTATAGAAAGATTCCCTGCTCTATATGCACCTCACAGAGAAACTATTGAAGATCGAATTTAGGTAGATGCTGCTTTATGTTTAACTGCCCCACGTATGGGAGCCAATTTGAAGATGGAATGTTCTTCAACTTTTGTTATGTAATAAAAATACGTAAATTATTTTATCTGCCCCGCAATTGGGAGTCAACTTGTAGTAGTTGTTTTCTTCTACTGTTGAAGTTTTACTACTGTTGTTGTTGTTGTTGTTAGCCACGCGCTTGGAAGCCAATTTGAAGATGATTTTGCTGCTGTTGTTGCATAATATATATTTATGTAAACTTGAAGAATTGTTTTATGTAATAATAGTTGCTTTGTAGTTTGTAACACGCTTTGGGTGTCGGTTTGAATTTGATGCTTACGTAATATTACTGTTTGAATTTGCCTCGGCTGCGTCAGTCTTACTTTAGAGTAATGTATCTTGGGTAGGGTGCGGTATGACAATTATTGTAGACATCACAGAATTAAACTTTTAAATTAACTTCTTTTATTTAAATTCTTGCACATATTTATACAGCACTACGCTTTTTAAAGAACTGTGAGAAACTTCTATACATTCACTTAGCGCGTATATCTGTTTTTACTATTCCCCCGTAGAGAACACATTTTTCCATCTGTACTCTATCAAGTCTCGCCAGCAACTGAGTAACCTCAACGGTCAAAACCCATAGCTTCGGTATTGCAAGTCTCTGATTGGCTAATTCTAGTCCAATAGAATTTCTGTATTTAACTTAAAACCTTTTTTGCTGTTGATTGGCTAATTTAAAACTGTTACAAAATTTACGTCATCGTCGCTATAATCATGACCAGTACATTTTCAAACTATAAACATATTATTGCTACAATTACCTCATTATTACTCATTGTTAGCAACTTAAAACTTATTATTGTCACAGTTCTTGCATTATAAGAGTATGTACATAATGTATTCACATAACATTATTAAAATATGTTTACAATAAAAATAAGCATTTGCAATGACTGTTACATACGATTTAAATAATTATTTGCATATTGTTTCAAGGCGGGTTGTTGTTGAATTTACTTTTTATAAAATACAATTGAAATTATTCAGGTACTAAAATACTGCCTCAAATTGCCCCCTTTTAGAAATATTTAAAATTTACTCTTTTTGTTTTGTTCTTTTAAATTTTTAAATATTTTCTAAAAGCTCCTGAAAGAAAGAAACATAACTTTTATTATTGCACTTCCTATCTTTCACTGTCACTTTCTTACTTTTATACTTTTTCTTTAACACTGGTTTTTCACTACACTCGTATATAGCTGAACACTTTATATACTTGTTTGACACTTTCCAAGGTTAATGACCTGGTATAAGATTAATGATCTGAGCGAAGTTTGCTCATTCACCATCACATTCACTATTAAGAATTTAATATGCTATACATTTTACATAAAATTAGATACATTTACACTTGTTACCCTTTCTTTACAATTTGTTTCTTAAACATTTTTAATATTTCTTACAAATTCTAACTTACAATATAAAAATAGTTGCTACTCAATTTTTCTTACTAAAAATGGATTTTTATTACTTCTCTTTGTTATAGACAATTTTTTCCTTTTTATGTTCCAGATATATTATTTTGTTTTTCTCTTGTGCCATACATAACCTGCATACTTTACTTTGCTTTTCTTTTTGTTCAACACATAACCTAAATACTTTACTTTCTTTTTCTTATGCCAAAGACTTTTTAAGGCTGGTTCACAACCACCCGGTAACGGTAACCAGAACGGAAACGAGAACGGGAAGCAAGAAATTTTGATTCACAACAGCCCGGTAACGAGAACGGGAATGCATATCGATCACAAAGTGAAAGTCGATTTTGCGCATTGAGATTTCATTTGTTTTTAACTGACCAATGACTTTTTTCACCTACTTCCAATTTAGCCAAGCCAACGTCAAAATTCGATAGAGTAAACATTATCTAAATGCATATTCATTACATTTCCGATCCCTCTACTTATGCCAAACTTTCATTCATTTATTTAATGGCATACATTAAAATTGTTTATTCTTTTTTCATTTCCACCGGATTTAGCTGTTCTTTGTAGCTTTTGCCATTGTTTTTTAGGTAATAGCCAGTTTTTAGTTGCATATAAACAAACTACAAATGATCCCTTCACCAGAGGAACCAACGTTGATTAGATTTGCGGGTGTCGGATTGAGGTTAGGAAGCACATTTACTACTAATTCCTACCAGTTTCATGTTTCCAGCTTGCGACTACAGAGAGCACTAGTGGCTGTTTCATGTCACGGCCGCTTAGAATAACCTCTAGAGTGAAGAGTCTAATATGCACAATAGGGATCTAATATGCCGTGCCCGGGAACGAGAACGAGAAAGTTAAAAGTTGGGCAACTCTTCTTCCCGTTCCCGGGGCCCGGGAAGGCTTCCCGTCGGTTGTGGACACTCCCATTTGAATACATGTATTTCAACTTTCCCGTTCTCGTTCTCGTTACCGTTCTCGTTGGTTGTGAACCAGCCTTTAGCCTTGCCCTAGTTTTATGTTGCACAGTTGTGTTTGACATCAAATTTGGTACATGTACATGTGTCATCATTCATGTTGTGTGTTTTAGAAGCTGATGCTATAGAAAAAACAGTAGCGCCTTTTGTTTTGTTAGTTAACAAAGGTGATACATTTCTCTCTGTACTTGCATTACTGACATGCATTTGGTTAGCATTTACAGAACTAGTTACATCTGTATTTATCTTTGGTACTGTTACATCTATTTGTATTTGCACAATGTTTACATTTGTGTTTTCTACTTCTTCATTTTCCTGACTAGTTTCTTGTACTTTATTTAACTCTGTTTTCAGCTCTGTATTAGCTTCATTGAACTTATTATTAGTTTCCTTTCCCAGTTCTGTACTAGTTTCATTTGATTTACTATTAGTTTCCTTTCTCAGCTCTGTATTAGTTTCAGTTAGTTTATTACATGTGTCTGTATTAGTTTCAGTTACTTTACTATTTAACTCTTTACTGGTTTCAGTTAACTTATTACTTAACTCCACTTTCATCTCACCTATCAAATTATTAATTTCAGTTATCTTACCACTTAACCCTACTTTCAGCTCTTTTCGGTGAACTTTAATATCTTTTATGATCTCTACTTTCCATTCATCTATTTTATTACATAACCCTACTTTCATTTCTTTTAGGTGATCTTTAAAATCTTTTATGGATCTCTGCATTTCTTTCTTTTAACTTATCAGTTACTGCTTTTAGAAGCCACATACATTGTTGTTTTGAGAAGTTTAGTTGCTCTTGTTGGCTAGGTGTGTAAGGGATAGCATCTGTTTGTTTTGTTCCTTGCACTAACATGTGTAAAGGTGATTGACCTTGCATACTACTGCTATCTGATTGACCTTGCATACTACTGCTATCTCTTTTTACGTCTACTTCTGAATTTTCAGATAATTGCTCTTCTATATCTAACCTATCAGTTTTCTGTAGCTCTGATTGTAAATCTACATTACAATCTGTAATGTCTGACCTAACCTCAACTATTTCCATACTTTCATTGTTTACAGTTTCCATCTTACTTTGTATATTTGCCTTTGAATTGCTTAATTTTAGTTTTCCATTTCTTAATAACATGAATTTTGCTCAAAAATAACAATATATATTTTAAACTTGACAATAATTACAATATAAAAATGGAAATTTCTGACCTTTTGTTCAGGCTGTTATTAAATTTTTATACTCAGTATTTCCGCGCAGATTGTTGTTGAGATGTTAACCATGTGCCCCTTACTCCTGAAGAATTATTGCTGTCCTTGGATTCTGTTGACGATCTTGAAATTCTAAGATGTAGTCTCGTTTCGTTGATTCTGGTCATTTTGTTTTCGTCAATCTTTTCTTCTCTGACGTCACAAATTCTTGTAGTTTTCGAAGCCCCTCAGTTGGTCGCCAATTTGAAGATCGTATTTAGGTAGATGCTGCTTTATGTTTAACTGCCCCATGTATGGGAGCCAATTTGAAGATGGAATGTTCTTCAACTTTTGTTATGTAATAAAAATACGTAAATTATTTTATCTGCCCCGCAATTGGGAGTCAACTTGTAGTAGTTGTTTTCTTCTACTGTTGAAGTTTTACTACTACTGTTGTTGTTGTTGTTGTTGTTAGCCACATGCTTGGAAGCCAACTTGAAGATGATTTTGCTGCTGTTGTTGCATAATATATATTTACGTAAACTTGAAGAATTGTTTTATGTAATAATAGTTGCTTTGTAGTTTGTAACACGCTTTGGGTGTCGGTTTGAATTTGATGCTTACGTAATATTACTGTTTGAATTTGCCTCGGCTGCATCAGTCTTACTTTAGAGTCATGTATCTTGGGTAGGGCGCGGTATGACTATTATTGTAGACATCACAGAATTAAACTTTTAAATTAACTTCTTTTATTTAAATTCTTGCACATATTTATACAGCGCTACACTTTTTAAAGAACTGTGAGAAACTTTCATACATTCACTTAGCGCATATATCTGTTTTTACTATTCCCCCGTAGAGAACACATTTTTCCATCTGTACTCTATCAAGTCTCGCCAGCAACTGAGTAACCTCAACGGTCAAAACCCATAGCTTCGGTATTGCAATTGTCGGATTGGCTAATTCTAGTCCAATAGAATTTCTGTATTTAACTTAAAACTTTTTTTTGCTGTTGATTGGATAATTTAAAGCTGTTATGAAATTTACGTCATCGCTGTAATCATGACCAGTACATTTTCAAACTATAAACATATTATTGCTACAATTACCTCATTATTACTCATTGTTAGCAACTTAAAACTTATTATTGTCACAGCTCTTGCATTATAAGAGTATGTACATAATGTATTCACATAACATTATTAAAATATGTTTACAATAAAAATAAGCATTTGCAATGACTGTTACATACAATTTAAATAATTATTACATACATATTGTTTCAAGGCGGGCTGTTATTGAATTTACTTTTTATAAAATACAATTGAACTATTCAGGTATTAAAATACTGCTTCACTATTCATAATCTTGTGAATAGATGTGGGGAAATGGGATCTATTCTTGACAAGAAACCAAAGGTAAATTCCCATATTCTTACAGAGGAAAAACTTTAGCATTAGAGTAAAGTTAGGGCAAAGTCAAAAGAAATCTCTGAGAAATTTTGCACAGAAATCAGGAATTTTGGAAACATCAGTTTCGAATGTCAATAAACTTTTAAAATTAAAACCCCATAAGGTAACTAATACAGGAATTGCAACCAATAATAATGTGAGTGGAGTTAATTTCTGTAAGTAGGTGTTGGGTAATGTTAATGACCACTCTCTTGACTCACATTTTAATCTTTTTGTTACTGGATGAATCATGGTTTTATTTGCATGGCCATGTAGTGATAAAAAAAATAAATACTGGAGTGCAGAAAGCCCTAATACTGTACACAAAATGCCACTGTATGGCTAAAAAATTGGCATTTGGTGTGTTGTGAGTACTTACAGGACCCTTTTTTGTTTTGTTTTGTAAGATACACTGCATGACAGAAGTACAGGGATAACATAATCACACCATTCCTGGAAGAATAGTGTGTGACATTGAATATACAGAGGCATATTTTCAACAGGATTCTGCTACAGTGTATACAGCTGTTCTCTCTTTAAAATTGAAAATTTTTATGATAGTCACCACTAGGGAATTATGGCCACTGCGGTCTCCAGATCATACTGTATGTGATTTCTATTTATGGAGGAGTTTAAAAAATAAAGTGTATCAGAATAAACTCGTATGCTGGAAGAACTGAAATACAATATAAGAAGAGAAATTCCTACAATTTCAAAAGAAGAATGAATGAGTGTTAATGCAAATTTTCTTAAATTGTGTGAGAGATTTATGGCAGCACAAGAACATCATTTCCAACAATAATGATGAAGGTATGTGGTTATTTTGGTTATAATTTGCATGAGAAATCTGTGTGCTTGAATTTAAGGGGCTATGAATATCTGAGACTTTGATGGAAAACAGCATGCTTCACGTTGCCAAGCAAATTCCTCCTAGACCGTCCATGCATCCAAGTGAAGGCTCTGTAGCACATAATACCATAACATATCTTGGGTATGTACTTTCAACATTGTAGCAAAGTATTAAATGTAGCAGAAATTGATTGATACAGAACTTCAATTGGGGCCACTTAGGAAGGAAGTGAAGAGAACAAAAACATATACATCAGCTGCTGTTCAAACATATACATACTTCATTAAGACCAGTCTGAAGCAGTATGGTTTGATTAGTAAAATAAATTAAGATCATAGGGAGAATAAATATCAGTAATAGCGAGGATAGTATTAAATAAAACTGGCAAGCGAATGTTACTGTAAGTTGAAATAAGGGTTGAGAGGCAGTGCCTTCAGCGGCCGGAAACGGGTGATTGTTCCCTCTATTGTTAAGCATCCCGTTAGGTTGCTGGGAACGCAGGCTAGAAGAAAAGGGTCAATGTTCACCAAAAGCCAGATAGCCTTAGGCCTCCAATGAAAGAAGCTAGGAATCAGGTGATAGTGGAATGAGGAGATATAGAATGTTTGAAACAGAGAAACAGAAGATTTTAGAATACTCACTTGGTC
The DNA here is from genome assembly GCA_030765065.1 of Deroplatys truncata. Taxonomy (NCBI): domain Eukaryota; kingdom Metazoa; phylum Arthropoda; class Insecta; order Mantodea; family Mantidae; genus Deroplatys; species Deroplatys truncata. Next base: position 152,801,387 of record CM060990.1, read on the forward strand.
GTGAGATTTGAGAATGAACACTTCGTCGTGAGATTTTGGAAGACACACTTGGTTGTAGTAAGTCTGGGGATATGCTTGTCAGAAAAGTTTAGAAGGCAGTGGATAGACGTGATGATAAAAAGTGTAACAAATAGGAAAAGCGCGTGTGTGTCGAAGAAATAGCAGGGATCAAATGTTAAAACGGTGACGGTAAATAAACGAGCAGAAAAACCAACAGTCGTGTTCACCACTAACCCGAGATCCAAGGTCCATGCAAAGAACCCTGAGCTAGTACAAACCCGGGACCTTTCCTAAAAATCCTGTACCGTAAAACAACCAGAAGTTCTGCCGCAAATTGCCGCCCTTAACGTGGTGCCAGAAGAAATACCATCACAAGTCTTACAGTATTTTAACTATTCCAACAATTTCATGTGTAAAGCTTTCTTTTCTGTTAAAAGATTAAAAGGTTACCACAAATTCTAATACACGCCACTTCCTAAACTGACATATCTTCTATTAAACTTGAATCAAATAAATAATGGGAATAGCTGCCAAGTGAATACTTTTGAAACTGAACAGAAATTTGGAATACAATTCATTATTATTGCAGATGTTTCAACTGATGGCATTCTAAATGTTGATTTTATAGTGCTTGATACATAAATTTAATACATTTAGAGTTAAATATGAATATAAAAACTGATGTATAGTACACAATTTTCTGTACCCATTTTATGTTTCTGTACACCCATTTTCTATCCATGTTACATTATTTACAATAAATGTTTGCCTTGAAATTATACCAAACTAAGCAATAGCAGCTTAGTGACATAAAAAAATGCATAAACAACTCGACGTTATATCATAAGGTGTAGTAATGAACTGATATAAAGGAAAAGAAAAAATAAGAATTGTAAGCTTTTTTAACATGCTCTATCACATGATTTTTTTATGTTTGGGAAAAATTTAAACATATAGGATATATTTTAAAAATGGCTGACACTATGAAAAAATTTAAGAAATTCTGCTGTACACTTTCCTTGCATTAAGTTTTTGTGTGCCTTTTATTGTTTCCCAGTTGTACAAAATTCAGTCAAAATGAAGGCCGTTTACAGAAAGTGCAAGATGTTATTTTGCATGTCAATATATAGGTATAATGTATTACTCAAGAACATTAGAGCTACTTTTAACAAAATAAGTATGAACAAACAAATTTCCATGTAAAGGTTAGTTTAAGGGGGAGTTTTTGTGGCAATTATAACAATGTAACAAAAACATCTCTTTCTTTAAAAATTCCTTTCTTGGGTTCCAAGGACATCAAAACATGTATTTATGGTGAAAATTGATAGCAACATTTTTATTGGAATACAGTTAATTCTTTTACGTGTCACAGATAAGTGATAAAGTAAAACAGAAAAAGAACTTAAAATTTAATGAAGGAATTGCCTGGGAAATAAAAACACTTCTATGTAAGAAAATCTTAACTGAATATGCATATTTGATTGGGGGCCTGTATTATGATCTCCAGTTAAAGTTCCGGTTAGAAATTAACTGGAAGTCAGGGTAAATTTTCATATTAAGGCCTTCGGTTAACACCTGACCAGGAGTTTTTCTCAGTGATGAACTAACTGCCACCTCGGTTAGTGGTTAAGGCTGGTTCACAACCAATGAGAATGGTAACCAGAATGAGAACGACAAAGTTGAAATACATGTATTCAAATGGGAGTGTTCATAATCGATGGGAAGCCTTCCGGGCCCTGGGAACGGGAAAGAAGAGTTGCCCAACTTTTAACGTTCTCGTTCCCAGGCACAGCATATTGTGCATATTAGACTCTTCACTCTAGAGATTATTCTAGGCGGCTGTGACATGAAACAGCCGCTAGTGCACTCCATAGTCGCAAGTTGGAAACTGGAAGAAATTAATAGTAAATGTGCTTCCTAACCTCATCCTAACACCCGCAAATCCAGTGAGCATTAGTTCCTCTGGTGAAAGGGTCATTTGTAGTTTATGTATATACAACTCAAAACTGGCTATTACATCAAAAACAAGGGCAAAAGCTACAAAGAACAGCAAAAACCGGTGGAAATTAAAAAAGAACAATAAATAACTTTAATGTATGCCATTAATTAAAGGAATTAAAGTTTGGCACAACTAGAGGGATCAGAAGTGTAATTGATATGCATTTAGATAATGTTTACTCTATCGAAATTTGACATTTGCTAACACATTATTGTTGGCTAAAGTAGGTGAAAAAATATCATTGGTCAGTTAAAAACAAATGAAATCCCAATGCGCAAAATCAACATGCATTCCCATTCTCGTTACCGGGCTGTTGTGAACCAATAACTTGCATGGTGTATTGCTTCCCGTTCTCGGGTGGTTGTGAACTAGCCTTTAGGGTACTAACTTGGAGGTAACCATACAAAAATGGCATACCTTTGGCCTCGATTGATAGTCGATAGCAATTCTAAGGCAAAATATTAGAGCAATATTTATATAATGGAACGAAATCCAAAATAAATAGATTTGCGATAGAGGAACTTCAGGTTTGTGACGAGGGTGAATTTTGTAAACATTTTTATATTGACGAAAGTTGCACTGGTTCCTTTAAGTTCTATTATATTTCTGCTGCATAATACTTCCAGCATTATTCTTAGACATAGTTTCTTTGTTTAACGAGGATGACCTTAATGTTTGCTTAAATATATAATGTAACTCATATAACCCAAAACTCGTGCGTCTAACATATTTTGCTAGTAACCTTTATGAAATAACAGCAAAACTTAACCTTACATTCCAAAAGGTCCTATTTTCCTACTAACCTATAGGAAGCTGAAAACAAAAACCCAAATAAGCTAATGCTCCGAAATCACCCAACATATTTCCACACTAGTCTACAAGAGTATATTAACAGTGAAATCCTAGGTACTTAACATAGGTTTTCCATTTTTTATTTGTTGGGTTTTTCTCTCTAAATGTAGGCATTTGTTAATAACTCCATTCACAGTACACAGTGTGTGTAATTTTCTGAAATGTTTTAATCTTGCAAAAGCCTTAGATTATTCTTTTTGTGGCGATACCTAGGTGAATGCTCAGGCATTATTTATATAATAGGAATAAGATCTTAGCAACATAAATTCAAAGAGAGGGATGAGGAAGTTGGGAAATGATTCAGGTTAACGAAAATTGCACTATGGCTTTATTTCTATCATACTTATGCTGTGTAGTAATTTGTAGCACCATCAGCACCTGTTCCTGAGTTTATGCTTTTTCTTTTAACTCAAGACACTTGAAATTGTTTCTTAACTGTAACCATCACAAAATCAATGTAGTGGAGTAAGCCTTACTGCTAATACCTCCATGCCATCAAGCACCTGGCAGAAATAAAATAAGTACGATACTAATGCACATCAGGTAAACTATTTCACTCCTGCTCTAATCAGTTTCGAATGTTTTAACAGCAACACTTATATAATACATGTTAGAACCAAGAGAGATTCCAGTATTCTCCGCTACCAACACATTCTTATATTATATGCAAAATCTATTTTTTTCAATTAACCTAATGAGAGTGAAATCCCACATAACCTATTACTCCGAAAAGCTGTAACTTATCTTCAAGCTATACATGTATAGCTATCCTATTTTACACTACCTCCATGAACTATATTAATGGCAAATTATTATTTTTTAAACATATTGAAACACACTTAACCTATTCCAATTAGAACTAAACTAACAGCATAACCCTTAGAAATGCGCCGCAACCTAACCTATACAAATGGTAATATTAACAAGTATGCTTTATTACATTCCTGATTGCATCCAGCTGTCAGAAATGGTCCATAATAGTCACGAAATACCTCAAACTAATTTAATAGAAGCTTTAGATTTTATTTTACACAGAAATCAGATGGCAAACTCAAGAAAATTACAGGAAAAAGCTTATTTTAAACATATAATGTAAGAAGCTTCCACCTGGGTAGCATGAAATTGTATACAAAAATGTTGCCAACTAAACCAAATGAACAAACTCCACATTAACTATACTACAGTTACCTTGCGTTCATAATACGAGGCACTTTGGTTAACCAACAGGTAGCAATAACTACAAGTAAGAAAGCAACTGTGCACAGTTTGTTCAAACAAAAGCTTGGTAGTATAACAAGCTTAACTGACAGTGCAAGAGTTGCTCTTATCGGTAGGTTGTTGATATAAATAACAAACAAATTTAGTCAGACCTTGGATATATACAGTTCCAGAATAGATAATATACCTAGTCTTACCATAAATACTGTCCCAACTTTTGAGGGTGTGTGTACTTCTGCCCATTCAAGGTTGCGACTGCAACAGCAGTTTGATGAAGTGTCAGCCATTGTTGGATGAGCTGGAGAAGTGTAAAGTTGTCAGTTTTAGGTTTTCAAGATGGAATGGGGGGACTACGAAAATTGTGTGGCCGTGATAGCATTGTACAAGGTAGGCAAATCAACGGGGGAGATTTTCAAAACCCTCCAGAAGCTCAAAATTACCAAGAAATTTGTTTACCGCACTATCCTGCGCTTTGTTGAGACTGGAACTGTGAAAGATAGCCCACAGCAAGGAAGACCACACACAGTACAAACACCAGAGCTTGTGAAATCCAGTAAGGAGACAGTCAGTTATGGCTCATGAGCTAAAGATATCGAAAATGTCTATGTCTCGCACATTAAGCAGTTACCTGAGACTCTATGATGCTTACAAACTACGCAAAGGACATCTCCTGACAAATGAACTGAAGCACCAGAGGCTCCTAAAATCAAAGCGCTTACTTAAGCGTTACGCAGCAAATGGGCACCATCAAATCCTTTTCACTGATAAAAAGATTTTCAGTGTTGAGGAGGCTTTCAATGCCCGAAATGACAGGATATATGCCAAATCCTCTAGGAAAGCTGGTGGAAAAGCTCCAATGGTCCAGAGGGGTCTTCATCCTGCATCAGTCATGGTGTGGTGGGGTGTGAGCTACGAGGGCACAATGGAGCTCCATTTTTGTGAAAAGGGGGTCAAAACATCAGCCAAAGTATACCAAGAGACAGTGCTTGAGGGTCTAGTCAAGAATCTCAACAACACCCTCTTCCATGGACAGAACTGGAGTTTCCAGCAGGACTCAGCCCCAGCGCACAAGGCACGGACAACCCAGCAGTGGCGGGAGGCAAATGTTCCAGACTTCATTTCCTCTTCCGATTGGCCTTCTGCAAGTCCGGATTTAAACCCTTTGGCCTACAAATTGAGGTCCAAGCTTCAGGAGATGACTTGCAAGAGGAGACATCCCAATATTGAAAGTTTAAAGCGGTCTCTTCGGAAGGCAGCTGCAGATTTTCCACGTGATGTGTTGCATAATTCAATTGATGAGTGGTCACAAAGACTTGGGCTGTGTGCATGCTAATGGTAGCCATTTTGAATAATTATTTGTGATTTTGATTCATAATGCATCCACATAATTCACATTATTAGAATATTCCACATAATTCATATTATTAGAATATTAAAATTTCTCTAACCATTTAGTGTCAATTTACTTAAAACTTTGGGACAGTATTTATGGTAAGACTAGGTATCATAGTAAACAAGTTCAAATGCATTTGAAAGATCCAATAGTAGAATAATTTTCTCTAAAAACACAAAAATGATAGATGTCAATGTTATTTGTCTCCAGGAAGTTCTTGTAAGGATTTTATTCATCTATTATAACATTTTTAATCAACTCTCAAGAATTTATTTCAAGGTGAGTCGAAATAAATTCAATACACATCACTGTTTCTAGCTTCTTTTCAAATATCAACTCTCAAGAAGTTATATTCGAGTAGGAAATGTTATAAAATTGACTTGTTCACTTTGAAGGGTACATACAAGTCATTCATATCTTTAAAAGTACGAGAGTGGATCGAAAAATAACGCACAATAATTTTTTTTTAGAAAAAAGTTTAATATTAAAACAACAACTACAAAAATAACAAATGAATTTAAACCTTTTGCCTACATTTCGGCATAGTCACTAAGTTTCTCAACACATTTCTCCCATTGTGATACCAGTTTCAACATGCCCTGTTCGTAGAAGTCCGTTTCCTTGGAGTATAGCCATCTGCGGACTGCTGATTTCACTTCCGCATCTGTCGCAAACCATTGGCCGGCCAGGAATTTCTTCATGGGACCAAACAGATGAAAGTCCGACGGTGCAAGGTCCGGAACTGTATGGTGGATGCTGGAGCACCTCCCAACCAAATTTGGTGATTTTCTGACAAACAGCAGCAGCAACATGGAGGCGAGCATTGTCATGAAGTTTGACATTGTCAGCATTCATGTTGTGGCGTTTGTCACGAAGGGCATGTCGCAACTTCACCAAAGTTTTCATGAAGGCTGCATCATTCACAGTGGTCCCGTGTTCTGTAATGTCCACAAATTTAACACCATGCATATCCCTAAATTCCGTCACGAGCACTTTCCTAGCAGATTGATTCACTTTGAATTTTTTCTTCACTGGGGAACCAGTATGTTTCCACTCCATACTTGCCAGCTTGATTTCGAACATGTAGTGTATGCCCACCACTCATCACCAGTGACGATTCCTTTCAGAAAGTCATGTCCTTCTGCGGTGTACCGTGTTACGTGATCCAAGATCATCATTCGCTGGTCCTTGTGGTTGTCTTGTCAGGTACTTAGGCACCCAGCGATCACTAACTTTACGAAATTTCAACGTGTCATGAACAATATCGTACGCTGCACCATAGGAAATGTTGAACTGTTGCGATAGAGTTCACAGTTGCACACGCCGGTCGTTCAAAGTTGCCGCCTCAATGCCTCTGACATTCTGCGGGGTTGCAGCTGTTACTGGCCTCCCGGAGCTTGGCGAATCACTAAGGTTCACACTGCCCTCTAGGAAGAATTCACACCATCTGGAGACATTGCTACGGTCCATGCAATCATCTCCATACACGCCATGCATGTCCCTGTGAATATCACTCGGTTTATGCCCTTTTGCCCACAAATATCAACCACGCCTCTCTGCTCTTCACACGTGGATGACAGCAACATGCGCGCCATCTTTGTTGCGTAGTTCACACTTCTCTCGCTAGAGCTGCACATGAAACAAAAAATACCCTCTGTAGTGAAAACTTCAAACTACATCTGTGTGAAATTGCAACATTCCAGCTGCAATACCAAGGCAGAAAAAAATTATTGTCCGTTACTTTTCGATCAGCCCTCGTATTTAAGATAATCTCAAAACACTAGTCAGAGTAATGACCAATTTGTGTATGAAAATATACATACACAATTTCCCCTGACAATGTTGATGTTATAGTACAGTTAGTAGAGTTCTGGCTTTCTATGCCTAAGTGTAAGAGTTTGATTATTGCTTAGATGAAGGTATTTAACTGTGTTTAAATGTAACAGTCTCATGAAGGTAGCTTTACAGGCATGTAAAATGGCTACAGCAGGTCAACTTTTCAGATACTGGTGATGTTTTTATAACCTTGGCAGTGGCCAGGATCATTAAATGAACTTAAGAAATTAACATAATAGTATCCAACAATGAGTTCTTCTCATTGGGAAATTAGGCACCCAAGCATTGGACTCCTTGGGACACACACTCTTATGCCTTCATGCAGTCAGTGCAATGCTTTCAGCACTAAAATATGTACACCGTAAGACAGATAAAATAAATGAACAACAGCCAGGAAGAGTAGATTTGGGAAAGATTGGAAGCCTTCACTGACGATGTGTTCAAAATACATGATTTAATACTGCCCTGCATTCATTTGCAAGTTATATGATAAACAGGAAGATTATTTTCAGATTGGTCACGTGTACTGATGGCTGAGCGGTGAGACACACATATAGCAATTCGAGCAATCATGGTTGAAATCGTTGTTGTTTTACTATTATTTATTTGTTTGTTTGTTTGTTTGTTTAAATGTAATGTTAAATATGTGGCAATGCTGTATGTTTTCCATGGACAAGATATCTTTCAATTTTAAGGCATTCATAAAACACAAACATAAATAACATGAATTAATTCTTTCCTTTTCCAAAATAAATGCTACATTAGTAAATATTCTAGTGCAACATTTAGTTTACTCAGTATTGGATGTGTAAATTTTCTGTCTCTATTATTGCTCTCTTCAGATCATGGCACTGGCATGATTGTGCATGTGCATCTTATAGCCTTGAGCTCTGTGTGATTTTGTCAGCAATCATACTGACTGCTGCTATGGCTGTGTGTACACAAAGATGAAGCCACAAGGAGAAATGTCCTTACATTAGTGAATGTTGCTAGTTAGTGTGTGTCTCAGGCAGCAACATCACTTGGAGTCCCTGTATCGGTGGCCACAAGGTGGATGCTGTTATCCAGGGAAGAGATAGTTCTCTATCAACCTGGTTCGGGTCACAAACGTTTGTACATGTGTCAGTAGGACACTGCACTTCTAGGAGAGGCACGCAGCAATCCCTTCCAGCATATGTATGCAATTATAATTAATTGTAATTTCTCTGGGTCAAACTATACAGTGTTCTCGTTTGCTATAGCAGAGCTGGTTGCTTGATCAGTTGTTGAGAAGTAGCATCTTACAGACAATCACAGGTTATTTTGCTTCACATTTGCAGAAGAAAATGTTAACCACTACTGGAATAGCATTATATTCAGATACTAGGTGATACTTTCATCTCCAAATTGGGGAAAACTAATTGTTTACCACCCCAGAAGAAAAGTGTTACAATGTAAAATACGTGGCACAAATGGATTGCCAAGGTTGCTTATCTGCGTTGAGTTGGGATTGGATGTCACAGGATGGTCTAGGTGTATTATGGCAGCTTGATGGCACATTAAATATATAGCAGTTTAAAGACATCCTCAATTACATCATGGTTTCTTCTGTGAGGAATAGACATCCCATTGGAATCATTGAATTTGGGCAGAATAACCATCCTGTCCACACAAGCCAGTAGGTTTCAAAATGGTTCTCACAAAGGTAAGATACTGTAATAATTGATTGGTCTTCTTGGTTACCAGTTTTGAATACTATTGAAAATGTGTGGGCAGAGGTGAAGAAATTGTTAAGAATTAAATTAGCCTGCAAGACAGCAAAAGACAAAAGAGGTTTTGTGGAAACAAATACAGTTTGCTTGAGAGGAAGTATACTGTCCTCAAAATTTGACCAGTCATTTGATTTCATCCATGCCCTGGAGAATGGGGGCAATAATAGAAGCAGAATTAAGTTAATTTACGTTTTAATTTGCTTTTTCATTTAGGAATATTTATTTATTTCATATTAGTATGAAAATGAAAACTAGAATGTATCAGTTTCTGTGTCTGAGCATAAATACTTTAAAGTCATATAAGCCTTTGCAATTGGAAATTATAATACACGTAATAAGCATTGCATTTGCAAACAAACAAATAAAAAAGTACGTATGTATTGTAATAAAAAGAAGCTAGAAACAGTGATGTGTATTGAATTTATTTAAAGGTGAGTCGAAATTGTAACACTAACATCACTTAAGTTTACTCACTTAACATGTTTCGGGAAACCGTTGTTCCCATCCTCAGAAGGTTAACTCGACTGGCCCGTGTTGTTGGTGTTTCCGTTTTTTGGACTGGATCCTGTGGTGGCATCTTGTGGTGGAGAAATGTACTTCCAGAGAGGATTTGGTGGCGGCAAATCAAAATTCATTAGATGTGTGTTGTGTTTTAGAATGGTGATCTTCTCCCATGCATCTAATTCGGCTGCAAATTTGGCTGGTTTGACTAATGTAATATTGGGTTTGATGTTGTGATTAGTGATCCAAAAATGGTGTGAAACTGCAGATTTGTCCATTTGTTTGTATTTAATACATCTCATGTGCTCCTTTAGCCTAGTTTCTAAGTTTCTTTTTGTCTTACCAATGTATACTTTATTGCAATCTGAACAATTGATTTTATAGATTCCAGCTTTTTTGTCTTGTGGAATGGGGTCTTTTAACTTGTTACAAAGTAATTTCTCTATGTTAAATTTGTTCTGTGGAGCTAGGCTGATGTTATGTTTCATGAAAATCTTCTTAAATTTGTGAAATGTTCCTGGGTGGTATGTGAATTTCTTGAACTTTAGTTCTTTATCTTGCTGGCTGAGATTAGTTGTGTTTCTGATGTGCATCTGTCGTTTGAATTTTGCAATTTTTTTGTCAATAGTTGTTTTGTTGTACCCATTATGTATTGCTGTGTCTACTATATGCTGGTATTCTAACTGGTATTCTTTTTTATTTAAGGGGGGTATATACCAGTCTATGTGTTAGGCTGTTTAGTACTGCATGTTTGTGTGTGGTTGGATTGAAACTCTTATTTTTTATGTAATTAGTAGAGTGTGTTGGCTTCTTGTATATGCCAAAGGTTAGGTTCTTTTGTTCTCTGATGATTTTTAGGTCTAAAAATGGTAGCATGCCTTCTTTTTCTATTTCTATGGTGAATTTTATTGATTGGTTCTGTAGGTTTAGTAAGGCTAAGGAGTCTTGTATGAACCTATTAGGGACAACAGCGAAGATGTCGTCAACATATCTGTGCCAAACTTTAAACATGTATGGAAAGGAAGTTGTTATGTGTATTTCTAAGTAGCTCATAAATAAATCTGCCAAGAAGGGTGAAAGTGGGTTGCCCATGGTTAGACCAGTTGGTTGTTGATAGAACTTCTTATTGAAACTAAAACAATTTTGTCCAATGCATAAATTGGTAAGTTGTATGAGGTCTTCTATTTCTTCTTCAAGTAGGTTAGTCTGCTGTAGCCATTTCTTTAATTGACGCAGGAGTTGATCTGTAGGGACACTTGGAAATAGTGCAGTGACATCAAAGGAAACTAATCTGTCTTCTGGTTCGAGTTCCAGGGATTTTATCTTCTGTATTAAATCTTCTGAATTCATTATGTTTTTGCTGTTGAATTTTGGTAGTGAAGAGAATCTCTGTACTAACCATTTTGCCAGTTTGTAGGTAGGAGAATCAATATTGCTGACGATTGGTCTCATCTTATTACCCGGTTTGTGTATTTTAGGTAGAGCATACATTCTTGGTAAAATGGGGTGGTCTGGTTTTAATCTAGATTTATCAGTGTCTGTTATAGTTTTGCTTTCCTGGATGGTTTGATTGAAGGCTTTTAAATGTGATTTTAATGGGTGTTCTTGAATTTGTATGTAATTTTCTTGTTGCAGCATATTTTCTACTCTGGTAATATAATCATCTTTTTGAAGTACAACTAGTTTATTTCCCTTGTCAGCTTTTGTGTATACTACTGGTTTTGATTTTAATGTTTTGATCACATGTTTGGTTGGGAAATTGTTATGTTTATCTGCTTGTATTTCTTGGAGAACTATTTCACATTCTTTTTTTATAGTGGTTTTACTATTTTCATTTAGGTTGTAAGTAGCAATCTCAATGTCTGCGACTATTTCATCGGTTGTTTTTGTGTAGCCAACACATGTTTTTAGGCCAAGGTTTAATACCGATAATTCTGCTTTGGTGAAAGTTACATTTGAAAGATTAATTACGTCAGAGTATGGCGTCGTTTTTTCATTTTTTAGGTTAGGTTTATATGAATGTTGCTTCCGGCGTAGTATGTCTAGTTTTTTCTTTAATTTCAGCGTTTTTGTTTTCATCCTGTAGCTAAGAATAGTGAGGAATTTTGATTGCATGTTTTGCCAAAGTGGATAGCCGAGTGTGTCCGTTAATTTAAGGTGAAGAGCATATAATTCCAGTTCCAATTTTTGTAATTTTGCGTAGTGGTTGTTTCTCTCAATTATTATTACTTTTTTATCGGCTGATGTTTGGTGTTTGCTGTTTTTGTCGTATTTTACAATCCTCCTTACAAACTTTGGTGTGACTTTGCTTTGTATGCATAGGTTTAAAAAACGGATGTCCACAAATGTGTTTTTTCTTTTTTCTTCAATTTTTTGGTATCTTTTGATGTCACTTTTTATTCCACTGAAATCTGTATTGAAATTTAGGGTTTCTAATCTTACCTTGTTTTTTGCCATGACTTGCATATTTTCCACTTGGTGGCCGTGTTGTTGGTGGAAACACCAACAACACGGGCCAGTCGAGTTAACCTTCTGAGGATGGGAACAACGGTTTCCCGAAACATGTTAAGTGAGTAAACTTAAGTGATGTTAGTGTTACAATTTCGACTCACCTTTAAATAAATAAAAAAGTACTTGTGGATGCAATACAAACATCCATAGCCCTCATTGCTAAGTACCAGCTTATAACTGCACAGCGATCAGCGCACATTTAGCAGTGCAGACTCAATATGAGTGGTGATAATAGAATGAAGCTAAAGGCCCACATCCCAATACACACCAGTGGGAATCAACTGTGGAACCAACTTATACAAATATACGTTTATGGTAAAAAAGTATACTTAATTGCCTCAACAAATGATTAAGTTGCATACAGTAATTGTAAATCGGAAGCCAAGTTTTTATATACTTAATTTCTAATGCTCATGATTGATATTTAGACTTCTGTAGAATACAGGAATCTTTCTTCAACTACATCAAAGTGAATTAAATGTTAGGTAGATGTTCTGCAGTAATTAATTAGCTTGTACCATAACTCCCACTCCTGATAGAGGTGGCTAGGTAATTTCTGTTAATTGTATTTTCTTATCTGAGCTTGTCATATTTATTTAGCTAATGTTAGTAAGCCTGTAATCTTGGATTAATTAAAACAGAATGCTGTGGTTTATATTTAACTACTGCTGTGACAGGTTATCAATTGTACAAACTGCCCATTCTCTTCTTTCACTTAAGTTCTTAGTCCTAATACAATGTCCAATCAGCTTAGTAAATGTCTTCCCTAAATTTACAAGCCTGCTCAAAACACTATCTTTCAGTGGAATATTTCCAATTCCAATTTTACAGGACATTTATATTAGCTGTAGAAATAAATTAAAAAATAAAAAGGTAGACAAGGAAACAAAAAATATCTGATTTTTCTGTAAGAAAGAAATATGCTGCTTTAACAGCTTTTTGTTGTAAATAACAAGATTCTATATCTCTTAAATGAAACTTATGAATGGATCCATTTAAGATGATATTTTTATATAATTTCGTGCACATAGTTATTTGACTAAAGGGTGACCATATCACTAGAAAAAGAGGACATTTTGATCACAAGCCAATAAAATCTTCAGGGAACACACTAAGGGTTTGTAAATTTTGCACACTGATGCACAATGACCACATGACACCTCAATACTGCCCAGTGATATGACGACATCCTTCGTGGACATTCAGGTTGTAGCATTTGTGCAGCAGGGTAGACCCCAAGCTGTTGTGCTGAGGAGTTGAGTTTAACACGCATGTCTCAGTATTGTAATTAAGTTTAAGAAAGTCATAATAGAAACATATAGATGAAAGCAGAGTATCATTTGCTTTATTTTTCTTTAAAGTTACACTCATTACTTGAAGCTGAGCTGTGATTTGTCCATTTCAATCTTTGGAAAGGGAGTTTGTGCAATTTTAATTAAAAAGTTTTTCCCAATCTCTTAAAAAAGGAAGACATTAATAGTAATTGATGAAAATATCCCAAGATATTTATTTGTCCTAAAAAAGAGGACATGTCGAGGAAAAAGAGGAGGCATGGTCACCCTACTGGATTTGACTAATGTTTTATGTTTTAATTGTTTTAAATGATAAAATGAACACCCCAGAAATATATATAAAACAAAACAAACAAACAAAAAAAAAAAAAAAAAGGGAAAAGGAATAACATTGAAGTGTAAAACTCATTGGCCTGTTTGATATGGTTTACTGAAAGAATCAATGAATCAATATTTCGTTCATTAAGTGTATCTCTCCCCCCCCTCTCCTCTCCGTCCTCCTCTGTAATGTTAAGGGTAAATATTGCCAATGGAATAACTAAAGCACATAACTGGTTTATTTAAGTTTCAATTGCTTTCTAGTTGAAATGGAATAAAAACTACTGAGAATAATATTCAACTGGTCAACTGTGATGAATGTTACTTTGACAATCATAGAGAAATTGATTGGTTTCTTCTGAAAATTGCAATAATTTGGCTGAAAAGTACCTACCATCACAGTCATACTTTACTACCATAGCTCCTCAATTAGTTTTTGTTCCATTTCAGCCACAATTTTCTTCTCCTTAAGCTCCAGAATGCTATCTTTTGTGTCTGAACCCCTTAGTAGGTATTTGTTTTAGTGATAAAATTACAGCAATTTTTTTTAAAGAGATTATGAAATTTTAAAATATCTTTTTGTTAAATAGTGTCATTTGGCAAATGTCTTATTCACTGTTTTGCGTGTAACCAAAGGAAAACTGATATGAATATTATGTCTTAGTGCCATTTTAGTGAGCCATATTCTGGAGTAAGAATCCTACAATGGATTCTATATGACAAATAATTGTTTTCTTTTCCATTTGCCAGCTTGTGCAACGCAGCTAACCTGTCTTCTGCTTGCATCTACTCTACTGGTGGGTGTTAGTTTTCTCTTCTCTGTCATTTAGTGGTAGATGTTATTGTGGCTCAAACAATACAAAATAAGGTCATTTTGTTTGCCAATATCAGAGTGTGCTAAGATGTAGCCTTCAAAATTGTTTCCAACAATGAAGAAAAACTTATTCATATGTCCTGTATTTTAAAAGGAATCTTATCAGTGTAATATGTTTCAGATGTTTAAAGCCATGCATGCTGCATGACTCACACTGCTTTTTATCACACTTCTTTATCATGAACCTAAGCTGTCTTTGGCAAAGTATCTATATACAAGGTGTTAGAGAATTCAACCACATTAGTGTAAGGAATGGTAGAGAGTCCATTATAAGCAGTTGCAGATAGGATACTTATATTCTATGGAACAAAGGTTTGTAGTTATGCAGAACTTTTGAAGTGACAAGATATTACAAACTAGTCAATGGCATAGCAAAGAGTGTCCAAAGTTTAAATCTAAAACAGTCAATTCTGTTTCAAATAATTATAAGACATTGATTCTGACTGCTAAAACCTCACATTTCCAAAGTTATGTTACTTGCCGTTTCCATGCCACTGAGAGTTAAATCTTTTAGAGAACCAATCCCTTTGTCTGAAGTATTAATGTAGTGGTAAAGTAAACTGTTATTGCTCATCAAGCACCAAGATCATATTCTAAGTGCCTTCTTGCATTGTTTTTCTTTTTTCTTTCTCAAATGTACATAACTTTAGTTTATTTAATGCAATTTTTAGGTTTATAAATTCTTTTATTCAGATTTGTAAGATCATAGATATGACATATTATGTTGTATACAATGACAAAATAATGAATAACTTTATATCTGTTTATTGCTATGGACTGCCCTTTAACTGTAGGAACATAAATGTGTTATATCAGGATTTTAAGCATTCTCTGTCAACAAGCAATGATAGCACAAGATCACAGTCATTAACAACAGCACAATATCACTTACTTACCTGTCACTGCCAGCCTTTATCTTGGACCTCAGCAGTGATGACTCAGCAGGCACAAGTCTGTACCTAAAGGCTGAGTGCTAAATGATGAAATGGGACAACAAATCTGTGTGTGTTGACCTGTTGGTCAATCATAAATTGTATTTTAATTCTGTTGAAGCTCTCTTTATTGTAGAACGAGCAGCCTCAACAATAATTACATGCTTGCTGACATGTGACTTGTTTATGGAGAAGTTGGAGAATGTGCATCTGATGCAGAACAATTTTATCATGAAAGATACCCTCAGAGAAGTCATCCCTATCACTCAACGTTTCAGTCTCTTTACCAGTGACTGAGAGGAGCTGGAAGCTTGTTGCTACACTGACCAGATGCTGGTGCCATGTAAACACTTTGCACTGTATGCTTCGAAGAAGAGGTGCAGACCCATCTGCTAGTACATGCACCATTGCACATGCCATGGGCACAAATAACATTGATGTGTAGTGTGTGCTGAATGATGAACTACCTTCTTAACACCTACTCTAAGTACAGGCCTTTTTGCAACTGGGACATAAAGTGACAGGGTGAGCAGCAGGACTTTTTTTTCCTTAGTACTCTTTATAGACGAGGCAACCTTCACCAGGGATGGATTTATTTTTAGCCACAGGAATAGCCACACGTACTTATGAGGCAAACCATCAGGAGAGATTCACTGTGAACACATGTACTGCCATAATTGATTATTTGATAGTCCCATATGCTCTTCCTGTGCAATTAAATGGTTATTTTACCACCAGCATTTAGTCTATGTGCTGCCTGAGGTTCTTGAAAATGTACCTCTTATTATTAGAAGGAATATTTAGTTCCAACATCATGGAGCTCCTCATTTTGATATGGCGTGTGATACCATTTCGAAAATCATTTTCTGGATGTTTGATAGGAAGAAGAGGCCCTACAGCTTGGCCATCATACTCTCCTGACATTCCCATAGCCTTCTTCCCATGGGAACATCTTAAGGGCTTAGTGTTTGAAACACTAGTTGCTTCAGACGAGTTAGTGCCAAGATTGCTGGCTATCTGTGACAAAATCTGTGCCACTCCAGATTTATTTGAGAGTGTGAGGTTCTTTCCTATGTAGATGTAACCATTGCAGGAATGTTGGAGTCGACAGTTCCAATGACTTGTATAAATATTTCTGCATTGGTAAACTGGAAAAGCTGAATTTTATTTTTTTTTATATTATTCTTCATTGCTTTCCTTAAACATGCTTTTCACACAGATGTAAAGTTCCAAAAGCTGATTTACTTTGTCTTCCTTTCATTTTGTTTAGCTTTTTACATTGCAAAGGAAAACCTGTAATATTTTGTTAATCAAATTCTCTAGGAAGTCAGAGAAAATTACAATATTATTTTTAGTATTTTCAATTTAGATGGGTCACCTTATGGGTACAGGTGTACTTTACAGTAAAAGTGATAAACTATTGGCAACCTGAATTATGGTTATGTTACTTGAATGGTATTTTACTATTCATAAAACTGACATTTTAAGTGTCCAGTTCCAGAATGTTTTGTTCTCTGAACTGCTTCATGCATTTCTAGTTTGTAATTTGCTGCAGCTACAAAAAGCAGTCAACACAAAATATTAATTTTATGCGAAGAGTTAAAATATTAATGTTATGTGAAGAGTTTAGAGCATGGTGTCAGAGAAAAGAGTCAGGAGATGAAGGATTGACACAATTTAAGTAAGAACTTAAAAACTGAAAGTTGTCCAGTTTTGAACTCTCAATCTTGTCATTTGCAAAGAAATTGAGGATCCTTTCGATCATGAGCTAAACGGCCATGCTTTGGTAAATCTTCCATTACTTCTCATTTAGCATACTACCATGGGGGTATTTAATCTTTAGCATGCAGACTCTTAATAAATTTCACATTATTGCCTGAACTTTAAACCGCAGACTATTAGTTCCCCTATCTCAGAATGTTTTTACATGGTCTCTCTACCAGTCCTGTAATTAGTGTGGCTTAATTCTGCAACACCATGTATGTATACATACATATATAATATGGAAACAGAATTTTGCACATCTTTGCACTAATGTGCTTGGTGTTTTAGCATATACTGTTTCAGTAGATATCCTGTGAATTGCAAAACCTTTCCTGTACTTAAGTGTGACATTGTGGTTAAGTAAAATTGTTGTTAAATTTGATAACTGAATGTTCATATACCCAGTGGGTCTTTCCTGATTTTGTCATCTGTTTCATGGTAGCTGGTAGCCAGTGGCAGCATAGTACCTGCTGCACATGGCTGATGCTATGAGTGTAAGTTGTGGGATTTGCATCATTCATTTTGATGGTAACTGCAATCAAGGCCATTCGAAGAGTCTTGCTTATAAAGTGTTATTAGTGCTTTGCTAAGTATTAGTAATGCCTCTACATATTTTACGCATTAAGAATAATTAATTTTATTACAAATCATATGTGAAAACAGTCTTGCAGAGAAATTAGAAAGTGATTTTTAATGGAACTCGTATGTCTACTACACCCAGAGATATTGCTTAATAACTTATCAGTGAATATTAAAGCTACAGTATCTATTCTCAATAAAAAGCAAAGCATAAGAAGCCTTGTGTTTACTGAAGAAAAGCTAGATGGAGTTTGAGAACATCTGTTAGAAGAATTGAAAGAAAATATCAGGCGAGAAATTTTTCACAGATGCGGATGTTGAACTGATGTTTTTAAATTTTTGAAAGATGGCAGGAATACGTGCATGTAGCAGGACCTTTCCTTCCATCAGCTCCTGTATTTAACTCGTAAGGTATATGCTTATTTTCAGTGCAATTGTAGCTATAAATACAAGAACTTGAATCAATTGCATAAATGCTATGTAATTTTCTGGGAGTTACCACTCTGATTGCCAGCTGCCATGAAATGGGCAAAAGCACAAAGAAAGATCCGGCACCAGGCTTGAACAAAATATTTTGTCCCTAAATATGCAAATGTTAACCTGTAAGCAGATAGCAGTTTGAATATAACATGATGCCTGAGAGCAGGTAGGATTAACTCTTCTGTTGGATTAAAATGTACAGCCTAAGACAAAATAAATGAGCAACAGCCAGAGAGGGATTTTGATTTGGAAAACATTGGAAGCATTCACTGATGCTGCATTCATTTCAAAGCTGTGCAATAAGTAGAAGATGCCTTTCAGTTGGATTGTATTCATGGTAGCCAAGCGGTGAAACACATGTGTGTCTTAATTGGAACAACCTGGGCTCGAATCCTTTGTGTATATGTTTCTTTTATTAGTATTATTATTATTTAAATTTTACTTGTTAAATATATGGCAATGCCATATGTTTTCCATGCATAAGATATCATTAATTTTAAGATATTCGTGCATAAAAACACAAATTACTCTTCGTTTTCAAAGTAAATGCCATTTTAGTAAGGATTCTAAAGTGAAAAACTAAACCAAATATTTAATTGACTAATATTGGATATGCAAACACTCTGTCTCTTTCCTCAGCCATGAATGGCACTGGCATGATCATGCATGCAAGCCTCATAACCTTGAAGTTCTGCATGATATGTTAGCAGTCATACTGACTTTTGCTATGGCTGAGAGCACACATAAAGATGAAGCTACAAGGAGATCTCTTCTTATGTTAGTGAACGTTGCTGGATACTTTGTGTCTCAGGTTGTAAGAGGACTTGAAGTCCCTATATCTACGGCTACGAGGTGGGTGCGGTTATCCAGGAAAGGGATTGTTCATTGTCAACCTGGTTCGGGTCGAAAACGTTTGTCCATTCCTCAGCAGGACACCACTTCTAAAAGAGGCAGACAGCAATCCCTTCCAGCATGTGTCTCAATTAGAAGTAAACTTAACTTCCCTGGGTCGAACTGCACTGCCTTGCATCATTTGACTATAGCAGGGCTCTTTGCTCGAGCTAAGAAGCAGCGTTTTACAGACGATCACAGATTATGTTGCCTTGCATTTGCAAAAGAAAATGACAACCATAACTGGAATAGGAATTCACAGATGAGATGACATTTTCATCTACAAATGCGGGGAAAGTAATTGTCTACCACTCCAGAGGAAAACATTACAATGCAAAATATGTGGCACAAATGGATCGACAAGGTCGCGTATTTGTATTGTGTTGGGGTTGGATGTAACGAGATGGTTCTAGGTGTGTTGTGGCAGCTTGATGGCACATTAAATAGCCACCAATATAAAGAAATCCTCGAAAACATCATAGTTCCTTCTGTAAGGACTATATATCCTAATGGAATGATTGAATTCCAGCAGGATAACCACTTTGTCCACACAAGTCAGCAGGTTCCAAACCAGTTCTCGCAAAGGCAAGATATCACAGTGATTGATTGGCCTCCTTGCTCACCAGATTTGAGTCCTATTGAAAATGTGTGGGCAGAGGTGAAGAGAGTTAAATTGGCCTGCAAGAAAACGTAAGACAAAAGAGGTTTTGTGTGATCAAATAGAGGATACTTGGGAAGAAGTATCCTCTCGTGAAAATTTGACTAGTCATTTGATATCATCTATGCCCCGTAGAATGAGGGTGGTAATAGAAGCAGAGGGTTTACACGCCTAATATTAAGTTAATTTCTATTTTATTTGCTTTTTCATTTAGGAATATAATATTTACTTATTTCATATTTAGTTTGAAAACAAATGGGAGAGTGTTTCAGTTTTTATGTGTGAGCATAAATGCCTTGAAATCAAAATCTTAGTAATTGGAAATTATATTGCAATATGCGTAAGAAGCATTGCTTTGCACAGTGCTTTGCACACAAAAAAATAATAATAAAATATGCTCAGGACATGAACCTCAGTAGGCCTCATTACTACATACCTGCTTATAACTGCTCAACTGTCAGCACATTTTCAGCAGTTAGAACTCCATATGAAAGGTGATAATACAACGAAGCTAAAGGCATGCATCCTGAGACACTATTGTAAACAGGCCGCGGAAATGATTTTGCCATTGACAAATATATGCTTTGAGAGTGCTTATTTTTTTTTTTTTTTTTTTTGTCTTAGGGTGTACATCTAAGAACTGCAGTTGCAGCATAAAGTTTATTGAATGGTGGAAAATTGGAGCTGTCTTGAACATTGACTTCAGTTGAAATAGGACCAAGGAGTAGTTTGTATGGATTATAAGACAAATATCAATATCTGTGGGCTTAACACCAAACACTAATGCATATTTTCCAGTTGGATAACATTACTTGCTTGCATATTTGGAGCTGTTGGACAATATGCAGTGACATTTGTATGATTCATTCGAAATCATATCAGTTTTTGATTCTTCGATTGGCTTAAGACTTGCTCACAATTACTGGATCTTTGTTCTTGAGATCAGTCTCTCTTAAGTCCATGGTTAGAGACAATTGGGGGAAGAAACACTGTTAGGTGTCTGCATGACACTAAATACCAAGATTGAAAAGTTAAGGTTTTCATTTACTTTCCATAGGAGTAATCTGGTTTACACAATGCCTGATACTTTGTATGTCCATACTTTATTTTGCAGTATATGTAATTGTGAATTGTTCAGAAATTATGAGTGGGATGGTAGCACAAACGGCCACATTTTCACAGTACTCGGAATAAAAGATGAAATTTGCTCTAAAACCGCTTACCCAGGCTATTTTTGCATACCAGGATTTATGCCTGGGCCAGCTGAATAGCCAGCTAACCCCAATAATAATAAGAAGAAGCTAAGAATTAGGTAATCTGTGATATAGCAGAATGCCTAAAGGAAAATCCAGTTCTTGAAGTTCTTAAATGAGTTTCTTAACTGACAAAAAAAATGTAGTTTTTTCATGCTTGCAATCCTAAATCATTCCCTTCATACTGAAATACAGCATTTTCTGAGATTACAGGATAATTGACTACCACTTGGACATGTATATAGTAACCCAAAGAGTGTACACAGAGCATTTGTTGTGTGAAGAAAACTTGATTAGTTTTATGCTTCTTTTCATGTATCAGTCACTTTTGTAGAGCTCTGTACATTGAAGTATGATCCTAATTTTATCATAATTTTGCGTGCTAAAATTTAAACTTACAATATTCTGTTAGCTTAATGTCTAATGAACACATCATACTAGTTTCATTGTTGGCACTCATTGGTTGCTGCCTGTGAGACAAGCAAGCTGAGACATGTTAAGTATTGCTTATGGCAAAAATGGAGGTGACACTTGAGGAACAATATTTTGCTTTAAAATTCTGCTTTTGTCTCAACAAATCTTCAGCTGAGGCCTTTGCAACGTTACAGGAAGTCTATGGAGAATTTGTTCTTCCCTATGACACAGCTCGAATGTAGTTTAAATTGTATAAAGAGAGGTGACAAATCAATTTCAAAGGAAGGTGGACCCAGCACTCTAATTACTGTTTTTATGGAACAAAACATCAACACCACTGCTGTCATTGTGATAGGGGATTGACAAATAATCTTAACACTTTCTGACACCTTGGTGACAGGAAAATTGTACTTGAAATGTTTTTGTGCACAATGAGTTCCAAGACTGCTGATTCCTGAACAAAAGGGCATTTGTGAGCAGGTTTGAATGCAGATGATGTTACAGGAAGAGGTGGAGTTTCTATCAAAGATAATCACTGCTGATGAATGAAATGTGGCTACATCATTTCAATCCTGAGAGCAAACAGCAAAGCTCTGTGTAGAAATCTGCTTCATCACCAACCCACAAAAAAGCAAAAGTGGTTACTTCTGCTGTAAAAGTTATGGTCGTCTCATTGTTTGATATTCATGGAATAATTCATCAGCATATCACATCTGTACAAACAACAGTAACTGGGGAATACTATATAGAGGTCCTGAAAACTCTGCAAGGCCATATTAGGTGCAAAAGGCCACATCGGCATGAAACAAGCTGGATACTACACCACGATAATGCACGGCCATGTATCAGAAGTGCATCAATCACCATTCCTACAGTCCAAATTTAGCCCCATGTGATCTTTTTCTATTCCCTAACCTGAAGAAACAGCTTCATAGAAGGCATTTTCTATCTTAAGAAGCAGTAGTGAAGGCTGTAGAGGCGATTCTGAAAGACCTGTCAAAAATGGTTCCTGCAGGCAGAAACGCTGAGATAAGTGCATCATTGTATTCAAAGGAAACCACTTTGAGACAGACCATCAAATTATGAGGATGAATAAAGGTATGTTGGCAAAAAAGATTATGCTCATTCTTTATTGAGCATCCCTTGTATGTATAATACTTTGGAAAATACAGTGTTTTGAAAATTAATGAATTACAGTAGCCTTGTATAAAATGACCACATTATAGTTCTCCATTTCCACTTTAAGATGGTGGTGTTAATTCTGTTTTGAGTTTTGGTGAACCTTGATAGTTTTTCCAGAGCACCCGTATAGATGAAACCACTAATCACAAATTTAAATGATAAGCGATAATAATGAAGGTGCTAATCTGTAGCCTGGCAAGTCCAATGATTGAGCTCACAAAATATTGCTAATATTTTCTAAGATAGACTTGCTCGTACTTCCCATGTTTGGTCCCAACAAGAACACATTTGACAGAAGAATTCAGATTTCTTATTACTAGAGCCTGGATTTGTATGTATAATCAAATAGTAAAATATGCATTCAAATATGCACAAAAACTGTATATATATATACAAAAGTATCCGGACACCCCACAAACATACGTTTTTCATCTTAGGTGCATTGTGCTGCCACCTACTGCCTGGTACCCATTATCCGCGACCTCAGTAGTCATTAGACATCGTGAAACAGCAGAATGGGATGCTCCGTGGAACTCACGGACTCAAACGTGGTCAGGTGATTGGGTGACACTTGTGTCAGAAGTCTGTACGTGAGATTTCCACACTCCTAAACATCCCTAGGTCCACTGTTTCTGATGTGATAGTGAAGTGGAAACGTGAAGGGACATGTACAGCACAAAAGCATACAGATCGACCTCGTCTGTTGACTGACAGAGACTGCCAACATTTGAAGAGGATCGTGAAGAGTAATAGGCAGACATCTATCCAGACCATCACACAGGAATTTCAAACTGCATCAGGATCCACTCCAAGTACTATGACAGTTAGGTGTGAGGTGAGAAACCTTGGATTTCATGGTTGAGCGGCTGCTCATAAGCCACACATCATGCAGGAAAATGCCAAATTATGCCTCGCTTGGTGTAAGGAGTGTCAACATTACACGATTGAACAGTGGCAAAACGTTGTGTGGAGTGACGAATCATGGTACACAATGTGGCAATCCGATGGCAGGGTGTGGGTATGGCGAATGCCTGGTGAACGTCATCTGCCAGCGTGTGTAGTGCCAGCAGTGAAATTCAGAGGTGGTGGTGTTATGGTGTGGCCATGTTTTTCCTGGAGGAGGCTTGCATCCCTTGTTTTGCGTGGCACGATCACAGTGCAGACCTACATTGATATTTTAAGCACCTTCTTGCTTCCTACTGTTGAAGAGCAATTCGGGGATGGCGATTGCATCTTTCAACACGATTGAGCACCTGCTCATATTGCACGGGCTGTGGTGGAGTGGTTGCACGACAATAACATCCCTGTAATGGACTGGCCTGCACAGAGTCCTGACTTGAATCCTATAGAACACCTTTGGGATGTTTTGGAACGCTGACTTTGTGCGAGGCCTCACTGACCTACATCAATACCTCTCCTCAGTTCTGCACTCCATGAAGAATGGGCTGCCATTCCCCAAGAAACCTTCCAGTACCTGATTGAAAGTATGCCTGCGAGAGTGAATGCTGTCATCAAGGCTAAGGGTGGCCCAACACCATATTGACTTCCAGTATTACCGATGGAGGGCGCCATGAACTTGTACATCATTT
The DNA here is from genome assembly GCA_030765065.1 of Deroplatys truncata. Taxonomy (NCBI): domain Eukaryota; kingdom Metazoa; phylum Arthropoda; class Insecta; order Mantodea; family Mantidae; genus Deroplatys; species Deroplatys truncata. The sequence goes on from CM060990.1 coordinate 152,825,674, forward strand.
TCAGGCAGGTGTACGGATACTTTTGATCACGTAGTGTAGGTACATATAAAAAGCACCATAATATGCAAACAAACAAAAAATAAATAAAAACAAAAATCAGATACACTATTTGTTAGGTGGGTAATTTCTCAACACTACCAGTACGGCTGTTGTATGTCACCATGGCCATCAAGCCACAGTGAACCGTATTGAAACAACAGCGTCCTCTGGTTTTGGGATTTAACCCAAGATTAGGTTGGAGGGTGTGTGAGAGAGAGATAGAGATAGAGAGAAAAACTGGATTCAGACTAGTTACAAGGAAATCTGTTCATCTCAGCAACCCTGAAAATTTGCCACCACTCATAAATTAATATTTTTGAACTCATTAGGGAAATGTAGACATTCAGAATGAATACTTAAGGTTACAGTATATGTCTATCTTAGACACATTAAATGCATGTAGCTTGTAATTCATACTAAATTCATGTATGTCTTGGGCATGCAAATCTGAAGCCTATAATTTTTAGAATATGTAGTGTAATGTTGTTAGCACGATAAGGGAGCAAAAGCTGTTTAAATATAATAGGAACTCTATGAATATGCTCCTTTTCTGAAAGCAAGTTTTAAACAAGATAGAACAGAAAAATGAAAATGGAATGGAAATGTAATTGTTAAATTCTTATCTTTTGGAGCACATTTTGTGAAATCATACAGCAGGCATTATTTTACCTTAAAGCAGATAAAGCCCCATGATCTAATAAATAAAGTCCATCCAAGTGTTTGTCATCACCATTACCACTATTATAAAGCATGAACTAGATAATCACAAAATTTACTGATCTGTTGCATCAATATATTAATCTCAACACAAAATATTTTTATGCTTGTACAACTCATCATTTGCTTATATTTGACTGTCAGATACTTATGCTTACTTTGGAAAGATCGTTTACAAACTTAAGTTTTGAAAAATGCATTTAAAGTAATAAAACCGAGTAAATGTAGAACTCTATTCAACAGAAGGCGTTACATAACCAAGTTAAGTATGAATGAATGATTTATTGTCTACTTTGAACTTACATGCAATAATTTATACAATACAATGGAGTTGTTTATTATCTCTCTTTCCCTTATATTTAACATTCTGTTGTGTATATAATGGGAAAGTATAATTTTCCACTATGTACTTTTTTGCCTTACTACCCTTCTTCCGTATCTTCTCCAATTTGCTTCACGTCTCTTTTAACTGCTTCAACCTAATTTTTCCTAAATATTTTCCTGCTTTCTCCATATATTCATTTGATCTTGTATTAAACATCTTCCTAACTTTTAGCTCTATTGGTAAATTTTTCCATTTCTTTAGTATTAAATTCTCTCTTCCTTTATCCGTGTCCTCGCATTCCAGAATATAATGGCAATTGTCATGTAAGCCATTACATTTAGTACATCTCTTCCTGTTAGACCACTTAAATTCAGTACACCTGTCCTCGCCCATACGTACCTCATTCTGGCCTCTTTGTGGCATACTTCGATGTATCTTTCTTTTCCCCGTTCCGTTTTAAAATATTCATAATCTATTAATGACCTTTTTTTCTTGAAACTACTCAATAATTTCTTGCTTTTCAATATCCTCCACTCTTGTTCTAATTTCTTTCCAGAAACCCTTACTTTTGTTGTTTCTCTCTACCCATGTTTCCCCATTCCTATTTCTTCCAATGTTGCCTGCATCTTGTGCATCTAAGTTTCTTTATTCCCCATTTTCTCCTGCACAACCAAGCATTGCTTTAGTATCTCTTTTTCCTCTAGTAGCTTTATTCTGAACCAGTATTTGATTGCCCTTTCTACCATTTTGCCTTTAGCTCCCATCCTCCCTAGTTCTGCTTGTGCTACTCCATTCGGTGATCTTGTTGGTAATCCCAGGCTTATTTTGCAAAAATTCCTGTGTATAGCATCTAAATTTCCCATCCTCTTTCCAGCCCCCATATCTCTGCTGCATATAACATCCTTGTTTCCACCACTGTGCTATATATGCTTTCTAGCCACGCAATTTGCATTTCTGGTATTTTATTCACACATGCTCTGATTACCTGTATTGCTTGTTTCCCCTTTGCTAGTACTTTTTTCTTCTGTTCTCTGCAATCCCCTGCATTATTGAGCCTTACTCCTAGATAGTCAATTGTCCTCACTACTTCCAGCTCTGTTCCTTCCCACCAAGTTAAGTAAATGCTATGAAGAAATTTCTAACATGTAGTAATTGTCAGATCAATATTCACATTCATAATAACTTTATATAATAAACAAATAAATCAAGCTGAAATATTCCAAGTCAAAACTATGAATAAGTACAGCAGCAAAATTTAATATACTAGTTTTTTGCCATTTACAAGGTGCAAAATAGTAGGAATACTTTGAATATCAAAGCATATGGAAAATGGAACAAAGTGTAAATCATTTTCTCAAACATCAAATGTAGTCTAACAGATGTTGATATTATTATTGAATCTAATAACAGTATGAAAAGATAATGTCCACAGTAATTTTAACATGGATATTTGGACTTTGAATAATGTTGTTCCCCTTTCTTTTTGAATCCCCTGCCTCCTTTGAATTTTGCGCTTCTGCAGCTGTATTCTGTAACTTTTGTATTTGTGTTTTCAGTTCACAATCAGTGATAAAAACCAGTTTTTCATAGTTTGCCATTTTGTAACCTCCAATTGATTTATAGTGGTAGAAGTAGTTTCAAAGGTAATGGCAGTTCACACTGAGAGGTTTCATGCTTTCATTTTCTAATTTTTAAGACAAACAGGTGAGATAATAAGTTAATGATAGGTTATTGCTTTTTAAAACAGAAAATATATGTGTATTTATGGTGATCTACAATGTTTAAAACAAGCAAATGCAAGAAATCAATGTTTAAGTAAGGTTTATTTATTTTGGGAGTTATGTTTACCATACATAGATTATAATAAAATATTAATTGTTAGGTGTAATTGCTGTTACAGGTATGTATATGTAATAATTTCCTTCTAAATGCATGATATCAAGATCATTAACAACAGTGCCAAAATAATGAGTTACCTAAAAATGCTCTTAGCATGTTTAGGAACATGAAGTGGAAAAAAACCTGTTCTGTGTCTTTGGAATTAAACATTAATGTTTTATAATGATTTTATTTAGCAAAATACATAAACTTTTTTATGTATAATATTCAGGTTATAAATTTGGAGAATTAATAGACATAGAATTATCATGCACTGTTACTCTAAAGATTATAATGCTTTAAACTTCTTCCATAATTAAGCTGTATTTAACTTTTAGAATTAAATTGGTCTCATTCTTCACATTTCTTAAACACTCTTTATTCAAAATAAATCTTCTTCTTCTTCTTCTTCTTCTTCTTCTTCTTCTTCTTCTTCTATTAAGAGCAAGACAAGGGTAAAAAAGAATTCTAAGAATCCATTATAGCAGGTTGGTTTGCATAGTATTTTGAATATTTTAACATTTTCCTCAAACTTTAATTATTGATCTCATGAAACAAATAAGCCAAACTGTGTAAAAAGAATGTATCAAACTCATTTAATGGGGGAGAAGAAACAATTATAGGCACATGTATAATAAACTTATTGCATTTAATACTTTGAACAAACAAAGGAAATCAATTTTAGCAAAATGTATTGCTAATTGTTTTCTTAAAAGTGTCCTAAAACTAATAAAATTAAGAAATAAACACACACTGAAAATATTGAACAACATAATCATGTAGGAAAGCAGCTAGTCTGCTGTATATGGCTACAACATACCAGCTGACTAGCATTCAGCAATACTAGTCAGCCACATTTTGAATGCATGCAATGGAAAAAGGAACTAAACAGTTGCAGAACAAGTAGGCAGGGCATCAGAGGGACAGTTGGGTAAAGAAAACATCTCCAGTTCTGAGTTACATTTACTAGTAAGGCTGAGCCCTGCAAAATGTGGTATTGTTTTCATTGTGTGACTGTACATTCCCCTGCCACCTTCCCCTCACTCCCCTGTGATCCCTAGCTTTGATACGTTAGGCAGTGTCAACATAAACACTGGTGCCCTCCTCCCAAGCACATTCATAATGTGGCTGACTAGTACATGTAAAGCTTATTACCATCGCAGAGTCAAAGAATTCAAATAGGGACAATGGGATCGCTAAGAAGAAAACAATTACAATTATAAATGTTATATTCAGTGTCAGCAGAAACTGAAATACAGTGCTATTGCGGAAATGGCTATAAATTATCATGTAAATATATGTGCTAAATACAAATTCAGCAAAATATAACGTATTTCTAATTTACTGAAGCTGGACAGAATAAATATAAACTGAAGTTTAAAAGAGTTTGTTATTGTCTACCCCTTATAAATAGTTTAGGGTCATTCTCTGTCAAATCAACCAATAATTTTAAAAAATGAAACCCACCAACTTAGATTTTGATAAAATTCAGTATGAATGATGTAAAGATGTTTCAAGACTAAGTTAATTATATATATTTATTTATTTATTAATGATGCTTGAGCAATGACTTGAACATGTCAGAACAAAACTCAGTGTTTGACAAAAACAGTTATAAAATTTGTGCTAAAATAGCCTGAGTTGTGTCTTTTTTAAATTGTAAGAGCTTATACTGACATTATAGAAATATACTCAAAATTAACCTTCTGTGGTAGTTTGAATGGTAATTTTACATTTTTATGTTCTTAAAACCAATTCTTTCAGTTTTCATAAAAGTCAGTTTTTGAGGAATTACTGTACCTTGAAATTTCCTGAAAAAATTGCACAGCTTTCTTCAGTACTCCTATATTTATTACACAAAAAATATTTTTTTGAGAATAAAGAGGAACAATCATAAAAAAAATTAAAATACAAACTTGAAGATTATTATCAATATTATTTATCATTAAGCTCCAATACAAATTATATTAAACCAAAAGTGCAGCTTATTACAATATTCCTTTGGCCTTCTCAATGTGAGGTTGCCAATTTGAATTGACAAGCTTAATTGGTCTTTTGGAAAGTGTGTATGTATATTTTCTTCCTGTGATGGTTTGAACATCCACCTTGCACAGCACATTCAGAAGTGGAACTTCAAATGCATTATTATAAGACCAGTAAAATGATGGAGATGGTCCATGTGTATGCATAAATCATACAGTTATATCACCCTCTTCTGGATGTATATTTTCTACAAAGCCTATGTACCACTGCATATGTTGTACCACAGGCACACAAACTGTAATCATTTTGTGATGCCTCTATAATGACCTCGGAAATAATGCAGTATTCATCATCAAGGCTAATCTTTTTTCCACCAATCTTTGTATTTGACAAAGGTATAAACTAGTGTAAATTTCATGCTCCAGCAACAGTGTTTGCTTTGTTAAATCTATCCAACATTTCAGAATGAATGTTGATCATTTCATTCTTCAAAACAAGGAAGGAATGTATTTCTTTTATTGTTTCTGAACAAAACTTGTACATATCAGAAACAGATATGATCTGATCCTTTAAAGGCCTTTGTAAACTGGCTTTTGCTGCGATTCTTTTAACAGTCCTGCCAATGCCATCACATGGAGACTTTCCAAGGCTTGTAGCAAAGAATGACCATTTGCAGTTTAAACCAAAATCTTGTACATGATGGCATATATTTAAGAAACTTTGACAGTTCTTATGTTGTGCAGCATGGCTATCACTGAAATATTCAATATTCTGTAATTTTGGTAGCATGTCCTTAAGATATGTAAAACTCAGTTGCTGGGTTTTGAACACCATAGAAACATCATGGATCAGATCATCAGAGAATACACAGAAACCTTTTGCAAGAACTTCACCTTTGTTCTTACAATAGGCAATAACAGTGTGAAGGGTACAGGAACCATTGCTCTAGTAATAGCTATAAACTTCATTTTGAACAACAACAAGAATTTCACTAAAACCATTTAATGAGAGCAATTACTTCATCTAATGTTTCTTTTTTGCACTTTAAATACCTGGATGAGTCTTTGCTATAAAAGAATATGGTATCAGTTTTCAAATTTTTCCAAAAGCATATCAATGAAGCCTGATATTTTGCTGCTTTGAGTTACTAGATCTATCTTGTCTGTCAATACCCACTGGCTATATTGCACCATTTCATCAGGATCATATTCTTGAAATTTGTTCGTAAGAAACTCCTTCAAAATAGACTTGGGAGGACTATTGCTGCAATCTGCACATTCTGTTATCCATGTCACCATCATCTGGATCAACTCATTAAGACACTTCTATCTACACACTTGATAACAATAACTTTACATTTTGATGTATGGTGCATACACAAACTGAGTGAGTTCCCGATGTTGGAGCCTAAGCTTGCAGAAAGTTGAAAATCCTATTTTCAAATGAGGATGCTTCTGAAAGCACAATATGGCTCACATATATTACACAGTATAAGAATCTTCAGCTCATAAGCATTCGTACATATACCAATTTTAGGATCATGGTAAAAGTTAAGGACACTGTTAAAACATTCATCAGAAAGCTTCTTTGTTTTTCTTATTTCAGGAAGAGAGAAGATTCCTTATTCCTCAACAATTTCTTGTGATTGTCAAACCAAGTAGTCACATTAAATGTATCACATATTTTTTGTCTTAACCAGAGTAAAGGCACTGAAGTAAGCAGTTGGAGTTTCTCTCTGCATGTGACTTGGAGTTTCTATTCCACAAGAATCATCAGCTTTTTTGCTTCATGTCAGTGTGTAAACCTTAGCCACTTTTGCTTTTAGAATAGGTGATGCACCTTTAAGTTTACGCTTTCTGTGCTCTCACATATTTGTTGAGAGCCACTGTACAATTTAATAAGAGATACACCTAATTTGCAAAGCTTGCACTCGGTTGTTCTCTTGCAATTTCATGGTCTATGCTAATGTTTGCTTCTGAAGGCTGAATGTCTTTAGATGTTGATTCTTCAGATTACTTGCTCTCTGCGTGCAGGTACAATGTATGTCTCTTTCCTTTCAGAGCAATGGCCAAATTAAGACTCACTTCTCATAAACCACTTGTAACTTTTTCTTATGAGTTCCAAAAATATTACAGCATTTGCTTTGAAAACAAATATTTGCAGATACTTCTATTTATGATAAGAGCAAATGTTCTCTCCTGAGATTCTGTGATGCAATTTTCCATTCCAGAAGTTGTTGTTCCTCTTCATTCAGACCATTAAATGACTTTATATCTCCCTCACAGGTCTCTGAATCAACTCTTGTTACAGTCCAGTGAGTGATTTCTGCCACTGTAATTATGTAACTGAATTCACTGAAAACAAAACATCAATTAGTGAATAAGTTCTACAGAGTTCTGATTTATGCTTAGCTTTGTGAAGCAAACAGTTTCAAACAAGATTTTTACCACAGGCATTCAGTGAAAAATAGAAACCTCATTTAAGGTTAGTCAGTGACAGTAAAATGAATTCAGTTCTCTATTGCTAGTTCATTTTTCCGAAATCCAAGTTGAGGCAATTACATTATACCAGGTGAGTCACCTGCCCCTATGTATTCATATCTATAACCCACAGTTTATAGTCTAATGTGAAAACATTGTCGCTTTTGTCAAACAAACTGTAGCTGTGCCTTTGTGTTTATTCTTTATTATGTGCAACCGGCATTAATGATTTAAGTAGCAGAGAAAAGCTTAGGCATAGAAATGCTTTGCTGAAGAGTAACTCAGAAAATTTGGCTTCTGCCTGAGTGGACTATCTGCTCAATCTGATATTGATGATACTTTTTCCCTCTTTTTTTTTGTTTCCTTTTCCTTGTCATTTTCCCCCCTTCTTTTTTCTTTCTTTCTTTTGGCTCTCCTGTGAGCCAAGGTACAAGAATTACAATGAAGTAATTGTGTATCGTGTTTAGCTTGGTGAGCCCTATTGTACTGTACCATGACTGGTGTAAAATTCTTACTTATTTAGCTTTCATTCATTTGGGTGTATGCTGAAGATATTAAATCTAACCGTTCTTGTAATCAGCTATGTTTCACATATAATGCATCTGTTTCATTTATTGTACTGACATAAAGTAGGTTGTAAATGCCCTTAAGTTCATGGGTAAAAATGAAAACTCAATTGTTAAAAGCCGTTGAATTAATCAACAAAGTTTTATGGTTCTTGGGCATCATAGACCTCCTTTAAATGACCACACAGAAAGAAACCCAGTTTGAGGACAGGCATCTATTGAGCCATGCGATTGGGGCCCCCTCAGCCAATCCATTTTTTGTGGATATGCCCTATGCAAGTGGTTCCTTACAGTCGGTGGCCAGTGTGGTGGAGCTCCATCCTGCTGGAACTACTCCTCAGCCTTTTGACTAGCAGCACTTCTTCTAGTAGCAATGACAACATTTCTTGCAGAAATTCAAGGTATCATGGTCCTGTGAGATTGTCTTCAAAAAATTGTGGTCCAATTTAGCTGCTCACCTAATGTTACTCACCGGACATTGCTGCTCCACTATACCTGAAATGCAGCTTCTCTTATCCAGTGAGGATTGCCTATACTCCAGTAATGCATGTTACGAGTTGCATTGTTGTGGAATGTGGCTTCATGACTGAAGAGAACTTTTCCTAAAAAATATGCATCCATTTGCATTTACTGCAGTAGCCATTGTGCAGATATTACTCATGCTTGATTGTCATGTCAGTGGAGAGCCTAGTGTAGTTGTAAATGGTACAGATGAAATTTATTGCAGTGCAATATTTTTATCACTCTTGTCTGACTGATGTTGGGATCTTGTGCTCTAGCCCTGGAACTGGTATGTGAATTGTTTTCTACTGCAATTCATACAGCTTCTTAATTGTCTCCAGAGGTAGCTGGAGCGTTGCAAGCAGAAGGTGCTCTTCCAACTGACCCTGTTTCATGAAGGCATCTTTTAACCCTTTGAAATGTGTCCGCATTTGCTGCCCTCCCTCCTAGAAGCCATTCATCACACAGGTGCCTTGCTGACAGTGTGTTACACCTTGCTTCCCCATAGATCAGCAACATGTCAACATACTCGTCGTTTGAATACTTAGTTATATTTTAAAAATAACCATGTTTTGTAGAAAGGTTTAAAGTATTGAGCAGATTATAGAGTTGATTCATGTCAGGAATTGACACAGGTGCAAGCAGTAGATGCCAGTTTACATTTCTGAAGTGTTAGTAATGTGGTTGAATGGGTCAAGAATAATACCACAGTAAAATACCTATTATGAGGTATAAATTTACATCCATTTGCTGGTGGAAAACATGGAGCTAAATTCTATTTTGTGTACAATTATAATTTATAATGTTAATATGTACCTCGATACTCTTGATACTCGGTGGTATCGAAGTATGTCTAATACTTTGAGATAAACCTTCAATGCTTTTAAATTATCAAGTTTTGCATTATTGAAAGTAGTTGTGTTTAACTTAATGATAGATAGGGAATGAAAAGAGTCGAAACTTCATGTTACTATTGCCTCGCACATGTCCGCAAAGAGTTGTTGGACTGTAGTTCTTGATAGACCTTGACTGCATTTCCTGAGGGTGAATCAATACAACATTCCATATACTCTTGTCTCTAAATGAAAACCTATAAAACAGTGGGGGAAGGAGTAGAGGTACTTGTGTAACATGCAGCATTAACCGAGTTAGGAATGAAACTGATTTAGCTAATGCACTAAATCACATTTATGCAATAGTCTGGCTTGGTGACTCATTCTCAGCCATTACATTTACCTACTCTGGTGACCAAAATCTGTGATTCCAGCAAAACTTAATACACGAGATAATACAGTGCGTGGAAATATTAATTGTTCTTTCCTTCCTTCTGTTGGTGCTTACACAAGTCCAACTCGGGTCTCGAGCATAGTCTATAGGTATACTGTATGACTAATTTCCATAATATAGATAGAAAACAATTAGTAGTAGTAGTAGTAGTAGTAGTAGTAGTAGTAGTAGTAGTAGTAGTAGTAGTAGTAGTAGTAGTAGTAGTAGTAGTAGTATTAGGAGTATTATTATTAGCCTTGATTAACAATAGAGGTTATATAACCTGTGGCATTATCAAGATAAAAGAATTGCTGCCAATTGAAAAATGTCAAACAGGAACAGTTTTGAAATTAGCACACAATACAGAATTGGTAACATGTGTTTATACACAGAAAACTACTATCAAGGACATAATTCAGTGGTCAAAAATCAGCATTGGTATCGAGTATCAGTGTTCAAAAATCAGTATGCGTATCGAGTATCAAGAAAGAGTGATATTATCCCATCACTAGTTATCATAATGGTGTTCTGTTTCATAAAATGAAATAACAGACTCAAAGGAGTAAAGCAAAAGCTAATAAATTGAACTTAACACGAAAGATTTGAACTCAAACTGAAGCGGTAGTGCTGAAGGGACCATATCTTTTCAAATACTTTTGTCAGAAGATACACATGATAGGTTGTTCTGTCAATGGGAGTTTTGAAAGGTGTGTATGAATGAACCTCAAATTGGTCTAAGGCTATCACTTTCTGCATTGTGTAGAACTACCACTTTGTTTTCAAATATTTTTGTCAATAGATGCATGTGATAGGTTGTTCCTTCATTGAGAGTTTTTATAGGTATGTACAAGTGTATGATAAGCAATAAAAATTTGTAGCTAAAAATGCTGCTGCAGCTCCCAGTGTCAGGGTTAATGTTTTTGGAATCGACATACATAGCAATTGCTTTCTGTCACATAAAACACTTATGCACTGGGTTATCTGTCCCTCCTTTATAAAGTGTTATGCAAATTAGCCATTAGAAGACATTCAAGATAGGCCTGCTACTTAGCACGTTGTATAAATTAAAAAATGCCTAGGGGCAGGTGACTAATGTCATTTATTTGCATAGTATTCTATAATTTTTTTCATAAAAAATATGCTGTGGTTATCTATTTGTTATCTAATACACAATTATTTTCCGAAATGTCTGTGTCCTTTGGTTTTTTTTTAAATTGAGGTTATGATCACTAGTTACTCGTAACAAGTGTTTACAGAATAAAAATCTTTAGATGCTGTGCCATAACATGTACTTTACCTAGGTATTTTAGCTTGAGAAATACATGAATTCAAATGTTACTCTAAACCATATAAGTACTGTATTATAGAAATTCCTTGAAACTTCACAGTTATGGTACATAATTAAATATTCAAACCTCAATGCTAATGATCCAGTATGCAATGGAAATGTATTAAAACATTAATTTGTGGGAAAATAGAAATGATTGATTATAGGGAACTCTAATTTCAATTGCATATATATATATATATATATATATATAAAAACAGTATTATTATACAACCCCAACATGTACTGGTTATACATCTGATATCTTCAACATCCCTCAGTTCTCCAAAGAAGCTTTTATTCTTGTATTAGACATGTACTTGACTTACCTCTGGGGGAAAGCTCATCACATTCAGAGATGCAGTACTCGATGGTGGGGATGGGATTGCATATTTGAGGCATAAAAATAAACTTTTTAAACTTCGTTGTTATATTATAAATTTAAGGTGAACTGATATACCTTTAAAAATACATAAAACAAATTTGCATTTACTTACCAACATTATAAAAATAAAGAACACATTTCTATGTGTATCCAGTAAAAAGTTATACATGACTGTTGAACCCTGTGCTCTCTACTCATCATCATGTTCGCCTCAAACTTGCATACTTTGAAAGGCTCTAAATTGAGTGTGATAACTTCAAATGATCTCTACCCCACCCTTCTCTCTTTAGACAATATTAAATTGTTCACACATAATTCATGACAAAATACCAAAAATATTGGAGATGACAGGTGCCATGCCTTGGTTGAAATGATAAAATGACCCTTTATATTGTTCATGTGTTACAAGCTGGCTGAGTTCTGTAACTACAGAGGCTAACTAAATATGCCAGTATGAAGGAAGATGCACTACTATCATTAACCGTACCGTTGCTGTAATAACATCATATGCTTGCTTAAATCTCATTGGCTAAATTCCAGTAAATGGTAAGCTTAGACACATGGTACCAATTACGAATTGTGTTCTTGCTCAGAGATGCTTACAGAATAGCAAAACAGCAGCACTAAAATGTTGAGATTTTGGCCTCTAAGAACTTGAGTTGAGCAGCTAGTATGTCAAAAAAGTTGCAGAATGAGACTGCTGATTGGTTTATACTATTTTCACGTGGAGACACACAAAGACTTCTTGCATACACACAAACATCTATGGCCAAGGCAAGACTCAAATTCAGTAAACCCCTCCCTCTACATGCTGCCAAACAAGATAGTTGGTGTTATCAAACATGACCACAAGGTAAGCCCAGAATAGCAAATACAGCATGATACAAAATTTTCACAATTTAACTGATAACTCATTGAGCAACTAACAAATTGAAAAATTACAGAATAGGACTGCTGATAGGATTATACTGGTTTCCACGTGTCCAGAAACACAAAACACTTACATAAACATAAACGTCCATGCCATGAAACAAAGTTGGCATTGGCAAATAGACAACAAAGTTCGCACATTGATTTTGGGAGAAAATGCTAAGATTATTGTTGTTGTTGTTGTTGTTGTTGTTATTATTATTATTATTATTATTATTATTATTATTATTATTATTATTATTATTATTATTATTATTATTATTATTATTATTATATGCCACAACCCCAAGCATTGCCAGTTTAATCTCAAGCATCAATCTGTGCATATACAAATAAAAACTTACCAGGTTGGCACATTGTAAGCAAGTGATATGGCTCAGTGTTGTGTCATATACAAATTTCTGCACCATAAATCCCAGACTTACAGAGCAGAACCAAGCTGTCTGCCACATTTGAAAGGGTCATAAATAATTAATTCAATAAGAAAAAGAATGAAAATGAGCTAATAAATGCATTGAAATATGCCATTTATTATGCAATTTTTATAAACTTTTGTTTTATGAAGTTACTGAACATGCAGCCATGTAGGTCTTTGGGTGATATAAATAAAAAAAAGCAAAAGCTTGTGAGCTGTAGCTCCAAGCAAGTTGAGAAACGAGCAACAGGTCGTGGTTTGGTATAAATAAACGTTTCCCCTCTTCGTTGAGCTATTGCTATCAGCTACGAAGCTTTTGCTCAGTGACCTTCACCTGGACACATCATCTGAGTAAACAAACACGCCCATTCTTTGTCAGGAGGCGATTTAAATCTTTACTGCACCTAAATATACATATACTCATTCATATTAATCATACTCTCGTTTATGAAATCTAATAGACATGCAAATTTTAAATAACACAATTATAATTAGGATTTCGCAAATGAAACAGACATTGAGATTCACCTAACTTTTAACAGATAAGGCTCATCCCCTTTCTAAATCCAATCCCTCATTTCCTCATTTGATAGTATTACAAACGTGTCACCAACTGATATATTGAAAGTAGATTATTTGTACTTCTGTTTTTGCACTTTTATATTGATATCCTCTGCATCTATATAAAATATCACTATGTAATTCCAAGAATTTATAAGACGTTATCATGAATTAAAGTTAAACTGGATTAAAGAGTTTCATTTCAAAGTTAAATTTAAGTTTGGTTTTAATTGAAATTCTTTAGTTATAATCCGGTTTTGATTTGTGCGAACATTCTGCTCTATGTAAGTGTTTATTTGTATATCACTTTGATTATATTACCAGTCTTCCATTAATAAGAGCGGCTCACTATGACCACACTCACATTCTGTTTAGCATTATAGTACCCAGATGAAAACACATCAGGATCTTTTCAGCATTGTTAGAAGGTCCACCTCGTGTTTTTCATTTGCCTCTGGAAGAAAATGTTGCGCAACCTTTCACATTTTCTGTTTTAAATAACTGTTTATATCAGCACACATCCGAGTTCTTGCATCTTGAAACAGTTTTTAATTTCACTATCATTTACGTAAAGCAAGTAGAGGAAGTATTGCACTCTACGCAAAAATTCGATACCGAGATTTGATCAGAGATACACGTTTTGAGAGTGCCTGAATTAAAAAGAAACATCTTTAGCAAATGTGTGTGTGAACCATAAATAAAAAACCTAGTTCAAACTTAGTATCCTCCAAATGTGATAAGATTTTCAAGAAAATTCCTCTACCCCAAAACAATCCCTTTACTTAAAAATGGCTCCAACAATTTTGATTAAAATCCGCTATTGTTTAAGATATTTGCATAGCAAATATAATTAGGTATATCTCGAATTTTCAGGGAATAGCCAGTGAAGTGCTCTTCATTCTGAATGGCTTTTATGTAATGCTAAACTGTAAGAGATTCTACTACAAGAGTCCTACTACGCATCTGTGTCTGAACAGCAAACTCAGAAAGGCAAAGTCGTTAAACAACAAGTTTGGTATTTAAATTCAGCGCCTTCCAAACATGCGTTAGAAAGATTTTCAAGAAAGTTCCCCCTCCCCAAACTGCCCTTAGCATGGAAACTTTTTCCAAAGACTTTATTTTCTCAAAAATGACTCTTAACGATTTTGGATTAAACACGGCATGTTTAAAATGTTTTCATGTCAAATGCATATATTGCATTTCCTGGGAATATCCTCCAAAGTCCTCTTATTTCTCAGTAACTTTTGCACAATTGGTAAACCATAAGATAGACAAATCTATCTACAAAAAATCTTACTACAGAAAGAAAATTGTTCTCGTTAAGCACACATTTTATGTCAAAGCATTTCTTTTTTACTTTCTCTACTACGTATAGTAAGTAGGGGAAGTATTGTATTCCACCCAAAAATTCGATACCGAGATTTCACCGGAAATATGTTTTGAGACCCCCTGAATCCAAAAAAAAAGCATTTTTGAAAACATGCCCGTGTGTGTGTGTGTGTGTGTGTGTGTGTGTGTGCGTGCGTGCGTGCGAGAGAGAGAGAGAGAGAGAGAGAGAGAGAGAGAGAGAGAGAAAACAGCATAACTCAAAAACGAACAGACGGATAAACACCAAACTTGGTATTTAGGTTCAGTGTCTTCCGAGATGCGACAAGAAGGTTTTCAAGAAAATCCCCCCACCCCAGATTACCCTTTACATGGAACATTTTTCGAAAATTTTAATTTTCTCAAAAATGGCTCTAACGATTTTGATTAAAATATCATATGTTTTAAGAAATTTTCATGACAAATAAAATGTATATTTTGAATTTTCTGGGAATGTCTCCAAAAGTATTCTTCATTGTAAACGACTTTTGCATAATTGGTAAACCATAAGAGATAGACAAAATTTTACTACACAAAAAATGTAGATCCCGTTAAAATACACAATTTATGTCATATACTTTTTTTTTTGTTTAGTGAACCATTTTCGAGATATTGCTTGTTATTCCCTTAAATTTATCAATACTTATTTTCTCAAATGGGAATTTGTTATTCATTTTTTGTCTTGAATATGCAAAGAGTATTAATCTGTGGCAAGGAGAATGGTGCTGCACCTAGCAACCAGCTATTAAGAGATATGTCTATGCTTAAATGCTACTTTATTTCTACATTGCCCTTATAAATACAAAACAAGGGGAACATAGTAGGCCTTAAGCGAGTCAAATATTTTTAGAACTGGTCGCTATGTATAAAATGTAATTCTCTTTGCATGTCAAAAGATCGTTTCTGCAAATGTTTATCTTGATTAATATGAAATAGAGAATAAGAGTTTGTAAAAATAGTTTGTACAAGAGTAGAGAAAGTCATGTGAGTGTAACACAGATTTTTTTACCTTCTTTTTTTAACTTAATCATTCCTGAGATATTGCTTGTTATTGGTTTAAACTTTCAAATAACTACTTATAATTCTCTCAAATGGGAAGTCGGTATTCGATATTTTCTCGTGGTCATCATGCAAAGAGCGTCGAATATCAAAGCCCTCATATAGTCAGGCGCTCTTTAAAAAGCTGACTCGCTTTGCCTACTGTATCGTATAACAAAATTGTAAGTGTAAATGGAACGTTTATCTGGATTAACAAAAAGCTGGAATATAAGCTCTTGTAAGTATAGTTTGTAGAAGAATGATTAGAGAATGTGAATGTAGAACATCAGGATTTTTTTTCTTTTTTCCGCGATCATTTGAAAAGAACGGAATTTCAAATCCATCAAATAGCGACCCACATTTAAAATATTTGACTATCCCTTTAGTTTACTGCATTCTTCTATTCCTACAATGATAGTTTATCTCGATTAGCAAGAAGTAGCTACCAAGAATAAGGTTTTGTAAGAATTGTTTGCAGAAAGAGTGATAGAGAAAGTCGTGTGATTTTTATTGTCCTCTCTGGAACCATGATCATGAACTCCACCAATGTGTTAAAACGCAGTTGAGCAAGCTGAGGTACCTACGGAGGTACCTCAAGGAATAGCAAGCAAAAGCTTACTAAAGGCGAGCAGGACTTGTTTTTATTTATACCATATCGCGAGCAATAGCTCAGCGATCAAGGTCAGCAAGCTTTTGCTCGCGAGGAGGTTGAGCAGAAAAGTTTTATTTATACGAAACCTTGCAAAAGCTTGGAATTAGTGAGAAATGAGCTAATGCTTGCTTTTATTTATACCACCCTTTATCTGTTTCCATCAAAATGGCTTACTTAAGTTCATAGATTGTCTCTGAATTCCTATAGATCACACAATCTTTTATATACTCCATTGGAAAAAATGTGGAACAGTGCGCTTGAATAATCACTTGTAAACTAACTTAACCTATATACAAATTTTCTATCCAGCTATGTTTTACCTATACTGCTACCTATACTGCTCATTTTGCCTTATGGCTCAGCTGAGCAGTCCTTGCTACCATTAATCAACTATGATCCATCCTCTCCCTCCTTCATTTACCCTTCTACCTTTCTTATTTCTCTTACTTTGTAATCCATTTCTCCTTTACTTTCTTTAAAAGCTCCATCCTCTTATATGTTCTTTCTTCTTTTCTTGTCAACATTTTAATTGCTACTATTTTTCCATCCAGTTTTTCCTCCCATACTTTTTGTCTCCATTCTGCTAATTCTCTGCATTCTGTCATATAATGCTCTGTGCTTTCACTGTCTCCGCATAGTTATCAAATTCCGCATTTTCTGCCTCTTAGCCCTCTCAGGTACATTGATACTGTTCTCATCCATGCAAACTCTTCTTTTTCTGCTCTATTACAATAATAACATTTTTTCATGAGGGTATGATACCACAAATGTAATGTTTACCCTTCTCTTCCCCATTTCTTTTTACTAACCTATAGAACCCTAGATTTTTTATTCTTTAAGCTTCCCCAGATCTCATGTCTTTCTTTCTCCTGCTCTCCAAATGTCTCCCATTCCTATTTGCTCCATAATTTTTCCTACCGCTGTTCACTATTTTTATTTTTTGTACTCTTTTGTTGTTCCATACATATCCTTAAAATTTCCCCTTCATCTTTTTGCAGACATCTAAACCAAAATTTCAATATCCTTTCCAGTATCACTCCCTTTCTTGTTCTTCCTAATTCCACTAACGCTACTTCACCTGTTGCTGATCTTGGTAACCCCAATAGTTCTTTACAGAACATTCTATAGCTCTGGTCTGTTTTTCTGCTTAGTTCAGATCCCCCCAAATTTCAACTGCATATAGCTTTCTTGCCTCTACCAATGCCTCATACATTCTTTCTATCCATTTAGTCTGCATTTCTAATTTGTATTTGCACATCCTTACTCCTGTCATTGCCGCCTTTCCTTTAGCCATGACCTTCCTGCTATGCGCCGTCCATTCACCATTACTGCTCATCCTCACCCCCAAATAATCAGACTCCTTGACAACTTCTAACTTTAAACCCCCATCTGCCATTTCTCTTCCTTTTTTAATTTATTTCCTCTTTTAAATACCATAGCTTCTGATTTATTTATATTTACTTTAATTCCCCATTCTTCACAGAATTCCTGTATTCCATTTATTGCTTTCTGTAGCCCAATTACTGTTCTAGCCCCAACTATTAGGTCATCTGTGTATAGTAAACCTAGTATCTCTCTATTTGCTATTATGGAACGGTGCAGATTTTTTTTCTTTCACTCTATCTAATATGTCATCTATGAATATATTAAACAATATAGGGCTCAATTTGCACCCCTTCTTAATCCTATTTTATGCTCAGTCATTTCTGCAATTCCATTATTTCCACATATTATACAAAATTCTATATCTTATAAATCTTCCTAATTTCTTTTATAAAATTTTCACTTACCCCTTTCTTTAATAATTTATATGCGAATGCTTTTCTATTTATTGCATCAAACGCTTCTTCAAAATCTGCAAAAACCATGTATATCCTTCCTCTTTTCCTGCTCAAATACTTATCTATTATAGTCTTTATTATTAATTCATTATCTATTGTTTGTTTACCTTTCCTAAATTCTGACAGTTTCCGTTCCTCATCCGCCCATTTTCTTAATCTATCGGCCAATATACCTGTGTACATTTTCCCTAATATTGATAGTAAACTTATTCCTATATAATTCTCTGGTCTATTTGCTCCTCCCTTCCCTTTGTAAATTGGTATCTCCATACTTATTTTCCAACATTTTGGTACATCATTCTTTTCTTTAACTTTATTTAGTAATTTTGTTATCACTTTTAAACCATTTTGTGTTTCCTCATACATTTTCCAAAATTCCCCTGGCATTCCATCTATTCCTACTGCCTTGCCTTTTTTTCTTTATTTGCTGGTAAACTTCCAGCTCCGTAAGTTTACCATCAAATTTTTCATTAAGTATTCCTCCTTGTCCTACCTCTTTTGAATCTAGCCTTACTCTCTTCCCTTCTCCAATTAGCCTTCTAAAATACGAGGGTAATCCCAAAAGTAAGGTTTCCAAAGCGCTGGGATCGGAGGGAAACTGTTTGTGTGGATGTTGGCCATACTGCTTTTTTCCTCCCTCCCTCCGCTCTCTTCAGAAACCACCGCACATCCCTTAGCGCCCCCAGTCTTGGCTTGGCAGCCAGTTATAATGGAGCTCCCGTTAGCCACTACTGCCAGGTGCGAAGTTCGCGCAGATATTCGTTTTTTGAGTGCAAAAGGGGTTAAACCTGTCAATTCATCGACAGTTGATGGAAGTGTATGGAGAGTCCTGTATGGATGTCAAAAATGTCCACAAGTGGTGTAGAGAATTTGCAAATGGTCACATGGAAATTCATGACGAGGAAAGAAGCGGGAAACAATGATGAAACAATTGCAAAGGTTGAACAAATCATGCTTCAAGATTGGCGGATGACTCTCGATGAGCTCTGCATTGTTGTTCCTTAGATTTCTCAAAGCACTGTTCATCGGACTTTGATCGAAGAGTTGAAATTTCGGAAGGTGTGCGCAAGATGGGTCCCAAGAATGCTGACAAGGTCACAAAAGACAACGCGCTGAAACTTCCCGCCAATTTCTTCAACGCTCTGCAGATGAAAAGGACAACCTTTTGGATTCAATAGCCACGGGTGATGAAACCTGGGCTTTCCACTTC
Source organism: Deroplatys truncata (assembly GCA_030765065.1). Classification (NCBI taxonomy): domain Eukaryota; kingdom Metazoa; phylum Arthropoda; class Insecta; order Mantodea; family Mantidae; genus Deroplatys; species Deroplatys truncata. The sequence goes on from CM060990.1 coordinate 152,845,153, forward strand.
ACACCTGAGACCTAACAACAATCACGTGAGTGGTGGCATTCCGGTTCACCCAAGCTGTGAAAATTCAAGAGAACACAGTCTGCTGGTAAAGTCATGAGAACTGTGTTTTGGGATCGAAAGGGGGATATTATTGGTTGACTTTATGGATCCTGGGACAACAATAAATGCCGACAGGTATGTCAGACATTAAAAAAAACTCAGACGGGCAATTCAGAACCGTAGAAGAGGAATGTTGAGCAAGGGCATAAGCCTTCTCCATGACAATGCTCGCCCCCACACCGCCCGTCAAACCATGAATCTTCTGCAACAGTTTGGATGGGAAACCATCACCCATCCACCCTATAGTCCGGACTTAGCACCCAGTGACTACCACTTGTTTCCAAAGTTGAAAGAACACTTGGCTGGAAGGCGCTTCGGTGATGACGATGAAGTGAAAAATGAGGTCCATCACTTTTTCAAGAGCATGGCGGCAAGCTGGTATGGCATGGGCATACAAAAACTGCCACAGCGTCTACAAAAATGCATCGACCGAAATGGTGATTATGTGGAAAAATAGACAAATGTTAAAGCTTCAAAACTATGTACCATTTGTTATCAATAAAAGTTTCTTTGTATTTTAATAAAAATTGGAGACCTTACTTTTGGGATTACCCTCGTATCCTATCCATTTACTTGGTGTAATTTCATTTTTCTCCTCTCTTTTCTTGTTCGTCATCCTTACTATTTCCCATATTTTTTTACTGTCCTTTCCATCTATTGCTGCCTTTAGTTTCCTTTCTATATTTCCCGTCCATTCTTTCCTCTTAGACTCTAGCAAATTTTTATAACCTCCCTTTAGCTTCATCAGATCTTGTCTATCCCTTTCCTTCTCTGATCTCCTCCACCTAATAAGTTCTTTGAATACCCCCTTTTTCTTGCTCTACACTCTTCATCAAACCACCCCTTAATTTCCTGGCCTTTTCCCTGCCTTCTGTCCATCCCTGCCCCTGCTCTTCTTAGTAATAATTTCAGTAGCTCTAATACCATTTCTGGTTTTCCCTCATTCATAGCCATTTTTATTCCACACTCCACAGTCTTGACTTAACTTAAAATTTAATTCTTTTAAAAAGTCCTCTTTTAGTTCCTCCCTCCATTTATACACTTTTATTGTCTTTATTTGAGCTATTTGCTTATTCTTTACCTTTTGCTCCAAAACATTTATTTCCATCATTAATGGAAAATGGCTACTGCTTACTTCTTCATTTATTATTTTAAATGTAGTGATTCTCTCTTCCAGTTCCTCACTACATAATGTATAGTCTACTACACTTTGCCCATTTGCGTTCACAAATGTAAACTCCCCCTCCTCATCTCCTTCCATTGTTCCATTACATATTAACATTTTATTTACCTCACAGAATTCTAGTAATTTTTTTCCTTCCCTATGACTCACACTGTCCCTGCTTTTCCTTGGCCTTATCACATCCATATTCTCTTCTACCTGCTCTTTTCCTAATAACCTTCCATTCTCCTCCCCTATTCTCGCGTTCAAATCTCCCATCACAATAAATTCTATCTCTGGCATCTTTTCCCATATTTCCTCCATGTCTTCTTCTAGCTTTCTATAAAAATTACTATCATAAAAATATTATGCTTCTGGGGGGTTGCTTGAATAATCAAATAAGCCAAGTAACATAGATAACAGTTACTGCACAGTTCTTTGCAGTGTGGACTGCACTGATTATTCCTCTTTCATTTCCCCTCCCACCATCAAGAAGTTGCCCTGCTTGTTCCATACTGAACATTTAAGTGCATCAGTCTATGTGGTGCCACATTATATTCTTTAGTGAGTTTGTGTTGCACGTTCAAGGAGAAGAGTGCTCATTAATAAGGGGCATGAATGGTCACTGCTGTCTTGTGTTGTGAAGTCTGATTTTATCAGACAAAACATCCTTGATTCCACAAAGCATGCTTCATTAAATGGTTTTTAGCTTGAAAATGTTTATTCAGATTATGTTAAGTATGTTTCCTCTTTGCTACACAAAATTTACCATTGTGGAGGCCTGAAATCTTTTACAAGATATTCCAAAGCTTTAATGCATATTTGAAAACCATGTATTTTGAAAAGGGCTATGCTCTACAGGATTGTGAGAAATTATTCTTTGGTAAAATATTGTCGATACAGACTTTCATGTTACCCATTACATGAGGCATGTTTTCAAAGTAAGTACCGATGATTTTTTAAAAAATAACAGAACATTAATTTCCAAATGTTGTATTATCATTCATTACCTTACACCTTACACTACTTCTCCACATAGTCACCTCGATTATTTAGGCGCTTGTCATAACGGGAAACCAGTTTTTGTATGCCTTCATCAAAGAATGTTGCCGCCTGTCATGAAAACCAAGTCTGCACTTCTTGTTTCACAACATCGTCATCGTTTAAACGTTTTCCACCAAGGAATTTGTGATCTATTGCATCTATTTGATGCAAATAGCATCTTCAAATTTAGTTCGCTTTTCAGATGAAGAAACAAACGAAAATCGCTTGATACCAAATCTGAACTGTAGGGGGGGTGGTCAAATTGTTCTCAACCAAATGATGTAATCAGATCTTGAGTTTATTTGGCTTTGTGTGGCCGGGCATTCTCACTCATTATTGTTTTCCCACAAACCTCACACAATTGGTGATGAATGTTTGCTGGCATAACATTTCTCGCATTAAAAAAATGAATCACTGATCGTGCTTCACAGTCAGCAGGTCATTCGATTGTTTTGAACATTCTGAAATGCTCTAATAACAGGGAAACACAAAATAAAAATCACTCACAGCTGCGTCTGGCTTCCTAATGAATGGAGGAAGTGATCATATATGCTCAAAATTGTGACTGCAGCGCTGCAGCAGCAAAATATTAAAATGATACTTACTGTAAAAACATGCCTAGTGTAAATTCTAATGAAGCATTATAAGGAATAAAGAGAGGCAATAGTTAGAATGTATATGTAATTAGGAAAACATACATACTTATTTAGCCTTTTACATATGTATGTCTAATTACTAATGGTGATGTTATTATTTAGGTATACTTTTATTTTGTTCCTGAAATTATGGTAAGACCTACCTAATATTTACAGTATGTTGTATTTTCCCAAAAGGAATAAAATCCTTTGATAAGAGTGGGTGCTACGAGTCGAGGTTGCTAGAAGCTACAAATCCTTTAGGCTTTTCTGGGCCCAGTAGATTATTATGAAACTTTGAAATTAAATGCAGTATAGGAAATCCCTAATTGTGTATCTTTTAATATGTTAATATCATATTACACACAAAACAAAATATCATATACACTAATAGTTTATATAACTTCATTATAGAGATATGGGAACATGACCACTTGAAGTGATATGCTTTAGAGCAGTATAAGGCAATTCCTAGAGAGTTAACACACATTTTCTGTAATTGGCCATAGTCCTTTGAGGTGTTTTCCACAAAGGTTACTGAAACGGTGAAATTTTTTAATATTAACATTTGAGGGCTACAAGTATTTCATACTTCATAAGAAACAATGCCTCATTCCATAATTGCTCACCTTGTCCTGCTTCCTAATCCAGTAGAACTGAGTTCCAGGTTGGGGTAAGTTATTTGGATAAAGCTTTTTTCTTATGAAAAGACATATATGGGGTAACTATTTCTTCCTGTGCACCCCAGGCTTATTTAAGCATTAATTTCACATATTTCATTCACTGCCTCTGCAGACCTGAGTGGTGAAAAAGGGGTGCTAAAAATAATCCATGTGTTGCACCCATTTTTTTGTGCATTGTGCAGTTTTTGTATAACGAATTCTTGCATTGGATGAATTTCAGCCTGTCTTTCTTTTAAATAACATTAAAATAGTTTTTGCAATAGTATTTTTCAATATGGTACAGTATTACCCAATACTGTAAATCCAATAACATCTTTTACCATAATAGAGTTTTTGCACTATGACAGAGTTTAGCCATCAGCATAATAGATAAAATGTTGGACTTCAAATCACCAAATTGAAAATTATACGTTAAATGATATGCTTATCTGTCATATTAATAGAAGAAGAATAAAATGTCCAGGCTTAGAGAACTCTTAGATTGGATGCAACAAGGAATTGTTGACTGTATTTCCATTTTGAAAAGATGGGTTTACAAAAGTTGCTTTTTAAATTATGATCATAAAGAACTTTGACTTGTGTGTAATGCATTTCCATGAATTTCCTTTCATAACTTTATATCCTCATGGCAGTTTGCAACAATCACAGCAGAATCAGATCATTGTTTATGTTGAAAGAAAGTTTTTCTTGATTCTCTTGCATAATTGGGGTTTACCAGAAAGTGGCACACATGCAGTACATTGGTAGATTTAGCATTTATGGTAACACAGTCTTAAATGCAAAATCTCTAATAATTTTCCCAACATAGGTAAATTCACAGTTTTCCCAAACTGCTTTGTGTTACTCATATTTAGGTATAGATGGCACATATGCAATTGTGTAATGTAACCATTCACTTTGCATTTCTTAGAGTGTGATGAAAAGAAAAAATTATCAGAGATATAGAATGATATTATTTTAGAATTAAATATCTTGTAAGTTGGATACTTTTAACAATACACGGGACATAGCTTGGGTGAAAATCTATGTTACAAAGTGGCAAAATGGTCTCATCGTTATTTGTCGGACTCATCATCATTACCTTTTTCTTCTGCTGCTACACTTTTGGGGTTAGGCACTTTTGCCTATCTTTGCATTCTAACATTTAACCCCCTCCCTAGGATGCACTACATCATCTCACATCTAGGTATAGATGGCACATATATGTATCACTTGCATTGACTGACCAGCATGACTGGAAATACACATAACCAGAGTGTCTGCTGATAACGAAAGGTAGCGAAAGTATGTAGAAAGTGACAAATTTGCCCCTTTGGTAACAAAAGTACCTAAACGGTCATTAATTTAGGTCTGTTGGCCATAATGGCAATGAAAATCCCTCTCCCCTTTCTGTCATCCAGAATGTTTCAACGCATGACGCGTCAAGCTGACATATCGCTTTGATCACTCAAGTTTCATTTTCTGTTGAGTTTCCACCATGCTTGTCATGGCTGCACTGTAATGCACATCAAATTATGTTGGCAACATCAAGATTCCTTCAATCACCTTTGTGTTTCTTTTAGGAGTAGCATTCATCATGTCCATTTTATAGATACAGATCTTTTTCCGATAACATTCTCAAGTCGTTAGATTATGTACATTAATGGAACCACATAGAAAATGCCCTGCAACGAACTATACCACTCACACATGATTCGGTTAGAAAGAGTCAGTAATAGTACATAGTATGTAAAGGTAGGACATGGTCGCTAAATTAACTTCCCAACATCAAAACATAATGCATTTATGAATATGAAATGCCCTTTCAAATCCAAGCAGAAACTTCTTATTTGTAAAGAGAGCTTTAACAGTGAGTGCATTTGTTGAGGCAACTAGTGGCCATATTAGGCAACAGAAAGAATGGGAAACAAACAAAAGTGACATTGATATTTGAAAAGAAGCTAGAAACAGTGATGTGTATTGAATTTATTTAAAGATGAGTCGGAATTGTTTCGGGAAACATGTTAAGTGAGTAAACTTAAGTGATGTTAGTGTAACAATTCCGACTCATCTTTAAATAAAAACAAAAGTGAGCCTGAAGACATGATGATACTCCATAGATAATGAGAAATGCACATGGCAAAAGAGGTTATATGCACAAATAAAGTGAACAAGAACTAGCTGCCATTAGTTTGAGTGAATGTGTAATTGCAGTAAATATCTAATTGGGAGAATTTTTGTTGGGTGTTTTTAAAATTATCTGCTTTCATCTGACATAAGGGAAAAAATTGGTTTCAAAACTGTTGATTGGAAAAGATAAATTCAAGTCCTGACTTAGGCCTATAGAAAGACAAGCATCATGTGTACTCCAAGACCTCATTTGAAGAAGATAGTTGGTTCTGGAGTTGGCTCACGTATTATTTTTAGCTGCTTTTTGAATTAGCCCCACGTATGTGCGCTAACTTGAAGATGATTAGCTGCTGTTGCGTAATAAATGTTTACACAAACTTGAAGAGTTGTTATGTATTAATAGTTGTTTTGAGCATCGGTTTGAATTTAATGCTTACGTAATATTATTGTTTGAATTTGCCTCAGCTGTGTCAGTCTTAAGTTAGAGTCGGGATTCTTATGGAGGGTGTGGTAATGACAATTATTGTAGACGTCACAGAATTAAATTTTTAATTTTTTCACTTTTATTTAAACTTCTTGCACATATTTATAAACCACTACACTTTTAAAGAACTGTGAGAAACCTTTATACACTCACTTAACGTGTATATCTGTTTTTACTAAACGCCCATAGAGAACACATTTTTCCATCTACACACTACCACGTCTTGCCAGGAAGTGAATAACCTCAGCGGTAAAAACCTTAAGCTTTGGTAATGCAAGTCTCTGATTGGCTAATTCTAGTCCAATAGAGTTTCTGTATTTAACTTAAAACTTTTCTTTGCTGTTGATTGGCTAATTTTAAAACTGTCACTGAAACTACGTCATCATTGTTCTAATCATGACCAGTACATTTTTAAATTCCAAACACATTATTACCACAATTACCTCATTATTACTCATTGTTAGCAACCTAAAATTTGCTATTCTCACATTTCTTGCATTATTAGAGTATATAAAGTATTCGCATAACATTAATAAAACATATTTACAATAAAAATAAGCATTTGAAATGACTGTTACATTAAATAATTATTACATACATATTGTTTCAAGGCAGGCTTTTATTGAATTTACCTATTTTAAATAGCAATTGAAATTATTCGGGTATTAAAATACTGCCTCACATTTATGCAAGTGATTTCGTGCTGCGCTACAAATAATGATACGACGCAGCAGGAATTTTAGTGGTCTAAATCTGAACACCAAAAATCAGATCACGCTCACAACACGTGAAAGCACAAACCACACTCAAGTGTGAAAACTGCAGCTCTGGGTTTCCCAAAGTGGCAACACTGACTCAACTGTCTCGATCACAATGCAACATGTGTAAACAGGCCCATATACACCTGGATAAAAACTTTACAAGTGGAGCCACTTGTAAGTACAGGTAGTCTTACTGCAGTATAGTGAGTTATCTAAATTTTAGCAATGTAACAAAAGCAGACATTCTTTGGCCATCTCACACTGCAATGTCAAATATGCCACTACATGCTGCTGCTACCTCAGTTGATTTATTTCCAAACAGTCTAATAGTACAAAACCCGAAGCTCTTAAAGGACTAACTGGAATATAGTGTTACTAATATGATGCAGGTGCTCATTTTCATGATTTACCAGGGTAGTCTGAAAAGTTTCCGACCTCAACATGAAGATGGCAGCACTCGTAAATAAAAGCTAGTGAATTTCGTTGTTCATCTGTTGACAGTTACTCACTAAAGTTTCAGCCATTTTGGACGCTCAGTTGTTATATAACAGTCGTTTGAGTGAGGTGATGGAGTGTTTTTATGAAAATGGACAAAATTGAGTATCGAGCTGTCATTGAATATTTGTTTTTGAAAGGCAATACGCCTACGCAAATCAAAGATGAGTTGGATTCTGTGTATGGGGACTCTGCACCATAATTTACCACAGTGAAATTTTGGGCAGCTGAATTTAAACGTGGCCGTAAGATCTTGGGAGACGATGAACGTTCGGGACGTCCAAAAACTGCAACTACTGATGAAAACATCGCCAAAGTTCACCAAATGGTGCTAGACAACCGCCGAATTAAAGTGAGAGAGATAGCAGAGGCTATGAACATGTCAAAAGAACGTGTTTGTCACATATTAAATCAACATTTAGACATGAGAAAGCTGTCCGCGCGTTTGCTCACGTTTGACCAAAAACGTGTTGGAATGAACATATCCAACGCTCTGTTGGCGCAGTTTAGGCGCAATAAATCCAAGTTTTGGCGCCGATTAATTACTTTAGATGAAACTTGGATACACCATTATATGCCCGAAACAAAATTACAGTCCAAACAGTGGACTGCAAAGGAGGGAACCAGCTCCAAAAAAAGCAAAAACTGTTTTTTCGGCTGGGAAAGTGATGGCGACTGTTTTTTGGGATAGTCTTGGAGTTATTTTAATCGATTATCTTCAAAAAGGAAAAACCATTACAGGAGCATACTATGCATCATTACTTGACAAGCTGAAGGCAGAACTTGCGGAAAAACGGCCACATTTGCAGAAAAAGAAAATCCTGCTTCACCAAGACAATGCACCGTCTCACACCTCAGCGGTTACAATGGCAAAAATCCACGAATTATGGTTTGAACTGCTTGACCATCCACCTTACTCACCAGATCTAGCAACTTCTGTTTGTTCCCTCATCTGAAAATTGCGCTCGGAGGACAGAGATTTTTGTCAAATGAAGAGGCAATCACCTTTGTGAACAATTATTTTGCACAGAAAAATGCCGAGTACTATTTGGATGGGTTACAGAGATGGGAGCATTGCTGGGAGAAGCGTGTAGAGTTACAAGGAGACTATGTTGAAAAATAAAAAAAAAAAATCTGAAAAAATGTCTTGTATCCTTATTAGGTCGGAAACTTTTCAGACCACCCTCGTACTTTTAAGAAATGTAAGAAAAAGTCCTTTTTTTTACACTTCATTTACTCTTTCAAATCTTTGATCTCAATACTTTAAATTATTTTCATTTGTGTATAATATGATTTCTTTGTTTTTAAAATCCTGTTTAAAGTGTGTTACTTATGTATTTGATTTCCATTGAGCATACTGAACAGTGGATTATATGCATGGCAACTAATAGAAATGTTTGTAAGAATACCTTCTTGACCAATGAGACATTTACAATGCTCGTGTAGTGACAGAAAGTAACTAATTTTTATTTTTGATGTTCAGTAGACACACTGACAATATACTTCATGAAAGCAATCACCATTGATAAATAACTGCATTGAATTTACACCTATACTTTAGTACATAAGAGTTAAATAATTACAGGCTATGTTTTTGCTGCATGCGCTGTACTCGACCTCAAATACAATATACTCCTAATTACCTGGGCTAATCATCGGGAATAGTTGCCCAGATAATATGAAGAAACAATAGTACAAAACACAATCCAACAAAGTATTGGCATATTGCAGGTCTGTGTTTGAGAAATACAAATTCATAATCTCTTACTCCTTCCTCTTCACTAGCCCTCCTTAGTGATGATATCAACAATATCCTGGTCAATCAGTTATTGGAAGCCTGCCCCCTCCCCCGCCAACAGTTATCACAGCTCTCATTTAGTTTGCGACATGATTATAACATGCAATACAGAGCACCATTTTAATATACCACACATGGATAATTGAGAATATATGTAGCTAATTTTCTCTTCCAGAAAAGCAATGAATTTATAATTCATTGTCACTTTTCATGGAGTTTCTATGCTTTTGAATGTGCAGACTGCTTTGTGGCACATCATGGTGGTTCATGGAAGAATTATGTATACTAAATGCACCACTTTCCTGGAGTTAGGTACTGTATTGTATTTTTAAAAAATCCAAAGGTTTAGCCACTGTATTGTTGTTAAGGAAGGACAATACATGCACATTCCTAATTTCAAGTGCCAGGGTAGTCCTTATATCAGTGCTTATTTTTCTTTCAAAACACATGAGCCTGCTGTGAGTGATGCATTTGGGTTGAACCTTCCAACTGTAGTGTTTAATGTTACATGTCAGAAGGCCTTAATGCCATACTATTTTGCTATTTCTGTAACAGTCATTTAGACCATTACAGTAGGTTTGAAGGCAGCACTTCTGTGATTACTTTTGCACCTTTTAGCGAGTATGTATAATTTAAAATAAAGAGAGTTGAGGGTTGTTACACTACATCACTAAAATATTCTTACTTGAACGTGTTTTGGGAGACGGCTTGTTCCCATCGTCAGCATGTTCTCAACTCAACAAGCTGTCTCCCGAAACGTGTTCAAGTAAGAATATTTTAGTGATGTAGTGTAACAACCCTCAACTCTCTTTATTTTAAATTATGGCACATCACTGTTACTAGCTTCTAAATCTTCAAAATTAGAGTATGTATAAGCTTCTAGCACATTAGTTTTTATGCTGTATTTCCAATTTTTATACACATTTCTCTTTCATTGTTGTATTTCTTGCCTTCAAAATGTAGAAGTCATGATCACAACTTGAAAGTCAATCGTTTTTCAGAAATAAACCACCCTTAACCTGCCCTCTCTAATGGGAGTAAATTTAAAACTTCAGCATTAAAACCTGAAAACAGTACAAGTTGCAGTTTGCAAATATGAGAACTTTTAATCCACCCTTAGATAGTTCACAAGTTGCTAGTCACACTGTACTAAGAACATCCATGAGTATTACCCCTAGACTATAGTGTGTATGAGAGTTGTGCAAGTGTGTAATAAGAGTAAATATATTATAATACCCAATTAGGGACACCTGTATGCAATCCATTTTAATATATTATTCAAGCAAACCTAAAATTGCTGTGTATAATAACTATACTTCTCTATTGGAATAATAATAATAATAATAATAATAATAATAATAATAATAATAATAATAATATGCACGTTTCCACTCTTTGTGCCTCTAGGGCAAGGATGGCAAAAACGCCTTCCTTCTGTGAGTCACCAAATATGCAACACGCACTGCATCATTCAGCAGCATGTGAAAAGCAAATGGAATGTGACAGAGAGGGAACGGCGTCTGCGAGTCATTTGCCTGTGAGTCAAAATGAACTCGTGAGTCCCGTTTTCGCCACCTCTGCTCTAGGGTATGAAACATGCTTAGTTATCCAAGTACATTATTCAGTACAACTCATAATGAGTATAAACTGCTTTATATGGTATAAAACGGGTACAAACATATAAATGTGCATACCTGTCATGTGCACACACATAATAGTCATACATTTTGTTTTATTCAGCTTGATTGTATCCCATACACTTCACATAAGCTATACCTTAAACATTAGGCTTTTTTGCAAGAAAGAGTGTAACACTTGTATTGTGGTATTTCTTTCTCCTTTTGGAGGCCTGCTCACAGTGCGTTCAGCTTGAAATGTGATGTGTAAAATGTGATAGAGAAATAATAGGTATGTTGCTAAAAAGTTTTGATATCATTTTGTCATTGTTTATTGGTTTCAGGCATAGGATTCTTTTCACAATAACAATGGAATAAGGTTATTTAAATGAAATGTGGAGTTTCATTTCTAAGCTTGTGAACCATGGCCTGTTGGAGGATTGTCTCAAACATTTTAGCTATAATGGTAGCCAGCTTCAGTGGCGTTGTCAAAGCCTTATTCCTAAGAATCTCAGCAGTGACTGTTTTTGTGCCTAATGAGGTAACTATGGGGCATGACAAATTTGCTGTAGCTGGTGGCTTTCATTACAGACAAATCATATAGTGGATAATCATCCAGCAGACCATGCCACACAAGCTGAGAAACTAGGTTGGGTTACAAATAAATTTTGCTTCTATGGGAAACAAAAGTCATTGCATTTTAATATTTTAGCATTGAAAATAAAATGTTATGAAGTGTGTCATTTATATAATAGCTGCATATTTTGTATTTACTAATTAGTAACAATGTTAATCATTTTGTCTCAGCTGTAGTATTAATATTAAGAAATATGTCTTTACTCCATTTATATCTGTTGGATTGTGCTAATTTCTTAATAAAGTTGGGCATGAATTATCAGGTAACAATTGCATTCAGTCTTTACTTTAGTGTAATCTGTAGCACCTGGTCCTACAGGCTCTGTATGTCTTTTAAGTGTTTCTGAATAAAGACTGGGTTCTTAAGATGAATCGTATTACGTAGATTTCTTCCCTCATAAATACCTAAGCTGGTGGTACTCAGATATTACGTTATATTTCAGAAATATTAAATTCTTAGAAAATTAAGAACTAATGCATTAATGCATTATACCATTTTAAATTAAAGTATTAATATTGCTTCTAAAACACTGAACTGTGAGCAAAAGTTTGTTTCTTATCTTTTCAGATTTAGTTAATTTTTGCTGATAGCAGTTCTTCAATTATCAGGTGAGCCCAAGATTTCTTGACATGAACAGCAGTCATAGAGAGGATTTCTATAAATATTTATTATCAGATCTGTTTATCTGTGTGAAGAAAACCTTGAAAGAGCTTTCCAAATTTAAATACTTAAAGCCCTAGTTAGCAACATGAAAGTTATGTCACCCAAAAATTTACTTGATATCCAGTAGTCTTAAAACTAGTGCGTATAAATCTGTGATAAATAAACCAGTGTTGTTAGCTATAATTGCGCAGGTATATAAAAATGTAAATAGTCACAATCTTGGGCAGTGCTGTGCAAATCCTGCTAAATTATTACCAGCATATTACCTTTATGGCCAGTTTAGATGTTTCATCTTTTATTTTGTATACTTTAGATAACCTTTGTTCTTATTTTTTTTTCCCCTTATTCTTGTCAATAATTCATTTTTGTTATTATGTACATGTAATTCATGTCTAGATGCATTAGACTTGCAGTTTTTGATTTTCAGTTGCTTTAAAGAATTATTATAAATCAAGTTTATTATAAGTGTTTGTGAAACTGATATAATTTGGAAGAATAATAGCCTGTGTCAGTTATTTAACTATTTTTAATTTTAAAGTGTCATAGACATGCTTTTTGAATGATATGAAGAGTTTTATAGACGGTTTTCCTATGAAATAGTATAAAATGTGATTTAATATGATTTCATATTCAACCTGTAGTACTCTATTTTATAAAATTCATCAGACATCTTGAAAATTGCATTGTGAATTATTTAGCTAGTGCCAAAGTCTGAAGACTTTCCTCCTTTTACTTCGTCAGTTACAGGAAAGAAAGTCTAACTTGGCTCATAATATATATTTAATACTTGGTTTATTTCTGGTGATGAGAATGGCAGCTCTTTCATTTCTCTTAAATATAATATTGCACTGTAAACTTGTATTCAGTGAAGCAAGTCAGTCATATATATGAGTAATTGCTTATTCAGGATATACATGAATGTCACTGGTGGTGGAAATAGTCATTTTTATGTTTAGAGTTGCATCTATCATGTACAGTTAGAAGTATCAGAAATATATTTACCATGTCTTTTAGATACCAGGAAGTACAACATTTAGTCATGATTTCACAATTGCTGCAGTAGTCCATCTATGCTTTTCAGGGAAAGTGTATAAAAGCTTGATAGAAAAAAGCTTTTGAAATCAGTAGATTGCAATTTAACTACATATGTTCTACAGCCTGTTATCATCAAATCTTTTAAACCAAACATTATGTTTTAAGTTCTGAAATTTCAAGTTTTTTACAGTTTCAGCACTGTCTCTGGCCTTTGTGTTTTTCAAGGTAAAGAGAAAGAGGGGTAGACAACAGCATTAAGAGCTTACGTGAATAGTACCTTTAAATTCTGCAGCAAATTGAGGTATTCTGTGACCTTTTAACTAATAAATATCAAAATTTGACAACATTGTTAGATTTGTAGCAAAATTTGTACTGGAGGAGATCTGTGGATCATGAGTAAACATTGTCTACTGGCACCAATCACTTGTCTTCTGCTTCCTGCACTAAAACTCTCTTTTATACGAAGCCTGTTGTTTTGGTTGTTTCTTTGTGTTACTTCAGATAAAAATGGTTTCCTTGGCGCATGAGAGATTTACCGTGTTATCTGTTATGATTAGAATTACAGCTATTGCAATTATTAACATGCACATGAGCAAAGGATGCATTGCTTGCAGACATAAATGCTTAACACACATTTGCAGTAGCTGTGAAAGAACAGCTGTTGCTCTCGGTTGCAAGAAACATCAGGGCTGGAAATCAGACATTAGTACAGCACATATGAGAAGTATCTACAGTGTGTTAATGATGTATTCTAACAGTTATACTCACTTTCTTCTCATTTGTATAGTTGAATGAGATGATGAAGTTGCTCAACAAAGATTGTTTTTACCAAAACCACATCATCTGTGTTTTAGTAACAATGTTACATGGTTCCATGATAGTTTTTTTTCCTACATGCATTAAAATAAATATATTTAGCATTCTGTAGGAAAATGCTTCAAATAACTTCTAAACTTTTCAAAATTTGAAGAACATGCTGTTAATCATATAGTGCCTGAGTCATTGAATATGGTCTTAGTTCCTAGTATGTATACTGTTCATGAATGAAATGTGAGATAGTAACACACTTATAATCTCTTTATCAGTGTAGTTTGGAGGATATACGTTTTCTTAGTTGCAAGGAGGATTTAATGTATTGTGTTATCTCCTCTTGTGTAGCAAGGACTTTGTAATGTGCAATCAAAGGAGCTATTTATATGGACCCTATGAAACCTCTTCACACTCACCTAAGTAGTAATAAATTATATGCAGGGCTGTCAACAATGATTTTCTAGACTGTATCTGCAGCACTTTACAGAAACTCTTGAAATTGTCTTATCTTTTAGGTACTTCACTTACTTCTTCAATCTTCATCACTTTTCAGTTATGGTGACTCATTCAAAAATCGCCTAGTTTTAGGACTCAAGAAGATACTGAAATTATATTGTATTTGTCCTCCAAGCTACTCAGTGTTTAAGTACAATTAAAGCATTGCACTTCATTCTGCTTATCAGGTACATGTTGCATTCTGATTTTGTTAAACTATAGTTTTCTTCTAACTACCACCTTATCAAACTTTAATCAGCTTTGGTAGTAATTTTCCTGTAAATATACCTCAGTTTACCATACTGACAGTATAATGTACACATTTCCTGTATCCAAACTGGCATTTCCACAGCTGAATGGCTGAAATTCCATTCCAAAGACAGCTAAGGAGAAAAGAGATATACACAAATTTTGCTTGGCTGAAGCCACCTTATTGAATTCTCGCTAGTGCTTTTACCTGCAGTGTGAACATTAGATGACTTAGCCCAAAGAAAGTTGAAGAAGCATTAAGTATTGCTTATCATTAGAGAGCAATTAGAAGTTAACTTGTAAAAGAAGAAAGAAATAAAAGAATAGGTAGCAAGAGGACATTTGTACTGCTTTAATTCTTTCTGCTGCTATCCTTATTGGTTTAACCAAAGTCCCATCATTTTTGAAAATCTACTTCATACTAAGTCGGAGCTGCTGTAAAATTAGGCCATTGATGTCATAAACCTTTAAATATACAGATAATTGCAGCTGCATTTGAGAACATTATTCAATTCATTTAAAAGGTTTTTGTAGATAATGTAAGATCTGCATACAAGTTACAGAATTTTTGCATATGATATGTAATGAAACAACATTAAGTAGAGCAGCCCACATGTAATATTACTGTTATTCTAATGGGAAGTTATTTTAGTATGGCATAGGACTCTGCTGCTTGTACAGCCTTTGTCTGTTATTGCAATGCAATAAGTGCAGGTTCCTTTTTCCACTGATTTGAGCTAGAAAAATGAAAGTGTACATACATTTTAATTACAACATCCATTGAAATGATGACTGCCTGCTGCTATACATTTCATTTCACATCATTTCGTTATTCATTCCATTGATCAACATACCTTGTACATGATTTGGTCATCATGAATATACAGAATACAATGTTGAGTATATCAAATACAGTATTGAATAACTTAAAAGAAAGAAGTAAATAGTAATACTTACTGTCTTTCTGCAAATAGCAAAATAACTATCTAAGATTTTAAAACATTTTTACAGTCATTATAGCAATAATTACCATACAAATACAATAAAGATTATTTTCATTTGTTTAAAAAATTCTCGAACCTCTAGAAACTGACCTCAACACAGAATTTCTTTAGTTCTTTTTACTTTCTCTACCAAGTACATAGTAGATAGAGTAGGTACTGCATTCCACCCAAAAAAAATTGATATCAAGATTTCGCCAGAAATACATTTTTGGGCCCTGTGAATTAAAAAGCTTTTTAGAAATAAGTGTGTGTGTGGGGGGGGTGCCATTTGGGATTTGTGCTGGACAAAGAGATGTCTGGCCAGGTTTTCTCCGGGTTCTCCTGCCATTCATTCCACAAATTGCTCCATCATCACCTTTCCTCTCATTCATCTCACTGTCATTTCATATCAACTTTCTCGCCCTCATGCCAGGCTTCGGGCTGATCACCATCCTGGCTGTTCTCTCTGATTCATAGTCTCTGCTCCCCGACAGGCATCTGACCGCAGGTACCCACTTGTAAGTCCTGGAGGGTAAGCCCTAACAACAATGAGGATAAACAGAGAAAGAAGAAGTAATTTGTTATAAAGACAACATGCTGCATAAGGGCATTTGGCCTTGTATAGTCTAATCCTATGGACCTGTGCATGAAAGTTTTTGCTTACTCTAGTTTCATAATTCTGTTTCTGGTTGTTTTACAGCTAATCGATTTGGCTCTTAAAAGCATTATTGTTTCAAACTTGTAAGTGAATCTAATGTTAACATCTTTAATTCTTTAAAAGCTTCTCTACATGAATCAGTTTGTTGTAGTTCCAAAATTGGCTTTTTCTGTAAAATGAAAATTCTTGTTATGTATTTGTATACACTGCCTCATATTTTATGAAGGTGTTCCTGGATACCTAACACAGCCCTTGAAATGAGAAGCTCATAATTTCTCTTGTGATATTGTCTTTTAGTTCATTGATTGTATAGGGATTAAACTCTGTCTTTCAGGTTTCCCAAAGACAAAAATCACAAGGATCCATATCAGGTGATCTAGGAGGCCACATATTTTTACTCATTATTTAATTGTAAAATACTGAATGAATCTCATCCAAGAAGCAGCCACAGTATATGCAGTTGCATTATCTTGTACAAAACAGATGGGATTACGCTCTTCTTCTGTCAATTCAGCAAAAAAAAAAAATAGGGTCAATATCAGTATTTTGTAGAATCCTGAATGATAGTTTCTGTGTGCATTGACAGCACACTAGACTCCAATTTTATTAAGTCATGGAGAGGTCTTTAAATGTTGCATTCAGATTTCTGGCACTCCGGTAATGACTGTTCTGGATATTAATATAGTCATTAAAGTGCCAAGCCTTGTTCTTATAAAAAATTAAACCATGATCTAGATGTCTGTCATGAACAGCCTACTGAAACCATCTACAAAAATTAATTCTCTTTTCAAAGACTGTTAGAGCTATACCCCAGCCGCTGAATCTTTGCACTTGACAGTTCGTGTGGCTTCGCGTAAGTTTGGCTATATTGTGGTTGCAACGTTGCCAGAGTGGCCAGTAAACAACAACAGCTGATAGTTCTTTCTATCGGGTCTAAGCTGCATACATAAAGTTTACGTAAGTAGCGGCAGTGTATGTAGAATAAATTACACACTTTTGACAACATAGAAACACAATAATGCAAACTTGCCTGCTACAATGAGAAGAAATAAAACAAATTATAAGCATGCGATAACAAAGCTACTTTCACTCACCGATTTAAAACTACAATGGCTCAATTCCATCCAAATCCCCACTGTCGTCGTGATCATCCTCGGAAGCATCATGGTCATCATCATCATCTTCACCAAGACATATCATTAATGGTTCACACTCACTAATAATTCCATCTATTTCTTGTGCTTTTCATATTAGCTTATTCACATGATCTACTTTCTTCTTCCACCATTGCCACGCTTTCCTGCAAAAGCCTTTCCACATCGGTAATGGTAAATGGCTATTGTTCTCCCTCACATAAGCCTAAATGTTGCTCCACACTAACTCGATAGGGTTGAAGTGACAGTGATAAGGTGGTAATCTAATCACTTCATGACCTAGTTCCCTGGCTAATTTATCTGCGACGTAAGTTGGTGTTATAGGCTTATTTTCTTTCACCAGGGAATACAGAAGCAGCTTGGTCACGCTCATGTCAGCAGCAACACCCCTTGCGTTTAGCCATTCTACCATAAATTCTTTTCTGTCATTGGAGGTAGGGGCCTTGTCCAGTTTTACCGAGTGATACGGTGCGTTGTCCATCGCTATAACTGTTGGACGGTCCAGTTGCTGCAGAAGCTTTCTGAACCACTCCAGGAAGCAAGATGGTCCATGACTTCATAGTAATCTCCAGTTTTCTTTGATTTGAAGACCAGTAGACTGTCTTCAATAAACCCATCAGAAGAACAGGCATGAGCCACAATTAGCCGGGCTCCTTTCCCTGTCGGCTGATGGCCACAGCTGTTAGGAGCGTTGTCTGTCCAGCATTTTGTTACAGCTTCTCCAGCATTGACCCACGTTTTGTCCAGCCACACTATTTTATGGAGGTCTTTGCCCAAAATTTTATGCAAAAACATGCTTCACGCCACTACAATGTGTGTGTTTTCCAGCAGCACTTTTCTTCCATTCAGTGTTTTGTACTGAAAGCCATTGTCTTTCAGCACTGCTTTCAGTGACGTTTTGCCCCCAGTGAACAGCTCTGCTTCTCTAAGCAATATAAATAGCTTTGGTATGGTCGGATACTCCTTTCTATGATAATAGGCATAAATGTGCCTATGTATGGCGCCTAATTGGAAAGTATCAAGATTTGTGACTGTACGAGGCTGCTTTATTTTCTTCCCTGGAGTTGACAGAAATACCTGCTGCATTCCAGATGGTTCAGGAATTTTGTCCTCTTTCTCTTGGAGTTTCACTTCCTTGTGAATAACAGTTCTTGTGCTTGGTCCAAGAGCTGCTGCAGTTCATTGTACGGCTTTATCAGCAGGAATAGAGGGATGGCCGTGAAGCTTCATGTGCTCCTTTTCCTGTTCAAAGAATTTCCGGGTCCTCCTTAATAGTTCCAATGTCGGACTATTACATGGCACACCTCGACTCAAAGGATTTTCCCTTCGTGAATCATCACTCAGCGATCGGCATCGTTTTTCAGACATTGTCGCACTTAAATCTTGTATAAATAAATAATATGAATGAAATATATATATATAAATAGATAAATATAAATAAATAAATATATATGTATAAACAAACAAAACTATCAAACAATAACCACAAATATAAATACCAATGAACAATATGTAGCTTGCAAAGATTAACTCGACGCTCATGCTAGGGATTCACAAACTGAAGCACGTGGTTGGGAATAGCTACATCTGGCAACAGAGCCGCTTCCAGTTCTGGTTCCGCTTAGTCATCGACCATCCGGAATGCTGCGTTGTGATTGGATTAGAGAATCAAATAGTTAAAGCTTTTTATCTTTTTTTTTTTTTTTGCAAGTGTACCAACTTAAACGCTAGATTTCAAGTGTAATGTTACAGCGGCGGGGGTAGTCTGTGGACAACCTGAATTTTATATGGTTTAGTTGAAGTTTTGTGGCATTGTGAGTAAAAGATTTTGAAACATGCACCTGTTGTGATAAGTGCTTTAATGCTTCCTTGGACTAGCTTCTAAGCAAGTGTCAATATAATTTAATTTGTTCCATTCTGTGACATTTCCTCATAGCTGTTTTATCTGCAACTGATCCAGTGGTTTTTATTTTGTCTATCAGTCTGTATATTGTCCTCTTAGAAAGAATGTTTGAATTTGGGTAATTTCTTGAAATCACCAACAACTCCTCCAATTCAATTTAATAAGCTGAGATAGAGAAAAATCTGTTCAGCTGTATTCCTCATCATTAAACAAACACAAACAAATAAATGATCACCATGCTGCACTTAAATACTCTGATTTGTATTTTCAAAGGTTCACAGCATATGGGCTCAAACAGTGATGAATTGTGCATGCATATGTGGCTAACCTTGAAATGATAGTGGGAGTTGCGACAAGCCTTGGCAATGACCATGGGCTGTGAATGGCAAGAAGTGTCATGCGTGTTACCAACTTCAGCTTTTAATGTGTCCAGGATCTCAGGAAAATAACTTCTCTGTACAATCAACCTATCTTACATGTATATCAGTAAAAATATGACCATATGAAACAAAGTAAATACTAATGTTCAGAGAACATAAAACATATTTGACTGCCTTTGTTGAAAGAGAAATTGATTTTTTTCCTCCTGGTCGTACTGAGCTGGATGCGCAGTGGCTGGGAGGGGTTTTGGGTTAGGGGTAGGAGACCAGTCGATACATATATTACGCATTCCTGTTTCACCACGCTAGGGGATTACTGCCAGTCTTCTCTCCCCTCCCTTCTCCAACCTTCTCTTCATTTGTATTTCTGCAGGGTCAGATCAAAAAATTCATACTATACAGTGCATGTTAAAATTCTTTCAGTTGTATACCAAATTAAATTAAATTGAGTTTTATTTATGGGCGCTCTTTCACTGCTGTGGTCCTTAACGTCACATTCTGTATTGGGTGTGAAAGACCGGTAATTTTGCTCAGAGGCCTTCTTATCAGGCTTGAGGTTGTATACCATGTCAGGAACTTCAGAGCTCTCACGTTTTGAAGTTGGGTCCAGAAACATCTTGAATACATCTGCAGTGACTAGGACACATGGAATTTTCTGGCATATAACTGCAGAAAAAAAGCTTAACATGCACATTAAGCACTGAAAAGTTTCATTGTAATATTCATTCTAGTGAATTCACTTTACCTTCCTGGACCATATTTGATTTAAAATATGTAGTTATGAGTCAACCTATTTTAACACTCACAAAGCTTCATTTTCTAAAATATTTGCAGAACATGCTTCATGACATATTTCTAGTGTTCTCAGCTGTTTCACTGTGTTAATTCATGCTTTGGTTTTAATGGACCATATTTGTCTTTGTGTTAAGAGTAAGAAAGAATCCATTATTACATGCAAGGACACTCATTTCATGGGAGACAATGCTTTCACGTAACAAAAGATTATATACTGGCCTTTTACAGGTTTCGTTCATTCCACTGATGTGTTTAGTGCTTTTGAATTATTAAGTTTTTTTTCAGCTGCATGGAAACTCAAAAAACAATCTCCATTTTAATTGAGGCCGCTTTTTGGGTGGGGGTGGCTAAATACTGAAAAACAAACTATATTAGGTATACAAGAGCCATCTTCAATGACAGTTACTTGAATCATTCTTTTAAAGAGAAGAAGTAATGAAAAAAAGAATCCTGACTGCTTTAGATACTTAAGTATATTTATGTTCATAATATACATGTTGGTGTGAGCAGCCGACCTAATTCCTAGATACAAAATGCATATTTCCACTTAAGCAACTAGCTTATGCTGGACACTAATGCTGGGTTGCAAAATAAATGTTCTAAAATTGCTGTTTTGTGTTTAGTTATCAGATGTACAAAGTTATTATTCTGTTTTAAATTATAGATTTGCAAGTAAGGGTACCCACGGAGGACAAGTACAGAGGTGCAACTACCCCTCCCCTTCATTTCAAGTTTTTCAAAATTAATCATTTTCAGTAATGTAATTTAATGTAAGAGGCAAAAGTGACTGATATTTTAAAGTAAAACATTTTACCTAAAAGTAACTGGGATTAGCCTGTTTCCTTTCATAAATTCATCTTTAAAATACGTTATGATATATAACAGGTAATCGGGGAGATATATTATGAATTAAACTAAGTACTTATAAAAAGATTTTTCAAATAAGAACTTAAGTTTTTCCTGGCATCATATATGCTCTTAGATTTTCTGAGGCCTCAAGCTAGGTCATTGTTTCTGAAAATGACATTGACAGTTCAGGAGCATGTATGGTCCCACCATCAGGATAGCCAAAACCCCAAATGCAAGAAACCAATCCTGCTTACAGTAATGGCGGGAAAAGCTAAAGCAAAGTTGACACTAATTAGTATGCTTACATTGGAATGGATTTCTATGTTAGGTGTGAATCTCATTCCCAGACCTGGTAGAAAATGTGCAGTTGCAAGAGATGTATATTTGCATGGATCTAGCAGATAACTTGCATTCTTCTAAGATGTATTTGGCATGGACCATACAGAAAATATGAAGGTCGCTTTGTGGTTCTTGAATTAGTGGCCTTATTTAAATGGAATTGAATGGCTAGTTTACATGATGAGCTAAACTGCAGGAGTGCATCCTGGGTTAGGGTTCTTTTCAAAGTGATGGCCAGGGCTTCCTTCATTTTTTTATCATAATAGCAGGCACATTTAGTCAGCTAGTGCTTGGTCAGTCCTGACTTCTCAGTTTCCATTAATCACATATTTCTTCATTGTTCTGTGATTCTAGTGGTTACGGTTTATGCAGAATCATATTCACAACAGATATAGTAAACCCTCTGAACTTGGGAGTTTTAGCTTACCTAATTTAGAAATGATTATAAGCTTCACTGTTGCTAACTTCAATTTGAAATTAATTCTAGCTTGTCCTTCACTGGTCTCCAAGTTCTTGTTTTAGGGTGGAGGTTTATGAATGGTTTTAATATTGTATTTAGCCAATACTCTGGTTATCTTCCTAAATACATTTTCTGTGAATATTTTTATGTTCCTACTATGTGGCTAGAGTACAAAGGTATCATCTGCATACTTGAAGAAATGGGATGATTTCATTGCCCATGTCATCTACCTGCTCTTAAAAAGTGCCACTGTACACCCAAAATAAGTAGAGGAGAAAGCATGTCTGAAGAGTATGTGATGCCAAGAGGAAACTTGCTGAAGAGCTCCATGGTTTTAGAAAAAGGCAGCATGGTAAAGAATGATATTTCATCAAATCTGACACAAATTGGATGGTGAAACCTTTACATCTTCAAGAATCTGAATAAATTATATGGAGCTTCTCACATGATAAGACATCACTGACCAAAGGTTATATTAAGTTTGCTAGATAGTGAGCCATCCACAATGGGTTATAGTGAAGCTTCTAGTTCGTGTACCTGGGGAAAGCCCATATAATCTCAAAAGCCTGCCAATAAAATGTATCTTATCTCCTCTGTAAAGCTAGATTTCACGATAAGCTTAGTAGTATACCTTTAAATTGATGGGATCCATTTTAAGGATTCATAGACTGGATTAAGAAATTGGTGTATTTTGTCATATTTTGAGTTGTAGAGAGAATGATAGTGGAGTTCCCCTTAACTGCTGGCAGACTACCAAATTAATAACTTTGTGGAGCCTCTACATTACTAAGAGTTTTACTCTTGCAAATGTTAGATTTCGAGAGTGAAGTCTTTGAAATAGCAAATGCACTGCATATTTCTTCAGCTTATGTAAACCAGACACCACTCTGATGATATCTGATACAGGAATTTGTGTATTGGTCGAAGCAAGGCCTTTTTTTACAGTACAGAGGTAATGGATTCATAAAGTGCTGATCATTTTCAGGAGCATAGCCTAGGCTGAGGAAATGTACAGCAAAAAAAGGGTTTATCTGCACTTACTCAGGCTTTGTTTTATTTGAAATCTCAGGTTTTCAAACATTACAGGGTGGACGATTTAAGTTGAGACTGTACAATATCTCCAAAACTAAGCATTGTAGAAAGAAATGTCGAATAAAAGTTGCTTTATATTATGGGGGAAAGTAAATGCCTTTAGTCATGTTTTATTTAGAGGACATTGTGATGGTCATTTTAGGGTGAATTTAAATTGACCCTAATTGTAGGTTCCCATTTAAAAAAAGTAAATTGACCCTAAAGTGACCATCATAACATCCTCCATACCAAACACAACTAATGGCATTTACTTTCCCCCATAATATTTAAGCAACTTTTGTTAAAGACATTTCTTTCTACAATGCTTAGTTTTGTAGATATTGTACAGTCTCAACTTAAATAGTCTACCCTGTATATGGTAACTGTGATAATTGTAGTGTTAACATCACTGTCATCTCTCATTGTTGATGCATACTAAGACAGTAGTTATTGTATGTATGTGTGATTTTTTTTAACAATCATTCTTATTTACTGCACACTCCATTACATATAATAATACTACATGCTGTATTACATCTTTTATAATCTAACAATGTATACTATTTACAACTTTATATCTCTAGCGTTCTGTGCCAAATTTCAAAATTATGTCTGAAGTTTACTAAAATCAAATTTATTTACAAAATTTTGAAAACCTCTACTATATTTGTCTATGAATTCATCATTACTTAAAGGCCAATGGCCACCTGTTTTCAGTATATATGTGTATAGTTCTTGTCTTTCTTTATCTAATACATTATATTCCCAAATATGTGATGCACTGTTTGAATGTTTTTATCCACTCACATTGGATTATGTTTGATTTTAAATCGTTCCAGATATGCACTGAATTTGCCATGCCCTGTGACCACTGCTGTTCTATTGTGTGTCAGCATCAGTTTCATCTTCAGTCTAGCTTTAACTGTTGGAAAGTATGTTCTGGTTTCCGCTCGTGAAGTGTACCTGCCAGTCTTGTTATGTTAGTGTGTGCAATACCCCTTTTATCTGATTTATTAGGTCACTGTGACCATAGTTGTTCCTTAGCAGATACATGTTAATACTACTATCAGTATGTATTGTTGTGGTTTTATCAATTCCAATTTGTTCGTCAACCTCCTTTATTTTTTCCAGAGCTTCCAGAATCACCAACTGCTCAGCTTGATTATTGGAACATTTGTTATGCAATTTGTATATGAGGTGATGGACTGGGTGGTTGTCAGTGTAAATTATATGTGTATGTATCAATATTTTAAAAGATTTGTTGGTTTTGAAGTTCTAATTTTGTTTTCCAAATGGATCTGAGAAAGTATTTTGCTGTCACAAGTTTAAGATCACATAGTAAGTTGAAATCAATTTTCATGTAAATAACAAACAAAAGCTTATGAATATATTGACATTGACAAAAATAAAAGTTTTAATAACTGATTCTCTTGACTGTTAAGCTTATGAAATAAAAACATCTACATCTATGATGATACCAACACCTTTGACAATGGGAAATACCTAGTAGTTTAAAATACATATACACTTTCGAATAAAATTGGTAATCCAATGAAAATAATTACTTCAAAGCTACCAAATACTGCAGAGGTATTTAGGACACCGTCACTTTCAGCTATGCTTAGCAGTCCCATAATTTCAAAATAAAAAAGCAAGACATGTACTCAGTAAGCAAATAATTTAAAAATTAAAATAAAAAAATCCAGATAGGGTTATAGAACTACTTCGAGATGAAGTTGTTGATGCAACGGCATCTGTCAGGTCATTTCCTCCATCATTGTAGGGGTTGGGTTGTATTAGATAGAATCATGGATCTGTAGAAGTATGTTATGGTTTTCTGTTTTTCAGTATATTATTTCTACCACCATGACATAAAAAAATACACCCTTACATATGATACATCTCACGTTGTCAATGTCACCTTTACATTTTAAAATATCTGAAAAAACATAACACAACACAGGCCACTAGTAACTGACAGAGGCAGAACGACAACCTAACCATACATGTGTGTCATGCACTGCTGGATGATGCAACAAAATATTACTTTAAACCAGGGCCGCAGAGCATTTAAATTACTAAAGTCCTTAGCACATGTAACAATGAGCAAATCACCAATGTTATGTATCTTACAACAGGCAGCCCCTTTGTGTTAGGAATTATAAATGTCTACAGAAAGATAAAAATGAAACTATTTTTTTAAACAAGTGGGGCAAACATTGGTCTCACCTGACATTTAGATAGGACACAGGACAAAGGTCTTAAATTCAGGATGCTTTGGAATCCCATCTATGTTGGTAAATGCTGTGCTTTATCACCCTAATATGCAATATACAACGAAACCTGCCTAAAGCGGTCACCAGCCATCCTTATGAAAAATGACCATTAGTACAGGTGACCGGTAAATTGAGATTATGAAATATTTGAAACCAGGGAAAAGGTCTGATTCATCACATGATTAACTCTATAGGACCTACAATGTATTATTAAGAGAGACAAACATATTCACTGAGTAATTAGTCCCTATTTAACTGATATACAATACAATAAATTATCGTAAACTCCTTAAGTAGTAATGTATATGAACATAGGCATAAGGAGTTGGCCGTTTTTTGTTTAATTTCTTCTAATATTAGAAGCTGCCTTGTGACAGAGAATAGTGAAACAAACATAATATACAAAGTAAAAAAAATATTATCTTCCTCAATGCATTCGCTGAGTGAATACAACTGAACTCAATCTGTCAAGCAGTTTAACAGTATACATAGTAACAATACACAAAAACATAAGTGTCTGCATGCTTTTTGTTCAATCCCATAGCAAAAGCTGACCTGATGTATCCCCACACCTCTGTCCAGTGCTTGCATGTTTGCAGAATCTGAAATAGTAAACCGTGCTTTATCTCACGCCACCCGACAGACCTAATGTGTGACAGTCTCAGGGGTGAACAAAGTACTGCACTGTATTTGTAGTGGTTGTGAGTGTGACCAGCCAGCCGTATAATTCAGGTAATTTTATGAAATTTGCGTGACTGCTGGCCGCAGTGGCCATTAAAGGGAGGGAATATTGACACAGGCTTTATGGGCAAAGTCATCGGTTCCAGAGGAAAAATGGCCATTTATAGAGGTGACCAGTAAGTAAAGGTGGCCATTCCGGCAGGTTTGACTGTACTTGGTTTTTTACATTTAATTATATTGATAAAATCAGGCTGCATTCAGATTAAAATTAACATATGAAGAAGCTTCTCTAAAATGTTTGTTTAATTTTTATCTTTTACCAAACACAGAAAAAATATTTTACCTTAGCCATTTATTATTATTATTATTATTATTATTATTATTATTATTATTATTATTATTATTATTATTATTATTATTATTATTATTATTTCATTAGTATAGTGTGTTCCTTATATTACCGGGCATGGATCATGCACATGCATACTCTGCACCTGTGTACATAGGGGGGGTTCTATTCTAAAACTCCTGTGTTGCCTACTCGTGAGTGGTAGTAACATGCAATATAATGACTACTAACCTTGTTAAAGGTTGTGTTGAAACTGGTGTCCATCTGCACTGAGACATTCCTGGCATCTCAGATGAAATTTCCATTCACACGCATAAGTTTTTCTTCCATAATTTTCATAATTTCTGTTCTTATATTGTCCTTAAGTTGGTCTATGGTGTGGGGATTGTTCCTTAAACTTCATGTTTACAGTTTTTACATATCTATCATGTATAAAACTCTTGGTACAAGTGTGAATTTTTGGTAGGTATTTCAGTAGACTAATAAGAATAATGTATGAGGCATGTTTTTAAAGTAATACCAATAATTTTTTAAAAAATAGTAATATTTTGTTTTCCAAATACTTTATCATTCATTACCTTACACTACTTCTCCACATAGTCACCCCTGTTATTCAGGCACATGTAACAGGAAACCAGATTTTTGTATGTCTTTGTGAAAGAATGATGCCGACTGTGATAAAACCCAAGTCTGTACTCTTGTTTCATAATGTCATCATCATGGATGTGTTTTCCACCAAGGAATTTCTTCAGATGAAGTAACAGATGAAAATCGCTTGGTACCAAATTCGGACTGTAGGGAGCATGGTCAAATTGTTCTCAACCAAGCGATGTGATCAGATCTTAGTTTGTTTGGCGGTTTGTGGCCAGGCATTGTCACTCATTATTGTTTCCCCATAAACCTCACGCAATTGACAAATGTTTACTGCCATAACATTTCTCGCATCCAAAAAACAAATCACTGATCTGACTTCACAGTCAGTAGGTTGTTCGATTGTTTTGAACATTTTGAAATGCTCTAATAGGAAAACACAAAGTGGCAATCGCTCACAGCTGTGTCTGGCTTCCTAATGAATGGAGGAAGTGATTGCACATGCTCAAAATCGCAACTGCAGTGCTGCAGTGGCAAAATATTAAAACACTACATACTTTTAAAAAACACTTCATAATTCACACACAATACAGATGTCTTGAAGTAACTTTCACTTTTAAGATGCACAATGAACAAACTCCAGTCTTTACAGTACAAAAAGAAGGCAGAAACTGACAGTTAACATTCACAAACGATCACCCTAGCAGTGTTGAGTGTATTGTTTATGGTAGTGAGTTAGGTACTTAAGACATACCTAGTTCACTGTAGTGCAAGCAAATTACACACATAATATATAAAATCTGTGGCCCAGCTGTAAATAAAATGCATAATATATGCATATATAATATATACATCTTAAACCCTCTGTACTCCAAACATATTGAAACTATCTTATGCCCCCCCACCACAAAAAAAGAATTAAGAAGGTTAATTCTAGTTGTAACCAAACTTGACCTACAAAGGTGCTCTACAGTTGTGCTATGTGGAAATAGCCATATTGTACTGTAAAGCAAGCACATAACATGTACCTCACAAGATTCTGTAATTATTAATAAGATGGTTTCATCCAGCAATACCCATAAATGTAAGTTATTAGCAATAATAGATTGCATATGACCGAGGTGGTTAGGCACGACTCTTGAATAGGAGGTCTGTGTTTCTAATCCTGCCAGAAGGGTTTTACCTGAGAGGGTTTTTTTTTTAATCCAGGTTTTCTTGGTTTTCCACTGCAATTGCTGCAGAGGTACCCTAAACTACACTATTAAATATATGTGCTATATCTGAAAAATTACTTTGATAATGCAACATGGAGGGAGGCATTGTTAGTGAATCCTTAGCAGTTTTGAGTGTTTTACCCTTAACTTAAAAGAAACTATTGAACTTTATAGGCCACTCTTCCAACATAATTCAATGTTTTAGAAACATTAATTAAAATCAATAATTTATCAAGCAGAAAATGCCTTTTGCCATTCACCCTCGGAGAATTACAATAACACCAGTTACTTCCAGATTGATAATTGGGAACTGCAGGGAAATATTTTGATGTGCAGGAAGTCAGTTCGTATAATTATTTATTGAATACCATGATTGGTATTTACTAAGGCTGAGTTCTGTAAACAATGATAATGCTTATTGTGTATTGTTACTTGGTTTAATATACTTATAGATTTAAATTCATGCATAGGAATGGATTTTCTTTCATTTCAGTTTGTTTAATAGAAAGTAGAAACAGAATAGAACATCAGATACAATAGCAAATTTTGAATTGACAGACAGACATGATTGGTTGCTATTGAAGCCACTTTTAGATTGGCTAATACATAGTCCATGTAAGGGTGAAATGTTTTGATCAGCTATGCTTGTTTGACGTGTTTCATAGGTATTTTATAATCCTAGGATTGCAATCATTTAGGTGACTTTTCACGATTACAAAACATTGTATACTGAACAGTCGTATCTCGAAAATGAATCTTCTGATTTTGTTCAAGGGAGACACTGGTTTGTTTTTTATTCAAGAACTTTCATTTCAGTTTTATATGGTCTTACACTGGATTATTCCTTTAACAATGATTTCAAATTATTATACTATTGGCACAACAGTTTCAATGAAACCTTTAATGGAAATTGACAAAACTCTTTTGTAGTATGTTAAGTTTTTTTCTCTTTGAACTGCCATAAAATGTGAAGGTATGAAAAATGGAATTATTGGTATTATTATGTGTTAAACATATTAAATGAACATGGTTATCATTTTAAAGAATTTAATGGTGCTAAATAATTAAAATTAAACAAATGACTTTGCAGAGGACCTTTACTTTTAAATGGAGCTATAAATTGCTTGTTAGCATTCTTTTCACTTTGACTTCTGAAGCTGCTCAGTCTTACCTCTACCACATAGTGGACATCCATTTTGCATATTTATTTTCTTTAATGCTTCCATCACAACAGCTTATTCTAAATCTTTTATTTATAAAATATCCTGTTGCAGATTATATTTCTTTTATTTGGTTTAAAGACACTGGACACTGAATGTTTAGCAGCACCTTCCAATAACTTGTGAATGATGCAGGCGTAGAATATTTTTATTCTTGAATTGAAAAGCTAGCCATCTTGATTTTTAAGCTGAATTCATTTAATTATTGGTATGCCACTGACTGTTACAGAATGGAATGAAATGCCAGCAGCATTCATTGCACAAATTGACTTACCCTGCCATAAAGTGATAAATGTTTATGTTTGCATCCACCACTAGAATTTGAACTAATGGGCTGCTAATTTAAATGCCCCCCCCTACACTCTCTCAAAAAATAAAAAATGCGTGCGCAACACGTGCATTGTGATGCTTCAGACTGCAAACATATAATTAGAATTTAGTAATTCTAATCTCTCTCCAAAATCTAGTAGGTGTTTGAGATACAGGATCCTGAATATCTTTGGGATTGATGTAACCAAATCATTGAAGAGCAGAGGTATAACAGGCAGAATCTAGCAAGAAGAAATACAAACATTAGTTAAATCCGTTTCGCCAAGCAAAATATTATTGTAAATAAAATCGCAAAAACACAAATCCAAAATTAAGGTTAGCTTAAAAATTTTCCCTTTATAATGCTTCTGAGGTGATGAATTCTAACTGCTCAGAGTGTAGACGATGCCTAGAAAGAAGTCGATAAAATCAACAGAGCTGCTTGTAAACAAGTTGTGGGTTTACTGACAGCATCGTGGAATTAGGTTGCACAGCTAGAGCTAGGTAGATATTCCAGTAAGAACAAAATTATTACAAGAATTATGAAATACCTATATACAATTTTCACGTTGGAGGACAGTGATACTATTAAAGGGTGCTTTCATATCCAAGAGAAATGTAGGTGGAAAGGATCATGGTTCCTCAAAATTCAGGAAGATATCCAACAGGTAGTGATAGGAGAGTCATGGATTAATAGGAAGTATCAAAACAAAGGGTCCTGGAAAAAAGTAAGTCTGAGACAAAATGATATTGAGAGAGAAGAGATATCTGGTGGTATGAGGGAAAAGGGTTCTTTGAGGCTCTATATAGAAATAAAAGCAGTATGGGTCATGGAAAAGTATATAGAGATTTGTGATAAAGCAGGTAGAGAAGGATTTATGCGTGTAAGAACGAGCCATGCATTTAAAAGGTCTAAGACATGACAAAGTTTTATTGAAATGTCCAATGTGTGGAGAAGTAAATGTAGCTTTTCATTATATATTATACTGCAATCAAACAAAGGCATGGAGAGAAAAGACATGGCAACAAAAACGGAATAGTTTAAATGGAGAAACTTTAATTAGGAAACTTTTCACTGCAAAAGAAAAAAATACATATATAAAGAGTGTAGGTAACTATATGGGTAAAGTGAGAGAGAAATGGGCAAGAACGATAAAGATGGAACATGAAGGGAGGGGAATATTAGAAGAATAATAGGGTGGTTAAATATGAATTTATGAGACTGTATTTAGTTGGAAATAAATTCAGTTCAAAATACCAGAGAAAGTAAAAATCCATGACAAAAATGTCAACTAAGCTGATTAAAGTTTAAACAAATTAATCATTTCAGAATTGGATATTTGCATTCAGAGGGAGGGGACTGCTCAGAGTGAATTATGGCACTATCATGCAGTATATTTCAATTTTGTGGAAAACAATTCATATTTACATACGAAATGTATGACATTGCATACAGCAGTAAATATTATAGTGACCAGAGAGATTCCATAAAAATCTGAGGAGCGTATTGAATCTAAAGGAATGGGAAAGAAAATAGTATTTCATTACTTGATCTTGTGATGCTTCCTGATCTTCATTAATTTAGAAGAAAGTGCATGTAAGATTTATTAAGAGGTATTCTATTCATTCTTCATACCTAACTACATGTTTATTATTTACTAATTATGTTGAGCGTAGCATAATTTTTCCAAAGTTAATGTGAAGTAACTCAAAACACTTAGCTGGAATACACATATATGAGACGGCATGTGCTGCACATTTACTAGGAAACTTATTAAGAAGTTTTAAAAAGTATAATTCATTTACAGTGAAACTATAGATAGGTAATATTGTCAGATTATAAATAATGGCTTTAATCTTGAATACTTAAAATTCCATGCCGTACTTATTTTATAAATGCAGGTTTGGAACAAACAGTGCATTTAAAAGAGCTAAAGCTTACCCCCCCCCAAAAAAAAGCACAGCTTAAAAAAGCATTCTACTCTCCTTGCCAGTTACATTGTTTTACCTGCATAACCGAAATCTTAAATTACAAGCGAAAGGCCTAGGTATTGACCCTTAAGTAGTTGAAAATGGAGTTTTATCAAAATTAGTCAATAATAGTTGGGAACATCCTGGTCAGTTGTAGGCACCCATATTATTTGTTTCTGCCATTTATTATTTTTTCAGTCACTACAATCATTTTTATTTATATATTTCCTGCCCCCCCCTCTTTCCTTCTACTGATCTTTTACTGCTAATTTCTTTCAAGATTGCCATCTGCAGCTTGAATTGGTTTCTTGCTTCAAGACAACATCTCGGTGTTCTGAATGATATGTGATTGTGGCATTGGTTCCTTTTTTGTGGCTTTTATTTTGGATAAAACTAGTGTTTTGGATTTTACTATTCATACAATAAAGTGCCTGTGCTCATAGTTATTGAATGTTTACATTTGCCAATAGGCCCTGCTAGCTCTGCTGCTGAATGTTGACATGACTCCAGTTGGCATTTTGTAAATACAGGGTGGGATCAGCATGGTTGCACTGCGCACATCCTGTTTGTCCCACTCTGCATATACAGAACACCAGTATGAGCCATATTAGCTTTCAGGAGACTTTTCAGTGAATCTAAATGAAAGAAGAAATATAGAAATGCAATTTCAAAGTGTGCATTCATGAGAAAAGCTTTCACATAAGACTAAGTAACTGATTGCACAAAGTTCGTAACAGCAAAAAAATTAAATCTACATACTGAAGTCTTAATTCTAAGAGTTGCTTATATCTAACATAGTTCAATGTATCTTAGCACATGCATGTGTAAAATGTGTTGGTAAGTAGTAAATCATTCACCAAGGTTCCTGCAAGAATATAGCAGACATAGGAACATAATTTTATACTTATTAATAATATGGGACTGCATGCATTAAATTTACATATAAAGTAGTTAAGAGTTGCATTCCAAGGTTTTTAATTGCATGTATAAAAAATAAATGTAGTTTTAAACATTATACTAACATGTAAGTTTTGTATTTCTGTTTGATCCAGGTAACTTTAGTACATTAACAGCCTGCAGTTGCAGTAGAAATGCAGTTATTCAGATTGTTCATGTGCGCTATTTTACTAACAGAGTGACTTTATAAGATGTTTAAGATCACATTGGAAATCTTCTTTTTTTACTTTTGGGTGAAAGTAAATTGCAAATAATGAGGTGTGTTGGGTCTTGCTCCCCATAGGCCAACATTTATGTGCCTAAAGAATGATGTACAATGCAAAATAATCAATATATATTATGATGCATTATGAAATTACAAGGGGAGTTTAGAGAAAATGTGTCTGTTTCCATAAAGTGCAATTGAGCATTTATTACCTCGAAAGTAATCCCCACAACTGATAAAGCATTTATCTTAGTATGAGATAAAACTTGTAGTTTCGTTCTTAACAACCTTATAGGCTCTTAATAATATACAGTGTTTCTGAATCACATAAACTTATGTGATCAAATCTTCACTAAAGTCTTTTCATGTTGCTAAAAGTGTAAAATTGTTAATGCAAGGCCATCATTAGAAATACATCCCTGGATGGTGGTGGAATTCAAAGGTCTAAAACAATCTGGCAGAGTTGGGATGGTATTCTTCAATTGTTATGTGCCAAAGCTTGTCAGTTTTCATTATCAGAAGGCCGTAGTCTGCTTGGGATTTGGCTGGGAATGAGTCCCTTCCTAAAGCCCAGTGTTTTCCTGTTGTAATTTTTTTACAAAGAAATGCATTTGTGAAAATTGGTTTTACCTTATATGGATATATGCAGCAGTTCAAAGTTTTGAATTCTTCTACAAAACTGTGACTGACCATCTTATCTCCCTGTGGAGGAAATACTTTAAGCAGATTACTTTACAGATAACAGGTGTTCAGTGACATCAGGCAGTTCCATCCGTTTTCAAAAAAAAAAAGAAAAAAAGTTAATGATGCTGTCAATTGTCAGAATCATGTCAGTGCCACCGGTGTGCCAGAATTTCATTCCACAGTTCTTTTATATGCTAGTAAATCTGTTGACATTGAGCTGTCACTTTTAAGTGCTTAAAAACCATCGGTCTGGGCGGGTTTTCAACCATCTATTTCGATTTGACTGCTCCTCATACATTGAAAATGAGATGATACATGTTAATTTGTTCTTTGATGCCCAGATTTTGTGAGAAAACAAGAAAAGAAGGCCCTATCTCATGCATATTCCATTCTAAGCTAAGCTACTTAATTCGGTCTGCTTTGTTAGTCACATTGCATCCCTAAGAGAGAACTAAAGATTAAGCCTGTTACTTACCCTTATGGTGTTGACTTTTACATATATATCTGCAGTTTGATTTTGTTTCTTCTCTCTTGTGGCATCTTAAGTGCTCAGGGATGTACTGTCTGTTCTTAGAATTAATTGTATGCATGAATTTGGCCCCATTTTCTGGCTTTTACTTTGGATATAAATATAATTTTGGAGTTCTTTATTTACATGACGGAGTGCTAAGTAAGTAGTGGAAAATAAAGTTGTTTCTAGTTTCTTTTCATATATTAATGAATAAAGTTGTGTCTGAAGGAAGCTCCGATAGCGAGGAAAAAAATTAAATAAGTAGCAATGGGAGTGGAATCTTGTATTATACAGAATTAGGATAGAACTATTCATGAGAAAAAATTTATTAAAAGAAAAACTGGACATAACATGTTGATAAATTGGTCAATATTAGGAAGTGTGGTATTCATACAGTTAGTAATAGGTGGGATAGAACTAAATCCAGAACCTATGAATATTAAAGTGATGTTCAAGAACCTGGTAGATGAACAAAATTGATAGAATGGAATAACACAAAAAAAACCAGAATAAAACAGCTGAAGAAATAAAAGAACATTTCAGAAGGAATGTGCAAGTAATGAAAAGAGAAGTAGATGTAATCGAGAGAAATTGGAAAGAATGGACCAAAGAGGGAGGAGATTCAATTCGGTATTCATAGGAATGGTAGAGAGAAGAGGTATTTGGCCAGTGGATAAAATAATGAAAATTTTAACAAAACAAATTGGAAATTGATATGAAAGGATGGGGGATCGTGGAAGGCAAAGCAAAAAAAAGACCAATAATAGTACAATTCTCAATATCCAGCCTAATTTAGAAATCTTAAGAACAAAGATGCTAAAAACCATCAATATATTTACAAACAAATACTTGATACACCAGCTCATAGAAATTTGAAAAGAAATTTAGTTAAGAGGATGATGGAAGCAAGGTCAATGGGCAAACGAGCATATATTCAAAATCTACATCTCAGGATAGACAGAGATGATGTAACATGTATGAATAAGAATGTTGTATGTAGGAAAGAAATAGAATTGGAGGTAAAAAGTCGGCACAAAAATGGTGAATGAAGTGATTCATATGCAGCAGGGAGAGGAAGTACAAATTCCGGTACTGATGCAGATTACAGACTCAACACAAAAAAAAATGGCATAAATACAACAGATTATGATGTATCACAGCTTTTGCATGAGCCAACCATGATGGTAGAAACACATTCTCAGAAGGAGAGGAGGGATATGATGGAAACGGTGATGTCACTAGATATGCCATCACCAGAAAACATAGTGTCACCACCCAGAAAGGAGAGAGAAGCAGTGTCCTAGCAGTAAAGGGTAGGGGGTGTGGGGAATAGTGAGAAAGAGATAAAAGACATGGGGAAAGAAAGTGGGGAGTGCTGATGGAGAACCAGTGTGGCTGCGGAAGAAGAGGGGGAAGAAAGTATTGTGTCATCTGCACATAGAAGCATTTTGGTGTTACAAAAAGATAGAAAAAGCATATCTGAAGTTATAGGGCTGAGAAGTAAAAGAACATTAGAAAAGCTTAAATCTTTCAGAGGCATAATGGAATCACAATAGCAGACAATAAGAAGATTAGGATTTTGGAACTGTGAAGGTCTAAAAAAAAAAATTACAGGTACTTAATTGCATTTACAGTAGACTATTTGGCAGTTGTAGAAACATGGTTAAAAGAGGAAGATTTTGCAGTAAAGGATTTTAACTGTGTAGGGAGAAAGGGAGAGCATCAGGAGGGCTAGGATTTTTTGTTAAGAAGACCCTGAGTAAAACAATTAAAGAAACCTGGTCAATTGCAAGGAAGTATTATGGACCATAATTGAAGATAAAACAGTCAGGTGACAGTAAAATATGCATAGGAATAGTATACAATCTCCCGGTCACATCATAATTCCATAATCCATAATTGTAACATTTTATAGATAAAGACATGGAGTAATTAAAGGATAAATATCTGAATATAGAGGCTATAATAATGGATGATTTCGGTGTTAGAATAGGAGAGAATGATGTGAATTTAATGGGTAGCTGGGAGAATAATGATGTAATAGAAAAAAGAGATAATCCCAGGCTTAGTAAACACAAAGTTGTAGATAGAGGAAGTGAAAAATGTATTAACTTCTGTGAATTAAACACACTTGATATTCTAAATGGAAACGTGGAGAGGATGAAAATGTGGAGACAGCTTCACTAGCAACAATGGACAAAGTGTAATTGATTTCATGGTCAATTAATATTAGCTACATGGTAAACAATTTTAAAGTCTCAAACATAAGCACTAGTATGGCTATTTCCCATAATAACAGATATTAGAATTAAATCAGAGAATTTGGTAACTATACAATGTGAAACATAAGTGGAAATAGGCTGTGCAGGCAGAGAAAGACAATTCAATTGTGGGCATTAATATTTAATTATTAAATTTGTATGAATTATAGTAGTTGTCTATTAAATTAGTTGCCAGGGCCAAATTTCATTAGACGAACCAATTGTAATTTTTTCTTAGAATTTTACCCAAAAAATAATAAATAAATGAAAGAAATAATAACTAATATGTCCATGCTTATGTGCATTTATAGAGGTGCCACTTTTCTGGCTGCATGTTGCACATCCAATTTGTCCCACTGCATTCACAGAAAGCCAATAGGAGTCACGTTAACATTCAGTATAGCTTATTGATGAGTGTAAAATAGACATAATATAAGCGTCAGTCTCAAAACATACAGAAAGAATCTTAATAGATTGAACAAGTTCAGTGCAGCTGAGTGAGCACTATATACTCACTGTTTACACATAATGTGTGTTAATTGATTAATGTTTGTTTTCTACCATGCTAAGGCCTATAAGAGGGAGAACTCAGCAAAGCATCCCATTGTTTTCCATGAACTTTCACCAAAAAATACTGACATGATTTCAAATGTCAGTCTGGTGTTTGAGATTGGCTGCAAAGTTTCAAATAACACTGATTGGAGTATAATGGAATAGAAATTTGATGAGTAACAACACGCAACCATAATTTGCTGAAAGGAGACTGAAATAATTAATTCTTAATGTGGATTTTCTCATTCGTTCTCTATATTATTCTGCTGTCAGTAAAGCAATTTGGAGGTTAACAAAAAAAGACTAACCATAAATTCACAGCAACAAAATAATTTATTTTGATGCTCCCACAGATGGTAAAACAAAGGCTAAGTTAAGTGTGCAGAACTTCAATTACACTTTTCTACATCAAGTATATAACCCTTCAGTGTACTAAATATATGGATGGATCAATAAAGCCCACTGTTTTAAGAGCTATGAAGGGTTTGGATTGGGTGCTTCAGTTCCTAGCTAATTTGCTCTAGCTGTTTTCATAGTGAGAGAATTCATATTTACTGCATTGGTATTGATTTGTTGTAAAAATGTGACAAAGTATATATTGGAGTTATTTTGAGGCCTAAACCCTACAAAGTAATGTAATTGCCCAAATATTTGTACTGCATTAAAAATTACATTTCTTTAATGTTTTTTCAGCTAGCAGCCAAACCAGGGGAACCTCTCTATGCTCAAGTAAATCGAGAAAAGAAAAAGAATCGTCAGTATGAAGCAGGTGCACAGCCACAGTATGAAGGTCCAGGTCCAGGTGATATGTGGGGGTATGAAGAAGCAGGCACCAAAGGTATGGTAATGGATGGCCATGGAACTGCTCCAGCCTCCACTCCAGCTCCAGCTGCAGGAGGCGATTCCTGGGTCTGAACACATCGCAGTCGTTTTTACAAATTGATGAATATCACTGTGGGTGGCTACAAAGTGCTCAGTTTCTGCATCAGCGTTCTGTTTTAAATCATTAGTGTATATTGTACGATTGATACAAAACTGAACTAATGTAAATATGTATCTGTCATTTGAATGGTTTCGTTGCTTTAAATTCTTTCCCCCATCGCGTCAATAGGGGGCTAATTCTTGCCTGTGTTTGGTGAACCACCTGATAGTATGCATCAGGTTGGTGAACGTGCCATCCAATCTCAGGTTCAGGGTTACTAATGTGTGTTGGTGTTAGAATGAGCATTCCACTGATATAAATGTTTATCCTTGTATCCATAAATGATGAATTTGTAAGACTCAGACCCACCTTTGTGTTTAGTGTTTCTCCTGTCACTTTGAACGAGCTATGATCAATTAAGAAGCTTAAGAGGGTTGTAAAGGCTTTAAACAGTGAAAGGAGACAGTGATGTAGGTAAATGTGTATAAAGACACCAATTGTAGTAAATGTAATAGGAACAACAGGCAAAACAACATACTGTTTATAACATGTTTTACAAAGCTTGGAATTTGACAGGCTTAATCTTCCTCCATTTATTTTCCCCTACAGCAGTCATTTAGCACTGATCTGGTGTGAGTGACCTGAATGAATTTCTTGTAGATGTTGGAACATAGCATCATTCCTTGAAAGATTTTCAAATTGTACAAATTCTAAAAGTATTGTATCAGCTGACATAACAACAGACATCAAGATAACTGTGCAGTGTACTTTATTGAGAACACTTCAAGTGATTGATTGAATAATAGGTCTTGATTTTTTCCCCCTTTTCCCCTGAGTATCAAAATTTTGTAAAGCTGTTAACTTCTGAT
The DNA here is from genome assembly GCA_030765065.1 of Deroplatys truncata. Classification (NCBI taxonomy): domain Eukaryota; kingdom Metazoa; phylum Arthropoda; class Insecta; order Mantodea; family Mantidae; genus Deroplatys; species Deroplatys truncata. The sequence continues at coordinate 152,884,092 of CM060990.1, forward strand.
AGTCGCATTTTGTACACTGCATATTGAAATCTTGGAAATATAGTATTTCTTCAATAAATGTTTTTGGTAGTGAACCCATATTTTGATTTTATATGATTATATTTTGAATTAAATGTATTATTTATGCTTATGTTACATAAATTTTGGCATCGCACAAAATAAAAGATGGTTAATAAAACAGGGACATTGCCATCTGGAGCACATTAGAGATAGGCCTACATTTCATCCCATTAATATTAATGTCATTTCTTTTGGAAAATAATGTGTATTATGATAGTCAATATTCTTTCACTGTATTGTGCCAAGATTATGATATATTGCTGTATTATCAAGCATCTCTGACATAAATTCATTTTTATGGCTGTTGTTGCTGTATATTTTTAACATGGAATATTGCTTTAGCTAAACAGAACATTCCCAGTATTTGTGTTCACTATGTTTCCAAAAATCAAAATTATATCAGTATAAGTTTATTCTCTATATCCTTGCAGCTACTGTCTACTTTTGTTGCTACATGGGCAGAAGTAGAGCTATATGGAACTTAAGATGTTAAATACATGTTTCATACTACATGTTTAGGTGCTTTCTGAACAATAATAGGAACTGTAGTGTATAAACAGTTCTGAAATGTGGTCAGATGATTGTATTCATTTGTACTAAGAACAGAGAGCTCCAATGTTTGCTTACCATTATGTATTGGCTAGCATTCTCAACAATGCATGTCGTGAATAAACCTTACTTTGCGTAGGTTCAGAAAATATATTAAGCAGATGATTTTAATTATTATATGTATCCAAATAAAATGATACTAAATCATGCTTTAGTTCTATTTAAAAGTTTAAGTAATGCAGCAATTCACAGGTTTGCGTTTTGTTTTAATGCAATTGGGGCTTTTTATATTTTCTACATTTATTTCCTTTATAATTTCTCTACTAGAAATCAGAAAATTGAATGTTGTGGTCTCTATATATTTAGTGTTTTCTCAGCGTTGTTTTTTCTAGTGTTAATAGTGTTGTTTTGTAATAAACTACCAGAGAGCAATAATTTTTAGAAAGATAAAACATCCCATACAAATAACATATCTGCATCTGGGTGATACAAATACAAGTTAGTGCGTCCATATCAAATAAAGCTTCTAAACAGAAACTATCAAACAGTGAAAAACAGAAAAAAATGTTATCACTGTCATGCAATAACAAGTGGCTCTAGTTAGCCTTACCAAATGATGCAATAAGCTACATTTGTAAATGTCTTGAAATTCATGATATATGGTGAAGTGTTATTCACAGTATTTATGTAAGGTATGCACTTTCAAAGGCAATTCAGATAAATAGCTTTTTTCTTACATGATTAAATTTTTTCGTACAAATTGAGAATTATAAATGCTTGTTGCCTTCATTGGCTGTAAACATAAATATACATATTTAATTAAAAAGGATTAAAAATAAAGTTGTTACAAGTGTACATTAAGACTGTTGTTCAGATATTTTCAAATTTGGTGATACATGAAATCCACACTAAAACAAAGAGGAAGAAAACTTCCTTGTGCTTCATTTATAAACTTCTATTTAATTACATTTGTACCAGAGGGATATTATAGGTAAGACAATTTAGCAAAAGCCAGTCCCCAGCAGTGGTTGGATACCAATGACTGCTCTTGCACACATTCCTTTGCATTCAAGACTGACAGTTCTGTTTAGACATAATTCTTGTGCATGTATGTCAGGATTTGAATAGTTTAAACATTTCAATGATAAGATACACAGTCAAGAAAAGCTGTTTTAACTGTTTCACTTTTATTGTAAACTCTTAATGGAGGAGATGCCATTATTACTCTCTAGGAAAGTTTCCAAACTCTCCTGTTTCCTATAACGCAATGGCCTAAAGATAAGTGAAGAAATTTAGAGAATTCAAATATATGATGGGCAAAAACAAAGGATGTAACAAGAAAACAGGTGGTTTACCAAGGAAAGATAGATGAAACTGGTGGTTTTTATGTTTTAACACTTGAAGGCTATTGCCACAGTAAACAAAATAGATGGAATGTGCTGAAAGCTTCCATTTGTAACACTCTTAATCTTTCCATTGCCTTCTGGATACTACATCATTAATGCACCTGTATAATAGAATAGCTTAAAGATAAAGTATGTTGAAATAATGTACATATTAGGGTGGGTCAAAAAGAGGAAACATACAGTACTAAAAGGTTGCACTAATATCTGATGAAGTATGTAAAATATTTCAGAATTAAAATTATTTTTGTTTAAAGTGCGCTGTGCTTATCATCCATGCAATTATGCTGCTGTTTGCTTAATGCACCCTGCTAAATGCCTCACTGCACATTTCTTAGAACAAGGATTTCATTGTCTGCACCAATCCAGAACTCGCAATGGGGAGGTAGCTGTTCTAGGTTTGCATCCTACACACCTACAATGTGGATATGGAAAGGTTTTAGTGTGTGCAAATTTGCAAGTTTATTTGTTTTATGTTCAAATACAAAAATATTGCGATTTAGTTTTGTAGTTTTTCTTTGCATCTGGTTTGGAATAAATGGATTTGTCTCTTTCCCATTTGCTACTAACTGCAGAAGCTTTCTGTAACAATTTTCACTATTCTCTCCACAGATTGAGTGTAACATGGAAATATTAGAATTTGCAAAGTTTGACGGATTTTCTCATCATTCAATCCTCAAGGTATTCAGTTGTGAAACTGGTCATGATTAGCTGTTCATTTATTTGAGAATCATTCTACTTAGTCAAACTGAGGAATCTTATGCAAAAATTAAGCTCATGTGTTCTGAATTTATGAAAGCCATCAAATGCACTACTTCCTTGAAGCTTTGCTGTTACCATTACTTATGTCACTATCTTTCATCTGACAGTATAGCTACAACGAATTCAGCATGGACATTAAAGGCATTTCTTGCTATTGTTTGCTATTTCACTGCTTTGTGCTCATCGCTGAGAAAACATGACTTTTTTGTCACAAATAGATGCTTAGTTCCACCGTCATAAAAGGTTTCTTTTTAATGATTTACTATACTGGAACATACCTAACATCTGAACAAAAACTTTGTAAGAATTTATAATTATTCAGATTTTCTGCAGAGGCATAAATCTCAATACTCTGCGAGCATTGGTCAATCAATGGGCACATCCCATTTCCAGTTTCCAGGCTACTTTCTTCATATTTTCCCAAAATTGCATAATTTATACAAGTGCAGCTGTTCTAAACTAAAAATATTTTTTTCTAATGATGGTTGCTTGGCAGCAATTGCTTTGTAATTCACAAATGGATAGTCATCACAAACTACTATAAACAAACAGGGAGTCAAACTGTGAATAACTTTCTCTAGCACCTCCATTTAACCCCTGTGCCATCAGGTATTTAAAATGCTTATGCCATAATGCCATAGCAGCCTGTCAGCTAATATCAGTTTAAACCACATTTACCTATGTAATTTGGCGTACTATAATCTGTTATAAAATCTATGTACAATGTAAGTATAAGTTACCGTTGTATAAATTAATTCTGCACCTACGTTTACTTAATTTTTCGCAAAATATTAGTGTGTAACACAGTAATAATAATACAGATCAGTTAGTTGCCCTAGATCTTGTGGGTCTGTATACTGTAGAATGAATGGAAATGAAAGCTCTACTTTTTGTGTCTGGTGACACAATAGTGAATGCTTGATATTGTTTTGTTTGTCCTTGGCTTCAAACTAAAATATGCATCCAGAAAGTTTCCGTACTCCAATGTAAACAAAGGAAGTAAGAAATAGTGTTTGTTGCTCTTCTCCATATCAGTAGGAATTCTTTTCATTTCAAGGTCTGACAAGCCTTACCCATAAGTCGCATTTGATGCTATGGAACAGAGCTATTAAATACATTCATTAGAAGGAAAGTAAGCAAACAGAGTGTGTTATCTTCTGCAGTAAATCAGTATGAGCTCATGAGATGTTTTAACATATAAATAAACTGTAAGAGTATGAGGATGTAACTTAAAGTTGACATACCACAATTATTCCAGTGCACGTATAATTAACTAAATCCTGAATACAGCAACATTACAACAAGTCTTTGCAGTTTCCAACAGTGTGTGGAGTGTAGTAGAATCATTCATCCATAATTTGTGAAAAATGGTGCTAGTGGATTGAATAATTCCATCTATAGTGGTGAAGGAGTTAAAGTATCTGTTAAAGAACCAGCAATATCACTTGCATTCGCTGCTCCTTCCAAGGCATAAGCAAGGTATTGCTGCCTGGTTTCCCAAGCTAACAGTGCTCCACCTCCTGCTTAATAACAACTCCTCTTCCCTATGTACTCACCCTATGTAGTTGCATGTGTAAACTGCTGCTCTTCCTAGATTTTGCCTGTTTTTCTAAAGGATCCTTACAGGTAATTTTAAAATTGTGATTGGTAGAAAATTTGCTTGTTTGATGCCAGTTCTGATAAATACTTAATCCCTTGGCTGGCTGAAATTATGTCAGAGGTTTCCATTAAAAATTGTATCCTGCATTTTCTGATTTCTGTTTTTTTGATTTTCATTGTCCCAGCATCCACACCACCAATAACCATTTTCCTGATTGAATTAAATCCACAAGCTTCTTACAGGCTTAGGAACTTCACTGGATTTGTTGCAATTGCAAAATACATCAGAAATCTCACAGGCATTTGTCTTCACCTGTAATAGCCAATGGGGCTTCTATCCTTTTCCTTTTTATCCAGTTTTTGTACATTTTGCATCATTTCATGGCCTTTCTTTATCAGGGTTATTATCCATAAAGTACATAAAGAGTTGGAATGGATGTTCACTTACATATTTCCTCTTTTTTGCCATTTCTTACAAAATCAAGCCTGAAGGCTCTTAAATAGAATCTGATTTCATATTAAGAGATGTGAGCAAATAACATCTCATCACATCTTGATATGAGGTAAAGATTTCTTATCAAAATTCTTTACCATGCCAACATGTCCTCCACTTTGAATGCATATTTATTTCTGGCTTTGATAGATTTAGGCATAATCTACTAAAAGCTCCACCTCTCAATACCCTGCAACAGCATTACTCAATGTAACTCTCACTCATCTCCTCTGAGTGAAAAACAAATTCCTGTGTGCTGCATAGAAAAATGGTGTCCTAACCCAAGATAAGGTATTACTTGCCACCCACACTATAATCTCCAGAAAGTATAATTCACCATTGGTGTTGAGTTGGCCTACTTAGGATCAGACACATATCTACTTGTTTGCCACATGTGTGCTGACACTGCCATAAGAATTACAGAAACCAGATGATGTTAGGATCAAAGAATATTCTTATCATAATTTTCTTTGATTTTAGTTGCTAACTTCATTTTATGAACATAAGTACAGATCAAAAAGATAGAAAAGCTAATACAGTTTGTAAGATTGCATCAAGTAATATTATCCAGTGTAATTAATGAAACACGACTCTTTGGTTTTTCTGATTCTAAGTGAACTACAAAGATTTGATATTGTTCCTGTGTAATGCATTATGCTATATCTTGGTGTAAACAATGAATTGAAATTATTTGAAGAAATTTAAACATTCTGCATTAATTAATCAGCTTGCAAAGTGTGTTTTAGTGCCCAAGAATGAATTTAAAAGCAATAATCTGCACAAAGGAAGCTTTCCATTTAACATTAGCGTTAAGGGGTGTGGGACATTTTTTCTTCTTCCCAAAATGTGAGTTAGCGTAATCTTTCAAATTTCCTGGATAATGTCCTTCCTATAAGTTTTATTTTGATACACAGCCTAGAAGTTAATTTTTTAAATATTTGAAAATATGCTTGTATCGTATAAATTAAAACTTAGCTGACTTTGACGTAATCCACTTCCAAGTTATATACTTCTGAACCATGAGTCAGAAAGCAGGGGTATTTACTGTGCCAGTCACCTTGAAATTTCAATGTTTATTGTTTTTTTAAAATAAATACAGCAATGAAGCTATTGAAGTAGAATTATGAAAGAAAGTTTCAAACCTAGAAGTTTTTGTGTAAATTCTGTGGCAAAGAAAATAAATACTTCAGACAAAAAAAAACCAATAATTTGACTGTTGTTCCACTATTTAAATTCTATTAATTCTGCTTCTTTGTGCAGATAAAGTATGGTAAAATAAGCAGTCAATTTTTTTTTTTCTTTAAAACCCCAGAGTTCTGTGAAGAATGGAAGTAAACTTAGGTAATTTAAAATTGAGAAGCTAGTCTTTCAACTATTCTTAAGGGAAAACAAAATGGATTATGTCAAGTTTAATTCTTCAGTAGTTTTATTTTGGGAGAAGAATATGACGATTTCAGGCTTGAATTATTTCCCTTTATCCTGTTTCCACAGCACATCAAGCACAGCTGCAGTATACCAATTTTCTGTTACATAACATAGCAAACCCCTTATTTGATTCTTCAATGTTACACATCAATAGTAGCTGAGTTAGGAATGAGAAAAATGCAGCTACTGCATAATGTTATAAATTATTTTAACATCCATTGAGTGGTATAAATAAAATGCAACGAATGCAAAACAAAAGTACATGAAGTATATGTCATTGTTACAGCAGGAATAGTGAAAAAATGTTAAAAAGGGTTCATTTTTTAATACCAAACACATCAGGTTGATTTATCCCAAAACAGCATTTTTTTGTCACATACTGAATAGGCAAACTAGTGTTTATGTTTGAAAATAATAATGCCAATGAGGAAACTAAGTGTCTCAACATACTACAATAGCAACCTTCATTCTTCGTCTCCTTTGACAAGCAATACCCTTAACTTCACTCAGAACCATGCAAAATTTGCTTAGAATGTAAACCACTTGTCACAAAAATTGTGGCTTGAATTATTTTCTGCAAAACTTTGCACCACAGATACATTTGAACAATCATCTTTTGAAGTCCTAAGAAAGGAAATTCAATAATTTAAAGAAGAAAAATCCAAAAAAAATGCTTATCCTTGACGTAATTGTGATACCTGAACCACAAACTTATTTTATGGACCTGAGACACTATTCAGAAGTGTGGATGTAGGAGTTCAATGAATAAGATCAAAACAGAGTGGTACAAAACAATATGCACAACTCACTAAGGCCACTGTTTTTGCATTTGAAGGCACATTTGCATTTAAGCAGTCCAATCTTAAAAGCCACACTAATTACATTTTCAAGTGGTATGAGTATGTCATTGTCGTAACCTGTCTTTTGCCGAGCATATTGCAACACAGTTTTTTTTTTTTTTAATATTGATTTATATCACAGTTTTAAAACATTGGGCCTTAAAATTTTGGGTAGAGATTCTTTTTATGTTGACTTTGACTTGAAGGTTCCTTTTGCTTTGGGAGATAATAGTTCTGCACTACTGGAACAGCCAACTTGAGTACACACCCTTCTTCTTCTTCTTCTTCTTCTTCTTCTTCTTCTTCTTCTTCTTCTTCTTCTTCTTCTTCCTCACTACACCTACTCAAGCATAACTTCATGAATTTCTGTCATTCCCTTGTATTTGTGAGTTATACCACATAACACTTTTGTAAAACTCCATGTTCTTGACTCTGATTATGTTTCAGTATATATAGCATGTTGTAACTTACCTCTTAACAGCATCTATGGGATTAATCTGTCTCATGATGCCAACCTACAGTGTTAACACTAACAACAACCAAACTCTCCAAGAGAAGAATCTCTACTGTTGTACTGTTCACACAACTAGGGTTCTTGTCAATGCAGTTACAACACAGCACTGTCAAATGGTGCTAGCAGACAACTGCTGAATTGAATGCAGCAGCCTCAGCTACTGTATTTGTCTCGGATACATAAAGAACAGTAGAATGGGTGGCCTACTCTTGGATACTGCAGGTATTACAATGTTGGTACATGTTCTTGATTGTCTTAATCAAAGAAGGCTTAGGGACACACACATGTTCAGAGGTCTCCAAAAGAAGCACACATTTCATCAGTGTGAAATACACAATTGTCATTTGTGCTATACTAGTACATGACATGCTTTTATTATGTTTAACACTGTGCTACAGTAATGTCATTGGGTTGGTTTCTTTTTTGCACAAAATGAACTAATTAAATGTGTTTCTCTACTTATTGTCACAATGCTGTTTCACAGCCATGTTCACATTGGACACTCGATGTTCAGAATAAGTTCCATCCTCTGCACACAATGCAGCTCTCCTCATTAGGTCTTCCCGCACCCTCCAAAATACTGAATGTGTTATAGTAGCACTTGCTACTATAGTCTGTTAATGAGGTCATGTGTATGTAGGTAAATCACGGTAAACATGATCTCTGTTGTAATCCCATAGAAAATAGTAAGGAAGTAAGATCCAGGGATTTTGGTGGCTTCTCTTGGAGAGGACTATGCAACTCAGTCCAACTCGGAGGTGTAGCTAGGGAGGGTTTTGGTGGTTGAAACCCTCCCCCCCCTTGCAAAAAAAAATCTAAAAATGAATAGCAAAAATAGCTTCATTAGAATAATAGTGTCTTTCTAGGTGGGTGGGAACAAGATACTTCCTAATCAGATCACTGGTAGCATTATATTTATGCCACATGTCTTAGACAGCATCGCCAGAGGTGGCAGCAACAGAAACAGATGGCATTAATGCAACCATTTTAAGATATTGGGTGCATGTTTTCGTTCTGTGCTAAGTTTGAGTGGTTTCCAAATGAGTACAATATCTTTTAGAACATAACAGAAGCCCTATTTTGTATTGAAATAACATGACCTGCAGCATTAATATAAAATACCTACTTCACAGTGGTCATTAATTCTCATGTCACAACACATTTGCAACTTGGAATACACAAAACATCCTATCCTTATTTTAATTCCTATTGTTGCACCTTAATCTGTGAATATAAAATCAATTTATTTAAATATTTGAATTCAGGATTAATTCATATTTATCATTTGAATTGATACAAACTGTTTAAAAAATTGGATTCCTATACAAAACCCCCCTTAATATCTTTCTGGCTAGGCTACTGATCCATCTATCAGGATATACCCTAGTCAGTATACCCCATGTGTGTGGGAAGGCCTTCTTGCTGAAGGAGTATATTGTGATGAATGTCCAATGGAACATGCTCTAACAAATTATGCAAATCTTCTTCTAGTAACACAGTATACCTTTCCATTGATTATATGGGCCCAATGACCTGTTTAGTCACTATGCCCATCCAAGACGTCAAGAGACCTTGGATTTGCAGCTCTTTTCAGTAATGAGGGTTGTGGTCAGCATAATGGTGTTTATTGCAGGCAGTTGGTGCTGCCATCACTACCAAATGTACATCCATCTGTCCATAAAATTCGTCATAAAAACAACATTGCCAACATCTTCCATGTCAATCTATGTACAATAGTAGAAAAATTACATATTGTTTTTTTATTTAAAATACATTAAAAATTGTTGCTGTAGATCAAACACTATCCTTTTTACTATATATTCAACACATGGTACTACATGATAAGCTATCCATTTGCAAATTGCCTTACATCAGGCAGGATCTCCAGGGTGCAGTCTCTGTGTAGTGTCGTTTACATGTGTGTGCGTGCTTGAGATATGCCTGCCAGGGACATTGACTGTTGTGACTGGAGAGTAGTACCCAATTGAGGAGCATTTATTTCAAAATTTGATAAATGCATAATATTGAATTTTTCAGGAAATACTTTTTTTTTTTCACCTACAGAGATACTTTTAATATTTTCTCCAGCATTAGATCTTATTGTTTTAAATAAACCGTCCTAGTAAGACAAACTGAAAAAAATTTTGCACTATGTAGGATTATAGGATGATTTATTCAGATTTCTTACAAAGTTGATAAATGAATGTTTACATAAGAGAAAAAATTGTGCTAATTATATGTTACAATTTTGTTCTTTATTTGTATGCAACTACTTGTTTATTATTACAATAATTCCTATGCATACATAAGTTTTACAATTTATTATTGGCTGCATTATCACGAATTATATGTTACAATTTTGCTCTTTATTTGTATGCAACTACTTATTTATTATTACAATAATTTGTACGCATGCGTAAGTTTTACAGTTTATTATTGGCTGCATTATCACTTATTACATACTAAACATTTATTCAACATTTGTTTTTTAATTTAGTTTTGTCAACTTGATTGAGAATAAATATAATACCTAATTAATAACAAAAGCATAACAGAAAACCAATAATATGTTAACATGAAATGATTTATCCTTAATAATGCACATCGTACAATAATCTAAGTTACTAAAATCGTGTATAATTTATAGAATATTGAGCATTCCTAGCCTGATACCTATACATGGTCAGATTTGTAGTTGTCACCTAGGACATCTTTGTAGAATGTAATTGCATCATCTGGTACTTCAAAATACTTTAATAGTGCAGAAATGTCCTTCTTTTCTGTGCTAACCATGTTTTACTTTGCTAGAACAATGGTTGATAACAGTGCTGGATGTCATGGTTTGCTCCTAAGAACTTGAACTTCAACAGAATCTCTGAAGTATGTGTCTTTCACTGATACATTAGCATTGTTCTTTACTTTCTTGTATGCAATGACATGTGACTATTCATTTTGAATGGTAACCTAGGTTTTGTACTTCCTTTGCACTATCCTTTAGGTTTTTAATTTCCCAGTCTTCATTGAGTACTTTCAGGGTACCATGTTCTTTTAAGATGTCATAATATTCTTTAGGAATCAAGATGCTTTCTTTTTTTTCTGTATGATTTCTCAATTGCACCAAAACCTCGGTCTGGAGCCATATAGCTATGTCCCTGAATTGGAAAGAAATGAATATTCTTGAATCTTGAACTCTTTTCCAACAATGTTATGTGTCACACTATGCAACTATTTTTATTTTGACTTCTGCAGGAGTCGGAGAATAGATGTATATTGGCGGGACCATAACTTGGCAGTTTCTACTCTTAAGTCAAAAAGAAAGTCTAGTAAAGCTGATGCAACCTGCTAGCATCCTCTTGAAAAGACTTTCCAGCCACATATAGAAAGCAATATTTTTCTTCTTTTGCTCATTAACATAGATCATGATGCATAGATTATATAACCATACTTGTGATTTTATTTTCATGACACCAACCTTACAAGTGGAGCATGTATCAGTGTGGGTGTCCGAAATGATAGATTGAAATATTTATAAAATATGTTCTTGTATTTTGTAAAGAGCATTGTTTGAGTCCAAAATTTCTCATTTCTTCGTAGAATCTTTTCCACATCTTATTGACTGTGAGTTCTGAAGGCAAATAACCCCTTTTAGACTTACCCCTGCCATGATGACTCTCCCTACATTTTTATTTCTTTGTTCCTAATGGCAATAAATTAAGACCTTGTGAACCCTTCCTGTCCTGTCTCTCTTTTCCTTTGGCAACTTCCCTTCTTCATGAAACCTGCTTGCTAGATAGGATCTATATAGAATCTATCTTTTGACATACCAAAAATTCCTTGAAAATTCCTTGACAGGCACTACCTCGCCACTTTTCTTCCTTTTTGCTTTCTCATTGTTCACTACTCTGTGCTTAGGTGAAGTAATAGTCATAAACTTTAAGAGAAATTTATCTTGCCCTGTCTTGTTTAAAAATGTCACATGATGATGAAGCTGGGTGATATCTTCGTAGCATAGTTCAGCAGCTTTGCATTGTTTCTTCCCTTTAGGATTTACATTTGAAGGTGAAATGCAAGTTGATGATTGCATTTAATATTAAGGTTGTTTATACCTCTAGTTTTGCTTTTCAAGAAGGGTAACACCCTTCTTGTCTCTAGATCTTCTGCCATCTGAAGATCCTTTTACCTGTACACCATATTCAGAGTAAGTAGAATCACCATCCATTCTGGTTTAACTTGAAATACTGTTGTTTACTCAAACATGACTGCACAGTTGATAGCTTCTCTAAAAGTAACCTGGAAATACACTTATGACAATGAGGTCTGGTTACGGGATTATAAGCAGCCAATGATTGTTACAATAATGAGCAACACACCCTGCAATAGCATGCTTCTATTATTGCCAACTGCTCAATTGAAATGAAAGTAAAGAAAAATTTATTGTATTTGTCGACTTTTGCTTTGACTTTCAAAGTGCATATATTGGTTTTTGCTAAGCCCCGTGAATTGGCATGCTTGTATATACAATATCGACTTTTGCTAAAACCTGATTCACAGGATGATGCAGAAGGTCAAGATTATATTGTCATGATGTATAACTCAGTTTTGAAAAAAAATTGCACTTATCAAGTTGTGAAACAATTATCCTCAATTCTGAGACCATACAAATCCTTGAAGTATGCACAGTTACGCCCCCCATTCTTCTGTTCCATATCAATATGAGACACATGAGAGCCCTTGCAGCATACACAATTGGGCCATACATTCTACTGTTGTGTATCTATCTGAGACACACAGTACTCTGTAAGCATGTTTTTATGAGTTTCTGTGAGTAGAAAATAAGTTCCTGTGCATTGCAGAGAAAGTGGTTCTACAACCCAAGGCATAACAATACAGTGTATATCTACTCTCATATGACTTTGAAAGACATACTGCGAGTCTCCATATAGAATAAGTCACACATATTGCTAAGAACACAATTATTAATCTGATTATTACTTTTCTGCATTTGAATTTTAATCTTTGAAGCAGCTGCATTCCAGTAAGACAATTTATTTCATTGATACTTGTGCCATTTCTTTGCACAATGCAACTCTTTTGGCCTATACATTTTTAATTTACCAAAAAAAAAGAAGTTCCCCCCCTTAACCCAACTTGGTGCATATGCTACACAGTGCAAGGCAATTTCAGAGTTATGCATGCTATGAACAACTCAAACATTTTTTCCCCCTTTTTAAAATATTTAATGCTACAGTATACTTAAAACGTGAATGAAATTGTTAAATCTGAAAATGCATATAATGTGAGACATGTTAGCTAAGAGTTGTGTATGAATATCTGTTCTCAAATTCTAGATTTTGCTTCAGGATCAGTTGAGGAAAATGTTGTTTACAAATAGGTTGAGGTGAACAGTCCTTTCTGCATAACTACAAAGATTTGTACCTACACATATATGCAAAAATCAGTATTCTTAAATGTTCACTTGATTAAAAGCATCAGTTAAAAGAACTGCCACCTGAACATCTGTCTAACAAATATGTCATGATAGTAAATGTACTAGGATGTAATTAATGTGTTAATATTTCTAAAAATATTTTCAGTAAATCCATTTATTGTGCAGTACATTTGATATTGTTCCTCTTTTCATTCCTTGAGACAATATATTCGGTCTCCCTTTATTCTTTTTCTTTCTTCATTCACAACAGAGTCCATCACTGATTACCACTACCTCATACATATGAAATGGGGTAAAAGGAGAAAGGAGGTCATATCACTTTCTTTTCATTGCAAAATATTTGGATTTTTCAGGAATCTTCACCACTTTACAAAATATGTAATCAACAGCATCAATCATGATACCATCGAATACATCGACAGTGAAAAGATTTTGTTATATACTAGTTTGGGGTTTTATAAGCTAATTCAAACATTTTTGGAGGATACCATTATGCATTGTGACAGTCAGAGAGTACAAAATATAAATAAATAGAGCTGTAATTTATGCTTGTTCCCAATAGTTTTATCATTACTAACGTTTTAAGTGAGCATTGGATTTCTCTGTGTTTGGAAGAAATATATCTTCATAGATAAAAACAAATCATGTAAATAACAAACAGGCTCATCAGTTGCATTCAGCATCTTAAAACTTGTCAGTTTTATATTCTCCATTTTATTCTCGTTTTGCATCATTTTCTTTTAATAAATATTCTTAAGTTGCAAGGGAGGCTACGTTGCATCCTAATATCATAATTTTTACCATTGAGCTATATAACACTCTGAGTCTGGAGCAGTTTAAAAAGCTTACTGCATCTGTGCTGGCAGGGATTTACACTGATTTCAATAACAAATAATATATAAACGTTGTGTAGAAAAATTAAAAATTCTGTTTTATAAAGAATAAAACCTCAACTTTCTTGCAACATTTGCAGCTATTTACACATTTTATTAATCCATATCCTCATAGCTCCAGAAAATATTTTGTAGAAGAGGAAGAAGGAATATACCTGACAAATTGTTTTGCGGGAGGGGGGGACTGATATGTTATAATGCATTGGAAAAAGCTACTGGGAGGAAGTAACTTAAATTGTTAACACTAATTGGAAATATGAAGAGATCCTCATAATTCCAAGCATTAAGTAAATGTATCAGCTTGATTATACATCTTTTAATGTGTCAAGCATTAGTGTTTTACAGTCATTATTACAGAAAATTTGTTTGTGATTGTAAGCAGATCAAGTTTTTGGAATAGTTAATTAAATTAAATTGAGTTTTATTTATGGACGCTCTTTAACTGCTGTGGTAGTGATGGTATATGTTGAAGATTCCAGTTCATTCATGTTTTACCACTAAAAAGGGTTGAATGTTGTTTCCAATGTAACTAGCATGTTTTTAAACTATTCTTAATAGCTCTTTTCTCACACTGAGTGGTCCAGAGAACCACAGAACTTCACAAGGATCAGAATGCTCATTGTTTTCATACTTATTATATTGTCAAAATCAAAACCATAAAGCTTTATTGTTTACAAAATCTGATCAGTTTTAATCACCACCCACAGAGCATGTGTATTATTTATATCACTACCTGGTATTATATGTTAGGAAAAAGGCAGCTATGAGTACATTAGCTATGCCTTAATATATAAAAGGTGTGCAATTTTTATATCACAAATGCACAATATTTAAATACTATAAGCTCAGATGTTCTGACTTGAATGAGAGAAATTAAGTTGGTGATTTCCAGCTGACAGCACCATGCAGTAAGATGAGAATGTGTAATTGACCATTTTACTGTCAAAAGGCAGCTTGCTTTTGCCTGTTAATTGTGTAATTTTACCACTGCTGGGCTCAAAGTGTTAAAAGTGTGCTTATGGGAATTTACAGGCTTGACAGCATTAACTTAATATAAATCTGCTTTAATCAGTAAGCAGCCTGTTTAATTCTAACATTTTGAACTATTTAAAAAAAGAGAAAGAAGAGAAAAGCTATCACATATTTACTAAAAGGTTTTCCAGAAACCTCAAGATAATATTCAACTGACGTTTTTTCTTCTCCCCCCCCCCACCTCTCAGAGCATTGTTCTTGCTCTAGTTCGTATCATAAGCAGTAATGCTGTGTACTTGCATTGACCATTTAGTTCAAAACTACAAAACAGCAATACAAATCTACAACTATAATGAATGTTCCTAAGTGTAGTTTGTTTTTATGTTCATATTCTCATACAAACATTTCTAAACACTGATCTCTACTAGATATAGAGAGTATTGACAATTATGCAAGATTTAATAGAATCAAATATTATTTATGAGTAATGTTACATAATTTCACATAGTTTATATACACTATGGAACTCTAAAAGAATTCTATAATAATATTTCAAAGAATAGAAACAAATCATAAATTGTTCTATTTAATTTTTGCTGTGGTTTGAAGTCACATAGCAGTTAAATCTTGAGGTTAGCATTTTGATATCAGATATAATTTGGAAACACTTTGTAATATCAGGAATGTTCTACTTTCATTATTATTATCATAGATAGCTAACTTAATTTGTTAAAATTATTATGGGAGCAAAATAGATATACTTATGTTACAAATAGGGTAAATATAATACATCTTTCATGTAATGTTCATTCATGGATAGCATTTTTGTGATAATGTAAAAGAAGTTTTTATATATAAAGTTTTGAAAAATACTGTTAATTTGATGGTGAACTGTTGTTATTCACACAGTCAAACAACATTTTTCTTTGCCTTAAATATTTCTTTTTTTTTTCTCTCTCTCTCTCTTCTTCTTTCTTTCTTTCTTTCTCCCCCCCCCTTCTCTTATGTGAAAATACATGCAGAAGGTAAGATGCTATTGCCAAGGCTCAAATGAAAAAATGTTTAAATAAGATATATTTAGTAGTAGTGTATGCATATATGGAGAAACATTCCAATAATTTGAGCATTATAAAAGAATTTATAGTATTATTGTTGTTATGTATTATTTATATTACTATTACTACAATTTTAATTTTTGTTAACTAAGCTTTTTATAACATTTATCAAGTCAAAAGGCACCCCCATCTTTTTGTCATATCTGTTTCAAAATCATTACCCTCTGTGTCATTATTATCAGTTGGGGTGTATAGTAATCAGAATAGTGATTTTTCTTTCTTTACAAACAATATTGAATGCAAAGTGCTGAATAGGTATATTTTATGTTCCTATGAGATAGGTTTAACATAATCATATTGTGTTTATGTTAAATGGCAGCTTCTTCAGTGGAAATCATACATAGCTTTTTGTAAGCGAAATTTACTTTTTATTTTCAGTTAGTTTTTTTAATATACAGATGGTATGAGCTTTATGGTTAATTTATTGTTTTACACTGCTTAATTTTATATCCATCCCAAAAATCTGGGAATGAAAATGACTTTGTATTCCTATAAACAAATAAAAATTTGAAAATAATTAGTGTGAACTACCTAAATTCAGAACACATGTCACTTGCAAAGCTTTAAATTCAGAACACATGTCACTTGCAAAGCTTTTACGTAATTTTTAAAAACTACAATGAGTATAAGACTAGTTTATGTGCAGAAACGTGACATACTACCAACATTTGTCTTTATCATTTACACAGTTAAACTTGAAAGAGCAAAGCATAAGCATAAGCACTAAAAATGCCTTTCTTCTCCTTCATGCTCTACCTTTTAAAGATAAAAAAAGTATTGTATAATTCTCTTCCTTTGGTTATAATAATTGTTTTATATTGTAGCAGCTATTGTAGAAGAACAAATGAGATTGGAATCTCCTCCAGAACATTGCATGTATGCACAGGCAGAGTCAGTGCTCCAATATTTAAATTTTACGTGATTTTCATAGATAGCTCAGTTTTAGAGTGGTTCGTTCCCACTTTGTACCTATACATACACATTGTGGTAATAGTTTTTCTCATGAGAACCAAAGGTTAAGAAAAATTGAAAGTATGCTGCAGTGTATATAGTTTTGGATGCAAGTGCTTTAACTTTTGTTTTGTTTATCTTTAGTATTTTACACTAGTAAAAACATGTTAATTATTTGATGAATAAAAAAAGCCAAAGAAATCTCTCACATTTTTTTAGTTAACATGTATGTTTCATCATACTGAATAATGAGTATTTGCAACAGTAAGTGACTGGTTTAAGATGCAGTTATCGGTTACATTCTGGATTTAAAATTTTGGTGTTTACGTTTTCATAACCTTCTGTTCCTATTTGGGAGATATATATGCAATACTATAAGATAATGAATAATACTATTCTGAAATCAGTTATGTGAAATTATTACCAAAGATAGCAGTTTTTGTATTGGGTATGGGATCCAGATTGAACAGCTCACCCCTCCACCTTCTTTTTTAAGCTATGGTACTGAGAGGGAGAAAAAGTTAACAAGCCTGGGAATAATGAATGTTTTCTCAATGTGCCAGGAATTGCTGAAGGAAAATAATGCCTATATCATGAGGTACATTTTTTTATGTCTAGTCTTGCATCACATATGTAGGTGATAAAAAACCAAAATATCTTTAGAAAAGTAGATAGTATTTTTTTTTCAATCATATATGTGGATAATATAATTTTAAAAGTAGTAATTAAACTTAATGGAAACATTCTGACAAACTTTAAGTGTTGTATAGAGAACACATGTGCTATACAGTGGGATTAAAATAAAAGAATAATATTTAAGTGGTGCTTCATGCTGTCCAGTTAAAAATCTAATACTTGAACCAACACAGGAATTGTCAGGCTTATATTAAACCTTCAGTCTCCATTATTACAATTTAAAATTTTCTTTTGAAGTTTTTATACAGTTAAGAAAGGGGAGCTCGTCAATATATAAAACTTTAGGGGACACTCAGGTACCAAAAGACTTTCTTCCCTAATCAACCAATTTTAATGAAATTTTTAAGTTAAATTGCACCTGCCATGATATACTGTTGGTGTAAGTTTCATTGCTCCAAATTGAATAGATTTTTGCTAATAATAAACATAGAGTGATCACGAAAATATATAAGTTGTTCTATTAACGGTGGGGCAAATAATTGTATAGTAACAATAGGTACACTTTTTGCAATTTAGAATTAAATTGAAGGTCTGAAATTTGATAAGCTGGTGGTTCTAATCTTATACTATAAACTTGTGCATTTGTTATCCAGAATATTAATATTTATTAGAAATATGATTTTTTTTGTATTTAAAACAAAATAAAAAAATATTACTAATAATTACAAAGAAAGAAAAAAGCATATACTTGTATGTATGAAAGTAATCAACAAAGTAAAATGCAGTTTTCTTTAATGAGTCATATTCTGCATGTCCTGAAAATTTCAGCCTGATTCATCAATATTTACTTCAAAAAATATACCTCAAAGAAGAAAAATTGCTGTATGGAAAAAAAGCTGTTTAAAGTTTGGGAACACAGTTGTTGGAGGTATTGCTCTTCACTGATCAATTTGGATTACACCAATTTCCAGACAGATTTCAAATGTAATATTTACTGGGTGTATTCTAGACATGTTGAAAATACTGTTTCTTTTAAAAACAGTTTTTCTGAAAAAATTACTTTTTTGCATTTTGGTACCAGTATCCCCTTAAAAGAGCCTCAAGATGACTATGCTTTCTGGAAAAATGCAAAATTACATATATTCTTGCATTTGAAGTAATAAAACTTGTTGTTGCAAGGTTCATACCAGAATTTTGTCCAAAAAGAGTTCTTTTCTTTTACAAGCCAGGAATAGGACTAACATGAGGCTGTTGTATTTAGCCACATTTAAATTCCATCATTCTGAGCTAGAATTGAACCTGCAACCTTGGGCACAGATACCCAGCACTCAGTTGCACTGCCGAGAATATCCTGATTGGAAGTTCTGCAGCCAGTGATTCAGAGCTACTGTCTTTTACAGGATGGGACTGCTCCTGTCACAGGTTGAGATGTTCATGCACAAAATCAAAAAGATTTATTTAGCATATGAAATAAAGACTAAAGCAATATTTTTGTCTTTACTTTTCAGCTTTCCGTTATTTCTACAGATTTGTCAGTTCTTCTTCTTAGATAATGCCAGAATACTTAACATGTACTCTATCTCTTAACAATTTGTATAGCTGCAGCATGCAAGTGCATACTGTATTCCAACCATGAGAAATCCTCCAGAAACTGAAGGAAAGGGGGTGTGTATCATGAATCTGTGTGCGCTTGCACTGTACAACTGCAAGGTGCTATCATCTTTTTAAAGACATATGGCTACTTCAGTTGTATACTGTTTTGATACTTGGCACCAATCAAGAAGGTGATTGACATTTTGCGGGGAGAGAGAGGCGACATTGCTGCTCATCGCGACCACGTGGAGAGCGTGCTAGAACTGTGTCGAAGGTGACTGGGTTGCGCCTGCATTTTAGAGTGGGTATTATTTATATTCGTATACAAACACAATTGTAAAATAATGAATCTACATGCAGAGGATAGAAAATGCAAGAATATATCAGTGTAAAAATCTGCGTTAACAGAAGAGACATACCTGTGAAATATTGGTGCTTATTGTAATGGAAAAAATGCCATATTTCCGAATCACTTGCATCGCTGTTGTTGTTGCTGCTGCTGCTGCTTGTTTGATAGACAATGTTGCCACCGCCACCGTCGTCATCATCTGAAGAGCTGCTAGAGTTTCCCACAGAAATGACAAGCTGTTCTATAGTTTCTTCCAAAACTCCTTCATTTTCCCAAGCTGCACGTATTACACCCTTTGTGTGAGTCACTGCTTTTTTTTCCAGTTTTCAGCTTTTACTGCTGTTAGTGCCTCTTCAGTAAGCTTTATTACTGGTGACACAGTAAAACCTTTATTGTTTTGCCCAACATAACCCTTTATGTCGGCCCAAATTAATTCGAGTTAAAATGACAATGATAAGGGGGAAGCTTAACTATTTTGTGACCATGTTCTGCAGCAATGCCATCGACTACATAACTTTGAAACCGCGGTTTGTTTGCTTTCACAAGTTCCAGTAGCTCACTTTTCTTCAGTCCCTCCTTCATTGGTATATTGCGGCAAACAAGCCAGTGATTTATTTTCTCCTCTTTGAAATATTCTCTCACAGAGCATATTATTTCCTGCGCCTGTCCTTTAATTGGGATGCCTTTACCACATACAGTTTTATTCGGGTCCCGAGTGCACTCAGTTTTTCGCTGTCTTTGTCACTATTTTTAGACATTATTAAATATCCATTATACGTGTTAACACAATTATAAATGCTCACACAACACACGCACGCACAAATACACGGACTCAGAAACACGTAACACAAGGCAAATACCATACAGATAGGACGATGCAAAAGAACTTTTCAGTACGCAGGCAATCTCTAAACTGATACAAAAACATAAGCAAGCTGGGGCTGAAAGGAGGACATTGCTTATAATTGCAGCGACAACAGAAGATAAGACTGCAGTTCATGTTTACTGCAACAGTAGCTCTTCCGGCACGCCATGCCAATCACGTGTTACAATATCGCAACAAGGCAGTTGCGTCTATCATTGCTATGGAAACATCTTAGTTGTAATTGGTCCTTCTAATGGTTGCTATGATGACCGCTGTGACATATTCATCCCCTCCCATTCATTTAAAGCTTTCCACCACGTGGTTAGTAATTGTCAATCACCTTCTTGATTGGCGCCGAGTATAGTACTCCTGTTAGTTGCGTTTGGAGCAGTTGTGTTGATATGAGGATAGTAAATGGCTTACCAAAATAAAAATGCTAAAACTGTTCACAGTGGAGCACAAGGAGTTACAGCAAACATAAAATTATGTGACAAATAATCGCAAAAGAGCAACTTAGCCATTCCTCTGACCTGCACTAAAGGAGGAGCTGCACATTATACAGGAGAGTCTACTTTGGTTAAAACTCTCTGCTGCCAGGTAAAAGACAAGAACACAAGAAGGCTCCTCACCTTTTATGCATGTATCTAGGAAACCTCGACAAAGGCCAAATGACCAAAATGTCACCATCGATGATTTTTGCTTATGTGTGATACATAGAAAACTATCCACTCAGGAGTTCCAGTGTAAAATGTACCTACATGCCAAAAAAGAAAGAAGAGGAAGATCCCCTGGTTTATTGAGACATTGCAAAAACTGCTGTATGAGTTAAATTTTCAGTAAAGCACAGAAGTAAACATAAGCTTTACATCGAGACCAGATATTATACTTTGGCATTCACAGTGCTTAAAAAAAAAAAAAAAATCAAGGAACTTTGTAAAGGGGGAAAGCCAATCTTCATCTGGATGAAGCAGGGGTAGATAGCAACTTCACTTTTAGAAAATGATGACAGAATGATATCAATGTTAGTGCTGATTGAAGTACTGGTAACAGATTAATAATAGTTCTGTGGGTTCCCCAGCAGGTTTTCTAAAGAAGCAGTACTGATTTACAAAACTGGCCCCTTTCTAGCTGATTATTATGGACAAACAAACTGTGCAAATTTTAAAATTACAGCTTAAAGAACTGGCCACACAGAGACTTGAAGTGCTGACATCACAGGACTAAAGCTTTACACTACCAATGTGGTGGAAGTCAAACAGGAGTATTGTGTTTGTGTTGGGATTGCATCAGATGTCATAGATGGAATTATAGTTGAAAATCCTAATGACACAAGGAAAGAGGAATCCAGGAAGAAGATCCCTCTGACTCTGAGCTTGCTCAAACACTTAAAATAATATTTTCTTATCTGATGTTAGTGTTTGGCAAGACTATTTATATTTGTCACTTTTCAATCTTATTTATTTGCATATGTACATATGTTTTCTGCATTACATACTGCACTGCTGTAATGCTTGAACCTGATCCACTGTATAGCAAATTCTCCAGCAGAATAGTTTAGCTGGCAAATTCCTGTAATGGCTTTACTCCTGGTGGAAATCGGTAAAGCTTATCAAGATAATGAAGACTGTGGTCTCAGAATGTTCTTTAGTGCATCCAGTACATGTGTAACGTGTTTGATGATGAGCTTTAATAGTCATTCATTACCCTAACATTGTATAAATTACCAATACTGGCCCTAGTCATGTGACGTAATTTACAAAAAGCAGTATTAGGTCTTGATTCTGAGTTATGACCACTAATGTTGATATTCCCTAATACCAGTATATTTTTGTATATACAGTAGAATCTCCTTAACAGAACTAAAGGGGCAAGAGCCCTTTTGGATAATTAATAGTAACAATTTTAAGCACCAAAAGGAAGAAAATAATGCACATAATAATGTTTAATAAAAATTAAAACTGTATACAGTATTAAAATATGCATTACAGTATTTACAAAGACTTCCTCATAACATCAGTAATTTTTTTTCTGGATTTTCTTCTCGCAGTGCTTGCGAGCAGCTGTATCACTTTGCTGTTTGACAAGTAGTACATCTGTTGGTGTTGATTCACTGCTTGTTCCACAAAATGCAAGGCATTGGTTTACCTAAAGGTTTAGTGCTATGGATTGTGCCATAATTCAATATTTCCCATTAAGATCTGAATACCAATTTGCAGTCTTTCTCACCTATAATGCTTTGAATTTCTCATCCCCTGTCACTAACAGCTTTGAGGTTCTGTTCAGTGCTTATTTTAATATTTTTTCTGATATCTTAACACAAATAAATCACACTAACACCAACAGTAGCAGTGGGGCTCTGCATTGAATGAATGTGCAAGCAGGTAACACTTTTTTTGTTTTTTTTGTTTTTTTTGTTGCAATATTTCACTTATAAACTAACTTAACCTATTGTACAAATTTTCTTGCCAGCTATACTACTCCTTTTGCCTGGCACCCTGGCTCATCTAAACATCCCTTGCTGCCTTTAGTCCCTATTTCCCATCCACTCCCTCCTCCGTTTGCCCTTCTGTCTTTCTTATCTCTCTTACTTTTCTAATCCATTTCCCTTTTACTTTCTTTAGAAACTCCTCCATATTCTTATTTTTCTTTTCTTCTTAACATTTTAATTTTTACTATTTTTTCATCCATTTTTTCCCCATTTATCCTCCCATACTTCTCTTCTCCATTCTGTCATATAATGCTCTGTGCTTTCACTACCTCCGCATAATTCACAAATTCCGTTTTTTCTACCTCTTAGCCCTCTCAGATACAATGAACCTGTTGTCATCCATGCAAACACTTCTTTTTCCTCTCTATTGCAATAATCCACATACCCTTCTCTTCCCCATTTGCTTTTTACTAATCTATAAAATCCTAGTGATTTAAAAGAATTCATTTATTTGCAAGCATGATTTGTACTTCCGACCTTCACTATGACTGTCCAGCATGTTAACCATTGCACTACTAGAGCATGGTAACACTTGTTATAATGGTACAGTATTTCTTGGAATGTGAGGTATGGGGTAAGGATTAATTGCATACAATACCAAGTACCTGTATTAGAATTTAAGGTTGGGGCAAAAGAACATTGTCAATTGTAGCAGTAGTGTTGTCAGTGCAAATTTGAGCATCTGGAATTTTTCATTCATTGTTTCTTACAACATATATAATGAATTGAAAGGGAGCATAGTTATTTCAATCTTCAGTATTAAACCTACCTTTTCATTCTGTTAAAATCCATATAAACAATTTCATTAAAAGCAGGGGGAGAGAAAGAAAGAAAAAAAATTCCCAATAGTGCAATAAACAAATGGTAATGGCTACCTTTTTGAGGACTTAGGACTCCTGGACTACCTGAGAGGAGAAGCAGTTGTGCGATATTTAGAATCTCTACCGGCCAAGATTATTTAGTAGCCCATCATCATAGGAGTTCTTGACTCTGCAGTGTATATGTTCTGTTAAATGGAATTATCAGTTAGGGAATGAGAATCTAAAATGCAGGAGTTTAGCTGATTTGAGAAAAAGATAAGAAGGGACAGAAGGTTTGTAATGGAATGTGAGGCTACAGAGTTACAATGCTGAACATCTGAGCGTTAGATAAATAAATAAAAACTTTATAAACTGTTGATATTGATGTACAGTATAATGAAATAAATAAGGTTTATTATTGTCAATGGAACTTAATACAGCTACCTGACAATGTCAGTTTTTTTTACATTTGCATTTATTACATGTTTCACATATACTATTCTAGTTACTAAAGATATCCAAATTCTCACTCACAATACAGAATACATAAGTGTCATACACTATATACATTATATAATTATAGAAAAATAAAACAGTTACAAGCAATTTTGCACTTTGCCCTGGTTAATAGAACAATTAGTAATGAAAGTGAATATTCATCTAGCATATATAAACATTTTGATATTAAGAATTTTTGAAGTTTTTTCTTAAATATGTTGCCTTTAGTTACTTTAATATTGTAGGATAATTTATTATACATTATTGAGCCAATGATATAGGGGTCATGATCTATTTTATTTTTATTGAAGATATTCTGTGAATGTTATTATCGTTTCTTGTAGAATAGGTATGGATTTCACTGTTCTTTAGACTGCAAGGGGTTTTCAACTACTAGTGAGACAACTACATAATACAAAAAGTGAATAAATGGTAAGTATGCATTTAGAGTTGAAGATTGTTCTGATAGTTTTCTATTTTTTATCTTCAAGTTTAATTTTGTAACTCAGATCAAAAATAATAATTTAAGATATGTTTTTGCTTATAGATGACATTTCAAACAGGTAATATGACAGTTTTTCAAGATTTTACTTTTTCCGCCAGTGCTCTTTTATCTTTCACACATCATTTTACATTTCAAAAGGAAACATCTGACACCTCCTTAAGCCGTAGAAATGCACATGAATCTTCCATTTAGTTCGGAAAGGTAACAAATTTTGTTCTTGTTTCCACTAAAAAACTAAACCGCTCGCAAGCCACACTTCCCATTATTGCCACACGTGTGAAGGTTTTAGTGCTAGTGGTGGATTGTTGTGGAAAGACTATTGCATATTGCACCATTAAGTGATGTGCGTACATTAATTTTGCATCCATAAAGATAAATGTCTTCCAGTAATGACAGTGATTATGAAGTTAAAGTAAAATGAAGAAAATGTGTTGCAAATAAAGACAAATGTAAGCATAATGTTATATGCTTATAGTAAAATAGCTATTTTACAACAATTATGCAGTAAAGCACATTTCTAGGAAGGAAACAGGACCAGATTGCAGGTACATATTCTTATTTTAATACAGGCTTTCTAATAATGTTGATGATGTGATGGATATTTATATATTGGATGTTGGTGGTTAATAATTATCACAGAGATGACTTGTGCTTGGAATGTACCCCATTGTTAGTTTAAACCATACACAAGAAGGCTGTGGATACACATTCGTAATAAAATGCAGAAATTTCCAATCATATTAGTAATACAGTTCTCAATTTTAGGATTTATATAATTTACTGAAAAATAAAAACTAAGAGACTAAATAACAATTTTATGTTTATTTCAACTGGAGCATTAAATCTTTAAGTATTCTCTTACTGAAATGGTTTTATTCTTTGCAGATGTAAAGAGCGCTGCTGCCAAAAACTCACCTGAAGAAAAGTAAAAAATAACCTGCATAAACCAATGTTCAGACAAAAACAAGCTTTGTATATATATATATATATATATATATATATATATATATATATATATATATATATATATATATATATATATATGCGCGCGCGCGCACACACACACACACACACACACACATACACACACACACATACACACACACACACACACAGGAACTAATAGAATCAAGACCTGTAAAAAATATTAGAAACCACAAAGCACCTGAAGAATCAAGCAACCACAAAAGCTGTCAAGTACCATATAATTTGTGAATGAATGGCAAGAGAAGTGTGCAAACAAGCCTTCATTAGCCTACATGAAATAACATTAAAACAGGTGTACCATTTATCAAAACTAAAGTCAAAGAAGAAGCTTCCCCGTGATTTAAGAGGAAGAGCATCTTTATCCAGGCACAATGTCATTGGTGGAGGGTACTTACAATGAACTCATGAGTTCATTGAATCCCTACCTGTAAAAGAAGTGCATTATTCAAACAACATTAATAAAAATACCTGTCTTCTTAACTTAATATTAAAATCCTTAACAAAATGTTTCTGCTGAAGAATGTAGACATTAGTGATAAAATCATAAAGTATAGGTTTTTTTGCACCTATTTTAAAGGGAACTTCAACCTTTCTTTTGGCAGACCCAGTGTGATGCTTGTTCAATACGTGAAAGTCTGAAAATGAAAATAACAGACCTAAGTTTGAATAAAAATGTTAAACAAGCTGCTGTAGCGGAACTTTTGGTATGCAAAATAAGAGCAAATAAGTTTTCCTCAATGAAGGAAGAAATCATGAGGATATGCCAAGAGAGAGAATTCATTGGCAATAAAATTTGACTATATGCAAAACCTTTCACTTCCTGAAATACCTGTACAAGAAGTATTTCATTACAGGCAGCTCTGGATTTATGAATTTTGCATTAATGACATGAACAAAGTGAATTTCTATTCATATGAAGAAGGGAAAGTGCTCAAAGGACCAAATGAAATGCGTACCATTTTGCTTGATTTCATTAATAATCATGTTTCGCCAGGAGTAACTGAGTAACTATTCTCAGATGGATGCCCTGGCCAGAACAAAAATAACACTGTTTTAAGATTTTTATTAACACTGATAGCAAGTGGTCAATTTCAAAACATATTTCACTATTTTCCTTTGTGAGGACACTAATTCAATGACAGACCAAAATTTTGGCATTTTGAAGAGGAAACTAAAGAAGCATGATAGAATATATTCTCATAATGAGTATAGAATATATTCTCATAATGTGGGGATAGACAGTACAACTCCCCAGATTTTCTGCTAAATACACTACGTGATCAAAAGTATCTGGACACGTGGCAGAAAATGGGTACAAGTTCGTGACACCCTCCATTGGTAATGCTGGAAGTCAATATGGTGTTGGCCCACCCTTAGCCTTGATGACAGCGTTCACTCTCACAGGTATACTTTCAATCAGGTGCTGGAAGGTTTCTAGGGGAATGGCAGCCCATTCTTCACGGAGTGCGGAACTGAGGAGAGGTATCGATGTGGGTCGGTGAGGCCTAGCATGAAGTCGGCATTCCAAAACATCCCAAAGGTGTTCTATAGGATTTAAGTCAGGACTCTGTGCAGGCCAGTCCATTACAGGGATGTTATTGTCATGTAACCACTCCGCCACAGCCCATGCAGTATGAACAGGTGCTCGATCGTGTTGAAAGATGCAATCGCAATCCCCGAATTGCTCTTCAACAGTGGGAAGCAAGAAGGTGCTTAAAATATCAATGTAGGTCTGTGCTGTGATCGTGCCATGCAAAACAACAAGGGTTGCAAGCCCCCTCCAGGAAAAACACGACCACACCATAACACAATCACCTCCGAATCTCACTGTTGGCACTACACACGCTGGCAGATGACGTTCACCGGGCATTCGCCATACCCACACCCTGCCATCGAATCGCCAAATTGTGTACCATGATTCATCACTCCACACAACGTTTTGCCACTGTTCAATCGTGTAATGTTGACGCTCCTTACACCAAGCGAGGTGTCGTTTGGCATTTTTCTGCGTGATGTGTGGCTTATGAGCA
Organism: Deroplatys truncata; assembly: GCA_030765065.1. Lineage (NCBI taxonomy): Eukaryota > Metazoa > Arthropoda > Insecta > Mantodea > Mantidae > Deroplatys > Deroplatys truncata. Next base: position 152,911,867 of record CM060990.1, read on the forward strand.
GCCGCTCGACCATGGAATCCAAGGTTTCTCACCTCTCGCCTAACTGTCATAGTACTTTATAGTGGATCCTGATGCAGTTTGGAATTCCTATGTGATGGTGTGGATAGATGTCTGCCTATTACTCTTTACGACCCTCTTCAAATGTCGGTGGTCTCTGTCAGTCAACAGATGAGGTCGGCCTGTACGCTTTTGTGCTGTACATGTCCCTTCACATTTCCACTTCACTATCACATCAGAAACAGTGGACCTAGGGATGTTTAGGAGTGTGGAAATCTCGTGTACAGACTTCAGACGCAAGTGACATCCAATCAGCTGACCACGTTCGAAGTCCTGAGTTCCACAGAGCATCCCATTCTGCTGTTTCACGATGTCTAATGACTACTGAGGTCATGGATGAGTACCAGGCAGTAGGTGGCAGCACAATGCACCTAAGATGAAAAACGTATGTTTGTGGAGGTGTCCGGATACTTTTGATCACATAATGTATTTAACATATTCTATAATTAATTTGGCAACAAATAAAATACTAGACTTCATAATTGTACAGAGAGGAACTGTAAGTGGTGATATTGAGAAGTCTGCTTGCGAAAACATACTGACTACTATGAATGAAAACCTCTCCATAAAATTGCTCCTGAAAGACACACGCGGGTATTGGAGCTTTGATGAAAAATAAATTTCTGCATATACACCATTATGAATTTTATGTATGGCATCAAATCACTCATGAAAATATTCAAGGCACTACAGTGACTACACATTCCCATTGAAACTTACCACTATGACTGATCAGCTGCTCTGGCAGGAGATACCTGCTTCAAGAATGCTGACTAGCTGCGTGATGTCACCACAGTGAGCTGTCGGCATGGAAAATATCCTGCAGATCCTGAACTAAGTCATACATTGTTTAGGTTTTCGCCATTATTATACACAACCCAAAATCTTGTAGAGTATTAAATAAAATAGACATGTGAATTTTTAGTTCAGTCCTCCTTTGAAGGAAAACCAATTTTTTCTTCTTCCTGTAAAATTTTATATCTTGAACATGTTATCTTTTTAAAATAAGTGATTCAGTTAAATTATTGGCTGCAGAGTATTTTTCAAATAACATAATGATTTTGGAAATAGATTGTTGCAACATATTTAGTGTGTTATTCTATCACAGTATATTAGTGTCATCAGCATATGTTAGTGCTAAAGTAATTTATACTATATACAGAGTGAGTCAAAAGACTCCGAACCGCCTGCGCAGTGTTTTTCCTGTGCGCGTCCTCGGCGCTCGTTGCCATCTGCCGCTATCATAGAAAGGTGCAAATGAAACCATACAACATTTTTTAAAACTACTTTTAAAGGCTTTACTTATCAACTTTATGAAAGGAGATGCTGAAATTGGCCACTGTCGTCCATACATTTTTGGTACCTCTTTAGGAAACTATCCATCATTTGCCGTAGTTCACATTGAGAAATTTCCTGGCAGATATTTTGTTTTAATTTCTTCAGGGGTGTGGGTTTATCTTGTACACTTTATGTTTTAAGTTACCCCAGAGGGGTATTTTATGAACGATATTACCGGCTGTGCGGTGTTTTTCCACTGGGCGAGTGGAAATATGATAAAAACATGATAACACACTGCTGCTATAAACAAAGTCACGCTGTTGTGGTTTTGCTGTGCAGTGTGAAGTGCAGTTTTGAGTTGACGGTGATGTGATGTAGTTCAGTTATTACAAGTTATTTATTATTTTGTCCTGTACTTAGTCACAAAGTATATTATGGCTCAGTACATGTTTTCTACTGCACAGTGTATTTATGTATGATTCGTATGTGTTAACTCGGTCAGCTCGCCAAGTGAAACTACGATTTGCAGCAGGATTTCCATGTGTAAAAGTTCCAGACCGTACAACAATCCATGAACTTTACAGTAAATTTCAGGCCACAGGAAGTGTTCAGGCTAAGAAATCTATAAGAGGCATTCAGTTCTTACCAAAGAAACATTAGACGACATCATTTGGAAAATTCCCCCCAAAAATTCCATGATGGATAGTTTCCCTAAAGAGGCGCCAAAAATGTATGGACAGCGATGGTGGCCAGTTTCAGCATTTCCTTTCATAAAGTTGGTAAGTAAAGCCTTTAAAAGTAGTTTTAAAAATGTTGTATGGTTTCATCCGCGCCTTTCTATGAAAGCGGCAGACAGCAACGTGTGCCGAGGATGCGGACAGGAAAAACACCGCCCAGGCGGTTCGGAGTCTTTTGGCTCACCCTGTAGAATAAATAGGACAGGATCCAAGACCAATTCTTGAACTCCACAAGCTACTTCTTGAAAGTTTAATCTGAATTCTTTTTATATTATTGCTTACCATATGTATTATTTCAGTGCATTGAAGTCAACCTTTTAAAAAAAGACAAAATCAGCATGTGTGAGACATCTCGAATGCCATAATTTCCAATTTTATCCAGGAATAGTTGGTGATTGATGCAGTTGAACGCCTTACCCAGGTCTAGTGGAAGAGATATGGTTTTGTTGTTGTCATTTAATTTTCCCATAACATGAATAAATGAGATAGTAGCAGAGGTTGTTGAGTGCCTCTTTCTAAATCTGTGTTGAGTCTTAAGTAATATGTTTATTTAAGAATTTTTCTAATTTCTTTATTATTACCTTTTGAAATAATTTGGCAATTAATGATGTAAATGTTATTGGTCTGCAATTATTTGTTAAATGTTTTGTCTCCTTTCTTGTGAATGGGTTGGCTGCTGCTTGTTTAAACAGTTTGGAAAAATACCTTAGTTAATGATGGCATTGATTATGTCAGTGAATTTGCAAAAACAGTATATACAGTTTGTTTCATCAGTCCTTTCAGAATCAGTAGCAGTATTATAACTAATGAATAATAACTTGAGGATTATTACCATAAGTTATGCACAGGTAGGAAAGAACTTGCATTGGAATATTTGAACTGTCTGAAGAAAATTTGGAAAAGAAAATCACCTTTTTGTTGGAGGTTTGATTGATAGTTCTCTGTTTGGGAGAGTAAGAAAATGATAATTTCATTTTGTACTTTCATCAAAAACACTGATCTTGCTGTTAAATTATATAACCAAGTCCCTATTATTGAAATATCAGAAGTGTACTCAATTCGTGCTGTATCTTGGCTAACTTGCCACCATTATTTGAGGAATTAATGCTGTGAAATATTCCATACATTTTCTTTGCAATTTAACTAAATGTATACTTTGTCGTTATTGGTTATAGTGCAGTGCTATATTACTCTTCAAATAGTTTGTATATAATATGCTTAACTCTTATAAATTACAGTTATATCTAACAAAGATGAGAATTAAATACCTATAAACAAGACTTTCACTCTCATGATCAGGAAAGGTTTGGTTCAGACTTGTGACGTTGGGTGTAAGGGTATCCCACAGTTAGGCCCTTTGAGGGTTATCAGGTTTTGTAAATGATAATACAGGACAGTGGAATGGGTTCATGGTAATAAGCCCCTTTGTCCTTTTTGTTTATCTTGTGTAGATTTGATGGCAAGGTTGCATGCTCTGTTGAATCATGTACTGAGCAGTGCTTATAATCAATGTAAACTAAATGAGTAACACAGAAATATGCATTTTTTTGTGGAAACAAACCACTAATTTCAGCAATAGTATTAATAAATGCTAAAATGAACTTAACTCATTATAAACAGGTTGGAGGCTAATGAGGTAGAATTACAAACACTTATGTTATATGAAAGTGAGAGTAGAAGTATTCCAAATCAATTTGTGCAAGTCTAGTGTGTTATTCTTCATTTTTAAAGTGATTTAATACGGAGTTGTCAGATGTGTTGTGATTTACTTAGTGCAACCATGTAACAAAGCATTTGCAGTTCACAGTTCCATGTGAAAAATAAAACAAAACTATTTGAGGATCGCTGAGAACAAGCTCAAGAGCTTTTGACACTTCTGATTTCACCTAATGTGATGTAGCAGACTTTTCATTATTATTAACAGAAAATATACTTGTCCATATATACAGGATTTTTGACACCCCACATGTGGCCAATAAAAGACTAAGCTTCCACACCTTCAAACAAGGTCATGTGGTATGCTGCTCCCTCAGTTGAAGCCAATACAGCAGGCAGTAAAATTATAAATGAGTAAGAGGCACATTTAATCATTGCACAATGCCTCATAATTAAATTTCTCATGAAAGTAGTAACAAAACTGATTGAAATATTGGATATAGAGTGCAAGGAATCGACCCTCTTAGCTATTTAAAAATAACTGAAATTTCCTCTATGGTGAGTCCTTGCATTAGGGTCCTCTCAGGGATAAAGAAGTTAATTATTGATGGCACTAATGACTCAACAGGCTGTAGGCACCTGAAGCTTTTTGGTATTACCTTTCCTGGGTAATTGTACTTTTGGGGATCAAAGCTGAACCTAGCGAACAGGTGATTTTGTCATATTGGTAGAATTATTTTATAATGTACACATTGCTTTCTGTGTATGTATTTCAATTTTATGCTGGAAAGACAAGTTCCAAGTGTTCTTATCCATCATTTGTAATCGGACCACTAGTAAATATTGAGCCTATAATAATGTCATATACAAAATCTAATTCCTCCTTTATCAGATAGAAGATTAGCTTGCTTTGGTTACCACAAGACTGAAATATTATATAATATCTGCATCTTTATACACACAGCCTCACTTAAGGGAACCAATTGAACCCGTTTTAAGCCAAGCCATTTATGAGCTTTTTAAACACACAAATAACAGAAGCATTCCCTCTGTGTACAGATACATTGATGACTTGATTGCTGTACTGAACAAACTACTAATAAATGATTCCCTAAACACTCCTAACTTTTGGACACTTGGTGAAGCTCTCTATAGAATTGGAGTCCTGGATGTTCTTTGAGATATCAAAGTCCCAAAAGCACAAATTAGCAAATATTGGAATCTGTAAGAAGGAAAAGGAATTGATAGGGTAAAAAAATGTCTAAAGACCACACAAAGATTTTGATCTTCAGACTTGAAAATATACCCATTACAACTCAAAAGGAAATAAAAAATTAAAGGCATGATAAAAATAATCCGCAAAACAAACTGATGTATAGAATAATCATAAAACACAGATATCTTTAGTTTCCTTTCCTGTGACAGGAAAAATATTTTTCAACTCAAATTTCTGTAGCCAATTTTTGGAGGGTGAGAATCTAAAATAAGTTTTATTTAATTTTGTATATTGTTTGCAGCCCACCTATATTCAGAAGTTCTTGACTATCATGATGTCTTAGTTGAAACCTACTTTCCATATTACTATTAATATTTGTGCAACATTGCCAGATGTGCTGTACTGGAAGGAGTTTCCTTCTCATAGTTGTCTAGAATTTCCTTCTTAGAATTGGGAATTGTCTTTAGAACCTCACTTTACCCACAGTACTTCAGATCAGAATTCTTTGCTATTATAGCCGACATTTAAGAAGCTTTGATAAAATTTCTGGATTTAAGATAAGGCAAGTAATAGGGCAAGCATCTGTAAGTGTAGCTGAAAAAGCTTAATGCACTGCTTGGCACATTCCCTAAATCAGGAATCGGCAAATTGGTTGTCACGATTACAGGAATGCTGATGTTATTGAAGGCAAACCGTCACTCACATGACGCATGAGTTTAGAGGGTGGATTTCTTAAGGTACAGTGGCAGTGGGGCACAAAGGAAATTCTCTAACACATTTTTGACTTTATTTATGCATAATACATAAATACATACTGATAAGGTTTCAACATTAATTTTTCTTCTTATTCTTCACTTCAACTAGAGCTTTACAGTTTTGTGTACGTCTAATGTTAATTCACAAGTATTTCCTTTCAGCAGAACACATAAGTTTTCATCTGTTAAATTACAATCTGTATTTGGATTTTACAAATTTTCAAAAAAATTGCTCACAAATATATATTGAACAGAACATAGCATTAGCACTCACAGTAAATGTACAGAGGGATAGAAATTCTGCAAATCAAGTTCTCAAAATAAATCAACACCAGCCATATTTTGTAACTGATTTCAAAAATGTGTTTGTAAATTTGTAATTTCCATTTTTTATTGTGGTCTTAGCTGTATCACTGTCCAGTGAAATGATTTGCAAAAAGTTGAAAATCATTTTTCATTACTTTAAAGTTGGAAACTTTTTTTTTTAATTTTTTTATTTATTTAAACTTCATAATATACATATATATTTATAGATTCCATGACATTATTGAGAGACAGAGTGGCAATTTCCTGTAGTTTAAGTGTTATGGGTATAAGACCTGTTAAAATAGAGAGTGCTTCAGTAGATACTGTTCTGATTGCTTTAGCTATTTTGATATTTGTCTTTGCACTTTTATAAATTTATTTGCATTGTATCAGTGGCTTCTATGCACATTGGAACTGCATACGAAAGTAATGGTATAATTCCACCTTTGTACATTGTTTTTAAAGCCTGGTGTTTTAGTCCCCAATCTAGTTTTGCAGATTTAGACAAAATGTTTATTAATTTAACAGCTCTCTCTGTCACATATTGAATGAGGTCATTAAAGGTGAAATTCTTGTCGATAATTATTCCTAAGTATTTGAGTTTTTCTACTTGTTGTAGTTGCCTATTGTTAATAAAGATACTTATATCCTTTTCCACTCTACATTTGCGTGTTATTAGTATTGTTTTTGGCTTCTGTTCATTGAACATAATTTTATTATTCTTGGACCAAATTTCAATCTTTTTAAGGTCTGCATTACTGTAGTTTTCAGCTTCCAGATGAGTTTTATCATTAGTTATTAGCAATAAGTCATCTACAAATGCCACTAGGTTTGTATGACTTGAGTATTCAATGTTTAGGAGCGAATTATATTGCAAATTCCAGAAGCCTGGTCCACAGAGGGGTTCTTGAGGACATCCCTTGCTTACATTTTTTCTCAATTTTTATGTTATTTGGCTGTCAACACTGCACTTCTGTGACAGAAATAGCTTTTTGCAAGGTAAAATAAGTTATTTGGACAGTTAAATTCCTTCAAGGTGTACAGTATACTTGGCCACAGTTTGCATCAAAAGCTCTCTTGTCACCAAGACTGGTTAAAACTATCATTTGGCCAGCATCCAGGTTCTCCTTTATATACTTTTTAACTGTCATTACGGCATCTAGAGTGCTTTTTTGTGGAGTGAATCCAAACCGGTTGTTATTCATTAAGTTCTGCAAGTGTGCCTAGTACATTACTCTGTCAATTAAGAGTTTCTCTAGCAGTTTTCCTCCTACATTCTGTAGACTTATTGGTCAGAATTTTGTTACTTCTGCACTTTTCTCTTTTTCTGGTTCCACAATGGGTATTAATTTAGCTTTTTTCCATTGTTTAGCAAAATTTCTTTTTGTTAGACAATGGTTGTAGATAGTCATATATTTCGGAAATACATCAAACATTTTAAGAAAGTTTTACTTGTAATCCCATCTTCGCCCAGAGTTTTATTTGCATCCATTTTACTTAAAATATCTTTTATTTCTCCCTGAGTAAAATCTTTATCTTTCTGTGTTATTGGACTGTTAGTTAATTTTCTAATATTTTTGTGGTAATCATTATCATCATCTTCTTCCTTGTCTTCTGGTACAAAGTGATTCAGCATGTAGCCTAACGTCTCTAAAAGATTTGTTGTAACTGAACCATCCTGTTTCATAAGCATTGCTAATTGTGAGTATTTTCTTATTTTGCCAGTGGCTATTCGATAAACTGCACTCCGGGATTGTTTGATGGAGTTAGACTACAATACTGCTTCCAGGATTCTATTTTCTCATAGTTCTTTCGTACTCTCTTGTTGTATATGCAATGTTTTGCGCTCTTCTCTTAGGGCTTTATCTTGTTTTGTCTTTTGATATTGTTTTTTTAATGCATTAGTTCTTTTCCTCATAATTGTGTTCGTTTGTTCACCAAGGTATAGATTTTCTGCCGTTTGTCTTCTTCTTTAATGAGTTATATTTTTCTAAAGCACTTATTGCATGCTGCTGCTGAATTGTTTTCAAATTGCTTCACTATTTTATCTACATCCTCTTCCATGTTCACCATCTTGCTGAGTTCGTCTACATCTGCTAAATTGCTTCTTGAGTTTAGTAAATTCTGAACTACTTGTGTTTTTACTAGACTTCCAAATTCTTTCAATTTATTGTTGTCAACAATATATTTTATGACCTGGAATTCAAATTCTGTTTTATGGTCTGCTTTTTGGCTTACAGTATAGGTAATAAGTCTGTGATCAGAACAACTTTCATCTTTGCTACAATCCGATTCTGTAAGTTTCGACAATAACACACTGTTGGTAATAGTGAGGTCAATATTACTCTTTCCATTAGTGCTTTCATATGTCATGTTTTCACTTTCTTTGTTTATAGGTATAATTGTTTTGAATTCAAATATTTTTCCATAACTCTTCCTCTGGTGTTTGTGATTACATCATGCCATGTTATTGATTTAGCATTGCTATCCATGGCAATTATCAGACTTGCTCCTTTCGTAAATGATGTAATTTTATCTACCTACTTTGTAAAGATCAATGTTAATATCAGCTTCAATGTCTAGATACATACTAGCTATAAAGAACCTTATAGTTTGGTACATTATTTGTGTGACTGCGGCATCTCCGTTCAATAGCTGAGTTATTAGATTAGCGTCAATCTGTTTGTTGATGATTAATATGGCAGTCCTAGTTTTATTGTCACCATAGCTGAATATTTTGTAGTTTTTATCGATTCCAGCTACTTTATTCTGAATAATATATGGTTCTTGGATAAGCAGAGTATCTGTTCCATTCTGCTCTATTACGTGTATTAAATTATCTGTTGCAATTCTAGAATGCTGTAAGTTTATCTGCATCATCTTAAGTTTGATATTACAATTCGAAATCTTTTGGTATAAATTCTTTTGTCATTTTGTTTTTTAAGGGTAGTCATTTTAATATTCTGTGTTTTGTTTGTTCTCTATGAATTACAGCTTGTAAGCATGAGCATTTGTTTCTGTCCAGAGATGAATAACTTTCATCAACTTTCACAATTTTATTATAATTATTTTGAGTTATGCAGTTGATGCACTTGTATTCCTGTTTTGGTGCTTATGATTTCCCACACAAAGAGGACATTTTTCTTCTCCCTTACAATCTGCTGTTCTATGATTGAATTTACTGCACTTAAAGCATCGACTGATCTTTACATAGTCCTCTACATTACATATATTGCTGGTGCTTCTTTTTTTCCTAACACAGGTGTTATTGATTCCTCACTTAGGTTAAGTTCTTCATTTTGTGAAATGATAGTTTCAACTGCATTTTATGGTGTTATTTCTTCCAGCACATTGTAGATAATGACATATGGGCTTCGAAGTTGTTCGCTGCACTGTTGTTGGATGCTTTCGCTTAAAAGATTTATTTAATTTTTGGATTGAGATTCCACTATCAATCTTCCATCCCTTAAAGTTTTCATTGAGCTTAGCTGTGTTGGATTATGTAAGAACGTAGGTTTTCACGGCCGGAGTCACAATTATAACTAATATGATTTTCCGGGCTGTTATGCCGTCTATCTTTCTTCAGCAGACCACGGCATAACAGCCCGGAAAATCATATTAGTTATAATTGTGTTGGATTAATTTTACTTTTCAAAATTACTTTCATTGCTTCTGCTAATTCATTCAATTTGGATTTAAGAATGAGCTTGTACCTCTTTTCAATGTTTTCACGTGGATTTCCTTGAGTGGCATCAGCGTAGCTGTGCTTCCGATCAAAAGATGGCGCAGTGTCCTCCCTTTCTATTGCTCTGTTTGATGAAGCCTCCCGTTTTCTTCTTGCTTTTTAACCTGAGCTTGAAGTTCACTAATCACTTTCTCTTTTGTGCCTGTATCCCTTTTTAACTTTGTAAATTACTTCCTTAATTCACTAACTGCTTTTATTATATCCTTCCTGAAATCCTTCAGATTACCACTCTTTTCTGTGACCTCGAGCAGTTTAGTTAGTGCAATTTCCATGCATTTATCAATGTCTTTTACCATTTCGTCAGTCATCTTAAATTCTGATAAACATTTCTTGCATATATATTTGTTTAGTTATTTTAATCGCACTCCACTACATGACTATTATAGGTATAATATATCAAAAATCATATGTAACCTTACAAGCATGGCCTCCTAAGAGTTATGGAATAACAGTATTTCAAACAACAAAATTGGTGTAATCAATATTGCAGAAACAACACTAATTCATAAATCCCCGCTGATGCCAACAATATCACAACACATTAACTAAAAAGATAAAGTATCCAGTTTGTATCAAATATTTATTTGTGCTAGCAATCTTCCTTGGAATATGGCTATACATCAGCCCAAGCTGTTATCTTGCCATATTCTACCCATATTACATTCTTTAATTATAACATAAAAATGATGATGATGATAATAGTAATGATAAAATAGTAATAATAATAATAAAAAATAATAGTAGTAATACCAAAATAATAATCTAATAATACTAATATTATGATAATGATAATATAATTACATAATTTAACATCACATGATGAAATTAATTCAAATCTCTTTTTATTGTCCATAGCCATTTCTTTTTTACTTTGGACAGGTACTCTCCTACCTTTTTACTGTCTTTGTTAAAAATCTTGCTTAAGGCTACTTTCCTGTCCAGTTTTAACCATTTCCCATTTATAGCTTGCTTTCTCCAATGCTGTGTACCTTTACAATAAAAAACAATATTTTCTATATCTTCTCTTTCCCCACATATTGAACACTGGTTCTGTGGGAACCCATTTCTTATTCCTAATAGTCTCCATACACCTGCTTGTACCCAGGCTATACTTTCTCTTTGTTCCTTATTTGAGTTATCCACATACTGTTCTCTAGCCCATACATTTTTTATTAATATATATGATTCCAAGGATCTTTTCTTCCCAATGTTACTAAATAAATTTTGCATCTCTATATCTTCAAACCTCCGCCTAGCTTCTTTCCAAAAACCCTTACATTATTTTCCCTCCTCCAAATTTCTCCCAGACCGCTATTTTCCAAATTAGTTTGTATACTATAACTCCACCCATATATTTTTTTTTTAAGCTCCTTTCTTGAAATTCCAAACACTGCCTCAACAAGTTCTTCTCTTCTAAATTTAATAGTCTGTACCAATATTTAAGAGCTCTCTCCATTATTACCCCTTTTCTCCCCACTCTCTGCATTTCAATTAGAGCAAATGCCTTAACTGTTGCATTTGGCAGGCCTAAAACTTCTCTGCAAAAACTCCTATGTACCATATCTATCTCTTTCCAGCCTCGTTCTACTCCCCATATTTCACTTCCATATAACATTTTTGCTTCAGCTGCTGTGTTATATATTTTCTCTAGCCATTTAACATTTATATCTGGTATTCTATATTTGCACCCTCTAATTGCTGATATTGCCCCTTTCCCCTTCGTCAATACCAGTTTCCTCTGTTTCTCCCATTTTCCACCCCCATCCATTTTAAGCCCTAAGTATATACAATCTCTGACCACTTTATATTCCTTCTCTCCATTCTTCCACTTTTCATACTTGCCCAGTTTGGCACCTTTCTTAAACACTATAATTTGAGTCTTCTCTTGATTTACTTTCAGATTCCATTCATCACAGTATTTATTCATTTGCTGTAGGGACTGCTTCAGACCAATCATTGAAACTGATCCTATCACTAAATCATCAGCGAATAATAACCCAGGAATTGATACCTTATTTATCACAGGCAACCAATTATTGTTCCTTCCTATCTCAGTGAGGATATCATCAATATACAGATTAAATAACACTGGACTTAGCTTACATCCTTGTCGTAACCCCTTCCTTTGGTTAATAGTGCATTATATAAATTCCTACTCTTTAGGTATTCCTTCTTATCTTCCTCACCCCCTCTCTTTTTCCATCTTACTAGTGCCTGTTTCACCACCTTTTTTGTTATTTTGCATTCCTCATCATACCACCCTATTTCCTTTATTACCCTGCCCCTCCCCCTTCTCATCCCATCCCCTGCTCTTTGCATTAACATATTAAAAATATTGGTTACATTTTCTATTTCCTGGTTCCTTATCATAAAACTCATTCCCTGTTGACATATTTGACCATGCTTAGAATCTAATGTTAGTTTAAATTCTACTCTCTGTTCCTCCCTCCATTTAAATTCAATATATTGCTTAGTATTCTTTCCCCATTCCCGTCTAACTTCCCTTACTTCCTCTGATCGCCTTTGAATCTCCACTACCAGCGGGAAGTAGGAACTATTAGATACAAACTTTAATACCTTAAACTTTCTTATTGTATACGCCTTGCTAATCGGCCATAATATATAATCAATGACCCTTTGCCCGTTCATATTAACAAAAGTAAACTCTCCCTCCAAATCATCTCCATATTTACCGTTCAATATATCTAAAGCGTTCACTTCACAAAATTCGATAAAACCATCACTTGACTTATCAATACACTTATCTTTACTTCTCCTGAACTGCTCCCTTCTAGAACGTGTTTCATTTCCAACAAACATATCACACACTATATTCACATCCCCTTCACCTATTCTGATATTAAAATCCCCCATTATTATTACTTCCGTATTCCCGTACTTCTCTCTTAACCTATTTATATTTCTCTCTAGTGCCTTCAGCAATTCAGGATTATGGTATTGCGAGAGAGCGGGTGCATTGTACACTACACCTAAACATATGGTTTTCTCATTTATCAGTTTATCTTCCAATATAATCCACAAAACATTTTTAATCCTGGACCAAGTATCTCTTATTACTTTCCCTATGGATTGTCTTACAAAAGGACCCACTCCCCCAGAAGCTCTTCCCTTCCTTGCTATCCCCTCCCCTTCTATTCCAACATATGTATAATCCTTCACCTCTATATTTACCTCCCTTAGCCAGGTTTCTGCTACCCCTAAATAATCTACCTTTTCTAGTAGATGTCTCAACTTCCCTGTAAATATTTTATTTTTTAATCCCTCACAATTCCAGAACCCAATCTTCCTCCTACCTTTTTCCTTTCCCTATTGTGATCCTGTTCTGCTTCTAAACCTGTCCAACACTTTCCTACTCTGTAATTCTATTCCTGTTTTCTCCTTTGATAGTCCCGCTAAATTTCTGTCCAAAACCAGTATGCTCCCACTGGGTGTCGACACAATGCTTTCCTCTCCCTCTGTTCCATCACTCTGAGACCACAGCTAGGTCACGTGCCAATTTAACTTCCTCCCTCCTAGGTGAAATCACTTTCCTTGTTTCGCCAGCTGATGCCCTTGCGTCACTCTGATCTGACATTCTGTCTGCGTCATCGCCACGCCTACTCTCTAACACCATCATCTTCTTTCCACCAGCCCCACGTCCCGGTGACGTAACTTCCTGTTATCGATCCTTATCCTCTTGTCTCCGATCGCTCTTTGGACTTCCTCTGCATTCCTTCTCTCTGGTCTCGGATGTATTTCGCTGAATCATATCCTGCTCCTGCGATCTGCTGTTCCTTGTGTCACTTTCGTATCCCGTCACCATGCGCCCATCGACCCACAATCGTAGATTCTTTATGAAGGCCCGTTTCCCTTCCATTCTTGCCAGCACCATTTGTTGTATTAAATCCTTCTTCAAGGCGCATTGTTCCACCGATAAATCTCTGTTTATAAAGATATTTGTTCCTTATAGTAGCTTTGATTTCTTCAATACTTCATAAACAAACTGCACCTACGTAAATCTTGCAACTATCATTCTGGCTCCTCTTGATCTCCCCACTCTAAATGCTTCTCTAATCTCCCAGCCCTGAAGCTTCAAACCAAGCTTTCCTTCTATAATCTCTCTTACCTCATCTACAGGCCATACTCCATTCCTTTCTTTCACTCCTGCTATAACCAAATTAAATCTGCGGTGTCTCTCTTCCAGCAGCTCAACTCTTCTTTTAACTTTCTGTACCTCATTTCGTATATCTTGCATTTCATTTTTGATCTCTCCCTTGATATCTATTAGTTCCTTTTCCATTCCATTGAGTTTCTTTCCTAATCTCTCATCCATATCTTTAATGTATGCCAACGTTTGTTCCATGACGTTTCGATCCCCATTTGGCCCAGGGTTGATTTCAACTCCACCAATTACCAATAGTATTCCTATTACACATGTGAGAAGAAACATGTTTACCATCTCTTCTACACCTTTGTTTGTTTTAAAATCCTTCAATTTTAACTTATTAAATGCTCCAATTGCTCTGTACACCTCAATACCAATTGCCATGGTTACTTAAGCCGTTCTTTCTTCTACTCCAGGAGCTTCCTCCTCACACATCCACTCTCTTCCACTGCTTGCTTTGCACTCTGTATCAAATATACCAAAAACAGTTAAAACAACAATAACCCGAGGTGCTAATGTATTTCAGCATAACATAGACATTGCCAACATTGTGTTATGTGTATGTCCCTTCCTCTATACATACATGTGATAACATTAACACACCTGTTGTAACATGTACTCACAGATCACATCATGCATACTGAAAAATCATTTTAGCAGTTTCCCATGACAGTTTCACTTCCTTGTAATACACCAAACCTTCAGAATGAATCCCCAGAGTTTTATGAAGGTTTTGAAACTGCTGGTGGTGAAGTGAGTTGGGTTTGGTACTATTTATTGTTTCCACAATGATATTCATAACGTTTTTAATTTGTACTACTTTGAACCATAAAACCTCCTGATGTATGATGAGTGAAATTTTTGTAAATGCTCAGTAATGTCCAATTATTTTAAATGTATCAGGTCTACATATAAAATGCTCCCCCCTTACTATAGCATGCACCCCATCTGCTGGAACTGATATGATCCTTAACCCTGTTGTTCTGTTTGGGTCAATATAACATGAAATGAATATACATTTTGTTTCTAACTTCTTAAATACCAATATAAGTTTATGAAACTTTGTAACTTTGTCTGAAAATGCAAGAGCAACATGTGTTTAAAAAAGTTTTAATACATGTTAAGTATTTTGTTCACAAAGTATAATAATTATGTATGTAATCAGTACATGAATAATGTGTTGAAAATTTACTTTGTATGGAAATACTGAACTCTATTTTTATAATATTTCATGAGAATAATAATTTCCACCATTCTAAATTTCAACACTCAAATAAGCCTCTATGCGTTTTACAGCAATGGGCTTGATTCCTGATTTTTTCTGTGAATTTTAATAGTAGTTTTCAACAATTGGAATGCAATATTGTTTCTGCTCAGTTTTAATTGCAACACCATGGCAATTTGACCATTGACTGATGATGAATTCAAAGAATTACTAAATGTCTCAGCAGATGAATTATTAGTTCCCAAATTCAAAGATCATGTCAGTAATGAACCTGAAAACGGGTGTTGCGATTATAGTTATGATAGTCCACAGTCTGCACAAAGAAGTGTACAGATTTTTCTTTCTAAAAATGGGAATATTAAATGGCGCTGTATCCAACAGCACAACATGAAGCTATCAGCTTCAAACATCATCAAGAGTATCCCAGGAATCACAAACTTTGCAATCAACAGAATAACTGACATAAAAGTTCATATGAAGCAGCATATTTTACATTGCTTCAAAGTGAAATACAGTGGAATCTCGTTAGCACGTTCCTCATTAACACGTTTTCCCGTGTATTACGTTTAATTATAAAAGTCCCGGTACCAAATCACCAAATATAATAAATAATGTTTGCTTAGTGCGTTTTCCCGGTCCCGCTTACTACGTTTGAAGTTTGACGTCCTCATTCGCTGTTTTGGCCAATCCTTGATCGGCAATTCGGCACAGTGGGAGTAGGCGTTTAACACGTTCATAGTTTGACGTCCTCATTTGCTACTTTGGTCAATCCTTGGTCACGGGGTGAAAATCAGCAGCCAATCACATACATGCATTTTAATATTTGTGTGACACGATTTCTGTGGGCGGGAATGGCGGGTTAGAGAATGCTTTACCTTGGCATGGTAAACGCTAACGATAGTTTCTAATGTTGAGTGATGACCAAACAACCGTAGATTGTATTTTAACTTTTCATTTACAATGAAAAAAAGAAAGTGTAGTAGGTAAATAACCAACAGTGAAAAACTGAAAATCCTTGATGTAATCACAATCCAAATATAAAACATGTCGATATAGTGCGGAAGTTAAACATTCCTCCGTCAACCTTAAAAACGATTGTTAGCAAACCTAAATTGATTGAAACTGCTTTTAAAGAAGGGAAAAATACTAAAACAAAACTTTTCTCTTGGAAAATAGGATCAGAAGAGGACCGGAACGAAATTTGTTGCATGGAAACACCTCCGTATTCAAATCGTCTTGTATACACCAAAGATAATATCGTCTATTGTACTCGTAACACGATGCACGCTCATAATTTTTTCTTTTTTATCAGAAATTGTTATCACGTGTGTAATAAAACACACAGCAAAACCACTATTGCCGATTCCACAATTCGCAATTTATTTTCTCAAAAACATTCATAACCTAAAAAATCCAAGTTGACCAAAATAAAAGCTTGAATTATTTATTCTCAGGCTTTGTGTATCCAAATCCATTTAAACATATTGAATTTAACATGGAAACGCGGATCGTATTTAGTATGAAATTGTACTCAAAATCGATTTAAATTGCCCATGGAGACGTAGTAATTATTACATTTTTATTACCTATGTTCTTAAATTGCAGATTTTGCATTTTCGTTAACACGTTTTCCCGCCTATGACGTCCAAATCCTTAGGTCCCTGCAAAAACGTACTAACGAGATTCTACTGTACTAGTAATAAGAGATGACAAATACTGATGGACAGCTAGTTTATGGTCAACAATGGACAAATATTGATTACTCTATTTTTCATGCATCCTTAGGACTCTTATTCCTTGCAGTCTGATATTGATCTCATGTGGCGCCTACAAAAAGGGTATAAGGGTACTGAGCGAGACACGTGTTATTCCTTTCATTTGTAGGGTACTGAAATTCCAAATAGCTCTGTGGCATACGTGAACTTGCTCCATTAGTATTCTTTGAAAGGTATAGGTATGTAGACTCCGTTTTGTTTTAAAGGTAGAAAAAATAACACTTTCAAAATCAAAGTGAGCTCAGCTCTCACCTTCAAACAATGCCGGGTTAATAAAAGTTTTGTATACCATAATTATCATCATCACCACCAACAACAAAATATTGAAGAGAACAACTACTCCAACAATGTCGATAGCTAACAATGTACAAAAAATGTAGGTGTGTAAAATTTTTAACAGCATTTTGACATGTCGGCTCATTCACCCGAACGGTATATTCTTCAGATAAACGTGAACAGAAGGGCAGGGTTAAGTTTATATTTTTCTTTCTAATGCATCACATGCTGCGTTAAATAAATCCTCTCCTATAGGACCTGTAGTATCTCCTGCTAGGGGATCAATATTAAGTAAGTATTCATGAACTGAAACTTCCTCGGTCACTATTTGAATTTGAACACTTTTATTGTAATTCAAAATTGGTATGTTGCAACATGGTGTATTCTTTTAATTGTATATGCTGATAAACTAGTGTGCTTAAAGCTTTCACTGTTAAGAGCACATTACATTAGTTAAGAGCAGATTACATTAGCACCTTATTACAATTGCCCATCACTTTAAGGTTTATTTCACAGTTGTTTACGCGGCATAACTGCTTTTTAATTCTCTTTGGTTTTCTCAGGCCCGTGCCTTATATAGTAGGTATAGGGCTGCAGGTTTTAATAAACAATGACAGTAAAATGTAAACATAATTTAGCTAAATAATAATTATGCGAGATTCCCTTATTTTATTTCTTGTATATCAAGTCATTCCTCCAGTCTTTAAGAGCAGCAAACTTATCGGTGATGTCCTCATAAAATGGCCCATTCCTTATAAGTATACACAAAAGTTCCTTCTGGACAGAGATGTTTGCTAACAATGGAGCCTGCCTTGTGATATATTGTTTCTAGTGACATTTAATTCTTTTCAAACACGAAAAACCTCTTTCTACTGTTGCACTTGTGAATGGATTTGTTAAAACTAAAGCAAATACTTGCATGATTCCTCAAATACTTCCTTATTTTCCTGTCACAATTTAAAGCACTCTGCTGTAGTAACCGACCTATACGCCTCATCAGCATACAAAATACACAGTTCATTTTTTAAATGATCAATTATTTGAAATATCTTTGAATAATATTGAACATTTTCAAGAGCTGAAGAAGAAGAATCTTTAGCGTAATCTTCAATTGAAATGCAATAAGCAGTGTTTAGTGGCCTCTTTTGCAAAACCTCAAAAAGAATGTTTGTCAAAGACAAAAGTCATTGAATACTACAGCCAGAAGAGTAAAATAAAAATTATTCATTTCGTTCAAAAATCCCTTACTGAGCTGAATTGATTTTTTTATCAGATTGCTTATCATTCATAATATTCTCAAACACTTGTTTCAATTGTTCCCAATCTTCTGCAATTACAGTGAGTGGTTTTGAGTTAGAACACTACAGAGTTTCTGCTAACGGAATATGTCTAGCTGAAAGTGAAACTGGTACCATGGTCTTTTTGATGAATGGTGGAAGAATGAAGGAATCTTATTGATACTTGCAAAAAATATGTGACATTTAGAAGTACAATCTGAACTTTGTTTAAGCACCAAGTTTAGTCGATGAGCTAAGCAGTGTACAAAAACAGATTGTGGTGCTTTGTCTTTAATTTTCTTCTGAAGACCATTTAACTGACCTGTCATTACACCTGCCGCATCATAACATTGAGCCACTAATTTGTTCTCGTACGAAAACTCATTGTCAGACAAAATCCCATTCAGAAGATTAAACAAAGCCTTAGATGTTCTGTCAGCACTAACATCATGGAACCCCAGAAAACGCTCAAAAACATTTCCTTCAAAATTCACACATCTTATTATGATAGAACACTGTGATGATTGATGGATCTGTGCTATCATCAACTTCAGTAGAATGTCATGAATTTCATTTTTACATGATCATGTATGTACCTATTCAGATATACAGTTTATCACTTCATTTGAATTGTCTTGCATTCCACTCTGAATACACTATTAATTTTCAAATAGTGATTTCCAATGAACTCGTCGATATTAATAAAGCAAGCAGCTCCTTGAAATGTCCACGATTTATTGAACTTATAGTTTCATCTTGTCCCATAAATCCAAGTTCTTGTTTACCTAAATATAGCACAGCATCTATAACCAGCATAAAAAATAGTCTTCATATGAAAAGTTTCATTGAATTGAACCATAAATAACCTTACATCTTTCTGTAGGGCATCAGAAATTGTATTTATATTCTTTAAACAAGTATTCAATTGTAATTTGCTTTTCAGGTTTTGAGCGCAATCTTTATACTTATTTATAGCTCGCTTAATGTCCTTCAAATCCAAAAGTCCTTCCTTATTCCAAACTGTAGTAGTAGCAGTGGTAGTGGTAGTAGTAAACAGGGCCAACAAAATAGTCTTTCTAAATGGGAACTATTGCACAACCATGGAAATTTGGAAAACCAAGATGTTTTGAAATTAACAAAATAAAGCATTTGCCGTCCCTTTCTTTTTTATACAAAGATTTATTGGTGTGGTAGGTCTTCCAACTGTTGACGTGTCTTTCTTTATCGTCATCTTTCCAGCTGGAGAACAGCGTCTGAAGTATATCACCAACTATGTCATTAATTGGATTCATTTTGCAAACACAAACGATAACATCCACAAGTCATTGTAACAACAAAAGCATGACTCTTGAGTGTGATGGCATATCTCTTACCCTGGCCCCTAGGCGCATAAACAGGCATGATTCACGGTTAGTTGGGATGGGCGTTAAAGGATTCTTATCTGTTGAGACCATCCCAGCACTTACAGGTTTAAAGTCGCAAGCAGAAAAATGTTTGACGTCGCGTCATACAACCATGTAAATTAAAGGAAGAGACAGCTTCTGGCGGGCAGTGTCTCTTCACATTCACTAGCAACTAAGTGGTTAGAGAGATATAGAGCTTACACTCCCTCTCTTTTGAGTGTCATCTAAGAATGTGAACCTTGTGAAGCAGTGTGGACTGCAGAGGAATAACATTGCAACAGCTCAGCCTTGGAAACAACTAGGCTGAGAATTTTCAAGTAATATTGATTGCTCGATTCTTTAATTTTAAGCACAAAAAGGTGAAGGGCCCCATCACTCTCTTCACTCCAAAAACGTATACTACAAATAACCAATTCAGAACTGGTTCTAATTTCCAACTTGCTGTTCCAATGTATTTGGGAACTAGTTCGGAAGGAGTGAAATCTATTCTTGATCAAGGGTATGGACTGAAAATTCTGGACATGCGCACATTCTGTATTTTACTGCGCATATTCAGTTAACTCAGAATCGATTCTAATCGTTTGGAACATACCTGCCAGAGAGTATAGGGAAAGTGATATCCTCTCTGTATTTAACAGAAGAAGCCTTGTTACTTCAGTAACTACCACTGTAATTTACCAGTGTCTGTTTCATATAACTACGTCGGTAGCCAAAACCTTACTGCGGTAAAGTGATTTTTACTGTGGCAATTTATCCAGGTAAATTGTGGATTGTTTCATAAAATGAGAATATTCTAAGATTTACAGTGGTATAATAGCTGCCAATTTTACCCGCCTCTCTAGTTGGGTAAATAGTTACTTAATTGTGTATAGCTTAATTGTGTTGCACTTTAATAGTCTACCGCATATGTTCTCAAGCGAATGCAATGAAAATTAAGAAATTCTTCCTGTGCACTACAGAAGACGAAGAATTTTTAGAGAGGTTAGAACATGGTTATATGGAACAGACATACGAGTAAAACAAAATATTCCAATTAAGATCTCAACAATTTCATGCTGAATTGGAAAATATTAACCTCTTCTTGGATTCTGAGGCTAAAAGAAACCAGGCATTATCTCAGCTTCAAGTAGTTCTTCACTGGTTCGCAACAAGAGCTCAGTACCACGCTATCAGAGATATGCATGGTGTTTCAAAGGCAACAGTCTGTCGTGTTATTTGAAAACTTGTTGATGGAATAAATAACACTGCCACCTTGTTAAGTGGCCAAATAATGAGAACGACATTGTACATAAATTTTTTGAAGTTGCTGTGATGCCACCAGTGTGCGGCATACTAGATGGTACATAATTAAGATAGATGCACCAAGGGAAATGAAACGGCATACGTTGATCGACATGGGATGCATTCAATTAACATAATATTAGCTTGTGGGCCTGATCTTACATTTTATTTTGGCCAGACTGCATCAATGTAGCAAGGGTTCTTAGAAATAGTAGTTTATACAGAAGAATGGAACAAGGCTGGAGATGTGTACTGAATGGAGTTCTAATTAGAGACTCAATATATCCACTAAAGGCATGGGCTAATAACTCCACTGTTAAGAAATCCCAAAGATCCACCCCAACAATGTTTTTGTGGGGTCCACAAAAGAACAAAGGCAATTATTGAGAAAGCTAATAACATTTGAAAGGAAATATTTTCTGACTTAACTTGCCTGAGAATTGCTACAGTATATGCATGTAGTGTCGTTAAATGCTATGTAACATTGTGCAATCTGTCAAAGGAAATGGTGAGTTACAACATCGACGATGAGGGCAAAATACAAGAAATAGCAGAGGAACACGAGGAGGAAGAGAATGAGGATGCATATCAAAAGCTACAGTACTTTTACAACTGTTTCAGCTGCAGGTAAACATTTCGGAAGTTTTTAATGCGAAAACTTCACTTAAAAATTGTGTGTACAAACATGTGTTAAGCTACTCCTCTTCTCTGTGCTTTCCTTTCTTAGTTTCTAATTCTACAATTTCAAGCTCTAATTTATAGTTCTGTAGTTCTAAATTTCTAACTTGAGCTTGTAATTTTTTTTCTCTTCATATCTTCAGTGTCATCCAAGGCTGTGTATTTGCTACCATTTACAACTACTCTCTTCCTCTTCTTTTGCAAGACTAGGACATCAGCCACACTGAGTCACTGGACGCAATACTGGAACAATTTTTGTGAATACAAACTTCAGCATCCTCTTCTGAGTCACTGACGCTAAAACCGCATATTATAGGCGATTCTTTCCCAATTATGTCCATCACAATTTCATCTAGTTTAGTGCCAAATCCTCCTTCAGTGCCAGTACTGTTCATGTCAATTTTAGCCTATAAAGAAAATCGTTCCTTTAATATGAATTCAATTAAGGCAAATCCCTCGGCTACGCTTTGAGGCTGAGGGCCCTCAATCTCTCGGCTACGCCTTGAGGCTGAGTATCTTACCGGCTTCGGTGACATTCATATGTTGGCAGCATTACGTTAGAGCAAGCGTATGACATAGTGACATCTGTTGGGGTAGTGTTTTACATAGAGTGACATCTGTTGGAAATATACATCATCGTCATCGCTGTACAAGTAGAGCAGAATGTCGATTTTTTCTTCTTAACATTCTTTTTGATAATGTTACTGAATTTTCCAAATAATACATCCTTATTTTCTCGAACTCTTGGGGAAATTAAACTTGCTTTAAACCCTCTACGCTTGAAGCCATTTTTAAAGAAGAAAACTGGTTGATAACAATGACATTCGCAGTGTTTTAATGAAACAAGATATTTCACCGCGGCAGAAATTTAACATTCACTGGCGTAATTTATCACGGCAGTTGCTGGTGTTTTATGAAATAGCCTCCTGGAGAATAAATTGGAATATGTAACTGACACCGTGGAATGAAGAAGACCGTGACAGAACGGTTCAAGTAGCGTTCCATCCACACAAAATTTCGAATTAGTTTTGAGAGCGCACTCGACTGCCGCTTGTGAATAAGAATGCGTTGGTATTAGTTCGGAACGTGTTGGAACAAAGTTTGTATTTTCCGTAGCAGAGTTATCAGAATTTTTAGTCTTAACTTGCTGCAGTTGATTTGCACGAGCAAGTCCTGAAAGTAGAATGTATATTCTTTATTAGTACCCATTTATGATTATGTATTGCGTACTTTAAATGCTAGGCTTTATAAAATGAGTGTACTTTGTAATCTACTTTGCTAAATTATGAAGCTTCATTAGATATTTAAAGCCTAAATTGTTAAATTTGCAAAGATTTGTTTTGCAATATTATTTTACCTATGACTTGCTTTTGGTTTTTGTTAAAAGTTTCGTAATACCGTTTAATGTTTGTGATGTAAACATGTATCAATTTTTTTTTAACATAAAAGACATTTCATATAGCAAAAATATTGTTCCTCCCAATCTCTTAAAATTGTAAGGTTCCTTTCCGTTTTCTTATTTCTGGTTGTTTTGAAAGAGCCATGTCGTATGGATGTGGTTCAAACTGCCTGTTAAGGTTTGAACGCGTGATGAGTGAAGGAGGGAGGGTTGCGACAGGACAACATACTGCTTTGCCCCTGAACGTGGTAGTACGTCACATCAGTCGGTACAGATTTACAGACCACTTGTCTAAATTGTATATTAGAATACTTTGCGGAAAATGTTGAAAAATATTTGTTGTTTTGCAGGATTTTGTTAATTTTGTGAAGAATGTTTACAGAAGGGCGACTACTTCATTATTTAAAGGATTATTATACTGCAGATCTTAAACACTTTTGTCCCACATGGTGGACAATAACATCTTGGATTGCTTTATTAAGTATCCATCTACAGTAGAATACAGGAATTTTTCCAAATCTGAAACTTCCAGAGCTGAAGCAAATGGGATTGTAACAGTTGTTCAGTATTGAGATTTCTTTTTCGGTCATTTACTCTGCTTAAGGAGTTGGCACAGGATACAATTATTATACTGCAAAGAAAGGATCTTTATTCTGCAGATGCCAATAAAATTACTTCAATGCTTTCAGAGGCAGTTCATCTCTAAAAGTGCACATTGAAGAACTCTGGACTGATGCACTGAGGAAGAGTTTTGGAATAGATATTGATACTTAACTCATCATGTAAAAAGAAAAACACTTAAAAATATTATGAAACCATAGAAGTTACTCATTCATTTTCCAATATCCATGAATGGTGCAGAATAGTTCATGAATTAAAGTCTCACCTATGTGGAAATTTCCTTCAGCATTCCTATCTCCAGTTTTTTTTCTTTTGTTAAGAGAAATAAAAACCTTTTTACAGATGATGAGAAAAATATTAATGAAAGAATATATGCTCCAGACCTTTATCCATTTCCAACAGCTCGTTATTAGCGTTCTCAGGATTTTATGCCACACAAATCTCGAACTAATCACTCGACAGTGTCACACTGAAGATCGATTAGCTGCCTTCTTGCGTTATACAGCCTATTCTAGAAGCGTCTCTTTGACTGCTCGTGTGTCATAATGCGTAACGCCAAGAGCTGATAACACGATCATATGTTCGTGTCCTGTCATATGGTTACTTTTTTTTTAATTACATACGAGAAAGTGCTGGGATACGTATGCTCAGGATGCGATTCTGAATGACCAATGCAATAACACTGCTATCATTTCCTTGATTCGGCTCACTGGGGTTAGTATGCTGAGGATTGTGAGACAACGTGGAGAACATGCACACCTCTGAACTTGCATATACACCTTGTTTACGGTGAATCAAGAAATAGTGGTTTAGCTGCTGCAACACTGTATAGTTAACGTAATGCCAATAGGCACCAAACACCACTTCATTCTTCCAATCCATCGCGCTATTGCACGTGCAAAGCATGTTAGCGTATGGCAAGGAAAAAATTCACCCCCAAAAGGTGCAAGCATTACGCCCCGGAGGCTTTAGCTCACGGTAAAGTTTTGTAATGGCTTTGCTCCAGCAGCCTGAATTCCTTTCATCGATATGGTTTACTGATGAGGCCTTGTTCATCAGGGATAATCTAGTTTTCAACTCAATAAGCAGCCATGTGTGGGACTATGTCAATCCACATGCTGTTGTGGAGAAGAGTAGCCAGGAAAAGTGAGTCCGTGTCATTGGCACATATCTGCTTCTCTCTCGGTTAAATGGACGTGTTTATATTTATTTGTTGCAGAAAAGTCTACCTTTATTTTTAGAAGATGTACCTCTGCATATTCGTCGTCGAATGTGGTTACAACATGGTGGAACTCCGTCCCATTTCTCTTTGGCTGTACGAGAGCATTTGAACAAAGTTTTTGCTGCCCGATGGATTGGAAGAGGAGTCCAACAGTAGCTTGGCCACCACGCTTTCCGCACCTCAATCCAATTGATTTCTTTTTCTGGGGCCTCCTCAAGTCAGTGGGGAATGAAACGTCTATTACCTTAGAAGAGAACTTAACTGTCCGAATAATAGCAGCATGTGAGGTTATTCGACACTCGCCAGAAATCTTGGATAGAGTACAACAGTCGTTCCTTCGCCGCTGTCAACGTTGCATTGAAAATGCATTGTGAGTAGTTCCTGTAAAACTGATGTAAATATGTTAGTGTTTTTTATGTTTTTAATCTTTCCTCCACCCTCTAAACCACTTTCGATTTTGAAGTACAGCATGTGAATGTATTACGCAAGATTCAGGTTTTTGTTAGCAGAGATTGTAATTAATTGTACTGATATGTTGAAATCAAAGTACATAAATTGAAACATGAATTTAAAACTTAGGCTAGAACTGCATTGATAATGCTCTACTGAAACAAAATATGGTGAACGAGACTTGATATTACACAATCCTCATTAGCCAGTGGCGTACTGGCACTTTAGATACTCAGCCACAACTTCGAAATTTGGACAGACCATATGCCTACTATCTCAAATTACTTGTATAGCTTGTTTAAGGCACCTCCACATTATCTGAAAATATGTTGATGTAATTCATTAATAACCCACAAATAGACAGGTAGGTTAGGGTTGAGATAGACTTTGATTAGGTTATGCAGGCAGACTTTAATTAGGATTGGATTAGTTTAGGTAGGTAGACTTGAATTGGATTGGATTAGGGTAGATAGGATAAAGTTTTTTTGATGCTCAAATAAAATATTTTATCATTGGAGGCATCTTTAAGTTTTGGTGAAAATAATTTAATTTTTGTAACAACATGTGTTGCTGAATATTTGTTCTCTGATTCTAGAATTTGAGTGTACATACATACTAGGCGAGTCAGCTGCCCCTAGTTATTCGTATCTATGCAATGCGCAATTTATAGTCTAATGTGTAAACATTGCCCTTTTAGCAAACAAACTGTTATTGTAGCCCTGCCATTCTATTCGGTACTATACGCAACTAGCATTAATGATTAAAGGCCTGAATGAGAACCAAAGAGCTGCGAAAGCCTTAAAAGAAGACGGCGTTTCATGGATGTAATGCTTGCAAGGGGATAGAGGAATGTTTTCCCGAAGAGCGGGTTCTGGCAGAGTCGGTTAGTTGCCGGAATGTGGTGAAGTAAAGGTTAGCTTTGGAGGTTCGAATCTGATACAAACATCAAATTGTTTTGGTTCTTTTTATTCTCTCATGTTTCTTTTCTTTATTTTAGTGTACTAATTTATTGTTTTTATTGGCTCTCCTGTGAGCCAAATACACTAGACTTACAATCAGATAATGTGTATCATGTTTACCCTAATAATGTGGTGTAAACCGTGTTACGTAGTTAGCTTTCATTCCCTTTGACGCATATCGACGATATTAAATATAACAGTTTTTGTTTCATGTTTAAACCTTATGTTTCACTTCTTCTATTGACAAGGGAGTTGTAAATGTGCTAAGTTCACGGGTAAACAATAATAAATTGTTAAACAGCGTGAATTTCATCAACGAAGTAAATGTTCAAAATGACGACCCTCTTCATCAATGCACATTTGTGCACGTTGCCGGAGTGACCTTGCATGCTGTAACACGCGCGGCGTAATCTGCCTGCATTCTTCAAGTATGAGTGTGCCCGTATATGATTTGGGATTTGCGATTCTTCTTTGCTGTGGAAAACATGGTTGTTCTATTTTGTACACACTTATAATGTTATCAAAATGTTATTTATATCGTAATATCCAATTATAGGCCCAAAGAGATAAAAAAATTGTAATAAAATCTTGGAACTTAACCCGAAGGATTTGAACCCGAACTGAAGCGTCACAGTGTTAAAGCAGCCATGATAATACCATTAGTCCAATGCTACCTTGTCAGCTGGGGTTCCTATGCGAATTAGTAATGGCAGAACTAGACCCCGCCTCGAATTTCTACACGTTTTTTGCAGCGTCATACAGTGTTTTGAGCTCGGTTTGGTAGTTTTAATTCAAACACACAAACTGCATCAGTCATTGCAATTACTGTATGATATGAAGTATGCCATAGTTTGTGACAAGTGAAATTATCTACCTAATACTTTGCATTTTTTGACAAGGCTGTACACCGTTGACTAACGGCTTAAATCCAATTGGTCGCACTGCGTAGATATGCCATTTTGTTTTCAAATGGTTTTGTCAATCGATGCATGTGATAGATTGTTCCGTCAGGGGAGATTTCAAAGGTGTGCATGAATGTATGGTAAATAATAAAAGTTTGTAAAATTGGATAAAAGTGCTACTGTAGCTCCCAGTGTCAGGGGGATGTTTTCTGTATCGTCATACATAGCGATTGCATTCTGTCCTGTAAAACGCTTATGCACTGAGATCTATCCGTCCTCTATAAACTGCAAATCAGCTATTAGAAGGCATTCAAGAAAGGCGTAAGTCAAATATGTCGCTTAGCACATTGCATAAATTCAAAAATAAATAGGGGCAGTTGACTCACCTGTTGGGGACAAAATCAACTGGGCATAGTTTAATGGATCTCCAAAACGTGTTAAATGTTTGAATAAATTTGAAGCTTCAACTTTCCCATGTCTCTCCAACGGATGACTTACTCATTAGGATTGTAAATTCTGTGTGCAGGAACGGAACTAAACTTTATGATGCCTTAAGTGCTGTTATAGAGCACTCTCAAGCAATTGATTCACATGTTTAGCACCAGTTAATGGCTTTTTGACACTTTCTCAAAATTTCAAATTTTACATTTCCAAAACACATTCGACAAAATGTTCAGCTTCACCGACGCGTTGTACAGCATGCTTCACAACCAAGCTGAATGATATTTTGTGTTGCCAACAGAAAATCCGAGAAGCTCCCCGCTGCATAGCCGCATTACCTGACTACTGTAAACGGGTTTTCCAAGAAACCTTGACTCCAGTAAGAGAGCTTTCAAAGAGGATGAATATAAGGTATAAACACACTTTCGCAAAGTGTTTTATAACATTCTTAACCACTTGGGTTTAAGATTTTAAGGATATTCGGAATTTAAATTTTAAGTCACATGAAAACCATGCACAATATTCTAGCCGATTTCCCGAAAACAGCTCTCAAAGTCTCAGATACATACGGAAAAGTCTTCGATTCCACTAATTGAAAAATGGGCTTCTGTAGTGCATAGTACCGAAGAGTTAAGAAATAAAACCATGAGTGAAATTGCAGAACAATGAACAGTATTTCAATGCTTATCAAGGGTTTTCAGCAGTTTAATGTAATAATGAAGTCCCCGCCGTACTTCGCTCCAGCAAGCAATCCCTTACTTTCCTAAAGTTTTCCTTGTAATTGTACTAAATATAAATGCATATTTGATTTTAATGTTTCACTTTAAACCATTATCAGTTGTAATTCTTATCTTTAATGCTCTTTGCTCTTCGTCGTCCTCCGTGGACTAGTGGTACCGTGCTAGCCTCTAGTTCCCAAGGTCGCGGGTTCAAACCCGGCGGAGGGCGATGGATTTTTTCGGGCGTAAAAATCGTTAGCACGGCTTCCTTCGGAAGGGAAGTAAAGCCGGTGGTCCCGTGTCGTAGATTTACGGCACGAAAAAGAACCTCAAGCCTGATAAAGAGGCCTCTGAGCAAAATTACAGGTGTTTCACGCCCAATATAGAATGGGACGCTAAGAACCATAGTAGTTAAAGAGCGTCCATAAATAAAAACTCAATTATCAATTAATTTAAACGATTAGTAGTTGTGAGTTTTATCAATGCAAGCTTTTTCCTTGATTTACTACTGTTTACTTAAAAATTATAGTATGCACTGCAACGGTTGTCTTGGATGGTCGCCACACACCAGGATTATAATGTAATGCGTATGTTATTAAACTTTGTACTCTATAGAATTATGAGTTTTTAAATAGTATGTAGTAAATACATCTAATTTTTGTAGGTATTGTAATGACTTTGCCATTGTCCTTGAACTTTGGGCAACTGAACTTAAATCAACTGAAAAATGAATGGTGTAACAAAATCAAATGAAAAACGTAGTGAGGGAAATTAAATACCTCGTAGAATAAAACATTACCAGCATGGGGGATGAGCCTTGCCGGCTTGGAAGAGAAGATGGAGAGTGAGCTACACAGAATACACGAGAAGATAATTGGAATGGAATAAGACCTGGACAGCTAAAAAGTATGGCGGAGAAATTTACTAAGTGGAGGATAAGTTTACCAGAAAGGAAGACGAGGTCACTGTCATGAAGAAAGTTCTGGTACAGCACGGTGGGCGAGTTTAAGACCTGAAACAACTTTGTGGCGGCTCTGAAGAAATGAAGGGCATTAACGTCAAGAAGATGAACGAACTCTCGTCGAGAAAGAAGACTCCAAGACCTGAATTTCGAATCACTGCGATTTCTCCAGGCTTGAGAACTATGATTATGGTCGCACAAATTGCATCCTCCCCTCTAGACGCGCAGCCCATCTGGTACCCACTTCAATGAGTCTCGCTGGTGAAGTAGATGGAAGGGCGGTTTAAGCTTGGGAAATAATGAGGGCTTCTAACTCTCGAGCCATTTATGTCTCTGGCACCGAGTGAGTTGACTTCGAGGTAACATGCGAGGCTCGCAAACGGGAAGACGCAGTTTCAATTCCCGTCGACCGCCCATTATGACCTTGGGTTTTCGTGCTTGTTCCTTGTCGGTAGGAGAATGCTGGGGTTGTTTCGAATCTACCACATGTTTTCTTTCCCACATTTCCCTTACATTCGGTTTCCTTTTCATATTTCAGGTGTGCTTCAAGATTTCGTGGCGGAAGGCTTTGCCGGACACATGACACGAATACTTGCTCCAAGGAAACAGTATTCCTCGTGGACACTAGAGGTCTGCTTAGTTGAACTGGTAGTTCATCGCCCTCTATTGGGAGGTCCATTAGTGGGACGGGTCTTCAAGCTAGGAACTGTTGAAGACTTCCGGGTCTTTGAGACTTGCTGCATGCAGCCTGTAGCCTTCTGTGGTTCATTCAGTTCATCCCTTCCTGCTGGGCAGTAGTAACCGCAATAGATCTCCCGTAGGTCGCTGTGCGTTAGGTGAACCCTCTGCCGTAAACCCTGTACCTGTTTGATGGAGATCACCTACCGTATCTATGATCAAAGGAGGCGAAGGTAGCAGCTTAGGGTCTAAAATTACCCTTTCCAAGGTTTCGATTTTGCTGTTAGTGCGTCCTGATGTGGACTTAATCGTGATCTCCAATGCCAGCGGCTTCAGCACTGGTGGTGTGTTGTTACAAGCCCAACATGGACAAGAACACGCGATCACTTATTTCACCAAGCCTCTATTCAGAGCGGAGAAGAAATATTGCGTTTTCCGGCCGGAGCTTTTTTATACCGTAAAGACCTTGGTACGTTCCACAAGCATTTGTATAGTCTGCCATCCGTCTAACATGATTAGTTCGTCCTCACTTGGTTCTAGAGTGTCTAAGAACTTGAAACGCCAGATATCCTTTTTGTTCCAGAAATTAGAGAAGAATATTTTTTCTTCAGAGAGTCGGCAGGGAAGAAGCCACTCAACGTGGATTCTCTTCACCAAACACCCAGTCCATGAATTGCGGCCGCAGCACTAAGGTCTAAGAAAAGGAGTATGTCGCAGCTGTCCAGACGATTTCCATGGTACCTGGTAGTGGCTGGGATAGCGAAGGCCTGAGAAGTAGCAAGAGTAGCAAGCGCAATCATTTGTGATGCCATCCCTAAAAGAACTAGGAGCAGGAAATAGACTGAGATGGGAAGTCATCTCGCCTAGGAGGAGGTTTAGAAGAACTGGGCCGAAGAATATGTTAGGGGTTAAGGATAGGGACTTCGAAAGCAAGGGTGTTCTCTAGTGGGATGACGAAAGGAGAGCAGGTGGTCCCTCCAAGAAATAAAATCAAAGAAGTCCTGGAGGAGGTGTAGACGTCCGAGGATATCCGTGAACCAGCTGGACTATAGACAAGCATCATCGACAATATTACTAGCTCTGCATGAGAGGTACGTGTGCGCGGCGAATTCTCGCCTATTAGAGGTGCATATTTCTGCGATTTGTACTGCTTGCGCCTGCTTTCTCTAGTAGGTATGTTTTCAGCGGACCAAGTTACCCACAGGTTGGTAGTATTCCTCAATTCTGAGCACATCACGAACTTATACTATCTGACGGGAGGAGCGAGGGTATAGAGAGGCGGGATTTGGGAATCGTCTCGCATACGCTTGACTGCTGCTAGTGGTAAACAGGCTGAGTTTCATTTCATGCATAACCTTAGGATACAGCAATATCCTAATGCTTATTGCTGTTAGATTTAAGTGGTTTGCCGTAATATACTCCAAACTGTTATGGAAATAATAAAGGCACCACTTTGGAACCATTCGAAATGTTTTTAATTTGGATTATTTCAACCATTACATTGAACAACCTTTTCCGACGTTTTGAAAATAGTTTGAAATATCTGCAAACATTTTCTTCTTTGCAAGTTATGTTGTTTAAGTACACTTAGCGTTATATGTTTTCCAAATATTTTAATATCGTTTACTACTTACAAGTTGTCAAACCTTTTAGTTTTTCTATGTTATTACAGACTTTTGAACGTTTTTTAAAAGTTTTACAGGTGTGTGACATTTGAAACCCTTTTGGCATTTTCCCACTTTTCTAACAATTTTACAGATTTACAAATGTGTCGCTATTAAAAGTTTTTCTAATTTTATGTTTTTCACATTTCACAAGTTTTCCAACATTTTACAACACTTTCGACACCTTACATTTCGGAACTACGTAACACGTGTTAGACATGTTTACAACTTTTAGGGCTGGTTTCACCAACTGATGCTAAAAATACTCTCAACATCTTATTTGTTAACATTTAGCTCAAAGTTTAACATAATTTTAAAACTCTTGCGTTTCATCAAGCTTTTATAGCAAATTGTTTGTTAACTATATGTTAAAATCAAAGACAACTGCGAACAGTAGCTTCCGAGAAGGCGGTGACCGAACTACGCGGCTTCTGAACACGCTGCGATGCACCTTTGTTTACGTATCGCAGGGCTCGGTACACTCTGTGTCAGTAGCAGACAGCTTTCATTGGCAATTTCCATAATGCCATGTGATGTTTCAGATTGTTTCAGGTTAGAATAGCAAAGTCAACTGAAAAATCTAGATGCAGAGGAACTAAATATTTAACGGTTTGGAAAGCATTAATTACAGAACTGGTTACTAAGTATAGACTTATTATCGAGTGCGAAAAATCCGACGCTCTTGTATTAAGGTATAAGGATGCAGCCTGGAAGAACATCCGCGAGTAATTTAATTGGAATGCACGCGTTTCTCCCAGGCACGTAAGCAAATGTGGCAATTTTATGCTAACATAACATGCAGCAATAAAAATGTCAGGTGCGAGGAGCGTTTAGAACGGTTTAAGGGTCGTGGACACTACGTGCACGAAAATATGTTACGACTGATTAAGAAACAGGCTGGCCCAAACTTAAATACTGTTTGTATCTTGAAGCAATTGCTTCGGAAACCATTCGAATAAACTCATAAACGCTATCTTTGGAAATAGCAACATTATGAACTACAATTAAATGAAAAGTGCTAGTAACATAACATCTAAAAGTAATTAACATTTCTAACTTAGGAGAAAGAGGCATGCTTCTGTTTGTAGAATCCTAACCTCTCGTATTTACCATATAAGCATGCTCATAACCCCTTTGGTCTGTCTCTATTGCTTTAATAATTCCTCCTTTTATAGGTTTTCAAATTTATTATGATGCACGACTGCTGTTCCGTTAGGAATGGCATTAAAAATGCCCAATGCAGCAAACTCGCTGAACAGCTTGGTATGCGGCAACTATTTTCCTACCTCTAAACATTTGTTAAATACCTTAACATAGTGTTACGGTTGTGTTGATTTAACATCGAGTGTAATACGGTGTTAAAGCTAACGTGTTCGAAGAAACAGATTTTACATTACCTTCGGCGTTAACATTTAGCATTGATTCGTGAAACCGGCCCTTGGCGTTTTTCCAATTTTTTATTTTTTTACAGGCTTTAACATTTTACAACATTTGTGGCTTTTACAAGCTTTCGGCATTTTAACAATGTTCAAATAGTTCGAAATACTCAAATTGTTTAAGTAATTCCATAAAATTGGCTTTACGATTCTTGCAAGTCATTTCCTTGATGCTTGTGTAAGCAGGGTTTATCATCGTATGGATTTTAGAGGAATGATCACTTGGATTTCGACACGTGGAACGATTATACAAATAATCCTAACACCCGTCTACGTCAGTGCTGTCTAAGGCACTAGCCAGCATACTCCTTGGGTATTTAAGCTTAGATAGTTTTGACGGTTGGGGCTCTGCCTATGAACTGCCTAGCAGGACTCTGTGGCTCTCGGCTCTTTAAATTGGCATGGCAAAGATGGAACTCGGACGACTTCCGTCCACAAGCTGTCTCTATTCCTCTTGTAATGTAGTTTAAATTACTCATTGCAAAGGTTAAAGCCTCTCTTGGAATCAGAATTACACGCCTAAGAGTGTCACGCTTTCACCACCCTTCCTGCTGCCCGCAACCTATAACCCTTCGATTGTACCCCTAAGTTACGTCTCCGTACTCGTCCCATCTGGTATAGGCGCGGGTTTGGGCAAAGTGTCCTACGTCATATCTGGTGCGAGGTGCCGGTTCCACACCATCTGGAAGTGTACACCCTCATTTCTTTTAGTTATTGATGTGGTTCGATCCCACCCCTGTCTGCAGGGTGATCTTGTTTCTTTTCCGCGTTCTGTTTTCGCAGTATAAGGGTGCGCCACTCCGAAAGTTTTGTGTCCACTAATTTTTTGGCTTAATGTGCCCTACTAGCATTTGTTTCTAACCAACACCCCAACCCCCTCCCACAGTGAATCGTGATGGACATGCGATTCTGATTCTAACGTGGAGTACTCGCACGTGTTCTTGAGGCTTTTTTTCTTTTCCAGAATGCTTTTTTTCAGTTCTAATGATGTTTAATTTAGGTTATTAATAAAAGTAGTATTTTTAGAAAAGAACGAGTAAATTGCTTTACACATTGAAGCATAGGGCACATGGCTATTCTAAGTTTAGTACCTATATAAATGTGAATGTATATATTTCTAAATGTTAGATGTTCTAAAGCAAGGGTGGCGAAAACTTATTCCTTCAGCGAGTCACCAAATATGAAACACGCACTGCATCACTCAGCAGCACGTGAAAAGCAGATGGGAATGTAGTAGGGAGGGAACGGCACCTGCGAGTCACGTTTTCGCCACCTCTGTTCTAAAGCAAGGGTGGCGAAAAGAACTTCCGCGAGTCACTAAATATACAACACGCACTGCAGCACTCAGCAGCATGTGAAAATCAAAGGGACGGTTGCAGAGAGGGAACGGCGCCTACGAGTCAAAATGACTCGCGAGTCACGTT
The DNA here is from genome assembly GCA_030765065.1 of Deroplatys truncata. NCBI lineage: Eukaryota > Metazoa > Arthropoda > Insecta > Mantodea > Mantidae > Deroplatys > Deroplatys truncata. Next base: position 152,946,573 of record CM060990.1, read on the forward strand.
TTCGCCACTTCTGTTCTAAAGTATCATAAATGATTTACAGGGAATTTATACCCCTAGGTGGTTTTCAGAAGTGCATATGTTTGCTGTGCTTAATTTCGTTTCACAGAATTTCAAAGTTTTCATATAATTGAAAAACATTTTATTTATTATAGAGTGTTATTGAAATGTAATTTGAAGGTGCATTTAATTGCAATTTTATAACGGTTGTTAAAATATATAGAGGTTTGGGAGAGCAAGAAACCTTTTGCTTGTTTTCGGAAATCGAGTTTTTCATACATAATTACACTTGAACTATATCTTTTTTATTTGTTAATTACACTGTATAACTGCACATACATTCTACTAATTAATCTGAAACTTAGCACTGTGTTTTCTTGACTATTCAAGGCAAAATCTAATTAAACTTTCAATTTCTCAAAGCACTAACGCACTGACACATTAGGCTGTTTGCAGAATAAACACCTTTGAATATTTCATGTTTGGTGTTATATCGCTCACAGTAATTGTAATGTGTTACTTTTTTCTGAACTTGTTAAACCAGTGAATCATCTAATTTCTGGCTATGATTGATCTATACCGAATTTTGCTGCTAAATGTTTTGAGATACAGTGTGCACTTTTGCAAACCATGCATTTATCTTATTTCTTAAGAGCAGAATAAACTATGGATGTAGCTGAAGCACGGTGAATTGTTTACAGATTTAGATGAAATAGTAATTATAACAATACAAACCCTCAAAACACAACTACATTTTTTGATGCTCATTAAGTACAGGAATTCTGGTGCTTTACCTCAAATTTATTGCGTATACATAGCATTTGCATCCTATAATTATGCTCCTCAGAGTAATTTGCTTTCCTCGCTTATTGTGTAGAGGTTTATTTCAGATATGTTTAACCTAATGTTCACCATTTCACAGGATGCCTACTTTTCATAAGTCCGAAATACCAACCCCATTTTTTGCCACATATACAGAGTGTTTGCAAATTTGTTTGTTTGTTTTTTCACTTACTGATATAGGTTTCTCTGTCTTTTTTGCTTTTCAGTATAATACTCTACTGTACACAGTGCAGATGAAATCTAAGGGTTACTGTAATTTAGGACAACAAATGAAACTCACAGAGAAGCTTTTGAATCTTAATTTGTTTTCATGTATCGTAATCAACACATTCCCAGTTACCATGTCGTTAGCTTCAGGATGGGAAAAGATAGCAAATTTCCCAGCACCTAGAACTGCTTAGGTTAACTTTTGTGTTTGACTAACCAGTGCAGCAATATGCTATATCTTCATTGTGCTTTTTAAACATTCTCGTTTTATAATTTTGTGCAAGATGTTTATCCGTTTAAGCTCCCCTAACCCAGCAAAAGAAAAAAATAACATTCTGCATGTGGGCTTTGTACATGTTTTGAACTTGTGAAATGATGCTGTGTTACCTCTGTAACGTTCAAGCATTGTATATAAATACAGTAATGAACGAATTATTAGCAAAAGTGTTTTAACTTGTATCTTCTCATTTAAAGAAAAATATACAATATACAGGGCAGTACAATAACAATGAAAGTTTAGAAAGAAGATTATTTTTAGTTGAATTCCTATAACTGCAATTAAGGCCAAGATTCTTCTGGGCATCTCTTGGATCAAAGTTTTGCACATCACGAATTCTTTCATCTTCTGTCCACATGAAAGGGTATTCTCAATTAGCTGTAATTTAGTGGTAAGCACTTTGTCTTTCACCTTTTTTTGAAAATGCGTCACAGATTTTCTGTTAGATTCCTATCTGGACTGTTTCCGGTCACTCAAGTATAGACATCGCCTGTGTTTTGAAGTTTTCAGTGGCATTTTTTGTTCGATGGTATGGTGCTCCATCTTGCATTAAAATACCATCTGCTGATAGAAATCATGCACAGTACATAGGTGCCACACAGTTGATCCTACAACATGCAAGCCCCGGTCCTTAGGTTGAGATAGCCCCCACCCCAGCATTTTAGTAGGATATTTCACCCACTGCACCAAACACTCCTTCAATGTCTCTCCAGGACCTCTTCTCGCATAAATAGGATTTTTCCCTCCACAGAAACACAGGACTGATTCACCGCTGAATATCACCTGAATTTGCTAACATGAACATTAGTACAGCCGATTTAAAAATTCATTAATCTCATTAAAATGACTAATATGATAAAAATGTTGTAACCTTATTTAAATGTTTAGAAGTTTAACCTTTTAAACATAATCTAATGTATTTAACGTACTTTTTGCTATTGTTCTGAACTCCAGTCTATCTAGTTTATAGCCCAGAACAGGTGTTACTTCACCATGTCTTAGGTCAGTTTCTGTTTTTTTGGTTGGTCGCCATGCCTTCAGATTAGCATCAACCAGCAGCCTGCTAATTCTTCTTGCAGTAACTTGAGCTCCATGTCCTCTGGCAACCCTCTGGAGTTGTGTTGAATTTAATCACATATTTTCTCATGCTTTTCGTAGCATACATCTGTCAAGGACAGCTTAAGTGTCCAGTTTTCTGTCACATCTTTCTTTATGTTTCTGCGTTGGAGTTTTCTTTTCTGCGACTTTTTGGCAAACCTACCCATATAGCTAACACTAACACGTAATTTACTTATTCCAACAGCACCTCTACTTTGGCCGTCTTTCTTGGAGTAACATCACAGGTTTTACCCATCTTTACGCTTAGCCGGAAACTTCATTGTGATCTGGTAAGCTGAATGAACCGTCTGCTTACCTGCTAAACTGACGCCCACCCTAACTCCCTTCCCATTCTGTCCACTCGCTAAGCGATGAAAGCAGCCAACAAAATGCTACTTGTAGCAAGGTAAGTCAAATGAACAGAAAAAAAGAAAAGGAAAAAAACAAATGAGAATTCACGAACGAAAGGAAAATGGAAAGTGTTCACAACTTACAGCAGTACCACATAGCATATCATATCATGGTGTTCCTACATGCAATTCAAGTATGAGAAGGTGTCTGAGACAGAGGAAAATGTTGCTATGTATTAAATACCACATAAAACGTAACCACATAACATACAACTAAATAGAAATATACGCTAGAACACAAATTTTGCCACAGTATAACCGGTTGCTCGCGTTTCGTTTGGTGTAAGGCAGAAAGCCGACATTCCCCACTTAACACCACTGATACCCCTTTTATTAAATCCAAGTTGAACGACGTTTATCAAGCACTTTATTAACTTTAATAGACATGTTATTACGTCTCTGCAACTGCATTTACCTCTACTAACTTCAATTCAGCTTCTATTTCTCTGGCAGCGTGTCTTGTATGGTACGAAGATAATCTACCGTCAGCAAGCTCCCGCTTACTATAGTACTGGTCAATCTATCTTGTATCTACCGTCTTGGTCCATTTTCTGAGCCTTTTATGCTTTTTTCACCTTGTTTATTACCGTTAATCACAATTTTACTGTTTCGTAAGTAGTTTGATATTCCCTTTACGTCCCCAAGATTCTTGGCTTTTATTTCTGTACCAGTTTGGTGTTTTTCAAATGCTTTGGTACACAGTAGTAATTTGTTTATATTGTGTAATTTAGAAACTGTATCTACTGTTCATTGTTATACCTTCGCGGATCGCACACTCGGATTGGGCGCCTGCATTGCTGTTGCTTACAGCTGGGAAAAGAGGTTACCAGGGTCCTATGTCACTCTCTCTCTCTCTCTCGTTTTATCTTTCTGGGGACCAGGTTATTTTAAAACAAATCACGGCTTACAGAGCAGGAAAATAGATCATCATACGCTGCAGGCACCTATAGGTACTTCAACCGTGCGACCTTGTGCATCCCTACAGGGAATGTTACGTCTTCGTCTGTCAGATTACACACCGACTGTATTGTCACTGTTTCTAATACAATCCTTGAAGTTTTATTTCTTATGATTAAAGCTTGTTCCTTTTCAGGCTAGATTTTATATACATTATTTATATGAGTTTTAAACTCTATTTTTACAAGTTTTTCGACTTCGTAGCCATTCGTAAACCTTACGTTTAGGTGAAATTCAGTCACCCAAGCTGGTAACGGCGTGATCCTTGGTAGATCATCTCGACTTCAACCCTCGAAAGAGCTAGCTACAGTCATGGCTTCAACCACCGCCTGCTAACCTTCGAAAATTCAGTAAGAAATTTTCCTTTAAAAGGTATATATAAATTTATACCCTGCAGGCAATGCTTTGTATTACTTTTTCAGGATCTAAATTTGATCGTCTTTCTCCGATTAAATAGCATACTCTCACTCTGTCCATTAATAGCGGGAATGCAAATTAGTTTTTCGCTACCATTGCTAAATTTGGAGATGTAATTGCAATATTTTCCACCGTTGGTGTAACTCGGTCATTCTGAGAGCGTAACTCTAAGTATCGATCCTCTGGATCTTCCGGAAGATTCTCAAACCAGTCTTAGAGTTGTAGCTTCTTTGGAAGAGCTTCCGAAATTGATTTTTTCAGCACTGTTAATGTTTAGTGGTTGTGCCAAAAATTAAACATAAATATTTAACGTATCCTATTTTCAAGACGTTTAGGATAATCTAAAGAACCTATATTACATGATCCCAACGATACCTTTGGCACATCTGCATAGATTTCCAGCCTTTATTTTGGAGATAATGTTTTGAATGAACTATAGTTAGGGACTAGAAGTGTTGTGAAGGTTTAATCTATATCAACTGCAGATCTCGGTTTAGGAACCGCTGAGCATTTTCTTTCAAAGCTTGTATATTCTGTAACAGCTCCTTTCCTTGTGTAAATAGACTTTTCTAAATACTACACTGGAACTACCAGTAGTACTGCTGGTGCTATTGCCTCTGCTACATTTAGCATACCTTATCAGCTCCATCTGATACAGCACAATGTACTTTCAAAGTATTAAGTTACAACTGATCTAAATGCAATGTCGTTTCTTTATCTCCTTCTAAGTCCTTTGCAGCTTTATCGTAAGACAATAGAAAGCAATAAGCTGACAATTTAGGTTATGGTCATAATCTGTTAGTTCCTTAGTAACATTTCCTATATTTAATATGGGAACTAAACAGTTTTTGGAACTGAACTGACAAAAGCATAGTTAAGACGGTTGTTCCAGTGAATACAACAGTACTGCTTTAGTGATATTGAGAGTCGGTTACATATTTCTTTTCTTTTGCTCTCGTGGCATGCAGAAACTGCAGGAATAACTTCTTTCAGGAACGATTCGTAAAAAAACGGATGTCAGCACCTAGTTTATTATGTTTGCAGTACAAGAGAGACTTTGTATTGTACGAAACCTTTATGTTATTGCTTACTTTGGTGGTGACAATTACAATGTTTTTAATATTTTTGCTTCACACTGATGTATATCTGTCCAGAGAACTACAGTGCTCGCTCAACCTCTCGATTCAGCCGCTACAAAAACCTCTGGAATATTTAAGCACGAATATTAATTACGCAGGCTTGTACTTGGCGAAAAAATAACACGTGACAGTAAAATTTTGTGAATATCAAATACGCCACATCTCTCTCCCATTTCAATCGGTGGTTGGCTTAAATTCAGAAACCGTATCCCTCAATTATAGTAAAACGCCTAACTTCCCCTGAGCACTTTTCTACTCGCTTTTCTGAGTCCGAATGATTATCTTCATATGTTATATTAAAGTTTCTTCTTTTTTCTGTTGAATCGTGGCACACATGAAACAGGAAGCCCGAAATTCCCCATACGTAGCTCATAAATTTTCACAAGTGTTACAGAGGTATCCTAGTGCTAGCGCCAATAATTGTATAACATCTCGCACATGCTGGACTGACGTCCAACCAATATCGTTGATCTGTACGGGGGATTAGCTCACCCGAGTGCAATTTCACCTTTACCTCCGTAACCTTCATCGCGTAGCATTCAAAGAGCAAGCTCGAAAACAACAGACAGGTTTTCTTTGCCTCTACACTGTGCATTAAAAGCCTAAATCAAGCGCCCGCCAATTATGATATATATGGCATCGGTTGTTACAAAATGAAATTAAGACTCGAAGCCGAGAGGCGTGGTACATTTTTAAAAATGATAAGAACTTGTAAAGATGTCTTGTATTATTAAACTGGATTTTTAAAAACATGCATTTATCTTGTCGCATAACGCAATAAAAATATTCCGTGGTCTACAGGAAAATAAGATAATGAATACCGAGCAGAACCAACCAACTAATTAATTACAAAATGAACAGAGGCATATTCATTATTATTAACAATGTATTCTTTTGCTTACAATGTTCAAAACGTGTGTTTTAACAAAACGCGCAAATGATTCTAAGTAATCTTTTGGCCTTTTCTTTTCGACTTTGTCACCCTGAAGCCGCTGCGTTGACAGTTTAATGGTGGTCACTCCCAAAGAAGGTTATGTACCTTTTGATCTCCGTCACAGCAATGATATATTTTTAAACTGATTAAATCTAATAAAAGGGTCGAAAATGTGTAAGAACGTAAAAACTGAAAAAGGTCGAAACTTTTATACTAACTTAAAGTTAGAACATCTAACAATGTTGAAAACGTAAAAAATGTCGGAAAGTGCACAATATAGGGGAAACAGGAAGAAACTGATAAAGTGTAAAACATTAGACTAAAATTGTAGAAAGTTATTTAAATATATAAAATAATTTAAAAAATTTAAGAAAGACATCAGCCCGGCTATTAAAGAGTTTCTAGAAAATATCAGCACTATATTACGCCAGGATGAAAGTATAATAGGAATGTTTGCACTCCACTAACTCCTAAAGTACTCATATTTCCAAACTAAACATTGCTTCAATCGACGTCCCAGTGTAGGTGCTGGATGACAAACCTCAGTTACTATATGTGTTGTGTCCAGCACGTTTTCAGGTCCTGTAAGCATACCACTGCAATTAGTAGGTCCGGACAGTACTGCTCATGTGGAGGGGAAATATGTGGAAGATAGCATACTGCCTACACACACGCCGGACGAGATCTCATGGGTGTTGAATAAGTAAACAGGAGTATATTTAAAACTGTACATCACCAACCAAAGATTAGGAGCCAGAGACGCGTGCAACAGCACAACGTAAGCGTGCAGTTGGAGCGCATTGTTGCAGATGTGGCCGACTTTTCCGGTAACTGGTAAAGGAGACAGTTATCTTCTGGGGCATTAGCTATTTTAGGAAATAGCTAGACGTTTACACCATTTCCAGTCAGGAAACTACAGTTATCGCATACTTCCTCTTGAATAACCTCATCTGGCTTTTAGGGTGAAACAAGCGCTTCAATAATCAACATACCAGCTTTAATTATAATCTCCTAACGTAGCCGCTGCAATATTTTAGGGAGTACCATTGCTCCTGGAATCCAAAAGGATGGCAGAACATGCATTACAACTCTGGAGTAACATAAAGTTAGTGGCCAGCCTCCAAAAGGTCTGGGTTATCAGGATACGGCTCTTTCTGCTGGCATACAACTTAACAACACATAATTCCAGCTTCACGCTAGTAAGCTTGTTATTTGAGAGAGAGCTTTCCACTTATCTTTTAACTTAATGTTGATGTATACACATATTTTTTATTTATGGACGCTCTTTAACTGTTGCGGTCCTTAGCGTCCATATATATATATATATATATACACACACACACGCACCAGGTGAGTCACCTGCCCCTATTTATTTTTGAATTTATGCAACGTGCTAAGCGACATATTTGACTTACACCTTTCTTGAATGCCTTCTAATAGCTGATTTGCATAACACTTTATAGAGGACGGATAGATAACTCAGTGCATAAGTGTTTTACAGAACTGAATACAATCGCTATGTGTGTCGATACAAAAAACATCCCATCCTGACACTGGGAACTGCAGTAGCACTTTTAGCCAAATTTACAAAGCTTTATTATTTAGGATACATTTTTGCACACCTTTGAAAACGCCCCTGAAGGAACAACCTATCACATGCATCGGTTGACAAAATCATTTGAAAACAAAATGGCATATCTACGCTGTGCAATCAATTGGATTTCAGCCGTTAGTCAATGTACATCCCTGTCAAAAAAATTCTACGTATTAGGTAGATAACTTCTCTTATTTCACAAACTATGGCGTATTTCAGATCGTACCGTAATTGCAATGCTTGATGCAGTTTATTTGTTTGAATTAAAACTACCAAACCGAGCTCAAAACACTGTATAACGCTGCAAAAAGTGTGTAGAGATTCGAGGTGGGGTCCTGCGATTACTAACTCGTATAGGAACCCCAGCTCGCAAGGTAGCATTGACCAAATGGTATTATGGTTGCTTTATCACTGTACCACTTCAGTTTGGGTTCGAATTCTTCGGGTTAAGTTCAAACTTTTTATTACCCTTTTTTATCTATTTGGACCTATAATTTGATAATGTTATATAAAACCATTTTTGCTAACATTATAAGTATGTACAAAATAGAATAATCACCATGTTTTCCACTGGCAGGTGGATAATTTATACTTCGTAGTAGGTGTTTTATTGTGGTCAGTATTTGCTTGACCCATTCAACCAAGTTTAAAACAATTCAGACATGCAAAGTGGCTTTAGCTATTTGCGCCTGCTTCAATGCTTGGCTTGAATAAATAAGTCTCTCTCCATTATCTACCCAGTATCTGAAATCTTTATACGAGGCACGGCAACTGTCATAATATATACAACCGACGAGTATGTTGACTTGCTGTTGATCTATGGAGAAACAAGGTGCAATGCACTGTCAGCAAAGCGCCTGTATGAAGAACGAATTCCAGGAAGGAGGGCACCTACTGCAGACACTTTTCGAAGGGTTGAAAGACGCCTTCGTGAAACAGGATCATTTGGAAGAGCGCCGCCTGCTCGCGATTCTCCAGTAACCTCTGGAGGCAATGAAGAAGCTGTGCGAAATGCAATAGAAAACAATCCACATACCAGTTCAAGGGTCATGGCAGATCTGTACATAAGCCAGTCCTCAGTGATGCGCATATTGCACCGTAATAAATATCATCCGTACCATCTACAACTACACCAGGCTCTTTATGGACGCGACTTTCAAGCGCGAGTGGCTACAGTAGCGAGCGCAAATGGATGCATAGTTTTAGGAATTGCTCTCTTCAGTGATGAAGCCATATTCCACAATAACGGACATGTTAACCGCCATAATGTGTACTACTGGAGTAAAGGCAATCCTCACTGAATAGGAGAAGCTGCATTCCAGGTACAGGGGAGCATCAATGTCTGGTTCGGAATATTGGGAGACCAGCTAATTGGATCGTACTTTTTAAGGCAACCTCACAGGACCACGGTATCTTGCATTTCTGCAAGAAGAGTTTCCATTGTTCCTAGAAGATGTGCCACTAGTGAAACGGACAGGAATGTGGTTCCAGCAAGATCGAGCTCCACCACATTGGTCACTGATATTAAGGAATCGCTTACATTGAACATATGCGCAAAAATGGATTGGCCGAGGGGGCCCAATTGCATGGCCACCTAGTTCACCTGATCTCACCCCACTGGATTTCTTTTGTGGGGTTATTTAAAGGAACGGGTCTATGCTCAAGAACCGCATCGCCCAAATCGTCTACGGGCAGTCATACGTGAAAAATGCAGGCAGATTATACCGCGCATGTTAAGCATGCAACGTACACAAATGTGCATTGATGAAGGGGGTCGTCATTTTGAACATTTACTTCTTTGATGAATTCCACGCTCTTTAACAATTCATTATTCTGTTTACCCGTGAATTTCGCAGTTTACAACTTCTTAGTCAATAGAAGAAGGAAACACGAAACAAAAACTTAGAATTAATATCGCCGTTATGCGCCCCCAAAAGAACGAAAGCTATTTACAACATCAGATACGGTACAGATTATTATATTAAACATGATGCACAATTATCTGCTTGTAATTCTTGTGTCTGGCTCACAGGAGAGCCAATAAAAAAATAAATAAATTAGTACACTAAAATACAGAAAATAAACACAAGGAGAAGAAAGAACCAAAACAATTTTTGTTTGTATGAGATTCGAACCTCCAAAGCTAACCTTTGCTTCACCACATTCCGGCAGCTAACCCACTCGGCCATAGCCCACGTAGTCTATCCCCCTGTTCGGGAAAACGTTCCTCTATCTCCTTGCAAGCGTTATATCCATGAAACGCCGTTTTTTAAGTCTTTCGCAGCTCCTTTGTTCTCATTCAGGCCTTTAACCATTAATACTGGTTGGGTATAGTACCGAATAGAAGTACAGAGCTACAGTAACAGTTTGGTTGCTAAAGGGGCCAATGTTTTCACATTATACTATAAACTGCGGTTGCATAGATACGAATACCTAGGGGCAGCTGACTCACCTGGTATATATATATATATGGGATCTCCTGGAGTATCTCCACGACAGGCGCGAGATAACTCGTCGAGGTCTCAAGATATAGTGCAACCACATAAAGTTCCGTTATGTTTGATAACGCAACAACTGTGAGCCCCCCAGAAGGTGAACTGGTTTAGTTGTAATTGTCTTAGATCAAGGACCGCCTTCCATATTCTAGGGGGGCATTGCCGTAAGATAAAGGGCATTAACAACACGGTATAGCGTATTCAAAACACAATTCGTGGGAAGGTGCTGGTGGTACATCTGGAACTTCCATTGCGCTACAAGGGCTCAGGTGGGGAAGGTCAGCATTGAAAAGGGAGCAGTGTTATCTTGGTGCGACAGCCTCCTTTGCAGCTCTTGCCATTGCTCAACAATCTCGTCTGCCTGGATGTATTTTGCAGATGGCGAATGTCCATGAAGCTCTTTTTAACCGCCGACGTAAAAATGTACAGAAAGCAATATTCCAGAGGAAGCGAAAAGCAGCTTTGTGTATGAGTGAAGCACAAAGTTGAGTCAGTAGTAGAGGAAGTTGTGATCATCTTTCGAATTCACTGTTGATAATAAAAGGAATTACAATTAATTGCATGGCAAAACGAATAGCTAAATTAAGTAGACTAGTATACAGATTTTTATTGAAGGAAGAGAAACAAAAAGACGTGTTAACTGTGGTGGAGGTAAAAAAATACTGTTTCTGATCACATTGTGTGGTAGTGCAAATAATGAGGATCATTCACATAATTATTGAAATAACATTTATAAAATGCTAGATGAACCACAAAATTTAGTTTTATTTATGGACGTCCTTTAACTGCTGTGGTCCTTAGCGTCCCATTCTATATTGGACGTGAAATACCGGTAATTTTGCTCAGAAGCCTCTTTATCAGGCTTGAGGTTCTTTTACGTGCCGTAAATCTACGACACGGGACCACCAGTTTACTTCCCTTCCGAAGGAAGCCATGCTAAGGATATTTACGCCCTCCGCCGGGTTTGAACCCGCGACCTCGGGAACTAGAGGCTAGCATGGTAACCACTACACCACGGAGGACGACTCTAGATGAACCACGAATGACTGCTTCGTGTACTTTACTCATTCCACGCTGCAATATTATGAACAGTGTGCTGGAGTTGTTCATAAACTTAGAAAGGTATTCCTGGTCTACTCGATAGATATTTCTACTTCTTATTGGCATAAATTAAGAAGCCATTTCCTTTTTATCAATGTACGCCAGTTCAACATAATCTGGTGGTTAACGAATGGCTTCAATAGAAAGATGCTCGTATGAATGCAAACGGTGGCGAGCACAGACCAAGCCGTATTTAAGTTACATGAGAGTACTGTTATGCGGGCAGATAATTTAAACATCGGCTGTACTGATTAAAGAAAACTTTCCTCAAGTTCCTAGTTTAGGTGTTTATAGTTTCTGTGAACTGCATTCACAGCGTTTCTTCAATAAAACATTTTAATGAGTTATGGGGTGGCTGGGCTTTCAGACAATGTGCTGTCCTCTTTCTTTCGTTAGTAATTATCACTTGGTCTAGCTGCAATAAACTTCAATACAAATAGTTCTGTCGTTCAGCTCGTAATATCTTCAGCCACTAAGATTGTTTCTAGAGCCATTTCACAAAATTCTTTATTTACTGTTTGCTATTTCTTTAACTGAAATAAAAGAAACACACATTGACACTATTGTCACATCCCAACACTGGGTGTGATCGGGAAGCGTAGGTGGACAGGATCAGAAGGCAAAGACACTCGCTTAAGCTACTGACTGCATGATTGTATTATGAAAGAAACCCTGAGATGGTGATGTACAATTATTAGGACAATGACTTTGGTAACTACATGACACAGTTAGTAGAATCAATTACTGATAATATCCTTCTGGGCTTACCTTGGAGATATGTTGGTTACGCAGGAAGGAGTTGCAAGTTGATATCAATCGTGACCAGCTGTACACGATACCCATCCGCAAGAAGAAGAAGACCGAGCGGACTCGCTGCCTGCTTATATAGAAGCCCGGCTTCTATCGGGGTCTTCATATTGTCCGAGCGGATATTCCTTATATGGTTCGGGGCCGTCCTAGAGTTACGCAAGAGCACATGACTTTCCCGGATACACATATTCATTTCTGGAACATTGTTCCATGAGTTTCCATGGGAAAGTTGACGTCACTGTAAAGTCCAAGAAACACTCCTAGGAAATAAGCAACCGCTAGCGTCCGGTCGCGTACACAAGATTAACAGAAATGTCATAAACTAAGAAATAAGTAGAATAAGATTCTACATAAATTTAGAAGAATGTAACCGAATATTTAGATATCACCAATTGGTGTGTAATAATAAACCCAAGACCCAGCTCCTTACCGGTATAACGTGACATATCCCCCAAATCAAGAAAAGCGACCCCTGGCGCTTGCAAAACAATAATGAACACCAATAGGGGACGAAAATGAATATACATAAGGAGGAAACCACACATCTCAGGAGAAGTATACAATCCAAATGTGTACATCAAAACATAAGTAGACCACTATGTAGCAGTAAGGATATACAAGACACACAGCCAGAAGGGCTGATTCAAAATAAGCGACAGTCATACATACAATGAGAAACACAGCCACAAGGGCTGCATCCACAACAAATATTGCAACTGACCTACACCGTAAGAGGTAAAACAGTTGATGGCGATATATTGTACACAATCATAAAATCAAATAATTTGGAATCAGATAATGTCACAGAAGAAATTAAGGCACAACAAGAGCGAAAGTTTGTTGTACAAATATGAAAAAAAACTTAAGAACAAATTAATACAAGTGAGTGACACAATACATACGTAATAGAGAACCAAGGAATACGCTGTAGAAGGTAAGGGAGGTCGGGAGGGAATAAGGGAAGGAGTAGCAGAAGGGGATGGGGTTGCAAAAATAAAGTTCAGTAATGGCGCACACGAGAACAAAGAGTTATAGAGGCACACATACACATTCACACCAGGTAACAAAGTTCAGATGCACGACCAGAAAATACAGTGAGTAGAAATTTGTTTTCAATGCGTAAGTTCAACACATTATTGTAAAGTTTATAACGATCCATCACTGCACGGCAAAATATTCATCTTGATGAAGAGTACACCACTGGAGATAGAGTGCGGTTGATAAGAGCATCCGCACAAGAGTACAGATAACAGTTCTGATGTAACAGACAGTGTAATTAATAATCAGCTGAAGATGTCATGATATAATGAGCAGTCGAACAGTCGTGTTACTATAGTTATGCCGCAAAGCAAGCCAAATGCATAAAAATACTGTGAGAAACCGACGTTTTTATCTGGTAATTCTCTAACTCTGCAGAATGGGCCAAATGATCGGACAATTAGGCCTGTGTACAACAGAAATAAAACAGAGTCACGCAGGTCTTACACTCAAGACGTGAGCAAGTTGGGAAATCCTTGCGGACAGTACTTATAGGCCTGCAGAAAACTCCACGGAATAAACAACTATGCCGCTACAGGCATTGCGGTTAACATTCGCGTCATATCGTTACTGTCAGGACGTAGGAATTCTTCCGCTGGTCAGTATGAAATCAAACACTGGTGGATGCACAGTGATGTCCAACGACGAACAGTTAATAACGGCGTGGTTATAAACTATGTGTAAATCAAAGAAGAATCGACAATTTCACATAGAAGTTAATCCGGGTGAGTACACAATTAACACTTATATAGTTATTGTAAACGCACTACCGAGGTAGTTCAGCGTGTTAAATGTTTCCAGATTAAGCGCAATTAAGATGAATGGTATGTAATGTTAAGATGAATTACGCTGGAGTGTAATGACATAATTGAAAGTAACGTTACGTTACCGGGGAAAGAAAATTAGCCGAATCCTGCATAACAGAATAATCTTGAAGTTTGTAATATGCAGTGAAAAATAAAGATCTTGTGCTACATTCACATGACTTTCGCTGCCATGGTGCAAGTAACCTTTTTGTTTTTTTTTGTTTTGTTTGTACAAACGCGTATTTTGCTTTCCCTGTATGCGTATTAAGATAGACATTACTAGGAATGGTTTTTGCTACGATATTTCGTGGTACAAGGGAATAAAGGAATATGAGTTAAAGTAATATTCAACTCTTATTAAAAATCTCGTCCATATATAGTGGTAATGAACAACTGTGTCATTTACGATATATGATATATATTGTTAAGGTGTTCACCGTCACTTGAATACATACATGAACCTTCATCGAAATATGTGTGTCGTCGGATAAGAAACCCTAATGCGTGTAATTCCGGTGTAGTCTCAAGATGGAAATTTTGGATGGAATGCAACACATTCTGTTAACGTGCTACATACTAAACAGTGAAAAAAATGTATTTCCGGTTGTATCGTAATAGTGTAATGGAGGGTTATTAATGATTATCTAATGATAATCATGGATTATTAAGGGAATTTACCCCGCTAAAGAAAGAAACATAAAACATTTCAAAATGTTGGCATGTAAGTACTCATGTGCCATAAGGATACAGGATGGTACAGCTTCATTAAACACAGAAGTTTATTTTATCATAATACAGTTGTGGAACACTTTGAGAGAAAAAAAATGGTAAATAAATATCTGGGAAACTGTTCAAAATGCTGATATTTTGTAAACACAGTGTGTGTAAACAAGTATCTGCTGTCGCGGGAAATGCGAGTTTACAGTGCATTAACGAAGTGGTTAAATGTCACGAAAGTTGGCAATGAGGATTTAAATATGTGATCATGATTTCAAGACATAAGGTTATACTTTAATTTAAATCTGACTTTTTTGTTTATATATCATCATTCCGAAGTTTAACAATTAAAGGTATACATATCGAGGTAACGTATTCCGAACTCAAACAAACAGAAAAACAACAACAAAAATCAATAAAAAGTCATTATTGGAACTACATGTCTAATGATACATATAACAATTTCCGTAATTTTTCAGAAATGTGGATGCAAGTTTATACCAAAAAAAATTCAAAAAATGGGGATGGGGGTGGCGGTGGTGGTGGATCTGTAACTGGATGGCACGCTGTTGGACGTAGTTGGATGGCGACATCCTACTGGTTCGCTTGCTACTGATCTTGAGTCCGGTGCAACCAAACTTAGTCTGGGCAAATGTGGCCGTGGTGAAAGTGAGTGGCGCCGTAAAACAAGGGAGGATGGATGTTATCTGACTTGGTAAGCCTTCGTAGGTATTATTATTTAATAAAGCTCCACCGAAATATGAGGCCACGGCCTCGATGGGCCTGAAATACTGCGCCTCAGGTTTGAGGGTTTTGGTGACTCCGCGGTCTGCGACAAAGGAAGTAACGTGTGGATCAAACAAATCGCTGAATAACACCTTAATGGCACCCCTCTCGCCGATCCTGTAACTAACCTCTCCGGGATCGACCCATATTGTCAATTCTGGTGGCAGTTTGGAGAAGATCCTGAATGGGAACCCCGCTTCCTTTGGCAGCTTGCTTCAGAACTGGATCCACTCGAGTACCGGTCTGGAGACATCTGAATGCCGAGCTCTTTAATGGCGCTTCTGGGTGCCAATGACCCTTGAACTTGTTCTTTAATAACTTTTGAAGTTCTTCTCCGAACATGTTTACTCTCTGCCTGGGCAGCTTATTGTACAGGTGAGACATGACGAAATTTAGAGCGACTTTTACTTCCATGTGCATCGTGGACGTTCCAGGTATTTTGTGTTTGTTTTTGTTTTTAGCTTAGGGGCGAACATTTCTGCTTCAGGCGGCAGATAATTAGAAAAGAGGACTCCCAAATCTTAAAGAGAAAACAAACTCATACTCAACATATCGGAAAATTGGAAGTACCGATACGGGTGAACCTTAACTCAAGACATGGGTGTTACGCCCTACTTTTCTGGAAAGGAGGCAAATACAGAGAGATACTGACTCGAACCATGCCAACTTGAAAAATTAAATTTGAAGGGGCCGGCCCTTGGGGGACGTCTAGGAAAAATGAATTAGAGAGGCCGCTGCCTTCCCCATGGTCCGAAATCTGTTTGTGAGAGGGTACTAGCACTTGCAACGAGGGTCTGCTAATAAAAAACATGGAAATATAGAGAAGCCGATGCCTGAACCATAACTCTCGCGTGAAGAAATAATATGTAGAGGTAAGGAATTGAATTCTACTTTTCCCTAAGAAAACGCTGATCGCAGGCAAAAGCCGGTGTCTTCACCCTAAACATCTTATAAGGAATAAAAAAATAGAGGTACGGTGTCGAACCATACTTCTCAAAAATGCTTTAGAGAAGCCGGCGCCTCCAACATAATGTCACATCCCAACACTGGGTGTGATCGGGAAGCGTAGGTGAACAGAATCAGAAGGCAAAGACACTCGCTTAAGCTACTGACTGCATGATTGTATTTTGAAAGAAACCCTGAGATGGTGATGTACAATTATTAGGACAATGACTTTGGTAACTACAAGACACAGTTAGTAGAATCAATTACTGATAATATCCTTCTGGGCTTACCTTGGAGATATGTTGGTTACGCAGGAAGGAGCTGCAAGTTGATATCAATCGTGACCAGCTGTACACGATACCCATCAGCAAGAAGAGCAAGAACAAGACCGAGCGGACTCGCTCGCCTGCTTATATAGAAGCCCGGCTTCTATCGGGGTCTTCATATTGTCCGAGCGGATATTACCTTATATGGTTCGGAGCCGTCCTAGAGTTACGCAAGAGCACATGACTTTCCCGGATACACATATTCATTTCTGGAACATTGTTCCATGAGTTTTCATGGGGAAGTTGACGTCACTGTATAGTCCAAGAAACACTCCTAGGAAATAAGCAACCGCTAGCGTCCGGTCGCTTACACAAGATTAACAGAAATGTCATAAACTAAGAAATAAGTAGAATAAGATTCTACATAAATTTAGAAGAATGTAACCGAATATTAAGATATCACCAATTGGTGTGTAATAATAAATCCAAGACCCAGGTCCTTACCGGTATAACGTGACACTATATTGCCGTATTCGGCAAATAGATGGTATTTGGTATAGCGTAAGAGTTCGGACCCCGCTTCAAGCAATTTAAGTCGTTCAATAACCTAAAAATTCCTTCTAAGCAAACCCTTTCTTTGCTCTTTGGTGAACTTTTGCGGGCGGCATGGTTCTTCGTTATACTCAATCCAACGGTACAGTCACGTCCAAGCTTTTTTTAAACGTCTATGTGATTGTTACTTGGTTTTACTTGAACATTCTGCAAGCTGTTTAACACCTTCGCTGTTTCATATTTAATGTATCCAGTAACCACTTACTGTAGACAGTGCTGACTCGGCCGCTCGTAATGACACTCCCTATCGATAGTACTATCGCTAATAAGGACAAGGTAAGCATTGATGCAGTAATTTGTATCACAAATTACTTAAATGTAAATAATGATTGTAATATGAATATGCATTTTTATGTGACATTGATTTGAGATGTTTATTGATTGTAATTATGGTTGGGAAGTAAGTTTATACTGCCTTACTGAAACTGACAATAATAGCGTGCAATAATGCAGCGAGGGGGTGAGCTGTTTATCATTATTGGAAACGAGGAAGTTACGTAATGTTGGCGCGTTTTTTCCTTGAGAATATTCTGGAACGTTCCCCTAGAGCATATGTATTCATAATTTTCATTGGATATTAAAATAGACGCTAATGTTGGCGCGTTTTATTAGCCAATTGCAGTTCAGTTATAATCTTTAGGCATATCGGTGTGTATGGGTATAAAAGCAGTAGGTTAGAGGTAAAGCCAATCCAGTTCATCAAAAATCTGTGTACACTACACGTCGTCTTCAGTCAGTCAGTTCGTCGAAAGTATTTGTACGGCAAACGTCGGGTATCGATTCACAAGTTACGCGCAGCAGAATTATGAATAATCTAAAGTGTTGTAAGGTTCATTATACAAAAAGTTGAAGTACGTGGATTAAAAGTGATCAGTAAGAAGTTATTATAACAGTTTCAGTTTGGCGAGTGTTAAGATCAATGTATAAATGTGATAGTTAACGTGTTCGACAATAAATGTGTAAAACAAATTTCTTCATCAGTGTTATATTTGGATAAAAGATTCCTTTCCGTTTACACACCCTGATCAAGAGACATGTTCGACCGAGAAATAATAGCTAGCCGGAGGACAGTAAACAAAAATTAAATCAAATAACAGTCGCATTCTTTCGAACACTAACACTGCTGCAAATTGCTAACACCAAATGGAGCTACAAACCGAACAAATGAATGACGTCACAAGATGGCTTCACATGAAGTAAACATAAATACACAAACATTTGTAAGTAATACCGTTACAAATTGGCTCCCAAACGTGGGGCTCAACAAAATAAATAATGTCACAAATAATACCGTTACAGCATACCTGGGATTGTTTATTTGAAAGAATTGTTAATACTTTTAAGCAACCTTTGAGCCCTTTCCCCGGCATTCTTTAGTGCTTTGTGATCACGAAGGATCAGGATAATACGAGATATTGATCTAATACGCAGTGTTCTTCGAAGTCCATAAACTACTTTTCCGAAAGGCGTATGGCTAAAAAGGGATAAATAAATATCTCCATAATGAGTTACCGATTTGGGGATATTTTGTCATTTTAGAGAACACGATTAAATGCAGTGGAATACAAACCACTAAAAATATATAATGTATGTAAACGTATAGTAAAACTAGAAACACAACACTAGTTGTTTCAAATTCTGTTCACTTAACAATGTAGAACCTTCGTGTTATTTAGCTAATTTATGGATGCCTTTATATGTTCAGAGAAAAAGGATAGGAATACCACGTAAGATACACAAGTATTTATGTAATTCGTGTCATAAAAATGTTTTCGCGTTATGCTCCAAGTAAGATGGGGAGGGGGCGAAGACTTCCCTCAGCAGGAGACATGGCGTGATCTCTAGAGACATCCTTCGACTGCCACGGCCGAACGTCGAATCGGGATTTGATGAAGCCTGTAAACTCCCACTTAGTATACCTCTAAGGAAAGAACATGAAACATGGGTCTCTGCATCATAATAACAAGCGCTCGCTTGGGGGCTGAAAATTTCCAGGAACGCACCTAAAGTTGCCTACAAAAGGAAGAATGAAAAGTATGATAGCTTAAATCAGGCCATACACACATACTGAAGATTGAAAGGAACAATAGAGTAGTTCAGGCCATACACATAGTGAAGAAAAAAGAATGATAGATTAACTCAGAGCACACACATATAGATTTATTAAAGAAAAGCTCACCTTACATTTTATGAATAGGGTACGCAGTTCCCACCTGGTTCAATCCAACCGGGGTTGTTGCCGTGAAAGCTAAGGGGAGTCGACCGCTTCGTCTTCAGTTAATGACTGCCCGCGTATACACGCTAAAAATATCGTGTCACTAGCCACAGCGCGTGCGTATAACGTAAAAAACGAAAGAGTTTCCCGACATTAGGGATCCCTCTAAAGCTTATTGTCACGCAATTACCAGCCCCTTAACAATGACTGCAAACAGTGGCTTTAAGCAATAGAGATAAATAATAAGAGTCAAGTATAAATGCCACATCTACTCGCGGTCCACAAGGCGACGACCGCAGCACCTAAAAGGAAGAAAAGAATTACAGAAATAAGAACAATTACACACAAGACCAAAGTTAAAAAGAAACATATACAGCAAATGCATTTTAACAGGCCAGCTATTTATCTTATCTTGCTTTACAGTTTAAAAGTTTATTTAGGCTTGTGCAGCTGTTTAAAGGACAAGGAGAGTTAATGATCAATATTTCGGTTAGACCCCCACTACAACCTTGCGATGGAAACAGGAACTGTTTTCCCCCACCCTTGGTTGTCGCCCCCACTGTAACACCCTTTGCTGGCACTTGCACTGTTGTAGCGTCCACAGGAGCAGACGTATTGACAGTGGAAGCTTACTGTCTAACTGGATCTGTGCTGTGAGGAGGGCATTTCCCCACAACCGACGACCTCTGTAGATGGAATCAGTATGATATGTTGATCCGCTGGCTTGGTCCACCCCGCCAAAAACAAACTTGCGACGAAATTGATTTCTGCTCCGGCTAATTCTACTGCTCAGGAAAGCGAGGCCTTTGGGCAACAACCGGGAGGTATTTCGACTGCTTCCGATAGGGATCATCAATAACAATTTGTCTAAAACGGTAACCAGCAATTATAAGCGCAAGACGTATCCTTAAGGCCCTGTTTACAAAAATAGAAGGGAGATAAAAAAGAAACCCAATTAAATTTGAATGCAACTGTTAATTTGGCTGGAAATATACCAGCTGGACACTTCAAAAGAACCTTAACAAACATTAATCAAAAGTATTTCACATGGAATATATAAAGATAATATATCTTTATTTGTGCTTAAAATTAGTTTATTTCCCCCAATAAACATTTGGTAACTTAACCTAAAGAAAAGTCAAAAGAAAATACACAAATTTACAAAATCAGCCGAAGGATGATACATTAAACAAAATTGAACGATGGGGTTTTATGATCGCGAAGCTCGATGATACAAATGAGCGCATGGCACATTGGAGTGTTACTGCAAAAGCATGTATACTATGGGTATCTACATTCCACTCATACAACAGTATTTCTACGCTTAATCCTACATATTCAAGGATAAAGGAAATTAAAAGGATATTCTACACTACGCATTCCCACCAGATCCTGGATTTGCAACCAGGGTCGCGGTTTGGAAACATCTGTATGGTGCATTGCATTAATCCCTGATAATTGGGCAACATAATAAACAAAACTCTGCAACAAATATCCTAGAATGAGTTTCAAGTAGCACAAGAGTTCAATTTAATGGTTACTTATTGTGACGAAATAAATCACGTTCACATCCCTCTCAAAATACCAACAGTGGTTACAACTGCACTGCCACTGTCTAACATTACACACAAAATTATGCACGTCATAGATGAAGCTTTATCATATCACATAAATACAGCACAAAGTTACATAGCATTCATGCATTTTCCCAACATCAGCAAAGTATAACATACACTTCGCTGAGTGCATACGCACCATACTGACGGATACTCAGGTACAGTGAGTAAGCATAATCACATTGGAAGTACAGAATCACAAATAGCATTCAAATAGAAGAATCATTACAACGTGATCATACATAAACCAAAAATAGCAAGGGTACAGTTTACTACCTGAAACTCATACGTTTCCTATTGAAGAGACAAAAAACACAAGTACAAATATAAGGAGCATCCAAAGAGATCATATAAGTGATACAACGCACTTTGCACTCTATACACACAATCCCTAGCCGTGCCAAAAATCTATGCAACAGTTTGTGGCACTTTACTTTTTTACCAATTGGCGTGAAATCTTTCACTATTTGACCAACCTGTAAAGAAACATGTCTATGCTTTGTATCAAATTTACGCTTTGAATAGCTTGCTGTTGAGAGATAGTATTAATAACCTGTTCACGAGCTTTCTGTATATCATCCAGCGTTTTCTTTACCAACAGGTCGTTGGAAGTAGTCTGTGCTGCACCTGATGAGGTAGAGTAGGGTCACGCCCATAGATCAAGAAGAATTTCATATTTTTTGTAGTCTCTTGTATACCAGTAGTATAGAAGAAAACAACCTGGGATAACACTATTCCAATTCTTTTCGTTAACATCTACAAAATGGCTTAAGATGTTAATTATGTTTGATTAAATCTTTCTGTAAGACCATCACAATCTGAATTATGTTCGCTGTGCAATTAGGGGTGGTACCATAGATAATATATTTTGTTGAGTAACATACCTGAGGAATACGGCTCCACGATCTGAAAGTAAAGTTGCAGGGGCGCCACGCCTGCAAATAAAATGTTGAAATATGAACATAGCAACATGAGGTATGGTAGCAGTTGGCAGCGCAGAGACCTCGACTCAACGGCTAGTATACTCCGTGGCTACTATAATATCCTTATTATTAAAATAAGACACTGACATTGGTCCTAAGTAGTCAATGACCCACCGTTCTCCGATATTTATAACAGGGATGGCTTGTAATATACCAGCTGGTTTCTGAATAGTAGGACTTTTGCGTGTTTGACCACTTGGGCATGTTTTCGCAACGTTTTCAGTATCCTTCTTCACGGCAATTCAATAGTATTGCCATGGTCTTCCAGAAAGTTTTGCTAAAACCTAAGTGACCAGACAAACGGCCTTCGTGAGATAAAGCAAATACTTCATGTTTTAAGGTTTCTGTAATGACAAGTAAATGAAGGGTCCCAGACGTACCAGCATTTTTACGATACAATACATCAGTGGTTAGAAGATACAAATACGCCTATTGTTGTAGTGTAAGTGTTGCTGTATTTGGATTCTCCAATGCCTGGATAATGTCCACTAGGGCTGGATCAGTAGTTTTCTCTCGACCAACCTGTGCTGGTGAAAGAAGAAAAGTAGGTATTTCATCCAACTGATGAAGCTACTGTTGTTCTGGTTACAATACTGAAGGCGTGATAAGGCGTCGGCATGGGTCAAATTGCTGAAGTTTTAGGCTGCATGGAGCTAGACGTCCAATAAGATCCTTTAAATTATTTAGGTAACATAACGAATGATGAGAGACGATCTGAATCCTGTGACAACACACATACACTATATATATATATGACAGCAGGTGAAGCCCAAGGATGTTGTGACTCTTGAATGATTCCTGCATCTTGCACTTCTTTAACTTGAGCAGCAATAATCCCTTTTTAAGAATGAGAAGCCCTATAAGGACGTTTTTTTGATAAGTTTAAAAGTTATTGGCCGTAACTGAAAGTTCTGAAGCATTAGAGGTGCCTAAGTCTTGTAAAGAGCAGCAAAGCCATGACGATAGTTATTTAACAACCCCTGCAGTTGTTCTGTTTGCTTATGAGTCAGGACATGATTCACATGAAACTTAAAATTTTGTGAGGTTAAGTTGGTAACATCCTGAGAATAAATTGCATTACTCTGCACTAAAGCAACAGAATGAGCCGTGGCTACAACAGTATTTGCAGATAAAGTCTGGGGTTCAGCTGACAAATTCCATAAAGGCAAAACAAATTCATCATGTGGTTTGTACAATCCTGCTGGAAGATTAATGTGCTTTCTCTGCATAACACTAACAAGGTTATAGTAATTTATCATTACCGACATTACAAAGCGTGACCACGCACACATTACAAACTGTATATAGGGGAATTCTAACATCTTCCTTAAATGCAACTTTAATTGGTTTAAGCGTAGAACTACTATCATCATCACAAGGCAAAAACTTCACAAAGGTTAACTAACTTATTTGTAAAATGAACTACTAAATCCTTATTCGTATATACCTGGAATGTAATAAAGCAGCATAGTCAATAACAGCTTCATGTGCGGAAGGAAAATCAATTACTAATTACAAATCAAAACAAAGATCATTTACAATCAAGAAATTTGCTTAAATGGTGCGGTGGAGATCTGAAAAGATAAATCAGTCTGATATGAGATATCCGAAAGCTTATTCCCTGTTGTGCGAAGTAACGTATCAGTGGTTTTGCCCGAGAATAATCAGAAACATGATGATGGTTAACTAAACTTACTGCACTACCTGTACATATCAATGCACACATTGACCCATTGTTCAGTTTAACTTTCACAATTAGGACATTCTTTGCTGGAAGAGAAAGATTAGTAAATACATCTGCATCATGATATTGCGACAGTTAAGTAGATTCACCAGAGCTGCAACTGGCCTACGATTGTCGTGGTGGATTTTGTGAGGGCTAATGTGGTATACGACACTGTTGCGTAATATGTCCTGGTTGATTCCACATGAAACACGCAATTTGAGCAGGTGGGGAGAAGGGGGTCCGCGTATACCAAATGGTGGCGATAAAGCAGATTGCGGATAACACTATGTCTATTCATGTGCACATAGCCGTGGCACCTGTTGTGTCAAGTTGGAAACTTCCCTCTCAGAGACCGATGTCAAATTGATGACCTCTTCGATGGAGGACCTGACGTTTGCGACATAAGTGCCAAAGGAGTACCAGCTGTTAGGGATAACATCCGATTAGTAACATGCATCGCACTTTGAGCAATATAGAAACTAGCTTTCTCTACACGTTTTACAACTTCCATAAATTCATCAACTGTTTTGGGGGTTCTGTATAACAAGTTGCACAATCTTTCAGCCCCTTACATGAGTTTTTATCTGCTCTGCCTGTGACACACGTGATTAATAGAGATACACAAAAATAAGAGATCATAAATATATAATCGAAAACATTTTCATTAACTTCCTGCACACGTTGCCTCAGATGAAGTCTTCGTGATGAGCAATCTGAAAATCATTACAGAAATGCTGTTTTAGGCCTGCCTAGGTATGGGAGGGAAACCTGTGAATAAAACTTTGAAACCACAAGAAGCAGAGCATCTAAGGTAGCATGGTGAAAATCGTGCCTTTTTACATCACTCCATTCATTAGCTGTACAGTAAGCTCAAAATGTCGAAGAAAATCTGCTACAGAATTAGTAATATTGTTGTCAGAAGTACCTAGGTCAAGGTGAAGTTTAGCCACAGTTAATGGTAAATTAGACACAGTCCAAGATATTACAGCTTGCACAATATTCAATATCTCATCATTTGACACTGGAGCTAAATCTCTGTTAGACTTGTTAGTCATGTCAGAGGGCTGTTTTGTTTTCTTATTAGGCATCTTGATTCGCTATTAAGAAAAACTGCAAAAACTAAATGAAGTACAAGCATATAAGTAATAATACACACCAATAAACTGTACCAAGGAAAATATCTTGGCATGTCGACCACAATGGGAGATACTTCTACCACAAATATCAAAATATAAAGACAGCGTCAATGATCGGCCAATAAATTCATCCAGGCGCATCACTCACAACAAAAAGCAGCTACGAATGAGTAACCATATGAACACGTAAGATTGTAAAACTAGCTAGCATTAAGCGCCCACAGCGAGTGGAAAATATCACACCACTTCAAAAAAGAGGTTAAAATATCTGTTACAATCGCAAACATAAAGCTCAGATGTACACGCGAGGTGTATGAAATATATCATGGTTCACAATATCACTATTGCATAAGTTGAAATAATAGCACAATGCACGCACTCACAGAAATTTAACAAACGCATGACTTGCGTAAGGAAAACATAGCGCGCAATGTCACACGCGAGACAAATTCACACAATGTTAAAGAATTTCACAGATTCCACGCGCCGTAGATTAACTCATTATTAGGGAATTGCATAGATTTCACACAATACTATCCTTCACTGAAGCATTTTACTAAAACGCTGGTTTTGAAATACAAACAGTTTCTTATTGGTGAAATTAAATATGCACAATACACGTTACCATGATGGGACGGACGCATTGCTCGGGAGAACGGAAAATTATTGCCTTACATGGCTGCAAGACGGAGCACATGAGAGGGAAAATGTTATTTCAAATAACGAAATATTGGTCTGAAGCATGAAAATATATCACAGCCTGCAAAATCAAGGCAATACACAATGCACTCACAATATAGTATGTGAAAATTAAGTAGGATATCTTAGATACACATTGGATGGAAAACAGACTGCTTGTAACTTTACTCACGATGAGAAACGGCCGCCATGATAAGTGCCTACATACACAGGGTACATGCGGATATGTATCAAGTTCAAATACAACACTTTTAAACAGAGCAAATGACTGAACATAAATAGCAATAATTAGTGGAAATAAAGAAGGAAAAATCACAACCCGGAGCCTCCACCATTGTGTCGTGTTATTCTACAACTAAGGTGGGAGAGGGGGCAAAACCTTAGCTCGGCAGGAGACATAGCATGATCTCTGGAGCCATTCTTCGACTACCATGGCCGGACTTCGAATCAGGAATTAGCGAAAGCTTAAAGCCCCATTTAACATGTATCTCTAAGTAGAGAAAAGGAAGCAGCAAGAAAAAAGCGTATCTGCATCATAACAACAAGCGCTGGCTTGTGGACTGAGGATTTCCAGGAAAGCACCTAAGGTTGCCTACGAAAGGAATAATGAAAGGAACGATAGCTTAAGTCAGGGCATACACACACATAATGGGTGGAATGCATAAAGTCAAGCATAAGCTTTACCTTGCTAATTTTCAAGTGTAATCTTGGCTTTTAATGCATAAAACAGCTTCGACTTGACTTAAGTTTAGCATTTGCTTTGGAGCCAGCTAGCTGCCTAGCTTTAGCTTGAATTTTCCAGCAATGACTTGACTTTAAGTGCAAATCCGATGCATAAAACAAGCGAAAGCTTCACTTCCTCTAGATTAATCTTGACTTTTTTCAAGCTACCTCTGTAGGTGACTTGATTCATACAAGAGAAGTCTTAAGAGTTGTTTTATCACACAAAATGGCACAGTTCATGAATATCCGTCAAAGAAAAGTGTAAAAAGTTAAATTAACTGTAACTTTAGTATGTATTTGAAAGCACCAAATTAAAAAATGTCGTGTTAGAAGCTCCCTATAACGGAAGAAGCAATAATGCATAGTACTCAACAGCGCTATTAAAATGTTTGCCTCTAGTTTTCAACTATTATTGCGGCATGTAAACATCACACGTTTCAGAAATGCCGCGTGCCACTGACCACATCTTTCGACATAGCTAGAAAATGATAACTGAAGGCGGCGAACGTTTTAATTACTTTATTATTGTGGCGGACGGTTTAATTAGAGTTTATTATTGTAAGGTATTGCGCAAGATTTCATAATCTAATTATTTAATACTTTCCTTATTCGAACGGTCTCCCTTAGTTTTAAAAATACTTTTATATTCATAAATCTACTGTTATTTGCTTAAATAACCGAATTAGGCACTTTTGGGTTCTATCACGAAAAATAGGTTTTATTAGGTCCTAACGTAAAATTAGGTCAATTTAGGCTCTATAAAATTGAAGATATTACTCGTTGGTAACTAAAACATTAATATAAACCGAAGTTTGGAGTATAGGAGGTCAGGAATAAAATAGGTCAGAACCTAAGAATCCGGGGCTTAGTTATTAGTAATGTAACCTTCATTAGATTATTCAGAGGTGATCCTAAAAGTAAAATTTCTTCAGTAGCAGAGGGATAGAAATGATGTCAATTGTCATTGTTCTTTCAATAATTAACATCTTACGTATAAATGTTGAGATTACTTTTGCTCATAAGAACTTCAAATCTCAATGAAAATGAGAAATTTCTTAAGAGAAATTAGTTATAAGCTGGTAAAACTAGCTCCATCAAACAAGAGCTATAGACAGTTACATTTTGGAACTCTTCGAACTAGAGGAGCCACAATAGAAAAGAAAGATTTTCCAATAAAACTTATATAAATGGTAAACTCAGCAACGTCCAGTTGTTAACCAGAAATAAAGGCAACTAAAATAAGCAATTTTAGCGTTGTTTACAGGAAAGTCATGTGTAAACCCTTTGAAAACTGTCTTGAAGAACCTGATAAAATTCATAATGAAGCAAAAAAAAGAATTTGAAACTGTCCTTTTTGCCAAAGTAGTATCATATTGTTACGTACTTTATCATTCGCTGTAATTTTCCGATATATTTATATTTTATAGCAGTTACGTATAACATGTATCACATTACAGAATAAGTTTTAAATTGCATTTGATACTACAAACCAAAGCAAGAAACAATTACACAGAAACTTCTAAATAATTGGCTCCTGAGATCGACTCGCGTTCTTACCTGGAATCCTACCAATAGTTGGGTTGCTTTCGCCATCAAGCAGCTGCAGAAATTCTTCGTCCCACCTTTTTAAACTTATTTTCTGATTTCCCGTGGCCTTACGGTCAGTTTTTCTTTTTAATTCGGTCTTCATATTCTGAATCTTTTTCTGCACCTGCTGTGGTGTGAATCTTCTGCCTAAAATTTCTACCAGTTTGATGCAGGTGGTTTGCAAAGCGTTCACTTTCTCTTCTTTGATGCTCGGGATTTGCGATTTATTCAACAGTATTGGAAACTGCTTAAGAATTGCTAGAAAGGTATTCTGAATATTCACTTCGTCTGCCATTACGCATGTAACTTCGATATAGGTTAGGTACCGTATTCGCAAAACACTTCTGTACTCGCCACATGAGACAACAATTATGAGCCGCATTTGGCAGACGACAGCAGCGCGCGCAACGTATTTCAAGCGTTTGCTGGAAAAACGTCTAGCGAAAGCTTGCTAGATTAAGATTCTTTTTATGCATGAGTTGAACAAGCCAAAGCTTAATCTTGTAGATTAATCTTAAAGCTTTCGCTTTAACTTAAAGACTAATCTTCAAGACAAAGCTTGGATTTTATGCATTCCACCCAATGAATGAAAAGAACAATAGATTAGTTTAGGGCACACACATAGTGAAGAATAAAAAGAAACGATAGACTGAGTCAGAGCACATACATATATATTTATTAAAGGAAAACTCACCTTACATTTTATAAATGAGTTACGATGTTCCCACCTGGTTCAAATTAAACCGTTGTTGCCTTACAAGCTGGGAAGCCTTCCGCTACGTCTTCAGTGCTGCAGGTCCAGTTTCTGACTGCCCGCACTCCCTCGCTAAATATATCGCGTCTCTGGTCACAGCGCATGCCTACAACGTAGAAAATAAAAGATCCTCCATACATTAGCAATCCCTTTAAGACATATTGCCATGCAATTTTCAGCTCCAAAACAATGACTGAAAACAGTGGTTTTACGCGTTAGAGAAATAACAGTAGTAATAATTATAAATGCCACATCATTAGAGTGCATATGAGCTAATGCGAGGATTTGGGATGTAATCCGCAGAAGATTAAGGAATTAACTAAGCTAATTATATAAAGATAAGGGCCAAATGCAGGCAAATCTTCCACAGAGCCTCTTTCTTGCAGGCGCATTTGCGAATTAAAGTTTTTTGCAGAATTTAATATATGGAAGTGTATTTCTATCTGAAACTAGGAACTACTTATTTGCAAACATAGTGCTCCTAGCCCCACATAATTTTCAATCTTTGAGTCTATAGACATATAGTTTGAGTTCAAAATATCTTGTCCTTCGATTAAAGATCGCTTAAATTCACAAGTGCATTTGAAACGCGGCTAGGATATTACCCATTGCTACCTCCATTTTGTGTTGCTCAGCTGCCATATGTATTCGATTGAGGATTCGGATACGAAATGCTTTCTGCTTTATTGGAGGCCGTATGCTTATATTACTTGTCTAATCTAAGTTCCTAATAAGTCTTCTGGAGTCTGGTGCTGACATCGGTAGGAGAAGATTGTGCTGATGCGACAATGGGTATAGCCACGGGAAGCATACAGAGCGCGGATAGGCAGCTTCGGGAGAAGACAAATCACTAAAATGGGAAAGATAATGATAAATTTCCAAGTATGGGTGACGGCAGTAATACTGATGCTGCTAATAGTTAGTGGAATGGAGACGAATCCAGGACCGGTAGAAATGGACTAGTTAATGGAATCTTTAGTCACCTGGAAAAGAATTAGCCGAAAAAATGGATAAAAATACAGAACTCGAGGAGGTTTTGAAGACACAAGGAGAAGAGATGGAACAGCAGATGATGGATTGCAGGTGTAAAATTGAAGATACAGAGAAAAGATTCGAAACAGGACAGAGAAGAAAGAACTGCGTAATTTTTGGAGTGACGGAAGAAGACAGAAGCTTAAAAGAAACAGTATACGATATTATGGAAGAAGGACTAGGTATAAAAATATTCGGTTGGGAGATAGAGGACATACTCCAAATTGTAAAAAGAGCAAGAAAACCTATACCCACCGTTACAAAAATAAAGACAATGAGAAAAAAGAGGGACATTTTAAGGAACGCCAGGAGGCTAAGAGGTACTAGGATTTTCATAGAGCAAGACTGCACGAGGGAGGAGCAAATTTTGAAAAAGGAACTAATATCCAGGGTGAAAGAAGCAAGAGCAGATGGGAAAAGGGCATATTTGAAAGAATTAAAATTATTCGTGGAAGGCGAA
This sequence comes from Deroplatys truncata, assembly GCA_030765065.1. Classification (NCBI taxonomy): domain Eukaryota; kingdom Metazoa; phylum Arthropoda; class Insecta; order Mantodea; family Mantidae; genus Deroplatys; species Deroplatys truncata. The sequence continues at coordinate 152,976,953 of CM060990.1, forward strand.
GAATGAAGTATGAGTATATAAGTATACGGGGGAATGAACGAGAAAGAATGTGCAAACGTCAACAGCAGCAATGGCCCATAGCACATTCAAGTCAAAGAACTGAGAGAGCAGCTGAGTTCGTAGCTTGGGGAAACGAGGGAGAAACACCGGATCCAACCTTAGATTCGGCAGGCGCGGGAAATTGTCAGGGAAGCAGTGCAAAAGAAAACAGGTGGAAGAACCAGCAGTTCGGGAGGGGGAGAAGGAGCTAACATTGGTGGCAGCGACGAACGGGGAAGCGATGCAAGGAGGGAGAAGTGTGGAGGAGTCAAGAGGACAGAGGACGACCAGTGCAGCAAGAAATGCGTATGCATAGGAGGGAAAGATGCAAGTGGTTAGCGGGGAAATATTAAGAGTGTTAGCCAAGCGGAGGAGATTGTAAAAAGGAGGGCTTTACAAATAATAGAGGTGAGGGAAGGGAGGGTAATGCCACAGAGGGAAGAAAGTAACGATCCGGAACCCAGAATTACTAGACTTAGAAAAGCAACGGGGAAATATAAATATCAGGATAAACAAAAGAAAAATAGGGAGAGGGTATAAATTTGAACGTTCTGGAACTAAGGCATTAAGAGCAAGATATACAACGGGGAAATCCAAAATGTAGTGAGATATGTGGACAGTGTAGGGGTGTTAGAGACATGGTTGGGGAAAAGGGAAGAAAGAGAGCTAAAGGACTACAAATTTATAAATAAAAGTGTCAGTAAAGAGCATGAGAAAGGAAGAGCTTCAGGAGGAATTGGTATATTTGTTAGAAAAGACATGGACATAAGTGTTGAAACAGAAGTGATAGAAAACAAGGTTAAAAGGTTATTTGGTTGTTAATAAAACAAGTAAGTAAGATAAATGTAAATATTGGAATCGGTGTGGCATACAAAACCCCAGAAACATTACACTTTTATGACAATAACCTGTATAAAATTATAGGAGAAAGCAGAAATATGTGGCCAGACATATAGTTTATTATAATGGGAGACTTCAATACAAGAATAGGGGGTAACTGTAGATTACTAGGAAGTGCCTTGACAGGGGAAAGAGAAAAACACCAAGTAAGAGAAAGGAAAAGCAGAGATAGTGTAATAAATAAGGAAGGCAAAAGTCATTACAACTATGTTAAATAAACAACCTGTTAATATGTAATGGGGCAATAGGAGAAGACAAAGAAGGAGAAGTTACATTTGCAGATACAAATGGGCAAAGTGTAAAAGACTGTAGGTTATGTAATGAGGAATTACAGGAGAAAATGAGGAAATTTAAAATCAGAAATGAGGTAGTAAATACTAGCCATTTACCGTTAACAATGGAACTAGAGGTAGGAGAACAGGAAGTATTAGATAAAGCGGTAACAAAGATTAATAACCTATAAATGGAAGGAGGAACTAGAAGAAAAATTCACAAAAGATTTAAATTCGATAGTATGACAAATTATAGAATATGGAATAAAGATGAACCTATATGAAGGAAAAACAGAGAAAGCGTTAGAGTCAATGGAACTAATAGTAAAAAAAGTAGGGACAGATATGGAAATAAAACAAGGAAAGGTACAGACAAATAAGGGGTGGTATGATGAAGAGCGTAAAAATGCAAAAAAAGGAGGTTTTCAAAGAACTTATAAAATGGAGAGGATCAGAAAAAGAAGACAGGCAAAATTTGATGACCTACAAATGGGAATACAGATGCTCGTTAGAGACAATGAAGAAACAATGGTAAGAAAATATAGAAAATAAACTAAAGGGGGCAATCGAGAAGAAATATAGTAAAACTATATGGGAAATAAAATGGTAAGATGGGTGAGCATGAAAGGAGGGGGGACGAAATCACACCAACTGAATGGGTAAAATATTTTAAAAAAACATGTTTGGAAAGGGATAGAAACAAGCTTAAAGCATAGAAATTTTAGACAAGAGGCGATAACAAACGAAAATTTAGATAGAGAGATATCAACCCAGGAGATATATACACAACTAAGAAATATAAAGAAACGGAAAACGGTAGGAATAATTGGACTACCAGGAGAATGTTTTAGAAAATATGATGACACTAAATAGGATTAGAATTGATGACAGAATTACTAAACAAAATAAAATTAATAAATGACATACCGGAAAGCTGGAAAACAAGTATGATGGTACCTATTTATAAAGGGAAGGTAGAAGTAAATAGGCATGAGAACTATAGAGGAATATGTCTACTATCTATATTAGGGAAGGTGTATACAGGAATTTTGGCTAATAGAATAAGGGAATGCATAGAATGTGAAAAATAATATATCACAATTCAGACAGGTCTTAGGAAAGGAAGAAAGACTGTAGATAACATATTTATAATAAAAACTATAATAGATAAATTTTTGAGTAGAAAAAGAGTAAGGGTATACGTGTTTTTTGCTGACTTTGAAAAAGCTTTAGATAAAATAAATAGTGAAGCTCTGGAATATAAACTAAGGGAAGAGGGAGTAAGTAACAAGTTTATAAGAGAAATTAAGAAAATATATAAGGATGTAAAGTTTTGTGTACGCGATGAAAAAAGCAGTATCATAGAGACGATTCAACAAAAATAGAATTAAGACAGGGATGTAAGCTGAGTCCAGTATTATTTAACCTGTTCATATATTATATATTAGGAGTAAAAATAAGAAATCAAATTGTCCAGTAATAAGGGAATAAGAGATTACAGGTTTATTATACGCAGCCTACGTTATGTTAGGTACCATATCTATAATAGGGTTACAAAAAGCAATAAATGAAATTCAATATTTTTTTTAAAAATGGAGAATTAAGGTAAATATAAATAAATTCAAAGTGATAGTGTTTAAAAAGGAAATAAGCTGAGGAAGGAGGAAAAATGGTTTCTAGGTGGTGAAGAACTGGAACTAGTCAAAGAATATGACTATTTAGGAGTACGGTTGAGTAATAATGGGGAATGGGGAGCGAATGGCAAAATGATGTTAGCGAAAGGGAAGGCAGCTATGGCAGGAATAAGAATATGAAAATATAAATTAGAGATGTCGAAAAAATGGTTGAAGAGGATGTACGAGGCATTGGTAGAATCAAAAGCGCTCCATGTGAAGGAAATATGGGGGAGAACTAACCAAGAAAATTTACCAGATGTATAGAATGTTTTGTAAAGGATTAACTGAACTACCAGTAGTAGCACCAGGAGACGTTGTGTTAGTAGAACTAGAAAGAAATAGGAGGAAAGGTATAATAATAGAAGGAATTTTAATATTTTGGTTTAGATGTATGAAAATGGGACTCAGCAAAAGGTTGTAAGAAGCAAAAACAAATGGTGGAAAGAAACCGAAAATATAAAGAAGTTAATTGGAATGGGGTATATATGGGAGCTGGAGGAAAGAAATACAAACGGCTTTCCAAAAGTAGTAAGAAACAGGGTGGAAGATATAGAACGACAAGAGATATGGGGAAGCCTTGAAGATAACAAATCGTCAAGCATTTATAAATTGATAAAGAAGGATTTTGAAGAGAGAGATACTTGATTGTTGTAATAGACAAGAAAGGAAATGTTTAACTTGGATGAGAGCGGGATCTATGTGTTTTAGGGAGATGAGAGGCGGCGAAAGAGGGATATGCGGATTGTGTGGAGGAAGAGAAAGTATAGAACACTATATGACAGAATGTAAGGAATTAAGGAGCTGGATGGAAAAAGTGGATAAGAAAATAGCTATAAAGATGCTGCTAGGGAAAGAAGAAAAGAAAATCAAGGGTATTGGAGAATTTTTAAGTAAGGTAAAGGAAACATGGTCTAGAAAAGTAAGAGGCAAAGAAAGAAGGGCAGCTCAGTGAGCGATAAGGCCTGGGAGCCAAGCAATCTGAGTGGCTCAGCAAGAAAACAAGCACCAGACAAATTGAACATAAGATGGAGGGGTACGAGTGATATATACTGTATAAAAATTGTACAATAAGTTCGAATTCAAACAAGTCTTCCTCAACCTCTATTCAAAGAAAGCCAGGGGGACCATTTAAACATTCAGCAGAGCTAGCATATCTATCCCCAAACTTAAACCACAAACATAATACCCATATAAAACCTGTATGAACAGGGGCACTTTGTTGTAGGAGCAGTGAAAAACAAAATTGCATTTATGCAGAAAATAAAAAGCAAAAAAGGACCAAATTATAAATCCAAATAAATGATAAGCCAGTACTTTCCAAAGAACAGAGATGTCGCCAAGAGGGAGGAAATCAAACAGAAACCACCCAAAGCGCTTAGACTGATATAAAGGTACAATAGGCGCACCTATTTGTGGATGTCCGTGTATCCAGACAAAAGTTATGCCGTGCTGTTTAACAGAAGAGTAATACCAAGCACACCCACATTTAATTCACCTATGCCAAAACTAGTTTGGAGAACTTCTAAACTATACACTTGATAAGGTCGTTAGCTTTTCGTGAGCATGTTCGGAGGATAATGAGCCAGGCTAAAGGGCAGTAGTTACCTTATAACAGGTACTAGGTTCCACTATGGCTATTCACCTAATTTTACGCGTTTTCAAGGTTCTGACCATCTCTCTTTAAATCTAGCCCTGAGAGGTGAGAAGCATGGCAGCAGATACCTGCTATCCTGATTATAGCAGACGCAGTATAGGAACTCCGGTTCATCTATTCTGTTTGAACGCTTTCCAATGGGGCTACTACACGAAATTTCGGCAGCTTCATACATAGAGAATGATAGAGAGCCGGGCACTAAACGCTCGCTAGGTTGAATTTTATAAGAACGCCATTGTCAGATCCCTAAGCCTCTATTTGCACAGAAGCCAACGTGGTATGCAAGTACATCGGTAACGATAGAACTTTTTGATAGGGAGAGAGAGCTCCACCTCGCCCCCTCCCATTGGTGAATTAATCAGGAAAGTCCTTCTCGCCTCCTCATTCAGTTGGTCTACGAAGAAGGAATATGGAGAAGGGCGTGCGGATCCCACTACTGCACCCAGAGATTGAGTCGTGACAGGTTGAACGGCTCATGCCTAATAATATGCAACATCATAGATCGTGTAGAATCCCAGGAGACATACTTGGCTGCTAAGTCCAGTATGCCCTCTAAAAGAATTCATGGAGTTTGTAGGCACCTTAACCTATGGGATTGAGATTAAGGGATTTGCATTCACTTATGTAGGTATACGGATTTGTTAATGCTGTTTGTATGCTATTATTAATTGTTATGGGGTTAAAAACGTGGGTTGGGAAGTTTGTAAGCTATCGGGATAATAGATGTATTTTCCAGTATTTGTATAGTACTTGCCTATCCCCTGTTATACTTGAAGGGCAGCATCGTATGTCCAACTGCGCTTCGGTGTCGCATCGGTCACTGTAACAAATTAAGGCTGAAATGAACTTTAAGATCTAGTATATGCTTGTGATGTTTACCTCACTATTCACTATTACTCCATCGAGTAGCTTCTATGTATATTCTGTATTTTTAGGTGTAATTGTGGATAACTGTTAGCGTTTTTCAGCCTAGTCTATAAATGCATAGCCGCAATCCGTTAGCCAATGTCATAATACCAGCTTGGGAAGGGGGATCTTTCCCACGAAGTCACCTTAGTTCAAATGGCAAGGAATTCGAGAGCTACAGTCGTATCTATGTAAAGAAGACTGTGTTTGTGTATAGTAGTCATGAGTAAAGTATTTTTAGGCAAATCTTACTGGCGTTTAGATATTCATGTATGCCGATTTCTGGTTCCCTCAGATCTAAGGTTCTTTGAAACAGACAGCTGTCTGTTAAGTTTATTATTTTTATTATTATTATTATTATTATTATTATTATTATTATTATTATTATTATTATTATTTGTGCAAGTATACCTCCTTCCCGTAGAATACCATTAGGGTTGCTTGCCTTGCGCAAGTAGAGATTAAAATTTAAGATTTTAATAAAGGTACTCAATTGAGAGAATATTTAGCTCCAGTGGCCTGTTTCATACAAATACTGGTAATCAGATTGGTAAATTACGTCGGGTAAATACACAACTTATACCGGGGTAAAATCTATTCTTGCATAAAGATTTTCTTACGGCAGTAAAATTTCTTCCGTGGCTCACTGCTACTGATACTTGTTTATATTGTATTTTTTTACTAAGTAGAGTAACAACCCTGGCTTAAACAACGAAAAGTCTAAATAAATTATATTCCTACAAAAGGTAAATGAAAACAAAGACATACTGTTTGTAAAGTTTAATAACATCATTACCAAGAATTTGAAAATCGAAAAAAGAATGGAATTAAGAAATTTCGCGGCTTCGGTTGGTCTCATAACAAACGACAAAGAGTGAGGTTTTGTACGAGACAACACATGGGGAAATATAAAAAAGTACATCCTTTGCGTACAATTACATTCAATTACTTTAATTTGTAATGGTGCAAAAGGTCATTCCTTATCGCTGCGCCCTTAATTCCCTACACATTAACGCAGGCGAACATTTATGAAGGCTAAGATTGACAACTTCAAGAATACTGGTATTGGAAGCGGAATTGATGCAAAATTCAATGAAGTAAAGCACTAGTATTGGACATAATTGGGAAAGAATCCTCCATAGTAAGTGGTTTCCGTTAGGGGTCAGTGATTCGTTACAAGACGATTCTGAAGTAAACAGTTACACAAATAATGCCAGTATTAGTATAGTGTTAAAAGATGATGTCCCAATCCTGCCATAGAAAATAAAGCGGGTTGTAATGATTGAAACTGCCAGCGAATACACGAAAGACTTGAAGACGTGAAGAGGCAGAAACTGGAGCTCCAGATTATAAATCTACACCTTCAAAATTACAGTATTATTGGAGTTAGACATAATGGAAGTCGAAAAACATATAAATATTTACAGTGCTTCTCTTTCACACTGCGGCCACCGCTCAGTAGCTCGCACGCCAGCCGTCTCTGCTAGGTCTACCACCAAAAACAGGTATAACATCCCCAAACCGCTTCACGTTCTTGTAGGTACAGTTACAATTATAATACACTTATCGTAGCAGATGTTGAATATGGTGTTCTTCTCTATCCACACATTTCTGCCATCTTCTCAGGAAATTTTCATTCACGTTCGAGAGTTCAGTATCACAGTTTGAGTATATTTCTTGCCTGGCGCTTTTTATTAGTTCTTACAATGTATGGGATTTTGTTGCACACACTTTATATTTCAAGTTCCCCCATAGATATACAGGGTGGACCATTTAATTTGAGACTGCACAACATGTGCAAAACAAAGCGTTGTAGAAAGAAATGACTTTTGTTGCTTGGTATTATGGGACAAAGTAAATGTCATTAGCCGTGTTTTATTTGGAGGACGTTATGATAGTCATTTTAGGACCAATTTAATTTTTTAAAATGGGAACCTACAATTGGGGTCAAATTAAATTTACCCTAAAATGACCCAAATCACGTCCTCCAAATACAACACGACTATTGGCATTTACTTTCCACTATACTATAAATCAACTTTTATTCAAGTCATTTCTTTCTACAACGCTTAGTTCTAGAGATATTGTACAGTCTCAACTTAAATGGTCCACCTGTATAATCACATACAGTTAAATCAGGGGATCATGAGAGCCATGGTCCCGTGCCAATACCCTGTCTTCAGACATTTCCTGAATTAACTTTCTCGACTCATTAGCTGATTGCGCGTTAGCAGTCTCGTTCGAAAAATCTACACTGACTTTCAACGTCGGTCAGCTTTTCAAAAACTGGGGTGCGTATGAGATTCCTGTGTCAATCCGCAATTTATTCTTTGTTATAAAAGATATATGTCCTATTATTCTGTATGCATTTACTGTACACCAATTTTCGCGTCATGCTAGGGTATCTTGATTATAAACTTGGTTTCTCTGTACTCCAACATCTATTATTTTGTGATGAATCATAGCCGTATAAATGGAAGCATACTCCGTCAGAGAAGAATATTATTGTTCTATCATTTCGCAAAATCAAATTACAGAAATTTAGGATACTCGTGATCACATGAGAAATAGAGCGTATACAACAAACCCCCATACTTTAAGAACTAAAGTAAAACAGCAGGCGAGAAATTAATTCAATTTCAAATTTGGAACTCTCGGGTGTGAATAAACGTTTCCTGAGAAGATGGCAGAAACATGTGGATAGAGGAGGACAACATTTCTAGCATCTCTTTTGATAAACTATGTGCGTATCATCATTGTAAATTCATTGTTGTAACTATATGAACGTGGTGCTTTTGCGGGGATATTAATACTGTTTCGGCGGGAGTCCGAACTTTGGCGAATAGCGCGCGAGCAATAGTGAGGTGGCCACATTCAAATGGAAAAGCACTGTGTAATGTATACTTACAGTCGAAACAGTTGTAAATGTAATCTAGCTTTTGGTTAGAATCCTCAATTCCTCCTTCGCCAAGTTTCTCTGCTACGTCTTCGATATTATTATCTCCATTTTTAAAAATATGATTGTAATTCACTGTTTCATTTGTGAGATTGCAGACAGCTACACAGTACCTAATAACACTGCATGCATATTCCGGATATATTCTCAGGTAATTTAAGCAGGGGAATTTCTCTTTTAAATTCTCCGTAATTATTCGTGTTCTTCTGTGGGCCCAACTACAGCGCTGTTGTGACGGATAAGCAGGATTTCTGACCACTGATCTTTTTAGCAATGTTTTCAGTTGGCATATTGACATTCCAAGGAGAACTTTGTCTGGAACAGACCGTCACCCCTGTTCCATGCCTCTATACAGACTACTATTTCTAACAATCCTTGTAACATTGACGCTACCAGACATATTTACATTGAAGAAATAAAATGTAAAATATGCCCACAACCTAGCATTACAGTAATGGGAAGTTTCCCGTGTCGATCAACATATGCTGCTTCGTGTTTGCTGGGTGTATTTTAATTAATTAATGTCCTATCGGCTACACCACATATTGATAGCATCCGGATAGTTCTAAAACCGATGGACAATATCATTTACATTATTTGGCCAATTAACAATTTGACGAAAGATTATGTCATTAATTCCTTCGTCAACCTTTCGAATAACACGACAGACAGTGGCCTTCAAAACACCATGCATATCTCCCAAAACAAGTGAAATGGCTAACTCCATCCAAAACAGAGAGCCGAAAACATTAAGAAACCCGAAAGTTGTTTATAATTATGTGTGCTAGTTTGCAGATTATGCACGAATATCGCATGCAATATGAAGCCCGTAAACCTCATCGTTTTCGCATTATAGTGGATTGAAATTTCAAGGTTATCGCAGACATGCTTGTAAAGAATGTTTTTAATGATCATAATAAATACTGAATATAAATCCAGAAGGTAATTTAAAGTAGAAGAATGTCAATGCTCTCAAATATACCTTTAGTGTTTTTACCTTCAAAATTAATATAAGAGAAAACGAATTAATCAGTATATAAATATTTATGTCTAAAATTACAACCTGTTGATAATGATTATTTTGCTGTCCATGGTTATAACTGGCATTTGCCTGTGCGCTGCCAAAGTATGTTCCTCAAAAGAATGTTTTCAAATGTCCGCCAGTCCGAAGGCTAGGAATTCAAGTGCTTCTGAAGACCATAATATCAATGCAAAGAGTCTTACATTCTGGCGTGTACATATTACCATAAAGGGCATACATAGTTTATTTTCGTCTAAGATCCTTATGTTCAAACTCTAAAATGTTGCATAGAATGACCCAAATGGCATTTGAAGTTACATTTTTTACAATAATGCATGATTTCTCTTTGTGCCATTAAGAAGGGCTCAGTGCTTTCTTATACACTACTAAACTGTTGAAAGGTAAACAGAATCGCTCATTATTTTCATATGTTTTTTCCATATAACTATATTCTAACCTCTCTGTAAGACTTCTTGTACTTCAGTATTGCACTGTCGGCATTTCTTAATTTTTTTCACTAGATTCGCTTGAAAGAACCTTTATGTTTACCTTCAAATAGCAAAAGTAGATTATTAAGCATTATATAAATTATTTACACAGTCGGAAGCCGTGTAGAATTACTGGCCGTTTCACCGCTGTTATATGTAGAACAGTAATTTAAAGAAATCATTCACAGGTTACTGTTGTAAATTACTACAGAAAAAATAAATTTACCGCAGCAAGTTTTCTGTTACCGTCGTAGTAATATGAAGCACACACAAGTATATTACAGATGTAATTACCGGCGTTAGTTCGGTAAAGTTTTATGAAACAGTCCACTGATGTAGGGGACATACCGGCGTTACCAGTGTTACCTTGGCAATTATTCATATAATTTTATTTCGGAGTACCTGAAGCCTATTTGTGTGTCTTTTCAGTATAGTCCAATACCGAGGCTACATAATATTTGGTCTAATTAGCTTTTTGTATACAGTGAGTCCCATATGTAGCTGACGTTTATTGATTATATTGAGGATTGGGAATAATCCATTTAGCTGACCATTAGCCTTTGCTTTAACTAGAGTGATGTATTTACTCCAGATAGGACCTTGATTTACAACTAAGCCTACGTAGGTTATCTCGTCTTTCCATTCGATTCTTTTGCCTTGGTGGTTTATAGGCTGAAGGGCGTGTTTCCTTTACTGTAGAATAATCTTTTCGGGGTACCATTGCTTGGGTATGACTTTGTTAACTTTGATGCACCATTTGATGAACTGTTGCTCAGAAGTGTTGAGTGCATTTTGGAGCCCTATATGTAATATTCGTGGCTGCATGGAATGCTTTACTATGGCAGTATTAACCATATGCTATACATACCCGTCTGTTCCAAATATATCAGGCATGTGGTTTATACATAACCTAAATATTATTGGTCCCAAGTGACTTCCTTGTGGCATTTCGGATTTTATTCGTCTGCTACTGCAGACGAAGTCCTCTACAGAGGTGTGTAAGCTTCGGTTGTATAGGTAATAACTAATTAGGGTTATCGTGGAGTCTGAAATGCATTGTTTTATTTTTATTAGCCAAGAATGGCATACGTCATCGAAGGCACGATCCATATATATAAACAGGGCGTGCATTGACTTATTTGTGTTAAATCCTTTAGTCTTCTGTTCAGTCATTCGTAGTAATTGAAGAGTGGTGGTGTATCTAACTCTATATCCAAATTGCTTCGATATTAATATATAGTGTTTAATTATATGTGCATTTATTCTTTTTATTCTTTTGGTATTATTTTTGAGGGCCTGCTTAATGAGTTTAGAAAACTAACAGACCTGTGATTGATGGGAAAGGCAAGATTAGTGTTGAGTGTTTTTTTCCAATTAGGGGTGTGGCGTTTCTTCCACAAATTTGCGCAGTGGAATCTCTCTCCTTTCTCAAATGCGACCCAGTAGTTTTTTTAAATTTTTAATATTATTTGGTGCTTTGGTAGGACTTGGAAACCAGGAAAGAAATGCATCCTTTAGTATCACATGAAAGCGAGAAGATATAAATCAACTTTAAAGTTTGTTAGAATACGTGGTTATTGTATTACATTTGAACATTAAAATATTCTCGAAGAGAATTTTAACAGGATAATATAATGCATTATCTTGAAGTATTAGCTTTGAGTTGCATTAATTAATATGTGAATATTAGAAAGATTGTTTAAAAAATCGTATATCAGCTTCTAGTTTAAATGAACCATTAGTACATTGATGTAGCCATTTATAAAAGTTTATATAACTCAACATAAATAAGCAAGAACTATTATGTTTCGAGCAACCTGTTACGTTATAATTCTCTCTGCAACTTTCTTAAATAACAAGAATCATAGGATATTAGTATCCTAGACTGAATACCTGATACAAGATATGGAAACTTTAATATCATCACCATTCACCGGCAGTACCACTTTCCTCATTTTCGGAAATAAATATATACCCATACACTTCAACATGGTACTATATCAACCTTAGCTTTAACAAAACAAATTACCGAGCACATGAAAATACCTCACATGTTACTCATCAAGAAAAAATTTACTTCGTTCTGACCTTACTTCACAAATACAAAATGTACGTAAAATTACTTTCGATCCTTCTCGTGAATTTAAAAAATCTGCCTCTCCATTCTAATATATATAAAGGATCATTCTTACCAACTCAATCACACATGCCAGCGTAACATTTCTGAAGCAGGGTAGCTTTACAAATTTAACCAATCTTCCTCCAATTGGGAATTTACTAAGTTCAAGTCATTTACAATCGTCAGAACGTCCCCTCATTACTCATGCCATTGCCCATCGACCAGTCCAAACTAAGTGTGTGTACGTATTCGTCTCCCCAGAGAGAGATACAGTCGTCCTCCGTGGTGTAGTGGTTACCATGCTATCCTCTAATTCCCAAGGTCGCAGGTTCAAACCCGGCGGAGGGCGATGGATTTTTCCGGCGTAAATAGCCTTTGGAAGTGAAGTTAAGCCGGTGGTCCGTGTCGTAGATTTACAGCACATAAAAGAACCTCAATCCTGTTACATAGGCTTCTGAGGAAAATTACCTGTATTTCACGCCCAATATAGAATGGGACAATAAGGACCACAGCAGTTAAAGAGCGTCCATAAATAAAAACTCAATTTAATTTAATTTCGTCTCCCCAGAGAGACTTTTCTGGCCAGCCGACACTACAGCCTTTCGTAAGATTTCCCTCCCCGTATTGTTAAGTATTTGCGATGGAGGGAGAAACCTTCCCCATATTGTCTGACTCATACCAACACAATCATACCAAATTACACACGCAAACACTCACCGACTCATACTATTACAATAGTGTCGTATCCACAACGCCACAGGAGTAAGCATTACATATATTTTGCGTGTAGTTAAATATACTTATCAGCAATTTATTGCTCCCGGTGGGAGGCTTTTCAGTACCACATTTGTATTTTGTGTGATCCTGGCGCTTTTCTCATAAGCAGGTACTTTATTATCCTGCAAATATCGCCAGAGTTGGTGTTGCGCAGTTTATTACCTGACATTTGACCTATACTTTCCGCTTCATTTTCAATTTCTAAAGCATTATCCAGGGAACGCTCAAACGTTTCGGCCTTGGACTGCGGGTTTTCCGCTGTGGTGTTGTTGATTTCTGGTGGAGGGGTATTTGTTCGCGAGTGTGTGACGTACTTTGTTTTACGCCTGATGGAATTGTTTTTGTGTTTAGATTTCATAGTGTGTCGTTCAATGGGTGCGAATGTAATTTTTAGCACACTCGATTGCTAAATTTTCTTGCTTCATAATATTTGTTTCTGTGAGTTGTGTTTCTTATTCGTTGCCACATACGTCTGGCTCTATTTTGCGCCTGTTACAACAACTTTACGTGTGCAAAGAAACGGGCATTGCTTAGGGACTGCGATTTTAAGAGGACGCAGGTGGTATCAGCTAGTTTTATTGATGCTTCAAGTTTATTAATTGCACAAGCTTATTCTTCTGGGAAGTTTATTTCGATATCCGGTAAGCAGTGGTCTATTGTGTTCTTAAATTCTCCAGTCTACCCGGCTGTAGTTGAGCCTTAAGGGCCCAGGTTTGTGCTAATAGGCGCGCCATGTTGTCATTAGTACTGGCAAGTGACCTCATGTGGGTTCCTGTAGGATTGTAAATCTGTACCAAATTGCGTTTTACTTAAGATTGCAACATCTAGTACAGCTGATGTGTGGTTTGGTATGCGCGGTACAAAAATCGGTTTTTGGGCCTGTTATTAGTTAGTTAATGTTATTGACCAAAATTCGAAATTTATTGCCCTGCAGATTGCGGGTTCATGCGGTTCCAAAGATAATGTTTACAGTCGAGGTCTATTGCCACGAGTGCTCTTTGTGCTATGTTTAATATTTGGTCTATTCCATCTATATCCCTATGTATACCAATGCTATAGCGAGTTTAGCGTAATGAACGTTTCCTTTTATTGGCGTGGTTAAGCCCCAGTATAGGGGCGTAGAATAGATTTGATGTTGGTCTATGTTTCTTTGTATAGCTATCGCGGCTGTTCCTCCTGTACGGACATGATGGTGTCTATTAATTTTATATCCTGTAACCGAAAGGCATCTGTGTTGTTTAAGTGGGTTTCTCTAAGAAGTGCTATAAAATTGCGTGAGTTTGAAGAAAGTGATATATCTATTTAGTATATTTGCCGATCATGTTGCAATTTCCTAACCTCAGCTCAACTGTCTCTGAAATACCCATGGCTATAGCTATGAAGATGAGTTAAAACATCAGTAAGAAGGTGCGCTGCTTCTATGCTATCTATTTCCTACCGAGAGAGAAAATAGCAGAGTTGTTGTAGCCTATGCTTAACTCCATTCATTTGCACTTTATCTTGGGGCTAGCCTAGAGTCTCTACTAGTTTGCCAAATGCCATGCCTGCAACTCTGGGTATTATCTTTTATTTCCGAGGGGGAGCGACTTAGAAGAAGATAGAAGACGCCCATAAACCTGGTGAAGGTCATCTGCATTTGGAAGTGTTGCCTGTGTGTCCGGATTGTCACTTGTTCTTGATTAGTCTGCTTCGGTAGCGGCCTTGGGTTTCAAACATAAGAGAATTCTGCTAATAGAGCTGATCGCGTCCGGCTTCAGTTTCCCTTAATGAACCACTCTGAATTGCAGTTGCAGTCTTTGAGTAGTTTGTTTAATTCCTAAACTTGTTTCCCAGTTGGCTGCTCATGTAGCATGGAATTGGTGCATGCAGCAATGTATGAGGTACAGCCGTGCCAGGTTACACCATGCCCTTAGCGCCGCTTAATACGCATGTGTGTCCCGCGGATATATCGCTGCACATGCTTAAGATTTGGGTTTCGGTACATTTAGCGCAGAGTAGAGCGGGGGACCTGCATGTTTTATGCACGTGCCGCAACTTTTTGCAACGTGGATATTCCTGTGGCTCTGCGACGTCCCTATATTCTAAGTAGCGTTGAAGTTTTCCAGAGAGCGAAAGTCAATAATTTTCCTATCTTCCTGGGTGTTCTGTAACTCTATCAAGAACAAGGGCTGAGAGGACTATGCCTGTTGCGCTAAGGCATCTGAATGGCCTAAATGGAGTTAAAATCGCAATGCCCTTTGTCTTCCTTAATCTCGTCTCTCGCAAACATGCCTTTAATCACGAATCTACTAATTCCATCTTCGGGATGGGGGATAATGCAATGCGCCGCGGGTTTTGAGGTTCGCTACCAAGTTCGGATTGTAGATCAAGAACAAATCTTGAAAACAATGTCACCGAAGTTTCTCGTTGTATGTACAGTATAAAAACAATAGAAGGATTTATGCGTTCGAAGTCTGTCATTAGATAGCGGATTTTTGCAGACTAACTTAACTACATAAACTTGAATTTCTACATAGGTTTGTATTCCTTTCCCATAAAAGTCGGAAGGTGTAAATGAGGGTGTTGTTTCGTGTCCAGATTCTTTGGAGGTGATGGATTTCGGGGAGGATCGATTGTGAGAAAGTGCATTAGGTTCGAGCTTAGATTTACGGCTAGAGGAGTCAAGGAGTCGAATTGTTTGGATTGGGAAGCATTGTTTAGTGTGATCATGACGGTAAAGTCGTGCTTTTTTAAGCCGACGTCTTACTGCGCTTATTTATACCCAACAGCCTAGGTAAGAAGGGAGAGAAAGAAATTGAAGGAGATACACTATACAAGCCACTACTAAGGCCACGTGTTGATTGCACTGCTGTTCTTTAGTGTCCGTGGACTGTTTAACAGCAGAGCAAAGGCCATTCTAAATTGTTACTTAAATCTAGATAGTGAAGAGGAAAAAAAGGGGGGAAAGTTTAGTGAGCAATAAAAAGGTCAAGGAACCGTAGACCTGCTCTAAGATTCCTAGATTCCAGTCTGAAACGTTTGGTTGTGGTCGTGTTTCTCTTCTCATCTAGGGTTGTGCATAGTTCGCAAGCGAACATTGATGATTCGGAACTTCGGGCTAGACTTCCTTGTCGGACCGTGGTTGGTCACTGGAACTTCCCGGTTTCTTTATGCTGCTTTCTCCGCCGAAATAGTTATATTCACCACTGCTGCTTTACTGAAATTCAACCAGCCAACAGCTTATAAAGTTGAACTCAAATACTCACTCTCTTTCTCATGGGAGTGGCCAAAATAAAAATTTACAAACCTAAGACTGTTTTGAATATTGAAAGACACCAGATGAACACCGACAGAGAAAACTGCTCCTAAAAAGACAACCTTTGAGGAATAACAATAACCTACCCTCTTATCCCTTCTCCCAAAATGTAAACAGTAACCCTGTATCAGTCTTATCAGTACAGTACTAAACCCATAAGGACAGTATACGGTAAGCTTACTTAGGCTCACTACCAGTCTGCCAGACAGCTGTGGGTTGACAGCATCGCGGAATGGCTACGGTACCATAAGAAAACGGTATAATGCTTGTGCCGCGTGCAAAGCTATGATTTTATTCCGAAGACCAACAGTGAAACATAACCTAGTGTATTTTTATTAACGTTTTAAATGAAATGTTAGCATTGGCGGCTGCTGTGTAAGAGCTCAAAAGCACGTGAACTCTCTAATTTTGACACCTTGCGGATTTATTAGTTATTCTTTCTTTGAATGCTATTACGCGTAATATAAATGCGGTAATTTAAAATATACGTGTTTAAATCTACCGCGTTCCTCCTTTAAACTCGATGAGACATGACAACACATTCACGAGCACATCTTGATTTGTTCAGGTTTTTAGCACTTTTTGTGCATGTGCAACTGGTATGACGTAATTAGCTTATGGCTGAAATATAAACGGATCGTGCACACTTGAACATGTACACTGGCCCTTACTATTCATCTCTCAGCACCAAGTTTACGTAAATGCCATTACGTGGTATCACACTACTGCACAAGTTTCATTCCTACGAAAGTACGTGGGCGGGAAGTTGGGAATCCCTGTTCGCTTTTCAGTTTGGTATAAATCCCGCTAGATGGTAGCATATTGAACAGTTATACCAATTCGCTCATTGTACAGCGAAATTTGGATCTGAGATGAGTATGGTATAGTTGTACAGATAGAAAAGCGTATTTTCTGTATATATTATGCATTTCTGTGTGAATTGTGGTATATTATGTTATGATACAAAAGACATCAAACATAGAGTAATAAAGACATTTCCTGGATTGAAAAACAAGTCGCATGGATTTTATTTATAATCAGATAGTGCCAGCCATGATACAGTATACTTTTCCCTATTTAACGTGTACCTACAATGCAGTGCAACGTTTACTAATATTGATTAACTTTTGTGTGGATTATATGGAGGGAGGGAAGATTTTATGACAAGAAGTTATGTCATTTTCCTGCTTTAGAAAATGAGACTCGGTGAGTGCTAATAAATTAGTAATATTAATATTTGGCTGACGAAAGAATGCAAAATGGTGAGTAGGGAAAACGGTACCGCTGCGGTACCGCGAAAGCTTACACATTACTTCGTTGTTGCTCTGAACTGAACTTAATTATATACAAGACAATAAAAATCAACAAAACAACCCTTTCTTTTGTCAAAGGTGTGTATCATTATTATTATTAGGAGCAGCTACAGTTGTATCAGTTTGTTCATAATCATAACCATTAAGTAGTAGATGCTATCTGACATTTCCAGGTCTGTCCGAATCTAACATTTTATGAACACCCAAAACGTATACTCACGAGCGGGCACTGCATGTTAGTCAAATGGAACCGTGCCTGGTCGAAAACCAGAGCTTTTCGGTTGTATTACTGAGCAGCGAGTTCGATTTCCGACTAGGTAACATAAATTTGCCTTTGATTAAGAAGGCGGTCTGGTCCGAGCCCGCGCTCATATGCGTGTTCATTTTGTGTATGTGTGTCTCAGTGATTTAATAACGAGATAAGCAGTTTTTAAGATTGATACCGGAAATACTGCTAAATACAAGCGTCTAGTCACACTATGTTTTTTATAATAACGTTAAAAAAATAAGCGCAATGACGTGATACTTCTCACTGTCGCAGAGTAAACTAACAAAAATGAGTATAACCGTATATACCTACTAATTCTACAATTCATATTTGTCTTGAATAATATGTACTCAGAAAATATTGCGTAGCAATAGCCTTTTGGATATTTCGTCTCTGCTTCTAATGTTTTAAATTATTATTATTATTATTATTATTAGTTTTATTAATTATGATTCGTCATTAAACACCACCATCACCATCATAAAAATCATGATCTCCACCGTTTAATACATCACTGAACTGATCCGTCCCCATGAAGAGAATCCTGGTCTATCCATCTCAGATATTGGCGTCCTACTCTTCTTCTCCGTTCCTCGGTCTTTTGCTTTCGGTCATCTTCATCTTATCTTGTCTACTTTTGTTCGTTTGAGGATAGTGAGTAAATATATCTTTTAAAAGATCTGGTTATCAGCCCAAAGCTCAACCATCGGTCCTGCTGGGTCCGGTTTGTTTAGAGTATCCTCTCCAAGTCAGGCTGTTTTACTCGACTGCGAGCTCTGTCTGCCTGTTGTGGATTCTTCTTAGCTTCTCCTCGCCTCTCACCAGTCATCAGCCTACACTCTCTGGATGGCCCTCTGGTTCATCGGATTTTGAGCCCCTCCGCCATCAACAAGGCATAAATCCTTCGAAGGTGTTATTATGCCTATTATTATATTATATTATAATAAAGTTTTTGGTATGGTTTATAATTTTTAGTACAACATTTGGCACTATTTTCTTTAAGAGTACGCCTATGGGTGAGAATTTAACAAACAGTGCACATTAACCAATATGGATAACCTATGAATATGGTTAATTAACAACCTGGAGAATTTACCGCACTGCATTCTTATAATATATATATATATATATATATATATATATATATATATATATATATCTTAAAAAGGAAAAACACAGCGAAATTATATATTGAATAATAACCTCTAGGGTGGTTTCTGCGCTCAAGTTCACCGACTGTATACTTTTTATTGATTTATTCAGATATTCGCGTTCCACTTTGTATATGAAAGGACATTAACGGACTCCGGACACACATTTCGCACCTAATCCTTTTGCATAGATGGTTCAAATGACAATACAAGTGGTAATAGCATTAGTTTGCAATTCAGAAGTAGATTTTTACACAGTATGCTGTTGCTTCCTGTGGCAAGTCGTTAAGAGTGAAATTGAAGGGTCACATTATACTATAATAAGCAGTTCAGGAATAAAGAAAAAACCTTGTAACATAGTGCGTAAGTGGAAATTGAAAAGTAGTGGAAAATATAATGAACATGGCAATTTAATACTTATATGATATCAGATAAACTTTCCTGTGTTTAGCTACAGCTAATTCTTTAATAAAAGTATTGCTGGAATCAGGAATGTCATAAGTTACTTTCTTCTCAAGAGACAGAATAATTAAAGCTCTCAGTATTTAATTTCCCATTTAATTTCGATAACTGTTTTAATACGAATAAGGGTTGGGAACAACATTTACTTTTCCTTATCGTAATTGGAATAGTAACTATTATTTTAAAAAGCATGATACATTCCGAAATAGTGAGGGATATGTTACTTTTTCATGTTGTAAAAATATAGCAGCGCAGGCTGCCTGTACAAATCCTAACAACTATATAAAACATGCAATTTATTTTCAATTTCAATTTAATATAGTATAAGTTTCATTGAACTGTGCTGAAAAGTAACAGCATATTCTTTGTAATTACTAATTAAAACAATTTTGAAGCACTAAAATTATCCAAAAAGTAAAAGATGTCTTTAACGTTGTGAATAGCAACATCGCAAGCTCCAAGAGCAGCCGCACAAATTTATTGTTTCTGGCATTGTATTTTTTTAAATAGTTCCATTTATACCCCGCCTTTAACTGCATTGGACATGGCGGCCTTTCCTTTGGAACTTACTGCTTATTGGCAATGGTGTTTACTCGCGTAACTCTTGCCGTTAGGTTCCTTGTTCTTTGATTTTTAATCATTAGATCATACACACATACACACTCTCATTCATACTTTCAGACTCTAAGGAGAATGAGGAACAATCTTGGTTAGAGAAAAATTCCCATCCCCCACCGGTAATCGAACCCGAGAGCAATTGCTCTACCGACTGATCTACGGGGCCAGCCTGTGTTTTTGTTGTTATTGAGCTCAACTGACACTTCGTAAGATTCACAAGTTTTTCCAACTTTAGAAATGGAGCCATTAATGTTGTATAAAAAAACCCTAACTTCAACATCCAGGTTCAGCGTTCTTCATTAATGTCCTAATGCTTCCATAAACATCTTAAGATTACGTTAAATCACAATTTATGTTTCTCCCATCATTGTTACGATCAAAGGCGCCGACTTGTTATTCACTTGGGGGGGGGGCAGGACGGTGCGATGTAGTCGGGTATTACTAAACTAAGGTAAAAGTTATTTAATCATACTATAGTGCAGATGCTTCCAATTGCCTGAAAATTAGATGTTTCTTTAATTTAAAGTTTGAAGAAAAATTATGCTAAGTCTGTTGAGTCTTGCCTACTGCTTTCTGGCGAAGGTATTACGTCTCAATTAATTCCAGCACAAAGGTAAGCGAGGTCGTTAAGATAATGGACTCGTGAATGGGCGGTTCAAATCCCACGAGGATAGTCCTCCCTGACTGTTTTTTGTAGGTTTTCCTCAGTCGTCTTGAAAATGCCGGGAGGTACTTAAACGTAGGCCTGGAAGGTTTTCTTTCCAAATTTCCATCCACAATTATCATTTCATTTCGTGTATCACAGCAGTTCAACTCCTGTGTTATCGTATACAGTAGGAGAAGATTAAACTACTAAAAAAAGAATGTCCGTTCCTGCTCGTCTGCCACTGAATGAAAATCTAAATTAATGGCTTCTTCTTGAAGGCAGTGGATAACCGCATTTAGGTTAATACAAGGAATTTCGATCCGTGGCCACACAGAACATAAAAGTAGGTTTAAAAGCTTGCTACTACATAGGTGTTAAGGATAGTCACGAACTCAAAAAATGGGTGCAACACAATTCCTTCAAGTGGATTTCTCACGATATACAAAATGAATAGTATTTTGCGCCGCACTACACTTCGAAAACTCATCGTAGCTATTTAAGCTGCAAAATATTTTCTTTATTAGCGGAGGAACTAAGGGTGTATCAACCAAAGTAGAACTCAGTATCTGCAGTCTCTGATTCTGATCCGATGTTAAACCTAAGTTTTGTCACCATTGCTTTCGTTTAACAGCTGTTGAACAATTTTTGTTCGTTGAGAAGCCTATATTGAAATTTTGGGAGATGCCAGGTCCCCTCAGTAAAATTGCTGGTGGGGAGACGGCCTTGGTTTTTTACGTTAAGAGGCAAAAAGTGTCTTACCCCCTTAAGTCGGCACCTATGGCTACCGTTGACTCGTCCCTAAATACGTGGCGCTAATTTGAATACATGTTTTGTTGTCCTTAAATCACTAATATCGAGTTTTCCTTTACAAAAAAGTGTGTGAGTCATCACATATATTCCATATTTGGAATATAGCGAAGAAAAGTAATAATATAACTGTAACCGTACTTTACCCAAAAGAGATTCTGAAAACTACCTCACCGGAAATTTCATTCAGGTTGCAGAATAAGTAATAAAGTTGAAGGAACTTAGAAATAATTAAGGTCTAGAATGCACCACAGATTGGAGTGTTTTAGCGCACTCAGAGTAAGCGGTTGAGGTTCAATTCTGGCATCACTAGCTACTTTCTTCTTCTTCTTCTTCTTCTTTATCATAAGATTTCTGCATGCGTCCAAAAGCTGCTGTTTGAGTTTCGGAGAAACTGCGTGTATTGTTATTACATTAAAGGAATAAAATCCCTAAAATGCTATTTAAAAATTGGAGGATATTATTTTGAATTACGGGTCCAAGATACCGATAGTTTATAATTACAGTTTCCTTTTCTATACTCTAGACACGAACTTTGTATTTATTGAGCCAAGTTTTGATACTCGAAAACACTTTTACTTTAAAATGTTATTATTTAGCTATTGCAGTTCAGCAACTTAGAAAAACCTCTTGGGAGAGGTAACTCACCTGGTCATGTTGTCCCCTCTCTAACTGCCTTGGGCGGACATGCTTCTCCTACTCTGTCTCTAAGTCGCTGCTTAAGCGCCACACGCCAAGCTGTCGTCTAACCCGTGCTTTATGTTATTCTCACAAAATTGTTTATCACTTAATCACACTACCGTTGTAACTATCTAAGTGTGGAGGTAGGACTAAAGACACAAGAGCATTGCAACAAAAATGCTGTCCTTGTAGATTGCTGTGGCAGGCCATGCAAGGAATAAAGTGCAGGGTATATGTAAAAAGGTGTTTGCATATAACTAGCGATAGCATTTCTTATACATGTGGTATTATCATGGGATATCTTCCAAAAGTTAATTCATACTTTTTAGGGCATTTCATAGCCTGCACTCTCCCATCTATCTCTTCAAGGAAAGAAGTTCCTCACTGATTGATATTCATAATACAAGTTATTTCAATTGAAACGTCACAAAGAAAACTACCAGCTTTATTTTTTACGGGGAGAGAAATCACACATTATAATAATATCGAAACTCTGGTCTTTAAAATGCCTCTTACAGAACTGGAATGGGGATTTTATCTTTTGAGTTATCATGAAAACAATGTCCTATTAACTTTTTTCTACACTATAAAATTGCTGTGTACACACCAGTGACGTTACCTTGTTTCCCACGTATCAGCCCACTTCCTCTTTAAGACACCTCATTGGATAACACAATAGCTAAAGGCAAAAGACAAGTAGAGTGGGGGCAAGTTATCCCTCCCAAATACTCGCGAAGTCCGTAGACCGAGGGATTTTACTAAGTTGTTAAACTATATTTTCCTCAAAACCTTAGCGCATTCAAAATATTCCGTACCACAGAGCTTTCACATAGTTACTGTAACGTTTTCAGTTACCTTCCAAAAAGTTAAAATAATTAGGTGGATAAATTGTCTGTACAGCGACCTGTTTATCAGCTATTTATTTTTAAGTCAGTAAGAATATTTATTCAAATTTTAATAGCTTTCATGATGATTAACTTAGCTTGGACTAAATTTAACACAAAACAATGCGATAGTTTTGCGTGCGATGTGGCGGATAAAATAGTGCGGATATGAGGGGACTAATTTCTGAACATTTCATCGAATATAGGATTTGACAGAGGACCATTAGTTTATTTTTGAAACGTGAATAATTTTGGCATTAAAAGGAATATTGTTATATGACTTAAAACTATTCAGTGCTTATATAAGGAAACACATTTAAATATTAAGCTAAATGGATTGAAAAGAGGATTAGCATCGGATCAACCCCGCACTTAATTTGGCTATCTCAGGACTGCTATTTGGCGCATGCTTCAATGAAACTTTCATATTCTTTCTATAAGCCATGTCGTATTTAGGGTATTGTATTGGATAAACGTGTCCAAAATATAGCTTAAAGGTTTCCAGCTTTTCATGTTGCATCTTTTTGCCAGCACTATATGCACAAACCTTCCTACGGATATTAAAAATCTAGAATTGAATGTTTATATGCTAATGTCGGTTTTCCTGATGTAACTGGCACACTGGATTGCTATTACAACTCATGGATTGATGTGCTTGTACTTGGTAAGTTTAATAAGACGCGCAGGATTTCACTTATCGAGAGATTACTTCCTCATGCTACTTGCCATGTAGGACCCCATTTCTACCGACATACGCCATTCCTGATCAGTGGCCAATAAGATTTTAATTGTCCATTCTTACTGTTCTGAGGAATTTCGGCGCCAACTAAATCACAATGAAGACAACGCTTCCTTAGTTATGGAAGGCATATGCTGTTGAAACGCAAGGTTTTTAAAGATGCCTTTAACACTTGATGTCGCGCTGGCTAATGCGGTGTTAGCTGATAGTTACACAAGAGGGGTATAACCGGCCATTAGCGTATCAGTATTTCTTGGCTAATTTCAATGAAAGAAAGTGGTTATATGAGGCGTAACTATATGGTAAACTATTAACCAAAATATAAACTGAAGATCCTTCACGATTTGAGTAAATCTAGCTGCGTGGCCACTTGCGTGTATCTTATTTCTTTTGTGGCTCAAATATGTTGAAAACGTTCTCCTACACTGTCTTATTTTTCATACAAAACATTTACATTCCTGTGTTCAAAGTACCATCCCGTCGGAAGAATAGATGCAGTTTTTTGTATAACCCAAGCAAGGCATAAATTTAAATTGAGTTTTATTTATGGACGCCCTTTAATTGCTGCGGTCCTTAGCGTCCCATTCTATACTGGACGTGAAAGACCGGTAATTTTACTCAGAGGCCTCTTTATCAGGCTTGAGTTTCTTTTACGTGCCATAAATCTACGACACGGCACCACCGGCTTTACTTCTCTTCCGAAGGAAGCTATGTTAAGAATTTGTATGCCCGAAAAAATCCATCACCCTCCGCCGGGTTTGTACCTGCGACCTTGGGAACTAGAGGCTAGCATGGTGACCAGCACACCACGGAGGACGACCCCGAGCAAGGCGGTCCATCTTCATAGGTGTTCTTCATAAAAAGCACCCGTACTTTGAACGTTTTGTTAAAGTATTGTACTCCTATAGGGCGGAGATGTAGCATTTTTAGAAGAAGGTTACCTTGATGCGCATGACAATGTATGTAGTTAGCGTTCGCATATTGCTTCATAGCCAGACATTGCACTCACCCCTTTTACCTATCATAATGGAAGCTCATCATATTTGTTATACATGAATTTCTTGGGAGATTTTCCACCCCGATTTCGTTTAGCAGCTGAAAAATATTTCTGTAAACCTCTAAACACTCCTATCATGTACTGGGGGTTCGGATAGATAGTGAAAAGAAAGTTGGTTGTCCTACTTCCCGATCACAGTAACGGCTTGTATTGTGATGTGCTGGAAACGAAAAGATAATGTTCAAAAATAAGATCCATCCTCCCCTGCACAGAATGCGACTCTCCTCATTAACCCTTCTCGCAACCTGCGCTACATTGTAGGTGTTATAGTTGCAGTTACTGTGCGAATTCTGTTCATGAGATGGTTTTTTCAGGAGATAATTCTTGGTAAGCATGATCTCCCATGTAGCCCCAAAGAATATAGTCCATGAGAGTAAAACCGAGGATCTCGCGTTCCACTCTTATAACGGGCTTAGTGCTTCAATCCATCGACCCGGATATTTTCTATGCAATATTCCCAGGTTCCGTACTGCCGTATGTGAGGCGTGGCCATCTTTTTAAATGAGCATGTCTCGACAAATGTCTAGTGGCACATCCTCTAAAAAGTTTCCAAATATTCTTCAACAAAGACCAAATACACGGAAATTTTTTGACTATAAGTTGCTCGTGCTTGTCTTCAATTACGTCGACAGTATCCAAAAACTAACAACATATGCCATAAATAGTTGTTCCCGTATCTTAGCCACCCAATGCTACGAGCGAAGAACTAATCCCAACAACAGAGTGCGGGTAACATAATCACCAAGCTTCAGCATGTGTCCGCCACGAAAACATGTGTTGCAGCTCCGCAGTACTACCCATTCCCGAGAACATAAAGCCCATGCTCAAGTAGGTCACCTAAATTAATGCACATGATTTATTCGAGCCACCCAATACGTAAAATAGCCACGAAATCTTTCTCAAAATCGTTCACCCTCTTACACGCATCTTAAAACTATGTTCAGTTAAAATTCTTGTGAACTATCTTTTATTTTATCGGCTTACAATGATATAATGAATTTTAACTCTAACATAATGCATATACATATATACATGATCTATAACTGTGGTAGTGGTTGAAACCTTTGTCCTGCTTGATAAATATAATTTAAATGATCAGTGATGATTTTTAATAGGGTGGAAGCAGAAATATGATTGGTGAAGGCTATTTGCTGTATGGAGTGTGCAATAACCCAGAGCTCACCCACTGTGAGTTCATATGAACGAAACAATCAGAGTGTCTATTTGTTCAGGCATGAAAACAAATTCCAAAGTGTATGTAGCAACTCTTGTAGATATATAACAAATACATTGTAATGACTTAAAATATATATTAAAGTTCAGATTATATACTCTTTTACAATAACATTAGGATGGCGTACGACGAGGTGAGTACTATAGGAAACAGCTCCTCAAAAAAAATCCAACTATATTCATTGTGTAAGTTTTATAATGAAAAGGCGTTAAAAGGTATCAATTGTGATAAATTCACTAGGTGGTTGCATGGAAAATTTGCACAACTTAATATCAACGATCTCAATGAACAAGAAATGTGATACTGCAACACGTGTGTGCTAATCCCGGTCATTGAAGGTTATGACAATGACGTTAATCAACGGCAGCTATCATTGATTTATTCCAACGAAAAACAGAAAAACAAAAATTTGAGATTAAGTATTTAAAGGTACGAGAAAACGAAAGCCTCAAAACTAAAATAGCCGAAGATGATAACGTTTAATACTAGCAATGCGTAGACACACAGATGTGCTAAGTAATATGCCAGGCATAAGTATATCATGAGGAATATAGATCAAACCGAAACTTTGTAGTGTAGTGATAAATGGAATGTATTATACAGGGTAGACCGTTTAAGTGGCGATTGTAGAATATCTCCAAAACTAAGCGTTATAGAAAGAAATGGCTTTAATAAAAATTACTTGATACTATATGGAAAAGTAAATGCCATGAGTCGTGTTTCATTCGGAGGACTTTGTGATGGTCATTTTAGGATCAATTTAATTTGGCCCTAATTGTAGGTTCCCATTTAAAAAAAGTAAATTTATCCTAAAATGACCACCATTATGTCCTCCAAACAAACATGACTGATGGAATTTACTTTCCTTCATAAGATCAAGCAACTTTTATTAAAGATATTTCTTTCTTCAGTGCTTAGTTTTCGAGATATTGTACAGTCTCAACTTAAATGATTCATCCTGTATAATGCAGACGGAGATACCGAATAATCAAAGTCAATCAGCTCTGGAGCGTAATAACGTGAGTTCTGGGGTTATCATATGTGAAATTCAATTCTTAAATTCCCTGGGGAGTATTGTAAAAGACAGGGACACTAAGTATATTGTTCGAGGGAATCGAACTAAACGAGCTCAATCACATGGAAGAAAAATAGACTTAACTGAATATAAATCTAAGATTTCAGTAATGATGTAGGCACAACCAAGGCAGACACAAAATTTAATGGTGGCTCTTAGCTGACCGCTACGGGAGAAGTACGACGTTGCCACACTTTAAAGGGCGAAGCGAAGTTACACGCAGTAAAGACGAATTGAAGGCAATCGATAGGATATAGCAGTAGTAATCAAGCAAACATAAACTTTCTGCTCATTGCTTAATTAACAAGTAAAGTAATTTGAATGTCATAAACCAATAGCAGTAACAAAAATCTTGCGCAGTCCAAGCAGAAAATTCCTTATGGCAAATCAGTTGTATCTGTCTTGTCGTCATCGTCGTAATAATTTTCATTCTTGCTTCGAACCACATAAAAATCATCGCTGTCTTCCTCGAGGTTGATGATGATAAGCCGCAGCATTTCTTTGCGGGCTACTTCTTTCTCGTAGTCTGTTGCTGCAGGTTTTCCACGTGACGTACTCTGGAAATCCAGCCTTCTTTGGTGACGCACTTAGTCCTGTCATTCACTAATGTTTCTACCTCCACCAAAATAGATGTTCTGTTTTATTCAGCAAATTCCCTCTTAGTTTTAGCCCATATAATCTGAAGTGGTTTTAGTAAGAGTTGGTTGGTGACGTCAAGGTGGAGTTGGAATTTAGGTTAGAGTGGGATGATGTGTAGTTGTCGCCGCTGGCTCCTGATGAATGCTCTGTATTCTGGTGGAAGCTCTGTAAACGCGGGTGCTGTATACTTGGAATTGCTCTATTTGATCTTACACAGTTGTTAAGGCAAATTTGTCTGGCCTGGCAGAAGTGATATTCTTGGCAGATATATTCCTATTCAGTAATTTTTAAATGTAACGCGTGTTACTCCTAACAACTTTGTTAAAGTATCTTTTCGTCTATTGTATTTTAGGATATTTAAAATATTACTGGCTCCTTGCGTAGTTGTTGCATTTATTGTGTAATCTAATAAATTATCTGTTGTTTAGCAATGGTCTACCCAGTTTGAATAGTTTATATGGCACAGTAATCTGAAGTAAACTCATATGTCTCTTAGAAATCTCTCATATGGGTTTCCTTAAATAAAGTATGCTGAATAGTAGTATAATTATATTTGTTTTTATCTTAAAGTACTTGTATATAATTTACCGGTGTGCACATTGGCATTGTTTGATAATATTGCCTGAATGTTTCCATATTTAAGTATATAATCATCTTGATTTTCGACAAGCAAGTTTTGTTAGCGTGTTTCTTTTAAGGATACATTTTTACAAATGTGGTATATACATAATACATAACAAAAATAGATTTAAAATTGTATTTTCCAGTAGGTAATTCGTAACGGGCATCAATTGTAACAAGAGCTCTTTTCTTATTTCTGATAATGTATCCTGGTTCTGTGCCATACTTCACATTCAAAGATTTAGCTCTCTGACATAGCTGACATACTAGTATATATATTCTGGCCTGTCTTTCTCGAAGTAAAATGTATAAATTTTCGCTGATGCTGTTTTCTCTGTTCCAGAATGTGTTTATACTTGGTGAAAACTTGGTTTCTTTTACAATGCTCTATGGAATGACTTGGACTTTTAAGGTTTTTCTTCCATGTAATTTATATTAAATATCTCCTAATTCTCTTGTTTCAATGATGTTTTTGTTCATTTCTGTCGCTTTGATAAGTACCTTGGATAATTCTGAATCAGATTCTGTAAGTTACATATGTTCTTAATGTTCTTTATAAAGCTATTGCTTGCTTTTAAGTCTAAATTTAGAGCATTTTACCTCATGGTGATGGATGTATATTGTTTTAGGAGGATTTAGGTTAGGTTTCAGTCTGGATAATGTATCTCTGAAGGTATTGTCCTTCTCTGAGATGTATCTGATTCCTAAATCATAGGATGTGATTTCATGGATATATCTGGATTTTTTGAGCTTATAAGTTTCCATTTATGTTTAATTGATAAACTAATGTGGTCTGATTGCAGCAGCAATTTGCAATTATATATGAGTTGTCTAAGCTTTATTAGTGCAAAATAAACTGCGGATATCCCTTGCTCTGTGATACGTGCGTTCGATTTAACTCTAGTTAATGTTCTAGGTGCTATGGAGATCTCATATTTATCACAATGTTCCCAGATTTGTAGCAGGATTGCACCACTATATCCTGTCGAATGGGTTTGTGTTAAAATGCGGTAAGGTAACTCCGATACGGATGTTTTGGGTAGAATTTAATCCTTGAAGAGATCCTTGAATTTTTCAAATAATTTCTAAAGTTTTCCTTCGCAGGTCCATTTTACGTCTATCTCGAGTAGTTCTCTTAATGGTGACATCTTTAATGCATAATTGTACAGGTGATTTATGAAGAACTGACACATTTCTTTCTTTAATTATTCTGTTCGAAATTAACTCAAGGCCCAATTATAGCACCAAATTAAGCAAAATGATCTGGAGTTTCGATTACGTGTCACTAGATGCGCAGATGTTTATGTTTTATTTCTAATTGTTAGTTTTATTGTCGGCAACTACTTTTGAGATTTTGTTCTAGTCAACGTGAAAATGAAATACACATTAAATTAACGACTCTTCCTTGTAAGGCAATACTGGATTACGAATTCAATTACAGCTGCTCAAAAGGCATACCAGAGGGAATTTGGTGTTCAGAATCCTCCCCAAAATGACACAGGACTGTAACAGGTAAACAAATTGGAAACAACCGGATTTCTGGTGAGTGAAAAAGGCAAAACTTGCTCATCTAGGCTTCCCACGGTTGTCGTTGACGTAAGAGCAGGACTGGATCTGTCACCCAAAAAATCATTAAGACATTTGTCGCAGGAGAAAAGGTACAGCTACTCAACGCGTCAGAGAGCTGTGAAAAGTGCAGGCCTAAAGCCGTATAGGATTACGGTTGTCCATCGGTTACAGTATCCAGATAAGGATAGACGACTGAATTATTGTCGTTGGTTTCAGGCATTCATTGTGCAAATTCCTGCCATATTGTCCATCACATGGTTCACGGGTGAAGCGTGGTTCCATTTATCCGGCTATAAGAACTCAAATAACTCACGCTATTGGGCCAGCGAAAATCCACATATTATTCATGAAGCACCTATGCACCCGGTTAGAATCGGAGTTTGGTGTGCAATATCCGCACAGAGAATAGTGGGACCAATTTGTTTTGAAAACAATGTGAACACTACAGTGTACCGACCGATTTTCATGGAGTTTGCTGAGCAACATGACGATGTAGAGCTGAGTCGTGGATATTTTCAGCAGGGCGTTGCTGCATGCCACACATAAAATGGCACTAATTCAAAGTTTCTTTGACGACCGAATAATTTCTAAGAACCTGTGGTCACCGAGGTCTGCGGATTTCACATCGCCTGACTTCTTTCTATGGGGTTGCTTAAACGACAGGGTTTATGCCACACGTCCCCAGGCATTGGACGCTCTGGTGCACAACATTACATAGGAGATTCAAGCAATTGACAACAGAGTCCTTCAACGAGTGTCCAGTAACATGGAATGACGTGCTGAGTTGTGCCTTATGCAGGATGGAGGACATTTTCAACATTTGCGTTAGAGGTAAATAATCTCCCAAAATGCTGAATTTCAGGTATAAGTTGTCGCTAGCATAACTCGTTTTGAAACAATTACAGAAATAAATGTGCCAATTCTTCATAATTCACCCTGTAGAAGAGCTTGCTCTGGTATTGCGGTATGTCCAGATATTTGCGTAGTTGTTTCAAGTTTTTGAGAGCAGGTAACTCCTCTATAGCTGCTACTTTGGTTGTATTTTGTTTTATTCCATCTGCTGAAATGACATAACCTAAACATTCAGCGTATTTTTTGAAAAGTTTTGATTTTGATAGATTTATTGTCATTCCACTTTCTTCAAATTTTTGTAATATAAATTCATTGTGCTCTAAGTGTGATTATAAGTTAACATTGGATGTTAAAATCATCCATGTACTGAGCTACAAAACGTTTTATGCCTTTTCCAACGGCCCTTACTGCTTGTTGACATCCCAAATGCACATCTTGTAAAACAATAATTTTTTCATTTATTGCTGAATCCTGTGTACTTTCTTGCTTCTTTATCTAAGGGTATTTTCATTTTCCAGAAAGATGAATTTAAATCTATTGTTGTAAAATATTTTCCCTTACTTAGTCTATTTAAGATCTGGCCGACTCCCGGTGACCTGAAATGATCTGGTGAGGTATAAGCATTTACTGTGCATACATCAGGAGTCATACGTAGCTTAATTTCTATTTTATGACCCAACACAATGTACTAATATAAGATATATCCGATAATTCTATTATGTCATTCGCTAACATGTTCTGGATAACTTCGTCTGCTTGCTTTCTGGTGTTTCTGATGGAGCTTTACATTTGTGGTTTTAAATTTTTATCCCATCTAGATGAAAGTAATGTGTGTTTTTATTACACTTTCCAGGCGTTTTGAGAATAAATTTTGTATTTTAATATGTTCATTACGCCATTCATTTGTTCTTCAGTGATGCTAAAGCATTCATCTATTTTCTTCTTAATCATTTCTTTGCAGGCTGTACTCTGCTCTTCCCTTGTCATCCAATTGTTGTCTTTCATGTTTCTCTGGTTAGGAGAAGAATGTATTCTCATTTTCGCAACTAAGGCAGAAAAGTTTGTCGCAAGCGCTTATCGCCTTAAAATTATTCTTTATTTCATCATCTCGCAGTATATTTATCCTGCTGCTTCTATTCCCTCGTCGACCATAATATTTTCAACAAAATGCTTTCTTCTTCTAATTGTATTTCTTCCAAGCTCCTATTTGATTCTTCACCACATTTTTCTCCTAACAACGGAATTATGACCTCGTTGCCATCTTTTCAACAATGTGCGCTGCTCAAAATCTAAATTACTTAAACGATATAAAATATAATTACCCAATCTTTGGTTTGTTGCTTGCTTAGGTACAACTAAGGCTATCGATTCGCTCTTCCAGCTAGGGATTCTAACATAACCTGATGCCTAATCCTTTCCTTTCTTTTAGCAACTGCCAGTTACAATAAAGTCTGCAAACTGGCAAGTAGTTTACTGCGTTGTTCTTAACTGGCTCCTGGAATAAATTTTCGCTACAGGCAAGTGTGGCTCCAGTGTCCAGCATTGCTTCATATTTTTGCTTAGCATGTTTTATTCTATATAATTGTGTATTCTTGTATTTGGGGAATTCGATGTCATTGCCAATCATTTCTGGGCCGATATTTTCTGCAGATGCGAGGTTTGCTGAGTTATATGGCATTAAGCGGAGCCATACAATGGCGTTTATTCGTTTTCCGACGATATGTGTCTGACTTTTGTTTTCCGGCATCCGCGTTTGAGAATCATTTAAGTTCGTAATCTGTAGTTGTCTGTTCGACTCCCTGCATGTATAGTTAGGTTCTGTGGGTAGTGTGAACTGATTTCCTATATAATCTCCAAAAGTTTGTGTTTGATTCGTATTATGGTAGTGGTAAGTTTGGTAGCCCCTAGAAACATTATTTCTCCTGCTAGTGTAAATATAGTTCAAACCAATGTTTCTTCCCACTTGATTTTCTGCATTTCTCTAATTCCTGCTAGGATAAGCGCCTGTTGTGTCTTGGTATCTGTTTCTATTATTCTGAGGGTTGGTAACATAGTTGTTGCGGGACGGAATTGGTTTGGCTGTTTTGTGCCCTTCCCCCACAAATGTTTTAATTTGGTGCCTGTTTTGAGTTCTTTCCTTCTGATGATAAATCACTTCTTCGTTCGTGATTCATCTGTTGCTTTGTGTCTGTGTGTAATGGTTTGAAGTACCATTGTTGCATTTTCCTGAATGTGTCTAATGTGCGGTTGCCTGTGGTACCGATTTATACTTATAAGCTGTTAACAGTTCTACTACGTCTCTGAAATCCACAGGTTTCCCAACTATTAAGTTATGTTGTTATTGCGTCAGAGAAATGCCTAACTGCAGCTATTATTTTTTCAGATAAGGAAGATTTATTTAGTTTGCATTTGTTAGCTGATTTTAGAAATTGTCTAACAAGCTTATATTCTCTAATAGGTTAAATTTCCCTGTAGCTAGTTCCAAAATTATCTGGTTCTGTCTATCTGGACTCCAATATCTTGCTAAGTATACATTCCTAAAAGATGTGTAATTTTCATTTCCTGCAAATATAGACATCAGCCAGTGTTGACTTCTTCTTTGCAAACATTTCTTTACAATCACCATTATAAGTTCGTTGCGAATGTTCTTAATTATGAATATGTGTCCATTTCTTTGAGGAAAGATTTAGATGCATTCCTAATTCTTCGTCAAAAGTAGGTGGATTGATTTCACTGAGAATATGATAAGTAAAGTACAATTTTCGGTGTATTTGAACAGTAGTGTGTAGTTTAATCATGTTGTGTGTGCGCCTCTGCAGGTTGTGTAGCTGTTCTATATGTACAACTCTTAAATACAGTTTCATTGCTATTTGGCGGGTTCAAACCCGGTAGGGTACGTGGATTTTTTCGGGTGTAAAAATCCTTAGCATGACTTCCTTCGGAAGGGAAATAAACCTGGTCCCTTGTCGTAGATTTACGGCACGTAAATGAACCTCAAGTGTGATATAGAGGCCTCTGAGCAAAATTTCCGGTATTTCATGCCAAATATGGGATGGGATGCCAAGAACCATAGCAGTTAAAGAACGTCCATAAGCAGAACACAATTAAACTTAATGAGCTATTTGACATATTATTATTTACATGTTCATTTTCAACATCATTACAGGATTACTTTCATTTCATTTTTCTGTGGTCTAAAATGCTATCGAAAATCGTTTCGGGTGATTTACATTTCTTTATCCTTATTTACACTTTCTTGTAACACTTTAATTTATTTTTCAATTCTTAATTTACATTTAAAATTTCACATTTTTGTGCTAGCATTTCAGAAGTTACATTTGCTAATGTGCTACTGTTTTAATTTTTATGCAACCAATTTCTTTTTCTACATTGCTGTTTAATTCAATTGCTGCTTTATTTAAGCTACCTATTTCATTGTTTACGCTTTCTTTGAGTTCAGTAGTGCTAGCTGTGTTA
Organism: Deroplatys truncata; assembly: GCA_030765065.1. Lineage (NCBI taxonomy): Eukaryota > Metazoa > Arthropoda > Insecta > Mantodea > Mantidae > Deroplatys > Deroplatys truncata. The sequence continues at coordinate 153,011,149 of CM060990.1, forward strand.
TCTACATTTACTTCGGTCTACTCTATCCCGAATTTACCTGTTTCTGCAAATAGCAGTTCTAACTTTTTAGTTACATCAGCTGTTAGCTTTTAGTGTTCAGATTTTCGATTTATATAATTTCTGTGCTAAACTTGGATAATCTAGCTTGATCTTTTAGCTCTGTGACAGTTTCTTTGAATTCTTGTGTTTGAAAATCTGTCTTAGTACTGATTATTGATACCTGGTTCTCAGTCTTATTTCCTAGTTCTAGCTTTGTATTTGCTAAACCGTTGCCTTACGGCATTAACTTTATCACTAACTGCACTGCCTTCATCATTTACTGCGTTGACTTGTATATCAAGTTCATCTTTTGTTTTTGCCAGTTCTGTGCTAACTGCATTAACTTTATCACTTAATACTCTGCTAACTGCACAAAGTATATAATTTACTGCATTGACCTGAAGTTTTAATTCAGATAGCGTATTTAGTATCGCTTCTTGAAATTGTTGGTTCAAATCTTTCCTTGGTTCTGCGTTTGATGCAGCTTTCCTTCCATTTCCCTCATCCTTGCTTTGCGTCTCAATGTTGTGCAACTTTTTAGTTTTCTACGGCGTAAAAGCATACGCTTGTAACTATAGCTGTGGTAACTTACTTCTCGACGTATTGCAGTCCTGGAGGGAGTTTGAGGATGCTGTTATTCCTCTTCTCTTTATCCCTGTTCTTTTGCTGTGTCTCGAACTCAGGTCCGTCACTGGTGTCGTCCCTTCCCCCGAATCGTGCCGCCGCACGTTGGGCGCTATGATGAAGTGGTTTTAGAAAGGGTTGATTGGTGACACCAAGGCTGAATTGGGATTTGGGTTGGAGTGGGATGATGAGGCGTAGGTTTTGCCGCTGACTCCTGATGGATGCTCTGAATCCTGATGGAAGCTCTGGAAGATCTTATAGACGCGGACGCTGTGAACTTGGAATTGTTCGATTTTAGTTTACACTGCCTCTCACGCAGTTGTTAACGCAATTTTATGCCTGGTGTGGCAGAAGTGATTTTCTTGGCGGATGTATACTTGTTCAGTGATTGCTGAGATATAATGTGTGTTATGCGTTATATTTTTTTTAAACAAAATGCTTTTCGTTCGTTGTACTTTAGGGCATTTTAAGGTAAGGTGTTATTTAAATCACAAATCCAACAAACTGTTACTATGATCTGTGTTTTATTTTACTTCTGAATGTGCTCATTAACGACGAACCATATATATACTATTTATTAATAAAGTATTTTACTCATATATATTTAATTTGAATACTTGTTGTCTTTCTTTATAGTACTCTTTACTATTTTTCGTTTACAATACTATTGATGCAAGTTTTTCGCTTTCCTGGTAAGCGTCTCCTCACTGGTGAACTTTTTTTTTAACATTTCAAAAAGTTTATAGTTGGTTACTCAAGCTTCTACCTTATTGCTAACGATATAAACACATATAATTTAGCAATCCTAGCATTAGCTAAATAACATATTAATAAAAATAGCATATTAACTGTCATAATGCATATAAAATGTATTTCTGCTTGAATATTCTCTATTTGTTACATAATTTGTTTTTACAGTATTTATTTTATTGCTAATTCAGTCTTTTTCGTCCATTCTCTTAACGTATTTTGTTGTTATTCAACTTCTCTTTCCTTTCAATACCGTGCGCATAGATGACAGAGCCTTGGTGGTCTGTTTTCTCCCTCATTTTCTGCTTAAGTTTCTTTGCGCTAGGAAATTCCCCGTCATAAAATGAATAAACTTTTCGCCGCAAAAACTTTATTAAATCGTGTAAATGTGTAGCATGCTTCGGCATGTGATGTCTTTTCTTCCGGGATTAAAACATCGCGTTTGTCTCAGAGACGGTTACTATATTAGAGCACAGGAAGTCACGTACTCTCCCATGGAGAATATTCATAATCAATAAAAGAACAATAATTTATATGTGTTCCACATTTAATATATACATAGAATTAGTTCCTCAAGCGCATTACGTACGATAGAATGTGATTGTAAAGCACCTATAGTTTTGGAATCCCCCTCTAAACCAAACGGAATGTGTCTCGGCTAAAAGCGTTCCGTCGTTCTGTGACTAAAAGGACAGTGTATTTTCCAACTCCTCTCAAAATGTGACTCGGGACAATTTTACTGTGAAGGCAGTTTAGAGCGTTTAAGAGACGTCCAGGTCACAGTATATTTGTTTCCATTAATTTGTCTGCGGTTACAGAAGCTCTAACGGATTTCTTCTCCAACCACTATGTGGGGTGGGTTGCAACGAGACTCTCGCTTGTTTATGAATTCTGAAGTTAGTTTCCGGTTTTCTCGTCTTGAACACGCTGTAGAAACTTAAAATTTGAGTTGGTATATGTTAATTTACATCACATAAAGGCGCTAGTTGTTACCGTAGGAGCGCTTTCGAGAGATTTGTTTCTCTCATCCTCAGCTGAGACCCAACTCACAAATTTTAAGTATCATATAACATCACAATAAGAAATACTTCTGGTTTGTTATAAAACGCTGTAGAAGGTTGTGTTTTATTTCATTTAGGTACATAATAGTGAACATTTTAGTGGACTGTTATAAACCATATTTTATTTTAGTGCCCTTTTAACTGCATTGTTGGTATGCTCCTTTTTTAATTCTTTTCGTGTGAAAGCGTCACTATAAACGAGGTGGTCTATTTAAAAAATTAGTCGTGAACACCGAGCTTTAACCAAGCAGTTAAGACTTTCAAGACCAAAAATAAGCATGAAACAAGTGATAAAAACAGGTCATATACAAGACTTCACTAAAGTATCATATAAATAATATGAATTTTTTAAATGAGAACCTACCCTTTTTTTGTTGCTTTCTCACTCCTCATAAAACGCTAAACAAAATTTGTATAGAGCACCTTGCAGTTGTTCATATCCCAACGTAAATAGCAACGAAAATCCTGAATGACTGTTTACGAAGAAGGCAATGAATGGTTGGACTAAGCATGGATGGTTATTTGAGGGTCAAGTTACATTTCGTAATTCAGAACCAACATTCTTTATTTGTTTCCTTATTCCTCACCACAAAATAAACAGCTTTAAAAACATTTTCTACTGTGAAAACAACATACAAAATGTAGGTTCCCATTTAATAAAAAGTGACCCTAAAATTACCATCATAACGTCCTCTAAACAAAACACGACTACTGGCTTTCCCCCATAATATCAAGCAACTTTTCTTAAAGACATTTATTTCTACAGCACGTCTTTTTGGAGGTATTATAAGGTCTCAACTTAAATTGACCACCCGGCATATCTGAATTTTTATGAACACTTCTGGGTGGTCGACTATAATTAAAAGCAGAGCTGGAATATATTTACATGCTAATGGTAAAATTCCAAAACTTTTGAATAGTGGTTTACAGTGAGTTGATTGTCTTCACCTGCTACTAATTTTATTACTTTTTTGCAAAAGAAGTGTTCTTTAGCATCTACTGAATTTCTCCAGAACGTTACTTCATAAGACATAACTGAATGAAAATAAGCATCATATATTGTTCTTAGGATACTTTTATCTGTAAAATAAATTAACAATCTGATTGAAAAACATAGAATTAGTTTTAGTAGGATGTAGCCAATATGGACTTTCCAGTTCATATTATGTTCTATAATAGGACCAAGAAATTTTATGTTACAAGTTTCAGTGATTTCATTGCCTTCATGTTTAATCCTTATGTGGCACAATACTTTATTTCAGACCATTCGGAATATGTTTCTCAACTATCTACAGAATGTATTAAGAGCTTTTGCTGTTTGCATGATAGTGTATGATGCAATCCATTGATATGCCTTACCATTAATGCCATAATAGAATAATTTTTACAAGAGTACGTTATAATAGTGGTTGTAAGTTATGATGATGTAAAACATTAACAAAGGCTAAGAACTTAAAGAATGCCTAATGTAAATTAAATACAAGCTATCGTCCCCTTTTGAAAAACTCATTTGTACACATATGAAAGGCTAGTTAGCAAGCTACGTCAATATAATGACCAGGGTTAGGATTTTTAGGTGCAAATTTCAGATGAGAAAAGGAAGGGAAAAGGTGCTCAAGTAAGGTGAAAAATGGACAATAAGGTGCTGGTTTATTTAAAGGGATGCACAACTGAAATTGGTATTCTCTAAACTATCCATTCAATTGAGCTGGAATTTTAGCCACATGTCAGTCTTCTTTTGATATAAAGGTTTGTGAATTTCAATCCAAAATCTTAATTCGTTTTCAAGTTATTAATTTTCAAAATATAAAACTATGGGTATATGCAAAATGCAACACATTGTGCATTTTTCAAAACAAATCTTTAGTTGCTTCTATGTCAAGGAACTACAAATCTGTCATATAGTTTTTTCTGCCATTCTTAGTTTAAGAGAAAAAAAGTTTTGCAGTTTTGTATTTGCATTTTTTGCGTCTTTTTGTATACATTGTTATCTTCAAAAATTAGCAGTACAAAAACTATTCATTACACAGAAAAATTATATGACAGTTTTATTTATTTGGGTTTTTGAAATAAGGCATAAAATTTTCAATATGAATGGATGAAAACTACATCGAGTGGAACATTTTGAATATGCAGAAATGCCTTAAAATGAAGTTTTAAAAATATAAACTGCTAGCAACCAAATGCGTATGGGTATTTAAAAGTCTCGTAACTATCCTGAAGTGTTCGCTAGGTCAAAAATAAAAGTGGATTCCAAAACTACAAGCAATAGAGAACTTTTGGGAACATAAATCTTTTTTAGATTTTTTTTAGATTTTGGGTTAATTTCAGTTGTGCATTCACATTAACTAATTCAACGATTTCTCTTTCCTCTATTCTAATTTATTGAACTACAAGCAAATACATCAAATTATCACTCATCAGAAGAAGGAAAAACACTGTAGCTGTTGTACTTCAAGACATTAAGCATCTCCACATTTTTATAAGTAAGTCTATTTCTATTAGGAGTTAGAATGTCTTTGTAGATCCTAAGCTTCTTTCAACATCCACAGAAACCATTGGGGCAAACATTTTATTCACCCGGAATGGCAACTCTACAGATGTGGCGAATTCCTCAATGTCTGGATACTTCTGAAGACTAGATTCAAGTTTCTCTTTGGCAAAGTCATCTAGCTGTTCCCTCACGGAAGTAAAAATATCCCATTGTTTTTACTTTTCCAGACCTTGTTCTTCCAATCGTTTAATAGCTGCAGACAGGTACTTGTAACTATGGACACAATATAGTTTTGTCTGCAAATTATATATTTTCTCTGGTAACAGAAGCTGCTCTGCCTTGGAAATTGCAAGATCCCCAGCGAGTAATGACCAGGAAATTTGGAAGGGGCAGGCCAGTGATTTCCCTGCAGTAAACAACACGGCTCGGAGCTAGAGTCTTCTTCAGGGCGGAGATGAATTGAATTGCGATGTCATGTTCGTTCCTTATGGTTTCACAAACCCTGAGAAGGGCATGAGCAAAGCATGTCACATGCTTCAAGTTAGGAAATAAAGGTTTCAATTGGTTAACAGCTGAAACCATGTATGGAGCCTGGTCCGTAACCACAAAAAGAAGTTTTTCAAACTCGATACAAGTAGGCCAGAGTTTTTGGCAGAAGTCCATAATGGATTGCATTACTGTACTGGCATTGGCTTTCTGCAGCTCGTACATTTTTAACAACATGGGCTTAACTTTCTCCCCTGCTAAGGGAAAAACTAAAATGTTCAAAACATATTGTTCCATTGAGTCTATGGTTTCATCCACAATGATTCCCACATCGCAATCAGACACTTTCTCCTTGATTCTTTCTATGGTTTCTTGATAAACAGGCTCCATTTAGTTTTTCTTAAAGTACTCTCAACGGGCATTGACATCTTTGTGTATTTTGCAAGAAATCCCTTGAAGGCTGGATGGTTCACCTTATTGAGTGGAATTCCTACTTGTGTAAGAGCTGCACACAAATCAATGTTTAATTCCTTCAAATTTTGGCTTTTTGAAGAACTCTGTTGCAACGCATTTCGTAATAGAGGTTGCGTGATTTTTTTGCTTGAAGAGTCTTGTTCATTTGATGCTTAGAGCTGGAAATGTGTTGTTTAATGCGATCTCGCTGGTGTTTTTCATCTAACAAAATTCCTGAATCACAATTATTACATCGCATAACAGTTCCATCAGTGTCTATGAAATCTTGTTTGAATTCCTCAGCCTTAACAATAAATCGAGCACTGGACATCTTTGACATGGCAAAATCTAGTACTAGTACACTCGTTTGGAGAGCTAACACTAGTTCACTTGCTAACACAATGCGACTGTCACACAACTCACTCTTGCGCCCATTCGCAGTCCACTTTCTCTTATAACGCTGCGAAAATTACCAGAATGTTCTCATTCATGCTGGAACTTCATTCTCAGCGATTTCTAGTAGTTTCGAGCAGAATCCAGTCTTAATAATTCTCAGAACTACGCGGGTGAGGTTACTGCCATCTCTGTGCGCCCAGCCTTCACCTCCATGCTAACAGATGACGTCTCTCACAGTAACAAATTCACATACATGAACAGCAGGCTACTGGTTCTGGTGGGATAGAATCACTCATTGTCAATTGCATTATTGCGGGCTATTTTATAGCGGTAAAGCGAGAGAAAGTGGTTTTCGTCGAACACACAATTATTTTCCATTGTTGCGGGTGTGCTTTCAATTCCCGCGCGGCGTTTACTCAAAGAGGTCGGCTTACTATTCGCACGTACACAGCAAGCCGAGGAGACGTTAATTGAAAGTTAAAGAATAAATTGGAATGAAACTTAAAAGAAAAAGGGGATTATGGGCATGGTTGTGGGAAAATGGGATAAAGGTGCCAAAAAGGGGTAAATGTCCCAAAAAAGGGAAAAAGGTGCGAGAAAAATGCCTCTTTTTGCAACTAGTATCAAATTTTCCCACTGTGATATATTTCCGCGCAGCTTTAACTTACCTTAAGAAAAAAGGTGCACACCTAAACATCCTAACCCTGGCAATGACCAATAAACACCATGCATTGTTGTAGCCAACGCAGAAGGAAGCGACGCTAAAATGTCGTTACAAATTATTCTAGCCTCAGAGTTGGTGAAAACGGGTCACTATAACACTTACTCCGTGATATTACCCGTTAGAGTGTCTGAAATATAATAGAAGCGCAGCTTAAGCATAAAATATTAATACGCGTGTCATTGGCTTTACAATAAAATAATATATGCAATTTCATCTAAATTACGAGAAGCTGTGGAAATTGCAAAAATACACACGAATTCTCTGGCCAACATTGCAAGTTTTGTTAAAGCTTTAGCAAGTGTTATGTAATAACAGTGACATACTAAAGTGTTAATATATTCAAATAATGTATAAGCGAAACACGTGTGTTTCCAAACCCTGATATGAGTAAGTACCTGCCTTAAACAGTTGGCCAAGGCTTATTAAACAATGCTTACACTAAATGTGAATTGATGATATACACATAACATAAACAATAACTTACACATAAAGCATCGTCGTCCAGAGGTATGCAGAGTAGCGTCACCTACAAGACGCTGTCTAGACACGTCACGACGCAAAGCAGAGGAGATTTAATACGCAGGTAGGACGGGTGTACAACACATTTTAGCACGAAATTGTCTCGTGCAAACACTTTCTATTTTAGTATTCAACAGAGAAATATTGATGCAGTAAAGGTAAGTGTTTCTCTGAAAATGTCTTGCGAAGGTTTTGCTATTGTGCGTAAGGCTTATGAACAAGTGAGGTGACAACAAGCGAGTCCCTTAGCAAGAAACGTTGCAGCGATAATGTAAAATGTCACATAACGGCTCTTGAAGTGTGCGATATTATCGTGAACAACTTTAGAGACAGATTTGCATTTTCTGCTTATCCGAATGCTGCAAAACTAGTTTTATTTAAAATTTCAAACAGTGAAACACGTACAAAATTACTTCCAGAAAACGTATTCTAGGTCACGGTTAAAAGTTACCCCTCATTAAATGACCAAACACTGAAGACGCCGAACTACGCGCACTGTATTCTCACGATGATTTGTACGTAGCTTCTGGCATCCTGGCATTGTTGCAGTTCTTCCTGCGAAATAGTGCACTACGTGATCAAATGTATCCGGACACCTGGCTGAAAATGACGTATAAGTTTATGGTGCCCTCCATCAGTAATGCTGGAAGTCAATATGATGTTGACCCATCCTTAGCCTTGAAGACAGCGTTCACTCTCGCAGGCATACTTTCAATCAGGTGCTGGAATGTTTGTTGGGGAATAGCAGCTCATTCTTCACGGAGTGCGCACCTGAGGAGAGGTATCTATGTAGGTCGGTGAGGCCTGGCACGAAGTCGGCGTTCCAAAACATCCCAAAGGTGTTCTATAGGATTCAAGCCAGGACTCTGTGCAGGCCAGTCCATTACAGGGATGTTATTGTCGTGTAATCACTTCGCCACAGCCCGTGCAGTATGAACAGGTGCTCGATCGTGTTGAAAGATGCAATCACCATCCCCGAATTGCTCTTCAACAGTGGGAAGCAAGAAGGTGCTTAAAATATCAATGTAGGTCTGCGCTGTGATCGTGCCATGCAAAAGAACAAGGGGTGCAAGTCCCTTCCAGGAAAAACACGACCACACCATAACACCACCACCTCCGAATTTCACTGTTGGCACTACACACGCTGGCAGATGACGTTCACCGGACATTCGCCATACCCACACCCTGCCATCGGATCGATACATTATGTACCGTGATTCGTCACTCCACACAACGTTTTGCCACTGTTCAATCGTGTAATGTTGAAGCTCCTTACACCAAGCGAGGCGTCGTTTGGAATTTTGCTGCCTGATGTGTGGCTTATGAGCAGCCGTCCGACCATGGAATCCAAGGTTTTTCCCTCACGCCTGTCATAGTACTTGGAGTGTATCCTAATGCAGTTTGGAATTCCTGTGAGATGGTGTGGATAGATGTCTGCCTATTACTCTTTACGACCCTCTACAAATGTCGGCGGTCTCTGTCAGTCAACACACGAGGTCGGCCTGTACGCTTTTATGCTCTACATGTCCCTTCACGTTTCCATTTTACTATCACATCAGAAACAGTGGACCTAGGAATGTTTAGGAGTGTGGAAATCCCGCGTACAGACTTCTGATACAAGTGACACCCAATCTCCTGACCATGTTCGAAGTCCAAGAGTTCCACGGAGCGTCCCATTCTGCTGTTTTCCGATGTATAGTGACTACTGAGGTTGTGGATAATGAACACCAGTCAGTAGGTGGCAGCACAATGCACCTAAGATGAAAAACGTATGTTTGTGGGGTGTCCGGATACTTTTGATCACATAGTGTATGTCTCTTACTTTCTCCGAGTATTTAAGGGTGTTGAAATTAATTGCTTGCGTTAGGCAAGCTGTCCCTGTAAAAAGATTGGTTGGTGAAATTCAACAAAGAACAACAGAGTTCAACAAACACTTCATAGATGAGTTCGCTGCTGCCAAGAAGAGAAGAAAGGATATAATGTACACACATTAAATCATCAAATAAGTGTGTTTTATTTACCTTTCTTTACATATGTTGTATTGAATTATGTCTGTTCCCTTGAATGTGCCCCACTTTCTTATATAACGAGCTGCCACTGGTTTGTCCTTCAGCAACGGAATACTTTGTATCTGCACAAATGCGTTGTATTGTACGCAAACTTCCTATGCCACATGCTTCCGCAGTCAACGCATGTGGCCACGGCAAGTTTATCTTCTCATGCGCTTCACATTTGGAAAAGTTTTTAAAGGAAGGCTATATATTGTACCTTATATTCCTGCTTTGGTGACAAGACACTTTCAGTTTATGTATTATTTGTTGATTTCCTTACTCGTATCTTGTTTGTTAAGTGACATTATGACTAAACGCCAATAAAATGATACAGTCACAATCACTATAATTGAACTGCGGGAACTGAAATTATCATTGCTAACACTAAAGCAAAAACCTCTACTGAAACTATATATCACCAACTTAGAGGGCTTTTCATGCATTATGACCTACCTCATGTTGGTTCTGGTATATGTTTTGAACCACATGCTGACACAATAAACAAAAGAGGTACGAAGGAAGTTGGGTAGAGAATCTGTAGTCTTCCTAGCAGAATCCCTTGTTAAAAGGCAAGTTAAATGCACTACCATATCTCTAAAACCAGTTAGTGTAAGAAATTGGTTTTTAGACAGCAAGTTTCAAACAGAATGCTCGTCATGAACAGGTCATCGTCTACCTTGGAGCGCAAGTAAATTTTGTGGGCGCAAATGATGTTTTTATCACCGGCTCTACAGCGTCTTAACTATACAACGCTACAAAATCCGCGGTGTAGTGTTTACCATGCAGACGAATTTAAACAGAAGATTATCTTATAACTTTGTTAGTCTACTGTGCACATTAAACTCTTCTCCTAGTGGGAAAACTAGCTTCTCAAATGGGGGATGAACAATTGAGGAAAATTAAAGACACCAATGCTATAGGAATCTCTAAGAGTAAGCGCTTTGAAAAGTAAATTAATTAGATTTATAAAAAGATGCAATGTTTTAATAATAGGGTAATAGGTATTTAAATGCTCATTAATAAATTACATAACACAAAAGAAATTTGTTTTTTGATTTCGGCAAAATATGAAGTTTGCACTGTCAATAGTGTATTTAATTAACTCCAAGTAGTTGATATTCACTGTAGAGACAAGGACAATAATAGAGGCTGTATCATACTCTAAGGGCGGCGCCGTGGCCGGGTGGTTAGACCGCTGGCCTCCGAGGCGGCCTGGGTTCAATCCCAGGGACCTGCATGTGGGATTTGTGGTGGACGAAGCGGCGTCTGGGCGGGTTTTATCCGGGTTCTCCGGTTTCCCCCGCCATTCATTCCACCAACTGCTCCATCATCACCTTTCCTTTCATCCAATTCACCATCATTTCGTTTCATCTACTTCCTTCATCCCATACCAGGCATCGGGCTGATCACCCATCCTGGATATTCTGTCTGATCCATGAGTGTCTGCTCCTCGACGGGTCTCTGATCCCAGGCACCCGCCTGTAAGTCCTGGGGGGTGTAAGTCCGATATAAGTGGAGGGTAAACATAATGAATGAATGTATCATACTGTAATGCACATTTTCTAAAGCCTAAAGTTCAAAAGGTGTACCAATACATTAATCTAAACAGTGCTTTAAAAGCAGTCATCACAGAAACTACCCATCAATTGTGGCATATATATTCAATTGTAATTTTGTATCATTGGTCAATAGAAGGGCATCATTGTCAAAAAATACCACCAGCAAAATATTAAAATAAATAATGGTATCGACTTCAAACTTGTAATTGAAGGTGAAATACCAACCATAATCAAAACAAAAAAGCTTATCGCAAGGTATAGACGAAATACTAGGATACTTAATTAAATTATTTAGTACATATATAACGCAGCCTTCGATAGGATTTGTAACCTATGATTGGTTACAGGCATTTTTTCAAAATCTACTCAAAGCTTAAAAATAATGAATGTACTGTTTAAGCAGAATGATGAAGAGGATTTAAATAATTAGTTCCGAATCACTGTTTTTACTCGGTTTTCTAAAATTTTAATGTATAATCGAATTGCACCATTTTTTAGAAATTGCTAATATCCAGTACCAAAAATTATCTTAGGCAAAATAAATCCACCGCTTATGCATTCTATAAACTTATACAAAGCACAATGAAAAGCGTAGAAAAAAATTAAACATCAATTACTATATTTGGTGATCTCAGTAAATCTTTCGACTTAATTGATCACAATGTAATTTAATATAAGCCATGATGCTGCGGAATAAAAGCAATAGGGCATGGATGGTTGAAGTCCTGTCTCTCCAATATAAACCAAGTGGTTGTAGTAAACAATATAAATCAGCTCTCAAGGCAGTAAACTATGGGATCTCTCAATGGTTGAATCTTGGTCCCTTTACTACTCTAATATAATATATAAATGAATTGGCATTAAACCTTCTACACAATGAAATAGTTCTGTTTGTTGATGATATGAATTTGATATTTAGAGAAAAATATATTGATTACTTAGAAAATTAGAGTACTGATACAACTGAAACTCTTAGAGAACTCTTATTGAAACCAATAGGAGAGTACCTTGAATATCTTTAAAACAATAATAGATCCTTACGTATTATAAATTTAAACGACGCATTATTGAGTATCACAAACAAACTACATTTCTAGGCATAGTTCGCTAAGTCGGAATCCATATATTACTAATGTAAAAATCCAGAATGTACAAATATCTTAATGCAATTAGGGTATTAAGAAACATTTGTAATACAAATGTCGGTTGCATACAATGAATGTGTGATATATGTGATACGGTATTATAACATGGGGTTCTAGTTCCAAATTAATACAACTGTTTATTATAAAAAAGCAAAAAATAAGAACCATAGGAATATAAAGTAAGGTGACACAATGTAAACATGTTTTCAATTATTTCGAAATACCTACATCACAATATGTTTATATTTTAGAAACTATCTGCTTTATGCATAACAATAGAAATATGTTTAACGTTAATAGAGAAATTCATAACTATTTCTTTCGTAACTGTAATTACATTCACATTTAAAATAATACAAATTGTAGGAAACGTCCGTTAGTTCTCCACAGTTGAATCCTATTATAAAATGAAATAGATAATGAACCTACATGTAAACGATTTAAGTATGCTGTAAAGCAACATTCGATTCCATATTGCTTCAATAGTACAAGGGAGTTTGTTGTGTATATCAAGAACCTCAAAAATAAGCGTCAAGTATGCGCACCATTTAATTTTAAATCATGTTCTGAGTAAAGTGAACAATAGATTAGCTGCTCTATTGTATTATTCTAATGTTTGACGAAGTGTATATCTGTAAATGAATGTTATGTTGAATAAAATACCTGCATACACATTAGTATAAAACTGTTCAATAAAACATTTTGTATTCTTATTTTAGCAGAGCTCTTAGTTTCTGATAATGAACCCAATTATACATAACTCTGAAGATGAAGGGGTGCACATTGTGCGCTACTTCGCTTAATACAAGATGAAGAGGTTAATGTCGGAACAGAAACAAAATCATTCAGGATCGAATTAATATAAACTTTAGTGCACTATGTACACACTGATGAGAAGCTCAGAGTTAAATCTGATCGTAATTTCGTCCCATGGTGATCATTTAGGATGGTTTATTTTATGCGCACACTTTGTAGCAATTAATCTCTTCTTTTCGTTCTGATTGTAGTAGTGTATTGAATTACTGATTTAAAATGCTTTTAATTGATCTGACTGAAATACAGTTTTTTATGCTTTCAAACTAAAGAGAAGGGAAGCACTACTTTAGCACATTTTTGCGTTTTTCAAATACTCAAAGGTTAAGAATAATTTTGACAATGTTTCCTCAGCCAATTTTAATATTCTTTAAAGATATATTATGTTATAGACATCAACACTTAAAAAAATACTCTTCACGGGAATGACTTGCTTTGTGCTCACATGCACATAAATTTCTTTCTTCCTTTGTCTGTTTTATTTACAGATAAGGTTTTATTCCTAATTTAGGTCGCCCCTTTAGGTTACCACATCTGTATGCTTCAGATATCAAAAATCTTTCCCCATTATGTTCGTTTGCTTTATGCACTGGTGCATACAAGTTAATCTTAATCCGGTATGCTACCTCGTTCTATGGCTGTGTCCATAGTGCATTAAATAGAATCGGCTTCCATTTAGTCTGAGGCTTTTGGTTGAGTTATTAAAAGCTCTTTCACAGGTGCATATAAATCTTAAATAAAAAAGTTTGCTTTATGAAACATGTAGATATCATGGGCCTAAAATCTTGTGAGGCCAGGAACCTTATTTTAAGAAATTCTTATTCCTTTCCTTTTCACCTAAGCACAGTGTTCTGAATACTGTCATTGCCACCATTACTACTACAGCAACGTCTACTGCTTACAAAATAATAATAATAATAATAATAATAATAATAATAATAATAATAATAATAATAATAATAATAATAATAATAATAGTGACAGTCACTTTTATTTACAAACGAACTTGGACGTTGGAGGGTTGTCACCTGTAACACAAGTTCACTTCGTATTCCTTCTTTTCAAATCCTCCAATGACATCGTCGTACCACGTGTCTTGGCTCTCATGTATTCTCAGGACTGGTTTTTTGATTGAAGCACAAGCAGGCGTTGGAAGAGCTTTTGAGTTTGCTGAAGGTGACTCATAATTAGTGTCGGAATTTAATGTTGAGTATGCCAGAAGGGGTTTCAAACTTATTATTTTTAAACTGGATGCTCTAGTATTTCGTTAAGACAAAAAGAAACTCCTTTCAATTAGAAACACTAGTTACAGAGGTGGTAGCAATTAGGCAAAATGGCTTAAACGCTTCTTGAAGAATTTAGTAAGTTTCATTCTCAGTTATTCTTTTGATATAGTTTCCCTCACTGGCATCGTGAAGCGTCTCTATGCTAGGAGGAAAATACGGTCTCCAGTTCTACACGCAATTGTGCGCAGTGAAGGACGTATCATAGTCTGTAGTAATGAATCCGGACCATCTAAGGGGAAACCTTGAGCATTGTTGGCGATCTGAGTAGTATCTCTTAATGTAAGGAAAAACAATCTATCACATTTTGAAAAGTTTGTTTCCATTTGTGTTATGATACTATCCAGTACCTCGAAGTACATTTGTTTGTATTTTGACATAAGTTGATTGCCAGTGTACTCAACTGTCAGTCCAGATGTATTCATGGAAGCTCAGTCGACCTGTTCGTGGACTTCAGAAGCTCAATGAATTTATTTCACTTCTTAATTTTTTCTTGCAAATTATGCATTTTGAGACAGCGTTATTGAAAAACTGTGCGTCTTTTCCTCTTTCTTTATTTCTTTCTTTCTTTCTTTGTTTTTCTTCCTTTCTTCTGAAGAATGTTGAAAATAATTTGAGTTTTTAAGAATATGCTATGGAAAATAGAGAGAACAAAAACAGAATCAAATCTAGGGGGTTATTTTTAAAACCTCACCTTTTTCTTGTAGTTGTTGCACTAGAGTCTGGACAGTTATTTATTTCATTCAGAACCTCAATTAAACCCGGATGGATTTCAAGAATAGCAGACGTTATTATGGCTTTGCAGTTCCATTTGGTTTCACTGTTTGAAGGAATGCGTTTACCAACAATAGTCACTGTCGAAGAATTCGATGCGTTTGGAAGACCGGTGGAAGAATGCAGGAATACACTGAAGCGCGGAGAAAAACATCCTAAATACTTTCATACAAGAATGAGCTTGAGAGTTAATTTCAAAACCTTGGTTTGCAGGTCATTTAATTATCCTGCCAGGATAAAACAACCACCATAGGTTTGTGCCACCATTTGTTCTTTACATTATAAGTTTCAAACACGCCATTCAACGCACTGAAAGAAAAGAAAAAGATTCGTAGCAGTTCAAGCTCTGCTGACATCATGAAAAGCAAGAAAATATTGTGAATTTCATCATTGCAGCCAATCACACTCACAACAATAGAACATTGTGACTTGTCTGAAACGTGTGTTGCTTCATCTATAATGCACGCATAAAATGAGGTTCCGCCCAAACCTGGGTGTACATATTTACATTTGCATTTTCAAACAGTTTGCTCTGTATAGCGCTTGGAAATAACCCATTTTCTTTCAGTGTGCTGTCAGTTCTTCGTTTCTATTCGGCACAACGTTAAACATGAATCTGACATTTATGGGATTCTTTTGTCTCATCATGATCTCTAAAAGCTAACTCCTGTTTAAAGAAAATGGTTGTGGCTAACGCGTTAGACAAATTCTTCAGATCATCGAAATCTTCAGAGGACCATGCAGTTTTTCTTGCAGTTAAGAGCAAACATGACCAGCAAAATAATTTTCTTTTTGTAGAGCGAACACATAACCATTGGCGGCTCGCGCTTTAAATAGTAGGTGATGGGCTGCAGTTTTTAATAAACAATTATAGCTAAATTTAAACATAACAATTTAGCACAATAATAATTATCATGCGAGACTTACCTATTTTGTTTCTTGTAAATTAAATGCCACATATTTTATGCTTATCCGAACACCACATAACACAACAAGAATTTCAGCCAATTTTATTGCATGGGTACTCTTTAGCAGCAGAGTTTTCAATAAAAAACATACATAAAGGTGGGGTTGGTATATATGTTAGAAGTAATGTGACTTATAACGTTTTGGATTTATCCAAGTTTTGTAGTGAACAAAACCTTGAACTCTGAGCAGTTCTGCTAAATGACCGTAAATTAAATTTAACCATAGTAGCCCTTTATCGATCTCTTTTAGGCAATTTTGAAATCTTTAGAAAACAACTTGAAAATCTTCTAAAATTTTTATTCAAACCAAAATGGGAATTAATCATATTTGGTGATATAAACGTTGATTATTTGAAACCTAGTCTTCAAAGGGAACAACTTAGCTCTTTACTTACAACATACCACATGACAAACGGTAAACTTTCCAACAAGAATCCAAAACAGCTCTTCTACAGCTATAGAGAATATATTTGTTAATTCAGATAGCTTTAAGTTTTGCAATGTCTCACCAAAAACTAATGTACTTTAGGATCATGATGCACAAGTTCTACACATTAAAAAGCTAAATTAAAAATCCAAACCTAAATATACTTATCAGAAATCTAGGGAAATAAATGAAAATACTATTAATGAGTTTAGTAAAAATCTTAAACTTGAATCATTGAATCAAACTTACCAAACGAATGGAACCAATAATAAATGTAACATCATTCTTCAATGTTTCAAAACCCACTTTGACGCTTGCTTTCCAGCCAAGTTAAACAAAATACCTAACTTCAAAAGAGAGAATGCCTGGATCACTTTAGGAATTAGGACGTCATGCAGACGTAAAAGAGAATTTAATGAGCAAGTAAGAATTAGAAATAACATATATAAAACACTACTTCAAAAATATTTTAATCGTCCAAAGAAGGTAATAAAAGCAGTTAGAATATTGCATTATAATAAACAGATTCAACTCCCTGACAATAAAATGAAAACTGCTTGAAATATAATACAAAGAGAAGCGGGAAAATACTCATTACAAAATGACTTACTAACACTAAACATCGATAACCAAGAAACCAGTAAACCTCATGAAGTTTCAGAAATTCTCAACAAATTCTTTTTGGATGTAACAAACAAACTGAGTATTAATTTTGGAAGTAAAGAGGCAGCTTTGGAATTTCTAAGATCAAATTTCACTAATGAAGTACCTGAATGTAAAGTTATTCTGACAACGCCTTCTGAAATAAACAAAGTTATTAACTCCTTTAAAACAAAAAAGTCTTCTGGTTATAATGAAATAACAATAAAAATCTTAAAATCACGCTCATTTCAAATTTCCACTCCCCTTAATTATTTGTGTAACGAGTCACTAAGGACAGGAATTTCCCTGACAATGAAATTTTCCGTTGTTAAACCACTTTAAAAAAAGGCTAACGCAATAATGTTTCAAATTATAAACCAATATCTCTCTTGCCAATTTTTTCAAAAGTTCTTGAAAAGGTGATGTTTAATAGACTATTTAAATACCTTGAATATAACAACATAATTGTCAGGGATCAGTTAGGGTTCAGAAAAGGAATATCGACCAATAATGCATCTTATAAGCTTACTCATAAAGTGTTAACTGCATTAAACAAAAAATGCATGCAGGTGGGATTTTCTGTAGCTTAGCAAAGGCATTTGACTGTGTTCATCATGATATTCTGATAATAAAATTGAAATTCTTCGGACTAAAAATGAAACTCTAAGTTTGTTCGTATCATATCTAAATGAAAGAAAACAAAGGGTTGAAGTAGTCAATGGCATTGGAAACGGAAAACATACATCAAAATGGAAAACAGTAACACATGGAGTGCCCCAAGGTTCAGTCCTAGGACCTTTACTATTTTTTATCTATATAAATGACCTATCATTTTATATAAAGGATATTGCAAGTATCATTCTGTTTGCTGATGACATGAATGTTCTGGTGACTAGTAAAAACTTGAATGAGTGTGTAGTTAAATTGAAGTATGTTTTGAACTGTATATCACACTGGTTTAAACATAACAAATTATCTGTAAATCTAGACAAAACAAAAGTTGTTAAATTTATAACCCATCAATCACCACACACTCCAATAGAAATTGGCATTAATGACATGTTACTAGAACAAATAGACATAAATTTCTGGGCCTCCAAGTAGACAGATATTTATATTGGAAAGTTCACATTACGTATATCTTACCCAAACTCAGTTCTGCCTGTTACGCTATCCGAGCACTGGTAAATGTCAGTTCTATAGATACACTTAAATTAGTATACCATGCATATTTTTACTCTATCATTCAATATGGAATATTATTTTGGGGAAACTCAGTAGAAAGTAAACGAATATTCCTCATGTAAAAGAAGGTTATAAGAATCATCTCCAGCACCCATATCAGACACTCTTCCAAACATCTTTTTAGAAGACTGAAGATATTAACCCTACCTTGTATGTACATATTTTCAATATTAAAATTCTTTGTATGCAATCGAACTACATTTGTTACAAACATGGAAACTCATGAGATAAACACTAGACAAAAGGGTAACATCCATCATCCCAGTGCAACGCCTTCTTGCTTCCAGAAAGGTGTATATTATGAAACCATAAAATATTTAATATTCTCCCTAACGATCTTAAGGGAAAAGTTGGCAATCTCAATGTCTTTAAGATTGCTGTTAAAGAATAGCTATGCTCAAAAGTGTATTACTCTGTACAAGATCATCTGAATGACCAAGTATCCTGATGATAATACATATATAGCTCTGTAAGTAGGATTAGTAAATATTAATAACAATTGCCAGTTATATTTGATGCCTGTTCTAGAATTAATGAAGCTATTTAAATGTATGTATATTAAGAAATGACAGTAAATGCTCTGCTTTAAAAATCAAATAGAACAAAATAATGAGACGAACAAAAGCTACAAGCCTAGTGAAAGTTAAAATAACTTTTCCTGTCTATATTATGTTAGCCTTATAAGGTAGGGAGGTATTCGGTTTTGTACAGAGTTTCTTTCCATCTGGAGAACGGTGTCTCAAGTATATTACAAACGATGTCATTAATTGGATTCATTTCGCAAACACAAACGATAACATCCAAAAGCCATTGTAACAATAACGGAAGCATGACTAGTGAGTGTGATGGTATAATCCCTCCCCGTGGCCCCTAGGCCCGTAAGTAAGCATGATTCACAGTTAGTTGGGAAGGACATGAAAGGATTCTTATTTATTGAGACCATCCCAGCACTTACAGGTTTAATATCGCAAGCAGAAGAATTGTTTGATGTCACGTTGTCATAGCAACCGTGCAAACTAGAGGGAGAGATGGTGTCGGGCAGGCATTGTCTCTTCACAAGAGTGGTTAGAGGGAGCAAGCAAGTAGTTAGGGAGATATGGAGCATACACTCCCTCTCTGTCGAGTGTCGCCTATGCGGACTGCAGAGAAAAAACGTTGGAGAATGTTTCCAGAGAGAAATCCCTGGAAACAAGTAGGCTGAGAATTTCAAAATAAATATTGATTTGCATGAATCTTTAATTTTTAAGCGCAAAGAAAGTGAAGGGCCCCTTCACTCTCTTCACCCCCAAAACCGCCACTGCACATAACCAGTGTGCTGCTTAACCATGAAGAATCGAATATACGTGTTATGAACTTATCCTTCTGAAGACTGTGCAACGCCGATGTTGTACGGCATTTCTTCAAAATTTCAAGTCGTTGAACTTCACATTTTTTCGAAAATGAAACCTCGTTAAGGAAGTAATTATGTCCTCATTAGAAAGTGCTATATCAGTACTTTTACCAGGTCGGGCTTCACGGATATTTACCGCAAATGGGACAATTAAAAGAAAACTAGAGAGGCGGCACCGCAGTAACTGGCCTCCCACCAGGTCTAACTGTTATTGTAGCTCTGCCCTTCTATTCGGTACTATACGCAACCAGCATTAATGATAATAGGCCAGAATGAGAACCAAGGAGCTGCGAAAGCCTTAAAAAAGACGGCTTTTCGTGGATATAATGCTTATAAGGAGATAGTGGAATGTTTTCCCGAAGAGCGGGATAGAATACGTGGGTTCTGGATGAGTGGGTTAGCTGCCGATATGTGGTGAAGCAAAGGTTAATTTCGGAGGTTCGAATCTAATACAAACATCAAATTGTTTTGGTCCTTTTTCTCTTTCTACCTGTGTTTATTTTCGGTATTTTAGTGTACTAATTTATTTATTTTTGTTATTGGCTCTCCTTTGAGCAAAAGACATAAGAATTACAAGCGGATAATTGTGTATCATGTTTACCGTAATAGTATGTACCGTATCTGGTGTTGTATACCGTGTTACGTAGTTACCTTTCATTCTTTTGGGCGCATATCGACGATATTAAATCTAACAGTTTTTGTTTCATGTTTAAACCTTATGTTTCACTTCTTCTACTAACAAAGGAGTTGTATGTGCTAAGTTCATGGGTAAATAGAATAATACATTGTTATAGAACGTGGATTTTATCAACGATGTGAATGTTCAAAATGACGACCCCCTTCATGAATGCACATTTGTGTACGTTGCCGGAGAGACCTTGCATGTTGTAACATGCGCAGTGTAATCTGCCTGCATTGTTCACGTGTGAGTGCCCGTAGATGTTTTTGGTCTTTGCGGTGGAAAACGTGAAGATTATACTATTTTGTACACACTTATAATGTTATAGAAAATGTTATTTCTAGCATATCAAATTATACGCCCAAAGGGATAAAACAAAAGGTAATATAAAGTTCGAAATTAACACGAAGGATTTGAATCCGAACTGATGTGGTATAGTATTACAACAGCCATGGTAATACCACTCGGCCAAAGCTACTTTGTGAGTTGAGTTTCCTATAAGAATTAGTAGTCGCGGAACTAGGCCCCACCTCGAATCTTTACACGCTTTTTGTAGCTTCATAGAGTGTTTTGAGCTCGGTTTGGCAGTTTAAACTCAAAAAAATAAACTGCATCAGTCAGTACAATTACTGTATGAACTGAAATATGCCATCGTTAGTGACAGAAGCGAAATTATCTACTTAATACTTAGCATTTTTTGACAAGACTGTACAACGGTCACTGACGGCTTAAATCCAATTGGTCGCACTGCGTATATCTGCCGATTTGTGTTCAAATGGTTTTGTCAACCGATGCATGTGATAGGTTGTTCCTTCCTGGGCGTTTTCAATGGTGTACATGAATGTATGCTAAAGAATAAAAGTTTGTAAAATTGGCTAAAAGTGCTACTGCAGCTCCCAGTGTAAGGGTTGGATGTCTTTTGCATCGACATACATAGTGATGCATTCTGTCCCATAAAACACTTATGCACTGAGTTATGTATCCCTCCTCTATAAAGTGTTTTGCGAATCAGCCATTAGAAGGAATTCAAGAAAGGCGTAAGTCACATATCTCGCTTAGCATGTTGCATAAATTCAAAAATAAATAGGGGCAGTTGACTCAGCTGGTATATAGGCTTTGGTTTCCTCTCTAGCGTTCCACAGGAGTAATGCTGGTGGTTTAGACAAAATAACACAAGCTTACGTCTTTCACCCTGGATGACAAAATTGCATAAAGGTTTGTTACACAAGTAATTACTATTCCACTACTATTACTATTGAAAAAGCTGATGAACTTTCAAGAGAAGGAGCAGCTTCACAATTTATTGGACAGATTCGGGCCTAGAAACATCTCGTTGTTTAGTAATAGAGATTACTAAGAACTGGTCCAAAGTAGAACATCATAAAACCTGGCTTAAAGCTTCAGAAAACAAACATGGTGAGCTGTTTAATAGAAAACCGTATAAAAAATAAGGGCTGAAAACTTATTTAAATATAATAGACTTCATTTGAAAACAATAGGAATTGCATTTCTCACAGGATATACTCTTTTGAAAAAGTTTCTTAACACGAAGGTAGTTTTCACGATAACTTAGATTGCAGATTGTGCAAGAAAGAAACTGAAACAGCACAGCACATTGTAAGCCTCTTGGCTCACAGGAGATATATATATGCCTTTGGGAGAATGCTTTTAGGACCAGAAGAATTTGGAACCATATCGGTTATGAGACTGTATTCCTTGGTAAAGGGTACAGGCTTAATGAACTGGCTTTAAAACGATACAATAGCACAATAAGCCCAAGGCTGAAGTGCGTCCGAAGCAGTAACGATTATCTGTATCAAAAAAGCAAGACTATTATTACTACAAAGTGACGATGACCCGCCACCCTCTTTTACCTCTTATGAGCCGTCATTATATGAAACAGATATTCAGCCAGCTTGTATTTGTAGTTTGTAAACTTCTGTATCCCAGGAATAAAAGTTAGAAGGTTCTGGCTTTATGAATTAGGCTTCAGGAGGATTATTATACGAGGGTTATGGAGTCGATGTCTTTTGGGATTTTGGAGTTAACCTGTAGAAATGTTCTGCTTCATAGCTTGGCAACACTACTTAACAGTTTCTCCTATTCTACACTTCTGTAGCAAAAGTAACCAAAATGGCTGGGCAAGAGCTAGATGTTGTAGATGTGCATATGCAAAAGAGATTAATTAAAGCACATTTGGGAAAGGGAATGGTGAAGGGGCAGACATGGTAAACTTTTTTTGCTTATAATAACAGTGAAGTTTAATTCCTATTTAAGTGATGTGAAAGTTATGTTAACTCACCGGGTATGTACAAATAAGGGCAGTGTTGGTTATGTAAAGACCTTTTAAATGTGCATTTAAAACCTAGAGACTTTTGGGTTAATATAGTGTTGAAGTTTATGGAGTAGTCTTCGTGAATTTAGCGTTAAAATTTTATGCGAAAATAGTTAAGCTTTGGCACTTAGAATTTTGATGTCCAATTAACCTCATTTACTTCTAGACGTTATTGTGCAATAGAGAACCGTTCGGATTTGTAGGAAATTCTGCTCTGCTAGCCTGTCATTTGGATGAACATGATACCGGTTGTGGGCGTAAGGAAGTATACTTTTTAGACAAACATGAGAACCTGTCGTTTATTTTTTGGCATATTATTGATTCCGTTCTTTTAGAAGTCCAAATTATGGAATCATCATGTTTGTAAAATGTCCCTCAGCATAAAGCTTCGTTTTGTTTTGTATTTGAGCCTTTAAAAGCTTTACTTTTATTTACCTCAAACAGAAAATAGAAATACATACCTACCAACAACTTGAACAGTACTCTAATTACACACAATTATTTATAGATAAAATGAATGTCAGATAATATAAAGATATGTGGATCTTAAATTACACATAGTTTTCTTTCTCTGTGCTGCTGCTGCAATGAATGTTTGCTTGTGAGTGTCCTTTGAGACATACAGCTATGAAGAGTATTAGTGATGCAGTATGCACTTACATTAAAAGGAAATACAGACAGTTTTCAAATAAAATATTGGCCTGTTCCTGTCATACTGTTGGTGTTAAATCTTGGTTTATTTAGAAGGTAAAGTGGTGTCCATTGCAAGTGCAGTTTCTTTCTTACATTAATAGTGCAACTTCATGTGTCTCCCATTCAATATAAATCAATTCATTTGATCTCTTTCACTGAAATCTAAGAGGGCTAAAGAATCAAATTATCTCAGCAATTTTCATATCAAAGCGCCACCACAGGTTAGAAACAACCAAAATGTGTGAACTTCAGTAACTATAAATTGTGTTATAGTTTTACATAAATAAGCTAACCTGTGAAAATGTGAACTCTTATTAACAGTATTGTAAAACCCACCAGTGTAGAAGTGTAGTTTAAGGAGCAAGCATTTGAATGCTGTGCAGTGACAGAATTTGTAGGAAGACATATTTCATAATTATGGCATTATATAGAACTCCAGTGGAAATTTCCTTGGTTTTATAATTAAGTCAGATAGAACATTATCTCATGTTTGCTGTGCAAATGCTAAATTAATTGTTTGTGGTGATTTAAGGGGGAAAACAGGTGAAAATGTGACCAAAAATGACAAAATTTCACATTTTTTTTTTTTTGTAGCAAAAAATAACTAGGTGGTTTGAAGTGCATATATGCAAAGTTTTAAAACCCTATAGTGCCCGGAAGTTGCTCTAATTACATCATGTTTAAAGGTCTGTGCTCCTTAGATGTCCCTGAGAAGGCATGGCAGGTGATGAAATCGCTGCATGATGTAAAAATTCTGCTTTTTTTTTAATCCATCTTTGTGGGATTTTTACCATGAAGCTTACGGTAGATGTCGTGTAACATCAAATTAAATGTTTTATTTGCATGAGTCAGAAACAAGTATAAATTATGTAAATAAATAGAGTGATGAAAGCTTAGATGAGCAAGAATGTGGTGTACAAAAGAAAAATTTAAGACAGAAACAATTGGAGGATAATTGTGAATATATGCTGTAAATAATGAAGACTGTAAATATATATTGGACACCAGTTTTACTGTCGTTGGTGACTGACCTGAAGTGTAATGGCCACAATCAAAAGCATTTGTACATAGGATTTGGCACTGAAAGGCTTGACTTTGCCATAAATTAGAACTGATTTGCAGTGCTTGTAATGAAACAAGTGTACAAATTACACATCTAACCTGGATACTTCTAGGAAGTTATGCAAGTCATTATTTCTGGTTAACTGCATGGAAACTTTTAAACTTATTTTTCCTCAGTTTAATTTTTGCTATACTTTTATTCATTCAAAACAAAATTACATCCACATATTAAGTGTTAGAGGGTTAAATTTTTACTGTACATTCTATAAAGCATAACAAGCAAACAAAAAAAAAAAACTGATGATTGGAATTCAGGATTTACTTAGTACTTTTTGAGATAAAAAATAAAACGTGTGTAGTGATTGCAAAAATTTTGAAATGTTTGCTATGCAGGTCATATTTTGTTTTAATTTCCCTTACAGCTAAGTTATTACAAAAGAGATGCGTCAAGTTTTTCTAAATGAGTTTCTGGTTTTGTACAAAAAAAAAACTCAAACCATCAGCCCTCTTAAGCATGAATACACTTAGAAACAATGATGCAAGTATCACTGTCACTTCCCTGTTGCAAACATTAGCTACTGTCAAAGAATACACATTTACGCTGCAGCAACTATTAACATTTTTGTGAATATACAAAAAGCTTTCAGTTGCAATATAATCCCCTATGTTTTAAGTCTTGCCAGGTCGCAATGCTCAGGGATTATTATAAGAAAGATGATGGTATGCTTAGCCCATTTTCATAGCAACCTGAAATACAAAATTGTTTTCTGGGGGCAACTCTACAGGCAGCAAAAGTATTTTTGTACTACAGAAGAAAAAAGCTGCGAGAATAATAATAAGATCTCATTACGGAGCATTCTGCAGGGATTAGTTTCTTAGTTTGTAAATTTTAACTAACTTCTGAATATATCATTTCACTCGTGGCATTTATATAAAAAAATCCATGTGAACTTATAAGCACATTTACAATCACACAACTTCAATGTCAAAGGGGATATTTACACAAACAACAAACTTGACTTTTTATCAAAAGCGAACTTACTATGAGTGTACAAAAATGCTCCAGACCTTACCAGACTCTTATCAAGCTACTATTAGACATGAAGAAATTCTTAACTGTACTTAAAAATATTTGTGTAGAATGGTGTTTACTCTATACAGGAGTTCTTTGATAACTGTGATGATAACTTTTCCTAAGTGTAAGTTCAGAATCTTAAATCTGTATAGTATAGATAGTGTACTCATATTACACTGAATTATATATATGAAATATACTTGCATGATCTGTATTGCATAAGCCTCATATCATTGTTTTGCACTGCATGATCTATAACTATGGTGAGGGATGAAAATTTCGTCCTGCTTGATATTTTTAATTGAATGATCGACGATGGTCTTTTTTATGGCATGGAACTAGAAACATGGTTGATGATGGTTTGCTGTAACTGATGCTCAATATCCCAAAGCTCTGCCGTGTGGGATCCCATGTACGAAACAGTATCTATCCAGGCATGCAAGTAAATGGCAAGTTTAATGATTTGTAAAAAGTGTGCCATTTTTGTTTGAAATGAATTTCCATATAAAAGCAATAAAACACTAACTTCAAGATCACTAAGGCCAGACAATGGTTAACCTCAGGTATTAGAAAAATCCCATGAAAATTACAAAATTATGCTTTGAATATGATGCCATTAATTAAACATTAAAACATGTAAAGTAATTAAATGTTGGTCAGTGAAGTTAAAATGATATAACCACTCACCAGTTATTGGTATATCTAATGAACTCAAAACAGTTGAAATATAATAAAAACTGAAATGCGAAGAAATGCTCCAGACTAATACCACTAAAAGAATTATTAGTGGCACCAAAGTCATTAATATATTATGCTTTTTAAGTCTTTGTTATGGCAGCTAAGTAGATATGACTGTAATGCAGTTGTACTTGAATTTAAAAAAACACATCTCAGTGTTCAGTGTGAATTTAAGATGGAACCCATGACAATTTTACTAAGGACATAAACACAGAATTGTTAACTTATTGCATAGCATGGTTCTGTAAGCTTCTTCTGTACATGTAATAGGTAATTCATTATTAGCAAGGATATTTCCAGAAATAAAGAAATGCACAATAGTTAAGCTTCTGCAAAGTATGTGACAGTAGACTGCTTTCCAACAAAATTATAAGTTAATCTTTTGTAAATGTGTTTTCCAAGGTTTTTTTGGAGAGTTATGTTTAATCATATTGTGAATCACCTAGAGTAAAGCATCATTCTCTCAGTGCTCCAATTTAGTTTTAGGAAAGGACTGTAAACAGCAACTGCTACGTACATACACACTGCTGTGGTAATAAGAGTATTGATGAAAATGAATAATCTATAGGAATATTTAATGAATTAACTTGGGCATTTAAGGGCATAGAACACAATCAATAACTGCATAGTTTAATTTTTATGGCTTCAATAAAATCTCCATATATTGGACCAGGTAATACTTTATGGAAATATTCCAGAAAACTATCATCAATAGTTGTGATTCTAAGCCCATGATTATTAGTGAAGGGAGTTCCACAGGTTCTATGCTCGGTGCATTGTTTGATTTAATATTTATTAATGACTTCCCTTATAATCTTAGCAAGGAGCCAAAAGTAATTGTTTTTGTAAATGATAGTTTTGTGTTATATCTAAGTCGCATGAACTGTTTTTAAGATGGCAAGATCAATTTGACTTTCTTGAAGTCAAAGCAGGTCTGTAATCCTTGTTCCAGAAAAAGAGTCACATGATTAACCAATGAACTTAACTAGATAGACATTTAAACAGCTTAGTATGTTGTTTATGGCTAATAAACACTCACTAAATTGAAATAAAAAATACAGTTCAGAACTAAGTATAGCAAGTAACTGGATTAGTTATTTGGTATACGATAGTTAACACCATAAGTGAAGTTACTCATACCAATGAACTTAACTAGATAGACATTTAAACAGCTTAGTATGTTGTTTATGGCTAATAAACACTCACTAAATTGAAATAAAACAATACAGTTCAGAACTAAGTATAGCAAGTAACTGGATTAGTTATTTGGTATGCGATAGTTAACACCATAAGTGAAGTTACTCATACAACATTTCTGGGGCTTCAAATGAAGAGATCTAATTTGGGGAAAACGTATAGAAATTGTGCAACTGAAACTTAGCTTGGCATGTTTTGTTTTAAAGAAACATTCCACTCAAAACCTCTATACCCTGAGACCAGCATACTATGCCCACTTTGACTTCATTTTGTGATATGAAATAGTCCCTTAGGGTAGTTTACACATTAAGAACATTTTATTACAAAAAGGAGCTACACAAATTCTTTGCAGCATCGGGCCTCATTCCTATATTTAAAGACCTTAAAACTCTCACTGAATTGTAATTTTATTCTTTTATGAGCTTGTTTATGATTGCTTTACCACAAATGTTGGTGTGCATGGCCACAATACTAGGCATGCAGGTGATTTGCAAGGTCAGTAAATAGTCCAAAACTACTCCGAAAAGGATTTTACTAAATTGCAGTACTAATCTCCTAAGTCAAAAGGATATATCTCACAATTGTTTTTGAACTGCTGATTTAGAACTATTTGTGTAGTTGTGAGCCTGATGTGCATTTTCCCTTAGCACAAGGGACACATGTAAATTAGAAATGCCTTACTGAAGAAAGCAATGTTTGAATTAAAACTAGTGAGTTTTAATAATTCACAAAACCTACCATCTTGAAAAATAATGAAATGTCAAGATAGTGCATCCTTTTAGGTAAGGAGGTGTGAATAAAAGGTGTATAGTCTTCTGTTTGTTTAAAACTAGGCAATCTAAAGATGTAAAGATCTTCAAACAAAACTGAAAGTTTATCTTAAATACTTAATCAGTATATAATATAGAATATTTTAGTATGTCATATTATTTACTATCTTGCATTTTGCATTATAAGAAAGAAGAAACCACTGATACAGCTACCATATGGCATTATAAATGGTGACAAGTGTGTTATAGGTGCTTAGGGAATTTTAGGCCTCTATAATGTTGATCATGCAAACAAAAATAAAGATTATATCTCAATTTAAAACATAATTGAATTAAATTAAATTTACTGAATGAAGTAAATATTTGTAACTTAGTCGAGGGTCTACATTGCTGTGCTAAAATGTTTTTTCATTTCTTTCACATTTTCACTTCCTAATTTCATGATTTTGGTTCTTCCAAAAATGTAAGTTGATTACACTTGGGTGTTTTATTACGTGTCATCAGCATTCAGGCAAAAGACACTTAAGTCCAAAATCATAATTTTCAGATAGCCAGTTTAAACTTTTGAATAGTTGTGAAAAATAGTAAAAAATGGTTTACATACTTATTTCTCAGGGAATACCTTAATTGATGCATTTAAAACTTGATATTAAACTTAATAGTTTTAAAGTTTAAATTGACTCCTGTAAACCCTTAATTTGGAAACCTTGGACTTAGTGATTTTTGCTTGCCAACAAAATGTAGTTTGATATGTGACTTAAGTTGAACCTTGATAATGATTTAATGAAATTTGTTTGCTTACAGCCTGAATTTTGCTATTAGTTCACTCAATTATACAAAAATGCAAACAATATTAATAATGAGCTCCATTATAATGTTAGGTACTTACCTGGCACTGCTAGTGAAAAAATTTGAATGAAATTAATTAGAAATTATGAGCATTTTACTGAATGAAACTATCATCATTTTTTGAATTACTTTCCTGATTGGTTATGGATTTACATTGTTTGAAGTTGACTTTGGAAGGGATCTGTACCAAGAATGAAACTCTTGTGGTGTCACTTCCTTTTTACATAACTGCATTAAATTGTGGTACTTTCAGAGAAAGCAAAAGGTGCATTGTGGGCCTTTGAAACAGAAAAAATTGTTAAACGTTGACAGCCATATGCATTGATTTGAGAGTAATCTCCTGAGTTACCATATATATAAAGTAATGCCAGGGAGACTTTTTTTTTTCCGAACTGAAGTAGCCTTTAACCACTTATTTTTATTCCTTTAGTGTCTATTGCTTTGTTTCATAGCAGATGAAGTAAGTCATCATTCTCGAGTTTCTGTACTGAATATGGGAGAGCATTTTTTTATTTTTTTTATTTTTATTTATTTATTTAGCCTACCTGAGCGAGCTGCCTTGAAGATGTTGGTCCAGTCATGCATTGTGCACACTGACTTGTATTTTTTCTGTGACTCAGTATCTCTGTGTATGTTGTCACACTCCATCATTGGATGTCCAGATCCCAAAAACTGAAGCTCAATTATTTCAATGTGAGTTGTGTGAACCAGATATATCTTCATAGCAGCAATATTGTGATTTCATTTCTCACTACTACATGTGCCAGAAAAAATGGATACCTCACTAAATGTTGTCAGATAGTGTAGTTAGAAATTTGTAAAGACATGTTCAAATTTCTACACTGCCATGGTTACCGTTTACCTCGTGCTAGGTATAGCAAAATACTTTGTTTTGGGGTGCTGCTTCATATAGGGTTAGATTGTAACAACACAACTTTTTGCTGTAGTACATTGGTGACAAATCGTTTGATGGAATCTGCAGAATGCTCTGAAGATCAAAGGAAATGTTCACAAAATTTGTGTCACTAATTGCTTTTTGTTTGTCAAATACCTTGCTCTCAGTTGCTTCCTTTTCTAGCTCTTTATGCTTCATGTATTGTTTTTGCAGGGCATCATACTTTGTGCACAGAGAGTACTGATCTTTTTTGATTTGAAGAAAGAGTAATTGTATTCCCTACAGAACATTCTCTTATATGTGGTCAGACTGGGCAGCTTTTCACCCCTTTCATGACAAATTTCTTCAAATAGTGAATACATTTTGGCTATTGAAAGCATACTGTCCAGATATTTCCTTTGAGATGACTTATGTAGTGAGAATCTCTTACTGGGAAGCTCTCAATGTGATTCTATTTATTTCACGTCATCTTCTGACAGTTTATTTGGAGGAGAATGTTTCCCCTCATTTCTTGAGAAGAAACAGAACCAGAAGCATTTCCTTTCTAAACCTTCGTTGAGAGGTTCATTGATAATACAAATTGTGTCTAGGAAAACTTCTGATACACCCATTTCTAATTGTAAAAGAAAAACTGTTTTGTATTTGTTTGCTCTTTTTTTTGTCATTTTCCCTGTTACTTCTGTGCTCTGGTACAAGCACCTTTATGTGACTTAGGATAAAGTACTTTTTTCTGTTATAGTCCTCAAGTTCTCAATCTGAGCAAACTCTTTTCTGTCATAAAAGATGAAACTCTCATTGCAGTTATATTTACAATGTGTACAATCAATTTCCCTTGGAGTTTTGGCACTGTATTCTATTTGCTCTGGCTTGTCCAATATTGTGAAGTTTCTTACAGATGTTGCACTTCTATATGGAAGGATTTGCTTTTCACCATTGGTTTTTCTTCCATGCAGCACATTGTGTAGGTTCTGAAAATAATAAGCAAAACATGGTTTAACGTTGTTGGGAATTAAAATTAACAAAATGTGATTAAATGTTACCTTCATTGGATTATACCAATGTGATCTTTAGCACTGTATTGCAGTTACCAACATAAATAAAGTCGTAAACAACATAATACAAATACAAAAATGAAATAAAATAAAGCTCTCAATACTTATGAAAGGTTGTATGCAGTCCAGAAATGTTAAATGACAAACAATAGCTTGTCCGCAGGCTGCGTATTTTTTTCAGCATCCATTGCTGAGAGAGTATTGGCCTTCGCCTTATTTTTCGCTTCTCTTTCATCTCACCATCTACTCTGCCACTATTGCTGTTATCAGATGCTATCCACTCTAGATCCTTGTCTGAGTCATCTTCGAAAGGATCTTTTTTTGTTTCTTCATCCTTTAACATAAACTCCAACATTAGAGTTACATTTTATGTTCATTTTTCATTTTAAAATAAGTAAAATATTCATAAAGCTAAATCATGCATTTATAACTTACACTGAAGTTAATAGCTCCATTTCTTGTTGATGTGGGTGCATTATTGTCAAAAATGGAATAACTGAAGCTAATTTTTTCTCTAGCATCATTGTTGGCCTGAAATGGCAAAACATGTGTTAAAATCTATTAAGCATAAGCTAGTAACGCATTTTAACTTGTTCAACATGTACTACAATATAATGTCTGAACTTACCGTATTAGTATCCACACAAACCAGGTTATCTACTGTCACAGCTACTTTTGTACTGTTAGACAATGCGGCTTATCACATTAGAAATTATTGCCAATGAACACAAAATAAATGATAGGCAATTAACACAGTCTGGTTCATCTGGGAAGAATGAACTGCAATAAAGGATTCAAGGTAATTATGAGGCACAATGTTGTATTATTGACATACAACTGTGAACTAAAGCTAACACACTCAGTCAGCAACTGGACGTAGTGGCTTTTGCTTGGTTGAAAGTTAATAAACAGTAATCTTTTGGTCCCTTTAATGATTTTCATCATGTTTGAGGTTGGCCGTGTAAAAGTCATTAAGTGCACTTAGTGATTTCTAGCTGTCAACATTTGTGCATACATGACTTGGTGAAAAGTTGACTTCTCTGTAACTCTGTAACAGAATGTCCAAGGACTTAATGAGTTTTACCGGACTGTGGAGCATTGATTGGGGTTGTTGCCATAGTATTATCTCAAAAATAGAACTTTTGGACTTAGTGACTTGACTTTTGCCCGAACGCTGACAATGTATTATAAGAAAACTTCAAATCATTCTTGCATGTTACAGAAACTGTGGTTTCTATGGTGACTAACCCCAATTCAGAATTGTACCTCAATATTATTTATTTTAATAAAAATATAAAGCCTTTGTGAGTATGTGTGGCCAGCCTGACAGCAATTTTTTGGTGTCGGCAAACATGCTGTTTATGAGCAGAATTGTATATTTACAGCCCCTTAAATTTAAGCGCACAGATTTCTCTTGCAAATTATAACTGCAATAATCACACACCTCATCATAGATGTTTGTAATATCCTTTTCTTGCCGCAAATCTCACTTCTTTTAAGAAAGTTTGAATTAACACTTATTAATTCTTCATGGCCATGAAAATAAAACTGTGCTTTGTACTTAAACAAAAATAAACACATTACAATAGAGTGATGATTAACATTATTCAACACCCAGTTGCGGAAATTAACCCTACTCACATTATCACCTGTTTGCAATTCCTGAACTTCTGTTGTCTTATAGGATTTTAATTTTCCAAGTTCAGTGGCTTTCCAAGCTCAGGTTTGTGAAGTTCCTGATTTCTGTGCAACTTTCTGAGGGATTTCTTTGGACTTCATTTTAACTTTTTTCCAATGTGATTGAGTTTTTCCTGTATAAGATGATAGTGATTTACTTTTGGTTTCTTATTAAGAATAGATCCTGTTTCCCTAAAGCTGTTCACAAGCTTACAAACCATTTCTCTGTGAGGCTGATATAGAGCAGGGAATCTGTCTATAAATCACTGTCTCATTTCTCTACAAGAGTTTGTCACAGAGGAATCATACATGGAGATTCTGTGCATTATAAGTGCACTTACACAAACTGAAACACGTGGTCTCACAATGTATCAACCTCATTATGGCACAGACTTCATGTCAACTGATTAGCTGAGACATGGAGAGCAAGGGAAGTGGAGGGAGAAGAGCACTGGTTAGAAAAGTGCAGTGCATGGCAAGCAATTCCCTATAATATGGCCATGCATTGAACCAAAGGCCCTGTATTATTCAGTAAACACTTGAAGGTGCAGAAAATGTTGCATATAAACAGTGTTCTTAATCTTTTTAATAATAGCTTCATGAGCCATGTTGCTCCTTCTAAGAGGAGTTATAATAAACATATTTCCTTTTACACAATGAAAAGAAATTCAAAACATAAACAATTAAGCTACAGCATCTCTGGCTTAATTGTTTACAAAGTATTGTTGAATATTTTATACTTTATTATTGTTCAGTTTATTTTTATAAATTGTTATATCATGAAAATAATTTATGGTTTTATTTAAGTGGTATAAGTAATTCCAGCTTCTAATTGCAATGCGTTCTTCATAAAGAGACTGAAGATTTCCATGTAAGCTCATGTTTTTATTAAAGGGTCAGAGTTAAACATTCATTAGTTGTGGCAGAATTGTGTGGCTCCCCCCACCAAAAACAGAAGAAGAAATTGCTGTATAGCAATTGAAGTTTCCCTTCCTCTGCTATTTAACCTTTAATACATATCTTTAACAACATTATGTGCTTGTTGATCCATTTAAGAGCACTGCTCACTTCATTTCAACCATGTGTGGTGCAGAGAATAATTCCTACATGTGAAAAACTAAAGCTTTGACTTGCATGGGCATGCGCGCAGACGCGGTTTTATATAATATTTCAGCACAATTGTAAGATGGATGAGTATGCATGAGAGGAGGAAAGAAAGTACAAATTATTTTTAGAGGTTTTGAACCCCAGTGAAGATTACACAGTAGATTTAATTGAAAAGACTGAGAAAGAAGATTAACAGGACTGCCAAAAATAGAATTCATTGCTTCTGCAAGTAATGAATGGACTGATGAAGACCTGCATACATCTCAAAAAGCTGAAATTTCTGGTCAAACAATGCCACCACCTGTATTCTCTGATGACATACCATATTTATTTAGAAAAATGACAGTACAAAATGATTAATGCTCTATCCCCTTTGAACATTGTGATGAACTTAACTGGAGTCAAGTTAAAGGAGAAACAAGCAAGCATACAAATCAAGTCATGGAGTATGCTTTTTTTTTTTTACTTTACCATGTACTAGTAGGTAGGGGAAGTATTGCATTCCACCCAAAAATTAAATTGTGGAGATTTTACCAGAAATATATGCTTTGAGGCCCTTAAATCCAAAAAGACACCCTCAGAAAGGTGTGGGATTGTGTATGTGTATCATAACTCAAGAACAAAATGTCAGATAAATACCAAACTGGGCATTTAAGTTTGACATCTCCAAAAGATGTGATATGAAGGTTTTCAAGAAAATCCTTCCACCCCAAACTTCCCTTACGTGGAAGATTTTTTATTATTTTAAATTTTCAGAAAAATAGATATAATGACTTTAATATGCCCTATATTTAAGATATTTGCATGACAAAATTATATTTTGAGTTGTCTGGGAATAGCCTGTGAAGTCATCTTCATTTGGAATTAATTTTGTATAATTCTGTGTAATGGTAAACCATAAGAGATAGATGAAAGTGATCTACACAAAGTTATAGATCACTTTAAAACACACAATTTAAGTCAATGCCTCTGACACTTATTAGTGGGTATACAAATTATTCTTTTGAAAGTTTATTTTCCTATCTACTTTATTTTAATCAAGATAAACTTTTCTGGAACTACTGCATTACACATTTCTTTGTAGATACAAAGGGAACTGCAATAGTCAATTGCTTGAGAACGAATGCTATATGCTTTCCATGGCATTGTGAGAAACAACTGTAAATTGACAGGACTTTAAAAAGAATGGCTAAGTTTTGAAGAATTCAAACCATTAATAATGGATATCTTGGAAATGGCATATGCCACAACAAAAAGTGTTATTTGAAATAAATTGTATGTTTTAAAGAGATCTACATTTTTTGTTTAGTATGTTTTTGCCTATCGCTTAACATTTACCAGTTATGCAAGATTATACAAAACTCCTTCCAAATGAACAGGACTTCGCAGACTATTCCCAGAAAATTCAAGATGTACATTTTATTTGTCATGTAAATCATGAGAGGCATTTCTTAGAAAATAAATAAGATTTCGAAAAATGTTCCAAGGGTAGTTTGGGGTGGGGGGACTTTCTTGAAAATCTTTGTGTCACATCTTTAGAAGGTACTGAACCTAAATGCCAAGTTTGGTGTTTTTCCGACTTTTTGTTTTTGAGTTATGCTGTTCATATACACACACGCGCAGACAATTTTTATAAAAGCGTTTTTTTGAGGGGGGCTTAAGGAGCCTCAAAACATGTACATCTAGTGATATCTCGGTATCAAATTTTTGGTTGGAATGCAATACCTTTTCTACCTACTGTGTACATGGTAGAGAAAGTAAAAATAGAATGTAATGTACTGGTGTTTTTTTAGACAAAGAAATCTATAGCAGAGAGCAAGATGCTCAAGATAACCAACATTCCTGAAATAAATGTCCTACTCGGATTATTGTATATTGTAGGAGCCATAAAGTTTTCATGTAAAAATATGGATTTTTACTAGGATGGTACAGGAATGGAATCTTTCTCAGGAGTAATGCCTTTTAGAGGAGTTAGATTTCTTTTGGCAGCACTTTGTTTCGATAACATCTGCAAATCTATATTTGGATTCATCTATAGTTAATATATCTACGAAACTTAACAGTTACTAATGTGGAATTTAGGCTAAAAGCAGTGCCTATGCAAAGATTTTGGAAAATTTAAATTGGTGCTCCAGAAAAATCCAGGGCATATACAGAAAATTATATCTTTATTGAAGGGGCAAAGAAAATGCTGAGGAGCTCTTAAGGAGATTCTCTTTTAAAGTTTTCCCCCCAATTACAGGTTATGATGTTGAACATTCATTTTCAGCTTAAAAGCTTGTAGGTTGTAGTTAATGAAAAGTTTCATTTCTTCACAACATCAAGATATATTTGAACTACAGCACAAGTTTTTAAGGTATGATTTATGATCAAACATTGTTCTTTTTTTTAAATATGTTGTATTCCATCTCTCATCTTCTGTTCTGTAGTAACTCCCACACTGTGTACTAACGTAGTGTTAGCAGTCACGATGCCGTATGAAATTTTAATAATCCATGTATATTGAGTGCATATTTTAAATATTTTAGTGCATAGTTGCATGCCTGTCTCAGAAATTTTTGCTGATAAAAATTCTTTCTCTCTGCATAATGTCCTCTTAGATAAAAATTTACAATAATGTCTTCTTAGTTAAAATTAAAAATTTACTATAATGTCTTCTTAGTTAAAAATTTGTGGGTTATATCATATCTACTTGATGTATGATGCAAATGTGTGTGCGATTATCCTAGTATCACATGGGTCTGTATTTCTATTAAAAATAATATGAATATTATGAGAAAGGTTGTATAGTCAGTCATCTTGGATTTTGCTGAAATTGTGATAAAATCTGCAAAATAATTGCATTACACTTAAAAAAATTAAACTCGGATATAGTTGTTCAAAGTTGATATTACAGAAGCCATTTTCAAATGTAATATTTTAAATTTGCAATAACTTTTCAACAAATAGGGATAAATAAATAAATCTTTTCTCCTTTGTAGCACTTTGTTGCTACATAATATCCTAGAAACCAACCTTGGAACAGAAATTAAAAGTAAAATGGAATATTTGTAAAATGTATTTTTCTCAAAAATTCAGAAAATATTATAGGACTTTATGCCTAAAAGTACTACATATCTAAAAATGGGAACACACCATTTTGCTTTGGAATTTTAATACATTTTTAAAAAATGTTCTATTTTCATACATTGTGCTCAGTGAATGGAAAGAAAATTAGAGAAACAAATTAGGAACTGTTGAAATTTTTAACTAGCATAAATGTAAAATGTTTCATGCAATATGTACTGTTTGCTGAATGCTAAAACAGTTAAAAAGGTTCCCATGTACACTACCGCTCAAAAGTTTTTGAACACACCTCATTTTTAGGATTTATTGAAACAATGGAATAAAAAAGACATAATTTGTAGTCACAACAGTATATTTAATGAAAATCAGCAATACATGTTAGATTTTGCTTTCTTCAAAGTAACCTCGCCTTGCTTTAATTACAGCTTCGCAAACTCTGGGCATTCTTTTTATTAAGTGCATCAGTGTATCTTCAGAAATATCCCTCCATATGTTTTGCACATGACTCCACAATACATTTACATTAGTGGGTTGTTTCTTTCTTACCTCTGTCCACATGATCCCAAAGTAGTTCAATAGGATTGCAGTCAGGACTTTGAGGGGGCCAAACCATGTTCTTCATGACTTGTGTCTCTTCCAATTGTTCAACCTATCTTCTACAGAGTATAGATGTATGCTTGGGATCATTGTCCTACTGCAGAATGAACCCCTTGCCAATTAACTGCATCCCGGATGGTTTGGCATGGCATTGGAGAATATTGTGATAATGCTCCTTCATAATTCCTTCTATTTTCACAATATCGCCTGTCCTATTGCCACCAAAACAACCCCATACCAGCACCGAACCACCTCCATGCTTGACTGTAGGGGATATGCACTGAGGTGCCATGCGTTCACCTTTTGCACGTTGAACAAACTGGCAACGTTTTGAGCCAAATAGCTCAAACTTAGGTTCATCAGTAAATAATACCTTTTTCCACTGATCAACAGTCCAGCTTACATGCCACTTGGCCCATTGTAATCTTTTCCGTTTATTGACAGCTCTCAATAGGGGTTTCTTTGCCACAATGTAACCTTTCAGATGTGCATCCTGAAGTCGTCTCTTCACTGTAGAAACACTTACAGATTCATCCCTCCACTGGTTCAGTTCTGCTGTCAGCATGGGTGGTGTTTTGAAACGAGCATGCTTGCTGGTCACTATTAAATGTTTATCCTCACTTTTCGAGGTCACCCTAAGCCTCCCCTTTCGATAACGATCCTTATTGCTATTTGTAGTTACATACCTCTTTACAGTGTAATGGACACTTCCCAAGGAAAGATGTTCTTGTGTGGCAATTGGATGCATGGTGTGGCCTGCTGTATATAAGCTGACTATTGCAGCACATTTTTCTGCTGAAAGCTCCCTTCTTTTACCCATTTCAGACTTTTCAACTGCACAATAACAATGTGTACCATTCACCTGCTTATGAAGCACTGAAGTGCTATTCGCAGCCAATACCTATGTACAGATGTCTGTGAACGACATCTAGGGAATCACAGACACACTATGACATCCAAAACAACATTAGGGTAATTGTTCCTATAAGGGCCAAAAATGCTACATTTTCAAAATGCACGTAATTGACAAACAAAAGGTAGCATAGTAGATTTCAATTATGTCTCCATGGACTTCTACCATTTATAATATGACATTGACTTTGGCATTATACAGTTGTTAATTGCAGTAAAACAGGCTGTTCAAAAACTTTTGAGTGGTAGTGTAGCAAAAATGATTCAGCTATGGGTATGGAGGGCTGCCCCACTTAAGCTCGGACGATTTTGCTTATTGTTTTTCATGGCGAGATTCCCTTTCACCATCATCTATTGTGTTCAATGTGATTTCCACGGGCTTTAACTATGGCTCTGCAGTGCAATTTCCATTGAAGAGGGCTGCGTCTAAGAACAGGAAGGGAGATGTTAGCCCACTGCTCCTGGCAGACTTTCCAGAATCCTTCAATTGTGGTGGGATGCCGAGAAGCAAGGCGCTGTTTCAGTAGACCAAATCCGCAAAAATCCATTGGCGAAGCATCTGGTGACTTCACAGGGATCCTTTTAAATGGTATGACATTGACAACCATTTCCATAGCTTTCCAGTGGTAGTAATGCTGGGAAGACTGAGAGGTGTGACTGGATGCTTTATGCATGTGGATACAAACATTTGGGGCATCCTCGCCATACAACCGATGAATCTTTTCATAAAAAATTGGGTCCATAACATTCCTTTGATAGTAGGCTGCATTACGTTTTTACATTGTTGGCAACTCTGTGTGAGTTTCCCCCGAGAACAAAAGCCTGCAACCACCATGAATCCCTTGGAAAACTTCTCCTTGTTCTCCCGAATAAAGTTGGAGTGCCCCTTTTGGCCCACTTGGTGGTAATAAATGGCTCAGAGTTTTTTTTTTGTGTCATCTAGATAAACCCATGCTTCATCTAAAGAACCACCCATTGCCATTGCTACCTGCCAGGTGGTGTTCATAGAGTTTTCTTGCATTGGTGAAGCGCTCTCTGATGTGCCGCTCTTTCAAGGCATGTCCACGTGCTTTATGTTGCCGTTCTAGACCCAAATTGCTGTGTATTATCGGATAGATGGTCCCTTTGGATATTCCAATGCGGCTGGAAATGCTGCTTTGGATTGGTAGGTTTTCTTAAGTCACTGTTGCACCCACTTTGGCTACTACTGCTTTAGGCCGTGTTGGTTGTGACCTTTTTCTTGCTAGTGTTTTTGCACATTGAGCCTCAGGTGGGAATCCATTTTTATGCATCTGTGTTAAACACCCCACACAGGACTTACTTATGGTAAGACCTTCTTGTTTGCACCTTTCCACTATCATTGAATGGCTGTAACCGGCATCGGAAACCCAACAATGTACCCCTGCCACAAATCAGTGATTGTTGAAGCCATTACGAGTAAACTTTGCCTCAGACTGGCCCAGCAGACAGCTGGCACTCGCAGTGAGCTGATGCAATAATAAGCATAAGCAGTTTGACCAATGACAGAGTGGGAGGGTGATTCAAAGTCATCCGAGCTTAAGTGGGGCAACCCTCTGTATAAGCACTGAGCAGTTTCTCAGTAGATTTACTGTCTACTAAATATGAAATGATTTCCTTGTTGGTGCATCAACAGACACAAGGGGATCAGTTAGATGTCTTTGGAATACTATGCAACTGGATAGAACACTTGTAATAAGCTTACTGTTTCTTGTCTGGAAAGAAATACTCGCTAGATGGGCAATGAGGCAACATGAAATTAACTGTAACTTCTTATAACTCACTGCTGACCTGTCTGACTTCTGTTGTCTATTGTTCACCTTACATACACCCAGGCCACTGATATGCCATGCTTTAAGCTTTGGAGATTGCGCAGTTTAACAGCTTTATATTATTACTGTTCTAAATGAAACATACATATGTTTCCCACTGTTGTTGAATTGGAGGGCCAGGTTTTATCATAAGCTTCACAAATGAGAGTTTTGAATTCCTTTCCCTAGACTAGTCATTTTACAGTTTTGTAGCTCAAAATCCTTTCACTCTTTGTTGAGTAAAAATATCAACCTGATTGCAGTAGTATACTGTGAAACTGTGTGCACAGTGTGTATTGTATTCTGAATGGATGGCATTGCACACTTAGTGTGTATTTAACAGTATGTTTCACTATCCCTGACCCCATCACATGGACCTTTTCTATGTTCACTTGCACCAAAATTCTATTCTGATGGAACTTGTGTTTTTGAAAGTTCGTGGACTTGAAAGTAATCATTAAAGCAACTCATCTGGAATTGTGCTAGTTCTAGTTGGTTTAACACCAAGGTTTTCTTTGATTTTCTGAAGTGTTAATAAAGCACAACAGGAATCATGACCTATGGAATCATTAACAATTGCAAAACTTGTCTCATTGTTGAAAAAGTCACTACTGTAAAAATTAATATTTAGTCATTTTTTGGTAGCCATGTGCTACTTCTTGTAGAACAGCAGTCTAGTTTTCTGTTAAATCCTAATGAATGACAAAATGTTGGACAGATATCTTTATTTCATCTTTTATATGTGAAATGTGTTTTCTTTGCACATTCTTCATATAAAATAGGCTATAACCTTTACAGCTCTGTTAGAAAATTTCTTCAATAAAATAATTTATTGGCTTTTTTCCCTAACAACTTTACTAAATTGTTATGTAGCATAGGTTACTTCATCATTCTCTTCTGCTGCTTCTAGTCTTAAGGTTTGTGGGGTTAGTTCATCCTGATCTGGACCTTTAGGACATTTTTGGAATAAGCATGGTTCACTCTCCATAGACCCAACAACTAATGACAACAAATTTTCTCGCAGCAGGCTCTTTATGGCAAGTACACGGAAACTGAAGTTACAACAGTACTCATACAGGCCCTCCTTTGAATGTGATATTACCCACTTAGGATACAAAGAGAAAAATTTTGTTATACTTAATTTATTTGATACTTATGCTTAAAAAGACGGCTGTATATTTCAGTATATTCCTTGTCATATAGTGGTTTTTTATAGGAATTCTGTGAGCAGTAACAGTAATCTTTTTAGTAACATTCTATCTAGTACATTCCTGCTTTTCCACTTTGTAAAATGATACTGCTATCTGGAAGTTCCTGTCTGTAATGGGGTGACTACAATAGGGGTCATCCCATTTGACTTTCTCCACCACCAGTCTTCATGAGGTGTCAGTAAGATGTTTGGTAGAATATAGGATGTGTTCCAATATCTTCTGTTTAGTAATGGGTCTAGGAACAACAGACATGACTTAAACTTTTCAGCTGTAAGACATGCATGATTCATGCATGATAAACAGATTTTAATAATACTGAGAAAGTGTATTTTTTGAGCAAACATACTATTTTTAAATGGAACAATGCCTAGTTACATCAACAGAATAAAGGTAGAGTAAATTAGAATGTCAATGGTCTTTGTTGCAGGATTCTAGTGCAAGTGGTTTACGAGAAATTGTATTTTGAAGTTTCCACCCCAACAATTGTTTGTCCCATTCAACCTGCTTAGTTGCTAGGTATGATGTTATGTTTGTTTGCATTGTGTTTTGTTCATTGATTGCATTGTGACTTTCTGGTCAGTTAGTTTGTGACAGTTCAAGCAGTAGGTCGTGAATGGAAGATGGGGTTTACTAATGCAGAAAAAGCCGACATGCTCATGGTGTATGGAGAGTGTAGGAAGAATGCAGTTCGTTCCTGTATGGTGTATGCAGAAACGTATCCCAATAGATGTCAACCATCTCGGCAATTATTTATCAACCTCTTCAACCAATTACAAGAAAGTGGTACTATAACACCTAGAAAACATAACAGAAACAGACATGTTACTGGAGAAGAGGCAGAAATTAATGTTTTGGCTGCTGTTGCAGTAGATGAGCAAATTAGTTCTCACACAATTGCACGTGGAAGTGGCATAAGTCAGTTAAGTGTACTGCGCATTCTCCATCGACATAGGTTCCATCCCTATCACATCTCTCTCCATCAAGAGCTCCATGGAAACAATTTTGAGAATCATGTTAACTTTTGTACATGGGCATTAAGATATGATACTCCAGATTCATCATGTATCTTGTTTAGTGATGAGACAACATTTACTAATCATGGCCAGGCAAACTGCAGAAACATGCACTATTGGTCTGTTGACAATCCCTGTTGGCTTGTCAGGTAGAACGTCAGTGTCCTTGGAGTTTAAATGTGTAGTGTGGGATAGTGAACCATCAACTCACAGGCCCTTTGTTCATAGAAGGAACAATGAACTCGCACAAGTATCGCAGCCTCCTGACAGACCATCTGCCACAGATGTTAGAAGACGTTCCTTTGCAGACTAGGAGGAACCTGTGGTACCAACATGATGGCTGTCCAGCCCATAGTGCACGATGTACTACAGCTTCTCTTAACGGATTTTTTCCAAATCGTTGGATTAGACGAAGAGGATCTGTACCTTGGCCAGCCTGTTCACTGGATTTGACCCCTTTAGACTTTTTTCTGTGGGGAAGGCCGAAAGACACTGTCTACAAGGATGTACCAACTACACCAGATGATATGAAACGATGTATTACTGCTGCCTGCTCTGAAATTTCTGCTGAAATGCTAGAACGTGTGCAGCAGTCTTTCCATAGTAGACTGGAAGCGTGTATTGAAGCTGCCGGTGGTCATTTTGAACACAACCTTTGAAGGGCTATGTTCTCTTTACTTGCAAGAATCCACAGAAGTATTGTAATTCCCTTTTGTTTTTCTTTAGTTTGTACTACCACAGGTTGTACAAGTATCGGTGCATAAAAGTTTCAAAATAAGATTTCTCGTAAACCACTTGCACTAGAACCTTGCATCAAACGCCACTGACATTTTAGTTTACCCTACCTTTATTCTGTTGATGTAACTAGGCATTGTTCCATTTAAAAAATTGTATGTTTGCTCAAAAAATACACTTTCTCGGTATTATTAAAATCTGTTTATAGGCTAAATGTATGAGCCCCTGACTACCAATCAGTGCTGTGAAAACTGCACATCAATAGCACTTTCCATTTCAGAAATATTTG
Source organism: Deroplatys truncata (assembly GCA_030765065.1). NCBI lineage: Eukaryota > Metazoa > Arthropoda > Insecta > Mantodea > Mantidae > Deroplatys > Deroplatys truncata. Next base: position 153,054,773 of record CM060990.1, read on the forward strand.
TGGTGCAAATTTTAGGTGATTCACCCTGTATATATTTATATTTTAACCTTGATTCACATCAGTCACATTGTAAAATAACATGCTCTGCCAAAGTGGAGGTTGATGTAGCTTGAAAAATTCTGCTTAGTCTTTTTCTAGTTGTTTCATCGACTGCTATTACAAGGGGTTTTCATTTCATTTAGGATTGTCTTTCAAGTTATTGGGCATTTTAACAGGTGAAAGTCTAACTGCTGTTGCTGCTGCTGCTGCTGCTGCTTCTTCATTATGTAATCTATTTGTAGCAGGTTGTCATCTCTATAGCTGGGCATCAGTGCTGGCAGTGAGATATAAACAATATTTCTAATGATATATCTCCTCTGTATTGTGATGTGGTCTTCCTGTAAATCCCTGCTGTATTCTGCCTGACCAATTGCTCTTATCTCTAGGGCATGGTTATGAGGGAGAATAACAGTGCTGATTTAAATAAACAGAATAACTTTGTTTTGTTACTATAAAATTAAATTTTTGGACTCTGGTCTTCTACTCCAACCTAATTTCCTTTTTTAACTTTTTACTCTGTTAAAGTAACCCGGCCTGCTTTCCTGCACTTCCGAGAAATTCTAGCTACATTTTCTGATAAGATCATATGCTTATGCACTTTATGGAGTCTATGCATGTACCCCACATGAGTGATAATTTTGCAGTTTCTAAATGAAATAGTCATTTAGAATGAGAGTTTCCCTATTTATACCCCCAGAAGTGATGCTATTACTCCCTCCAGGCTCTGTAACAGTAATTTTCATTGGCTTATACATATATCTAGCATACTATGAAAATAAAATGTAGAAAAATGATTTAAAATAGAGAGAGTTGAGGGTTCTTACACTACATCACTAAAATATTCTTACTTGAACGCGTTTCGGGAGACGGCTTGTTCCCATCGTCAGCATGTTCTCAACTGATGTTTCCGGTCATTGTCTGGGGGATGTGTGTGGCTAGTGGTGTTCTCTGGTGCTGAGCTGATAACCTCCAAAGGCTGCTGGGTGGTGGCAGTTTGAAATTCATTAGGTGATTCCTGTGTTTGACAATATGTGTTTTTTCCCAGATGTCCAATTCATTGCTGCTGTTGATCGGTTTTAAGAGTTTTATGTTTGGAGTGATATCATGGTTTGAAGACCAGAAATGATGTGCTACTGCTGATTTATTTGGCTGCTTTTGGTAAATGCATCTCATATGCTCTTTTAGTCTTATTTCAAGATTTCTTTTGGTTCTTCCTATGTATACCAGGTTACATTCATTACAATCAATTTGATATATACCAGCTGATTTATCGTTGGGAATAGCATCTTTTGTTCTGTTGCATAGTAGTTTCTGTATATTGTGGTTATTCTGTGGAGACAGGGTGATGTATTTCTTGAAAATTTATGATGTGTCCAAGGGTGATAAGTGAATTTTCTATATGCTTGTGGTTTTTGTTGTCTTGAGTAACGTAGTCATTTGTTGGATGCATTTCTGTCTTTCAAACCTTTTTATCTTCTTATCTATTGTTTTTTTCTGGTATCCATTCATAGTGGCTATGTTGATAATGTGTTGGTATTCTTTCTGGTATTCCTCTTTTTCCATTGGTATATGTACTAACCTGTTTGTAATACTATTTAAAATTGCATGTTTGTGGCTTGTAGGATTGTAGCTATTGCTTTTAATATAATTTTCTGTGTGTGTTGGTTTTCTGTAAATGCCAAACGTTAGTTTGTTGTGTGCATTATTTCTGATGATCCTGATGTCTAGGTAAGGTAATTGGTCATTTTCTTCTTTTTCTATTGTGAATTTAATAGATCTTTTTTGTAAGTTTAATAATTTCAAAGCATCTTCTGAAAGTTTTTTTGGAACAACAGCAAAGATATCATCTACATACCTATACCAGGTTTTGAATAGATGTGGGAAAGATTTAATAATATGGCATTCAAAATGGCTCATATATAGTTCTGCTAAAAATGGTGAAAGGGGGTTTCCCATAGTTAGGCCTGTGGTTTGTTTAAAAATTTTGTGATGGAATGAAAAGAAATTCTGGTCCAGACATAATTTTGTTAGTTTTAGGTAATCTTCTGTTTGTGCTCTAGGTGTGCCATTGTTTAATATCCAATTTTCTAGGAGTGGTAATAATTCTTCTTTTGGTATGCTTGGGAAGAGTGCAGTGACATCAAATGATACCATCATGTCTGTGGGTGATATATTTATATTTGAAAGGTGACTGGTTAATTCTAATGAATTTTTTATACTAAGACTTTTGAACATAGGCATGGAGTTGAAGGTATTTGAAAGCCATTTTGCTAGTTTATATGTGGGAGAGTTTATGTTATTCACCATGGGCCTCATTTTGTTGCAGAGTTTGTGTATTTTTGGTAGTGCATATAACCTAGGTATGGTGGGAAAATCTGGTTTAATTCTGGGTTTTTTGGAGAAAGAGGAATACCAGAAAGAATACCAACACATTATCAACATAGCCACTATGAATGGATATCAGAAAAAAACAATAGATAAGATAAAAAGGTTTGAAAGACAGAAATGCATCCAACAAATGACTACGTTACTCAGACAACAAAAACCACAAGCATATAGAAAATTCACTTATCACCCTTGGACACATCATAAATTTCAAAGGATTTTCAAGAAATAAAACATCACCCTGTCTCCACAGAATAATCACAATATACAGAAACTACTATGCAACAGAACAAAAGATCCTATCCCCAACGATAAATCAGCTGGTATATATCAAATTGATTGTAATGAATGTAACCTGGTATACATAGGAAGAACCAAAAGAAATCTTGAAATAAAACTAAATGAGCATATGAGATGCATTTACAAAAGCAGCCAGATAGATCAGCAGTAGCACATCATTTCTGGTCTTCAAACCATGATATCACTCCAAACATAAAACTCTTAAAACCGATCAACAGCAGCAATGAATTGGACATCTGGGAAAAAATACATATTGTCAAACACAGGAATCGCCTAATGAATTTCGAACTTCCGCCACCCAGCAGCCTTTGAAGGTTCATCAGCCCAGCACCAGAGAACACCACTAGCCACACACATCCCCCAGACGATGACTGGAAACATCAGTTGAGAACATGCTGACGATGGGAACAAGCCGTCTCCCGAAATGCGTTCAAGTAAGAATATTTTAGTGATGTAGTGTAACAACCCTCAACTCTCTTTATTTTAAATTATGACACATCACTGTTACTAGCTTCTAAATCTTCAAAATTAGTCAAGAAAAATGATGTTTTGACACCTCACCTATCTGGAAAAACCTTCAGTCACTACCTCTCTGTATACTTGTTTAACATTTGCTATCTTTGTTCAAATTAGTCACTTAAAGTCTCCTGATTCCACCTCCTTCCATTGTGCCTCCAAAGCTACTTTTGCCTGGTTTGAGCATTAACGGCCTCATACCAGTGCTTACCCTAGTTACTGTTTCACTTGCTACTTTATACAAGTTAATTCATGAATTATATTAATTTCTTATTCTTATATCCTTACATCATCTCCTATTACATTTTTATACCTGGCATTTATTCTATCTAATTAATAAATATTTAGTTTTGGGGCATGTATTATACTTGCATTTTGTATTTGGAGCATAAGTAATGGTTTGGATTCAGTGTCTCATTAGGGAAGCTCTCTGAAAGCACATAATTTAGATTACAGTCACATAGTCTGGTCTTTTGCTTGTTTTGTAGCATACTTTCTTGTGACATATTTTTATCTGCATATTTAATTCTGTTCCTTTCATGAAGTTATTCTTATCTCTCAGTATTCTGGTTACAAAAGTTTATGAATTGGATTCCTCTATAACCACCTATACATGAAAGCATAAGTAATGCTAAACCACAAATTTGGTTTAACTTCTCTGTTTGCCTTTTAATAACTGAACTGTGAATTCACCTATCTCCTTCTTGTATGCTAGATTAAACAGTTTTCCAGAATTAGCTGGAATATTCCAGATTGTTCTAGAAGATTTAGATGGTCCTGTTATATTTTGAAATAGGGATGTATTCTGAAAGGTTTTCCCTACAGATAGCATTAGTGTACTACCTGGTAAGCATAAATTGTTCATCTGTATTTTTGCCCCATTTTCGCCTGCAGTTACGTGCTGTTTAGATGTGATTCAGGTTGCTTCAATCCATAAATCAATTCCAGATTCTATTATTTTTGCATTCTCTGCGACTTATCCATAGTAATTAGTAGTAGTGGTGGTCCACCCAAGGATTTGACACTGAGGTTTCACCAGAAATATGTGTTTTGAGATTCCCTGTAAAACACCCCCCCCCCCCATCCCCCCAAAAATAATTTTTCAACAAAGGTAGATGTGTGAGTGTGAGAGTGCACGACGCACATGCATGCATCCACAACTATGCTCTGGAGCATTTTTCTAAAAAAAAAAAGTTTAGGTTAAATAATAGGAAACCTCTACAGAGACTACAAACTTTCTATCACCCTCTTAGCAAGCAGCAAAAGCAAATAAGCCCAATTAAAGCTGAGAATTTGCCACTAGGGCAAGTTTCACATGAACCATGTCATAAGGTTACGCTTCATCTAGCATCAACAATCTAGCATGTCAACACACTGTGAAACATTAGTGAAAACCTCTAAGACATAAAGTAGCATTTTCTTATGCCATAAAATTCATGACCATTATGGTATTGATCTTTGTTCTTCAGAAGCTGAAGGCTTGTAACTGCTAATGAACAAGGAAACAAATCATGGCAACTACCAAGGAGCAATCCCATCAGGCTCCGTGGTTCAAAGAAAGAGGTACAGTTAGGGTTGCCATAAGGCTGAGACAAGAATTCAGGCCTCAATTGCAACGTATTGTAATTTATTACTTAATTTTTATATGGTCATAAAATACACACAGGAGCTTTGCAATGAATGTATGTATGTGCAAGTGCTACAAATGTCATGTTTAAATGTATTAGTAAGTTTGTTGCCTTATTACTCATTCTTAGCCTTACACGAGTCATATTTTTCTGAAGATGAAATCATCTTCAGCAACACATAGTTTTGCATTAGATGTTCCAAGCATGACATGCTTTTCAAATTAGTATACTGAACCATCAGGATTGCTTCAATGGATTTAATTTTTAGCCTATTCCTGTTATCTGTCCATTGTGCATTCATCATGAAGAAAAGCCTTTCCACACATGTATTATGGGCAGACAAACAGAAATAGAAAACCAATAGAACAGAAATGGCAGTCTTTAATAGTTCTAAATATTGCTTACTATTATTACAAGAACTAAAAAATTCCACCCATTTGTCAATAGCTTATGCATGAAATTAGTGTCAGAGTCGGTCTCATTCAGTTTATCTTTCACAAAGTTTAACACACTGTGTGGTTGAATGCTAATGAGCCATCAGTTTTGCCATCAATTCAGTAGCAGAAAATATACTTATCCATCCATCTTGTCTTGCATGATACAGCAAATCTTGGTAAGTAACACTTGTACAATCACAGAATTCTCTAAGTGCATTGACTTTAATGGTATAAATTGAAAAGTGGATGAAAATCTTAATAATTACAGTTTCTACATCAACACTTAAGACATCAGTACCAGCATGTAGTATGTTGTGCATAATATGTGTTGGGGACAGCCAATACCAATAAGATTGCTACCACATTCCAAATCTTTCTGTAAGTGATTGAACACATATTTTGACCCTTCTGTGGAGCTCTCCAAAATTTGTGTTAATATTGTCTGTCACCCCCAAATGCAACAACTTTCCTTGAAACATAACAATTCTTTACAGTTTTCAGTAAATAACTAGCTATGAAAAGAGAGAGGTTTCACTTTCTAGTTCATCAGACTTAATTGATCTAGTCTGTTTCCCCTCAGTCAAAATACTGAGCAACAACTGAAGACATCTTTTGGTAATGCTTGTTTCTAATTTCAGTAGATATACTAAGAAACTCTGCATCTTTAATACAATCCTTGAACACACTTAAAGTATGGAGGGCAACAATTGTTCACAATGGCTTCATTTTCTGTTTTTGCACTTCAGAATTCACTGGCAATGTTAGAAGTCTTAAACTATTTTTGAATACATTTTAAAACTACAAGTAACTGTATTGTAGGACATGTGGTGCTTCACACTGTGGTAGGCAGACACCTTCAGCTGCTGCTACATTCTTGGCTTCGCTAGTTTGCTGAATAGAATACCCTTGAAGCTGTAGAGTGTTCGATGTAGCAGCAATACTCTTCTTGTGCTTTTCTGTCATTAAATGCTTACAAATGCCACCTTTACCCTCATGACCTACATTCACATATGCACTAAAAATCAGAAATAAAAGTCTCTTACTATTTTCCTTGATTAATAATTTATTTTCTTTATTAATAGACTAATAGAGGCCTACTTACTTGCACATTTCACAGAGCACTTCATGCCCTTGCCTTCCTCGTTTAATTGAGGGATACACCTTTGCTCATACTTAACTGAATTTTGAGGACTTTTTTTTTTTTAGACATTTTTTTATCATGTAGCAATATGTCACCATGATAATTCCACTCTACATACATAACACTTGAGAAGCAAGAATAGAAACATGTTTTCAGATATCTTGATTGCTTTGCTTGATTATGGAAGATAAACATGCTGCTCGACACACATAATGCCTCTTTGTAATGGCTGAATGCAACAGGAATAGGCAGTACTATAAGTGCCATCTTAGTAAAAAAATGGTGTTGTGACAGTATTGGTGTTAGTCAACGATAATATGGTAATGTTGATTCATTATATTCTTTGGCCCTAGTTCTCATAGTAGTGGCATGACGAGTTATCTACAGCACAGTAGATGGATGCCACATTGCGATGGAAATACAAGAATAACAGATCTTCATTATTCAGGACATTTGAGGATTTGTTGAAGATCAGGTGGGACTCTCTTCCATGTGCTAGGTAATATTTAGGAAAATCCCACTTTTTCAGGGTGTATGGCAACCCTAGGTACAGTTTGACTTTCAGTAATTTTGTAAAGACCTGGCTAAAGCTTTATTCAAATGTTTGATCAGAAAATATGAAATGGGGGCTTCAAACATAAGATCTAGCTATAGTCAGAGATATTCTAAAATATGGGGACAGGTTAAAAATGTGGGCTTATCAATTCATCATTCATCCAACAAAGCACTTATCTGGCAGCATCTTGTGGTGGACTAATTAGGGAGGATAGGGTTTTGGAACTTAGAGTTCCAAGTCATGTGCACATGAAAATATTTCAGTAGAATATATACCATACCTGGAGGAGAACAATGGTGAAGTTGTGCTTTAAAAAAGAAAACAATCCCTACTCTCAAGTACTAGGACAGCTATTTGTTACTTGTCAACAATACTGTAGTTGTGTCATTTACACTTCTGTGGACATACTGGTACTAGATATTGAGGGGGATGAAATGTTTATTCAGGAAATTGTAGAAAAATTAGGTTACTTTTGTAAAACATATTTTGAACCTGTTATTTTACAATAATACAATTACAGAGCCTTAGCAGCATTTATATTTATTTTATTGCTGATCTTGAGGTATATATTGAGCAAATCTTTGTGACTAACATGAAAAGGTACAGTACAAGAATGTGTCCAACAAAGCATGTAATCCAAAAAGCAGTTTCTTTGCACGTAAGAAAAAATATATTTAGGAACTGTGTTTAACCTTTAATTAATGTGGTGGCATGTTTGGGGCGATACTATCAGTTAGATAATGTGCAATGTTCAGGATTATATTATTGACACTTAGTTTTGGATATAAAAGAGGAGATAACTTAGAATTAAAATAACTATGCATAAAATTTATCATTCATATACAAAATCTGTTAGAATTGTATTTCTATATATATAGTAAATGGAAATGATGAGCATATTGGCACATTTATATCTCATCAAGGAAACAATAACACAAAAGAAGAGACAAAAAAATGACAGGCTACAAAATTAGAACTTTTCACAGCATAATTTGCTTATTAGCAGATCATCACCAGAGACATTGTGGCTCTCAAAAATTGGGTCTTCTGAATTTTCAAAAGCCATCTTTACGTTTTGAAGCAGCCTGTCACTAAAATTTGCACTTTTCATTCAAAACAGAATAAAGCAGCTCTTCAGTTTCATCATATTCCCTATTACTTAATTCTTCATACCACCCATTTTTAGATTCGTCAAACCTGCTGTAAAGCATCTATCCATTGTTTTCTGTTTGAGTCGAAAGTATTATAAGCTCTTTTTACAGCTCCATATACTTTTTCAAAACAAATCACTAAAAAGAGAACAATATTAAAAGTTCTGCAAGGAAAAACAATTACATCAACAACCTTTAGCAACCAGAATGACTGTAGTAGAATTTACTTTCCTTGTAGAGTTCAATAGAAGCTATTGAGAGCCATTGGCAACAGCAATGAGAAGGAAGGCATATAATTCACAATAATCGACAACAGGTAGTGGTCCTAAAGACTGCACCATATTTATTAAAGTTTAAGTATGAATACTAACAACGTCCACTTTTTAACAGTTGCAAACCTTTGTACATGGGTTTTACAATAACAAGCATTTTAAAATACCACAAAAATGGGAAAAACAGCACTTAAAGCCTTAAGGGTGGATGTAAGTGCTCTTGTGTGGATTAACACTAACTAATGCTATGGTATTTTTAAGAATATTCTGTACAAAACTTTCATGCATTACAGATAATGTACTAACAAATAACAGTATATTTCTGCAAAAAGTATTTATATAAATTAAGAAAAATAAAAACTAATTACTAAATTTATTTAAAGGTGAGTCGAAATTGTTACACTAACATCACTTAAGTTTACTCACTTAACATGTTTCGGGAAACCGTTGTTCCCATCCTCAGAAGGAGTTAACCTTCTGAGGATGGGAACAACGGTTTCCCGAAACATGTTAAGTGAGTAAACTTAAGTGATGTTAGTGTAACAATTTCGACTCACCTTTAAATAAATTCAATGCACATCACTGTTTCTAGCTTCTTTTCATTACAATACATACGTAATTACTAAATATTTTTTTGGGTGTACTTTCTTGCAATACTGAAATCCAAATTTTTATCACAGAATTATGAAACTTTGTTGAAGTCTGGGATCCAGAATTATTATAGGCTGTGGCCAAGCGAAGGTTCCCAAACGGTTTTTTGAGGGCCTCCCAAATGTCGCCGGACACCACCGACGTCGGAATCGCATTCACAGCTTCTGCTGCCCATCCCTGGAGGCTGGCTATCAGCTGTGCGCCTTCCTCTGCTGACCGTCGGTTATGGGCGGCGCTAGTGAATTATCGGCGGAAGACTCTGAAAGTCAACGTTCCATTGTGTTTAGGTTGCTTGACGCATGCAAATGTGTCATGACCCTCAAGTCATTAAGTCTTCTGTCAAGCATTTACCCCATACTGGCATTCAGTTCCTTGGTGCTGCCTTCGACTCTTCCTTCTAGGATGCTAAGCCATTCCCTGAATCCCTCCAGGGCGTTAATGCAAGGTCTTTCACCTTTCTGCCGAGCTCTTTCATGTCTTTCTCCACACTGGCCAGTCATTTGTCAATTTTGGTTGACAGCTCTGTTTTCATTCTGGATATTTCTGTCTGCATCTTCTCTATCACAGCTTCCATCTTTGTCTTCACCTTCTCCATTACAATGTTCACTGTCATTATTTCACTTCCCATTTTGTCCCTTCCAGATTCCATTTTTGCCTCCATCTTTTCCACTCTTCATTTCAGATTTCGTGGTCTGCACTTCACTTAATAATTGTTGAAGTAGTTGCTCTAATGCAGTGTTTATATCCCACTTCTCACACCAATGTAGCAAATGGGAACACCAATTGCTGCTAAACACACTTTGTTACTTAGATGCTCAGCGTAGCACAAACTTTACACTCGAGACAATTTTGGCTCACACTTAGAACAACATAACTGATGCATTGAATCGAATCGAATCGAATCACAAGTGGAGTGCGAAGTCACAACTAACAACTGAACTAGAGTGTCACAACTCAACTGAACTGCACTCGGCACTGTCCACTTTTAACTATCCAAGCTCTTCAACTTCTTGACAGCACTTTGTAACTTAACTAACTGGATTCAGCTGAATTGAACTCCTTAAAGGGAAGCAAAACACAATGAATATTTCATTCATGTTAGTTTATTTGTTGTCAGGAATAAACAACAATGCATGCAGTTTCACCATCCCAAAGTGAATGGTTATTTGTATACGGCCTGTTGTTGAGCTGACGCGTGACCTCATTAGAGCCACTACATCCAGACAAGATGTATGCAGCATAGGTGTTTTAAATGATTGACAAGTTTACATGTTAATTTCACTATGACAAGTTTACGTGTTTATTTCACTAGCAGTTCATAACCTCTGAATAACAAAGAGTAGAGCTAAAGCTAGCCAATCACTTTTCATAATTCAGTAATACCTACTAGGTGATATGTAGTAGTCCAACATCTGCTTTGAAAATGAGTGAATGTGTTATCTGATCTTATCATTTGAACCAAAAAAGAGCGATTTTGAAGATTTACACATTCTGACAGAAATTACGAGACAGCTAGTGTGAACACCGAAAACCGTACTGATTCTAGCCATTGGTGTAAGTGTAAGGAATGTGTACCTATGAATAATGGTAAGGAAAGTGTGTGTTGCTCACACTATGAAAACACAAACCTGGTGAAGGGTGATTCTGTATCATAAAGCATCCTAATTTTCACAAATTAGCTATAGATCGTGATGGCTTGAATATTGTGAGGCGTAACTTAGTGTTAAAAACAAAAGGTTGAGATAAAAAGAAATTAATCACCACCAGCAGTCCTGCTAATAAGACCTGGTGATATTCCTGCTACAAACAATTTACCGTGTGGATTAATTCATGGACTGCTATTGGATACAGAAGAACAGTTGTCATACCATCATGTGTAGTGCTTAGTATTAGAAATGCTTTTCCAGAACCCAGTGAAGTATATGTAGGCTTCAAACTTCACCAATAAACACACAAATTAAAAATAGTAAGTTTTAAATTATTATTATTATTATTATTATTATTATTATTATTTAAAATTGTATAATGTTTCTGTGACCAACTTTTGCGCGACCGTGGACTTATCCGTCTGGCTCAGCTGGCAGCATCTCTTGTATTCATAGAGCTGGGTATTGACACTTTGTTGAGTGGTACCTATGTATACTGCACCGTAGGAGCAAGGAATCTGGTAGACACCGGCCGAAGTGAGTGTGTCCCTGGGGTCTTTGGTCGAGCGTAACCAAGAATTTATCTGTCTAGTAGGCTTGAAAATGTTCTTTCTTCAATACTGTTTTACCACGCGAAGCAATTGAAATTTTCAAACACCCTAATAACTTCAACAGAAAGAAAGAAGCTCTCAAACTGAACAAAACCTGGCATCCCATACCTGAGCATACAAAACGAGCACTAACACGGAGACATCATGCCAACCAATCAACGATCATATTGGAGTATCCCCGCCCACCGAGCACACATACCTCGCTCCAGCCGAGCCAATCCCCCGCGAGCAGCCCTGGTATAAATACAGCACCTTCAGCCATTGATTCTGTTGTGCTTGAAACTTCACCATGAAGACTTAGATCATGCCACCGATCATGTTCACTGCAGGTGCGGACGAAATGTCTAGACATCAATACTCCAGCAGACCACGACTTATAATCCCGAAAGAAACTTCTAGCTATAATTTTAACTCTGGCCGTGAAAGCTTCTGACTAGTTGTGATTCTGTTCTTTGCCGTTTACTCTTGGATGAAGGTGGCAAAGGATCAATTATCTTACTAGAACTTCATATCTGGAAATTATCTTCATTTTTCCTAATAGTAGGAATAGTTCCAGGTTTTAATAAAGGTCCTTTGAAATTTTCGTCCAGCATAAGCTGCTGTTTTAATAACTGTGTCTGTTCATAATCTGTGTCCTTAAAATTGAAAGAACATAAATGAGCACCAGGACCAGGCAAAAAGTCTTTTCTTTTGCAAAATTCTACCCATAGCCTATATTTTTTGGGAGATTTGTGTCTGTTTGGAAACGAGAGAAAATGAGTTCCCTTGTGTATTTCCTTTTTCACACTAATGCCATATGCATAACATTAAGCCATTTTATTTTTCACAATATTGAGTTGTTTGTATAATACCAAACTGACTCAGTAAAACCATCACCAAAACGCCACCACTAAGTACACTACTCTTGAACTTAAGTACCAACAAGAACGATTTTTGAAAACGTATTACTGCATGTCCACCAATGACTAACCTGTGATCTCCCAACTGCTTCCAGTGCATGGCTGGCTCTGATGGTGTATAAGGTGGTTATTTCACTTGTGCAGCGATAACAGTGTGGCGGACTAAGAAAACAATCTTACCACTACATTTTACAGGTCATAATCTTCATTTAGGAAGAAACAAGATTTTTGTGTTTCTATCCCCTTTAACTGAACTCCCTGGGCAGAGCAGACCCGACCCTTTTATAGTCCCCAGGTACAAGACAGAATGTTCTAGAAGGGGAGGTTACTAGAATCTGCTGCAACAGTGGGGAAGTGGCACATAATGAGCTGTTGCGAGGCTATTGTTCTGAAAGGCCTGTCATTACCTGCACTCAGACCAGTCAGATAAAGAGTCAGGGTGCGCTCACCCCTGGTGGCCCATAGATATCTTTGTGCTGCCGTCACAATATTCTGAATTTTTGGTGAATGTCTCATGAGATAAGTAAAAATATAATCTACTAAGCATTAAATTTTTGGTGATCTCTGTCAAATATCCCATTTTTTATTTTAAGAAATATGTAAGCTGTCAAAGCTCACTAATCATTTTTTGTAGAACAACCTGCAAAACTGCAAGATCAAAGAATGAAATTTGTAAGAGGAGGTATAGGTATTTTGAGCATGGCTAGTCTCTGAAATTATAACTATAAAAAAAAAGTTGGGTATAATGCGCAGCATAATTTCTTAAAGCTCCAAATGTTGTAAGTCTTGAAACTTGCCTCAATATAAATATCAAGTTTCATAGACTGGTTTTTGGCCAATAATCCAAAAGGTTTTTTGCTTAAAACATTGCAAATTTTTACCCATATGGCAATTTAAAACTTAATTTAACAACATTTATTGGTGTGTATATGTTAATAAATATGATTGATTAAAATGAGAAAATATATGCACTTGAATGTATTGAAAAATTTTAAGAATAATTTATTAATCAAACAACTGAATACTAATTGCATTAAACTCCTTGTACTTATATCAGGGCAATTCCACTGAAATGTCAACTAAAGCAATGAATTTTAAAATGACGTAAAAGCTGCAATTATATATAAAATTAATCAACAAAACCAGCTTATTCAGGATATGCACTTTGTACTTTCTCCCAAAAATGTTTACTTTTCTAAAAATTGTCTTAAAGGAAAACGTAAAAATATTCACTAATAAACTGCATTGTTTTACAAGACTTCCCAACATGACAGAGCTTTTACTCAGTTGGTTTTTAGAGGTGTGAATGGGTGAATTTCACATTCAGGGTGTGTGCTTTGAGACTTTATTTTTAAATTTGTAATATTATTTTAAGTGTAATATAGAAATAGGTTTGAGACTTCTCCAAAATAATGTCAGTCCATTACTTACAATTACAAAATAATGTTTTACATACATAACACTATATGAGTGAAATGCACAGCCGTTCACTATATGAGTGAAATGCACAGCCGTTCTTTCCATGCTACAAGTCTTTCATGACCATACAGTAATCATTGTGTAAAAATTCATAGTTATTTTATTATTTAAACTAATTAATTTCATCTGTCTGTTACCTTTTGAGTAGAGAATTATGCCTAGGTCTATTTACTTCCTGGAATAGCTACCTATGAAAGTAAATTTTCATTATACCTAGTTCTCTCATCATGATCAACAGCATTACTCTTCTGCGTTCCATGAATTGTATGAAGAAAGCATAGCAGTGGAACCATGGGGAAAGTAGAGAGAGAGGGAGAGGGAGAGAGAGAGGGAGAGAGAGGGAGGGAGAGAGAGAGGGGGAGAGGGAGAGAGGGAGAGGGAGAGAGAGACTTGCTGATAGTTCAGAACAGACCTATAGCTGCTCAACAACTACTTCACCTTTCAGATCTTGCCATTCCCATGGAAAAACATGAAAGAAGGTTAAATCTGCACTCCGTAATTATCCAACAAAGAGAAAAATGTCTCATGAAGGGGTTTGCCAAACAAGAGGGTTTATGTTCTCCTTCACTAAAGAAAAAAGTTGCACAAATCCCTGACAGGCAACAACTGTAGAATGCACTGAGAGAGACTTCTGTATCAGTGATTGCATATCTTGGCAGTCATCTGGAATGAAAGATCCAATTATTGTGTAAACTCCATCTGAAAAAGAGAAACTACAGAAATGTTACTTACTCTTAACCGTTAGAGGCACATGAGATCTTGCAATCTGAATATGTTACGATAGGTTTTGCAAGATTTGCTTCCTTGTGGCCTGTAAATGTCCTCCTGCAGAGAGATATTCCTCACAATGTCCGCACCTACAAGATCCATGAAAATGTGCTCTTTTTACTTCAATACTCTGAAAATTGCAGGCCTCTCTGTTGAAATTAAATTCAAAGAATATATCAGTCAGATGGTTTGAATCCAAAATGTGAATGATGCAAAAGTGTTTGAATTGTAATGATTTGAGTAAAATTGTCATTTCATTGCACGAGGATGTTTTGGATGAGTTTTGCTTGTGGAATCAATGGTTGTCTGACCCTGAAGTCAGCAGGATGCAGCCATCTATAGAAACCCTGAAGAGGCAGCTGCAACTGGAAGTTCAGCATAAACCGGTAATTAAGGAAGAACAATATTATGCTATCCACTATGGTACTGCCTTCAATATTGGTAAAGTACTGAAACAAGTGACTAAAATTTGTTGAGACTCTAGGAGAAGTGTACCTGTGGCCAAGTAAGGAACAAAGAGAAGAAATAAGTGAGAAGTAAATATTTTTTGGGGGCATTACAACTAGTAGGAACTGGACCCTTTTCAATTCCAGTTACCTGCTGCGAGGAAGCAGTAAAGTGAACTTAAGATCTGAACATTAAGTGTAAACAAATCATGAAAGCTTAAGAATTTAAGAGTGTAATCAGGTTATAGTGTAACCAACAGAAAATACATATCTGAAGACTGAGAGGATTATAATCAGCTATTAAAATTACATATCTATTACAATATAAAAAGAGAAAAATTAGAGTCGGTCAGTCTGTTATTTCATACCTTTAAATTAATTACTAATAAAGATTTTAAATCACACAAATGGTATTTTTATGAGATATTTCCAGACATTAGTCAAGCAAATTAAGGTGGTAACCAGCATTCTCATTCCTTATATATCAGAGCATCAACTGACTGAACTTATATTTCAGAATCTTTGGTTTACAAAAAGTCAGTCCATTACCTGAATTTCAAAGGCGAGAGAATAATTTTTCTTGGGAGATCTTTCAAAATAAATTATATCAAAATGAAGCTTAAAGTCCACAATTTAAAACAGTATAAACACATCTTGAAAAAGTAAATTAGAAGTAACAGCATTTGATGATTTATTGAAAACAAATGTGCTTTGTCAGTCCATTACCCATGGAATTGCCCATCAGTTTATTTACTTGCATAACTTAAAGTAGTGTCAAAATCCCTGGTTTAAAGTGCTGCGAATATACTTTCATATTTTTTGCTCAAGTTTTTTTTCTTTGAGGTTTTTCCCTATGGGTTGCAACCAAGCTTTACTCAAAAACTTATTTACAGGAAACTTATGAAAAGAAAATGGCTGCCTGATTTTTGCACAATGGAACACAATAGTAGTCTGGCATTTTTTATAATAGCTGATTTTTGTTCCCTGCTTATATAAGTTAATTTGCATATTAACTATATAAACTCAAACTTCTTATATGAAACAAACAAGCAATGTTATGTGCTTACCAGCTAATTCAATGGAGACATTTAATGGTACCAGTTCCATATGTCACTATTAATCAGATGTCCAACATTTTCATTTATGACAAACAAAACTGTACATCTCCAAAACAGCTTATATAGAAGTATGACACAAGTGTTGGCACCATGTGATAAAGAGATGAGCGTATGCTAACCATTAAAAGAAAGTTCTCACTTTACAGTAAATATATCTAGTATATTTTTCTGTTTTCTGAAAGAATGAGGGGAAAGTTATTTTGGTAATGATTATGGTTTTGTGTGCAAGCTCCTTAATTATTGTCATGTATAGTTGACAAAGGAATGAATTTTTATTGCATTAAGGTGAATGAATCACTTAACAAATCTGTTTATTTTATAAATAGGTATTTGATAGACAGCAAATGGTACAAGAGTTTCAAGCAGTATGTTGGAATGGATGAAGCATGGGATATAACCAGTGCAGGAGATGATCACCCAGGACCTATAGACAATACACCTTTACTTGCTGGTAAGTTTAACAAGTCTTGGCCAATTTCACCAACCGATGTTTAATTTTAACAATTTTGTTTCATCAAAAAATGTTGGTTGTAACATTGTGTTAAACTTTGCATCAACATTGTCTTGTCCTTGTGTTAAGGCATTTAATACATTGTGGAATTTGGAAAATGGCTGCCACAAACCAAGCTGTTGATGCAAGTTTGCTGTATTATGAGTTTTTGAATGCCATTTGTAACTTAAGAAGAGCCATGCATCATAATGAATTTGAAAACTTGCAAAAGGAGGAATTTTTAAAAACTGACCAAAGTTGTCGTCGTAGAGGTAATACGAGAGGCCAGAATACTACCAACAGAAACATGCCTCTTTCTCCTATGCTACAAATGTTAATTACTCTCTGGATTTTAGGTTGCTGGCACTTTCATTTAATGGTAAGTGATAGTGTTGGCATATCCAGAGCTACTGTTTCTGGGTTTATCCAGAAGGTTTCTGAAGCAATTGCCTCAAGAAGCGAACAGTATATTTGTTGGGGTCTGCTTGATACTTAATCAGTGATAATACACTTTTGTCCATTTTAGTTTCAATGTAGTGTCCATCATTCAGTTTTAAATAATTTTAAATGCTCTTCGCACTTGGCATTTTTGGTGCTGCATTATGTTGTAAAATTGCCACAGTTGCTTGAGAAATGCATGCATTGCAATTAAATTCCTTATAGGTTTTCTCTCAGGCTGCATCATTTTCGTACAGTTTTAACTCTGTTGGCCTTTGCACTCAATAATTCCTCTATAAACTTAGTGACCAGTTATATAATTAATACTTTTTTGAGCTGTAAAACATTAGCTTCATCACAATTTTACTTCAATCAGGAAAACATGCATCACAGCACTCTAGACTGTTTGTCTAGAGTGCTGTGATGCATACACAAAAGAGCATAGGAGCATGTTCAGAAGCTGTGCATTTCATTCACTGCGTTCTTGAAAGCTGCTGTTTGCAGTTTTCTTTGATGTTAACAAGGAGTTGGCTAACAATTCATTGTGAAAGCTTGATAAAATGTAAAAGTTTTAGGGCTGGTTTCACCAACCGATGTTAAAAATACTCTAACATCTTGTTTGTTAATAAAGTGTTCAAAGGTTAACTTAAGGTTAAAACTTTTGCGTTTCATCAAGCTTTTACAGTAATTTGTTAGCTAACGTTTTATTAACGTCGAAGACAACTGTGAACGCTAGCTTTCGAGAAGGTGTTGGCCGAACTACATTGCTTCTGAATGTACTCCGATGCACTTTTGTCTACATATCGCTGTGATCTCTGTGTCAGTAGCTGACAACTATTTACATTCATGGCAATGGTCATATAATTTTCCCGATTGTTTGAGGTTAGAATCACGATGTCAACTGAAATAAATGTTTCACTGTTTGAAACATGTTAATTAACATCTGGTTAATAAGTATAGATGTATTGCCAAGTGCGAAAAAGCTGACGGTCTTACATTAAAGGATAAGATTCCAGCCTGGGACAAAAGCCATGAGTAATTTAATTGGAATGAATGCATTTCTCTTAAGCCCAGTAAGCAACTATGGCAGTTTTATGCTAACATAAAGCGCAGCACCAGAAACGTTAGTTGCGAAGAGCATTTAAGACGGTTTAAAACTAGTGGTGGGCACTGCATTGAAACTAAAGTAGACAAAAATGTATTATTGCAGATTAATCGAGTAGATCCAAAAAAAAATGGTTTGCTTCTTGAAGCATTTGCTTTGGAAACCTTCCGGATAAACCCACAAATGGTAGTTTTGGAAATACCAACATTATCACAAGTAAATGAAAAATATTAGTAGCATAAAATCTAAGTACCTAATTAACACCGAGGAAAAAGAGGCATGCTTCTGTTGGTGGTATTCTAACCTCTCGTATTTCCCATAAAACCATGCTCATGGCCCCTTGGACAGTCTATATTGCTTTAAAAATTCCTCATTTTGCAGGGCTTCAAATTTATTATGACGTACATTCTTTTAGGAATGACATTCAGAAATGCCAATTGTAGCAAACTCGCATGAACAGCTTGGTTTTACGGCAGCCATTTTCCAATTTCTAACATTTGTTAAATGCATTAACACATGGGTGTGGGGATGTTAACACTGACTTTAACGCATTGTTAAAGTTAACGTTGTTTGATGAAACAGAATTTGTGTTAACTTCAGTGTTAAATCAGTTTAACGTTGTGTTAAAATTTACCATTTGTTGGTGAAACTGGCCCTTAACGTTGTAAAACTGTTAACATAATGCTAACAAACAAAGAGTACCTATTTTTAACATCGGTTGGTGAAACCAGCACTTAGAGCAAACAACTGACAGATCATTTATTCTTAATTTGCAAGAAACAGCTGGTAAAGGGTAATATGTTGCATAATTGTACTTCAAGCTGCTTTATGACTAGCAGAAGTAAGGTTTTCTATTGTTTAAATAGAAGCATGCTTTTCCCTCATTTGTTGCATTGTAAATTTAAATATATAATATAAGCTAAAATGAATATACTTTTATGATTGAAAACATAATTATTTCCCTTTAACCAGGGTTGGGCATGTATATTACATGTATGAGGGCAGATTGATAAGTCAGTGACTTCTTATGGAAAATTAACAATTTTTTCCAAAAAAATCAATTTTATTTCTCTACATAGTCCCCTTTTAATTCAATACACGTCCAAAATTTCTGTAATATTTTGAACCCTTCCAAAAATGTGATTTTTTGAAGTCTGCAAAATATGAGGTTGTTTCTGCCATGATGTGTTCACTGGACATGGATTTCTTCCCGTTGAGCCAATTTTTCAGGTTTATGAAGAGGAAGAAGTTGCTCGGAGCCAAATCTGGAGAATATGGTGGGTGAGGTAGCAGTTCGTAGCCCAATTCCACAAATTTTGCAATGGCAGTGGTTGACTTGTGTGCAGGTGCATTATCCTGATGAAAGAGAACCTTTTTCTTCACCAAATGAGGCCGTTTCTTTAACAGTTCCTTGTGAAACTGATCCAACATTGCGGCATAATATGAACCTGTGATCGTTTTAACCTTTTCCAGGTAGTGAATGTCTATCATCCCTTGTGAATCCCAAAAGACAGCTGCCATGATTTTTCCTGCCGACAGAATGGTTTTCGCTTTCTTTGGAGCAGGTTTGCTGAAGGAAATCCACTGCTTTGATTGTTGTTTGGTTTCAGGTTGATAGTAGTGGATCCAAGTTTCATCAACCATGATATAGTGCCACAAAAACTCATCTGGGTTATGCTGGAACATGTTCAAACATCCCTGTGAAATGGTCACACGATTCCACTTGTTCGTAACTGTGAGCAGTCGCGGCAACCATCTTTCTGACAGCTTTCTCATACCCAAAAATTTGTGCAGAATGTTATACACCCATTCACTAGAGATGTTTATGGTCCTGGCTATCTCACAAATTTTCACTCAGCGGTCTTCCAACACAATATTGTGAACTTTGTTTGCCATTTCTTCTGTTGTGACCTCAACCGGCTGTCCTGTGTGCACGGCACCTCTTGTGCTCGAATGGCCACATCGAAATTCTGTGAACCACTTGTAAACCATGCCATGTGATGGAGCAGAGTCCCCGTAATACTTGTTCAGCTTTTCTTCCATTTCCTTCACCGTCTCACGATGCAAAAAGTAGTGCTTTATCAGAACACGAAAATATTTTTTCTCCATTTTCTACGAAGCAACACATATCTGCTTATTTTAGACGCTATCAACAATGTTCTAAGAAACAAATGACGAATTTCTGCAATTATACCTAGAATGGATGTAAGACTTGGGTGCAAACAAGAAACCTGTGATTAGAACGCTATCTCTCGTCAAAGTCATGGACTGATCAATCTGCCCTCATACATATTTTATGCATAATTTACACGTAAAATACATAATGTAGAAAACTTTTGTATACAAAGTAGAAAATTAACATATTTTATTGATTTTGACAATATAAACCTCAATTACTTAATTCTTTATAAGTTTATTAATGCTCTGACATACAAAAGTCTATTCAGTGATGCTTCCCAACTTTTTGATGTTTAGTCATTTACCACATAAAATTTGGAATATTACTACTAGAGTCCGGATTAATGTAAATACATATTTATGCACGTATGAAAGGCAAATTTTGATAAGATACATGTGTAGGAATGTTGTACATAAATGTTTTACTTTTCATTTTTCTTTTGGCACATTTGATATAATATTACGCATTTCACACCATACTGCATGATTTCACATATTAACATCATTGCAGTATAATTATACACTTGATTTATTTTGTGCTTCTATTGAATTCTTCTTATCCAATACTGTAGCAATAAAGGAAGAAAAAAAATATAACATTTTATTATGATATTTATACATAATCAATCCCATAAATTTTCATTACATTCAAAGCTAAATATTGCAAGAATTAGACAGCGATGACTCCTTTTAAACATTTTCCTTTCTTGTTCTCAAAACACATCAGTGTCATCTTCGTTGTCATCAAAGCTGAAAACATGGATTTCTATTGACAGTGCTGTCACAACAGATGGTAAAACAGTCCTCTGCCAAACTTGTGATAAATGTATAGGGTGTACAATGAAACCTCAGTTTGAACAATTGAACAATACTTACGAAGCAATCTACATATTAGGAATAATCAATGTGTTTCTTCAAAGAAACAGGTGCTACTTATACAGCTACAGGGGCAACCTACAAAATCTAATAGTGAGTTTTACAAAGAAATGTGTATGGTGATGCTTGCAGGGAACATACTCTAGAATAAACCACGTGCCTGAATTTAAACATTTCTTGCAGAAATACTGCAACATTCCTGATGAGTCAACTCTAAGGAGGAATTACTTGGATTCTTGTTGTGTCAGTGTCTTAGAAAAAATCACGTCTGAGATGGGCAAATCACCTATATGGATTTCTGCTGATGAGATGACGGATGTTGTAGGCCATTTCATTACAAACCTAATTGTGAGCAAGTTGGACTCTGAGGCTGCATCTAAACCCTGTTTAATTTATTATAAACCTTGAGAGGGAACAAATAGTTCAGCAATTGCAAGATTCATTAATGATGGACTTAAGGTACTATGACCAAGGCCAAATGGCTTTAAAGAATAGAGGGTCTTATTAACATGCACAGATGCAGCAGCATATAATGTTGAAAGTGGGGAAATTACTTAATGTATATCCAAATTTAGTGCATGTTACTTGTATGGTTCATACATTTCAATGAGTGGCAGAGACAGACACAGACACAAGTTCCTGGAAGTAAATACACTTATATCAACAGCAAGAAAGGCTTTCTTGAAATGTCCCTATTGTGTGCAATGCTACAAGCAGCAGTTACCTGTCATAGCTCTTTCTCTGCAGCCTGTGCTTTCAAGGTGAGCAACTTGGATTGAAACTGTGATTTTCTACAGTAAGCTATGTAGTCAATGATGGAGAACTTTTCTTACGATCCTGCAGTATCTGTGAGTGAATCCTTGTCAGCATTCAATAGTTCTAAAGTGCTCAGTTCAGTTTCATACATTGCAATTCACTTGGCTTCCTGACAGTATCAGGAAAGTGGAGACTTGCCTATCCAAGAGGTTGTGGGAGTAATGGAAGATGCAATTCAAGTCAGTGTTGTACCAGGTGAAGTAGATGGTGTAGTTACCAATTAAACTACAGTCTGCTGAATAAGAACCCTTGATACTCAAATCATATTTTAGCTTGCTTATTTAATGGTAAAATTGTAGAACCCCCTTAGAATATTATTCCTAGCACAATCCCTCTGTATAAATATGCGCTGTTGACTTCTAAGTTGAGTGATCTTTCTGTATATATAAATATATATTGTCAGACAAAAGACTGCATGACAAAATACAAAACATGTATTTTTAAAGCTGGAATGGGGGACACATGTTCAGTACATTGTAGCAGAAATGAACTGAGATTAATATAGTAATCTTTGACTACCTGTAAAGTTCTATTTTCCAGCAAAGAAATAAAATATTTGATTTTACATATAATTACTTCATTACGTGTTTATTTACATATCTAGCCAATTTTGGTTACATATTTGTGTATATATTTCTGAAATTTATATTACATAAACTCCAGACCCTAATTATTACATGAAATGAGTTATTAATAATGACAAAGAAATCATAGTTACTTTAAACTGTTATACTGTAAAAATGTTTTTATTACTTATTGGTTTGAAACAAAATCACTTATTCATTTTATTCTTTGTTGCAAAGTACTGTTTTTTTTATTTGTTTCTAAGAACAAAAAATATTTCTCTTAACACAAAACATTCACACAAGAATTTGGTCTGTTGGGTTTCAAAACAGATTTTTTATTTTATATAAATGTCACCTGAACTCCAGCATTCTATTCAGATCAACTCCAGCATTGATCTTTCATTTTAAGTGAATAATAAACGTGTACTAGCTTCTTGAATTCTTCAAATGAAAGACAAGTTCTGTTAGCATTATGAACAAAGGACCAATTAGAAACTACTCTCTCCAGTTATGCAGATGAAGCTGGAATATTCAGTAATTTATTAACCAATCTGCTAGTTTCAAATGGTGCCTCTTACCAAAGAATTAGAATGTTTTTGGGATGTAACATTGTTGTCCAAAAGTTCACCAAATATTTTTGCTTTTCTTTGATACTCTTGAAAATTGACAAGACCTTCTGCATCCAATGTATCCAATATAAATCCTTCCACAAGGTCATGATGTTCCTCATTGGGATTATGTACCTGGTAATGTGGGTGAAGTACATTTGCTGCCAGGCTGTGTATATTTAGAGACTGTTTTAACCACTTCTCAATAAGATGTTGCTTGTCAGCATGTAGGTAATTGTAGGACCATTTGTAGTTCTGCTGCATCAGCTACATTACTTTCTGATAAGTGTTGATGAGCTGGCTGACAGGATCTAAGAGTGCAATTGTTTTATTTGCTTGTGAAAGAAAAGTTTTGTTTCTTTTACTGGAAAGGTTTTTGTTATTTTGATTTTCCAAAAGATGGCTCTTAGCGATTTTGATTAAAATACCATGCGTTTAAGCTGTTTTAATGTCAGATAAAATGTATATCTTGAATCTTCTCGGAATAGCCTGTGAAATCCTCTTTATTGTGAATGACTTTCATATAGCCGATAAGCCATAAGAGATGGACAAAATCTTACTGCACAAATAATGTAGATCTCGTCAAAGCACACAATGTACGTCAAATAACACTTTTTGTGTCATCAATCATTTCCGAGGTATTCTTTGTTATTGTGTTGAATTTTCAGTATTTTATACTTCTCTCAACTGCAAATTGCTATTCTTTTGCTTCTTTCTTTTTTCTCTCTCGTGTTCATGCAAAGAGAACAGAATTTCAAAGCCATCACATTGCGACCTGCTTTGAAAAGATTTAACTACCACTTTAATTTACTGTATTCTTATACCTACAATGAAATGTGCAAGTAATTAAGATTTATCTTTATTTACAAGTAGTGGATGGGGGGAAAAAAAAGCTTTAGTAAGAATAGGTTGTAGAAGGGCGAGTAGAGAAACTCGTGTGGTTGCTACACATCAGAATTTTTTATATTTTATTTCTTGTTTATTTTTGCGAAATTTCCTCCTCTACTAATATGGTATTAAAATATTACTGGCTTTTTCACCAACGGTATTCTCAGTTGTATACACTTATTTGGCTTTTAACTCCTTTCTTTAAATAATAACAATTATTTATTATTATTATTATTATTATTATTATTATTATTATTATTATTATTATTATTATTATTATTATTATTATTATTATTATATTGTTACAGAGTGCGTGTGTCGAATGATAGATTTGCAGTGTTTTGAGTGTTGCTGTTCTTATTCTGTATTGATTTTTACTTTACTTTTTCTGTATAAGGTGACAATTGTTTGTAGGTTTTGAGTATTTGCTTATGGGATCCAAGATTTTTCTCTTTTCATCTATCAGCTCATATGTATGATCTCCATATTTATTTATTATTACTATTTATGGTTCTCAGTGTAGTAATTCCGTTCTTGAACAAATTGTCTTGCTGCTTTAGTTGCTTTGTGTTCCCACAGTAGTACTTTATCTTCTTAATGGGTGTGTACTTGCATGGTATCTTCTACTGGTCTATCTTGGAGCCAATGTCTTGCTGCATCAGTAACGTCCCCATCATTCACGTAGTGCTTCCCGTGGAGTGCATCCTTCATTGGGCCAAATAGATGGAAGTAGGAAGGTGCGAGATCTGGCTATAGGGTGGATGAGGAAGAATGGTCCACTGAAGTTTTATGAACTCCTCTTTGGTGCACAGACTTGTGTGAGGTCTTGCATTATCATGGAGAAGGAGAAGTAGAGGTTAGTTTGCATTTTTGTGACTACAAACATGCTGAAGCTGTTTCTTCAATTTCCTTAGGCCCGGCTACATAAAAATTGCTAACTGGAGTTCATTTTAACCGAAGATCAGAAATGAACTTAATTTGCTTCTTGGTGCGGGTTGTGTAATACTGATCTTAGGTCAGATGAACTTTGTTCAGTGTTGATCTGAGAACACAAACAAATACAGCAACATCGCCAAACATGTGGCAACTTTCGTATTGTATCGAAAGGACTCGAGAATCATCGGGACCATATGACTGTTTGATTCAACTGCACAGGGTAGGCAATCTAGACATAACAAAAACTAAATTAAACTTTCTCTTTATGGCTTTTAGTACTGGAAATAGTGTTATTTTATATAGACAGTTAAAGAATTTACTCCAAATTAAAAGAATATTCATAAAAGTAAGATATTTTGTTTACTATATCTCCATTATGTGTGTAATGTACCTCTTTTCATTTTCTTCTGTTTACAATACTATGACTTGAAAGCATAACCCACAGATTAATACATAACCATAAAATGGAGGTTCAGGGAAGGAAAATGGCATGTTCTGCCAATTTCAAAAGTGAAAAAAAGGACATGTTGAACATTGTTTTAACCCCCCAGGGGCTCACCTTATGTGAGTACGGGTGTTGGCATACTTGGGGGTTCCCGAGCCACTCATCGCCATCTTCATCACTTCATCCCCGTCCGGTCGAGGTGGGTTCGTTCTTGTGACCGGGGGACTCGAGGTAGGCTCTCGTGCGTTCTGTGCATTTCATCTCATGACGCCCTCTCCATCGTCTCTTTCTTCTCTCTTCTATATATGCACATTTCGCCCCACGCCCATTCATTTACACATCTCTTTTACTTCTTCGCTGGCCTACCTTGCGTGCGGAACGCCCACACACTTTTAGTTTCTTTTATCCTTTTATTTTAATCCTCCGTGGACACAGCCTGACGGATACCCGCGCACTGGATGCGCAGCTAGGTGAGTGGGTAATGGCGTCATCCCCACCACCCGGGGTCATCATGTAGGGTATGTGTTCGTATCCGCTGTTCAACTGCAGTCCCGCGGGGGGGCCATTGCATGAGCTGCTGACTTCTGACAGTGATTGGGTCCCTCTATGTTCTGGGAGGTGTGACCCTGGGGTGAGTTTGGTATAGATAGGCCACTCACCCAAGCCAGGGTAACGCCCGGGAAGTCAGAACCCGAGGTCGGAGACGGTTGCAATGATGGAGAATTTTTTTCACTATGGAGCACCCTTTCTCCATTATTAACAAATGCCGAAAAGTTATTGCAACAGAAGTAGCACCACCAACAGCTGGTTGTTACTTAGTGATTACCCGTACAGAGGAAGGACAATCATTTGAGAAGGTGAACCCTTTTATAATCCAGAAGGGCATTGACTCCATTGCTGGTCCTGCACTCGCCTACGAAGCGGTTCATTGTTGGTTCAGAGTAAGTCCGATCAACAAAGTAAGACCTTCTTGCGCGCCAAGATTCTTCACGGTTATCCTATCCGTGTTGAGAAGCACCGCACCTTGAATTCCTGTCGAGGCGTCATCACTACTCACAGCCTCGACGGAATATCAGACGATGAGCTGGTCGACTATCTTTCCGACCAAAAGGTTACAGCGGTTCATTGAGTGCAGGCTAAACGCGACGGTGTGTTGGTACCTACTCGTACCCTATTTCTCACGTTCGATGGCGTCGATCTGCCCACTAGTATTTCAGCAGGGTACGAATGTGTTGCTGTGAGGCCCTATATTCCTAGACCTCTGTTGTTTCAAATGACAGCGTTTTGGGCATATGCAAGTCTCTTGTAAGAGTGCCGTATCCATCTGTGCCTCATGTGGCCAGCCGTCACACGAAGGTACCTGTTCATCAGGACCCGTCTGCGTTAATTGCAAAGGGTCTCATTCTGCTTCCTTTGCCGACTGTCCGCGGTATTTGGACGAGAAGGCGATCCAGGAGATCCGGGTAAAGGAGAAACTCTCCTTCGCCGAAGCCCGGATGCGTTACCATGCGCGCCAACCTTCGCTCCTGCGATCGGGAACATTCAGTTCTGTTGTTGCCTCGCCAGTACCCCGGAAGGATGCGGAGACTCAAACTTGGACCATGACTGCATTGACCACCACTACCATCCGGCCGTCCATTTCAGCTACAGTTACCAAGCCCTCTAAACCTGGTCCAAAGTCTATGAAGTCACAAGGCACTGAGAAGAAATCGAAGAAGAAATTTCGTAGGGAAGATTTTTTGAAAGACCCTCCGCGTGCGCGCGGCAAGACAAGTTCACCTTCTCCTCCTCGGAGGTCGC
This sequence comes from Deroplatys truncata, assembly GCA_030765065.1. NCBI lineage: Eukaryota > Metazoa > Arthropoda > Insecta > Mantodea > Mantidae > Deroplatys > Deroplatys truncata. The sequence continues at coordinate 153,081,962 of CM060990.1, forward strand.
AGTCCCAGGATGCTCCTGGGACAAGCCGCGCTCAGCGGCCCCCTTCACCCGTTGCCACCCAGAACCGATTCTCGGCGCTTGAGTTGGTGTCTGGTTCTGAGCGCGTGGGCCCTCCCTTCGAGGAGGCTATGGAGTCTGAGCAACTCCATTCCAAAAGCCCGAGCCCAAAGGTTAAGCAAAAGATAATTTTAAGCCGCCCTTCTAAGTAGACAGTTTATCCCTTTTTCTTAATGGCTATCCTGACCTGGAATTTACGTGGTGTACGATCGCATAGGGCGGAACTGCAACTTTTATTGCGTTCCCATTCACCTATGGTCGTGTGTTTGCAGCAGACCAAGCTTCGCCCTCATGACCCTTTTGATCTTCGAGGGTATACTCCGGTTCGCTACGATCTTGAACCGGAGGAGGGTATTCCTGCTCATGGAGGTGTCATGTTATTAGTGCGTAACGACGTTCATTTTCAAACTCTATTACGTCCGACTTTCAAGCTGTTGCCGTTAAACTACAGTTACCTGGCGTTTTCTTTTCTGTTTGCTCTGTATATTCACCTCCATCGTCACCCCTCGCTAACGCGGACATTCGCGCTCTCCTGTCTGCTCTCCCAACACCATTTCTTCTGTTGGGAGATTTTAATGCCCATCACCCCCTGTGGGGATCGCCAAGGGCTTGTGCGAGGGGAACTCTACTTTCTGACATTTTTGATCAGTTCAACCTCTCTATTCTCAATACAGGTGAGCCTACGTTTCTTTCTGATTCTTCCGGTACACTCTCTCACTTGGACCTTGCCGTTTGCTCCATCCAGCCTGCTTGTCGTCGGCAGTGGAACGTCGTCGCTGACACCTACTCCAGCGACCATTACCCCTGCATCGTTTCTCTTCTGTCTCACTACGTCCAACATTCCATAGTACCTACCTGGATATTCACAAAAGCCGACTGGATATTGTATTCCAGCCTCGTGTCTTTTGCGGACCAGCCCGTCACCGACGTTAACCAAATGGTGCAGCACCTTGCGTCTACGATTCTATCTGCCGCCGAACGCGCAATTCCCCCTTCATCCTCTCACCCTCGACGGATTCCTGTTCCTTGGTGGAACGAGGAGTGTCGGGTTGCCGTTCGTGCCCGTAGATCTGCACTTAGGGTGTTTCGGCGACACCCTACACTTGAATAATTTGGTTACTTTTAAACTCGCGCGCCAGGGCTCGTCGCATTATTCAGGATAGCAAGAAGACATCATGGACTCGTTTTGTCGAGTCCTTTAATCGCTTCACGCCTTCCGCTGTTTGGGATAAACTTCGTCGCTTCTCAGGTAAAGTGTCGCATTGTACTGTGCCTGGCCTTCAGGTTTCCAATGCCACCATAGTGGATCCGGCTGCCATTGCTAACGCTCTGGGTACTGCCTTTGAGGCGGTTTCCAGTTCAGACCATTTATTCCGCCGGCTTTCGCTCTATTAAAGACCGGCTGGATTCCGCAACATATAATTTTCGGTCTGCTAATAATGAATGCTATAACGACCTTTTCACAATGAGGGAGCTGGAGCACGCTCTTCATTGCTCTCGGCACTCCGCTCCTGGGCCAGACGGCATTCATGTCCTGATGTTACAGAACCTTTCAGCTGACAGTAAACTCTTTCTCTTACAGGTCTATAACCGTATTTGGGAAGACTGTATTTTTCCTTCCGTTTGGCGCGAAGCCACCATTGTCCCTATACTTAAGCCTGGGACGGATCGCCAACTACCTTCCAGCTACCGCCCTATCTCCCTCACCAGTTGCATTTGCAAGGTGATGGAGCGCATGATCAACGGGCGGTTGACATGGTGGCTTGAGTCTCAGAAACTTCTAGCGAACGCTCAGTGCGGATTTCGTCACTATCGCTCTACCGTCGACCATCTGGTATCCCTATTGACGCATATTATGAATGTATTTCTGAGAAAGTGTCAAACCCTGGCTGTGTTTTTTGACCTGGAGAAATCTTATGACACTTGTTGGAGGGGCGGCATTTTACGTACACTTAACGCCTGGAATATCCGCGGTTGTCTTCCCATATTTCTTCGGGAGTTTATGACGGACCGCGTCTTTCGTGTACGTGTGGGCTCGGTTTTATCTAGTCGTTTTATTCAAGAGAACGGAGTACCGCAGGGCTCTGTACTCAGCGTCACACTTTTTGCAATTACTATCAACCGCATTGTTGATTGTATTCCACCTGGCATTTCATCGTCCCTTTTTGTTGACGATTTTGCCATTTATTGCAGTTCACGGCGGACCAGTCTACTCGAACGCCGTCTCCAGAGCTGTATCGACCGTCTCTACGCCTGGAGTAACGCCAACGGCTTTAATTTCTCCGCCGAGAAATCCGTCTGCATTAATTTCTGATGCCGGAAGGCTTTCCCTCCGCCCTCTCTCCATCTTGGGCCGGAGGCCCTTCCGTTTGCAGACGAGGTGAAATTTTTGGGGTTGATCTTTGATCGAAAGCTGAGCCGGACTTCTCACGTTTCCTTTTTGAAAGCAAAGTGTGACCGTTGTGTTAATATTTTACGTGTTTTAAGTGGCACATCCTGGGGAGCTGATCGGACCGTCCTTCTGCGTCTTTATCGCTCTATGGTCCGATCCAAACTCGATTACGGGTGCATTGTCTATTCATCGGCACGTCCATCTGTGTTACGTCGCTTGAATCCCATTCATCATCGTGGTATTAGAGTCACTACAGGGGCCTTTCCAACTAGCCCCGTACCCAGTCTTTACGCTGAAACTGCAGAGCCTCCGCTGTCTTCCAGGCGTGAGATGCTTTTGTGCAGCTATGCCTGTCGGCTCTCCAGTTTGCCTGACCACCCGTCCTTCACAATATTTTACGGGGATTCGCTTGATCGGCAATATTTAGTTAGCTCCTCTGCATTGCTCCCTCCAGGGGTTCGATTTCATCAACTTCTTCGGCATTTGGACGTTACGCCAGCGATGGTCCTTCCAAGGGGGGAAATGCGTTTTCCTCCATGGTTGCGCGCTGAGGCCCACTGTCACCTTGGGTTATCGTCGATGCCGAAGAATGAGACCCCTTCTTCTGTCTTTAGATCAGCGTTTTTAGAACTTCAGTCGCAATTTGGGGACTTTCATTTTATCTTTACTCATGGATCTAAGACTGATGCTGGAGTAGGATGTGCCTGTTATTGTGGTGGAAATAGTTTTACCTTTCGTTTACCGGGGCAATGGTCGATTTTTACCGCCAAACTTTTTAGTATTTATCAGTCTCTTTTATACATTCTGTTTTATTTGTTCAGACTCCCTGAGTGCTCTTCAAAGTATTAGCTCGCTGTACAGTTACCACCTGCTCGTACACTGCATCCATGATCTGCTCCACTCGCTTGGTGTTTCTGGCATCAGCGTCTCCTTCATGTGGAATCCAGGTCATGTGAGCATCTCAGGTAATGAGTTTGCTGACGCCGCTGCCAGGTCGGCGATTTTATTCCCAGATATTTTACCTCTGTTGTTCCCTCCACAGATTTGTTTGTTATTTTACGTAGCCGCATCCTCTCGCTTTGGAGGGATGAGTGGACGGCCCTCCGGGGGAACAAGTTGCGGGAGGTTAAGCCTCTCCCATTAGTCTGGGGTACCTCTTCTCATTCGTGTCATCAGGAAGAGGTACTTTTAGCCCGCTTACAAATCGGACATTGCCTTTTTAGTCATAGATACCTGCTTAGTGGTGACCCCGCACCAGTATGCAGCAGTGTGATGCGCCCTTAACGTTGCGTCACATCTTAACAAAGTGTCAAGTTTTAGCTCCATTGCGCGTTCGTGTGGGTCTGCCTGTTGGCCTAGCCAATGTTTTGGCAGACGACGCTCGTGCTGTAGAATGTGTTTTACATTTTATTCGTCACAGCAATTTTAATCTGCGCATTTGATGCGTTGAGCGACCTTTAGCTTTCTAATTTTATTATGTCTGTTTTAATGGGGACTCTACTCCCCAGTGGACATAAGGCGCTCATGTCCCTCGCATTCTACAGTTCTTGACACGTTTTACCTTTTTATTGCCTATGCTTTTAGTGTGTTTTTGGGATTGGTGTATTATTGTTTTTAGCTTTTTGGACATCGCGGGTTTGTGTCCCATTTTTTAATTATGCGTTTTTTTTACCTGTCTTTTATATTTTGGACTTTAAATTATATACATTGTAAGGGCGCTGATGACCTTAGCAGTTTAGCGCCCTTAAACCACATATCATCATCATCACATTGTTTTAAAATGTAAAGATATAATAGAAAACAAAAAAACATACAGCAACACCACAAGGAAAAAGGAAGAGATGTGGAAGGAAATAACTACAGAGTTTAATTCAGGAAGTTTTATTGCATGCGATTGCAAATGTTTGAGACTATGCTATGAGAACATAAAAAAAGCACACAAAGAAAATAAATGCTGAAGACAAGGTGAAAATGTATGAAACAGGAGGTGGTGTGTTTGTGCCATCTTCCTTGGATAAAACTGGCCACAAATTAATTGCAGCACTCAAGCCGCAGTTTGTGCCAGTTACTTGCAACTTTGATGACGAAGTGGGCTTCCATGCTGAAGAAATTACGGATGTAGGTATGGAAGTCATCTGCAGTTCATCACAAGATGTCATTGTAAATGATGTCCAACTGGAGGTCTGTGCTTCACAGGAGGGAGAAATGCAGCTTGTGGAGCCAGGTCCTTCAATATCAAGTACTAGTACACCCAGATCCACATCATTCCCTGAAAAGAAGAGAAAAGAAGACATTAGGGAAAAGTTCTACAAAAGGAGGTTGGAATGCTTAGTGGAAGAACATTAAAATGTAAATTTTAAAATTGGAACTAGAAGTTAAAAAATCACAAAGAAATGTAACATGAAAATGTGGTTAAGTAATAAATTTACATGATTACCTGAAAGTGTTGTTAATTAGTGCAGTTCTCAGTGCTGCGTTTTCCCTTCTATTTCTCTGATTTAAATCAGGTATAGGCTTGGTAAATTCTCCTTCCTCTGTAAATAGCACTGTCTACGTCAGCAGTGTCGTCTGCATTAATGGCCAAGGTATGTAATACAAATGTTGCTACTGTTATAGAAGGAACTCAAAGTAATTTCATATCAAATTTCATTCTTAAACATGGAAATCACCTTTTGACAACACCAAAAAAACCGTTCAATAACTGTTCTTGTTTGTCTGAGTCCTGTTATATGCCCGTTCTGCAGGAGTTTTTTCTTCATGCATTGTAGGTGTGAGTAAGTAATGACAGCAGTGAAAGGTACTGTCTCCTAGGAGTACACCTCGGTGAAATTCTTCAGCTTCAAACTGTGCATGAATTCCAGAATTTCCAAAAATGTTGCTATCATGCGCTGAACCTGACCATCTAGCAACAACATTCTGGAAGCAAAGTTGTGATTCACAGACAACTTGAACATTTAAAGAAAACCAACCATGGTGATTTCTGTAAATATCAGCATTATTCCCACCAGGTGATATAATTGGGATATGTGTGCAGTCTATTGCACCTAAAACTCCTGGGAAATTACATATATTCTGGAACTCTCGTATAACCCTTTTTATATCACCCTCTTCCCTAGGTATCTTGATGAAATGAGGTCTTAAGGCTGCACTTACTTGTAACTTTGTGAATAGTCCTACTTGCAGTTCCTTTATTCACATTAAAGATATCCCCCAATCACCATCTGGAAGCTCCCAGTTGCATAGAACCGTAATGTGAGAAGGAGCATAAACATGGATTAAGTGCATAATTCCTCGGGTTTGTGTCTTTAATTGTACATGTAGCCTATGCTCCAGTTCTTAGACTACATGCTTTGACAGTCGAAACCCAATGTTGAATTCTCTCTAAGTTCTAGATGGGATTCCTTCTATGTTGGAAAACACGAGGAGCCCTTTCAAATTCAAAATCCTCATTGTCGGGGATATTGGAGTAATCTGACATCTGAAAATAATATGTAGCATAGGTTTTAAACACAAAATAATGCATCCTACCAAGCCAGTTGTGAAATAAAGGTGTTAATTGAGTTTTGAGAAAAATGAAATATCATTAAAGTACAAAATACATAACATGTTAACTAATGCCTTATTTCCTCAAGTAATCAGGGTGTTTGGAAAAATTGTTAAAAACCAAATTTATGTGAATAACATTTTACATAAGTAAATCAATATTGAATATTGTGTGGTATAACCCCTTTTTTGTCAGGCACTCAATTATCCAAATAACTACAAAAAATTCATTAACATTTTATTTAAAGCTGTACTATTTATTTCTTCCTTATTTAAAAAAAAAGCTGTTATGTAGCTTCTGTATTCTGCTGATCTAAGTTCAATCAAGTTAACCAGAGAAAATTCATCAGTCAGGTTTGATCTTAGATCAAGGTTCCATAAACTCAGATCAGTGTTTATACAACCAACGTTCTAAGTTCAGCTTGACTTGAGATCATTTTCTGGTGGTTGTATTCGGATTAACTTTTATGCAACTGGGCCTTAGAGTAGCAGAATACACTTCAGAGTTGATCGTTTCACCATGAGGGAGCACATCAAACAGAATAACCCCTTCAGAGTCCCAGAAGACCATAGCCATGACTTTACCGGCTGAGGGTATGGCTTTGAACTCATTTTTCGAAGGAGAGTTGCTTTGCTGTGTTGTTTCAGATTTGAAGTGATGAACCCATGTTTCATCGCGTGTGACAATGTTTGACAAAAACTGTTCACGATCAGCCTCACAACGAGCAAGCAAGTCCACACAGATGGTCCTTTTTTGCTCTTTACGGTCTAGTTAGGTGTAGAGGAACCCAATGGGAACAAACCTTTGAGTACTGCAACTGGTGGACAAGTATGTCAGAACTACCAACAGAGATGTCAAGTTGAGCAGTGAGGTGTTTGATTGTGATCCGCCGATCACCTTAAATAAAAGTGTCCATACATTCCAACATAGCAGGAGTCAAAGCTGTGTGTGGCCGGCCGGCACGCACGCGAGAGGTCAGACAGGTTCGCTCGACCTTGTTGTGATGATGACAGACCTTGCCCAATGACTCGCCATGCTTTTGTCAACTGCCAGGTCTCCATAGACATTCTACAAGCGCCTATGAATATCTGTGATGCTCTGGTTTTCTGCCAAAAGAAACTCAATGACTACTTTGATATTGTAATGAAAAGAAGCTAGAAACAGTGATGTGTATTGAATTTATTTAAAGGTGAGTCGGAATTGTAACACTAACATCACTTAAGTTTACTCACTTAACATGTTTCGGGAAACCGTTGTTCCCATCCTCAGAAGGTTATCTCGACTGGCCCGTGTTGTTGGTGTTTCCGTTTTTTGGACTGGATACTGTGGTGGCATCTTGTGGTGGAGAAATGTACTTCCAGAGAGGATTTGGTGGCGGCAAATCAAAATTCATTAGATGTGTGTTGTGTTTTAGAATGGTGATCTTCTCCCATGCATCTAATTCGGCTGCAAATTTGGCTGGTTTGACTAATGTAATATTGGGTTTGATGTTGTGATTAGTGATCCAAAAATGGTGTGAAACTGCAGATTTGTCCATTTGTTTGTATTTAATACATCTCATGTGCTCCTTTAGCCTAGTTTCTAGGTTTCTTTTTGTCTTACCTATGTATACTTTATTGCAATCTGAACAATTGATTTTATAGATTCCAGCTTTTTTGTCTTGTGGAATGGGGTCTTTTAACTTGTTACAAAGTAATTTCTCTATGTTAAATTTGTTCTGTGGAGCTAGGCTGATGTTATGTTTCATGAAAATCTTCTTAAATTTGTGAAAAGTTCCTGGGTGGTATGTGAATTTCTTGAACTTTAGCTCTTTATCTTGCTGGCTGAGATTTGTTGTGTTTCTGATGTGCATCTGTCGTTTGAATTTTGCAATTTTTTTGTCAATAGTTGTTTTGTTGTACCCATTATGTATTGCTGTGTCTACTATATGCTGGTATTCTAACTGGTATTCTTTTTTATTTAAGGGGGTATATACCAGTCTATGTGTTAGGCTGTTTAGTACTGCATGTTTGTGTGTGGTTGGATTGAAACTCTTATTTTTTATGTAATTAGTAGAGTGTGTTGGCTTCCTGTATATGCCAAAAGTTAGGTTCTTTTGTTCTCTGAAGATTTTTAGGTCTAAAAATGGTAGCATGCCTTCTTTTTCTATTTCTATAGTGAATTTTATTGATTGGTTCTGTAGGTTTAGTAAGGCTAAGGAGTCTTGTATGAATCTGTTAGGGACAACAGCGAAGATGTCGTCAACATATCTGTGCCAAACTTTAAACATGTATGGAAAGGAAGTTGTTATGTGTGTTTCTAAGTAGCTCATAAATAAATCTGCCAAGAAGGGTGAAAGTGGGTTGCCCATGGTTAGACCAATTGGTTGTTGATAGAACTTCTTATTGAAACTAAAACAATTTTGTGCAATGCATAAATTGGTAAGTTGTATGAGGTCTTCTATTTCTTCTTCAAGTAGGTTAGTCTGCTGTAGCCATTTCTTTAATTGACGCAGGAGTTGATCTGTAGGAACACTTGGAAATAGTGCAGTGACATCAAAGGAAACTAATCTGTCTTCTGGTTCGAGTTCCAGGGATTTTATCTTCTGTATTAAATCTTCTGAATTCATTATGTTTTTGCTATTGAATTTTGGTAGTGAAGAGAATCTCTGTACTAACCATTTTGCCAGTTTGTAGGTAGGAGAATCAATATTGCTGACGATTGGTCTCATCTTATTACCCGGTTTGTGTATTTTAGGTAGAGCATACATTCTTGGTAAAGTGGGGTGATCTGGTTTTAATCTAGATTTATCAGTGTCTGTTATAGTTTTGCTTTCCTGGATGGTTTGATTGAATGCTTTTAAATGTAATTTTAATGGGTCTTCTTGAATTTGTATGTAATTTTCTTGTTGCAGCATATTTTCTACTCTGGCAATATAATCATCTTTTTGCAGTACAACTAGTTTATTTCCCTTGTCAGCTTTTGTGTATACTACTGGTTTTGATTTTAATGTTTTGATCACATGTTTGGTTGGGAAATTGTTATGTTTATCTGCTTGTATTTCTTGGAGAACCATTTCACATTCTTTTTTTATAGTGGTTTTACTATTTTCATTTAGGTTGTAAGTAGCAATCTCAATGTCTGCGACTATTTCATCGGTTGTTTTTGTGTAGCCAACACATGTTTTTAGGCCAAGGTTTAATACCGATAATTCTGCTTTGGTGAAAGTTACATTTGAAAGATTAATTACGTCTGGGTATGACGTCGTTTTTTCATTTTTTAGGTTAGGTTTATATGAATGTTGCTTCCGGCGTAGTATGTCTAGTTTTTTCTTTAATTTCAGCGTTTTTGTTTTCATCCTGTAGCTAAGAATAGTGAGGAATTTTGATTGCATGTTTTGCCAAAGTGGGTAGCCGAGTGTGTCCGTTAATTTAAGGTGAAGAGCATATAATTCCAGTTCCAATTTTTGTAATTTTGCGTAGTGGTTGTTTCTCTCAATTATTATTACTTTTTTATCAGCTGATGTTTGGTGTTTGCTGTTTTTGTCATATTTTACAATTCTCCTTACAAACTTTGGTGTGACTTTGTTTTGTATGCATAGGTTTAAAAAACGGATGTCCGCAAATGTGTTTTTTCTCTTTTCTTCAATTTTTTGGTATCTTTTGATGTCACTTTTTATTCCACTGAAATCTGTATTGAAATTTAGGGTTTCTAATCTTACCTTGTTTTCTGCCATGACTTGTATCTTTTTTCAACGTGGTGGCCAATTATAACTTTTGCTTCTTGAGACTTGTTGGTCTTAAATTACGTTGATATTGTAATGAAAAGAAGCTAGAAACAGTGATGTGTATTGAATTTATTTAAAGGTGAGTCGGAATTGTAACACTAACATCACTTAAGTTTACTCACTTAACATGTTTCGGGAAACCGTTGTTCCCATCCTCAGAAGGTTATCTCGACTGGCCCGTGTTGTTGGTGTTTCCGTTTTTTGGACTGGATACTGTGGTGGCATCTTGTGGTGGAGAAATGTACTTCCAGAGAGGATTTGGTGGCGGCAAATCAAAATTCATTAGATGTGTGTTGTGTTTTAGAATGGTGATCTTCTCCCATGCATCTAATTCGGCTGCAAATTTGGCTGGTTTGACTAATGTAATATTGGGTTTGATGTTGTGATTAGTGATCCAAAAATGGTGTGAAACTGCAGATTTGTCCATTTGTTTGTATTTAATACATCTCATGTGCTCCTTTAGCCTAGTTTCTAGGTTTCTTTTTGTCTTACCTATGTATACTTTATTGCAATCTGAACAATTGATTTTATAGATTCCAGCTTTTTTGTCTTGTGGAATGGTGTCTTTTAACTTGTTACAAAGTAATTTCTCTATGTTAAATTTGTTCTGTGGAGCTAGGCTGATGTTATGTTTCATGAAAATCTTCTTAAATTTGTGAAAAGTTCCTGGGTGGTATGTGAATTTCTTGAACTTTAGCTCTTTATCTTGCTGGCTGAGATTTGTTGTGTTTCTGATGTGCATCTGTCGTTTGAATTTTGCAATTTTTTTGTCAATAGTTGTTTTGTTGTACCCATTATGTATTGCTGTGTCTACTATATGCTGGTATTCTAACTGGTATTCTTTTTTATTTAAGGGGGTATATACCAGTCTATGTGTTAGGCTGTTTAGTACTGCATGTTTGTGTGTGGTTGGATTGAAACTCTTATTTTTTATGTAATTAGTAGAGTGTGTTGGCTTCCTGTATATGCCAAAAGTTAGGTTCTTTTGTTCTCTGAAGATTTTTAGGTCTAAAAATGGTAGCATGCCTTCTTTTTCTATTTCTATAGTGAATTTTATTGATTTTTGGATCACTAATCACAACATCAAACCCAATATTACATTAGTCAAACCAGCCAAATTTGCAGCCGAATTAGATGCATGGGAGAAGATCACCATTCTAAAACACAACACACATCTAATGAATTTTGATTTGCCGCCACCAAATCCTCTCTGGAAGTACATTTCTCCACCACAAGATGCCACCACAGTATCCAGTCCAAAAAACGGAAACACCAACAACACGGGCCAGTCGAGATAACCTTCTGAGGATGGGAACAACGGTTTCCCGAAACATGTTAAGTGAGTAAACTTAAGTGATGTTAGTGTTACAATTCCGACTCACCTTTAAATAAATTCAATGACTACTCTCTGTTTGGAACACACCTCCGTTACAGATGCCATTTTGAAGGCTAGTTATAGCGCTGCCACCGATTATAAATTAATGAAACTATATGAGGTGAAGCGGGAATATTTAAAGATGTCCCAAAGTAAATTCCAATTTTTTTTAACTGAAATTGGCTGAGAAAAACAATATGTTGCATTACTTATTGAATGCCCCTTGTACATTGCTCAACCCAAATGGAGTGATTTCTATGACAGAGCATTCTGAAATAAGTTTATGTACCTCTCACACATCGTTCTCCGGGATTTCTGTGCTTATAATATGCAGACAAATTATATATCCAGGTTCTTGTTTCCTTTAAAATATTTATGAATTTCTTGCTTTTATGCACAATTGTGTTGTCTGAGAGGATTTGCATCTATTTTCCCATATTTTGGTATATTTCCTTCACTAGCTTTTGAGACAAGTATACTATTTATGTTTCTTACTGGGTATATACCTAATAAATATATTATACGTCATAAACATGTATTTCATATTTAATTTGCCCACAGATATTTCTCCATACATGTTTATTGTTATGAGCACATTTTTTCTTATTTCTGATAATGACCTGTGGTTATGTGTCTTACTTCGCATTTATTGGTTTTGCTTTTGGCAAAGCTTTTAAGCTGATACATATTTTCTAACTTTCTTTTAGAGGTGTTTCATCTACAAAATTTTTCTTACAGTGAAGGCTGTCTTCTCTCTACCTGAATGTATTGGTATATGGTGAAAAGTAATGGTTTATTTTTCCATGGATTTCAGAATCATCATTTCTATCTCCTTATGTGTCTACCATTTAATGTGTATAAGGCCACATGTCACATCCAAGAGCTGTGGAAGGATCTTGTGGTGTAAGGTCGGAACAGTGCACAGTGGGACAGAATGCTAATCTAGCTGGAAAAAATTACTAACTTCTTTCCTATATAGTAGATTTTAATGAAATTTTGTATAGCAGTTACAAGTAGCGTTTTGCTATTATGTACAGATTCTGATTACATTTGGTTTACAGAAACTACCCCTTTATAGGGAGTGAATTCAATCAATATTAGTAACTTTTCCCGTTCTGAATAGATTTTCACAATACTTTGTATATGGGTTACAAATAACATTCTGGTATTATGTACGAACCCTGGCTACATTTGAATAAGAGAAACTACCCCTTAATAGGGAGAATTTAGACAAAATTAGTAATTTATTTCCTACTTAACAGATTTGAATGAAACTTTGTATAGGAGTTGCAATTAGCATTCTGCTATTATGTACAAATCCAGACTACATTCCTTAAGCGTAACTACCCCTTTATAGGGGTGAATTTAGACAAAATTAGTAGCTTCTCCCAGTGTTAGTATATTTTCGCAAAGCTATGTGGGTTACAAATAACATTCTGATATTATGTGCAAGCCATGACTGCATTTGTACAAGAGAAACTATGTCTTTATAGGGGTGAGTTCAAACAAAATTGGTAACTTCTTTCCTGTTTAATTGCTTATCATAGAACATTGTGTAAAAATTACAGTGCACAATTTTATATAATGCACTTTTTAAATAGATAAACAGTTGCTTTAATTGTTATCAAAATCTGTCAGCTAGAATCTATATTCCTTTGTTTATACTACACAGGTCACTGTAGATGTCTGTTTCTATCTTTGAATCCTTTCTGAATGTTTTTATATTGCTATTTTAGATAATTTATTTTTACCAGCAGAGCCAGTGCCTCTTCTCCAGTATAAGATTTTGGTATCAGTACTAGATATTTATAAGCCCTTTTTTATTTTAGTTGCCCTTGTAGGATTGGTCTGAGTTACTTTCCACATTATGCCAGCTGCATCTCATTTTACTAAAGACTTGGGATGTGCACCGAGTAGCAAAAACTATTTCATCTCCAGAACAGGCCTCCAGTAATGGCTGCAACTTGGTGCATTTGTATCACTCCGCACTTTCTGCAAACAACTCAGTTTTCTTAGTTAATGTTGGTTCATCTGTCACTTGTTTAAGGACTCTTTATTTATAAACCAAAACAGGGAAGTTCACAAGTTTGCTTAGCCAGTCAGAATGTTTTAAACACCTTTCTTTAATTCTGTGGCACTGCTTCCATTTACTGTATTCTGACACACATGTTCTTAATACGCACACTGCACACTTCACAGTATCCTCATATATCCTCAGGACAACTTTCAATTGCAAACTTTAGTTATATAGTTGTTAAGCGAGTGTTTTGTATCAGCAGTGCTGATTTACTCTTCATATAACTTGTGGCAGGATTGGCAGGCCCATGACAAGGTTCTGAAAAAAAATTGAGTATCTGAAAAATGTGCACAAACAAGCACTTGTTAATTTAGCACAGCAAATTGCTGTGCAAAAAACAAGCACTTGCTAATTTAGCACTGCATTAGTTTCTTCCTGTTTACTTTTTCTTTTCTTTCCTTTCTTTCATTTCTTTCTCTTCTTCTTCTTCTTCTTCTTCTTCTTCTTCTTCTTTTTTTTTAATATAACTCCACCTTCTGCCACAGAACTTGTAGGGCTGAGTGAACTTCAAAGGTAGTTAATATCACATCCACACATGCATACATACAATAAATAATATACCAGGTGAGTCAGCTGCCCCTAGGTATTTGTATCTATGCAACCCGCAGTGTATAGTCTAATGTGAAAACATCGACCCTTTTAGCAAACAAACTGTTATTGTAGCTCTACTCTTCTATTTGGTACTATACACAACTAGCATTAATGATTAAAGGCCTGAATGAGAACCAAGGAGCTGCAAAAGGCTTTAAAAAGGTGGCTGTTCATGTATATAATGCTTGCAAGGAGGTAGAGGCTTGTTCTCCCAAAGAGTGGGAGAGACTGAGTTAGTCGAGTGGGTTAGCTGCCAGAATATGGTGAAGCAAAGGCTAGCTTTGGAGGTTCGAATCTAATACAAGCATCAAATTGTTTTGGTTCTTTTTTTTTCTTTCTCCTTGTGTTTATTTTCTGTATTTTAGTATACTAATTTATTTATTTTTGTTATTTGCTCTCCTGTGAGCCAAAGAGACAATTACAAGCCGATAATTATGTATCATGTTTACTGTAATAATCTGTACTGTATCTGGTGTTTTAAGAGTGTTACGTAGTTAGCTTTCATTCTTTTGGGCGGATACCGATGATATTAAATCTAACAGTTTTTGTTTCATGTTTAAACCTTATGTTTCACTTCTTCTATTGACAAAGGAGTTGTATATGTGCTAAGTTCACGGGTAAACAGAATAATAAATTGTTAGAGAGCGTGGATTTCATCAATGAAGTAAATGTTCAAAATGATGACACCCTTCATCATTGCACTTTTGTGATGTTGCCTGAGAGATCTTCTTGCATGCTGTAATATGCTCGGTGTAATCTGTCTGCATTCTTCACGTATGAGTGCCCATAGATGTTTTGGGCTTTGCGGTGGAAAACATGGCGATTATTCTATTTTGTACACACTTATGTTATCAAAAATGTTATTTGTATCATAATATCAAATTAGAGACCAAAAGAGATAAAATAAAAGGTAATAAAAAGTTTGAACTTAACCTGAAGGATTTGAACCCGAACTGAAATGGGACAGTGTTACAGCAACTGTGATAATACCATTTGGCTAATGCTACCTTGCGAGCTTAGGTTCCTATACGAATTAGTAATTGCAGAACTTGACCTCACCTCGAATCTTTACATGCTTTTTGCAGCTTCATACAGTGTTTTGAGCTCGGTTTGGTAGTTTTAACTCAAATAAAGAGACTGTGTCAGTCATTACAGGTACTGTATGAACTGAAATATGCCATAGTTTATGACAGAAGGGAAATTATCTAACTAATACTTAGTATTTTTTGCAAAGGCTGTACTGTGAACATTTGTTGCTGACGGCTTGAATCCAATTGGTCACACTGCGTAGATCTGGCATTTTGTTTACAAATAGTTTTGTCAACCAATGCCTGTGATAAGTTGTTCCTTCAGGGGCATTTTCAAAGGTGTGTGGGAATGTATGCTAAAGAATAAAAGTTTGTAAAATCAGCTAAAAGTGCTGCTGCAGCTGCCAGTGTCAGGGTGGGATGTTTTTGAAATCAACATACATGGCGATTGCATTCTGTCCCATAAAACACTTGTGCACCGAGTTATCTATCCCTCCTCTATAAAGTGTTATGCAAATCAGCCGTTAGAAGGAATTAAAAAAAGGCGTAAGTCATATATGTCGCTTAGCATGTTGCATAAATTAAAAAATAAATAGGTGCAGCTGACTCACGTGGTATAACAAAATCATAGCTCAACAAAATGACTTCTAATTATGTTTAACTATAGCATATAACTGTGCTATAAATATCCATAATGTTTTTTCACTCGCCTTACACAACACATGTGAGCAACATCACTTTAAAACTAGAATGCACTTTCAGTCCTTATCCAGCGGTAACCTCATGATCAACTGATCTCCCAACTTTGGTGTACACCAGAGGTGAGTGTTTCTGAAAAACACGATAAGATAGGCACTAAAGGATGTCCAAACTATCTAAGTATCAAGGGGTAATGAAAATCATAATATATAAGGAGTTTAGAATTTGACTTTTCTCCAGCTGTATTCTAGATTCGTCCCACTGTGCAGTGGTGTAATGCGATTCTTGGTTTTGAAAAGCTAGAAATGCCTATATATTAAGATACAAGGTAGGCATTAAATGACAATACAAAATCAAGTGCTTTATTCATTATTATTTATACAATAAAACTTTGAAACTCAAAATACCTCCTACTTCTTGATAAAGTTGAAGAAATAAATATAATATTGTTTATAAATTTGCTGGAAAAATTAACAAAATATTCAATATTTACAGCTAGGGATGGGACCTTGATACTTGGCGATATTGAAGTATATCTACACTGGTTTTATTATAACTATGAAGTAATGTATCACTCCACCGTGCACGTGGCAAGCATATTGTGACTTTGTCCAG
Source organism: Deroplatys truncata (assembly GCA_030765065.1). Taxonomy (NCBI): domain Eukaryota; kingdom Metazoa; phylum Arthropoda; class Insecta; order Mantodea; family Mantidae; genus Deroplatys; species Deroplatys truncata. Next base: position 153,098,106 of record CM060990.1, read on the forward strand.
TTTTTTAACTTTCACTCAGTTCACACTGTGACTGTTTTGTTTTTCAATGTCACTGTTTTATTTTTATGTAGTTCACCTTCACTGGGAGTTCACTTCACTTCCTTCATGATGCAGCCTCTTCATGCCAGATGGTTCGCTTCACTTGGGAGTCAAACACAAGACCTCCATAACCGTCGCTCTGTGCCAGCACTCGCTGCATGTTACAGAAGTCATCACCAACTTGCTCAGAGAATCACTCTTGATGTTGCATGGGAAACTTGCCTGCCAACTCACTTGCTCACTGACCAACACAACTCAACTTGCAACTTCTCACCTTGCACTAACTCCACTCTGTAGCACTCGACTCATTTTCAACTTGCGACTGACTGACTGACTGCCTGCCTGCCTGCCTGCCTGCCTGCTTGCTGGAATGCTTGCTAATATACATTCAGAAGGTTCTAGAGCTATTTTGAGACACTTTCTGGAGGAGGGCAGAGTTTAAGCTTCCAGAAGGTTCTAGTTATCTGCCGATAATGCACCTGGTGTTTATTCTGGCAAGCGCCCATTATGTTGTTTACTCTGACTGCTCAGTGCCGCCCTCCCAATAACCTTGGGCCATAGCCGATGCATCACAATATGGAGGAGGATGTGCCAACCTTGTATTATATTGGTAAGGTAACAGTCTAACAATGCTATGTCCTCTTTCCGCCAGACCATCCACAATGCACCTTTCGCATGCACTTTTTAAGTGCTTTACCATTCCTAGTAATTCAATCTTCACCAAGCTTTCTTTACATTTGATGCCTTTGTTTTGCAGCCAAGTTATATCATTTTTTCCTCCACTATTTATTTTGGACATGCTCTGATTGTTCAGTATGGTATGGTGCATTGTCCATGATAACGAAAATGTTTTGATCCAATTTAGGAAGAATTTCTTCGAACCAGGCTCTGAAAACATCACCAGTCATTTCTTCATTGTAGTCTCCACATTTTTTGGATTAAAAAACTAACTCCCCATCTTTCACAAAACTAGAATAGCTACCTATATGGAGGAGAATCAACCTCTTGGATTTTTAAGGCCTGTGATTATCACACCAAAATGCCTGTTTGATTGTCTTGACTGTTTGTGGTTTTCTAATAATAATAATAATAATAATAATAATAATAATAATAATAATAATAATAATAATAATAATAATAATAATAATAATAATAATAATAATAATTTATTTATGCTAAGTCTATTACATAATGGAGTCTACGAGAACTGGCCCTAGCCACTTATCCCATAGACATCCAGAAATTACAGTTTATTTGACACTTTTCTCTTCTCTACATACTGTTTTCAGTAACCTCCTATTTACAGTAATGAGATTGCCAAATTAACATTTGTCGACAGACCATTTCCATTTCATCCTGGCTTTATAAGGAAATTCTCCTAATTGCCTTAACTGCGACTTATCTGTGTACATTTTCTTAATCACTACTGCTTTATTATATCTAAGCCATTTTTTTTTTGATTAGTTTTTTCCTCCACTTATTGGTTCCTCTACATTCCACCAAAATATGCACTCCATCTGTATCCCCACAGATTGGGCATATACCTTTCAAAACATTTCCCCTTTGCCCCCTTAATTTCCACACCTCTAGCACGAACCATGCAATGGATTCCCTCTCTTCTTTATTACATATATCTAAATATTTTTCTTTGTTTGGTTCTGTTTTAATCATTTTCAGTTTGTACTTGCATAACCTTCATTGGCCAAGGTCTCATCTAAATATATATTATTCCCCTTTTGCCTTAGTTCTATTTTATGTAGATATTGTTTGTGCCACAACACAATATCGTCAATCACATTTTTTATGATTTCTGCGCCAAAGTTCAAATCTTATTTCTTTTAATAGCTTATACAGGAAAAATTGTTTCAATCTGGCAAATCAGGATCACTGTTTATAGCTATCAACATCCTTTTTAAAGTGAAGAGTTCATTATTTGCCTGAAACGCATGCACTTTGCGATGCACCTCAGATCTCTCAAATTCATCACAGGTTACATCCACAACCTTTCTCACATATTTGCTTTTCTGGTCTGGAGTGCAGACTTTGCTTGTAGCAGTGCATTCTTTTCTTGCATGTAAATGCTCATCTTCGACACACCAGTATATTCTGAGGTTAATGTTACAGCATCCTCTTTGGAAGTGGTTGTACAGACGGCTCCATATGTTTTCCGTTCCACCTGTAGGGGGTAAGCGGGGTGTCTTATCGAGAGGTTATGCCAGGTGCCTTAGCTCATACCTCCTCTACAAAGTTAGAGTGCTAAAGAAAATATAAATCCACACATTTCCCTTAAACTTGGCTGTAAGAAAGTAATAAATGTGAAAAGAAAACAGCAATAACATTACAGCACAGTGGCATAAGCAGTATACAAACTAATTTTTAGGAGTTAGAAGCATCATATTATTGTATAATAAGCAAGTGTTAAAACAAAATGGTTTTGTTTTCAATATTCACTACTTTCTCTACCCATTATCAACTAACCTATGTTCTTTATTTTTATAATATCCTTATAAAGCATGGTTTTCCCCTGCACTTTACCTTAATCTGACAACAATTTAGGCCAGAAATTATTTCAAGTTACAGTCTAAGTTACACTTTTCCCTATTTGGTTGATTGCAAGATGCCGTAATGACAAACAGCTGTTTATCTATACCAAAACTCTTGTTTTTACTGTCTCTACTATTTACCTATAAGTAGGGAAAATATTGTATTCCACACAAAAATTGAACAACAAGATTCACTGGAAACACACGTTTTGAGACACTCCGAATCCAAAGAACGCATTTTTAATTTTTCTACTATGTAGCTACAGGAGGTAAAGAAAATATTGTATTCCACCCAAAAATTCAATAAAGAGATTCACCGGAAATACACGTTTAGAGACACCCTCTGAATCCAAAGAGCGCATTTTTCCTTTCTTTACTATGTAGTTACACGAGGTAGAGAAATTATTGTATTCCACCCAAAAATTCAACGATATTCACCGGAAATACTCATTTTGAGACTCCCCGAATCCAAACAAAGCATTTTTACTTTCTCTACTATGTAGTTACAGTAAGTAGAGCAAGTATTATATTCCACCCAAAAATTGAATAAAAAGATTAATACTAGGAACGGAAATACTAGTTTTCAGACTCCCTGAAACCAAACAAAGCGTTTTTACGTTCTCTACCACATAGTTACAGTAAGTAGAGCAAATATTGCATTCCACCCAAAAATTGAATGAGATTAATACTCGGAATCGAAATACTCGTTTTCAGACTCCCTGAAACCAAACAATGCGTTTTTACTTTCTCTACTACGTAGTTACAATAAGTAGAGCAAGTATTGTGTTCCACCCAAAAAATTGAATAACGAGATTCACCGGATATACATGTTTTGAGACTCCCTGGATCGAAACAAAGCGTTTTTACTTTATCTACTAGAGAAAGTATTGTGTTCCACCCAAAAATTCAATAAAAAGATTCACCGGAAATACACCATATGAGACTCCCTGAAACCAAAGGAAGCGTTTTTTCTTTCTCTACTACGTAGCTGCAAGAGGTAGAGAAAGTATTGTATTCCATCACTAAATTCAATAAAGAGATTCAACGGAAATAGACGTTTTGAGACTCCCTGAATCCGAAGAAAGCATTTTTACTTTCTCTACTACGTAGTTACAGTAAATAGAGCAAGTATTGCATTCCACCCAAAAATTGAATAACGAGATTCAACGGAAATACACGTTTTGAGAACCCTGAAGCCAAAGAAGCATTTTTACTTTCTCTACTACGTGCTACAGTAAGTAGAGAAAGTATTGTGTTCCACCTAAAAAATTTAGTGTTGTAGTTTCACCAGAAATCACGTTTGTGACGCCCGGAATCCAATGAATTTATTTTTAGAAAAAGGTCTGTGTGCGTGCGTGTGTGTGTGTGTGTGTGTGTGCGTGCGTGCGTGCGTGCGTGCGTGTGTGTGTGTGTGCGCGTGTGTGCGTCCACGAACAGCATAACTCAAAGGCAAAAAGTTGGTTAAAAACCGAACTTAGTGTTTAAGTTCAACTTCTTCCAAGAATGGGACACTGAGATTTTAAAGAAAATCCCCCCTCCAAACTACCCTTTACATTGGACATTTTTTGAAAGTTTTTATTCTTTAAAAAATGGCTCTATGGATTTAGATTAACATACATATTTTTAAGCTATTTTCATGATAAATATAATGTATATCCTTTATTTTCTAGGAATAGTCTCTAAATTAGTCTTTATTGTGAATGACTTTTCATAATTAGTAAATCTTAAGAGAGAGACAAAATCTTACTGCACAACAACTCTCGATCTTGTTAAAGCACAAAATTTATATCAAATAACATTTTTATTTTATGTCAAATAACTTTTATATTTTATCTACCCAAATATTCTTTGTTATTAGTTTGAATTTTCAAATACTTTATACTTCTCTCAACTGCAAATAACTATTGTTTTCCTTCCTTCTTTCCTTCTTTCTTTCCTTCCTTCCTTCCTTCCTTCCTTCTCATGTTCATACAAAGAGAACAGAATTTCAAAGCTATCACGTCTGTGGCTGTGGTTCGATTCCTCTGGCCTACCTTCCTGACCCATGGGTTTTTTCGGAGGTTTTTCCCAGGTCTCCAGACGAATGCTGGGAAGGATTCTCACATCCCCGAATTTCCTGAACCTCCATTTCATCTCCATTCTCATTTCCCTTTATCTTTCATCCGTTGGTCTCTTTCAGGGTTGGAAGAGTCGGCGATGTTTTGGTGCAGTGTGGCAGGGGAAAAGGGTGCCTTTGGTGACTCTCTGTCCCTCGGCTTTCAGCTGGCTGTCGGGAGTATCCTAACTTCCTTGAGGGGCGTTGGACCCCTTCTGTGCTGGGTGGGATCCCCGGTCTGCCTGTCCGTCTGATGGGGAGTCTCTATCTGAAAACTTAGGGACCCTGCCATTCCTGTGCCATCACTCCTGGTTCCGGGCGCCCAGTGTCACCTCTCGCCTCATCCTTCCTTCCGGAGACGCCCCCTTGTGGGGCATAGGCACAATATCCACTATGTGGATCAGTGCCGAGTCCCCTCCTTAGCCAACCAATCCAAAGCTATCACATAGTGATTAGCTTTGAGGGATTTGGCTATTGCTTTAGCTTAATATGCTCTGGTTATACCTACAACGAATGGGTAAATAAGTGATGAGGGTTTATCGGTATTAACATTACATAGATGCAAAATAAGCTTTGTAAGAATAGTTTGTAAAAGAGTGAGTAGTCATGTGAATGCAACACATTTTATAGCAAAAGCTCCGTATGCCTGTGTGTCCGTGAACAACATAAATCCAAAGGGAAAAATCAGTTAAATACCAAACTTGATATTTAAATTCAGCATCTTTCAAAGATGTGACACAAGGATTTTCAAGAAAATCTCCACCATCCTGAACAACCGTTTACATGGAAAAATGTTCAAAATTTGTTATTTTCTCAAAAATGGCTCTAATTATTTTGATTAAAATACTCTCTGTTTAAAATATTTTCATGACAAACAAAATATTTTGAACTTACTGAGAAGAGCCTCTAAAGTCTTCATTCTGAATGATTTTTGTATAATTAGTAAACTCTAGAAGATTGGACAATGTTTTGCAGCACAAGAAATGCAGATCCGTTAATGCACGCAGTTTGTTATACATATATTTTATGAGATTAACTATTTCCCAGATACTTTTTGTTATCGGTACTTTTTGTAACTGAGAAGTTGCTATTTGTTTTTGTCGCAGTCATACAAGCAGCATGGAATTTTAAAGCATCACGTAGTGACATGCTTTTTGAAAATGTGACTATCGCTTTATCTACGTATACTGCAATGAAATGTGTAAATGTGAACTACTACTTTTGGTATTCAATTAAACTCCTTTAACCGGTTAGGCCATTACGGACGGTGAATGAACGAAATGATTAAAATGATGCTCAAATGGGCCCGAGGTCCCTAGAAATTAGAATCTGATGTTCATCTTCTCAGGATAAGAGGAAACCCTGGAAAAATCTTTATCCAGGCAATTCACTCTAAGCAAGATTCGAACTCGGGACCTCTTCGAATGTGAGGCAGACCCCACACCACAGAGATGAGCTAAATGTGATTTGCAAATTTATCTGGATTATAAGAAGAAGACAGAAAAATGAGATTTAGGAAAAAGAATTTGTAGAATGGTGAGAAGAGAAGGTTATGTGAATACATGTTAGATTGTTGTGGTAATGTAAAGAGCGTGGAGTTTCAAAGACACCACATAAAAATCTGACTCGTTTGAGCTACTACATTCTTTGTATACTTACAACGAAGTTTGTAATAGCAGTTTATCTCAATTAACAAGAAGACTCACTCAAGCTGTGTGTTGTCCTCCGTGGACTAGTGGTACCGTGCTAGCTTCTAGTTCCCACTTCCCAAGGTTGCGGGTTCAAGGGCGATGGATTTTTTCGAGCGTAAAAATCCTTAGCATGGCTTCCTTCGGAAGGGAAGTAAAGCCGGTGGTCCCGCGTCGTAGATTTATGGCATGTAAAAGAACCTCAAGCCTGATAAAGGGGCCTCTGAGCAAAATTACCAGCCTTTCACGCCCAATATAGAATGGGATGCTAAGGACCATAGTGTTAAAGAGCGTCCATAAATAAAACTACTACTACTACTACTACTACTACTACTACTACTACTGCTACTACTGCTGCTGCTGCTGCTGCTGCTGCTAAAAGCCGTGTGTAGGACAAGAATCAGATTGAAAAATTCAATGTCATAGCTGAGATTTGAACTATGGATCTTCCAGTTTATGTCCAAGTGGCGCCGCGGTAACGCGTGCGACTTGCATTCGGCAAATCCCTAGTTCGCTTCCCAGTGAGCACCCAATCTGATTCACGGGTTTTTTTCGGCAGTTCTCTCGTGTCAGGCGAATGCTGATATGATTTCTCTCAGCTCCCGAATATCGTTCCATTCCTCATTTCATTCATCCTTAATCCCGTCAGGTCTGCTTCAGGGTTGGAAGTGTCGTCGATGTTGTTCCGGTGCGGAGTGGCAGAGAAAAAGGATGCTTTCTGTGGAACGTGAGCGTTGGACCTTCTGTGTGGGGTGGGGTCCCCGGTTTGCCTGCCCAACTGTCAGGGCATCTCCATCTGGAAACTTTAGGAACCTTGTCATTGCTGTGCTGTCACTCTTGGTTCCGGCCGTCTGGTGTCTCGCCTCGCCTCGTTCCTCCCTCCCGGGGGCACCCCCTCAAGGGGCACAAGCACAATATCCTCATTCGCTGGATCGGGATCGAGTCCTTTCTGTTACCTAAGTTTTTTTTTTTTTTTTTTTTTGTTTTTTTTTGTTTTTTTTTTTTTTTGTTTGCCATCTTCAGATTTGTAACTTGAAAGCAATTTAATTTTCAGAATAGAGTGCTTTCAAATGAACCAATTGCAACAAAAGCACATCAACTGTCTGCATTAACACTTTATGGTCACTATTTTGAAAATTTAGCTTATATGTTATCCTAACCAAATAAAACAGCTATATAGAAACTGCATATTTCATGCTAAACGTTGTTTCCTCGTATCAACATTTTCTCCTTTTGGATACAACACTTACATAGGTGTTTGTACTCTACGTCCACTATACGACTGGCACGGTTTTTCTTCCTTTCTCTTGTGAGTGTGTGTAAGGGGAATTATGTTTCATATAAAACAATCTTTATTCGTTTTTCAGTAACAAGAACAAAATATATCTCATTTTGAAGAAAATTTAATGTTGCACTTAATTGTGCCCAAACTGCTTCAACAGTTTGACATTAATATTACTTTTGCTTCCATAGTTTTAAAACATTACTTTTATATTATCAGAACTGAATGTGTCAACTGTATGGAACTACACACTTAGCGCTAAAAGTTGTGATCAATATCTATGAAAATTAAAAAGCAAAACGAACTTATAATTCAAGGTAATAAATACCCTCTGCTTCGGAGTACGCGTAGAACGTTCTATTGGTGATAATTATGAAACTATTATTATTATTATTATTATTATTATTTATTACTAGCAACAAGTGTTAAAAACAAGATATACATTATGCAAACCTTGTTTCTCAAGAAAATTGCTGAAACTTAAACTTGTGTAGCACCTGCATAAAGATTGCAATATTGAAACAACATATTATGCAAAGAAAATGTTAATTTATTTCGCTTGAATAGATTAGTAAAGAGAAAAGTATTTAGTTTTGTCTTCTTTCCTCTTAGAGTGCGACTATAACAAATTGTATATGTGTTTGTTTACATAACTTTAACTGCCCCACGTATGGGAGCCAATTTGCAATAGCAATTTTACGTGTTTATAGCACCACGTTGTGGAAGCCAATTTACGAGAGTAAATATGTGTTTACTTCACGCGAAGCCATCTTGTGTGACGTCATTCGTTGGTCTGGTCCATAGTTCCCTCTGGCGTAGCAATTTGTATCAGTTTTTGAAATAATTTATTTTAAATGTCCTCCAGCTAGCTGTTTGGGATCGAACATGTTTCTCTTGCAGGGTGTGAAGCGGAAAGGAATCTTTTGTCTAGAAATGATATTGACGAAGAAATTGGTTTTATAATCTTTATTGCAGAACACGTTCACGAACACTTTCACAGATTTATCTTGATAATCGCCATACTGAAACTGTTTGTACTAACTTCTTATCACTTTTAACTCACGTACTTCAACTTTGTATATTTAACTGTAGAATACTTTATAAGATTTCTCGTACTTCTGCTGCGCGTAACTTTACGAATAGAGAGACCGACATGAGAATCTTGTTGAACTGGGAGCTGACGTGTTATGTGTTGAGAATCTTGTTGAACACTGGGGGCGATGTATAATGTTTTGAGAATCTTGCCGAACTGGGGACGATGTGTAATGTGTCGAGAATCTTGTTGCACACTGGGGACGATGTATAATGTTTTGAGAATCTTGCCGAACTGGGGACCGCTCCCTTGAATCTACACTATTTATAGGCTTGCCTTAAGATATGCCTAAAGATTATAAATGAACTGCTATTGGCTTATAAAACGCGCCAACATTAGCGTCTATTTTAACATCCAATGAAAACCACTAATACATATTTCTTTTAGAGAACATTCTGGAAGCTTTTTTACCGAAAAGGCGCGAAACATTACGTAACTTCCTGGTTCCCGGTAACGATAAACAACTCACTCCACCGCTGCATTCTTGTGTTATTGTTAACAGTTTCAGTAAAGCCATATATTATTATTTACCAATAATAATTACAATTATTAAACCTCTGAAATCAATGTTACATAAAAATACATATTCATATTAAAATAATTATTTACATTTGAGTAATTTGTGATACAAATTACCGTATCATATGCCCCACTAGAAACATAATTATAAATATTTATAACTTGTTTAGAATTTTATAATTTTGTTTTTAGTCTCCTAAATCTTGGAACACATGTTATCACTTTCACTTAACACTTCACACGCATTTAACACACGATATATGTTTTATCTCGCCACTACTTACTGGCTCTGGTTTAATTAATTTAGATATTAATCTGACATTACAAAATTTTTTTTTATATAGCAAATACTTTACCCTAAATTATTTAATCACCGTTTCAAAATTGTTTACCCTCTTACATTGTTGACAAAAATTTATACATTTAAGATTTTTTTTTTTATAATAATTATACATATTTACCAAAATATTTACCCTCTACATATATTTACATCTCTTATATCTAGGCAATGTTTCACCTTTTCTGTTTGCTACATAAGTATTTGTTTTGAATTATTTTTACCATTTTTGTTATTTTGAATTTTATTTTAACAATACTCTTGTAATAGTATTTATGTACTTTACTTTAATATAACATCATGCTTTATTTCACATGTCCAGTTACTAATAACATGTTATTTTCCTCTCAAACAGTTAGTCATGACCACAATTTATTTCTACATTCCTATGACGTACATATTTATTTAACCCTCTTACGTTCCAATACATTGCTCTGCATTTCGTCTTTAACTATTCAGCATTTATTATTTATCATCTTTGTCTTTTGTTTCACCATGATCTTCATGGTTGTATGGTTTCAGCATCTCAATATGGAACTTTCCTATGCTTTTTCGATTTGTTGGATTACATAACTCATATGTATTAGTTCCATATACTTTAACAACTTCATATGGTCCATGGTATTTGAGAAACATTCGCCAATAAAGTTTATTTTCTTTATCCGACAATTTCTTGGTTTTAACCAGAACTAAATCTCCTATTTTGATCCTCCATTCCTTTCTCTTCTTTTCTTCATGTTTAATTTTTCTTTTTATGGCCTTTTTCTTCATCCTCTCAAATGCTTTTCGGAACATCTCTTCTTCTGTTGGTGGTATCGAATGCGCATCTGGAATGGCTTCTGGAATTTTTTTACACATTGTATTTATCTTCTTTCCCAACTTAAGTTCACATGGTTTGTATCCTGTCACATTGTTTATGGTTTCATTTAGTAGATTCTGAACGAAGTTCACGTATCCATACCATTGGGTGTGTTTTCGATGACATAACACCCTTAAATAATTTGAAATTTCCTTAATTTCCCTCTCCACTGGGTTGGAGTTCGGTCTGTATCTTGACGAAAAATATTGTTTAATGCCATTTTCTTTCAGCCCATCCATAAATTTTTTTCCTGTGAAGTACGAAGCATTATCGCTCAATACAGATTGAATAGGTCCTTCTTCTATCACATATGACTTAAGTAATCTATTCAAACATGCTAAACCTGTAGGTTTTCTCAAAGGGTAAATTCTTACATATTTGCTGAATATATCATAACAGACAAATATATATTTATTTCCAAATTGACTTGGAGGCATCGGACCATGAATATCAATACTAATTACACATCTCGGCTTATCTCTTATAACCGAATTAGTTTCAAATGCATATGCTGCATTTATTTGCTTTGCCTTCTGACACAGGTTGCAGCATGATATAAATTTTCGAACTTTCTGACGCAATTTGGATATGTATAAATTCTCTAAAATCATAGAAGTTGTTCGGTCCGTCCCTGAGTGTGCTAACCCTTCATGAAAATTCTTAATTAGTTCCTTTTCCATGCTTTTCGGAACCATTACCTTCCAACTAGGCATTTCTTTTCCATGCTTTTTGTATAATGTCCCATCTCGAATTGCTATAATTTCTTTCTTTGCCTCCTCAATCAATGGTGCATTTTTTTTAAGTTCAAATAATTTTGCATCCTCATTTTGAATTTCCCCCATATTTTTCAATTTTTTAATCATTTCTTTGCTTAAAGGAATTTCAATTGTCAATATTTTGACTTCATTTCTAGGCCTTTCAATATTTTCGGGAATTTGTGGGTTGTAGTTCAATCTTGATAGTAAATCACTGAAGGTATTGTTTTTGCCAGGAATATGGATAATCTCAATATCGAATGCAGATATTGCATGAATGTATCTAGCAAGTTTTCCACTACATAATCTACACCGTTGTATGAAAGTTAAGCTGATGTGGTCTGAATATACTTTCACCTTTTGCTGATAAATATAGGTTTTAAAACGAATTAATGAGAAATATAGTGCTCCAATTTCTAACTGAGTCACTGAAGAATTTCGCTCAATATTTGTAAGTCCTCTAGAAGCTGTACTAATGACGTGAAAGTCATTATTGATGTCTCGCTGCCCTAAAATTCCGGCGTATCCTTGCATTGATGCGTCGACATAAATTTCATATTCCAAATCTTCTCTGGGCCTCTCAAGTAATATGGACTTAGCAAAGAGTTCCTTTACTCTCTCAAAGCATTTTTGATGATCCTCTGTCCATCTCCACTTATTGTTCTTTCGGAGTAGCTGCCGCAGTGGTTCGATTTCAGCCGAATATCTTGGTACGAACTTACTCTGAAAGTTCAATACCCCTAAGAGACGTCTAATTTGTTTTACGTTCCTGGGTGGCGGAATTTTCATTATTGCTTCTATTCTTTTCTGATCAGGTCTTATACCTCGTTCATCCACTACATAACCCAGAAAATTTATTTCCTTGACACAAAATTTTGATTTTAGTATGTTCACAGTCATACCATGTTGTTGTAGTTTATTTAACACATAATGGACATTATTCATGTGTTCTTCAAATGTTTGACTAATGATTAAGAAGTCGTCAATATACTTTATTAAAAAATCATCTGCAGAATTTCCAAAGATACTGTGAATGGCTCTCAAAAATCCACTTCCCGAGTTTTTTTAAACCAAAAGGATTTACACAAAAGCGATACTGGATCCCTGAGTACTGAAATGAAGTGTAATCACGCACTTGCGGATCTAACTCCACTTGCCAATAGGATGCAGTGAGGTCAATGGATGTCAAAAATCTTCCTCTTGAAAGTTTTGTAATTAGTTGTTCAATTCCCTCACTTTGAAAATGATCTGGTTTCATATATTTGTTGACATATCTACCGTCTAAAGTTAATCTCAAACTACCATCTCGTTTAATACTCCAGCAGATTGAATTTATGTATTGAGAATTACTTTGCTCAATAATCCCATTTTCTAACATGCTATTTATTAATTGTCTAGCTTTGTCTCGAAGACTTATAGGTAAATTGTCATACTTGTGCCTATATGGTGGTACGTCTTCTACTTGAAATGTATGCTGATATACATTACATCTGCCTGGGATATTACTAAATACTGAACTATTGTTCATCAAAACATCATGAAGGATTTGTTTTTGCATTATCGTAAGATTATAAGCTTCTTCACACTTGTGTATTATTTCCTCATTTCTCTTCTCTTTCCTGCTGTTGTTTGTCTCGCTCACATGGTCGTCTTCTGTTTGGATTGTAAATTCCTCTACTTTCTCTGGCATTTCTGCTAGCTGTTGAAAATATGGCGTGGTATTCCCTTCATATTCTGTGACTACCTGCTTTATCTGACTATTTCTATCAGTTTCTGTTATTTGCACAAAAAACTCTTGGTCACAAATATTTTTCTCATCCTTTGTCATATCGATTACAGAAACTTTTTCTTTTATAAATGGTACCCTTATTTCTCTATCTTCTTTTGTTATTTTTAACTCTTCATGTTTAAAATCTATACATGCTTCATATTCATGTAGGAAGTCACATCCTATAATTATGTCACAAATCAGATGGTTTACAATTAGAAACATAACCTCAAAATTCTCTCCGCCAATAAGTATGCTAAGTAGAGCTTGTGTTTTTATGACCTGTGTAGTTCTTCCAATTGCAACACGACAAACTAAATTACTAGTGGGAAGAGCCATAATCTTGTTACCTTCATTAATTAAATTTATGTAAAATTTCTGTGAGCAAATTGAAGCTGATGAACCAGAATCTATAGTTGCAATGATTTCTTTCTTCGCAATTTCCATTCTAACATAAGGTGACTCAAAATTTTCTCCCTTATCTTTTGTTGCTGTAATCTTATTACAGGGTGTATGTGTAGGCGTATGATTTGTATTGGTAATGGATACTGAATTATTAAAGACGTCCTGAGAACCTACTGCACAGGAGTCTGTTAACAGTTTTCCTGGTTATTTCCATGTTCACGTACAGGACTGCCATTCCTAACAGGCGCTAAATCTATCTCCGTGTCGCTACCATTGTTTTGAGTTCCCCTTCCTCGAGTTCGAAATCCTCGATTTCTGACATTTTGTCCCCTTGGCACGTAATTTTCTTGCCGTTCTTCAGATCTTTCTCGGTTATTATTTTCCCTCCAGTGAGTGAAATTTCCCCTCTGTCTAGTGTACCTCCTTCCATAATTTTGCCCTCTTTCAGGCAATCTTTCTGTCCTGACATAATTTATTTGTTCCTGCCGGCCTGGTCTCCTATCTATCCTTGATCTTTCAAATTGTGGAACATATGATTGATACCGTTGTCTGGTATTAATTTCATGATGTCTGTCTTGTCCTCTTATTTGTTGATAACCACCTTGGTAATTTCTTCTATCTTGTACATCTAAAAATCTATGTTCCCACTCCCGAGACATATCTTCTTCCTGTTGTTCCAAAGCTGTTATTAATTCTGTCATCTCATAGATGTTCCGTGGTTTTGCAATTAATAAGTAATTTTGTATCCTTATAGGATAATGCCTTGCGAGCAAACTCACAAAATCTTCCTCACTGATTGGAGGTGACAAGTTTCTAACCTGACTTGCATGTTTTAGTAAGTAATCAGTCATCGATATTCCCCCTTGTGGATTAAATTGACCGTGACTAAGCATTGCTCGTATTCTTTGCTGTACCGTAACATTCCAAAATCTGTTCATGAATAATCTCTTAAAAGATTCATATGAAATTTCACCCCCTGATACCATTTGTAACCAATCTAAGGTTTTCTGGTCCAAACATCTTTTGACAACTATCATTTTCAATGCTTCAGGTATCTTTTTAATTTGAAAATACTCTGATAATTCTGCAATGAACTGTACTGGACTGGAGTTTTCATTAAATTTTGGAAGTGGAAAATCACTTAAGATATGATTGTAATTTTGCAAATTCCCTATTCCCATATTTAAATTCTCTAGTGTAACTTGTGCACTCTGAGTTTCAGCATTAGCTATAGATGAAGCTGCCGCATCACTCACATTATTTGTCATACCTGAGGAACTACCTCTTATCATTATTTTGTACATCTGACACATGCACATCACATATATTTGCCCTTGAATTCAATTCTAATCTATTTACAGTACCCTGCAGATTTTCTATTGTCTGTTCCAATTTTTTATTATTCTCATTTTGAACAGTTTGGTGTTTGTTAATTTCAGAAGTTAGCTTTTGATTCAAATCTTTAGACAAATCTTTAACTTCATCAGACAATTTATTTCTCTGTTTTTCTGACTCCTTCTGAACTTCAGATATTTCCCCTCTGAAATTAACTTGCACCTGTATTAAATCTGCATTTGTAGCCTCCATCATCTCTTTTAACTCACTTGAAATGCTACTCATTCGGCTACCTAGCTCTGTACATTTTACATTAACATGCTCTATTTTATTATTCACCTCATTTTTTTGGTTAGATATTTCCCTACTCATGTCTAACATTTTCTTTGAAACTTCACCTATTTCATTTGCTATCATTTCTTGATTTTCATTTTTCATTTTAATCATACTACTATCTAGCTCCATGAATTTCTTTTCAATCTCTTCCCTGTTTTGTTCTAAGCTTTTACCAATATCTTCCCTCAATTTCTCATTATTCTGAGTTAGTTTTTGTTCTAAACTCCTATCAATATCTTCCCTGTTTTGTTCTATTTTCTTACTAAGATCTTCCCTTAATTCCCTATGACTCTTTTGCATATCTTCCCTGTTTTGATCTAATTTTTCACCAAATTTTCTCAACATTTCCATAATCATACTAACATCAGAATTAACATTTCCTGCTATTCTATTCTCACTTTCTACACTAACATTTTCATCTTCAAATCCCAAAAAGTCTGGGCTATTTCCTGTACTTTGTATTGGATCACAGCTAACTGTTACACTATCTCCCTCCATAATTATTTCTTCTGTATTGCTAGCAGCCATTGTTTTTATTATCCTACCGCTCCTAAGTATCATTTAATTACCTTTTTGATGCTGTCTGATGCTGTAGCTTTGATGTCCAGCGTTCTGCCCCATTCTCCTAGGTTTGTATGTCGCTTCTGCGTTGTATGATGATGAATCTACGTTGTCTCGATGTTTTTGTAGTTGAATTTCCCTGTTGTCTCGGAATCTGCGTCTTGTAGATCGTTTCACTGCTGCGTTCGCCTCTTCCTGGTTATTCTTGTTCCTTTCCTAGTCGTCTAGCCTTCCTTTCCTAGTTATCGCCCCACGTTATGGGTGCCAATTTGCGATATAACAATTGTATGTATGTTTTATAGCACCACGTTGTGGAAGCCAATTTACGAGAGTAAATATGTGTTTACTTCACGCGAAGCCATCTTGTGTGACGTCATTCGTTGGTCTGGTCCATAGTTCCCTCTGGCGTAGCAATTTGTATCAGTTTTTGAAATAATTTATTTTAAATGTCCTCCAGCTAGCTGTTTGGGATCAAACATGTTTCTCTTGCAGGGTGTGAAGCGGAAAGGAATCTTTTGTCTAGAAATGATATTGACGAAGAAATTGGTTTTATAATCTTTATTGCAGAACACGTTCACGAACACTTTCACAGATTTATCTTGATAATCGCCATACTGAAACTGTTTGTACTAACTTCTTATCACTTTTAACTCACGTACTTCAACTTTGTATATTTAACTGTAGAATACTTTATAAGACTTCTCGTACTTCTGCTGCGCGTAACTTTACGAATAGAGAGACCGACATGAGAATCTTGTTGAACTGGGAGCTGACGTGTTATGTGTTGAGAATCTTGTTGAACACTGGGGGCGATGTATAATGTTTTGAGAATCTTGCCGAACTGGGGACGATGTGTAATGTGTCGAGAATCTTGTTGCACACTGGGGACGATGTATAATGTTTTGAGAATCTTGCCGAACTGGGGACCGCTCCCTTGAATCTACACTATTTATAGGCTTGCCTTAAGATATGCCTAAAGATTATAAATGAACTGCTATTGGCTTATAAAACGCGCCAACATTAGCGTCTATTTTAACATCCAATGAAAACCACTAATACATATTTCTTTTAGAGAACATTCTGGAAGCTTTTTTACCGAAAAGGCGCGAAACATTACGTAACTTCCTGGTTCCCGGTAACGATAAACAACTCACTCCACCGCTGCATTCTTGTGTTATTGTTAACAGTTTCAGTAAAGCCATATATTATTATTTACCAATAATAATTACAATTATTAAACCTCTGAAATCAATGTTACATAAAAATACATATTCATATTAAAATAATTATTTACATTTGAGTAATTTGTGATACAAATTACCGTATCAAGAGTTAGATTGCTGAATTATACGAGCATACAGAGAAGTAAATGTGACCTTTGAGACGATACCCACACTTACTGTTGGCTATAGCCAGGCATGACTAGTCGAGAAGACATTTCTTCCTCCTCTTCCTCTACACCCCTTGGTCCATTGGAAAACATTTGGAGCCTTCTGTACACTTCTCACAAAACTTAATGAATACATTTGGAACAATTATTGTTTTCTCACCACTGTTTAAAGGTTTTCCTTTTTGTAGTTTTGCTACTGGAGAAAATGCACCTTGCTTTTTCTTCACACGTGTTAACACTCACAAGTACTGGACTGATTTTAATGTAATGTTGGCCATAATGCAAAACAGATGGCTTGTTCAGGGAATTGCTAACTGTAATTCTTTTATTATTAATGTTCCTGTTCAATACTAATTCGTATTCTTTAGTATTGTGTTAATATTCAACCTCTATTACCTATTTAATTGGTACAAATGGCATATATGCATGAGAACTATTTCTAAGCATGCAACCTAATGGCTGATGTGCATACTTAGGTTTATTTTGGTTTACTTCAAACTTAGGATAAAACAAATATAATACTTTGAGATAAATCTTTAATGCTTTTAAATTTTTAAGTTTTGCATTATTGAAAGTTGTTGCATTTAACTTTATGCTAGATAAGGAATGAAAGGAAATCGGGACTTCACATTATTGCCTCGCATGTGTCCCCAAAGAGTTGCTGGACTATAGTTCTTGATGGACCTTGACTGCATTTTGTGGTTGAATGAATGCAACATTTCAGACTCCTGTGTCTGAATGAAAATATGCAAAACAGTGGGGAAGGAGTAGAGGTATTCTTGTAACATGTAGTGCTGAGTTGTGAATGAAGCTGACTTAGCTGATGCACTAAATCACACTCCTGCGATAGCCTGTCTTGGTGACTCACTCTCAGCCATTACATTTACCTACTACGGTGATCAAAATCTGTATATCCAGCAGAAACAAATCACAATTTAAGATGTGAGATAATACAGTGCATGGAAATATTTGTTAATTTTAGTTGAGTTTCATGTAAAATATACATGGTGGAAGGTGACCTATGATCATCCTTGAACAGGATAACTCTGTGTAATGAATAGAACAAAATAATCTCAGTGCAGTTTTGCCGTTTTAAGGTAGTTTTTGGGAAGAAAATGAAAATTGCTTAATATTAACTCTATTTTAAATGTTTTTATGAAACTTTAAATGCTTTTTCAAATATTTTTTAGAGGAGATTCAAAGATAAATATTTTCTGCATGTTTAAGTACATTTAAAAAAAAATTTGCACTCATACTATTATTATAAGCTTTCAAAATTTGTCTCAGTTGAATCCACATCATTAGCCACGAGACTACACAACATGACAACACTGTAAGATTGAAAGAAATGCACTTTAGCTGTTGCTTAACGTGGATTATCATTTACAAAATGCCTCACTTTACTAATGCTGAATATCTTGAAATGCTGCTCATTTATGGCGAAACACATTGTAATGCTGCAGAAAGATTTCCAAATAAAATGAGCACCACATCATAGGACATTTGTTTTCATCTGTCAAAGTGTTCTAGATACAGGAAGATCTCATGTTGAAGGAGTTGGTCAAAGAAATGTTGCAAAAGAAGAAGAAATCCTTCACTTGGTGGAAGAAGATCCTGGAAGCAGCAGCTGTGTTATAGCTCACACTATCAGTGTATCCCATGTTTTGAGAACATTAAAAGAAGAATTGCGACACCCTTATCATACTCAGCACATTCAGTATCTCCCTGAAGCAGACTATGCGCCAAGGATAGCAATTTCTGAATGGTTTCTTCAAGGAGGGGACTTTACCCTTAAAATTCTTGCAATGGATGAAGCAATGTTTACCAGAAATGGAGTAACTAATTACCATAATGCACACACCTGGACTTATGACAATCCACACACAATAAGACATGACAGATTTCAACGCATTTTCTGTATATCTTTGGACAGGAATCATAGGAAACACGTTAATTGGTCTGTGGATTCTTCCTTGTGTTTTGACAGGAACCATCTATCTCCAGTTTCTTCAAGAAACATTACCAGTTCTGCTTGACGATGTTCCCCTGGCGGTAACAAATTATATGTTGCTATTACATGTTGGTGCACCTCTGCACATAAATAGAGCTGTGTGTGGCCATCTAGCAATACCTACAAAGATCACCTAGAAAGTAATGCCCCACATTTTTTTGCTTCAACAATTATTTATTACACGCAATAAGAGTTTCACACATGAAAGAATGATGTTTTACCTACACACCCTATTTTTCTATGTTATCTCCTTCCAGTTCTATGGCCTTCCTCCACGGGGACACAAGGGCATGTATGCCCTGTTGATACCAGTCCTTGTTCTGGTCATGAAGCCATTTCTTCACTGTGTGAATCATCTTCTCATCCTCAAAATGTCTTCCATGAATGCTATCTTTTAATGGCCCAAACAAGTGGAATTCTGAGGGAGCCAAGTCAGGGCTGTAGGGTGGATGGGGTAACACTGTCCAACCCTGTTTTGTGATGTGTTCAGAAGTCCTCAAACTTGTGTGAGGCCAAGCGTTATTGTGTTGAATCAAAATATCTCCTGGGTGATTATGATGCTGAAGTTGCTGGAAGTGCTGCTTGAGTTTGGTTAATGTGTTGACGTATGCTTCTAAATTAATGGTGCTGCCTCTTGGCATCATCAATAAGAATCACATCCTCACAGTGATCATGATCTTACCTGTGGAAGCAGTTGCTTTGATTTTTTTCTTTTGTGGCGAGCAAGGATGATGCCATTCCATCGATTTTGGGCTCAAAATGGGGACCCAGGTTTCATCACCTGTCACAATCCAGAACAAGAAGGCCTCCCCCTCAGCTTCAAAACATTGCAACAACTCGGAACAAACATTATTTCGTAAGATTTGTGTTCCACCGTAAGACAGCATGGAACCCATCTTGCACACACTTTTGAGTAATCAAGAGCGCGGATAATTGCATCCACATTTCCTTTGCTGATTGACAGCTTCAGTGCCAACTGTCGAGTCGTAATGCATTAGTCCTCGCGTTTGAGAACATCAACACACTGCAACATGTCAGGTGTGATAGCTGTCAATGGTCTCCCTGAGCAAATTTTGGAGCTCTGCCAAATCGCCTTCTGGCGGCCTCATCCTCTGTGCCCAGTGATCAACTGTACTTTTGTTGACTGGAGATGCTGCATAGACTTCACAACGTTTGTGAATATTCCCCACAGTTTCTTTCCTTGCAGTGAGAAATTCAATGACAACATGCTGTTTGTAATGTAATTCACTTACAGATGCCATTTGGAGTCTAGCGCGAGCAGCGGAAGCGAGCGGTCGCATATACGTAGCGCTCCTGAAAAGATCAGAAAAAAAGAAAAATGGGGATATTTTTGGAAGTGTATAGAGCCAGAATCGGATGCTTTACAAACGGTAAAATGAATAAAGAAGAGAAAAGGAACCAAGTATCAAAGGAATATCTATGGTTCTTTACTACCCTGGCAGTATTATTGGTTATTGGAGGAGTAGAATTGAACCCAGGACCTGAAGGAATGACACAGATAATGACAATGTTAAAAATCATCTCAGAGGATATAGTGGATCTGAAGAAAATAGAAAAGAGATAAATATCGATAGAAAGATAGAAGAATTGAAAGGAATGCTGTTCACTACGACGAAGGAAGTGCGTGAAGAACTTCGCATTTGTAGAGAAAGATTGAACAAGATGGAACAGAATATGGAAATGGAGACAAGAAGACACAATATAGTGATATTCGGGGTGGAGGAAAACAGAGAGAAAAGCCTAGAGCAAGCAGTGGAGGAAATACTAGAAAGACGAATAGATATAAAGCTGGCAGGTTGGGAAATTATAACATGTTTTAGAATCGGAAGAAGGGGCAACAGAGCCAGACCTATAGTAGTAAAATTTGCAACTAATAAAATCAAATGGACAGTTTTGAATAATGGAAGAAAATTGAAAGGAACGAGAATTTTTGTTGAACGAGACTATGGAAAAGAAGAGAGAGAGATAAGAAGATTATTATTAGCGAAAATGAATCAAGCCAGGCAAGAAGGAAAAAATCATTTGTAAGAGGACTAGAATTGTGGATAGATGGCAGGAAGCAGGATATGAGTCAGCATTTGATTCCAGATCGAACAACAAGCAGAGCAAATTCAGCAGAGGAAGTGAATGAAGTGAAGCAGGCCGAAGTAATCCAAGAATGAGAGGGACACGTGCGTAGAGGTGCCAGTGGAAGGGATGAAGCAGCTGGCATGACGTCACCGAGGAGATGCATCATACCCAGTGAACGAGAGAAGCAAGAGGCGTTGACCCTGGTGGCAGCTGATCGAGAAAAACAGATGACCGCGAGTGGAAGCGGCCTCAAAGTGGTGTCAACCCCAGAAGGAAGTATCTTGGAATTAGAGGAGGAGAAAGAAGATCCGGTGGTGCAGGAGAGGAAAACTAGATATAAGGCAAAGTTAGAAAAATTCAGAGAGGGAATAAGGGACTCAAGATAGGGACTAGATCTGAAGGTGGTGTCATTTAATGTGGAAGGGCTAAAATTGAGTGAGATAAATGGCGAAATATTGAAGTGCTAAAGTGAGGTGAAATAATAGTAATGGTGGAAACTTGGTTGAATGAAAGTGAGAAGATAGATGTGGTAGGATATGGGAGTACCAAGACCAGGATGGAGGGAGGAAAGAGAAGAAAGAAGTGGGAGAGCAACGAAGCATGTTCTGAGTGCATGAAAGGTGTCAGTGGAGCAAAATCAGGTCAAATTATGGGCCAGGGAAATTTTACAAGTGAGGGATTTAAAGTAAGTGAAAGATTGGGCAAAAAGAAAAGGCTTAAAAACAAGTTTCTGTGAAAGGATGCGACGAGTTTTAAATAAGAGGAGAGTCCAAAAGAAACAAGATATTGAAAGAAGCTGGAGAAACATAAGTTGTGGAAAGATTAAATTCAAGATAGAGGGTGGAACAAAGTGATTGTTCTAGAATGTGGAAAGTTTAAAATGTAAGGCAAACAGTGGATAAATACAAAGGGAATAAGTGCAATGGTTATTATAGGAGAGGCAGAGATATGAATGGAAGGGAAGGAGACAATAGAATTAAAAGACTTTATGGGTATAAGAAAAAAATGCAAGCAAGATACGTGACAAAGGTAGAGCTGCTAGAGGGATAGGTATATTTGTTAAAAAGGGCTAACTGCCATAAGGCCAGGGAGCCAGGCATAAAGTAGCCTTTAAAATAGAAGGAACACTAGACCAAATTTGTACTAGAACGTAAGGGGTTTTAAGATTGAAATGTAATTAAAATTCTTTGTATGATGTTCAGTACAAATAAATATTCTATTTATTCTACAGATGCCATTTTGAAACATTGCTGCAGCTGTGCTGTCGGAGCAAATAGAAATTTTGCGCCCGTACTCAGGAAACTTCAAATAATTCATCTCTAATGTTTTGCATTTGCAACATTGTTGTTGACTGAGAAAAAAAAAATGTGGGGCATTACTTTCTGGGTGACCCTTGTATGTGGAATGCGGGATCACTCTGAATGGACCCATAAGCTGGCCACCAGAAGCTGGATTTAAACCCACTCAATTTTTTTTCTTTGGGACAATATGAAAACTTGTGTATGTGTTACAGAAGTGCCTGATGTGGAAATATTGCAAGAAGAATACTTTGAGCAATGGAAGAAATAAACAATCCAGACGTACTTCATAGAGTGCAACAGAATTGGAAAAAATGTGAAGCATGTGTGTTGGTGAGGGGTGCACATTTTGAACAATTTCTGTAAACATTAAAAAGAAGTTCTGGTTGATTTTCTGCTCTTGTTTTGCTTTAATTATTCACAGAGTTTTATAATTCACAAAGAAAGGAAGCATAATCTTTTAACTTGGGTTTCTCAAGCTTTTATTTACCTTTATAAATAAGTGTTCCTATTAATAATTTGCATAATATTTGAAGAAGTAAAAATTTGTTTACGTATATATTTATATGTAACTTGAAGATCGTTATTTAGCTCCATGCTTGGGAAGCCAACTTGAAGTGTTGTTGCGTAATATATTTAACTGAAGATGTATGCTTACGTAATTGTACGAGGGGTATTTTTTAAGTAAGGTCCGGTTCGTCGTTGTAAAAACACTACGAGACATACTTTCGTCAAATATTTTTTATTCAGTTCTTCATGCATTCAGCTATTTCTCCACATAGACGCCGTTGTTTTTGCGACATTTGTCGTAACGAGGGACAAGTTTTTGTAGTCCCTCGTCATAGAAGTCCGCCGCCTGTGAGGAAAGCCAATTCGTAACAGCTGTTTTCACTTCATCGTCCGTCTGGAAACGCTTGCCGCCGAGGAACCTCTTCAGATGCAGGAAGAGGTGGTAGTCGCTAGGAGCAAGATCGGGGCTGTAGGGAGGATGATCGATCTGCTGCCAATGAGAGCTTGTGTCTGAATAGCGGTGTGGGGCGTTGCATTATCGTGCAAGAGAATCACTCCGGCAGACAGCAGGCCGCGACGTTTATTCTGAATTGCACGGCGAAGTTTCCTCAAAGTTTGACAATACACGGGTGCATTGATTGTTGTCCCCGGATCCATGAACTCCACAAGCAGAATACCACGTCTGTCCCAAAAGACTGTTGCCATAACCTTGCGAGTTGAGAATGATTGCTTGAATTTCACTTTCGTCGGAAATGTCGTGTGTCGCCACTCCATCGACTATTGCTTGGATTCAATGGTCACGTGGGACACCCATGTCTCATCCCCCGTGATGATATGGTCCAACAATGCATCACCTTCCTCGTGGTATCGGGTCAAGAACGTCAGAGCACTGGCACATCTCTTTTCTTTGTGTTCCTCTGTCAGCATCTTCGGAACCCATCGATTGCACAATTTTCTGTAGCCCAGGATTTCTGACAGAATTCTGTACAGAACAGACCTTGAAACCTGCGGAAAATGCAATGACAGTGTGGAAACGGTGAACCGTCGGTTGGCATGGACTTCGATGTTTACGGCACGCAGAAGATCCTCGCTAATGACAGATGGTCGGCCCGAGCGCGGTTCGTCATGCACGTTCTCTCTGCCTGCCTTGAATAACCTCACCCACCTACGGACTTTGGTATCACTCATGGCTTTGGGGACATAAACTTCATTAATCTGGCGATGCATTTCTGCCGCTGTCGTGTTCCTTGCTGTCAAAAATCGAATGACCGATCTGATTTCACACCTGGCGGGCCGCGCGATCGTCGTAAACTTTTCCATCACACAGTACGGTGCACACTCACTGCCTACCTGACTCCAACTGCTGTGTCACTGTGTGCAAGGGATGCCGGGATTGAGTGCGCATGCGAGAAAGTACAGTCGCCTGATTCTTCCGACGATACGGGGCAGCGGACCTTACTTAAAAAATACCCCTCGTATTTTACGTAATATTTATTTAGTTGCATTTAAGGAGTTTCTGGAACATGCTTTGGGCATCGGTTTGAATTTGTTGATTACGTAATAGTTACTGTTATTACGCAATATGCTGCTACGTATGAGGAGCTGATTTCAAGATGTGTTTTTGTTATTACACTCCAAGTTTTACACTATAATATTTAATTTTGTTATTAACACTGCTTCTATATATTATTTATGTTTGAATTTGCCTCGGCTGCATCAGTCTTGTTTGTAGAGTCACGTATATCTTAGTTAGGGTGCGGTGTGACAATGATTGTAGATATCACAGAATTTAACTTTTTAAATTCACTCCTTTTATTAATTCTTGCACATTTTTATAAAGCACTACACTTTTTAAGAACTGTGAGAATCTTCAATACTTTCACTTAGTGCTTATACATATTTTACGATTCACACATAGAGAACACATCTTCCATCTGTTCACTACCAAGGCTTGCCAGCAGCTGAGCAACTTTCGACGGTTAAAACTTGTAAGCTTCGGTATTTCAAGTCTCTGATTGGCTAATTCTAGTCCAATAGAATATCTGCATTTTACTTAAACTTTTTCCTTGCTATTGATTGGCTAATTTTAAACTGTTACCGAATTTACCTTATCTTTGCTATAATCACGACGGGTAACTTTTTAAACTCTTAAACTCATTATTGCTACAAGGTTACCTCATTATTACCTCATTGTTAGCAACTTAAAACTTATTATTCTCACAGCTCTTGCATTATTAAAGTGTATAATGTATTCACGTAACATTAATAAAACATGTTTACAATAAAAATAAGCATTTGCAATGACTGTTACATACAATTTAAATAATTATTACATACATATTGTTTCAAGACGGGCTGTTATTGAATTTACTTATTATAAAATACAATTGAAATTATTCAGGTATTAAAATACTGCCTCATATTGTAAGTGCATTCTCAGTTCCATATTCCGTAGGATATATAGGTTACATGATAATCATGTATAGTTTCTATTTATTTGTATACTGGAATTGTTTATTTGTTCATTGCCATAGCACAGAAGCTGAAGAATTGAAAGTTAACCTGTTGAATGTAAAGCGAACCTGTTGCATTTGTTGTGTTGCAATATTGAGCAAAATAAAATAGTAATTATCTGAAGAACGGAAAGCTTTATGGAAAAAATTATTAAGAAAACACACTCAAAACAACATGCTCTTTCATAGTTTAAAAGGATAGTCACCTTCTACCCTGTGTATTAGTTTATATTTTCAAGATTGCAGAATAAAGAAGAATAATTTAGTATTTGTTTTTCTATGGATATAAAATCCTTTAAAATAAATTTTTCAACACAAAATAGTGTTACATAAAAAGGGAAGCAACAAAATTATCATCAGCCTTGAGTAACAATAGGGGATATATAACCTCTGGCATTATCAAGATAAAAAAAAATTGCGGCCAATTGAAGAATGTTAAACAGGAACAATTTCAGAATTAGTGTATAGTACAAAATTGATTACATGCATTTATATGCAGAAAGCTACTAATAAGAACATAATTCAGTGAACAAGCTATTGCCTTTACAGTTTTTTATAAAGTGAGTATTGAGTATCGGTGCTCAAAAATCAGTATATCGGTATTGAGTATCAAGAAATAGTGGTATCATCCTATCACTGCTTACAAACTTTTACTAAATAAATATCTTGCTTCAATTGACATGGCTTACTAATTGGAGCCAGAGGCACTATCCCATGCTTTTTTTGTATCATTTTGTAAAAAAATATAAATTTAACAATTAATTTATTAAAGCAGTGGCCCTCAGTGGTATTTTAAAGGTCACTAAAAATAATACTCCCATGGCACTACAGCCCATGAAGGGCCTTGACTTGCTAACCTGACTGCTGGCCTCATGTCCATGCATACACGGCAGAGGTGGGTGATAATCCAGTCAGTATGGGAAAGTGATGGGCCAGCATCACGCATCTCCCAGCCAGAATGTTGGCCTCCATTGCCAGGGTCGCTGCCTATTGCAGCTTCTCACTTTCCTCATGCTGCTAAGTGGGCATTGGTCCTATATCTGAGACTTTAAATCCACACCCCTATGGGTGGGGTCGAACCCGGATGCATTCTGTGGCTGGGAACCAGAGCTCCATGTTCTAGCCCACAGCGTGACCGCACAGGACTAAAGGGTCACTAGCTATATTGAAACCCATTTGTATGATACGTAAACTAATGTATTATGTACAAATTTATTTGTTTTAAATAAGGGCTATTTCCATATATATTTGCAAAGTATAATTATTTTCAGGTAGTGTTTTATATGGTTGCAACTTCTGTAACAGTTATTTGTATTGTTTACAATTTCATTTATGTATTTATATCCTTTTGTTGTTTAGTGTGCTGTGTTTACGGCACCCTCCATTTGAGGGAAGCTGAATTTAATAAATTCTGTGTGTATATATCTATATGCAGAATGTAAATAAATAACACTGCATGAATTTTACTGGCAGTAGATGGTTCTTAGTGGTCTATGAAGCCAAGTAACAAAGTTAGGTGTATTCAAAGTAATTAGAGACTGGGATCAATAAATCAAAATCAGAACCAAAATATGCAAATGGCATGTATTAGGAATGAAGTCCAGTTCATTAGGGACTTAATTTAGCCTGTCTTTTAGCTCTCTGAATAAGCATTTCTAAGTTTTTCAGTTAAACTCGCTGAAAGTATGGACCTAACATACGGCTGCACACCACACAATGGATAACAGGTTGTGGGGAACGGATAAACAAGCTTAGGAAGATATCAATAACAGTACTGTGGCCGAACAGTTAGGCGGATTGGCTGTGAACATTAAGCATGTGTACTCAAAAGTTCAAATCTGGAATTGGTGAACTTTTCTTTTTCTTTCTTTTCCCATCCTGAGAGCAATGTTATGATCATCCCTTAAACAGGCAAAGCACCATCACAATGCACAAGATTGCATCTTACTGCTGCATCTTTTCATGCCTAAGCTGAGGGTTATAAATCAATATGGCTTTTGGCGATGTTGTATGTGAGGTCAATAAGGACAATTTGAATCTAACAGCCCAAGTAGTAGTACAAGTTACTATGGCTCCACAAAAGAGGTGCTGAGAGTGTGGTAGCATGATACCCGTGGCATGACACTAATGCCACCATATTTTCTCACTCAAGTCATAAATAACTGCTGTATTTTCCAATGCAATAATGTCACTCACATTTCATTTCCTATTTGCCTTCAGCACACAACACTACTTTGAAGTAGCCAAACACTCAAGGAACATGAAGCAAAAATCCATTTTGGTTGAACTTGCTGATATGCACCTTGTGTATGGCGAAGCAGGAAGTGTGCTTCAATAGAGCAGCACAGATTTACAGCGAAAGGTACTCCAATGAACTTTATCCCTATTGACTGCTTTCGAGTCTGTAGATCAGTGTTTGCAAGAAAGTGGTTCTGTGGTGCCAAATAAAGCAGTTTGCGGTGCAAGACATACTTGTCGCACTCTGGAGTTCAAAGAAAACAACTGCATACATTGCAAGAGGAATCGTAATCAGCACCTGTGCTATTGCACGTGCTATGTGCACCAACCACACAAGTGTGTAGCAAGTTTTGCATAAGGAGCAGCTTTGCCCCTTCCATCTGCAAAAGGTGCATGCCTTAACTCCGAAGAATTTTAATTTACGTCTGTGGTTTTGTGAATGAGCCTTAAGGGAGCCACAGGAATTGTTTTCATTAGTGTTGTTCATAGATGAGGCCACGTTGACCAGGGATGGACTCCAAGAACAGTCATATATGGGCTTATGAAAATCCCCATGCTGCTATGCAGAAGAGCTAGTAGTTTATGGTGAACATATGGGCTGACATTGTTTCTCATGTCATTGGATGATACCTTCTTCCTCCTTGACTGCACAATGATACTTATAAAACATTTCTGGAGTATGTATTTTTAGACCTTTTGGAAGAAGTGTCACTTGATGTTCAGGCTCAAGAGCATTTCCAACATGTTGGAGCTCCTGCACATTATGCTATAAATGTACGGGAGAATCTAAAACGAGTCTTCCTCAATCGCTGGATTGGAAGAGACAATCCTACCGTGCCCTGGCCACCTTGTCCTTTGGATTTCAATCCCATGGATTTCTTTTTCTGGGAACATCTTCAGACTATGGTGTGTTCATCACTGATTGATTCTGAAGAGGCACTGATTGCCTGCATTATTGCAGCCAGTGATGAAATTTGCGATGCACCAGGAATGCTCAACAGGTTTGGGAATCACTTCTGTGTAGATGTCGCCTATGCATTGAGTTAGAAGTTGCCATTTTTAGCAGCAATTCCTTTGAAACCAGTGCATTTTCTTCATTTGTTTGCTTATATTTTTATTGTATACCTATTTATTGTATTGTTATGTTAATACACAGACAACTTATTTTTGTAATAATTCAGTCACACTTAGATCTTTTAAGTACTTGTAAATTTACATTTTTGTTAGTTTGTTAGTTGTTACAGTAGAGCATTGATTATCCAATACCGATCAACCGAAACATCGACTAACCAAAAGTGTTCCAATTGGCAATTTCAGATTTGTGTGCATGCCATGTAGTTCTGATCAAGGAAAAAGATTCAGCAATTCTGTAAAGAAATTAATTTGAATGCTGTATACATGGCAGCGGAAGTTTGGGTTACTATCAAGGGCACTATACCAGCAAAAGCTTGAAATAAGCTCCTTCCGTCAGACAAGTCTATCACTGGACCTGAAGAGCCACCAAACATCCAATTTGTATCAAAACTGGCTGGGCTGATTAGAGAATCTTCAGAATTTGAAGAATGTGGCCAGGAAAACATTCAAAACTAGCTCGAATGTGATGTTGACTATGAAATATTGATGGACGATGAAATCATTGCCAGTGTCATTGACGACCAAGGCACTTGCAATGACGAGGAAAAGCCTAGCAAAGATGACCATGCTGAAAAAGTACCATCCAGTGAGGAAGCTTTTCACTGCCATGAGACAGATATGAAGTGGTTAGAACAACAAGAATGTGATGATGTCCAATTGCTGTCTTTAAAACGTTTGCGAAAAAAGAAACAAAGATGGTCTTCTTTTCCTTTACTAAAGGCTTATTTTAATTTCCATTTTGAACTTGTCAAATTAGGCTAGTCATTTCTCTGTGTTATTTATAAGACAAGTGATACAAAATACACATGCACAGTTGTCTTTAATACCAGTGTTTCTTTGTTTATATTGCTCCTATGATACTTTGTGCAATTTGTTTTCTTATCTGAATACCCTCTGGCCCCAATTGTTTTGGATAATCAATGCTCTACTGTATTTGTGTAGACTTGTACCAGTTCATTTAACATTATTTTATGTATTTAGTTTTCAGTGTGTACTATTTAGCCATGAAAGTGTAAATTACACATAAAAGAAGTTTAAATTAAAAATTTGAGCAGTAGTTAAGTTAAAAATTATATGTACACAACACAAATGTTTCCTGTAAATCATTAAAGCAGGTTATGTTCTTATAAAGGAAGAAAGAAAATAGAAATGTTCTATTTTCTTGTAAATCATTAAAATATGTTTAAAACAAGTAAAAATCAGCAAAAATCTAAGTAAGTGAACTATGCTAGAAAGTTGGCATCACCCTCATGTTCATGTTCCTTGTATAACTAAAATAAGTCAAGGTATTAGCTTGATGCAGCTTGCTGATGATTTCTTCTACACCTATGCTAGTGAACCATGGACATGTCATTCTCTAGCTTACTTTTTTAGGACTTTATCTGCTGCCTTCATTATGGAATTTGGGATTGGTCAACATTTATGTGTGTGGGGTAGTATGTTTTCTACATGGAATTAATGCCCATATTTATTACACAGTCCCAGATTAGTAGCCTTTGTTCTTTAATAATACAGCTTTCAATTTCTGCTTTTACATATAAGTGGCTATTTTGCACCATATTTTCTATCTCTACTATTTCCATATATTTTAGGTAACTAATTTAGTATTTACTCGAAATTTTTGCAAAATACATTTTCACAGATGTTTTTATCTTCTTCATCGATTATGTTATCTTTGTTATAGCCTTGGCACAATTTGATATTCAATGAAATTTCTTTTCTTCTATGGTTTGGAGAATATAGAAACTATGACTAATGTCAGTATCCTCCAATTATTTTGTTGTCACTTTCCTTTATTCTTATTGTGTGCCTTTCAAAGTCTATTACACTAGCCCAATGATAGTCAAATTCAAATGGCAAGTTAGGTTAGGTACAACCAATAGTATAACCTCACCTTTCCAATTCTGTATTGTTAAGCTTGGTGCTTAATTCTTTTCTTTCTGCCTATGGCTACACTACAATTACGCTCCAGTTGGTGCTTAATTCTTTCTTTCATTCATTTTGCCTATGGTAACACTACAATACCCTTCACATATTGATAAGTACAGTACTTTGACTTCTTACCAGCTGCTGGAACAGTTTATACCTATGGGCTGAAATGCTAGCCCCTGTGTATTAAGGCCGTAATTATTTTCCATGATTTCTATATTTATTTTAGATGGATTCGTTAATTTTTTATTTGCATTATTGTCCTCATTGTCAAATGGGTGAGTGTTACTGTTGCTGATATTCTCTGGATGCTTGCTAAGGGTGTTTAATGTACACTTCTCTTTGATGTGTCTTTTGACTCTGTCATAAGATTATCCTGGGAAATTTCAAAATGACCTTGCTTTAGTTTTCTTGATGCTGGGTTTGCATGCCAGCTTTTGAATTTTTTTTCACTGTTCCTTGTGTTTTAGTTTGGGTTCTCTATGATTGCTTTGTTTCTCTTTTTACAGAGTTTTCTTCTAAAATTTCTTTGGTTATTCCAGGTAGTATAGTTTCTGAAATTTTGTCCATTGTGCACTCGATTATTTAATCTTATATTTACGACCCTGCCTGCTTTTGCTTGTGTGTTGATTTCCACGATACCCATGATTTTGGTTACTGAATTTGGAGGTGTAGTTTCCTGGTACCAGTTCCTCACTTCCTTGTGGTGGTTGTTTCTAGTGATTGTTCTCCTTCCTCTACTTGTATTTTCTGATCCATTTCTATTATTGCACGTGTGTGATCAGTATAGTGAGTGTTGGTTGTGGTAATTTCACTAGTTAACAAGGTTTTTACCACATAACTGAAAATAGGCATATTAAGTCAAGTTATATGAGGAATATGAATGTGAAAATGTTCCGTCACGCTCTATTTTCTTGTAAATCATTAAAATACATCTAAAAACAAGCAAAAATTTGCAAAAATTTTAAGTCTGTGAGCCATGGACCAGCTTTCACAAATAGATCTTATCTTTTCATGTGTTCATGATTCAGAGCCTTAATAACAACAGCCTTGTTTACAATATGTATGGCTTGGTAAGGGGAAAACAATGAGTGATGTATTGCTTTAGTGCTCTGAACACCAGACCAATAGGAAATACCAAAAACGGTGGTTTCCCCACATGAACAACCATATTTTAGGTCCAGTTCAAATTTTGTCTTGCTTGTGAAAAGTGGTTTTTGTGGTCTGTAATTCCATTTTCTCTGCAATGATGAAATCCCATTGTGCCTGTGTACATTTGCCAAACAACTTCTGTTATGTGTGTGGGCAGTTTACTATAAAAAGGCAGTATTGATCTTTGACAGAAACTTTAAAATGAGCACTTTTCAGTTACTTTGGCTGTCAAATTTGTGATGGAGACAAAGAGTGGACTCATGTGCTGAAAAAGGTGTTATTCCAATCTTATTAAATGGGTGAGTAGTGACAAAACTCGCACTATTGGCTGTGTGCACCATTCTCGATCAAGATTTTACCTTGATAAACGATCATTTTTGGTGCATCAATGGCGGTAAAAGTTTATTGAGGATTTTACTGCAGTTAAATCTGACCAGCCATGAAGGCTGGTTTTTGTTGATTATCTCCAACTTCGCTTATGTTGAAATGTTAAAATGGCAGAACAGTATAGGTTAGAATTCCCAACTAAAAGAAACACTCCATTTTTGCAAATGAGTACATCCTGATAACGTTACTTTAATGTACTTTGTGATGTTTATTGCCTTAAGGCTTTTTGTGCGACAGGTGCCTTAAATATCCTCACCCAAGATGTAACAAAAATCCACACAATCATGGCGTTACATGCCATAATTATATTAATCGAAGCGTAGTTCTAAGAACAAGGCAGAAATAAGGGAAGCAATAAATAGATTTTAAGGAATATTAGAGTACATTAGTTGCACATATATAGGAATCTGGTAACCTAAAGAGGTCGGTGCCGAAGTCTGAAGTCGTCATTGTGGTGTGGGGGTAGCATGTGCATCTCATATTCAAGAGGTTCCGAGTTCAAGTCTATTCTGAGGATTTTTTTTTTCATTCTTTTTTCTGCCTTTCTTTCAGTAGGTGAACTTTGACTAAGCTAAATGAAACTTAGGTGAAAGGAAAGAAAAAAAACTGTATAATAGTTCAGCATATTTTTCTAATCAGTTGTAAGGCCAGCTTTTCCCACATGTACATCTTAAAGTTATTGCTTCTATCTCTGTACTTTCTATCTTTTTTTACGAACTGCATGTTAAATTTAATAACATATAAAAGAAACTTGGATCTGCTTTTGCTTTCCTTCATTGAACACTGAACAAGTATATGCATGCGCCTCAGAAAAGAGGTAGAACAACTGATAAAGAGATGATGTGATGTACCTGTGGGTTGCATTCAGTAGAGTTTACTTGCAATGAATGGTGCACTCAACCAAGGTGAGCACCTATCAGCTAACCATGGTCATCTAAACCTTACAAGATAAGAACTTTGAAAGAAAGTTAAGTGCTAAGATAATAGTGGCCTGGAAAACCTTTTGTGATGTAGTGAAAGTATTCCTGGAAAATAATAAAGCAGAAAATACCAAAAAATAATTAAAAAACTCCTGGACAGTTACCAAAAGCTAGGATGTAGGATGTCCTTGAAAATTCACTTTCTTCATTCACACCTAATTTTTTTTCCCTGAGAATTTGGGAGCTGTGAGTGACAAAAACACTGAGAAAGATTCCATCAGAATGTTCAGAAGATGGAACAGAGGTACTAGGGTAGATGGGATCCCCATATGATGAGTGATTATGCTGATTTTTAATTAGAGAAAGTGACACATGCTACCAAAGGAAGGAATAAAGCTGTAAATGTTTAAATAACTCTTGTACTTAAGATATATTTTATTATAGCTGCATGTTTCAGCATGTTACAGGCTTTGATTATGTTTAATTTTGATGCTATTTTACTTTGTTTTTGGCCCCATTTTCAAGTTTCTTAGTGAGATAAAACAAGTTAAAAAATGAAGTAAAAACTAAGAATTTCATTTAAAAATGGAAATGTAGGCCAGTTGTAAAACAGCAGTATTAGTTTGTTGTACTGTATGTTATCTTCCATGTAAAATTAAAGAATTTTATGTCCAGAGTGATAGTTTTGAAAGTTTATTAATTATATTATTAGAATCATATGCAAATATAGTGAAATATTTTGTTGCTTTTATAAGAATCCAGCACAATTCTGTCACACAAAAGCATTAAGTGCTACAAAGTTTTTACTGTATTTTCCTATTCAGAAGGTTTAATTTAATTTACGTGGCCTCTTTTTGTTCATGTGGAGGACAAAAAGTTGAAATTTGTTGACTAGTGTTTCCATTCCTTTGTGTATTGGTGTTTTGTGCCTATACTACAGGTATTTTCATTTGATTTTTCTATGCCTTGAGTATGGTATCAAATGCTGTTAGTAGCTTGATTACATCCGTGAAACCAATGGGTTTAGCTACTATTAGGTGATTGCTCACATTTTCTGAAAATTGCCTAGTTACAGTATTTACGAATTCTTGTTCTGGCATAGATGTTTCTGCTAGTGTGCATTTCTTTGCAATACAATGGAAATAATCTGTCATACTTCCTTTTGGGTCGTATTTCCCAGTTGCCAGTTCTACCTTTATTTGATTTTGTTGGGCTGGACCCCACTATCTTGCAAGTATAGGATTATGAAAGGAACTAGAAGTTTCATTTCTTTTGCGATTTTTTCTCAACCAATTTAATGCTCTTTTCCTAAGCCTTTTTCTGACCACTATCATTCTTAGCTTGTATGGAATAGGTTTTATAATAAAATATTCTTTAGCTCTTTTAGGAATTGCTTTGGATTGTTTTCTAGTTCACTAAATGTGGTTGGTATTATTTCACTCATAATATAGTTAGCATATTGATTTTTTTTTTATTTTGGGTATTGTATGTTTTTTAGGTGGGAAGAGTATTCTGGATATGATAGGTTATGGTTGTGTGTGAGAGCTAAATTAGCTTTGCTTTCAGGGTTTTATAGGTTATGTGCGTCACATGTGTTTTCTCTATTTGTATTTGTTGACTGTAATTAAATCACAACTTTATTTTCTTTATTTCAGCTGTGTCTTTTTCAGTTGACCCATTTATAGCTTTTAACTTTGGTGTAAATCACTTTATATTTTACTTTAACATTCATTTACAGTTTCAGCTATGTTTTCTATTGGCTATCATTGGGGGGTATAAATAAAAGCATTAGCTCATTTCTCACTAATTCCAAGCATTTGCTTGGTTTCGTATAAATAAAACTTCTCTGCTCAACCTCCTCGTGAGCAAAAGCTTGCTGACCTTGATCGCTGAGCTATTGCTCGCGATATGGTATAAATAAAAACAAGTCCTGCTCGCCTTTAGTAAGCTTTTGCTTGCTATTTCTTGAGGTACCTCCGTAGGTACCTCAGCTTGCTCAACTACATGTTAGCACCAGGGTGGAGTTCATGATCATGATTCCAGAGAGGAAAATAAAAACTCACACGACTTTCTGTATCATCTTTTACAAACAATTCTTACAAAAGCTTATTCTTGGTAACTAGTTTTTGTTAATCGAGATAAACTTTCATTGTAGGAATAGGAAGAATGCAGTAAACTATAGCGATAGTCAAATATTTTAAATGTGGGTCGCTATTTGATGGATTTGAAATTCCGTTCTTTTCAGATGATCGCGGAAAAAAAAAAATCCTGATGTTCTACATTCACATGGCTTTCTCTAATCAATCTTCTACAAACTATACTTACAAGAGCTTATTTTATTCCAGCTTCTTCTTGTTAATCCAGATAAACGTTCAATCTACGTTTACAATTTTGTTATACGATACAGTAGGTAAAGTGAGTCAGCTTTTTAAACAGTGCCTGGCTATACGAGGGCTTTGAAATTCGATGCTCTTTGCATGATGACCACGAGAAAATATCGAATACCGACTTCCCATTTGAGAGAATTATAAGTAGGTATTTGAAAGTTTAAACCAATAACAAGGAATATCTCAGGAATGGTTAAGTTAAAAAAAGAAAGTAAAAAAGAAATGCTTTGACATAAATTGAGTGCTTTAACCAGAACAATTTTCTTTTTGCAGTAAGATTTGCCTATTTTATGGTTTACCAATTGTGCAAAAGTTACTCAGAATGAAGAGGACTTCAGAGGATATTCCCAGGAAATGCAATATATGCATTTCACATGAAAACATTTTAAACATGCCGTGTTTAATCAAAATCGTTTAGAGTCATTTTTGAGAAAATAAAGTTTTTGGAAAAAGTTTACATGTTAGGGCAGTTTGGGGGGGGACTTTCTTGAAAATCTTCCTGATGCAATTTTTGGAGGGTGCTGAACTTACCAAACTTGTTATTTAACGACTTTGCCTTTCTGAGTTTGCTGTTCAGACACAGATGCGTAGTAGGACTCTTGTAGTAGAATCTCTTACAGTTTAGCGTTACATAAAAGTCGTTCAGAATGAAGAGCACTACACTAGCTATTCCCAGAAAATTCGAGATATACCTCATTATATTTGCCATGCAAATATCTTAAACAATAGCGGATTTTAATCAAAATTGTTAGAGCCATTTTTGAGAAAAGGGATAGTTTTGGGGTAGAGGAATTTTCTTGAAAATCTTATCACATTTTGGAGGATACTAAGTTTGAACTAATTTTTTTTATTTATGCTGTTCACACACACATTTGCTAAAGAAGTTTCTTCTTAATTCAGGCACTCTCAAAATGTGTATCTCTGATGAAATCTCGGTATCAAATTTTTGTGAAGAATGCAATACTTCCTCTACTTGCTATACGTAAGTGATGGTGAAATTAAAACTTGTTTCAAGACGCAAGGACTCGGGTGTGTGCTGATATAAACAGTTATTTAAAAGACAAAATGTAAAAGGCTGAACATTTTCTTCCACTGACAAATGAAACACGAGGTGGACCTTCTAACAATGCTGAAAAGATCTGGACGTGTTTTCATCTGGATACTATAACACTAAACAGAATGTGAGTGAGGTCATAGCGATCCGCTCTTATTACCGGAAGACTGGTAATATAATCAAAGCGATATACAAATAAGCACTTACACAGAGCAGAATGTTCTCACAAATCAAAACCGGATTATAACTAAAGAATTTAAATTAAAACCAAACTTAAATTTAACTTTCAAATGAAACTCTTTAATCCAGTTAACTTTAATTCATGATAACATCTTATAAATTCTTGGAATTACGTAGTGATATTTTATATAGATGCAGAGGATATCAATATAAAGGTGCAAAAACAGAAGTACAAATAATCTACTTTCAATATATCAGTTGGTGACACGTTTGTAATACTATCAAATAAGGAAATGAGGGATTGGATTTAGAAAGGGGATGAGCGTTATCTGTTAAAAGTTGAGTGAATCTCATTGCCTGTTTCATTTGCGAAATCTTTAATTATAATTGTGTTATTTAAAATTTGCATGTCTATTAGATTTCATAAATGAGAGTATGATGAACATGAATGAGTATATGTATATTTAGGTGCAGTAAAGATTTAAATCGCCTCCTGACAAAGAATGGGCGTGTTTGTTTACTCAGATGATGTGTCGTGGTGAAGGTCACTGAGCAAAAGCTTGGTAGGTGATAGCAATAGCTCATCGAAGAGGGGAAATTTTTATTTATACCAAACTACGACCTGTTGCTCGTTTCTTAACTTGCTTGGAGCTACAGCTCACAAGCTTTTGTTTGTTTTTATTTATATCACCCATTGTGTTTGCATCTCAACATTGACAGTTTCTCAGAATTTTCTTAAAAGCTGCTTTGCTAAGTACTTTATTCACTTAGCTGCTGTGGAATTTACATTATAATCTTGCTTTTTGCTGTTTGCTATTTCTACTTCATTAATTAGTTTTAGGTTCATTGCTTCTATTTTACTAGTTGTATTGCGCATTTGAGGAGTGACATTCCAAAATGCGATAGGTCTACACACAGACTTAAATGAGTTTGAAGTGGATTTCTGCTCCAAAAGAAGGGCTGCATCAGGCTATGGTTTTGCTTTAATTCAAAATACAATTTTTAACCCTTTAAATCAAGTACAAATTTTTGGCTCTGTTTCATTCCAATATCAGAATTGGTTCAAACCATAAGTCCAATTAATGATTGCTAATGTATGTTGTGCCAAAAGTCTAATAAAATATGATAAACTGAGAAAGCAAACATTCAAACCTTTTCAACAATGTTTTTATGTGTATACCAGTTAATTTTGTGGCCAACATATTGTCATATGCAACAGGTATGTTGTGATTTTACACTAGCATAAAGTTCACGTAAATGATGAACATGGAAGAAGGTGTACATGTACAGGACCACTTTTGTGGATCTAGGAAGTAGCAGAAAGGCATAGTGACCCAAATGCTGTCAGTTTGATACACACTATAAAATCAAGAAAGAAAAATAAAGAAAAGAAAGACATACACACTCTTCTGAAACAATGCTTTGGTGACAGCAGGAAAAAGGATGAAACTCTGAACTTTTATGTTCTAATTGAGATGATGATGGAACAAACACTGTAGAAGAGCAAGTTGAGGAGGAAGAGTGATTGCTTGGAGGACGACCTGAATATCAAATGCTCTGAAGAGGAGTGAAGCATAATATCAATTCATATTTCAGCATTTTAACTAAAATATGATAACAGTCTGTGAAACTACGTTTGATGGTTATATTTGTCATGTCAGTATCAGTTGATTTTCTAATGCCTGCCCATAAAAAGAGGTTTTTACATTTTATTTTAAAATTGATAATTTTTTACAGCTTTGTTTAATGAATATGTAAAGATTTTTGTGATTTATTAATATTGATTGTATTTCTTAATGTGTGAATATAAGCCAAAACAGAACTTTGCAGATTCTTTAGGAACAAATTATTTTTGATCCTGTTATTAATTGTAATATACGAAGTGAAAACTTGCTGAATTATTAATAATTTTGATTGAATTGTGTAATAAAATGTTTTGAAAATTTGAAGAGAAAGGCATAATTAAATAGGTAATTTTGACGCATTCTTTAAATAATGTTTGAAAAGGTCCTCCTTAATTACAATTTTGATAGCATTGCTTAAATAATGTTTGGACATTTCTCAAAGAAACAATATGTAGCGATTAAAACAAGTGTCTGAGTTTGGATGTATTGTTTAATAATTGGTTGGGAGCATCTTTCTGAATTACTGATTTCATTTTATCAATTATTTAGCTAAAAATAAAAATTAAAGAATAGATTCTTTCGTTATTTCTACCTATATAAATTTGTTTTAAAACAATTTGTCCCTTTGGTTGGTGCAAAATGAAACAAGTCCACAGATTTTCAAAATTCAATTAGCATTGCCACTTTTAAATAAAGCGTGAGATTTTCCCCACTTATCCTATTTTTATATATTCTTAATATAAAATTCTTAATAAATCCCCACACTTAAATTATAAATTATTATAAGCATTTACTCAATATCAGTTTTTGGCTTCTCCTATAAAATTTTGTTTGTGGACTTATCACATTTTGAGAAGTTACTCATTTCCGTTACCCGACTTCTGTGCATCTGTTCCGCTGCTCAGCTCATTTCTTAAGTTATCTATTTGCTCTTGCATTCCCTTATTCTGCTCATTAATTAATCTACTTTGTTCAGTTGTATGTTCTGCTACACTCGTATTTTGTTCATCTAATTTCTTATTCTGCTCACATAGTTTTTTGCCATTCTACAAGTTGTATATTCCTATTTTGCTCAATTATCTGTTTTGTTACACTCCTGTTTTGTTCAACTATTTTCTCTGTTACATTCTTAATTTGTTCATTTGTTTCTCTACTCTGCTGTACTAATTAATTTAATTGATTTTAGGATGGTAGTAATGTGTGCTTTGTGAGAAGTAGATGGTGTAGGTAGTGTTCTTGCCTTAACCTTTCCTCATCTACATGGATTTCTTATGAGTTTTCAGTTTCTCCTTTGGTCACTATTTGTGTAGCTCATTGATGCTGATATTCTTATCTCATTGTATTGAGGCATGAATCTCTCCTTCAGTGTTATGATATATTCTTGATGTTGTGGACATCTGCAGTGTTGTGTTCTTAACTGTGTTCATATAGGTTTTTTGCTTCTGTGCTGTTTTTGTTCTCGTGATTCTTCCCTTTTCTTTTCTTGATCTCAGAGTAGTTTTCTTCTTCTTGATGCTTGGAATTACTGTCTTCTTTCAAGACCCACATTAAGAATCCTTGGGTATAAAATATTATTAAAACTTCATTTTGCGATTTGATTTGGGTTTCAACATAATGTGTCATTTGGTACAAAAATGTACCAAAGTATTATTTTGTAATTTGATAATTACATATACATATCTATACTAATATTATAAAGCGAGCAAATTTGTGTCCGTGTGTGTGCATGTGTGATCACTTGACCAATTTTTATAATTCTTTCACCACTGAAAAGCCCTGTTCTTCCAGATGGTCATAGGCTGTGTAATGTTTCCAGAATTTTGAAAACTGGGGTTAGGGTTTGCTTTTTCACATTCATGTCACCAAATTTCCACCCTGTTTCATTGTATATGGATATCAGTGGTTACTTTTGGCACTTTATTGCAAACATGGCACATTTTTAATGACTTCAAGCCCAAAGGGATAAATGGGGAGGCTTAAAATATTTTAAAAGTGAATTATTTTAGGGGGTTTATATATCACTCATATCACCATGATTTTTACAAAACTAGGTGCATTTGGATTCTAGAAATTGACAAAAATGATAAGCTATCCTTAGCAGAAAATTTACTGTTACAGTCCAAACAACATGTGAAGGACCCTATTTCATATTTGAAAAAAGCAAGTTTAGAAGCCTTATTTGTACAGAAATAGTACCCACGAGCATGATAGAAGTAAATAAAATGATAAAATAAAGTAAGAATTCATCAGGTTATGACGAAATAACTACTAAGATATTAAAACTATACACCGATAAAATTAGCAAACCTTTAAGTCATATATGTAACTTCTCCTTTGTAACACTTTTTCAACTTTGTTAAACCACTATACAAGAAACGGCAAAAGTCACAACTGTCAAACTATAGAGCAGTATCATTACTAACTGCTTTCTTCAAAGTATTTGAAAACCTTATGTTAAAACGAATATGTCACCACCGAATTAAAAATATTTTAGCAAAGGAGTAGTTTGGATTTAGGAAAAACATGTCAACCAATGATGCCACTTTCAACTTAACGAATGAAATTTTGAAATCACTTCATAATGAATGTAATACACTAGGAATATTTTGTGACCTATCAAAAGCATTTGTCTGTGTAAATCATAACATACTCTTATCAAAATTATCATATTATGGCATTAAGAATAAAATATATCAATGGATTGCATCTTACCTATCAAACAGACATCAAAAGGCCATAATAAATACTGCAGATAATTCCAAAATATATTCCAAATGGTCAGAAATAAAGCATGGTGTTCAACAAGGTTTGATTTTGGGTCCATTATTGTTTGTAATATGTGTCAATGACCTCCCCAGAGTAATAAATGAACATGCTCACCCAGTTCTCTTTGCAGGTGATACAAGTATTATAATTAAATTTCTTTTACAATAAAAGGAATAAGAATAATGGCAGGTGTAAAGAAATCAACTCATTGTAAACCACTATTCAAAACATTTGGAATTCTACCATTAGCCTGTGAGTTTATTTTAGCTGTACTTTTAACCTGGTTGACCACCCAGAAGTGTTCATAAAAAATTCAGACATACACAGCAAACAAACCAGAAATGGGCAGGACTTACACAGGCCAAGCAATAACCTACAAGTATTCCAAAAAGGGGCTTACTACAATGGTATAGTCTTATTTAATTCACTTCCATCATATATTAAGGAACTGAAAGCTAATAAAAATAAATTCAAGTTAGCGTTGAAAAGATATCTCATCACTCACACCTATACAGAGGAGGATTTCTTTCATTCAAAAAAAGTAACTGACTATAAAATGTTACCAAATTTTATAAATATATTAAGTATAAATAATAATATTTTAAAATTTGTTTAGCTCTAACGTACTCTACATAAGAACTACAATTTATTTACACACAAGTACACAAAGTAATTATGTATTTATGACATAATCTACATCCTAAGTAGACTAGCTTTCTTTAAGCTGGTCTAGCTCACTATAGGGTCTACAGATTGAGATGTTACGTTACATTCAATCCCTGTTTTCAACCGCTAACATACAAATCAAATTCTTTGTCTTGTCTAGATGAAACATTGTACGCTTACACTATAGGAACCCACAAAAATGATGCGCTATCTTACAACTCTAGAAAACTACCCCTACCTATTTTCAACCCCTTTGTTGAAATCTGAACTGTGTAAGCCATATGGTCAAAATATTGAACAATTATACAGTAGAAGTTGGTGAAAATGATGTTACAACCTCCAAACACCACTTAATCCTTATTTTGAATTATATAGTATTCAAAATTTTTAAAACCAACCCTTAGTTTATTTTCAACCCCTTGTAGGTAAAACTATTGTTTGGTCAACCAGGGCACAAATTTGTGCACTTTGGCTATAGGACTTCACGAAAATTGTAGGATGCTATACAACTTCTAAAAGCTACCCATATTCATATTTTTCAACCCCTTGTATATAAATTGTCACTATTTGGCCAATTTGGGCAAAACTTTGGGTGCTTACATTTTAGGTACAAGTACAAATTACAGATACTTATGATTAGGGCTCGGATTCTTAGGTAAGTACATATTTTGTTTACTATGAAATGTAAACTTGAAACTGAGTTTAAAGTTCTGGATATTCACACCGGAGCGTATATTTTAGATTTTATTTAACATAAAAACAATTTTCTGATTTTTTTGTGTAAATAAATATTTTCAGATATTCACATAAATCGTATAAAATCACATAAAAGCAGCCTTTTTAAAGAATAATTTTTAACAAGTTGCCATGCAACCTATTGAATGCTCAGTTACATATGCTAGATGTTGCAATTTTTTTTTATCAAGAAGTGGAAGAATTGATATGTCAGCTATAGTATCTCTCCAGGTGAAAGAAAATATAAACATATTGCTTGCTCATCAAGGAAGGGCAATTGACACAATAACTACTACCCATATGTGACCTTCATGACCCGATAGGAGTGGGGAATTCCTTATACCCTGGTTTTGCTGTTGTCATAAATGAGCTAGATAGTAAAGATGCCAATTCAAATAAAATTCCTCAAGAACTTTTAAGTGACACAGATTTCATACATTTCCGCAAATCTGTGTTTGTATAAAGAAACATGAATTAGTAGGAATTCTTTTGAGAGAAGAAGTTAAAATGCTTCAGGATGTGGAGAAAAGCCTGAATATTGTTTCTGGTCCTGCAGCACAAAGTATATAACGAAAGTACAGGAAGTGTATGAAAATGATAATAGATTTAACATAATGTGTAAAATTTCAAATCTGTTGAATGGACAACATGAAGAAAATGTTGATATGAAGAAAATGTGAGACTGACATTCCACACTATAATTATGCCAGACTTAGTTCTTGTGACGTGGAGCAGTCATTCTCCAAATTCAAGTCAATTCTTTCAGAGAATCATCAATCATTCGGGATGGATAATTTGAGTAAGCACACACTATACTGTGATTTTTCACTACTTAGTGATATCTTCTAGAATGATGTCTGGTGAATATCATGTACAATTAACAGCATTCAGATGCTACCAGGTATTTTAATTTTCAGCACATATTTTTGACATTTTCAACACATAAAAAAAGAAATATTTCTCAAGTTTTTAGCACCTAAAAATCCGAGCCCTACTTATGACTTTAAAAATATCACACTTATCCTTATTTTCAACCCTGTGCTTATAGAATGTACCAATACAATGCCAGTTAATAATATATGGAGAGAGAAAATTGTGTCCAGCTAACATTAGAAATCAACTGATATTTTACCATTAACAACACAAAATACTATTTTTCTCGATGGTTGCGGACTGTGCATCTTTCCCAAAATTAACTTCATGGTTTGGGAGTGGGAAATCTTCACATTTGCCATCTTCAATTCTATTTCATTGTAAATGTTAGGGATCTATTTATTATATGAAAACTGTAGCTTTTATGTTATTAAATAACTAAAGGATCAAAGAGAAGCTATAGAATTTTAAAATATAGCTTACTGTGAATATCTAAAAAATTACTCA
Organism: Deroplatys truncata; assembly: GCA_030765065.1. NCBI lineage: Eukaryota > Metazoa > Arthropoda > Insecta > Mantodea > Mantidae > Deroplatys > Deroplatys truncata. The sequence goes on from CM060990.1 coordinate 153,142,087, forward strand.
ATTATTCTGACCGATGATTGTTTTACCACCAAAAGATACGTATAGGCTATGCAGCATTGCCAGAATTTGGAAGACTATCAGGGGCAGATTAAGGAAGTTGGATGTTCTGTCAATGTTTCACATCCTTTTGTGTGAATATCAGGGGATTTTTCATCCATTATTAGTTATAGTCAGGCCTGTAGGAAATTACAGTTATAAGTAGTAATGGGGAGGTTTTGCCATAAAATACTTCTAGATCATTGCACAATTATTTAGAAAAGAATGGGATAAGTAAATTAATCACCATTTAAGTTTAAAAAACTAACCATGCAATGCCAGGCAGCCAGCTAGTTACATATAACTATAATTGCATTACAATTAGATATAATGATTATTTCTGTTGATTGAGTACTTTAAAGTTCTCTGACTAATGACTCTCTTATCTCATCTCAGGTGTGGTTTTCAAAGACAGGATATGTTAATAAAAACAATTGGAAAGGTTGAATCAGACTGAAAAATCCAATGCCATAGTTGGGATTTAACACAAGTCTTCAGTGGCTGGCCCTGCAGCTCAGTTGGTAGAGCAGCTGCCTGCTGTGCGAATGGTCCCAGGTTTGATTTCCGATTTAGGGACTTTTCTCCAATCGAGATTCCCTATCCTCCCCAGAGACTGGAAGTATGAATGAGAGTGTGAATGTGTGAGTGAACTAATGTACAAAAAATGTAGAAATCCAACAACAGATGCATACGAGTTAACACCATTGCCAATAAGGCAATATGTTCCAAAGGTAAAAGTCCATTGATCATTGTAATTAAAGGCGGGGTATAAATGGGGGAGGGGGAAGTCTTTGGCTTACTATGCTGTTGTTCTGTCCAACTGAGCTACCATGGCAATTTAGTGCTGTGCTGGCATGCTTCCATGGTAGCTTATTTGGATGGAGCAGTGGCATGGTAAGCTGAAGATCCGTGGTTTAAATCCTGGCTTGGTGTGAATTTTTCAGTCTGTTTATACCTTTCCAACTTTTGACCACACACACAGTAATTGTGAAAGAACAGTTAATTATCTGTTTGTTTATTGTGCACATTCCAAGTTACAATTTACAAATTTTGTTAAATTTATTTTCATGCTTCTACTTTATTATGTACATGCCTGGTACCCTACATTGTGTTGCACAGCCAGAATCAATTATCAGCAAAAATGATTGTTTACTTTAACACACTTTGTGTTATTTATTGAACTTTCTGGTATATACAAATTCCTTATACATTTAGCTAGAATTCTAGAATTGAAAATATATAAGACTCTGAACCCAGCTAATGTATTAACTTTCTTGCTTTTAATTAATGTGAATCAATAGTAACAGGCCAAGTGCTGATCCTTTGAGAACTCCAGTCTTCTCAAAATCCCATTCTGAGCATTACATATTGACACTCATAAAAGTAGGAGTTAAACCAGAAATGGTAATTTTGAAAACATCATTTATGATGGAATTAATTGTTCTTTCACACAAGCCGTGTGTTGGACAGGGTTGGAAAGGTAGAATCAGATGACTGAAAAATTCAATACCATAGCCTGGATTTGAACCACGGGATTTGAGCAACCAGACAGAGACCGGGAGATCCGTGGTTCAAATCCCGGCTATGGCATTGAATCATTTATGATGTTTGTATACTGTATACAATGCTTTACAAAAATCAAGAAGTGTTTGTAAAATCAGTTTTCATTGGTTAGAAGCTTCTTGCATATGTTCATTTACTTCCAAAAGTGCTTTGCCATCCCCACCTCTAAAACAAGATTGAAAATCATCTAATAAGCTGTGTTCAGTCAAATAGATCATTACTGCATTTCATTCCAGGGCTTATGATACAGCTGATAGGATGCCTGTAATCATACGAGGGTCATTTCAAAAGTTCTGCACACTGTAAGATAGAAATAAAGAAAAGAATTTATTTTACAAAATACCTTTACAGGCCTTAAATATAATCTCCATTCTTGCTTGTGATAGCTTTCCAACGTTTTGGCAAATTCTATATTCCAGATAGGGCACCTTCATTGTTGAGCTGTCTGAGTACTCGGGCCACCTCACTGGAAGCTTCATCAATTTTATCAAAACGTTTTCCACAGAGTGGTTCCTTCAATTTGGGAAAGAAATCAAAGTCTGGTGGGCTCATATCAGGACTGTATGGTGGGTGGGGAAGTATTTCCCATCCATATTTGTTGAGCGCATCTCTCACTGGTAGGGCAATATGCGGTCTTGTATTATTGTGCAAAATGAGGACACCAGCTGCAAGCATGTCATAAATTACAGTTTGGTTCTTTCCATGCAGGGATTAGATTTTGATGTAAGAATGCTGGTCACTATGTGTAATCTGACCTGATTCAGTTTCAGCTTCCATTTTAAAACTGAATTACTCATGACACAGCCATGTAAACGAGCAAACATACATACGACTGTCAAGCCTAAAGTCTCACTCACAACTGTCAGTTTTCAACTTGCTCATACCACCGTAACAGTCGCAAATATGCTCTGTGCAGGACTTTTGAAATGACTCTCGTAGAACATTATCTTCCAAACAGGCAAAGAAAAAGTAATAATTTAGGTGTTAAAGATGTGAATTAGCATTGGTAACGTTTGTGGTATATCTTTAGCAGTAGCTGGAATCCTATTTTGTCAACATCCTCAGATTTTGTTAATACATTATCACTGAACTGTAATGATGTCATTTTCAATAGAAATAAAATGTTTCCCATGTCGTCAATGTCGTATTTAGTATGTTGTCAATGAGCTACTTTTATAATTGTCCCACTTGTTTTAACTTTTCAAGAGAAACGGGAATCCTATCCTTGTGTTTCCTAGTCCTGCTGTACACAAGTTGCTCCAAAAAGCTTGCAAAGTTTGCAGCTTCTGTCTCTCTGTTTTAAATTCATGAAAATGTTAAGTTTTGCATTTCTGATGGCTTAAATGGTTACATTATATAAATGTTTGTTGGAGGTAGAGCAAAAATGCATTTTATAATGTCTGTATTTTCTGTGAACAGTGTTTCTGACATTAACTGGCATTTCAGAAGCCATCAAGTGCTGGTGTCTTTTTTAAACATAATAGAGTCAGCGGTGCATGCTTCCAACAGAATATAGTACCTAATATATTTATTCAGCTGGTTGATTTTTTTCACCCATGGAGTGTAACGTCCTAATCTGATGCCAAGGAATTTTTGTTGCGTCATGCATAACACCAAATAGAACCAAATCATCCATGGCAACAGCAATTGACTGCAAAAGTGGTGATGCATTTGATGATGTTCCCAAAAACTAGTCTGAGTAGATGACATAAGTGGAAAAAAGTGTTAAAATAAGCTGTTGATTCATCCCAAAATTATGTCTCTCCATTATATACAATACTTCTTATTTATATATAGCTTTTATGTTTACAAATGAAATTCTTTTGGCACTAAATCATAAAAAAGTGAATATAGGAGGAATATTTTGTGATCAACCCTAGCTTTGGCCTGTCTCAAGAAGAAATTCAAGTATCAAAACTAATTTTATAGATATAGGCATCTTAAAGTTGTAATGAATGCATGACATCATGAACAAAACTTGGAGCAGAGAATGGGATCCCAAAATGAACATTTCCTCACCTATTTGGTTTACTTTAGTGGCCTCTTCTTTGTAATGAGAAAAGCTGCAATAGAGTTTGGTTCACTGACAGTAACAATGTAATAATATGTAGCAAAATTCTTGAGACAATCTTAACGCCAACTTTGAATCATAATCTAACATCAACTTCGAATCATATATTTAACAATTAGTTTTTTGTGGTAAACTTGAATACCCTTTCGTAAAACGTTTTAACTTGTAGACACACAAGCTTCACTTTCATCAAATTTAAAATTCCAAGAGTCATTTCTGGGAGGATTCTCCCCATCAGATGATTGTCTACATTTCACTCCCCATCAGCTGATTGTCTACATTTTACTCCCCATCAGCTGATTGTCTATATTTTAAAACATTTTACAAATGTTTAATGCGTCACTGATAGGGCATTCATTTTGACATTCATCATTAAATACTCATACATGGCTCAATGCACAAAAAATACTTGATACAGTGCCTCTAGGATGCCACTTCAACCCTTTTTGCTTTATTTTTTATGCATTTCTTTTTAAGGGCTACATTTTGTTCAAGTGACATTTTATATTAAAAAAACAAAAACAAAACACTTGCTGTTTGTGATGTGAGAGTGTATATTTCTAGTTTGCATTTCTATACTTGGGCCTAAAATCATAAATTTTAATAATGTATCAGGATCTAATGTTGCACATATCTACTTAAATCAATATGTAGTATAATAAATAAAATTGCTTCCTGTTCAATAAAAACAATACCTATCTGTTTAACAAAAGCAATTCCTATAGTATGTTCTGTAATCTATCATGATTTGATCCTATGATGTATTTTTTTACTTTCTCTACCATCTACTTAAAGATAGAGGAACAATTGCATTTCACCCAAAAATTTATACTGAGATTTCATCAGAAATACATGTTTTGAGGCCCCCTGAATCCAGAGAGAGAGAGAGAGAGAGAGGGAGAGGGAGGGGGAGATGTGCAGCATTATTAAAAAATGAAATGTCAGATAAATACCAAACTGGGTATTTAAGTTCATTAACTTTCTAAGGTTCAGCACAAAGAGTTTTAAAAAGTTCCCCACCACAAATACCATTTATATGGAAAATATTTCAATATTTTTAATTTTCTGTAATTGCTCTAACAATTTTTATTCAAATACCATATATTTTTAAGATATTCACATGACAAATAAAATGTATATCTTGATTTTTCTAGGAATAGCCCATGAAGTCCCCCTTCATTTGGAAGGGATTTTGTATAATTTTGTATTAAATTAACTTTAAATTTGTGTTAACTTGTTTTAAACTCGTAAACCATAAGAGATAGACAAAAACTTACCACACAAAAAAGGTAGTTGAAGTGCTGTTCTGTTTGTTTCTTGTGATGTCATGGAGTGAGTCAGCATATAGTGGCGTGCTTTTAAACATTTGACTATCCCTTCCATTTGCTATATCCCCTTTCTACTTACAACAAAATGTTTAATGAAACTAATTCTGCATATATTTTTATTAACATGAGGTATTTAAGCTTTTTAAAAATAAATGATGTGAGTAGAGAAAACCATGTGAATGTAACATGAGATTTTTAAAATTAAAGGGCACTATCAAATCAAGAGAAGTAGGTATATCCAAAATTTTTCCACTTACTGGGTTAGATTGTGATTTTTTCATCTTCAACAATTCCATTTCTGCTTATGTCAACACAATCTTTCTGTTATTATCCTTTCATTCTGTAACATTTGCCTTTCATATTTTACCTTTGTTTTGGTTTATTAAGTAAACCTGGAATAGAGATGTTCCTCTAGCATCATTCATCTTGCTAGCACAGCCAACATTATTTTATGGACACCAACTTTCAATTAACAAATTTCTAGACTTGAAGTTCAGAGAAATCCACAAGATTCTAGAACTGTAAAACATATAATATACACCAGCATTCCACAAAAATTTAACTTTTCTAAATGTGGCATTTATAATGTAATTCAAGGAAGCTTTTCAATTATTTGTCTGTAGAAGTACTAAACAAATTTTGCTTTTCTTTGTACTCGCACTTTCAGAAACCTTTCCTCATGCCTACATTCCTAAACCCAAATTTATTCTAAGGTTTGCATTTACAAGGCCTTACTGCACATCACACGCCATACAATGTTTAAACATCATCGGGCAGACGAGAAGAACGGAGGGGAGGACTGCAGCAAACGTCATCAGGCGGAGGAGAGGAATGGAGGGAAGGAGTGCAGCAAACGTCACCAGTTAAACAAGTAACACCAGAAAGTCAGCTGATTGAAGATTCGCGCAGAATGGCCTTGGGAGCAGCGGTGGGGATTGACGTCTGGAAGGATAATTTCATCACCAGGGGGAAGTATTTTGCAGGTGGAAGAGGGAGCAGTGGGGAACGAACCTGTGAGTAGGCCAAGACTGACCAGGAGTAAAGCAAAATTGCAGGAATTTAGGTTTGAGAGGAAGGGATCTGTATAGGAAAAGGCATTGGGGGTGGTAGCATGGAACATACAAGGGCTGTTTGTAAAGTTAAAACATGGGGAAATAATGGAGATCTTAAAATTAGGCGATGTGATAGGAGTGGTAGAGACATGGGCAGCAAAGGATATTCCAGTGGATGTGTCAGATTTTTACTTTTGTGGTAAAGCTGGAGTAAAAAAGAAAGAAAGAGGTCGTACATCAGGTGGATTAGGGTTATTTGTTAGGAAGAGCTTGCAAGTCAAAGTAAAAATGTGTAGTGAAAGAGGGGAAAATTCAGTTCTGTGGTGTGTTATAAATGGGATAGGGGACAAGCTAAATGTGTGTGTTGCAGTGGTATACAACCCTCCAAGTGCCTCGGAATTTTATAATCCCAATCTGTTTAATTTGTTACGACAAGATATGGAAGAATTAACAAATAGATATTTAAATAATTGTTTTATTATAATGGGGGATTTCAATGCAAGGGTAGGGGTAAGTAAAATAAATGTAAAAGATGTTGAGTATGAGTTAAGAGGAGATGAGAATGAGATAGTACGAAGAAGGAGCAAGGACAAAGTTTTGAATTGCGAAGGTAAGAAGTTAATAGAATTTTGTGAGGAGTTCAACTTGATGATGTGTAATGGGGTGAAGGGGAAAGATGACATGGGGGAATTTACCTTTGTGAATGAGAATGGTCAGAGTGTGGTAGATTATATGATATATTCAGTAGAGTTGGATCCATATATCATGGATTTTGAAGTGTTGAATTTAGTGTGTTCAAGTAATCATTTTCCAATAAGGGTAAAATTCCTAAGTACATATAAGGGAAGTTTCAAAGCAAGGTAACCAGAGGGAACTAGAATTGAAAGATATAAATGGAGGGAGGAGGAAGCAGAAGTATTTTTGAAGAAACTGGGGACAGGTATAGGGAGAACAAGGGAAGCAGGTGTAGATGAGATGCTGAAAGAAAACAGAATTGAAGAAGCTGTATTAAAACTAGAAATGATATTGAAATATGCAGGTTCAAGAATGAAAATGAAAGAGGATTGGGTCAATAAGAAGAAGGGATGGTATGATGAGGAATGTAGGGTAGCAAAACAAAGAGTTTTAAGGGAGCTGAGTAAATGGAGGCAAACGGAAGGAAAGAGCAGATTACATGGTTGAAAGGTGGGGGTATAAAAGTCTGTTGGGAGTAAAGAGGAGGGTATGGGGGGAGAAATGAGTAAAAAATTGCATGAGGCAGCAGCAGCAGCAGCAGCTAATGATTGTAAAACAATTTGGTCCTTAGTCAAGAGTATGTGTAAGACAAATCTTTTGGGAGCAGAGCAACAAACAAAGCAAACTATACGGATAGTGGCAAATTGTGGCTATATTGAGAAATTAGACAGTAGGATAGAAATAGGGGAAGTAAGAGATCAAATTATAAGACTAAAAAGAAACGAAGCAAATGGTATTGATGGTATACCAGGTGACTTCTGGAAAGCATGGTGTCTAGATGAGAATAGATTGGAGATGCTAGTTAAGGTACTAAATTCAATTTTTGAAGAAGGTATTGTACCCAGGAGTTGGAAAACTGCAATTGTGGTGCCAATTTTCAAGAACAAAGGAGATGTGAATAACCCAGCAAACTATAGGGGGATTAGTTTGTTAGCAGTGTTAGGAAAAATTAAGACTGGGGTTCTGGCAGAAAGGGTGCAATTTTGGGCAGAGGAGCAGGGTAAGTTATCAGATTTCCAAGCAGGCTTTAGAAGAAATAAGAGAGTAATAGACAACATTTTTGTGATATCCACAATGTCAGTAAATATTTAGCTAACAAAAGGGGAAGGTTGTATATGTTATTTGTGGACTTTGAAAAAGTGTTTGATACAATTAATAGGGAAGCCTAAATTGAGCAAGATAGGAATGAGTATCAGGTTCATAGAAACATTACAAAGAATATATGCAGAGAATGACTTGTATAAGGGTCTCAAATAATATAATGACAAATGTTATTTCAAATAATATAGGGTTAAGGCAAGGATGTAAGTTAAGTCCTATTTTATTTTACTTATTCATTGACGATATTTTAGAGGCAATTAAGTTAGAAAATGGGCATCTGCCAGCAATTGGAAATAAAGAAATACTGGGTTTGTTATTTGCGGATGATTTAGTTGCAGGAGCAATAACCAATATCGGGTTAACTAAAGCAATTGGAGCAATAGAAAAGTTTTGTAATAAGTGGAGTCTCAGAGTAAACACAAGGAAAACAAAAATAATGGTGTTTAAAAGGGGGAATAAGTTAAGGAAGAATGAAATATGGTGGTGGCAAGGAAATGAAATCGAGGTGGTTAGGAAATTTGACTATCTAGGAGTACGACTAAATAGTAATGGGAGTTGGAATGAGCAAAAGAAAGTGATACTAGCAAAAGGAAAACTGGCAATGAAAGCTATTAGAGCTTGCCTAGATAAAATACCAGAGATACAAATAAAATGGTTGGAGAGAATATACGGAGCAGTAGTAGAGGCTAAAATGCTTTATGGAACTGAGATTTGGGGTTTAGAGAGAGGGTGGGAAAATGTAAACAAGGTGCACAGAAATTTCTGTAAATTAATTTTAGGTCTACCAAGGGCTTCACCCAATGGTGTTGCCCTAATAGAGCTAGGGAGGCTTGGTAGCAAAGCAAAAATTGTGGAAAGGGTATTAAAATATTGGTATAGAATTAAGGAACTGGAAAATAAACTGATGTTAAAAGGCTTAGGGGAAAGAGAGAACCAAGGAAAGTGTCTGCTATGTAATAGAAAGTATAACTATTGGCATTTAATTCTAGAATGTGAAGGAACTAAGGAATCGAGGGAAAGATGCCAGAAAAAGAAATGGGACAATTTACCAATTGAGATTATAGGTAGAAAGATGTTGGGTGTTAAATGCAAGGGGAACATATTAGAAGTAGGAAAATATTTAGGTTTAATTAGAAAGAGATGGCTGAAGAAATATAGGAATAAGGAGTAAGAAGAAAAGTAGTAATTGAAAAGTAGATTAGTAAAAAGGTCTCAATAGCTCGATAACCACGGTGTTTGAGCTATGAGCCCATGGAAGCATGGTAATTTAGGGAAGAACAGAAAAGGTTATGATAGGAGTAGACGTAGGTTACGTATTCAAGCAGCTATTGAATTGTAATAAATCTACAAAGATTAATAAATATTTATTTATTCAGTCAAGTAGGGCCCATTGACTCGGTAACCACAGTGTTGGAGGATAGGGGCCCTAGGAAACCAGCAACTCGGTGAAGTCTGTAAAATGAAATATGTATGTACTATGTATTTAAAGTAAATAAATAAATATCTATCTATCTACAATGTTTAAATTATTAACCTCAATCACCAAACTTTTTGACCTCTTATTTATTTTCTTATTTTGTTTGCTGATGATAAAACTGTAATGTGGAGAGTCTCATACTCATAAAGCTTCATGCATTTTGCAAGCAGTTGATTATAGAAGTACTACGTTTGACACAGAAACAAGTTATTATTTAAAACTATAATCGAATTTCACTCTGATTTTTTCTGCCATTTTTTTTTTTTTTTTTTTTTTGAAAATTTACCCTTTTGTTTTAGGAATAGTGGTAAAGGATCATGTAAAATTTCATTATGGAAATACTATAAAATTGTGAGCAAATGAAATATTATCTGCACTGTTATTTTTGAGGAAATTAATTACTGATTTTATTTCTGATTGGCAGATGATGCTAGTGGTGAGATCCGTGATAATCTAATTGATGAATTAGACTATGTTTTGGTCCCAGAAGAAGCCTGGCAACTGCTGGTGAAATGGTATGGTGTGGTTTCTGAAAAGTGTATTATTCCAAGAAAGGTAATTAAATTATCTCTTTTGCTGCTCTTTTTTCCTTTTGTAGTTCCATTGATGTACATATTGCCAATGAAAAGTACACCATAATGAACTCCATAAAGGCCCATTTACTGTTGGTGTATGTTTTACATTCCCTGGTTCTACTTACAATACTGCTGTTTACTGAGATTCTCTCCCAATCTTGCTGTAGGCCTTCTAATTAGGTTTATGCAGCTTCCCTTCCAATTCATTTAATTTGCTGCCAATGGGCCTTTGGTGATATTGATAGATGTTGTTCTTCTGGTTTTTAGTTGTAATTGGTTCTGCATTCACAGGGGTAGACACCTGGTACTCAGAGTAGCAGGTGTCTACTGCATCCCCTGTGAATGCAGTGCCAACTACATAGGCCAAACTGGAAGAACAATATCCACCAGGGTTGTTCAACACAACTGAAGTATATGTCTGATGCAGCCGGAGAAATAGTGTCTAGCAGAACACTTTTGAACAAGACCACAGGGCCAACTTCGGTTGAACAACTGTATTAGTCAAGTGAGTGGGTTACTGGCAACGTTGAGTAAAGAAAGCTTTGGCCATCTCGTCCTAGAAGGGTAATCTGAACCCAGATTCTGGACGGCCTGGAAACTCCTTAAAAATGTATCAAAACCAGTACAGAAACAAAATTATCACATCAGACAGCTATTTGACTAAACGTTTTTCTATAACATCTGTGCATTTTATCACTTCAGTGTACCCGACTGTTTTCTAAGAGGTCTGGACTTAGCGCTACAGACATTCATATAAATACGGAGGGGACAACTGGAGCAAGTACACCGAGCTAATGAGTCAGCAACCAACAGTCATCCAGCCGTGTCGTAGCACTGAAGATGTTGACCGACTAGCGGCTACTATCACGGATACAATGGAGAAAGTTCTGCAACTGTCAACTCCACCCAGACGGCAACACCAACACCACGTCAAGCCTCTCCCTCACACAATTCGGCAACTCATAGCTGATAAAAACAGGGCTCGGCGCAGATACCAGCAAACGCGCAGCCCCCAGCACAAGCGAGAGTGGAATCGCCTCCAAAGCGTGCTGAAGCTGGAGATCGCGGACCACTGCAATGAGCAATGGGAGAAGCGTCTCAGCACCCTCGATACAGAGGATACTTCCCTCTGGAGGATGTCAAAGGCGCTTCTTCGAATTCCTTCACCAGACCTGCCACTCACCAACGGGGTCAGAGTTGCCCAATCTGTGAGAGAGAAAGTGGAGTTGATGGCGGAGCACTTAGCCTCCACCTTCCACCCTGCCGACACTCCTGATGAGGAGCATGTAGAAGAAATCGCAGCAGCGGTACAAACCTACATCACTGAACCCCTCCTGGAACCCAACATTGAGCTCACCACCGTGGCCGAGGTCGGCAGTTACATTGCCGCCGTACGACCCTTCAAGGCTGTGGGATTTGACAACCTGCCTTACGCTGCCTTCAAAGCTCTGCCACCTGACTGGCTCCGCTTACTTGTGCACCTTTTTAACAGCTTGCTCCAACTGGCACATTTCCCCTTGGCGTGGAAACACGCCAAGCTGATCACGCTACCAAAACCAGGGAAGAACCCCCAGCAACTCAACAGCTACCGGCCTATTAGTCTTCTCCCGGCGATCAGCAAGCTGTTTGAAAAGGTGCTACAACACCGCCTCCAAAGGACCCTAGACCACCATAACGTCCTCCGACCAGAGCAGTTTGGATTTCGGCGCCAACACTCCACCACGCACCAGCTACTCCGCCTCGTGGACGAAGTAATCCGCGGCTTCAACAGCAAGCAATATGTTGCAGCACTTTTCCTCGACATCTCCCGCACCTTCGACTCAGTCTGGCATGAAGGACTCCTCTACCGCCTTATCCAATACAATACTCCTTCTTACCTGGTCCACATAATCCATAGTTACCTATCAAACCGCACCTTCGCAGTCATAAAAGACGCCATCCAATCCCAACCCTACGCCATCAATGCAGGGGTGCCCCAAGGCAGTGTCCTGGGCCCCTTGCTCTTCCTCACCTACATCAACACCCTCCCTACCCTAAGAGGCTGCAACCTCTATCTGTTCGCCGACGATACTGCAATTACCACCTCGTCCAGGCAACACCTTGTTGCCGTCCAGCGTGCACAAGTATATGCGGACATGCTCTCAGTATGGTTCGCGACATGGAGGCTGAAGGTCAACGCTAGCAAATCTCAAGCCGTTACCTTCACCAGACGACACCTGCACGACACACCCACACTCCGCCTGGGAGGAGAAGACATTCCATGGTCCAACGAGGCAAATTATCTAGGGGTTACCTTGGATATGCGCCTCACTTGGAAACCACATATCACCTCTGTTGCGTCGAAGGTCTCCAGAAGGATGGCGATGCTGTACCCTCTGTACAATAAAAAATCCGATATGTCACTGAGGAACAAACTCCTGATCTTCAAGCAGGTGCTACGACCTGCCCTAACCTACGCCTGTCAAGTCTGGGGAGCTGCCGCCAAAACCCACCTCCACACCCTCCAAGTCCTCCAGAACCGCTACCTTCGCGCATCTGTCGCTGCCGAATGGTATATCCCAAACCAAAATATCCATGCTGATCTCTCCTTCCCTACTCTTATAGAATACATCCTGCACCTTTCCCACAGCTTCTACGCTAAACTCCCTTCCAGCTTCAACCACCTCATCCGCGGCCTCGGGGAATACGATATTGACCCCGGGGCTCGGTATAAGCGACCCAGACTTGCTCTAGGCACACCCTAAACTACCTGCAAACAAAACAAACAAAAAACAAACCAAAAAAAAAAAACACAAACAAACAAAAAAAAAAACATCCCCAACACCAATTGCCACCCTCAACCACCATACTCCCTTAAACTTTCTTAAAGCCAGTAAGGGCCTAAAGCCCGGAATGGCTAGAGTCAAAGGGCCACCTTCCCCCTTTTAGGGGAGGTTCACCCCTTTAACGACCCCTCGCAGTGAGGGAGGGGACTCGTAATTTTGCATCATTCAGCTACCCTGAAGATGAGAACACTGTACGTTCCTGAAACGTTGGTTTCTAACCCACTCTACACCTGGCTGGAAGCCCAAGAAAATCTAGAGTAATGTTGGACTTATTTAGGATATGGGTCTTAATAAGATACTTGATAACCTTGTGAATAATTTGCACAGTCTCAATAAATATCTAAACAGATTATAACATTGCCCCCCCCCCCCAATCTCGTAGTCCAATCCAAATATATAAGGCTTTGATGAACCTATATGTCTATTGTATTTTATATTTTGCAAGCAGACCTACCCATGTAAGGATTTTATGGCTGCATTGTGTGATAGGATCTTTTGTAAATCTATGAGATTCCCCAATGCTTTATTTATAACAGTAGCATTGCATTATATACTGCCATGACCTTAGATTAATTCAACAGCTTTACTGAACTTTCCTTATCAGGTCATGGCAAATGGGGGGAACGTATACTCGCTTGACATGCAAAACTATGGAATTGAACTCAAAAGGATAACCAGGATTATTATGGAGAAATACGAAAGTTATTTCAAGTTTTACAATTTTAATAACACAAAATCTCTTACCTTAAAAATCACATATTAAACCCTTTACAAGAACATCCTCAACCATCCCCTGAGGCAGATGCCCGGAGCACTTTGCACTATTAAGGTCTAATAGCTAAAAGAGAGCGAATCATTCATTTCATGGGATCATCAATCCCATGATTTTTATAATTAATCATCCCACCACAACTTCCACTACAATGCTACCAACATTAAGCTGATACTACTGGGACAGGCCCACCAACCCATTACAGAAGGATCAACTTCAGGCCTACCAAACTAAAATTACATGTGCTCACCACAATACTATACATTATTCATTGCATTATATCTTAGGTGGTGTCTGGACACTGCTGACATATCTGAGCATATTCTCATTTGATTGCAATAAATGTAAAATAGAAAGTGTAATAATTATGGTTGTTTACACAATAGCAGATGAATGAGAATATGGTTAACCACCCATTAGGGACTAATCACACAGAAAAAACAATTATAATTTTTAGTGTGGTATTGAACCCCAGTCAAACATGGAATGCATATACATCATGAAAGTGTGTTTCTTAATCATCTATAAAGAAATGAGCACTGTTGCTACAATACTGCACAGAAACCCCCAATTTAGTTGCAGTGTATTATGTATGTATTTGATCGCACTGAATTTTACTTTTAGCTAGCAAACATTCCAAGCATTTTGGAAACAATTCAGCTGCTTCACTTTGCAAAAACTTGCCTGTAGATAAATTATGGACTTCAAATTTGATTTAAGACCTTAAATGCAAGTAATTTACAGATTTTGTAGCTTTTAGACAATATAGAACATAAACACTTTCAAAATAAGCCAAAAGCTTGTTTTATGTTCCAATAAAATGCTATAACAAATAATATGAAGAATCCCCATTATAAATACACACAAAATTCACCCTTTAATTAGAATTTCCAATAATGCTTTGATTTACCTACACCTTTTAATATCTATTTTGAGGTGAAATATATTAAATATTTTGAAGTATAAATGTATATGTATGATTATTATGAAGTTAAAAATATAGCTGGATTAAGCATTTTAACCCTTTGCGACGCATAGCGTTGTAAAGCGTAGTGAAATGATAAATGCCTTGCTGCGCATAGCATAGTAGAACGTAGTAAATGTGTTTATCGTTTCATATAGGCTCTGCTTATGCTGACCTCAGCTTTTAGGAGCTGTGTTGATGTAAACATACTCCTGCTGCATTGTTCCAGCTATTTTGCAAGCCAGAATGTAATACCAAACCATAAATAGCACTGTTTACAGCCGGGTGCAGTTGTGTAAGTAAGCAGTTTCCTGTCGCATTTATAGCCATATCAGTACGGTGGAGGCTGTTCCAAGTACATCACGGTTTAGAAAATGTTGTAGTGAAAGGCATTGGTAACAGATGAGGAAATACTTGCAGCAGTTTATGAGGAATTAGATCGCGAAAGTAGCTCTGACGAATCTTGGTTTGGTGAGTTAGTGGAAGACAGTGATAAGGAACAAAGTGACAGAGTGCTGAGAGACAGGTAGCAGAACAGGGGGCTAAAGCTAGTGAAAGACAAATTAAAACTAAAGCAGTACCGGCAAAGTGGAGCTCCAATTTGACTTTCAATAAGTTAGAAACATTTTCATCCCCTACAGGTGCAAATCATTCTATTCCTACAGGAAGTCCAGAAATGATTATCTTGAACTTTTTATAGATTCCAATTTTTAAGGAAAAATTGCGGAGGAAACCAACAGATATGCAGCTCAGATTCAAGCTAAAAGGCGGATCCAAAATTGGAAGTTACAAATTCAAGGGAGATACAGACCTATTTAGGTATTTTGATATATATGGGAATGGTGGATTTACCTGAAACCAGAGATTACTTTTGGGGGGATTTTTGCATTTGTCCAATTGTAAGACAAGCAATGACGTTTCTCCGCTTTCAAAAGATATCGCAGTACCTTCACCTGAATGACGAATCTACAAGGCCACGATTAGGGGTAGATTCTTACGATTATCTGTATAAAGTATGACCTGCTTTAGACATAATCAAAAAGTTTGCGAGTGTCTACAAACCAAATCGTGAACTTTCTGTTGACAAAGCGATGATAGGCTTCAAAGGACACTTCTTTTTAAAACAATATATGCCTGCTAAACCAACAAAATGGGGGATAAAGGCATGCGGTATTGCAGATAGTAAAAGTGGGTATTTATTGGAATGTAAAATCTATCTGGGAGAAAAGAGGCGAGAAACAGCGATCTTCTACTTGGGGAACAGGTTGTTTTAGACACGTGTGAAAAATATACGGGGTTTTGGCATCATGTATATTTTGATAATTGTTTTACTTCCACGCAGCTAATGAAATTACTTTTGGACAGGAAAATGTATGTGTGTGGTACAACTTGTGCTGGAAGGAAAGACTGGCCAAAACAATTTTCAAAGCCAAAACAACTGAAATTGAAAAGGGGCGAATCTCGCAAACTGCAACATGAAGGTGTAACTGCGGTTGTTTGGCATGATAACAGGGTCGTTCTTTTATTATCTACAAACTCATAATATGGCAGGGATTGATCTGGCAGACCAAAGGAGGGAATATTACGGTGTCGGCTGACCCTCAAAAAAATGGTGGAAATACCTGTTCCATTTCGTAGTGAATGTTGCTATCGTTAATCATTTTATTATATACGACATTTTGAACAGACCTACTTCTACAGCTCATGGCAATAGGCTTCTTTACTATGGGCAAAATTTAGTGCAACAGTTAATTGCAGACTTCACGTCACGTAAGCGAGCGGGATTTCAGTGTAGCCTATCTTCTGCTACTCCTGCACCAAGTTCTCTTCACACCCTCGTAAAAATTCAAGGCCGGGTGAAATCGTGTGCTCAGTGCATAGTGAAGAAAAGGAAAACACCATCAGGTCGTGGCATACAGTCACAATACAAGTGCAAACAGTGTGACATTGCATTGTGTAGAATTGGGTGCTTCCTCAGTTATCATGAGGCAAAGGGGGTGGAAATTCAAAACTAATACAAGGGTGTACATACGAAACCATTAATAATCTTGTGTATATATAACATTTGTATGGTGCAAGAGAATAGTCTAGCTAACATGTTATGGACATGCTGCAATATCTTCGCTGCAATAATGGCAGGGATGTAAAAATTTTAAGGGGTGTACTATAATAATTTTACAGAAATAATTGTATTTATTTTACTTAAGTATAGCAGATTTTATTCCGGTATTTAATATCCTAAAGTAACGAATTCCATTGCCATTAATATTGCAGAGTTATAAAGATGCATTGCAAAGGGGTGCATGTATATAAGTGTTGTTTGTCTACAAAGGGGTTGATATTTGCAGTTATAAATTATTGAAATAATATTTAATCTTATTTACTTCAAACCAATTTTAAATGAGTTATTAATCAATCAATTTAATTTAGTTACTAAAAGATATAATTATGCGTGTATATAGGTCACTTTTAGTTTAACATCTGTAGTAGCAGCTCAGAATTTAAATGGACACAATACTGCTTGGAGAACAACTAGCTAATACTCTATGCGCAGCAAAGGGTTAAATATAAGATCTATAATTTGAACTCTTGTTTCTATCAAATTAAAAAAAATCCTAAATGAATATGAGATTCTAATAACAATTATGCAACTATCGATGATGATGCTGGATTTATGCTTCATTTATTCTCTCACCATTACCAAGTGATCCTACCAAGATGACATGACAAAGCATGCATGTGAATGTGCAGGAGTTATTCTGAACCCTTAACAAAAGTGCTAGCATTTCTCCCTGTCTTTTAGTGATGCAGCTTTAATCATCATTCAGGGCAAATAACCATAGAAATATTGTTTCTATTTGAGTTTTTACTTGTAAGCCAGCTTTAGTTGTGCTAAGAGTTTTACAAATTTGATTGTCTACTGCACTTTGACCCTGGTCACTCATTCAATAGACAATCACTACAGTTTATTTACATTTTACAATTTCTTGTCAAAAAATTATCTTGCTCTTTTTTTTCAGTTTTTTTTTCATGTCCCATTTCCACTTGTTTTTCACTTTTCATTTATTGATTACTTAACCATCACACATTCACTATAGTTTTCCATTCAAAATAAGATGCACTACCTCTTACTTTTCTCTTTCCACTGTCCAAAGCCATTTATTTTTTACTTTACACAAAAACTGTGCAATGCTTCTAGCGTCCTTACATATCATTTCAATCATAAGTGTATTTCTATCCCCCTTCAACCACTTCTTATTAAAAAATTCTTTTCTCCAATTTTCTGTTCCTTGGCGCTTAAATACTATGTGTTCAATGTCTTCATTACCACCACATATCGGACAATGGTTCTGAGGAATACCCTGTCTTAGCCCTTTTAGCCTCCATGCTCCGGTTCTTAACCATGCAATAGATTCTCTCTCTTCTTTATTTACTATGTCTATATATTTTTCCCTATGCCATGTATTTTTCATTGGCCTATAATAAACTAATGAGCTCTTTTCGGCAATCTCATTGAACATGATTTGTATTTCTATATCTTCCAGTCTTTTCCTCGCCTTTTTCCAGAAATTTTTCACGTTATTTTCCCTCCTTCTCCATATATCACCTAACCCATTTTTCTCCAAAATGTTCCGTAATTTACTTACCCATCCATCATTCATTCATTAAGCTATTCTCTTGGTATAC
Organism: Deroplatys truncata; assembly: GCA_030765065.1. Classification (NCBI taxonomy): domain Eukaryota; kingdom Metazoa; phylum Arthropoda; class Insecta; order Mantodea; family Mantidae; genus Deroplatys; species Deroplatys truncata. Next base: position 153,160,273 of record CM060990.1, read on the forward strand.
AATACATTGTCTTAACACATTACTTTTTCCTAGATTTAAAGTTCTGAACCAAAATTTCAAAGTTCTTTCCATTATCTTCCCCTTAGTTGGCACCCTGCCCATCTTTAATTGTGCTACCTGTCTTACAATTGACTTCGGTAGCCCTAGTATTTCTCTACAAAACATCCTGTGCACCACATCTATACTTTCCCATTCTCTTATCTAATCCCCATATTTCTATACCATACATCATTTTTGCCTCCACAACCATCTCATAAACTTTTTCCAGCCATTTAACATTTATATTAGGTACTTTATATTTGCAGTTTCTAATTGCTGCCATCGCCCCTTTACCTTTTGCCAATGCAAACTTCTTTTGTTTCTCCCATTTATTACCTCCATCTATTTTTACTCCTAAATAGATACAGTCACGCACTACCCTGTAATCTTTATTCTCTCCCTTTCACTTTTCATATTTGCTTAATTTTCCCCCCTTTTTGAAAACCACAATCTGTGTTTTCTCTTGATTCACTTTTAACCTCCATTCTTTACAATATACATCAATTGCTTGTAATGATTGTTTTAAACCACTTACTGTAATAGATCCTACCACTAAGTCATCTGCAAAAAGAAGTCCTGGGATTTGGATGTTGTTAATTACTGGTGCACAGTTATTATTTCTTCCAATTTCTAGTAAGACATCATCTATGTATAAATTAAATACAACTGGGCTTAACTTACATCCTTGCCTAAGGCCTTTCTTTTGTGGAATTTCTTTTGTTACACAGCCTGTCTCCACCCTTAACAGAAGGTGTTCTCAAAATACAGTGCTTTAAGAATATTCACCAATTGCTGACTTACTCCCTTACACACTAATTTATGCCACAGAAGTTGTAGCTCAATTCGGTCATAAGCTTTTTTTAAGTCTACAAAAGCCATATACAATTTACCCCTTTTTTCTTTTAAATATTTGTCTGCTAATGTCTTTATAATAAATAAACTATCAATTGTTCTCCTTCCCTTGTGAAAGCCCATCTGGAATTCTGAAAGGATATTATATTCTTCAACCCAAAATTGTAGTCTCGCTGCCAAAATACCCGCAAAAAGTTTTCCTATATTCGATAATAATGCAATACCTCTGTAGTTATTAGGTTTATCAACATTGCCCTTGCCTTTATATATAGGATGAATGATAGCTTCCCTCCATCGTTTAGGTACATAACCCTTTCTAATAATTACATTAAATAAATCTAATAAAATTTTCACTCTTCCTGTTTCATTACACCACTCCTTAAGAAACTCTGTTGGGATGTTATCAATTCCAGTAGCGTTATTTTCCTTCAGTAACTTGTTTTATTATTTCCTCACTCCTAATTTCACCATCCAATATCTCTACAAAAACATTCCTTATTTCCAAAAATCCCGTACTTCCTATACTCCTTTCTTCCCCATATAATGTTTTAAAATACTCCATCCATTGTCCTGGCTCAACATTGGGTTTAGTTACACATTTATTATATGTCGACTTAAGAACCTGCCATACCTTATTAACATTATTTTCATTTAGACATTTTATCAAATTCCTTTCATTGCAGTCCTCTCCAGTCCTTTTTCTTTTGCTCTAACAATAAATTATGTGAGTTCCTCCCTTGCATATAATCGTCCCTAGATTTTCTATCACCTAATTCCCTCCACCTAACCAACAGTTGTTTTACTTGTCTTTTTGATACCCCACATTCTTCATCAAACCAGTCCTTATCATTTATGTAAACCCTCTTTTTTGTTTTCATTTCCTCTCCCGCCCTTTGCATAACTGTATTAAGGATATCTATTGCATTCTCAATTTGATTATTCTTAACCATGAATGTTACTCCACATAGACATATCTTTCCATAATTCGAATCTAGAGTCTGTTTAAATGTGTCACAAAATTCTTCTTTCCATTTATAGCTAATATACTCTTTTTTACAATAGCTTTCCACTCTTATATTGTGTTTTACTTGTGCAGTGTGCATCATAAAATCCACAATCAGTGGATAATGCCCGCTAGTTGAGCTTAAATTTAATACCTTAAAATTACTTAAAATATGTCCTAAATTCAGAGGCCACAACACAAAATCTATTACACTCTGCCCATTATTACTAACAAAGGTAAATTCCCCTTGTTCATCTTCCCCACATTTTCCATTCAAAATTTCTAAAGCATTCAACTCACAAAAATCAATAAATTTTTCACACTGTTTATCAACAAATTTGTCCTTGCTTTGCCTAAGTTTCTCACTTTTAAACACAATTTCATCAATCATTTCCAGCATATGTATCACTTTCCCCAATCCTGATATTAAAGTCTCCCATTAGTATTACCTCTGCAGTTACAAATTTCTCCTTCAGCCTATCTATATCTTTTCTTATTTGATTAAAGAGATCAGGATTATGAAACCACGAGGATGCAGGGGTACTTAACCGTTTGTGTGGGAATACACTGAACTTTAGTCTAAGGATGATAAAGTGCTTGTGCTTGCCATGGTCTTGGAGGGAAGATACAAACAACATATATCAAGTAAACGTTAGGAATGCATTAATGTAGTTAAAACATCAAGGTACTGTTTATTTTTTCATCTTATAATGCAATAAATAGAATATGAGAATATGAAATGTAAGAAGTTTCGCTATTGCTTGGGTATTATAAGTTACAATCCATTGATTTGCTCTGGAGAAAGAACTTTCTCAAAAATGTGTAACTGCCTTGTTTCTGGGAAAAATGTACAAAATGTGTCATCTAATTGGTTTTGGGGGACAGTCCTCATCTGGTAGTACACATAATTAATTTCACTCTTATTTTCCCTAACGAGGAATATTTCTATCACTACTTTACTTACTGGTTTTTTGCAGAGAGGGGATTTACATAGGGATAAGTGCACACATCCCATTATAACTTTCATAGTTCTTCCCGGTGGTGGTGGCATTTATTGTCCATAGACTTCATACAAGTTTTGGACATAGTCATACATTCTACATTATCAAATTACATTAAGTACACATTAATTTACATACACACTATTTCCTTTGTGCAGTTTAACATGTCTTGGTCACTTATATTTAATTGCTATTTACATATATACAGTTTTGAGTTAGGTATGTTTCAATCTCTTTCATTTATATAACATAACATTTTTACAAATCTTAATCCACTATAATTAACTTCTATTAACATAAATATCACAGTTCATCCACCCTAATTAAACATTTTTGAGTTAGATATGCTTTAAGTTAATTTTTAAATCTCTTTCCTTTATGTAATTTAACCTCCATTGGTATTTTATTGAATAGTATCAATCCCTTGATCAATGGGTCCTTGCAGTTAGATTTAAGGTTAGCGTGTGTCCTATGATAATTTACCTTACCTCTAGTATGATAAGTGTGAAGTACATTGTTACTTAGCCCATTATTTACCTTTTCTGTTGCAATGACTATTACCTTATATACATATAACCCCACCACTGTAAGAATTTTGTTTTCTATAAATACATTTCTATATGATTCTGTATTTGCTAGTCCATATATACATCGTAAGCATTGTTTTTGCAGTACCAATACCCTATTCATATTAGCAATGCTGGTACTTCCCCATAATTCTATGCCATAGGATATATAGGGGTATGCGATTCCAAAATATAAGGTTTGTAACATCTTTTTATCTAAATGCAATGATGTCTTAATCCATATATATTAAAACTAATCTTTTTACATACATACTCAGTATGAGCTTCCCAAGTTAGCTTACTATCTATTTGTATGCCCAAGAAATTATGGTTGTCAACTTTTTCAATTTTAGTGTTATTTAAAAATACAACAATATCTGCTTCTTTATTAACTTGACCATGTTCAAATAGGCTCAGCTTACTTTTACAAGGATAGTATTAAGGTAGTTTGCTAGCTGTTTTGCAGAATGAGAAATTGTTTTCTGTAATTGATTGTGGGATTTATCGAGGCAAATCATTGAGTTATCATCTGCATAGGATATAATAGCATTTGTCGTGGTATTTGGTAGGCTATTTACGTATACTAGGTATAACAGTGGCCCCAGAACAGACCCTTGTGGTACTCCAAATGTTACTTCTGTTTGTTCTGATATGAACTTTGTATTTTTTATGCCTATTTTATGGTAAATTTCTGTCAGACATATTCTGTTGCTTAGGTAAGACTTAACTGTGTTTAACATTTTGCCTCTTATGCCATGAGATTCTAGATTACATATTAGTGTTTGGTGTGAGACACTGTCGAATGCCTTTGACAAGTCAATGAAAATTCCTGCAGTATTAATATCCTTATCAAGATTTTCCAAAAATTCCATGTACAAAATCTGTAACAGCCATAATTGTTGACAGACCTTTTCTGAATCCATGCTGATGGCAATTTAATACATCATTTTTACTTAAAAAATCAACCATTCTAATATAATTTTCTCAAAAACCTTCCCAAATACCGAAGTTAATGATAATTGGCCTGTAATTATTGATATATTTATCTCCCTTTTTGTACATTGGTTTTATGATTCCAAGTTTTAGACAGTTTGGAAATATTTCTTCATTTATGGAGCAGTTTATTAAGTGATTCAGGATAGTAGCAAGAGAATTTTTGCACTTTTACAATATTTTGGTAGATATACTATCCCACCCTGAAGATGTTTGATCTTTAAAGCTACTCTATTTCTTTAATTTTTTCTACACTGGTGTTACTATGAAGATGATATTTGCAATATTATTCTGCATCTGTATACTATTGTCTGGAATATAACTATTCTTAGTGCCTGCAGTTGCAAAATGGTTATTAAACACGTTACAAATTTTGTTAGGATCCTCTATATATTCACCTTCATGAGTTAACCTAATGTTCTCACCAACATTACTATGAGTGCCACATCTATCCTAGATGAAATTCCATACTGCTTTGTTTATATTATTGGAGTTATTTAGTTTTTGTTTATAATACTGTGATTTTAGGTTAGTGTCCTGTGATACTCCTTTTTTAACCGTGTATATCTTTTTCTGTGCTCTTCTATTTTTGTTTACATATGGAATTCATATGCACATTTAATTTTGTTACATAATATATGGATTTCATGAGGTAATTTTAATTTCTGCGTGGGCTTCTTTTCGATATTTTTACCTTTAATGGGGCAGGCAATATCGAAATAAGTAATTAATATCGTCATAAACATTTCCCATTTTTCATTACTACTTTGTACTGTGTACACCTTAGTCCAAATGTCCGTTTCTAGTATGCTATTAAGCTTATTTACATTCTCATCTGACACATTTCTAAATTCATAAATTATGTCTTCATTGATAGCTACAGTGAAATCATATATGTCAATGGTGGTCAGAAAGATGAAAGCTATGTATGCCTATTGAGTAATAGCCTGTTTTTATATTTGTGCATATATGATCAATAATAGTTGCTGTTTGTGAGGTCACCCTTGTTGGTTCCTTTACCACATCATTTAAATTATAAGATTTTAGGATATCAATTAACCTACAGTAATCCCTATTAGTGTTATCTACATTTATATTGATATCGCATAAGATTGTCAGTTTAGTTTCTTTAGTCAGTAATTTGTTACGAATACCATCTAGGTGCTCGTAGAATTCAGAAACCAGAGCATTTGGTGACCTATATACTCCCAGGATAGTGTGCGATGTCTTCTCGTTAAACACCTTAATTGCAGCTACCTCTTAAGTTTTTTCTGTGCTTGATTTAGGGGCCTATTCTAAAGTTTGGAATTTTACGCTATTTTCAACATATATTGCAACACCTCCACCCTTATGCTTTTGTCTGCTTGCGAGTTTAAAATTAGGGATCTTGCACAGATTTATATTACTATCACTAAAGCCATGTTCCGTGATAACAGCTACTTGTGGTCTTACCTCATCTAGAACTATTTCTAAGGCCTGCATTTTATTGCTTAGTGTGCATTTTGGTGAAATATTCTGAATGTTTTGTTTAAGTGAGATCTTGCTTCCTCCAATGCTGGGAGTTTTCCAGCATTTGGGACAATCCTCATGTTTGAGTGCGTGTACCATGCCCACAGTATCAGCAAGAAGAACCTTTTCTATTTTATATATCTTATCTATTGCCTGTCTAATAATTTTCACAACATACCTTTTACCTCTGGCTGAATGCCATGATGAAGGCCATGGGCAGTGTGCTTATCCCTTTCTAAATTGCTTATATCTATAACCTGTACATTTTTGTTACCTGTACAGATGGATTTTATAAGTCTGTTGGTTTTACGTATTGCCTGATTTACACAAGATGTATACATAAGCCATACCTGTTGGGTATGTTAACTACTATAGTCTTCTCTTAATTTAGTCTTGAGGTTAGAGCTGCTATAAGGACTGTGATTTCTGGTTCATTGGTATCTTCTTTGGCAGTTTTAATCACATGGTGAAATTTTGCATTCGGTAGTGTGTACCCAGTTACATTCCCGTCCGGCATCATCTCTTTAAACAGTGGTGCTATCCCTCGTGCATGACTATCTCCGTAGATTGCTATTTTGTTTCTCTTCTTTTTTCATTTAATATTCACCTCATTACTCGCATTTTTCTTGCTGAAGTCTTTAATTGTGTCCTGTTCAACCAATATGCTGTAGGAGTTCGATAATGCTGCAGTGTAACTATTCATTCGCGAGTGATTGCTTGTTTTGTTTGGATACCGCCAATCATTATATCGTGTTTCCTCTTGCCCTTCTTTATGGCTTTCTTTCAATTCTTGGTTTTCTTTTTTTAATCTTGCGATTTCCCTGTAAGCTACTTTCATTTCGTTGTGATTGCCTCGATCTTCTGCAAGGAAGCTACTTGATCCTTTTCCCACATCGTATCATTCACGCCACATGTTGCACTAGCATTGTTTTTTAATATATCACTATAGGACAGACTTCTTGAGCTCTTTAATTGATTCACGCATTCACTTTCACTTATATGACCTGTTTCACTCATTTCACGTCAATTTCTTAGGTTATACTTGCTGTTAATAACATTTTTTATGGAGTCACTGTATAATGAAACTTTAACTATTGCCATCTAGTGAATGAAATTAACCTACCACTAATGTGCAGAAATGTGAAAAATTTGCAGTTGAGTTAAAACAAATTTGTGAGACCAGGAGTGTTCCTTTTCCATTAAAATAGTTGTTTCTTCCAAGCATCTCACTAGGCTGTGCACAAAGTAATATATCACCCAGCAGGGGGAAAAATCAAACCTGAGTTTCTAGCGCTGCAGACAGCAACAGTATTTCAGGGATAATGATGTGAAAATCTACAGAATGACCCATCACTTTGACACACCAGAGGTACACTACAGGTATGTTAGGACAAATGAATAATTAGCAATTGGACTTATGCCTGTTTTACTGCAACAAACTGATTCAACTAAAAACCAAATCTAAAATTTATTTTCCTTCTTCCAACTGCTTTGGTCATTAACTGGACTGTCGCTCAAGGCCAAAATAAAGCAAAATTACTATAAATTTAAACACTGTTGGCTTCCTTTGTGTTCATATTTCTTTGAGTAAACATGGTTATGAAGGAGCCATAACGTTTTGGTATTCATTATCTATAAAGAGCAGTCTGAAGTTCAGTTGAATAGAATAGAATTTATTGACCTTAGCTGTTTTACAACAAAGCGATTGGTCTCATCAAGTATGGAAATTTACCATCATTACAATATTAGGAACTTAGTATATTTACACCATTTACAACACAGTTTTTTTCCTACATTTAACGCAGCATGTTCCATTGTACTCCTTTTCCCATTGTTTTGTATGTTTTCATTTAGACGCAATCTATGGAATGTTGCATTCATTCAGCCACAGGAAACACAGTCAAGGTTTATCAAGAATTATAGTCCAGCAACTCTTTGGGGACACATGCAAGGCAATAAATGAAGTTTGGCTCCTTTCATTCCATATCTAGTATAAAGTTAAATGTAAATGTAACAACTTTCAATAATGCAAAACTTAAACATTTAAAAGTATTGAAAAAGTATCGAATGTTCATCTCAAAGTATTAGACATACTTAATACCACTGGGTATTGAGGTCCCATTCCCTAAAAAAATTTCAATGAACAGTTGCCGCCATGCTGAGGATGGAGACGAATCCCTCCGAAAATGTTCCAAGATTTTACAACTTGACGTAAGTGAAGTTTTAAGTGTGAACATTGACTCATTCATATTTTATAAAAAATTAAAACCTAATAGCTTAAGTAATGTATTACCCTCACTCTTTGCATTTACTTGAAATAATAGTTCTTCGCTTTTTGCACTGCTTATCTGTAACATGTTTGCGATAAACCACTTAGTTGCAAAGTCCATCATATGTTTATTTAAATTATGAAGTGTTTCTATATTTGTGCTTATTACTAATGTGGTGTCATCAGCATATCACTTTTTTACATGTAAGATAACTGGGAAAATCATTTTTATGAATAATAAGAAGGAACTTAGCACTGAACTCTGAGGTACTCATTTAGTTATTGGCATAAAATTACACACTTCATTGTGTATTTGTATCATTTGAAATAATTTTTAAAATATGATTCTATTAGTTTCAGGGCTATTTCAGTTTTATTCTGTTTTAGTTTTTTAATCAGTGTTAGGTATGATGATGAAAGCTGTCATCTGCTCATCTAATATTTGCCTCATTCCTTTGACCTTATTTGCCCAGCATTCATACTACAAGGAGTACAGAGGAGTTGCATGCATTGAAAGTGAATTGGTTCTCATGTTTTTATGCTCATTACTTAATTTCAAATACAGTTTCACTTGATTTCAAATTTTGGCCATTTTGAATACTCAAACCTGCAAGTTCTTTGTACATAGCTAGCCATTCACAGATGAATCAATAGCACTGTTCAACATTGATTCTGCAATATAAAGGAAAATATGTGACTTTAGTGGAAATCAGTGCCCTGATTTAAAAAACGAAGTCTCTTTTTGGCTATGACATCTAGTTTTTATATATGCATATATGTCTATGGTGCTAAATTCATTCAGCTTATACAACTTACTGCTAAGTTTCATTATGTTATTCTAAATCTGTTGTTGATTTTCTTCCTAATCGGCTCACATCTGTCCTCCCTTAGTCACCCAGATGTTTATGTTTATATTCCCAGCACTTATCAGTTTTGTTCTATGGATCAGGTCTGTCTTCTTGTGAGGTATTTATGTTTACATTTACAGCCTATCATAGATCTCAACTTCAGTTGAGCTGAAAACTTGTGCTAATATGCACATTCGTCTTCTATATGTGTAGTGCTAAAATAAAAGTTCGAGTATGACTTCTACATCAGGATTACGCAGGAGACAGTGTCTACAAAGTCTTAGAAGTTTTGTTACATTTGTGGGTGTTACGTGTTTGACGGGAAGGTATGTAAAATAGACTCACAAACAAAGAAACTATATTGCTCATATTTCATAGAGAAAGTTGATCAGGATAAATTGTTGGCATCTCATTGCATTTAACAGTTGTGTTGAGGGATGAAGGAAAATGGAAGGCAATGCCATTTGCCAAACCAATGATATGGAGAGAGCAGCAGAATCGCCATGATGATTGTTACTTTTGCATATGCAAAGTTGCTGGCTACAACAAAAAAATAAGGCAGGAATTAAATATCCAAATTCTGAACTCAGCTACATGGCCTACTCCTCATGGATCCAAATTACCCATACCTATACCACTAGCAGGCCACAATTTTAGTGAATCTGAAAGCAGCTCTGTGACTTCTGACAATGAGTTGGTTTCTGATCCAGAAGAATTTGACAATTCACCACAACAGTTTAATCAATTTGAGTTAAATGATTTAGTGAGGGATTTAGGCCTTGCAAAACAAAAACGTGAATTACTGGGCTCAAGACTACAGGACAGGAATTTATCATCACCTGGCGTTACATTTTCGTGGTATAGGAATCTCGAAATACAGTTCCACAAGTACTATGCAGAACAACAACTTGTGTTTTGCGTGGATGTGTGTAATCTTATTCAACAGTTGGGCAGGGAAGCATATGAGCCAAGTAACTGACATCTTTTTATTGATTCTTCCAAACAAAGTCTTAAGGCAGTGTTACTTCATAATGACAACAACTTAGCTTTAATACCGCTTGCACATTCTATGAACCTAAGAGTGTGTTATGAAACTCTGAAGTGTGTTCTTGAGAAAATTAAGTACCACGACCATGAGTGGCAAATATATAGTGACTTGAAGGTCATTTGTCTGCTGCTAGGACAACGGGGAGGATACACAAAATTCCCTTGTTTTCTTTGTGAATGGGATAGCAGGGTGAGGGACAAACATTGGGAAACTGACCAATGGCCTAGGGGCAGCAACTGGAACCTGGATTAAAAAATGTTACTAATGTGCCTCATGTTGATCATCAAACTATTCTACTCCCTCCATTACATACAAAACTTGACATGATAAAAATTTGTGAAAGCACTTGACAAAAGTTGCCCTTGCTTCCAGTACTTATGCACAAATTTTCCATCATTGTCACAGGCTAAAATCAGAGAGGGAGTATTTGATGGACCACAGATAAGGAAATTGATGAAAGATGTTAATTTTACCAGCTCTATGAATGAAATTGAAAAAGATGTGTTGAAATGATTCAGAGAGGTTGTTAAGAAATTTCTGGGCAATGTGAAGGACCCTTAATACAAAGAAATCGTCAGAAATATGCTGGAAAATTTCAGACTGCTCAGCTATAATAGGAGTTTGAAGCTTCATTTCCTCAAGTCACATCTTGACTACTTTCTGTCGAATTTAGGAGCTATCAGTGAAGTGCAAGGTGAAAGGTTTCACCAGGACTTGAAAGACGTTGAACCACGTTATCAGGGATGTTGGGACGTGCATATGATGGTCAATTATTGCTGTTGTGTTGCATGCGATGAACCTATGGTTAGCGCAGTCTATGGATCCCAAGCGGCGTCCTTTGTACAGTAGCCAAACACTTGTCCCCTACCTCCTCTAACCGCAAGCACCATAAACATCTTAGTGACAACCATATGCACATGTGCGTTGTTGCCAAGGTTTAAAATAGTATTTGAAAGCAAAACTTTGCCGCTGATTTCCACATGTACAAAATAAAATCATGCAGTTTGTCTTGCTTGCTTTACGCACAAATGCCGTAAATAACTATGCATCGCATAATAATTACATTTCTGTTAGGAACGCTTTAGAATATGACTCAGGAAGAGCTGAACTTACATTACGCTACAAGAATGGAAATGCATGTTAACATATCCAAGAGACACTTAGAAACACGTCCCGAATAAACTTTACGTTGTTGGACTATCATTAAACAATTAAAATGCATTAATACGGATTTATTTTGAAAGGAACGTTTACTCCCAAACAAAATTATCATTTTTATTGTTATTTACCTTAATAGCTAATTTTTATAAGTACAGGCTGTATATTTGCAGTTCGGCTTATTGTAATTATTACTGTGCTATGGTAAAAGTATTCTTTATTTTGTCTGTCCTACAACCACAGAATGTAGAAAAACCAAGTTCCAGAAGATGTAAACAAAAACACTATATATGTAAAAGTTAAAAAATAAGAAACAGGTGAAAAAAGCAAAGTGAACGCAAGTTTTTCGTGTCACTCTGGGGAGATAGGTGCTTTTTTCGTACTTTTGAAATTTATAATAAATTTGCTTCACAACGATGTTTTATTAATATAAACTTAAATAAAAAGAAACTGTGTATTGTTTAAGATCCGTGAGATTTATTAGCATAGCAGCTTGTGTTTAATTAAATTAATAACTTTATTATAAAATGCAGGACAAGTAAGAATACGGAAGACAAAAGAAAGAAAATAAAAAAAATCTTATATGTTATATTCACATGATTATCTCTACTCACTCTTCTATAACTACTTTTACGAAAGCTTATTCTTCTATCTACTGCTTCTTAAACAAGATAAACTTTCATTGCATATTTGTAATTATGAGGGCACACAGGCTAAAGCGATAGTCAGATTTTTAAGAACAGATGAATATACCATGACTTTGAAATTCCACGCTCTTAGCATGACCACGAGAAAAATACAAATAGGGAATTGCCATTTGTAAAAAGTACAAGTATTTCAAAATTCAAACCAGTAACAAACAATTTCTCGGAAACGATTAACACAATTTGACATAAACAGATTGCATTTTACTCACAGTAAGATTTTGTGTATCTCTTACAGTTTACCAGTTATACAGAAAGTTCAGAATGAGAAAGAGTGTACAGGTTATTCCCAGAAAATAAAATTCAAAATACACATTTTATTTTTCATGCAAATATCTTAAACATGTAGTATTTTAATAAAAAATCATTGTAGCTGTTTTTGAGAAATTTAAAACAATAACGAACATTTTTACACATAATGGGTAGTTTGGGATGGGAGGGATTTTCCCGAAAATCTTTGTGTCGCATCCTTCGAAGAAGCTGAACTTAAATACCACGTTTGGTGTTCAAGCGACTTTTAGTTTTTGTTATGCTGTTCACACACAGCCACATGCACGCACGCATGCACGCACGCACACCCCTTTTAAAAATGCCTTTTTGGATTCAATGAGCTCAAAACGTGTATTTCCAGTGAAATCTCTACATCAAACTTTTGCGCGGAACACAATATTTCCCCTACTTGCTATTTGGTAAGAGGAAGTAAACATGGCTTGTTTTCAAACTACGAGTTAACTGGAACAAATTATGAAAGACAAGAAAAGGATTGTAAATTTATAGTTAAAAAATAAAGTTTTGAACTTACATTTACTCGTCGTCACTCTCTCCTACATGAATCTCCTGGCTGCTGTCTGCATCGTGACTTATGTATTTGTTCTCAATTTTGATAGCATGCTGTACACAAGATGACCAAACCTGGGAGCCAATTTTTTTAGTTCCCTCACGTAACAGCTCACATATACTGCCACTTAGTGTTGGTTTCACATTGTTTTTCCTAGCAAATCCTTTCAGCTGGGCCCATATTAGTTCTATAGGATTAAATATGCAGTGATAGGGTAGGGTGGAAGACGTAAAACTTCATGGCCGCGAGAAGCTGCAAGTTCATCAACTACATACTTTTTGGCTATGTTTGCAGATCGGATTGTTTCTATAAGGATGGCTTTTATGGGAACAGGGTTTGGTACCGATATATTCCGCTCTTCCATGAAGGAAATAATATCATAACCCTTGTTTTCTTGCTGGGAATTTTAAATAGCTGCCGCGAATGATAGCTTGCATTGTCTATTATTATTACACATTTTGTGTTATTTGGCAAGTTTGCAAGCAGACTATTCAAAAACCATTTTTCGAAAACTGCCGCTGTCATTTCATCATGACTGTCAGCTCTGCAGTCTCCAATGTTCTTGGCTGACAAAAAAAGGCAATTTGGCACCCACCCTTCACTGCCTCAGCATGAAGCACCATAATACGTTTCCCTCGTGATGACGGTGACTTTAGTACGCAGTTGCAGGTACCGTCATCCCATCCCATCTTAGCAACGACGTAAGTGCCGAACCAGGTCTCATCAAGATGGATGATCTTAAAACCCTGTGATTGCAACTCCCGAAGCCTATGGAGGAATCGGTATCTCCAAGCCACTATTCTTGCAGATTCCATTACCACGCTCCTCTTCTTTACGCGACAAAAACGAAAACCCAGCTTCTTGAGCAGCTCGCAAAGTGTAGTTTCTTCGTAAGGAAAGTCTGCTACAGTTTTCAAATGCTGCAATAGTTCACGGACCGTGGGCGATTGTCCTTTATTATAAAATCGGTAAACTTCGTGCCTGATAAAGTCGCAAACTAAATCGTCCATTTTATTAAACTTGGCTCTTTTGTTGCCTGGCTTTTTAGGAGTCACTGGACCTCTCTGGATAACTTCCGCACAGTTTTTCTGTCCAGCTTCGGGATTCTCGTGGTCTCCGATATTGAACCCTTACCTAAATGGTTCTTTTCTACATATTCGTGAACATTACGCACAAACATCTGGTTTTGCTTATTCAAAGCTTTTGTAACTCTTTTCTTCATGGTCCTGGCACTCGGTTGGCGGTCATTTGCTGGTGCGGCCGGAGGGGCAGCAACTTGGTTCATTTCCTAAGGTCTCCACATCTTAATTAAACTATTAAACACTAATAACTATTAAACACCGCTAAATTTACAAAACTGCATTAAGTAAAACACTATATAGCTTCACTGAAGATACAGATACAAGTTTAACTAAAAGAGGGCAGAAAAGCACGAGCGAACAGTCACAGCTGCTAAAACGTACTGAAACCGAAGAAACATAAGAAATGACATTGCAACAACGCTTTGCTTTGGTGGAGCTAAAGAAAGGACCACGTATTGTAGTTGGGGGATGGGAAGACCCTACTAATCATTTACAAATGGGTTTGTGGTCAGGCCTCAAAGCTTTCCGTTTGCTTTGTAGCCGGTTGGGGAAAGGATGCCCGCCACTAGTTTACCAGAGGACACTTGAGGAAATCACATTCACTGAAGTTCCAGGGGAAAAGAAAAAGGGGTACACAAGATAACTAGCATACATTCTCAAATTCAGGTACTCTTTCGTGCTGTTATTCTTCTTTTTTTTTCTTTAAAAGTGTATAAGTGTGCAATTCTTTTGCAAATTTTAGAATTCAATTTTCATTGAACATTGTCATATTGCCAAAACAAGATGTGCTACAGAAAAACGAAATGCATTTTTGAATTCTGCACACCAAAATTAGTAGTAAAGTCACCTATTTTTAACTGTACCGCAGAAAAAAGGTTTTTATTTGTAAGTTAGTGTAGTTTGTCCTTCAAAGGTACCTGTTTTAATACTTGGGCTTAATTAGAAACTGTTATTTAGTATCTCACATATACAATGTCAATAAGTTAATTTGCATTTAGTTTTAAAAAGGTTTTGCAAATAATAAATACCTTTCTGAGTTGTTTTGCTTTTAGAAAAATAACAATGTTCAGTTAATCTGAAATTTTACTTGTTCTCTTAAATGATGATAAGCATATTTTATTTTTCAAAAGGAAGCTGTCCTTAAAGAATGAAAATCTGTAATTTTAAAGCATTATTTTGATAATAAAAGCATATTTGACATTATACAGCAGTTAAGTGTGTGTTAATTGTCACAATCTGAATTGAAGGAAAGTCAGTATTCAGTATGGAGTGCATGAAGTAGTGTTGGTTTGGAAATCATTGTTTCAACAGTGCTACAAGAGCAAAATATGTTTAAAGTGGTAGTTATTCTCTCTGAGGTATAAATTGTGTGTAATAGCTTCTTGTTTGTTTTACAAATTCATTCAAAATATCCCTTCTTTTTATGAAAATTATGACCCGTTTTCTTTGTGAAAAATAACATATTTGCGAAAAGTAACCTCATGGCTATTATTGTCTTAGACTGAAGACACCCTCTCTCTGGGAAACTGAACCCTTATACAGCATCTATGATAAAGTGGTGATTAACAGCCAATAAACAACAAAAATTACTTAATGGAGCTTATGAAACTATGTTGATGTATGGTAATATGTATATTAATGTTGATAATTTTACAGGTGGTTGAATTTGGTGTGTTTGTTAAGCACTGTAAGGTAGAAGTTTACCTTCTGGAACTGAGGCTTTGTAAAGACTTCAAATATGAGGAAGAAGTGCGTTATAAGTTCAGTAAAGGCAATACAATTGGTGAGTATAACCTGGACCTAAGTTTAGAAGGCATTCCATTGCAAAAGTGGCTTGTACTTAACACTTAAAGAATTTTTAATTAAAAATGTTATTGAGTAGTGCATGGTAAAGAAGTTTTAAGAACTGTTATGCATTAGGAAACCATAAGTTTGTTTTATTTATTGTTATGTGCATGAAATGACACTTAAGACCAAGCATAGAAATTTCTAAGCATTAAAGCCGGGATGGAAGGAAATAAGGTTAAACTGTTAGTGGACTATAATCAGGGACGTCACAGGTAACAAATCACCCCATCCCACGTACAGTCTTTTGCCATTTGCAGACACCACCCAGACTGATTTTTACCTGCCTGTCAGTGACCCTTGGCTGCTGTTGCTTACATTCTTTATAGTGATAATGGTTTGAATGTAGATAACTTGAAGCCAATTGCTTAAGAATTCCTAAGTCTGCTTATGACTCAAACAGTATGATTTTTGATACTTTGACCACCTTATGAATTCTTCAGGATTAACTCTTTTGTTTTGGTGTATGTTTTAATTTTTTTTATCCTGTTTGAAGTATGAGTTCCTTTGCACATTCAGAATTTTTTATATTATTTGTAAGTAAAATAAGCTAAATTGTAGTATTAATTAAGTGAAGTTTATGAACAGTGATATGTAACAAATACAGGCTTATTACAATGATGAACCCAATTTCACAGATTTGCTGTTGCTATATTATTTCACATATTGCCACAGAACTTTGCAGACATACAGAAAAACTCAAAATTTTTTTTTTTTTTTTTTTACATATTAAAAGCACTCCATATGTGCCCCCCTACTGATTCTGCAGATACCAAGTTGATAATGGAGTTCTTCCCATACTCAGGACAGCATGTCCCTATCAATCTGTTCAAAGGCACTGTTGATGTGAGCTTGCAGTTCTGGTAGGTTTGTTGGTAGAGGAGGCTGAAACACTGAATATTTCATATAACCCCACACAACAAAATCGCATGGGGTTAGGTCAGGAGAGCATGGAGGCCATGATAGCAATTACTGATCTTCATTCCCACCACGACCGACCCATTGGTTTCTCATCTCCTGTTTAAGAATTCACAAATGTTGTGATGGAAGCTGAATGGAGTACTGTCCTGTTGGTAGATGAAGTCCACACTGCTGGTCTGCAGCTGTGGCATGAGCCAATTTTCCAGCATGTCTAGATACACGTGTCCTGTAACGGTCTTTTCGCAGAAGAAAAAGGGGCCGTAAACTTCAAAATATGGGACTGCGCAGAACACATTAACTTTTGGTGAGTCTCGAATGTGCTGCATGATAACGTGGGGATTCTCTGTCCATAAGCTGTTGCATCTGTGCCAAAAATTCAAAGCGTCTGACTTTGTCAGCAGGCATCAGGGCTTGTAGCAACTACAAGTGGTAAGGCTTCTGCTTCAAGCATTTCCATACAATCTTCCAAACAGTTGGTTGTGGAATGTTCAGCTCTCTGCTTGCTCTGTTTGTCAACTTCTGTGGGCTACGTGCAAAACTGGCCCGCATGCGCTCAACTGCTGCTTCAGTCACTGTAGGCCGATCCATTGATTTCTCCTTACAGAGGCATTCTGAAGCTGCAAACTGTGCATACTATCGCAGAATGGATTTAGCAATTGGTGGATCTTTGTTCTGAAGTATCGTTGCACTGTTACGACAGACTGATGTAAGTTAAATTCAAGCACAGCATAAGCTTTCTCGGTGCCTGTCGCCATTTTGACTAAGTGCCCATCGCTGCGCTCTCATGGCAGAAATCTGAAGCACGACTGCAACAAAACAAAACTTAGCGAGTTTTTCTGTATGACTTGAGTTTTGTGACAATATGTCAAATAATGTATTACAGTGAATTTACGAAATCAAGTCCATCATTTGTAATAACCCTGTATATGTGACTAGTGAGCTGGAAATTTGGAGTGACGTGCACCAACCTGTAGTGAGCTGTACTTTCGTAGTAAACTACTATTCAAGTCAATACTTGGTGACTTCCATATGAGAGTAAACTACTTCCGAAGAGTTTTACTCCTTTCAGATACTCCCAGATTAAATTACTGCAGAAGTAAATGTTGGAGAGCACCGTCATGTAGTATGTTACTACTGAATTAAATAGAGCACGAATATAGGACAGAATTTACTCTTGCAACCTGGATGGAGTAACTAACCTGTCGATTGAATATGCATCGTATTTGGAGGAAGATATTTTTTGTGTGTTCATGGATTACTTAGATTACATTGATGATACCGATGAAGAAAATAGCGATTACTTAGGTTACATTGATCTCGACAGAAAAAACAACGGGAATGTGATAGTGGTATGCAAGAACCATATGATACTTGTACAGAGAGAGAGAGAGAGAGAGAGAGAGAGAGAGAGAGGGAGGGAGGGGGAGGGGGAGAGAGAGGGGGAGGGGGAGGGGGAGGGATCCATGAACATTTCGGTATTAGGAAAGACTCTTATACATGCCTTTTGAACCTACTTGGAGAACATTTCAACAAAACTCGGACACAAATTTAGCTCTATAATCCAAACTGCAATTATTGTTATGCGCACTATGAGTGTTTTGTACTGGAATATTTTAGATGCTTGACCCGTTACGATGAATTTAATGTAATGTGACAGTCTTACATGGTATTAAACGGAGATATTTAGAATTGACTTAACAGAATGTAACTTAAAAGCTTGGCAATGTAAAACCTTTCCTTCCCGTTGCGTCAAGCTTGATTTCACTGGTAATCGGCACTAGCTTGAAGTAATAAAAGAACAGTCAATCAAGAGTCATTCCCATTATGTGCATGTGCATGCCAATTATACCTTTAGTTTACCATCATTTCCATGTCACGTTAAGTAAAGTTCATCATAATCCCAGAATCCCGGTATTACAGGCGATCTTATAAATAAACGTTCACCACACCTGCTGGTCATGTATTTCATGGCATTGTTACAGCGCTTTTGAGGTTAAGAGCAAGGTACCTACATATATAAATATACACGAGTGTTCAAAAAATAAAAAGCAACTCTTCTTCACTTTTACAGATTTCCCACACATTGTATGTGTAATTGACTGCATGCATGTTACTATTTTGTGCCCATCCGTGAATATGTTGAACTTTTCCGAAATCAGAAAGGGTATTTCTCTATCAAGACGCAAGTGATCTGCGATGTAAAATGAAGATTAGATGCATTGTTTCCAGAATTTTAAGCTGCTCTTCAGTATGTTTCCCGTCGCTCGAATTATTAAACTTATCAATCCGACTTTCCAGCATTTCTCTTCCAGCATCTTTATAACATGTTTTTACACTCATGTTGTTTAAATGGGTTTTCTTTATCTCTACCAACAAACATTTATCTCTTTCGCTGACATTTCTCCCCTTTTCCTATCACACATAACCTTATTCATGATCGCATGAAGTAAATCGTGCAAACAAAACAATACCTCCGGGAGTAATGAGCTCTTACTTCCGTAGTCGCAACTAAAAGAGTAAATTGTAATTGAGCTCTCCAACGTTACTTCTTGAGTAAATTGCTCCTGTAGTAACCTACTTCCATAGTGGGGGCTGCTTTAGTAAATGTTACTTGCGAAGCAATTTACTCCAACATGGTGCGCGCTGCCCTAAGCATCATTTAGTATAAATACCTTGTACAAGCAGTAACACATACTAATTTATAGTATTCATACAGTTCTTTGGAAAATTATGAAATTTATACATTTTTAAATACTTAGTTAAAATGCAAACCAATATGATTATTTAATTAATGCAAATTATTAACAACAACACAGCTTACAGCAGATAGAAAATTGCAATGGAACACACGACAATTTGGCTTTAAGAAATCACATGTCTCCTACACCTGTCATCCTCAGTTGGTGTTGTCCTCTGTGGTGTAGTGGTTACCATGCAAGCCTCTAGTTCCTGAGGTCGCAGGTTAAAACCTGTACATAAAAATCCTTAGCATGGATTATACATTTTTAAATACTTTAGTTAAAATGCAAACCAATATGGTTATTTAATTAATGCAAATTATTAACAACAACACAGCTTACAGCAGATAGAAAATTGCAATGAAACACACGACAATTTGGCTTTAAGAAATCACATGTCTCCTACACCTGTCATCCTCAGTTGGTGTCGTCCTCTGTGGTGTAGTGGTTACCATGCAAGCCTCTAGTTCCTGAGGTTGCAGATTAAAACCTGTGCATAAAAATCCTTAGCATGGATTATACATTTTTAAATACTTTAGTTAAAATGCAAACCAATATGGTTATTTAATTAATGCAAATTATTAACAACAACACAGCTTACAGCAGATAGAAAATTGCAATGGAACACATGACAATTTGGCTTTAAGAAATCACATGTCTCCTATACCTGTCATCCAGTTGGTGTCGTCCTCTGTGGTGTAGTGGTTACCATGCAAGCCTCTAGTTCCTGAGGTCGCAGATTAAAACCTGTGCATAAAAATCCCATGGCTTCCTTCAGAATGGAAGTAAAGCCAGTGGTCCCATGTTATAATTTATTGCACATAAAAGAACCTCAAGCCTGATAAAGAGGCCTCTGAGCAAAATTATCGGTCTTTCGCGCTCAATATTAGATAGATAGATACTTTATTTGTACATATTCTTCTTACAATTTCTTTTTACAATATTCCTCTTACAAACTAACTTAACCTATGTACAAATTTTTTTCTTGCCAGCTATACTGCTCTTTTTACCTGGCACCCTGGCCTTCTGGCTCATCCAATCATCCCTTGCTATCTTTAATCCATGTTGCCCATCTTCTCCTTCCTCCGTTTGCCTTTTTACTTTTCTAATCCATTTCTCTTTTACTTTCTTTAGGAACTCCCCCATATTCTTATTTTGCTTTTCTTCTTTTCTCGTTAGCATTTTAATTGCTACTATTTTTCCTATCCATTTTTTCCCATTTTTTTCCCATACTTCTTTTCTCCATTCTGCTAATTCTTTGCATTCTGTCATATAATGCTCTGTGCTTTCATTTCCTCTGCATAATTCACAAATTCCATTTTTGTTACCCCTTATCCCTCTCAAGTACATTGATCCTGTTCTCATCCATGCAAACGCTTCTTTTTCTGCCCTATTACAATAATCTACATACCCTTCCCTTCCCCAATTCCTTTTTACTAATCTGTAGAACCCTAATGACGTTTTGTTTTCTAAGCTTCCCCAAATCTCTTGTCTTTCTATATCATCCACTCTGTTTCTTACTGTTATCCAGAAGCCATTACTATTTCTTTCTCCTGCTCTCCAAATATCTCCCATTCCTATCTTCTCCATAGTTTTTTCTACCCCTGTCCACCAGCTATTTTTATTTTTTATACTCTTTTGTTGTTCCAAGCATATCGTTAAAATTTCCTCTTTATCTTTTCTCAGGCATCTATACCAGAATTTTAATATCCTTTCCAGTATCACTCCCTTTCTTCTTGTTCTTCCTAATTCCACTAATGCTACTTCCCCTGGTGCTGATCTTGTTAACCCCAATAGCTCTTTGCAAAACATTCTATAACTCTGGTCTATTTCCTGCTTAAATCCGATCCTCCACAAATTTCTACTGCATATAGCATTCTTGCTTCTACCAATGCTTCGTACATTCTTTCTATCCATTTAGTTGGCATTTCTAATTTATATTTACACATCCTTACACCTGTCATTGCTGCCTTTCCTTTAGCCGTAACCTTCCTGCTATGCGCCCCCCCCCCATTCACCATTACTGCTCATCCTCACCCCCAAATAACCCATCTCCTTGACAACTTGTAACTTTAAACCCCCCATCTGCCATTTCTCTTCTTTTTTTAGTTCATTTCCTCTTTTAAATACCATAACTTTTGATTTATTTGTATTTACTTTTATTCCCCATTCTTCGCAAAATTCATGTATCCCATTAACTGCTTTCTGTAGCCCAATTATTATAGCCCCGACCATAAGATCATCCGCGTATAATAAACCTGGTATCTCTGTATTTGCTATTATGGGGCAGTTCGGATTTTTTTTTTCACTCTTTCTCATATGTCATCTATGAATATATTAAATAGTATAGGACTCAATTTGCACCCTTGTCTTAATCCTATTTTTTGCTCTGTCATTTCTGTAACTCCATTATTTTTAGATCTTATACAGAATCTTATGTCTTTATAAATCTTTGTAATTTCTTTTATAAAGTTTTTGCTTACCCCTTTCTTACTTAATTTATACACTAATGCTTCTTTATTTATTGTATCAAATGCTTTTTCAAAATCTGCAAAAAACATATATATCCTTCCTCTTTTCCTACTGAAATACTTATGTATTATCTTTATTATAAATATATTATCTATTGTCTGTTTACCTTTCCTAAACCCTGCTTGATATTCTGATAGTTTTCATTCTTCTTCCACCCAACTTCTTAATCTGTCGGCCAGTATACCTGTGTATTTTTCCTAATATTGATAATAAACTTATTCCCCTGTAGTTTTCTGGTTTATTTGCTCCTCCCTTTCCTTTATAAATTGGTACCACCATACTTATTTTCCAACATTCTGATATATCATTCTTTTCTTTGATTTTATTTAATAATTTTGTCATCACTTTTAGACTGTTTTGCATTTCCCCGTATATTTTCCAAAATTCCCCTGTTATTCCATCTATTCCTACTGCCTTGCCTTTTTTATATTTCTTATTTGCTGATAAACTTCCAGCTCCATGAATTCAGCATCTAATTTTTCATTAAATATTCCTCCTTGTCCTATCTCTTTTATATCTAACTTTACCTTCTTCCCTTCTCCAATTAGCTTTCTAAAATACCCTATCCATTCGTTCGGTGTAATTTCATTTTTTTCCTCTTTCTTCTTGTTCATCATCCTCACTATTTCCCATATTTTTTTACTATCCTTACTTTCTATTGCTGCCTTTAGTTTCTTTTCTATGTTTCCCTGCCATTCTTTCTTCTTAACCACAAGCAAACCCTTATATTCCCCCTTAAGTTTCATCAGATTTTGTTTATCCCTTTCCTTCTCTGATCTTCTCCATCTAATAAGCTCTTTAAATACCTCCTTTTTTTTATTTCTACATTCTCCATCAAACCACCCCTTAATTTCTTCGCCTTTTCCGTGCCTTCCTTCCATCCCTACTCCTGCTCTTGTTAATAACATCTTTAATAACTGTAGCGCTTTTTCTAAGTTTCCCTCATCCATATCTATTTTTATACCACACTCTACAATCTGACCTACTTTTGACTTTAGTTCTTTCATGAATTCCTCTTTTAAAACTTCTCTCCATTTATATACTTTTATTATTTTTATTTTAGCTATTTCCCTATTCTTTACCTTCTGTTCCAAAACATTTATTTCCATCATTAGTGGGAAATGGCTACTACCTACTACTTCATTTAATATTTTAAAAATGGCGTTTCTATCCTCCAGTTCCTCACTACATATCATATAGTCTACTACCTTTGCCCATTTGCGTTTACAAATGTAAACTCCCCTTCCTCATCTCCTTCCATTGATCCATTACATATTATCATATTGTTTACCTCGCAAAATTCTAGTAGTTCTTTTCCCTCCCTGTTAATCGTTACATCCTTGCTTTTCCTTGGCCTTATCACATCCCTATCTTCTTGTATCTGCTCTTTATCTAATAACCTCCCATTCTCTTCTCCTAATCTCGCATTCATATCTCCTATCACAATAAATTCTATCTCTGGCATCTTTTCTCGTATTTCTTCCATATCTTCTTCTAATTTACTATAAAAATTACTATCATGAAAATATGATGCTTCTGGTGGGTTATATGCCATCCCTATTCCTAATCTTATTCCGCTATTCTGTTTAATTATTGACCATAGTACGTTGGTGCCTCTATTCTCCATTTTTTCTATATCAATAATTTTTTCTATATCATTCTTTATAAACAAACCTACTCCTCCTGATGCTCTTCCCCTACCACATCTTTTCCTTGCTTTTTTCTCTATAAACTTAAAACCTGTTATCTCTACTACCTCTTCCTTTCCCAGCCAAGTCTCTGCTACTCCCACAACATCTATAGAACACATCATGTTTTTCATTTCCCCATTGCCTATCTTATTTTTTAGCCCTTCCACATTCCAAAACATTAATTTTAGCCCCTTTCCCTATTTGTTCTTTTGTTCTTGAAATTTATAGCTCTCCAACATTTTCCCATATCTTGTAGTTCGAGGTTCCATTTCTTTTTCTTACATCCTTAAGCTGAATGTAATGTTTAGATAAATTTTTTAGACCTTTCTTTCTTTTTGATTCTTCTGTTTCACTTATGGACCCTACCAGTAACACTTCTTCACTTTGCGATTTACCCCTCTTTGCACTCTCCCTTGCCTCCCTTCCTTCACTCAACACAGTTCCGGCTGCCACCCCTCCTTTTTCTGGCTCCTCCCTCTCGTTCAATTCGTCCACCAATGTTGCTCCTTCGTTTTCTCCCACCGCTTCCTTCTCTTCTTCCTTTCTTCCCCTTGTCTCTTGTTGATGTGTCTCCCTTCTTTCTTCCTGTCATCTTCCCTCAAAGCCACTTCTCCCATTTCTTCTAGTTTGTTCAGCTGTCGTTCTCTCGGTTTGCTGACCACTTCTCACCCATGTTTGACTTGCATATGTTCCTCTAGTTTTAATACTCATGTTCCAATTTTCACCTTCCTCTATTAATTGCAGCCCTCTTATATATGGTTTTTTTCCTGCTGCCCTTGCTTCATTCTCCTTTCAATTAATTCTTTCCTTAGATCTTGTTCTTCTTTTGTATAGTCCTGTTCTATGAATATTTTTGTCCCCCTTAATCTTCTTGTTTGTCTTAATTATCCCATTTTTTTCTCATTGTTGTCAGTTTCACAATAATAGGTCTTGGTTTTCTTCCTTTCTTATTTATCCTAAACGTATCTTCAATTTCCCATCCAAACATCTGTATTCCCATCATATCTTCTATAATTTCATATATCTTGTCTTCCAGATTTCTTCTGTCCTCTGCCACTCCAAATATTACACAGTTTTTTCTTCTCTTTTCCCTTTAGGATCTTTTTTCCATCTTAACTATTCTTTCTTTACATTCTGATATTTGATTCTCCATTTCTTCTCTTTGTATTTTCATTGCTTCTTTCAACTCATTTGTATTTTTATCCATTCTTTTTCCTAGTTGCATTCCCATCATTCTTATTTCTTCCATTATTTTGTTCATTTCCGTTGGTCCTGGGTTCTGTTCCACTCCTATTAACAACAAAATCGTAATTATCATCATGATGACTCTCCATAACTGAATTTCTATTTTTATTTTTCCGTCTTTTTTTTATTTTTTTCCTGCCGAAACTTCCGATTCTGCATCTGTACGTTTGTATATCCACTCCCATTTTTTTTTCTTTCTTTCTTTCGTGCTTGCTCTGTTATACACCTTCCTCTCACGCTGCTGGCTTATAACTTCTCTAGTAAAACATCTATATGTATCACAGTTCTAACGTAATGTCACTAATAATCTAACTTCATCCGCCTAACCTCAAAAGCCTAATGTTTACTTCAGAGGTTTATACAGCTTCCAGAATTGCATAACATTACTGTACAGATCAGTATACTTTCAGATCCAGAGTTTATATGATATCTTTCATATTTTGTTAATGATAAAGGGTTCCTTACCTTGTAATGAAAATTAATACTCCATTACGCCTCGGAACAGCATAACCAATACTATTTCCCTTTGTTATATTTGTTATATATGATCCTATATCTCAGTTCTCCTGTACCATACAACCATTTAGTGTAATCTAGAATTGCAAAATAAGTGAACACATTCAAACCACTTCAATGTTGACGCAACTTGAAAAAACGTCTTTATAAAGTACATCAAGAATCACGTTTTCCATCAAATACAATTCAACAGTCCTCCACTTCACAGTTATAATGCGCTCCACATTGTATATAATTTATAATTACTGCATATGAAACAATCGCAGATATCGTATTTAAGAAACTAAATCCACCGCCGACCAGTTAAAGTTGCTGAGAAAATGTTTTTTCGTACACCTTTCCACACATATCTTCTCACTTCACAGCCATATTTAAACTGTCCATATACTTCATTGTACCACGTGATTTGTCGCTCGGCAGCACAACCTTCTCTCTCGGCAGGCGGCGAAGAACTCCCGCGCCCAATATAGAATGGGACGCTAAGGACCATACTAGTTAAAAGCATCCATAAATAAAACTCATTTCAATTTTCCTCAGTTGGATACTGTTTCACTACAGCTAAAGTTCTATGGAGTGGAGTCATGTTCATTTTTTCCATCCCTACTTGGGTTTTCATAGGCCATGTGCATGCTTGTTTCCTTAAGGTTTTTGTAGGAGTCAAATGCACAAAGATCTGTATGTAGTGCATCTGGCAACTTAATTGGAATGCCATTGAAAGGAATAGCATGTATTTCTGTTTCCTGCTCTGTTCCATTTAGAAAATTAAGGTTTGAAACTGGATGTTTGACTGGAGGTGTTATCCTGGTGCAACCAGACCTTATTTGCATCTGCCCTATTCAAAACTGGGGTCTTATAGCAGAAAATCAAGGTCACAATTTCCTCAGTTGTTTTGAAAGTTGACTTCGACATGTTTAGCCATACCAGTAAATTGCTGACCATTGTTAAGTATCTAGCAATAAAGCATCCATTATTTAGAGTACAATTTTTGAAATATTTTTACATCTTGAATAGTAGTAAATTGCATAGGGTTTATTGCAGTTATTTTGACAGATATATGTTGTCCAGGCATATATTTGTCACCACAAATTTCCACCTTTCTGCTGTCAGGTGTTTCATACAGTTTGCTACTGTTTGTGTGATTTAAAATATGATAGCCAAAATTATATGAACTCTGTCTGATGCTTTTCAAAGTTAAAATCCCAATTGGACTATTTTATAAGTTTGCTTTTTAAGATGTTCCTAACTTAGATACAATGACTTACTGTGTGGCAATACTGCCAGAGACAATGGCTCTTCCTCCTGCATTTTGTTTTTGAAATAATCCTCTATGGTCTTATTCTTCTTTTTATTAAGAACAGAGCTTATCACTTTCTTTCAAAGAATGAAATTTACCTTTTTGTATGTGTCAATAACAGCACAATATTTGTAGTAAGCTTTGGAAGGGGCAGTATTATAGTCTCTGAAAATAGTTACTTCCATATTGTTGCAACAAAACAGCAGAATGCTGAACAGGTGAACTGTGAATGATATACTTCTTTTTAGGGTATGAAAGCCATTGGTATAGTGTAATACTGCTTTTGAGCGGATTAATAACCATTATACACTTTACCTAACTAGGAAAATATTATTAAAATCAATCACCTCCATTTTCAACCTCTGTTTGACCGCTGATTCCATCTAGTAAGTGAGTTGTAGACTTCTTGTAGTGGTTTCCAGGGACACACGGAAGAAATGTTTTCATTTTGAAATTCCACTGAAAGATTTTTTGAATAAGTTCCAGTAACCACCATAAGAGTACACTACTCACCTACATCAACAGCAACAACCACTACCACTACCACCATCACCACCAGTTAGCAGTCAAACAGAGGTTGAAAATGGACACAATTGTTCTTTGCAACATGTTCATAGTTATTGGTGTAAGTGGTATATAATGGTTGCTAATTGTCCCAAAAACAGAATGAATGGCATGTTTATTGCTCTAAGTATTGAGCTTAGCTTCTAAGCAATGCACTCAGAATTCCATTACCAGGGATAGGAGATAACCATTGGTAAATTTCTAAGTATTATGTTGTGTCACTGAAGCTTCAATTAAGGAATTGAAGAGCTTTTGGCAAAAACAACCAAAGTACCAAAAATTCAATATTGCATTTTTTGGTCCATCCTGTGGTGATCCCTGGTGGGAATGCATAGATCCAGCTGTTGTAGGCCAAAGACCATAGTATGTGAGATACGAGGCTCTGAAATATGGTGAGTTCAGCAAAAGCAACCATTGGCAAAAAGAGCCATTATCCATAGTATTTTAAGCAAAAATAACCATCACCTTACTTTCTGAAAGCTCCAAAACAAGCCTGTGGTTGAAAAATATAAGGATGATTGGAATAATAGAAGAATCCACAATGAGTGTACGATATGCTTACAGTGGTCCTTGGGCTAAGATACATATAGAAACAAGCAACCACTCCTACAGCAGTGACCTTGCAACCACTGGACAAGGCTCATATTCCACTAAATCCACAAAAAACTGAAAGATTTTAAAAAACTTTTGCAATATGTGAGAACCCCACGAACAAAGTTTTCTGTGGACATAGGAAACATTGGTCATGCAAAAGATAACATCAAAGATATTGATGTCATATGATGGGAAAAACAGTGGAGAAGAGGACCAGGCAGTATAAATGTTGCAGCTGTTGCAATGTGTATTATCATTGTAATCTTATTGTAAGCTAAAAACCATTATGTTGTTTACTTTTTGCTTTCCTTTATCAACAATCAATCAGTAAAGTATGTCGTTTTCATTTTTTATACTCAGAGGAATTTGTTTTGGCAAAAACAACCTTAATCCAGAACCAAGAAGTTTCAAGCCTAATTGTATAACTATATTTGCATATTAATGTTAATTAAAACATCAAAGAGGAATAAAGCATGTTACTTATCTTACTGTATAACAGAGGTCGCAAAATGTCACAAATTCATGATGCACTACAGATACTACCCACCGTGCACAAAGTGAAGACGGTGGATGCAGCAAGCGAGACGGCAGAGGTGGCTTGTAATCACCACCATTACACATACTGCATAATAGTATTTATAACAAAGAAATAACAAGAGAACAAAGGATTGAAGCCGTTTTAGGATATTATAT
This sequence comes from Deroplatys truncata, assembly GCA_030765065.1. Lineage (NCBI taxonomy): Eukaryota > Metazoa > Arthropoda > Insecta > Mantodea > Mantidae > Deroplatys > Deroplatys truncata. The sequence goes on from CM060990.1 coordinate 153,188,816, forward strand.
TTTATTTGTTTTCTTTTGTTATTTCTTTTTCTTTCACTATGGCATAGTCACAGGACTCTCAAAATTTGAGGTTGTCTCATAAGTGGCTAGTGTTAATTGTGCATGAAGGTTACATCAGTTGAGTGTGTTCTTCTTGATTTTACTGTGTTTAGTTTAGAAAAAAACCTTTACAGGTGTATGTAGAGCTGTACATAACTGCGATTCTGTCAGCAAATGATCAGAGACGTTGATATTTAGAGGAGTCACTATGTTTGAATACATCTAAAGCAACACATTCCTTAAGGCTTGCTTTTCACAAAAATGTCGTTTTGGAGATCAACCTCAAATTGCAACTCTGGTCTTATCTTCACAATGGGTGTGTCAAAAGGATTTGCAAAAAGAGAGAAATCATTTTCCATGTTTGCAAAATCATAAAACTGTCTATCTCTAAATTCTGCAAGTAAAAGTTACAGGATATTGCAGTATTTATGTATTCGAGAATCAGAAACATTTGAAAGTGACTTCACACAAGAAAAAGATGAAACTCCTGCTCTTCCAGTTGCACATTCCAAACATCATAAATCATGGAAAATGATTTTACTGCATTATACATGTCAACAATGTACTGATCATGACCTTGAAGTTGGCAGTTAGCTTGTTCAACTGTTCAAAAATATCTGTTGTGAAAACCAAATTGCTAACCCAATATTTGTCTCCTAACTCTGGAACCTGGTGTCATGAAAGATTAGCATATATTGCATTAGCTATTTTGAATTACAGTGACAAGGAAATAGCAAATTCTTATTGCTGCTGCTGCGGCCACCATCGCCGCTGCTGCCACCACCACCTCCACCTCCTCCTTTATTTTGAATATCGTTTTCAATGCTGCAATTTTCAGCACTCTAGTTTTGACAATTTTAGGAGACAAACATGTCTTGAAAAGGATCTGCTTGTTGAGGACATATTATTTTAGCGACATCACATAGACTGAATCTTATAAACTGTCCATTTGTAAAAGGTTTCATTGCTTTTTCCAAGGTTTTGAATCATAGTCGGAGTTTGTATATCATCACATGTATCACATTTGCTAGAGTGTGTTGCTTTTAGTATTGTAAAGATGTCCATTTCTGTCCTAAAACAACAAACAAAATTGCCATAATAATCGACTCCATGGATTGGTATACAACTACAATTCCACTGCCATTTGTGAAAATTGCAACACCAAGAAGGAAATGCATGAATTCAATGAATTTAATATCACAGGTAAGAAGGTACATGACAAGTAACAAATGATAAACTTTTCAAATCTATACATGACCTTTGAGCCCATAATATTCAGTATTTGGTGTGGCCTCCATGTGCTGCAATTAGAGCTGTTATATGCCATGGCATTGAATAGAAAGGTTCTGAATACGTTCCTGGGGGATTTCCCTCCATGCAGTTTGTATTCGAGCCCACAAATCCGTGACACTGGTTACTGGAGGACCGTGACGTACCAGGTGCCAACCAACCATATCCTAGACATGTTCAATGGGTGATATGTCAGGTGAACGTGCAGGCCAGGGAAGCAATGGTACCCGTCACTCTTCGAAGAAGGCTTGTACATTCCTCGCAATATGTGGCCGGGCATTGTCCTATTGAAATGTGGCCTGTGGAGATGCCTGAACCCGGGGGAATACCTCAGGCTCTACAACCACTGTTAGGTACCAGTTGCTGTTCAAACTGCCCTCAATTCGTAGGAGGTGAGATTGGTAGTTGTAACCAATTGCGCTCCAAACCATCACACCTGGTGTTTGTCCGCTATGCTACTCAACAATGCAGCCCTTCAGGTTGCGCTCACCACGGTACCACCAGACACGTATGGGCCATCACTGTAGGACACGTTGAAGTGGGACTTGTCCGAAAAGACTACATTTTGCCACTCAGCACCCCAGTGCCGCAAATCTATGACACGGGACCACCGGCTTTACTTCCCTTCCGAAGGAAGCTATGCTAAGGATTTTTACGCCCAAAAAAATCCATCACCCTCCGCTGGGTTTGAACACGCTGTTGTGAACTAGAGGCTAGCATGGCACCACTAGTCCACGGAGGATGACACCTGTTGCAATGCTCCAGCGTCGAGCCAACACTGTGGATGAAGCTGTATGGTCCGTTATGGCCCTGCGGACAAGATGACGGTCATCCCGTGCTGTGGTCATGTTCCGTGGTCCAGTACCCGCTCTTCACTGCGTACAATCTTCATCTATCCACTGCTTCCACACACGCATCACTGTCGTAGCAGCATGCCCTGTATGAGCCGAAATGTCATGGTATGACAAACCCGCTTCCCGGAGACCAATCATTCTGCCCCGTTCGAACTCCTCGCATGCTGATATGGCTCCGTTTGACGTCGATGAGGCATACTGGCACTCTTTATTATTGTTTCCACCTTGTTTGACAGCTCTGCACTGACTACACTGGGCGCAACACTGACCTTGTCAGACTGACATGAGAGGGCTCTGCTCGGCCGACGTGCACCCTATCTCTGCAAACCTAATCTCTTATTGCTTGCACACTCTTCTACGCTTCCACCAACTTTGCAGTTATTCGGGAAATTCTTTGTTGTTGCAATTTTCACAAATGGCAGTGTATATAGGAAATCAAATAATGACTATGAAATTAGCTTAGGAAATCTAATAGCTTGTATTATGCCACAAAGTGAATTACTTTCAATTTACATATCAAGTCAATATTAAACTTACTTGATATCGCAGCATGACCTTTGTGACATTTCACATAATGTTGTAGCATATTACTGTTGTTAACATGTTCCCGAAATCACGGGTTCAAACTTGGTGGAGAGCAATGGATTTTTTTCGGGTGTAAACATCCTTAGCATGGCTTCCTTCAGAAGGGAAGTAAAGCCGGTGGTCCCATGTTGTAGATTTACGGCACGTAAAAGAGCCTCAAGCCTGATAAAGAGGCCTCTGAGCAAAATTACTAGTCTTTCACGCCCAGTATAGAATGGGATGCTAAGGATCACACAGTTAAAGAATGTCCATAAATAAAAAATAAATAAATAAATAAAAAAAAAAGAGTTAACACCCATTAATACTTTGAAGCACAATAAACATCCCACATTCTCATTTGGACTACAGAAAAAATATTTCTCCTCCCATTCGGCACTAAAGGGACATTTTCGTGGTTTTGAAAACATTTCTGTCAAAACACGCATTACTCATAATGGACTGAGCCACTGCAGATATGGCTGCCTAAGTTAGGGGAGGGGGTTGAGTGAGGCGAGGGTGGAAGTTGCATCACAGGTCAGGCGCTGAGACCAAAATTTGTGATGCCTGCATCATTTAAGTACCAGTGAGCAATTTAACATTTTTTGCTTTTCCTGAAAAAATTCATTTTTGGACTGGTTATTGTTTTTGCCAAAAGCTCTTAAATTTTTTTATAGGTGATACAAACTTAATTTAATATAGTATTCAAGTGTTTCATATGGTAAAAGGAAAGAATTGTGGAATGAAATTTTTCGCTCCTCTTGATACATTATGTTTTTCATGTTCAGTTGATTTTGCAAGAGTAGTGACAATTTGTTAGTGAAGAGGCAGAGAAATAGTTTAGTTTCAAGTGAAATTATACACTATTAAATAGTCTTTATTTTTATGTTAAATTGTATAAAAATAATGTATAATGGAGCACTTCTATTTAATTTTCACTAAATACAAGAAGGTTTATTTGGATTTCTGAAAGCATAGTTGCAGTTTCAATAAATTGTTTTGACTGCATGGCAATATTGAGTATAATAAATAATCTCTTCTATGTTCTTGTAGGAAAAATTGAAAGTGTTATGAGAAAGATGTTCAAAATTCCTGATGATGCAGAAATAAGACTTTGGAGCTGCTTTACACCAAATACGTTTGATGAACTGTCAAAACCAGAAAGTACAGTTCAGGATGAAGGACTCTTCCCTAACCAGCTTATTGTTATAGAAACACGTAATGCTGATGGCAGTTGGATACGCCAGCCTAAAAGGTATTGGTATGCAAAATTTGAGCATTATGTAATATCGGGGCAATTGTTTATCACATTTTATAACATAAATGAGATACATAAGCAAATCTAACTCCTATGATTTGTTCATAACATTTAAAACCTAAATATGATTGTAACCATTTTTTGTTTTATTATTGTTAGGAATACTCATAAATCTTGAATACAATTCCCATAATTTCTTCACTTATAAAATAAAATTCCTTGAGTGAAAAAGTAACATTTTTGGGTGAGAACAGAGAATTCTTACCACTCCAGATCAGCTTCAGCTAAATAGACAAGTAACATTTTCAATTATTGATGCTTTAAATACAATGTTTGTTGTAACTGCTTGCAATATACGTTTTTAAACCATGTAGAGTTTCCCATACAATTTGCCTAGTGAAGAAGCTGTACATCTTCATTTCATCTTTGTAGAGTGGTTTAATTTGCTCCTGAAACTAACTATTGGTAGCAAGAATATATTTCTGAATCATTTCGTAAGTGTAATATGAATGAATGAATAAATAAATATTCATTTGTACTAAGCATCAATACAAAAGAATATGGCTAAGCATTCAGCCCAGGCTGTTAACTTGCCATACTTATGTAAAAAATTTCCTTATCTAAAAACATTGTGCTCTTAACACCCCATTAGTTTGATTTACTTCTCTTTTTATTGACCAGTTCCATTTCTTTTTGACTTTAGTTAGGTACTCACCCACCCTATTGTTCTCTTTAGTGAAGAGTTTAATTAATGCTACCTTTCTGTCTAATTTAAGCCATTTCCCAATAGGAATTAAAACTGGAAGGAGTTCACAGTTTAGTGAAATGATAATTTTTTAGAACCTTATTTGAGTTGAATTTACACCTGACTAGCTTCACTAACCTTTGTTGCTATAGAACTTTTTCACAGACATGTTCTATAGCAGTAAAGCTAAGTGAAGCTAAGTTAAATTTAAATTTGACTCAAATAGTGTTTTATAAAAAAACTTTAATAAGTATGTTACATTTATATTTTACTACTAGAATGGAATTTAAAATACGGATAACACCCGTGTCAAGTCTGTGATTAGTGTTTGCCCTGAATGCTTTCAAGCTTGCTAAAATTCCAAAATTTATCATTAATTCTGTTTTCTGTACATATCAATGTTGTTTATATTTCTTGTATCAACCAATGCTAAATGCATTATATTTATTTATGGCACCCATGCTTTGGGATTGTGCATGTTCATTGCATCATATACAAAGTGTTGTTGTTCACCAATGGCATTGGGGATTAATTGATCTGCATCATTTTCCCTCTGGCTTCATATACAAAGTAAGTGTGACATGTATGCTCAGAGTTCTTATGTGTATTTCATTACATCACAGAAAAATTGTAAACACACAATATTTATTGATGATGGTTACTTTCGAGTGTCCTTGTATATATACTTTCATATATTTATTTTATTTGTGTGTTTATACTGAGCTTGTTACAAAGTTTATATTACTTGGAGCCAACCCAAGTTCTATCTCAAGTCATAAAATATGATACGTTCCGCATTTACTGTTAAAGTTTTTAAAATCCTTTTTTCCATATTATAATTACAGTGGAATTTCAATATAAAATACTTTAGAAAGCTGTAAACTTATACTTTATTCTGAAAGTATGTTTTATACTGAAAAAGGGATTTAGCAAGTAGAAACACTCATTAGAATCCAACAACTTATAATTGACAAATTTACCAAGTGCAAGATAAATTACATTATTATAATGCATAGTTCCATACCTTAAATTCTATCACTGCAGCTCTATTAAAGTTCTTGTGCATGCACGCATCACACACAAACAATACATATATGTACACAAAATACATCACTAAATCAGATGACACTTTCCACCTTACACACAGGTCTTGAAGACATTATTGATCTTGTGGTTTGTTTTGACTTTTTCAACAAATTCTCTTCCACAAACTGCACTCATTAAACAATTTCAAATTTATTTTCTGGTGTCTTGGCAGTTTTCTCCACATATTATCTCAATTACCGTAGATGCTTCATTGCATCAACAGAAGACACTTTCAGCTGCAGTTTCAACTTCCTCTTCATTGCCGTCATTGTTGTCTTGGGCTTGCTACAGTCAGACTCCATCATTTCCTTCTCTGTAAGATGAGTGTTGTGTCTGCCTTAGCATCTGTAGAGACATATTCTTCAAAGATAAGTGAAAATGCCAGTTCCAGCTACTTTGACATTTTCCCAACTCGCAAGAGACTTGGTGCTGTAACTGGCTGAAAATTCATAATTTTACACAGCCATTCACAACTGTAGTTGCTTTCACATTCCACCAGGCCCCTGCTATCATCTGGATGCCCTGCAGAATATTGATGTTGGTAGGCACCTTAAGTGTCTGCAACATCCTTGTACAATTAGCAGGTAGGAATTCAAGCCTAATGTTTTCTAACCTGCAGTCCACTTTATGTGCAGAGCAGTTGTCTATTATGAGGAGGATTTTCTTCTTATCTCTGCCTATCTCTTTGTCCACCTCAATGAGCCAGTGTATGAACAGACTTTGTCATCCATGTTTTGCTGTTTGCCATATATTTCACAGGCAGAAATGCAAAATCATTAAAACACCTTGCCTTAGCAAAGTGTCCTATTATGAACTGCTTCAACTTGTGGCATTGCAACAGAATGATGATGTCATTCTCTATTTTGATTGCTTACCACCAGTACAGGCTCACCCTTGTAAGCTATTGTCTTATTTGGCAGCATTTAATAAAAATTAGTTTTATTTGCGTTTAAAATGTCTTATGGCTTGTAATTTACCTTACATTCTTTAAATAAGTTTCCTTCCATTTCTGAGCAGCTTCTACGTTGACATCTCTTGTTTCTCCATGGAGGGAGAAATGCTGTATCTCTCTTGAAAATGAAAAAGCCAACCAGCAGTTGCTTGGAAGTCTTTGATGTCCAATTATTTTGCACACTCCTTTGCTTTTGCTTGGATCTTTGGCCCTAATATCCTTAAACCACATTCCACTGCTTACACTTGATGGAAATCACCAACATGATCTTCTTTCTGTTGGGGCAAACCAATTGACCTTTCATATGCCTGAAGTATTTTCTCTTCCTCATGAAGTATTGTGGAAAGAGTGGTGGGTTTGATGTTATGCATATATGCTACTTCAATCTGCTTCATTCCATTTTCTATCTTCTTTATCAGCTGAACTTTCTGTTTTATAGAAAACAGATTCCTTTTCTTCGCCTCCAATATGTTGTGCAAGTTAACAAATAATTGCTTTCTCACTGATCAACAAAAATGCAAGACAATCTTTAATTACTTTAGCTTCCTGTGTTTAACAATGAAAATGAAACCTTCAGTTCAAACAAAATTGGAAATGTAAGTAAGCTCAAGCTGGAAACAGGAGTACATTATGTATAGCCAATACCATATCACTGCATGAAAATATAGGTAGCCAACCTCAGAAAGTGGCTGTGCATTTGTTAGTACTCTTGAGAGATGTAAGCTTGCTCGAAGAACAAAAAAGTTCATGTGGCAGGTACTACACAGTTCGTTTTCAGACCACTTGAAGCAAAAATGTATTAATACAGTGGAATCTCGTTAGCATGTTCCTCATTAACACGTTTTCCCGTGTATTACATTGAATTATAAAAGTCCCAGTACCAAATCACCAAATATAATAAATAGCATTTGCTTAGTGCGCTTTCCTGGTCCCACTTACTACGTTTGAAGTTTGACGTCCTCATTCGCTGTTTTGGCCAATCCTTGATCAGTACAATGGGAGTAGGCATTTACACGTTCATAGTTTGACAGCCTCATTTGCTACTTTGGTCAATCCTTGGTCACAGGGTGGATATCAGCAGCCAATCACATGCATGTATGTAAATATTTGTGTGACATGATTTCTGTGGGCAGCATAGAGAATGCTTTACCTTGGCGTGGTAAACGCTAACGATAGTTTCTAAAGTTGAGTGATGACCAAACATACGTATATTGTATTTTAACTTTTCATTTGCAATGAAAAAAAAGAAAGTGTAGTAAATAACCAACAGTGAAAAACTGAAAATCCTTGATGTAATCACAATCCAAATATAAAACATGTCGATATAGTGCGGAAGTTCAACATTCCTCTGTCAACCTTAAACACAATTGTTAGCAAACCTAAATTGATTGAAACTGTTTTTAAAGAAGGGAAAAATGCTAAAACAAAACTTTCCTCTTGGAAAATTGGATCAGAAGAGGACCGGAATGAAATTTGTTGCATGGAAACACCTCCGTATTCAAATCGTATTGTATACGCCAAAGATACTATCGTCTATTGTACTTGTAACACGATGCACGCTCATAATTTTGTTTTTTTTTTAGCAGAAATTGTTATCACATGTGTAATAAAACACTCAGCAAAGCCACTATTGTCGCTTCCACAATTCGCAATTTATTTTCTCAAAAACATTCATAACCTAAAAAATCCAAGTTGACCAAAATAAAAGCTTGAATTATTTATTCTCAGGCTTTGTGTATCCAAATCCATTTAAACATATTGAATTTAACATGGAAACACGGATCGTATTCAGTATGAAATTGTACTCAAAATCGATTTAAATTGCCCATGGAGACATAATAATTACGAGTATTAGATTTTTATTACCTAACTGTATTCTTAAACTGCAGATTTTGCATTTTCGTTAACACGTTTTCCCGCGTATGATGTCCAAATCCTTAGGTCCCTGCAAAAACGTACTAACGAGATTCTACTGTATACACTATGTAATGACATTTTTGACCAAGAGTAGATGAAATAATACTTTCAAAAAAAAGTATTTTATAAAAATTGGATATGTAAGTTTGCAATATTCAGAATTAAGAGGTATGTAAAATGAAAGTGAAATATATGCTATAGCGAGTTATGTTATTCTGAAGCTTCACTGTATAATCAATGATTTTACATCAGATTTGTCACACATGCTCATCTTCAGATTTATTTTATAGATCAGATATACTTCCTCTCAGTTCTAAATAGAAGCCCTTAAGTTATTAATTTGAGATTGTGACTAGAAAGTTTTCAAATTGCTACAATTTTTGCATCAATCAACCATTTGAATTTGAATTTTCTACTACAAGGGTGGCAAACACAACTTCCTTCTGCGAGTCACCAAATATGCAACACGCACTCCATCACTCAGCAGCATGTGAAAAGCAAAGGGACGGTTGCAGAGAGGGAACGGCGCCTACGAGTCAAAATAACTCGCAAGTCATGTTTTTGCCACCTCTGTTCTACTATATTATGTTTAATAACCATATTGTGAGTCCCATACATCCACAACCTCACAAACTTCCTAGGCAGAGTTAATAACTTTACAGCATTTGTTTCCTCTTTTTATTATGTAGAATAAAAGAATGCTGCAACAACTTCATTATGTACTGATTTTTAACTGCCATTCACATAAAAGGAAACTATATTTCTTTTAAAATGCAATAATAATAGAATTGAGAAATTTGATGCCAGTATGAATATTGTTAAAAGGGGATTCTCAAGCAATGGGAAGTAAAAAAATGAGTAATACTATTTATCAACTATCTTTCTCGCGTCTACAACATAAGCTGAATTACTTACTATAATAATATGAAGAAAAGAGTATCAACCGACTTAGATGGATTTTCAAATGCTTTGGTAAAAGAATGTTCTTTCCATATGGTAAAACCTTTAATGCACATAATGAATTTATCATTGAGTGAAGGTAGGTTTCCAGAGTGCCTAAAGGTTGCAAAAATAAAGCCGATGTATAAAAAGGATCAAAATTAGAAGCACATAATTATAGGCCAATTTCATTGCTATCGATCTTTTCCAAAATACTAGAAAGTATTTCTCGACCTGTCTAAGGCTTTTGATTTAGTTGATCATGGAATATTATTGGAAAAATTATATTACTATGGAATTAGGGGAGTTGCATATAATTAGTTTGATTCCTATCTAAGAGAGCAAAGGCAAATAATGGAAATAGAGTACCTTGAAAAAAATACAAATGAAATAAAGAGTATGCAATTGAAAGCCACTAGCATAGAATGCAGTGTTCCTCAGGGCTCAGTATTAGGACCATTACTTTTCATCTTATATATTAATGATTTGGTTACTCAAACAATTCCTTAAAATGTTCCCTATTTGCAGATGATGTGAGCATCTTGATCTCAGAATGGAATGAAGATGAACTTGAAGAAAATATAGTAAATAATTTGAAACGAATGTTAATTTGGTTTCAAACTAACAAATTAGTTGTTAATAAGGATAAGAGTCATGTATTGGGTTTTTATAATAAAAGAAATACAGCAGTTAATTTACCTAAAATTAAAATGGATGAAACTGAAATTAAATATACAGGAAATATAAAATTCTTAGGAGTTTGGATGAATGACAACCTAAATTGGAATGTACATATTGAAACTTTAATTAAGAAGTTAAGTAAGCTTTGTTTCCAAATGCCTATCTTGAAACATACTCTAAATTTAAGCACTCTAAGTATAGTGTATTTTTTAAATTTCCAATCACTAATTATGTATGGGATAATAGTATGGGGAAATAGTGGTGGTATGACCAGAGTATTTAAAATGCAGAAAAGCATAATTAGAACTATGATGAATTTGCAAAGAACTGAAAGCTGTAAAGAATGGTTTAAATAATTAGGTATAATGTCACTGCTGTGTATATATGTCTTTGAAATATTAGTACAGGTGCGAACAAATTTAGATAAATTTAACAAAAGTAATGACATTCACGACTATAATATAAGAAATGATTCAAATTTGCATGTGATTTATCATAGGAAAAAGATGTATGATCGTAGTTTTAAATTTAATGGTATTCACATTTATAATAAATTGCCTACTGAAATAATTACTGCCTCCATAAAGTTTAAAAATAATTTGAAGATATATTTAGTAAACAAATGTTATTCATTGGAGGAGTATTTAAATGATAAATCTTAGATGTATAACTATCCATAGTATGGAAATTGGTGTTGACAATGGCATATATGAGTGTCTAAATTTTATTTATCGACAGTTATGTTATATGCTAACGTGTATTATTATTATTATTATTATTATTATTATTATTATTATTATTATTATTATTATTATTATTTGATATCGGCAACAAAATATTATACTTGCTTGACAATTCCATATCATGTAAATGATTTCACGGATGCAATGAAAAAAAAATGAATATATTTATTTAGTGCTAAGCCCATTACATAATGGAGTCTATGGGAAATGGCCCTGGCCACTTGTCCTATAGGCATCCAGTGCTTACAGATTATTTTACACTTTTCTCTTCTCTATATACAGTTTTCAGTATCCAATATACATCCAATGTTACACTTTCCTGAAGCTTATTCACCATAGAGTTGATACCATGCATACATAATTTTGACATTCAAAATCTTCTGTTCTATAGAACTTGTCACCTTTCTCATTAACCCACTTGAACCATTCTATTTTCACTGCATAATTGTTCCCCTCTGCATTGATCACTTCATCTGCTGATGCTAGTGTATTATTTATTATCCCTGGAATGACCAACACTTATGGTTTGCTAGCCTTTAGTTCCCGAGGTCACGGGATCAAACCCGGCGTAGGGGATGGATTTTTTCGGGCGTAAAAATTCTTAGCATGGCTTCCTTCGGAAGGGAAGTAAAGCAAAGCTGGTGGTCCTGTGTTGTAGATGTGCGGCACATAAAAGAACCTCAAGCCTGATAAAGAGGCCTCTGAGCAAAATTTCTGGCATTTCATGCCAATATAGAATGGGAAGCTAAGAAACATACCAGTTGAAGAGTGTCCATAAATAAAACACAATTTAATTTTACTTTTGGTTTACAGAAAAATTCCAGCAGTTTTCTTGAATTTCTACACTTATATTTTCTGGCACACTTTACCTTTAATATTTCCAAATGTTCTGGTTTGAAGGCTGGTCTGCAAATGGCACCTGCAGTGATCTGGCTAAATTTAATGCTTAAAAACGTCTTGACAGAATTTTGAAAGTTCACAAATGTAGTGGCAGCTTGGTATACCGTTTAATGTGTCCTAATCTGCCATATCTATCCACCAATACACCACCCCACACCAAAAAGTATCAGAGTATTCTTCTGCCTTTTTACAAGTGACATGGTTAATTGCCTGTCATCAACGGAACTGGGAATAAATAGCATTAAGTTTTGTGTGAATTCTAAGCATTCTACATACGTTTGGTGTACTTATTTTGGAAGATATTTTATGGAGATATTTTTAAATAATATTGTACAATGGAAGACTAGAAACACTGATATGTTTATCATTAAAGGATGATGAGCCATATTAGTAACACATCACTAAAAGTTTTCAGCTTACCTGTATATGTTTCAGGGATGGTTCATTCCCATTGTCAGCAGTTAACTGACTGGCTAGATCTGCAAAGATGGTTGTATGCGGTGGTATTTTGCGGTTGAGAAATGACCTTCCAGAGAGAGTTTTGTGATGGGAAATCAAATGTTGTTTTGTGTCCTGTTCTTTATGATTAGCATTTTCTCCCATGCATTAAGCTTCGCTGCATATCTGGCTGTCTTTAGCAGTTCAATATTTGGTATGATTTTATTATTGGTAGACCAGAAGTAATGAGCTACTGCAGAGTTTTATTGTATTTTATGCATCTCATGTGTACTTTCAATGTGGTTTCTATATACCATTTGGTTTTGCCAATGTAGAACTTACTGTTGTCTGGACAATTTGTTTCTCCCCGAGTTTGATGCATGGGAGAATATACTAATCATAAAGAGCAGCACACATACAACCAACCTACGACAAAGCTCACAGATCTAGCCAATTGGATAATTACTGATATGGAGTCAAACAATCTCTGAAACGTCTAAAAGGAACGTATGTATTGTAATGAAAAGAAGCTAGAAACAGTGATGTGTATTCTATTTAAAGGTGAGTCGAAATTGTAACACTAACATCACTTAAGTTTACTCACTTAACATGTTTTGGGAAACCGTTGTTCCCATCCTCAGAAGGTTATTAACTCGACTTGAGTTAATAACCTTCAAGTCGAGTTAATAACCTTCTGAGGATGGGAACAACGGTTTCCCAAAACATGTTAAGTGAGTAAACTTAAGTGATGTTAGTGTTACAATTTCGACTCACCTTTAAATAGTCTAAAAGGAAGCTGAACATTTTTATTCATGTTAGTGTTACTATACTAATAACAAAGCTTCATTCTTTGGCATTAAATACCCAAGAAATGTGTTATTAGGAGGAATATTAAAAATGTGTAACATAAAACTTGAAGTAGGTTGCTGTTTTAAATTGTCAATATGTTTATTTTTTATAAAAATATACACAAAGGAAAAAATGCAACTTTGTAAGAATCCAGACTCTAGACTCTATTTATGACTTGCAGCATATTCTTGTTTAACACCATTCTCCCAATACATAAGCATTAATCAACATAGAACAACAGGGGATATCAGGAGAGAACATTTTAAAGTATGTAATAAATATAAAGCCTGAGCAAGCAGGAAACAAACTCATAACAGTAAAAACGGGAGAGAGATCATATGCCATCTGAAACTAACATCACCACTTCAAAAATAGATTAGTGAAATTGCACTTGGTAATATTTTCATGGTGAGTTTGTTGCAGGTTTTAACCAAGCATGCACAAATTGTATAATTTTGATTATGTAGGCTGCAGTATGACAAGCTCAAATAGTATCTTTTGTTAACTGTGTCTTATTTATTACTTTTTTTATTTATTTAGAACAATCACTTATACTCCAGCCACAGCTGTTACAATGACAGACAAGGCAGTAGCAACCCCCACAGCTGTAGCATCTGCATCTGCTGGACCAAGCTCAATAATGTAAGTACTTATTCCTCTTCATTTGTACTGTAGATGTTTAGAAAGCACAGTTCAGAGAGAGAGAGAGAGAGGGGGAGAGGGAGGGAAAGAGATAGAGATACAGTTTTTTACACTTTTTAAGGGACTGATGCAAAAAGTGTAAATTGCAAAAAAAAAAATTGTAAGTTTTTAAAAACATGAAATTATTATTACTATTAAGCTGTAATGCTACATATTGCATCATTTGCAAAATGAATGCTTGAAAATAAATACAATGTATACCTATATAGTTACATAACATTAAGTCTGAAATGGTTACTGTCTTTGCTTCTTACCATTTGTATTAGTTCCACCTGCCTCTCCACAGCATACAAGGCATCAAATACCCATCCTCTTCTGACTGTTTCACAATGAACTGCCTGAAAACAGTTATTGCTTATTAATTTGGAAGTTAGAAGTTTTAAACAGTGAAGTGAAACTATAACTTGAAAGATTGAGTCAGTAGGTAACACTAACTTCACTTAAAATTTGATTTTGGGACATGTTTCATGCATTTGCTTCCATCTTCAGTTTTGGTCTGACTGGCAACACTGGAGACATAATTACTGGTTTTGGTCAAAGGTGGCATCATCTGGTTTCCTTGTGATGAAACTGCTGAAGTTATTTATAGGCGGGATTTCTAAATTCATTACATGTTTTTCCTTTCTATGATGTGGATGTTTTCCCAAACATTGAATACAGTGGACATGTTGATGTTTCTCAATAATGTAACTTCTGCATTGATGTCATGGTTGGCAGTTCAAAAATGGTTTGGTACGGTCAATTTTTCTATTTGTTTGCTGGTAATATAATTGAAATGTTCTTTTCTTCTGGTTTCAGTGTTTCTGTTTAGTTTTCCCTACATACACTAGGTTACAGTTTTTGCAGTTGATAAGTAGATAATCTGATATTTATTCTGGTGGTATTTTATCTTTCAACAGAGAAGCAAGCGAATTCTGTATGGTAAACTTGTTTTGTAGACTTAAGATTATGTTATATTTCTTGAAAATTTTGCTGGAGCTGTAGTTTAGATTAGGATGGTAAGTGAATTTTATAAATAGACATGTGGTTCTTGTGTGCAGAGGGTAGTGTTTTTTCTGATTTTTTTATTTCTGAAATTTTGCAACCTTGTTATGAATTCTGTTAATTTGAAAGTATTCTGTTGTGCTATGGAAAGGATGTAATTATATTCCTGTTGATGTTCTTTGCTGAGAGGTAAGTTGATCAATCTGTAGGCAAGACTATTGAATATGGAGTGTTGGTGGGTTTCGGGATGGAGCTGTCACTCTTGATATAATTATTCATGTGAGTGGGTTTTCAATGGATGCTAAAATTGTGTTCTGTTTCCTGCTTACTTTCAGGTCTAAGTATGTAATAGACACTTCATGCTCTTTTTTGAGTGTGAATTGAATGGATTTGTCCTGTAGATTTATAAAGTTTGAATGCATCATCTATGAGTTTTATGGGTACAATTGCGAAAACCATCAACATATCTGAACCAAGTTTGGAGATCACTGGAAGGGATTTTGTGCTATATGTGTGAAAGTGGCTTATGAAGGGTTCTGCAAGAAATGGTGACAGTGGATTTCCCATGGCTAGCCCAGATGTTTGTTTACAGAATTTGTTAAGTCGAGAACAGTTTTGTTGAATACTAATCTTCTATTGCCTTAAGAGTTTTTTGATAGGTATGCTGGGGAAGAGAGAACTGACATCGAATGATATCATTGAATCTTCTGCATTGAGTGTGGTATCTTTTAGTCATGCTACCACATCAAACAAATTTTCGATACTTCTGCTTTCAAATTTTGGAAATGAACTGAATTAGTTGACAAGCCATTTTACTGTATAGTGGATGTTTTCAGTTATTTGAGATTCCAAAAAGCAGATTTTTAATTATTAAAATTGGTGATTTTTAACAAATAGTACTATTTTAGGAATATATCAAGACATTTCACTTTGTTTAAATTAATTTTTACATTTTCATAGTTCATATATTCAGACTAACAGTGCCAATTTATGAAAACAAAATACACAAAAAGCATTAGATGTACTATTTAAAGTGGATACCGATGTAAAGGTGTACACAGTTCTACAATTATGATGCGCCAGTACATATTAGGAGATAGTAAAAATTGGACGATATTAATTTTCAGAGGAAGTCCCTGATTAAAGATTTACATTTTGTTCTACAAGGCAATGTTGCCTACTAAAAATGTTATTGTAAATAGAAGTGTTCACAGTTAATATTTTGCACATGGCATCCACAGTGGCTAAAGAATACACATTGCACAGTAGTGTAAGTTATGGTCAGCCCAGTTAACATTTGAAGTTATCTCCAGCTTTTCTCCAGAAATCAACTTGGTTTTCAACATTCTTTGAAATTCTTTATGATTTTGATAAACTGTAATGTTGCTTAGACTGCAACAAAAATACAGAATTTTTACATCTTTCTACAAGGTTTTCATTTATTGCTAAGGTAATATCTGCAGTGTCAAAAAATGCTCATATCTTCATAAAATCACAGGCTCTATATATATATATATTTAATAATATACCATGCGAAGCAGAATTAGTAAGTACTGTCTGGGTGTTATGCATGGTAGAATAGTTTTCAGCAGTTTTGCTAGTTGGGCTGTCATGCAACCCATCTGCAACCTGTCTTCAGTGTTCAGTTACACTCAAATGAACATCCAAAACATTTACTGTAGGAAATGATTCACCTCCTAAGTATCTGATGGACTCAACAGTCCTTCTATTAACTTACGTCATAAAACAAACTTCCGCATCTGTAACCAAGCCTACCTCTTTTACATTTTGTATCAAGTCCATCTCTATATTTTGAGTTTCTAAAATGTGTTGAGTGGAACCTTATTTAGATGAAATTGAAGGTATAGATTCATATCAGTAATTACCTCTTGTCAATAAAAGAATTGAGGACAACAGAATATTTTTCCAGGTCCTGACTTGTAGAAAATTACAGATAATGTATTTAATTTTCTAGATATTAGGAAATGAAAAACTTCGGTTTTGACAGCTTAGGTTATAAATTGGCTAAAGCTTACCTCCTGCATCAAATATTAAGTTTAGCTTCTCACTTTACAGTGATAAGGTCATCATAAAGAAAATTGCTAAGTATTTATAAACATTTTAACACACATTGTACTGAATCTTAAATTACTGGCTGAACGTTTCAAATTCAATGTTCATTTTCTTTCCTTTTAATGCTAACTATAGACCAGCAGGTTTTACTCACATTTGAAACCCATAACTCTCAAAACCACCATGAAAGTCTCTAGCATTTTAAATATGCCATCACACATATATGGGAAAAATTCCTTGAGATTTAGTCTAGAATCTTAAGTCCAGCACATCTTTGCCCAGGAGTGGGAACCTGAACTGGAAAAAATTTAAAACATTTATTTTTAAATGTGAGCATTCTTTGTAGAACCCAAAATGTGAACTGCCAGATTGGTCATTTCAACTTTCCTGTTCCCTTTATTAGTTATAGCCTTGCAGATTCTTAAATTTGCTGAATACTGAACAGCTTCATATTAGCAAGAATTATTTCAATGTGGCGCACACACACGCACACTCACATGCACACGCACACACTAATAACTTCACTATTTTTTTAGTTACCTTGAACACGTTTTGGAGCCATCTTGTCTCCATTATCAGCTAAGAGGGAGTGTGCGTGCCACATTGAAATAATTCTTACAATTATACTACTCCACTCTGTTTTCTGTATATTATTGGTATTTTAAGCTTTATATTATTTTGTGGAGACTGTGATACAGATTTCAAGCAATTGCAACATGGAATAGGTGAAGTTCACTGAAGTGTGGTTATGTGAAGAAAAACTTGCCACGTGTATGATGAGCAAAGCTTATCTTATAAAGACGAATAAATGAAAGAAAATATTTGGAGAGCAATAATGGAAAAATTGAACACTGACTGTAAGTATAGTTTGTTTTAACTCCTGTTTGTAGCATTTAACCTCAACATGTGTTCTCTTTTTACAAAACCTACTTTTGGTGACAAGAAAGATGCATATATATAAACTTGATTGTGTGTTTAAATTTTCAGCTGAAACCTTTAAGAAGAGGTGGGAAAATTTACAAGACCAATTTTTTAGGTGCCAAAGGGAGGCAAACAAGGAGCTGCCCAGTGGTTTCTCCTCATCTCAAATTAAGTCCACTTCGTTCTCTCACTATGATGCTATGAGATGGTCGATTCCATTCATTTGAAAGAGAAAGTAAGTGTTACAAACTTCATGTTAGTGCAGTATATGCCATGACAAGTTTTATGGCACTACTGCTTTACATTGCACATAAAGAAAAATATAAGCACACCATATGGCAGCTCATAAAATATGCAGAAATATAACTACTAATTTCACATTTGTAGTCCAGGAGTTCACATTAGTTAGCTCCAGAAGAAATGTTGAATAATGGGGCATCAGGATCTAGTTAATTCCTTTTCAGTATTTAAAATATAACTATCCTAAACTAAACCTAACTTAATGTGTGCTTTGCTGGCAGATTAAAACAAGCCTAATATGTGGGTTACATTTTTAATATTCATGATAGAGTTGGACATATAAAATATTTTGTACTATTGATTGGTAGATGATAGCTCTATATCACAGCTGTGGGTTTTCTTGTAGTTTTGCACCATGAGTAAACATGCAGCTTTCATTCAGTACTTTCTTGGGTTCTACATTGCTTATGAACATGTGAAGTTGTCATTTTGCAGTGTCAGTTGTTTTGTATTTGACATAACCATGATATTAAATTAGTAATGAATGTAACTGAAACTTTTGAATAAGTAATTAGATTGAAATGCCACATATTATGTATTACTCTGTAGATATCAGCATGTGTTTATGCTGTTAATACATCCTTCCTGCTCTAATTATATCCTGTTTATGCTTACTGTACATCATGCATTTCCAAGTTAGACTATAACCCACTTTCTATAACTTTGCATTGGTCAGTCAGTCATTCCTGAAGTGGAAATGGAATCGAAAGCAGCTTTATTGCCAGTCTAACTATTTTCAACTACATGTTTTAATTATCTTGTGTATACAGTTGTGGTTATGCTATTTAGTTCTAGATTTTGTTTGTTTTCTGTGTTAAATTTATACTTGTTTTGGTTATGGTTTACTGTGGAAATATGCCATTAGAGACATCCATTTTTGAGCTTTAATTTCCAAACAGATAATTCTTTGCATCAAACAGTGCTGCTTAATAGCTGCCATTGGAATTGATACAACTCAAGAGTTCTATAAGCAGGAGAAGGAATAATATGCAAAAGTGTATGGGCATCCCTCCATTCCTTCTGACAAGGTCATATAGCAGACTAAGAAGTATGTATGCATAGGTGTATTATCAATTTCTAACAATTAACAGCAAAGTCATTTATTATTCATTTGCATTCATTGCTGTTTATATATGGTTTAGAGGTGGAGTGGAAAGTGTCATCGCCTGTTTTGTAGTGGCAACATTGCAAGCACAGCATAGCCAACTGTATGCAAGTTGTGAAAGTCAGTGTTAACGCTGTTTCACAATAACCCAAGAATAATAACCAAAATGGAAACGAGAATGGGAAGTGATGCTTCATACAAGATTTTAGGTTCACAATATCCTGGTAACAAGAATAGAAATGCATAACGATTATATGGATCACAAAGTGGAAAGTTGATTTTGTACATGGGGATTTCATTTGTTTTTTTACTGGCCAATGATATTTTTTCACCTGCTTCCTATTCAGCCAACATAATGTTAGTTAGCAACATCAAAATTCGTTAGAGTAAACATTATCTGCTTGCAGATTCACTACATTTCCGATTCCTCTAGTCATTCCAAGGTTTCATTCCTTTATCTAATGGCATACATTAAAGTTGTTTGTTGTTCTTTGTTAATTTCTACCAGTTTTTGCTGCTCTTTGTAGACTTTGCTATTGTTTTTGAGGCAATAGCCAGTTTTGAGCTTCATATGAACAAACTACAATGACCATTTCACCAGAACAACCAATGCTCAATGGATCTGTGGGTGAACATTAAAAACATTACTGAAAATTAATATTGAAAGGAACTTAACACAACACTCAACCTCATTATTGATGCCTCAAACATGTTTTGGGAGGCATATTGCCTCCATCAGATGTGATCCATGACAAGTTTACTGGTGCGGATGTAGATGTATGTAGAATTGAGATCATTCTTGTTTGGGAAGCTTAATTTTATAAGCTGGTTCCTGTTTTTCTGTATTAATAGTTTCTTCCAAATGGCAAACTCGATTGGGTTTGAATCATTTTTATTCATTTTGTTATATTTTGTGCATTATGATTTGTTTTCCAGAAATAATATGCTACCGTTAATTTTTCTGTTTCTTTACCTTTCATGTGTCTGGTATTCCTTGAGGCTAATGTCATTACTACTTTCTGTTTTGCCAATGTAACCTTTTGCACATTCATTACAGTTTACCTCATATGCCTGGCATTTTCTTAACAGGATTTTTATTCTTTAAATTTGTCCTAATTAGGTTCTTTAGGTCATGTTTATTGATGGGTGTTACATTTATTTTAAATTTGTCCAAGATTTTTTAAAATTTGTCATGCGCCCAGGTATGGTATGCAAATATTTTTTATGCAAGTTTTTTAAATGTTTTCCTCTCTTTGATTTTCTGCAATGTAGTGGATTCTTTTTATTGGTTTCTCATTTGTGAATTTCTGGACCTTCTTGTCAGTGAACTCTTTCTGGAAATCATTCTTATGTGCTATTTCTTTGATCCGCATACATTTTTGTATGTATTCTATATTTCCCATGGCTGTGTTCACCAGCCTGCACACCAGGCTATTGAAAACTGCATGTTTGTGTGCTCTTGGGTTAAAACTGGTGTTGTTCATGTAAAATATCTGTGTGTGTCTCTTCTCTGAAGATTCTAAATTCCAGTTTGTTGCTGTTCTGATTATTTTTATGTCCAAAAATGGGAGCTGGTGGTTAATTTCCATTTATATCAACTTTTGTTCCCCTGTCTTTTAGATTGAGCAATTTCATTGTGTTTTCTGCTAGTTTCTTGTGGTAACCACATCATCCATGTATGTGTGTAATGTTTTGAATATTGTGGGGAACGCTTTAGTAATATGGGTTTCCAGAAAGCTCATGTACAGGTTGGCCAATAACAGAGATAACAGCAGGAGAGTCACTTTAGGGGACCTTTGTACTCTGAGCATTCCCCTTGGTTTTGTGTGTTTGTTTATATTTATTTTGTTTTGTAATAGCTTTAACGCAGGAGAAACAGTTTCTGCAATCATTCAGTAGTGATTTTTTCGTAGATTGTAGTGCTGACCAGCTATAATTACCTAAACTAGCATACACAAGATTTAAAAGTCAATTGTACCATTTGACAATAGCGGCTTACGTTAGGATGTGCCAGAGTTTCACTGCCTGCATATGATATGGAGGATGACCTCCACTCATCTACCTCCTGCCCGCCCCTCTCACTTCCACAAACCCCTGACATACCCACCGTTAATTGCTAACATTCAGCCATACACTGACGTGGTTCTCACTCTGGAGTGTTGTTGAGGTACTGTCAATTGTTTCTGTGTGAATAAAAATATTGTAGTACATAAACTCAAAATGTGTGGTATGACTGTTATTTATTTCATAACAATGTGTGGCATACCACATCAGCTATAGTGTTAGTGTTTCCGCTGCACATTTCAATTTTATTTATGAAGCATAGTAAAGTGTGTGTAATATAAGAACATTAGAGTGACATACCTGAAACATCTTACGGTCAAAGCCTCTTATCAGATTATACTTGTGAAGAGCAATGTGAGTTGAAAGCGAAATGGCCTACTCCATGATTGTAGATTGAGTCACACTTTTTGACATTCACCTTCACTAATTAAAACTTGTATAAAACAGAAACGTTTCCAAGGGCATTCGTCCTGATCGTCAACGACTGGTTGACTAAAGATCTCTTTCTCCCATATCCTCTTCTTCCTCTTCCTGCGGATTCTGAACCTGTTGCCATCTGGTGGGGTCACAAAGTTTTAACACATTGTTCACAGGTGGGATTTCAGAATTAATGATGTTGCCATTTTTGATGATGTGTATTTTTTCCCAGATGTTCAATTCTGTTGGTGTGGTGAGGGGTTTTAACAATTTTATACTTTGGCCAATGTTGTGGTTTTCTGTCCAAAAATGGTGTGATACAGCAGATTTCACTATTTCTTTTAGTTTATGTTCCTTTGGTGTTCCTTAAGTCTGGTTTCCAAGTTTCTTTTTGTTTTTCTTATGTAGTATTTTTTCACATTCATCACAATCTGGTAAATTCTGGATTTTAATTTTTTGGGATGGTATTTTTGAGAGGTGTGTTTAGCAAGTTCAAGCTGAATTTGTTCTGTGGAGCTAATCTTATGGCCTACTCCATAATTAAATATTAAGGAGATTAACAGAAGGCAAACTTGCCAATTTCAATCTTCATGGTATGAGAGGCTCCCCTGGCTAATAGGTAGTTGTGAAATAAACAAAATATATTGCTACATTTGCGTCATGTTTGGTGAAAAAGATTTAGATTGGTGCACAAAAGGCATATTTGATTTAACTATATTAAAAAAGCCATCAAACATCAAGAATCAAAAGTGCTTTTGTTAAATAAAGAGAAATTTCAGCTCCTAGGAAGACACCAGATCAATCATGTTTCAGAAGCTGCATATCTTCAGGCAATAAAACATAATGAACAGGTAGCATTAAATAGACAGGTTCTTGGATGTGTGATTCAAACTTATCATATATTTGTGCAAACAAGAATTGCCTTCACGTGGCCACTGAGAAGATGAATCCAATAACAGGGGCAATTATTTAGAACTTATAAATTTATTTGCTCAAAATGAATCAATTATAAAAGATCATTTACAGTCTGCACCAACACTGAAATGGACTTCACCAGAGATTCTAAATGAACTTATCGAGATCATAACTTCTGTTGTTAAGGACAGAATTAAATCAGAAATTCAAAAGTTTTATTTTGCTGACGAAACCTTAGATGTGTCTTGCAAGAGCCAACTAAGCATCATTTTCCAGTACTGTGTTCAAGACAGTATTGAACAGTTTATAGGTTTCTAGGATGTCTCAAGTGATAAAAGTGTTGTAGGTTTGGCAGGTATTATTCATAAGATTTTGGAAGAGTGGAACATAGATAAAAATGAAGTGATAACCAAACCTACAATGGTTGTTCAGTGATGATAGTGCTTTTATATGGTTAAAAAGCAATAAAACAAGTACATTTGCTTATTTCTGACTTGACAGCATTTAACATTTTTTTCAGCAAGTTGTCCAAGTGCACTGCATTACTTACTGAAAGGTGATTTATGTTGCTGGAGGCCTGTACTACAAGATGGAACTTTAACTCAAGGACCATAATAACTATAATTAAATATTTCAATGAAGCATACCAAGTTTTTTATGCAATAATCTGCATTGAACATTCTCACTGGGACTATGGCACCATAAATCGTGTAAGGGGACTGATTAAGTACATAGATGATGCAAATTTTGTGTACTTGAGGGTTTACGAGACATGCTTTGTACCATTGATTTTTAAAGTTCTGCAATCACTGGTTAGTATACATACTTGCCATAATGAAATCCAACTCGCCATTGCAAATGTACAGAATTTAAGATGCGAGGCTTCTATTGAAAAGTGTGTGCACAAAAGTATCAAATTGAATGGAAATGTAAGATTTTAATGACTCTCAAAACGCTAGGTTGAAAGTGCTGACATGGGAAATTGACTGCCAAGTTCAAATGATGAAATCCAGATTTGAAGATTTTCCACAGCTCGAGTTTGTAGAATTAGTGAATGAAAAAAAAATCATGGAACACAAAGAATTTCCTCAAATGAAAATTTCCAAACTAATCCTGGTTATTTTGATCAGCTTGAAAATGAGCTACTCAATATTTACGCTGATGAGCAAAAGCATTTAGCACCATAAAATCTACTAAGGTATTTGGTTGTAAATAGCTTAGGTTCAGTGTATGGGGAGGTGACTAAGTTGTTGCGTTTGATAGTAACACATCTTGCTACAATAGCAAGTAGAGAGAGTGCCATGAGTATGCCTTAAGAGGATTAAAACCTACCTAAGAAACTCAATGATGTATCACCGTTTATGTAACATAAGCATTTTAATTGTAGAAAAATAGCTTTTAGGAGAACTCCTCTAATGCTGCATTTATTGAGGAGGCAATTGGCACATTCGCAACAAAGAAAAATAGACGGATGGATGTTATAAGGCAGTTTAGGTGAATGTTATTGTTTTCAGTATAATCATTATTTTAACATTGTTATTTGTTCATATTTATTGTTTTCATTGTCAGTCTTAAATGTAATTTATAGGTGCGCTATTCGAAAAAATGTGCAAGTGTTCACCTCCACTTTTATTTCTAGCAGTAGGGTGTTTAAACTATAGCGTTACCATCTTTTTATTTCACGCTATGCCATTGGATAACAGATTTCCAATTGCTAATGCTTTAGTTTGCCTGTAAAGTGTTCCCCTGAAGGAGTAGTAGTTTTGTTCATTACATAAGCTGCCTCAAAGTTAGGTGTTCCTCAGCAATTTCTGATGATAGCCTAACAGCCATAGTTTTGTGTACACCATTAGTTTTTTCCTAGGGATGCTTGGAAATATGTGAGATGGTATCAAAAGATACCAGCAAATTGTTCTTCATGAGGTTGATATTCTGTATTTTGCTAATGAGTTCATGTTAATCATCAATGCTGTGGCAATGGAAATGGGGATGGTTATGTAGATGAGTTTATTGTATTTATTATGAGCCTTATTATATTCCCTGGCTTGTGAGTTTTCAGATGGATGTATACTCTGGGTATGATGGGGCTGCATGGTGTTTAATTTTCCACTCTAACTGTCCAAAAATGAAATTTCAGATAGTTGATTTTGATCATATAGTTTTGTTCCCAACTGTACAGGAAGCACTTTGGAATGTACAGGTAATGCATATCTTGAATGTTTATATATTCTGAAGGTGGGTAAACTATGTTATCACTGGAGGTTAAATTACTGCTCTTCAGTGTGAGCAAAGTTAAGTGTTCTTCAAAGTTGTGTTACTGAACAAGTGAACTTTTGTTTGGAAAGCTATGGAAGTTAACATTCCAGGTATGTGGGCCTGCATGACATGTAAATAAGTAGTTTGCATAACAGCCTGAGCACTGTAAAGGGGATTAAGTATCAAGTTGCAAATTTCCCATATTTTTATCAGTATGCCAATTTGAAACAGGGTTATAAAAAATTGACCTCATTTGGTCCTACCGTAGCTGTATATCATTGTGCCTTGGAAGTTCTAAAATGTTAACATCTGCTTTTGGATTTTGCAGATGACTGTGCCTGTAAGAGATTTAAATTTCTTTCTCAAGTGTGGTGCAGTGTGTCCCATAATACACTTTTTGAAGTATGGTATCATAGCAGTGCAAAATCAAGTGATTAACTTTTAGGTTACATAGTGAATCACTTAGGGATTCAAGGTATTTCAAGTGGCTAAAAAGAGAAACTGAAAAATGATTTTCCAAGAAAATTCTTGAATGTTGGACAAAGTGTTATAGACATTGAAAAATTTTCTGTAAATACAATTCTTAATGGCTTGAAGGAAACTTAATTTTGCCAAAAGAAATGTATAGTTTTGATTTTCCTGCACATGTCAGTGTACCAGGTTCAAGTAAGTAGAGGGCATCCAAAAGAGGCATTTGGTGACAGCAGTATAAGAAGCAGAAAGAGAAAAGTGAAATGCTACTAGAGAGCAGCAGTGCAGAAGAGCTTTCTTTCACTGCAAAATTGCAATTAAGAGCTGAAGGAAAGAAAGTTGCTGCAGAAATTTCTAAAGAGCTATCTGCAGCATCTCCAAGAAGAGTCGCAAACATCAAAAGATTGAAAAAAATTAACATAAAAATTTAACATAAAAAAGAGTCGGAACACTACAATAAAGGTGCTAAACAACATGAAATATATTTTGAATGAAAAAGACAAAAAGTTCCTTACACCGAGCAACCCTATCACACCCAGGATATATGGATTACCAAAAATACATAAACCAGGTCAAAAAATGAGACCAATATTAAACACTATAAACTCATCCACATACAATATATCAACATAGTTAGTTAAAGAATTTCAGAAACTTCCACAGTTCCACAGCCTAAGTATTAAGAATACATTTGATTTGATAGAAAATATCCAAAACCTAGAACTCGCAGACAATGACCTTCTGGTGTCGTTTGATGTCATTTCTTTGTTCCCTAGCATACCAAGAGAAAAACTCCTTACATACACCAGGCAGTGGTTAAAGTCAATAGACATGGGTAATGAAAAAATAGAGGAATATCTTGCTTTGATAAAGTTATGTATCAATGAGAACTATTTTACATTTGGAGATGAATACTATTGCCAAATAAATGGACTAGCGATGGGAAATCCATTATCCCCATTTCTAGCCAATTTGTTCATGAGCTTTCTGGAGACCCACACAACAAATGCATTCCCACTTTTATTTAAACAATGGTTTAGATATGTTGACGACATCTTTGCAATAGTTAACAAGAAACTTGCCAAAGTTACCTTGAAGTTACTTAATTTGATAGACAGCTCGGTAAAATTTACAATGGAAATAGAATCAGACAACAAACTTCCTTTCTTGTATATAATAGTCATCAGAATGAACAATAAATTAGAATTCGGAATTTTTAGAAAACCTACACACACGGATAATTACATAAAGAACAAAGGATATAACCCAAAACCACATAAACATGCAATTTTCAACAGTTTGGCATTCAGATTGGTAAACATACCCTTGAAAGATGAATACAAGAAAGAGCTCCAAAACATCATAGAGGTAGCCTACAAAAACGGCTTTGCAAAAGAATTAGTATACAAGAAAATCCAAAAATTTAAAACGGATAAAGAAAGAAAGGAAATTACCACACTACAAAAAATAACAGAATACAATAGTTTTAAAAAGTTCACATTTCATCCTTGGGCACGTAAAAAATTCCAAAAAGATATTCAAACAGTGGAATATCAAACTAGCACCCATCAATAAACATAGTTTAAATAACATATTAAGGACAAACACAAAAGATAAAATTCCTAGAACTAAAATGCCAGGCATTTCCCAGATAAATTGTAGTGATTGCAAACTTAAATATATAGGCAAAACAAAAAGGAACATAGGGATGAGACTGAAAGAACATTTTAGAAATATAAGACACAAAGAAACTGAAAAATCTGCCATCACATATCATTTTTGGAATTCAAACCACAACATCCATAATGAAATAAATCTAATCAAGTCGATCCAAAATCCAATAGAATTGACGATATGGGAAAAACTCCTCATACAAAAAAACAAAAGCCATCTAATGAATTTCAATTTCCCTCCGGAAAAGGATCTCATTTTTAAATACATCAAGCCAGAAATGACGTTAACGTCAGGAAGTTCAACGGCGACCTCTACATCGGAACCGACAGGCTCGTTAGTGGCTCTTAGCTGATGATGAAGACAAGATGTCTTTGAAATGCGTTCAAGGTAATTATCTTGTAAGAGTGAAGTTAGAGTGTGTTGCCACATGAATTTTATTAATATATGAAAAAATTTAGTTCTTCAGCCATTCTAATTCTGTACAGCAATGAAGATGCACTGGCATTGTTTACTGATAAAGAATAATTAATTGTCTGTCAGTACAGACTTATTCAGTCTAGACAAAAACCAGAAACTTAAGCATTTTTCCGCCATATTACAAGATTCAAGATTTAAAGAAGTCTTGTTATCCCCCACCAGAGCAATCAAAGTAACAGAAACATATGCAGAAGTTGGAGTGCTAAGTGAGCAATGGAGGAAGAAGTTGTGTCTGAAGGTAGCTCTGGTAGAAAGGAAACAAGTGAAATAAGTAGCAATGGAAGTGGGACTTGCTTTATACACAATTAGGATAGGGCTAGTCATGATAAAGAAATTGATCAAAAGCAAAACTGGACATAACATGTTGATAAATTGGTCAATTATAGGAAGTGCAATATTAATGCTGTTAGTGATAGGTGGGATAGAACTAAATCCAGGACATTTGGATATGAAAAAATGTTTGACAACCCTATAAAAAAAATGAACAAAATGGATGGAATGGAACAACGCATAAAAGACGACCTGAATAAAATAGCTGAAGAAATAAAAGATGATTTCAGAAAGGATGTTTAAGTAATAAAAAGGGAAGTAGATCAATCAAAGAGAGAATGGAAGGAATGGATTTAAGAAGATGAAAGTTCAATTTGGTGTTCATAGGAGTGGAAGAGAGAAGAGGTATTTGGCCAGTGGATGAAGTAATGAAAGTTTTAGCAGATAAATTGGAAATTGGTGTGAAAGGATGCAAGATTATGGAAGCCTACCATGTAGGAAGGCAAAGCAGAAAAAGACCAATAATAGTACAATTCTCAACTTCCAGCTTAATTTATGAAATCTTAAGGAGAACATAGGTGTTAAAGGTACCAATATATTTATAAAAAAATACTTGACACTAGCTCAGAAGGATTTGAAACGAAATTTAGTTGGAGGCTAGATGAATAGTCAAGTGAGCACATATTTGAAATCTACATCTCTGGATAGATGGAGAAGATGTAACCTGTATGAGTAAGAATGACATGTGGAGGAAAGAAACAGAATGGAAGGAAATAGGTCAGCACAAAACTGGTGAACAAAATGATTTTCAAACATTCGCACCAGGGAGAGGAAGTACAAAGAGATTTAGGCACTAAAAAGATGGCAAATTAAACATGAAAGAAAAATGCCATAAGTACAGGAGATATGCTGCATCACAGCTTTCACATGAGTCAGCCGTGATAATAGAAGCACGTTGTCAGAGGGAGAAGAGGGACATGATGGAAATGGAGATGTTACAAGATAAGTCATCACTGATGAAGATAGTGTCACTGCTCAGAGAGGAGAGAGAGGAAGCACATGACTTAGCAGCAAAGCCAAAGGTGGCATGGTGACAGTTTAGTGAGGTGAATAGGGAGAAAGAAATAGAAAAGGTGGGTAAATAAAGTGGGGAGTGCTGATGGAGAAGTGGTGTGGCTACAGAAGAATAGGGGGAAGAAAGTATTGTGTCATGTGCACGCAGAAGCATTTTGGTGTTACAAAAAGATCGAAAAAGCATATCAGACGTTATACAGCTGAGAAGCAAAAGATCATTAGGAAAGCTTAAATCTTTCAGAGGCAGAATGGAATCACAGTAGCAGACAATAAGAAGATTAAGGTTTTGGAACTGTGAAGATCTAAACAATAAAATCTTTACAGGAACGTAATTGCATTTACTGGCGATGGCAGACTATTTGTCAGATGTAGAAACATGGTTAAAAGAGAAAGATTTTGCAGTAAAGGATTTTAACCATTTGTGAAAAAAAGGGAGACCATCAGGAAGGCTATGTGGGTTCAAACCTGGCGTAGGGCAATGGATTTTTTCGGGCGTAAAAATCCTTAGGATGGCTTCCTTTTGAAGGGAAGTAAAGCCAGTGGTCCTGTGTCGTAGATTTATTGCACATAAAAGAACCTCAAACCTGATGAAGAGGCCTCAGCACAATTACCGGTCTTTCACACCCAATACAGAATGGGACACTTAAGGACCATAGCAGTTAAAGAGCATCCATAAATACTCAGTTTAGTTTTTTTAACAGGAGGGCTAGGATTTCATGTTAAGAAGACCCTGAGTAAAACAATTAAAGAAACCTGTTCCAGGTGCAAGGAGGTATTATGAGCGATAATAGAAGATAAACAGCCAGGTGACAGTAAAATATTCATAGGAGTAGTATACAACCCCCGGTCACATCATAGTTTCATAATCCAGAATTGTATCATTTCCTAGATAAAGACATGCAGTGGTTAAGGGATAAATATCTGAATATAGAGGTTATAATAGAGGGTGATTTTAATGTTAGAATGAGAGAAAGTGATGCACATTTAATGGATGGTTATGAGAATGGTGCTGTAATAGAAAAAAGAGAGAATTCCAGGCATAGTAAACACAAAGTTGCATATAGAGGAAGTGAAAAGTGTATTAACTTCTGTGAATTAAATGCACTGGATATTTTAAATGGGAAACATGAAGAGGACAAAAATGGAGAGTATACTTTCATTAACAACAATGAACAAAGTGTAATGACTTATGTATTATGGTCAGTTAATATTAGCCTCATTGTAAACAGTTTTAAAGTCTCAAATATAAGTGCTAGTAGTGGTCATTTCCTTTAATAACAGATATTAAAATTAAATCAGAGAATTTAGTAACTAACCAACTAGGGGAAATGAACATATGTAAAAGGGAATATGTTAGATTCAAATAGAAGGAAAATTATTAGACCAAATTTGAATACCTCTTAGATTCTAAGATAGGAAAAAATTGTCAGTATGGGATAACAACTCAAATAACTATGAAATTGAAAATGCTATTAATATTTTAAATTTCGTTATGTATTAGGCAGATGAAATTAAAAATTTTGGGAAATGAGTGATGATTTGATTTGGTTTGATGAATGTAAAGTGAACAAAGGATAACAAAGGAAAAATTGAAGTGGAGGGAAATTGATATAAAATCTAAAGAGGACTATTTACAAAGTAAACATTTATATAATGAATTGTTAGAAAGTAAAAAAAAGCATATCTTTGGGGAAAGAAAAATAAACAATAAGTTAATTAACGTTATTGGTGAAAATAATGTAAGCAAAATATGGAAGGGTATAGAATTATAAATTTCTCAAAATTTCAAATGGTCATTAGGAAAGGAAGATGAACTGTTGACAATGCATTTGTTATAAAAGCATTAGTGGATAAGTATCTAAAGAATAAAAGAGGAAAATTATACATGGCATTTATCAATTTGGGGAAAGCCTTTGACTGAATAGAACTAAATCTATTGTAGTATAAATTAATAAAGAAAGGAAAGAGGTAAGTAATCAAATGGTGACGATCTTAAAAGATTTATACAAAGACAATAACTTATACATAAAATATGAGGAAGGGGTAATAACTAAAGAAATATACCAAGAAAAAGGCTAAGACAAGGATGCAATCTTATTTAATTTATTTATTAATGACATACTACAAAATATAAGCAACAGATAATCTCATTTCTGTAATAAATAATGTGCAAATCCCTGGTCTGCTTTTCATACATGATTTGGTAGTGGGTTCTGTTACTGTAAATGGCTTAAAAATGTCTTTACAAGAAGTTGGTAAGCACTGCTCAGAATTTGGGTTTAAGTTAAATAGAGAAAAAAACACAAATTATATTTAAGAGAGGAGGTAAATTGAGTAAACCTGAGAAAAGGAAGTAATGAGTATAAAATGGTGCACGATTGCACTTAGGAATTAAAGTAGATGCAGGAGGAAAATGGGAGAAACAAAGTTGTCAAAAGGGAAAGCAGCAGCAGCAGCAGCAACAATAATAATATACAGTCTTTAAATGCAATGAGCAATAGGCAAAGTCAATTTGGTGGGTACATGTGGTAAAAATATATGAGGTGTGTTAAAAAAAAAAGGCTGAATTTTTTAAGTAGCACGTAACCAGCACACAAAGTGCACTCTTGCTACTGAGTGCTCTTAACTGGCAAGTTTAGACAATAAACTGCCATTTGCTTCATTTCATTATGACCGTTAGTCGCCAAGCTCCAGCTGTTGAAGTGACCACAAGCACAAGCTGTTTGTTGGATTAGTGACAATGAAAGAGCTTGAACTTGTGTGTGTGTGAAATTTAGCTACAAACTTGGCAAAACTTTTACAGAGACATTTCAATTGCTTAACCAAGCTACGGGGAGGACTCTATGAGTCAAACACAGTACTATGAGTAATTTAAGTGTTTTGAAAAGGGCAGAATGTTGGTGAGTAAGGATTACAGGCCTGGACGAACTTCCACATCAACAAATGATGACCATATGAAGAGAGTTCATGTGATTTCATGTGTAACTGTTCAAGAAGTTGTTGACAAAATGGACATCAGCAGGGGATCATGTCAAAAATTTTGACTGAACTTCAAATGCATCGTGTCAGTGGAAAATTTGTTCCATGTTTGTTGACTCGACGATCAGAAACAGAACCATGTTGAAATCCATCAAGAACTTCTTGCCAATGACAATGAAGACTTCCTTAGAATATCATAACAGGAGATGAGACATAGTATTATGGGTATGGTGTTGAAACAAAAATGCAGTCATTGGGGATAGGGTCTCCTTGACCAAAAAAAGTTAACATGAGTTGGTCAAAGTTCAAGGTGATGTTGGTTGTGTATTTTGATTGGAAAGGCATTATCTATCATGAATTTGTACCATGTGATCAAATGGTATACAAACAGTTATACCAGGCAATTTTAGCATGTTTGAGGGATGCTGTGCACTGGAAGAGGCCTGAATAGTGGAAAAACCAGACTTGAATGGTGCATCATGACAATGCACCAGCTCATGCATCACTCCTCATCTGCAGTTATCTGTCAAAACATCAGATTCCCATTGTGCCCCATCCACCCTATTCTCCGGACCTAGCCCCAGCAGACTTTTTACTGTTTCCCAAACTTAAAACCACTTTGAAAGGAGTCATTTCCAAACCATATAGGAAATTCAGAACAATGTGATAAGAGATTTGTGCACCATACCAGAAAGTGCATTCCAGGGTGGGTTTTCAAAAATGCAAGAAACTTTGGGAATGGTGTATTGCCAATAGAAGGGACTACTTTGAGGGGGACAGTGCTTAAAATGTAAAATAATGAGCAATACAGATTTTATAGCAAAAGTTTGATCTTTTTTTTTTAACACATCTCATACAAGCTTATTCTACAAATTTATTAATGCTATAATAGCATATATGCAACAAAACTATAATGGTAGTAATTAAGACACGAGTATGTTTATAAAACTGGCGGTAGAGAATTTCATAATTTCATATGAGTTCTTAATTACCATTCTATTCAAGTTGCATACAACTGTTTTTGGTCAAGCACACTATAATTTCAAAGCTCTTTGAGTTTTTACAAAAAGATTTTATTTTGTTAATTGTATGTAAATAAATGCTGACTGAATGGCACCATTGATGGCAGAACATTGAGTGTGTTTGTGAGTAGTGCAACAGATGGCAGTTCTGTTGTTACATGCGTATTATTGATTTCTTCAGGTAACGTGAAAGCAATACATATTGAAGCAAAGGAAATGAACTCAATTTATTAGAATATTAAAATTATAATGAACAGAATTTATTTTATTTTAAATACACATTTTACATTGTTCAACTGGGGAGTAGATCCCAGTGGACTGCGCTCTGTAGCTGTTAAAAGATATGGGCAAGCAGTGCATATTGTCAAGTAAGATCATAATGAGTCGCTGAAGTACTATGGATGCCACAACAGTTCAGTTATGTCACATGTAATCAGTGTATTATAGTGTGGTCGATCAAAAAGTGGATTATTATACAACCATGATTTGACTTTTCATTCAGTTATTTTACATAAGATGGTTATCTATTATAGAATCTGATGCTGTCAATTAAATAATTATTAATTTTCTGTAATCTTGAATATGGTAAATTAAGTTAGCATGTATTTCTGGTATTGTAATTATGATGATCACTATTTAGTGAATAATCATCAATATTCTTGTGTACATACAATGGAAGTTCAAGCATATAATAGTTGTATACTGTTAAATTTCCCTCTTGTCTAAACAGAGGTTTACAAATGTTCTTGAACGTACATTGGTAATAGTACTAATAGCCTTCGTTTGCAAAAGTGAAATGTCCTTTAGTCTGCTACTGTTGCCACAAAACAATGAGATGCTTTCAAATGCATAATAAATTTGTTTCAAGTATTTGCCGGAATTTTATTATAAATACTTCTCAACAGATGCAGGAAGAACATCTGTGTTAACATGACAATCTTTTGCAAACATAACCTCTGTGGTCATTCCAGTTTAATTCTGAGTCTAAGAACATTCCTAATTGCTTTACATTTTGATTAGCCAAACTTCCGTCTAAGGTTAAAAACAATTTTTTGTATCTTATCTGTGTTTACCAAGAACCCATTACAGTAAAACCATCTATTTATACCATTCATTGTGTCATTCAATAATGATTAAGAATATCAATATTATTGTGTCATAATGAAGTTGAATCATCAGCATATAGCATGTTTTAAGAGGTACACTACTAGATAAATCGTATATCATAATAAGAAACAGCCATCACAAAGATGGTTGTGAGAGGATGTTTGTATAAAACACCACAGATGGAGGTGAAACGGTTGGAAAGGGTACATAACTTGGTTGAGGTTCAAATGTTATGTGGTATTGAAATATGGGACTTGAAAATGGGTGAGAAGTTGTGGTCCTAGTACACAGTTCTGTTCTGGAGTTGCCAATAGCAACAGCTAATGAAGTTGCTCAAATTGAAATGGGAAGAGCAGTTAGGAAAGGACTGATTATGGAGAGCACTTAGAAATACTTGTATAGGATCCTGAATTTAGATGATAATCTGTTAAAAGAATGTTTAAAATACCAAGAAACAAGTTTACAAAGTATGGGTTGGACAAGCGATTTAAGAAATAACTTAGAAAATAATGGATTGAAGAGTATTTAGGAAGAAGAGATACAAATAATAAAGGCTTTTGGAAAGGCATCAGAAGAAGATATGAAGATATTGAGATACAGAAATTATTCATCCAACTAACAGAGGTGTGATCAAAAAGCAACGGGAATTTTTATTTTTCTTAAAGAATTTTTATTTAACCATCAACTTTGTCCCCTTCAAAGTAATCCCCCTCAGATATAATACACTTATGCTAGCGCTTTTTCCAATCTTGGAAGCACTTCTGGAACTCACTTTTTGCTATGGTGTTCAGCTCCTTCAGCGATTCTGTTTTAATCTCATCAGTAATGGCAAAACGTTGTCCTTTCATGGTTCTTTTCAGCCTCGGGAATAGAAAGAAGTTGCAGGGGGCCATGTCTGGCAAATACGGTGGCTGAGGCAGCAAAATGGTTTTGCTTTTAGCCAAAAAGTCATGAACAAGCATTGAGCTGTGAGCGGGTGCATTATCGTGATGCAGTCTCCACGAGTGGTTTTGCCACAATTCTGGTCATTTTCTTCAGATTGCTTCACACAAACAGTGCATAACTTCCAGGTAGTATTCCTTATTGACCACACGACCATAAGGCAAGAACTCCTGATGCACTATCCCATTGCAACGAAAGAAAACAGAAGAGCCTTCACATGTGATCGACATTGTTGAATTTTTTTTGGTCTTGGCTCTTCAGGCAGTTTCTATTGGGACAATTGGGCCTTAGTTTCAGCATCATAACCATATACCAATGTTTTGTCACCTGTTATAACCTTCTTTAGAAGTTCTGGATCGTTTTCGACTTCATTCAGCAATTCCTGAGCGATGTCTACACAACATCGTTTTTGGTCGAAGTTCAACAATTTGGAACAAACTTTGCTGTTACATGTTTCATGCCCAAAACATCTGAGAAAATTGCTTGGCATGGGCCAAAGGATATGCCGACATCAGCAACCTCTCTGATGGTGATTCGGCAATTTTCCAGAAGCATTTTGTTTACTTCTTCCACACTGTTGTCAGTAATTGATGGGCTAGGGCATCCAGGGTGGTCATCGTCGTCTTCAACGTCTTTTCGATCCTCTTTGAAATGTTTATACCACTCATAAACTCTTGTCTACTCATAGTAGATTTCCAAAGAGCCACAGTCAACATTTCAAATGCAGTGCTGCATTTTGTTCTGCTTTTCAAGCAAAATTTAATGCAAATTCTTTGATCCATCTTTTTTGAAAGTAAAAATTTGTTGAGCACTCAAAAACACTTATAACTTTTTCGACTGTCAACAATAAACTAAATATTCAAAACAGCTGAAAATGCAAACATCCATCAGGAATATGTGTACCAACAAGATAAAACAAAAAGTTTTGAACATCGGATGTATAAAGCGTGTGAAATTAAAAAATTTCCGTTATTTTTTTTATCACACCTCGTAGTGTTTTTATTTTCGTCAGTCCACTTAAGATCATTTTTCCCCACTTTGCAATCATTCCCCCACTCCACTCAGTTCCCTTATTGCAGTAACAGTTGTATTGTGCAATAGAGTATTATTGTAACTCTGGTCTTAAGCTTACCTCTATGTTCTATGTTTCAATGAAAAATAGTTGGGAAAAACAGAGGTATATAGACAACAGCGATAGCATGGCGAAGAGCATTCACCTTATGGGTATCCATAAGGTGAATGCCCATTATGTGGGGGAAAAAAAGATGTACAACACATACTATTTGAATGCAGGGAAACTGAGGTTTTAAATAAAGAAGGGGCATGGTAAAGAACGAATAGGAAAGTTGACATAAACAAAATTTTAGATCAAAACTGTAAGAAAATAGGGAAATATTTAAAAAAGTAAAACACAAAATGGAAATGGACAGTTAAAAGACGAAAAACAATTTATGGGTATATAAATAATGTAAAATGTAATTATAATGGAGATTAGAACATAAGATGGGTTGCCCAACTGAATGTGGCCAGGGCTAGTTTCAGTGGGCAGTTCAGTGCATGTAGTGTTCTAGTAATTCAAGAAATAATAATGACGACGACTACCACTACTACTATTATGCAGAAGTTAAACTCTAGGAGCTTCTAGACCACACTATTCATCATGTTACATATTGTCGCAGCCTCTAAACAACACGCTCAAGGGGGCAGAGCACTCGCTAAAAAGGTACCAGGTAGTTAACAAATTTAATAAGGCGAGGCTACGACAAGGGACGCAGCTAAAATGAAAATGCAAAATATTATTGGATATCTGACAAAAGGATACCTACATGGTTCAGAATTGGAGAAAGGAGCTTTATACTATCGTAAATGAAACAGGAAGGATCTGGATGGTAAGGGGTTTATTAGATAAAACAGGATACATTACCTATCTCCTTAGTCCCATGACTGTCGGGCGAGGCCGCCATACATTCCTGTATGGAGAGAGCGTAACACCACGTCCTGTCCGGTTGACCTCTACTCACTGACTCCCTAAACCCAAGCCACGCTTACCGCGTGGGGGACGCCAACTAAATTACTACCCCCACCTAAACTACAACCACCATCTCCAATCCAGGTGACCAAGGACACGTATGCACAACAATGCCTGCATACACCATAATATGTTCAGTATGATGTTCTAAATCACTTTTTAGAAGGTGGTGACATAAAATCATTCAGTTTAATTTGTAATTGGTGGATGTGATGATAGTTCTGTTTACAGGGCTACAAACAGAAATTTTCACAGCTTGAACAGAAGTATGGTGATGAAAATATGGTGATAGTTTCAGTAGTCCTACAATCCTTTTGTAATGAAGATACCAACAAGTAATTTGGCAGAATCCCAGCACTTGATCTACAAGGTACTGTAGACCTATTAAAATCATCGTTGAAAAAGAGTTAATGGAACTAATATGGCAAGAAACCCTAAATATCAAATGGTAAGTCAACACATTAAACCCCATTGAATATGCATATTGCAGAGAAGCAGTTGTAGTTTCATCACCAGCTGATCTTAATTATGGTTATTGGGAAAGTGTATAATGCACTGACAGAGAAAAAGACTTCATAGAGATGTTTTATATATATATGTGATACTCTTCTCAAGGACATGGATAAGGAATCAGAGGTTGGGGGAGTACTCCAGCAAATATTTCTGTGCTCCTTCAGTAATTCCCCTTTGCATGCACAGATTCAAACCTTCGAATGCCTCATCCACATAGCTTACAGGCTGAAAACATGCAAATGAGTGAGGAAAGTGATAAGCTGAATTGTGTCATCCAAAAGGAGACAAAAGTATGTTCAGGAAAGAAATGGGACTTCTGGTCTATTGTCCAAAATGTGGTAGTGGAATGATGATGGGAACATGGCCAGAAGGTTTTAAAAGGATCCAAGAACTTCCAGTAGAATAACAGGGATCAATGAATACCTCATACAATGATTCTGCAATATCTTTGAAGCAATATCATGTGGCTACGATATCAGTGTGTATGCTTTTCAACAATATACTAGAGAAACAAGAGCAGAGTATTTAAAGCTTTATCCCTGATGCTTCGTAAAATTTTAGTTCATGGTCCCAATATAAAACATGCATTCTACTGATACGACAGCTCTCCAAAGAGGCACAAGAATCGAAAAATAAGGACCTTAGGTAATTAAGAGAAGATAATACAAGAAAAATCTCTAGAACTTGCACAGTGATGCTGATTACTTAAGATCCCTTTATTTCAGCAGTAAGAAGTCTTGTGCCAAGAAAGAAGGGGAGCTTATCTCAAGATGTTCTTAGCCTCCTATCTTATCTAGAACCCCCTACAACTGTAGCTCATTAGGACTAAGCTTTCTTCAGTGACACAGACAGTGAGTGAGGTATGACTATTTTGACAGTCTAACCCAATCATATTGCTAGATAGACAATTTCTTGATAAATGTGCAGTTATCAAACTACTGCCCCCATACACATTAATCATTTCCTTAAAACTCTGTGGTATAAATGTTGCCCTCCACTGTCAAAACATCTGCTGGTGGCTGCCTTGTCTACATAAACAGCTTCCCCTTCTGTTTACTCAGAGACCTACTGCAGTGTCAGGTGAGCCATACTAAACAAATTAATATAATAATGAACACAATTACAAAACAACCTGTTTAATTTCATTGGGAAGCCTCTTTGCATTTTTGTCCTGCTAGGACGGCTAAATTGCACACTGTTGACTGGATGATATAATTTTATTTTCTTTATCAGTAATTGTTGCATTTGTTTTGCTTAGCATGTTTTTTAGTTTGTTTGTATACCTTTTTGTGGGGTCTGTGGCTAGTTACTCATACTTGTCATGTTATAGTAATGCGGTAATGACTGTTTCATAAGCTCATTTGTCTGCAATGACTATTTTATTTCCTTCGTCCACTTTCATGTATATTACTTCTTTCTCTTTTTTGGAATTTCATTTTCCTGTGGTATGAGTTTTTCTTTCGTGTTGCCCCTTAGTCTATCAATTGGTCTATGATTTTTTCACATTGGGTTCTTATCATTTTTTCTAAGTTTCTGATTCAAGGAGAATGACTTCTTTTGATGCTATCTCCCTTATTTCTTAGCATCCCAATGGAAAAAGTAATGGTGTATCTAAAACAAAATGGCTAACTACAATATGGCTACAATCTGAAATCACTGGGGAGTACCTAACATTAACCAGCTTATGTATTGAAGTAACTACTACTATGATGATGAGTGATGACTATGGCTACTTCAGAGGAAACTTTTACAGGCAATCTAAAGGCTTAGCAATTGGAAATCTGTACATGAGCTTTCTCAAAATCCATATTGCTGAAGCTTTCCCCACAATCAAAATTTGATATGTATACATGGTTAATGTAGTGTCATAGTCAACAAGAAACTAGCAAAAGATGCATTGAAATTACTCCATCTAGAAGACAGGGAAATAAAATGGAAAATGGTAGAAGTGGAATTAATGACCAGCTCCTATGTTTTAGACATAAAGGTAATTGGAACAGGAATAAACTGGAATTTGAAGTCTTTAGAGAAGAAACGCACAGAAAATTACATAAAGAACACTGGTTTTAACCCAAGAGCACACAAACATGCAGTTTTCAGTACCCTGGTGTTCAGACTGGTAAACACACCCATGGTAAACGTAGAGTACATACAAGAATTTACATGAATCAAAGGAATTGCGCACAAAAATGGTTTCTAGAAAGAACTTGTTGATAGGAAGATCCAGAAATTCACAAATGAGAAACCAATAAAAGGGCTCACTACTTTGTAGAAAATCAAATAGAGGAAAACATTAAAAAGCTTATATGCCATCTCTTGGCACATGATAAACTTCAGAAAATTGTGGACAGTTTAAATAACTGTGGTAACCATTAATAAACATAACCTAATTAGGACAAAATTTCTTTTAAGAAAATGTCAGGCATATATGAGATAAATTGTAATGAATGTGAAAAAGATTACATCGGCAAAACAAAAAGCAGCATTGGCACGAGGTTCCAAGAACACCAGGCTTGTGAAATGCAAAGAAACAGAAAAATCAGCAGTGGTAGGTATATCATTTCTGGGAAATAAATCATAATGTGCAGAATGTAACAAAACCAATAAAAATTATTCAAAACCCAGTGAAGTTGGCCATTTGGGAAAAACTTTTAATACAGAAAAACAGGAACTGGTTTGTAAATTACTGCTTCCCAAATGAGAACAATTTCATATGTAAACATACCTGCCAAAAGTTATATCTGCTCCAGGAACTTATCACTGGATCACATCTGATGGAGGCAAGATGTCTCCAAAATATGTTTGAAGGTAATTCATAACAATAGTGAAGTTGATTGTAAAGTTCCATTCAGTATTACTTTTCAGTATTATTTATTGCACGTCACTGTAGTTTCTCAGCAAGTAAGAATTACATTAATAGCATTGTTGAGTTTTAAACAATGGTGATGTTGTACTTGCTATGTCTGTATGAAAATATGGTTTATCGAAAAGAAATCTGTAATAGCCTGTATTTCTACATATGTCTCCAACCAGGCTATGAACTCCCTAGAATTCCTAGATTTTTGTGTAAGCATGTAATAACTTCATGTAACTAAATGAAATTGGTACAACCTGGTGCACAGTTGTGTGGAAATCAAACGAGAATAGAATGAGAAGCTGCAAACATAATCTCAATGTGATAAATGATAATTTTAAGTTTATCAGTTTAAGGCTGGTCTACAATAAAAGCGGGACACAAACCAGAACTAGGATTTCAGAGGAACTGGAGTGTTCAAAGGATTTCATACTACTAAGTAAACCGAGAAGAATAATGCAAATGCATATTCATTAGTACATAAAGAAAACAATATGGACTTTGTTCATTGGAATGTTTGTTTATGTTTATAACTAACCATAGTGGTTTTTTTTTCATCTGCTTGCATTTCATTCAATGTAATGTAGGTGAATCAACTTCCAATTTTGAGATAACACTTTTAAAAAGTGATTCCATTACTGTTTGTTATTCTTGCTGCTGCTGTTAGAAGAATTAAAATGATGGATGGAAGCATGTGCATCTGCCAGGAATCATTCTGTTTTTGCATTGCCATGCTTGGGACTAGAAAGAGCTGTAGTGACTGTTATAGGTAATGTCCTCCTGATAAATAAGGTACACACAATAAGAATATGGTATGCTGTTGAGGTGGAGTTCAGGCTTAACCACATTTCCCAATCCAGGGCTCCAGAAAGCTCATTGATTGTGAATGTTCACATTTGAAAACAGGTGTTTTAACTTTTATCACATTCTTGTCCCCATTTAATCCCATTACTAGCTATTACATCATAGTTGTAGCATAGGTCAGATTTTTCAAAACTTCCATTTTTAATGTATTGCAGTTAGTCATCCTTCTGTTGGACTATTACTAGAGTATAGATAAGGAAAGGTAGATGATAGATTGATGGGCTTACTGTTAACAATGTTTATTTCTTTCCAGAATGTCTTATTCTACGATACCACCACTGCTGGATGCAAATAGTTGGCTTGCACCAAATGTCCTGCTTTGCACACCAAAGGCAGCATATCAAATGAAGTCCCATATAGCAACAGCATTAGCTGCACTTCAAGCTCAACCTCAATTATTGAATTAAAAAGTGTGTCGTCGAAAGAAATACTTGTCAAGGCAGTTTCATTTTCAACAGTGGTTAAAAACAATTTGTAAATGCTGGCAATGTCTCAAGGTGCGACCTAAACTTTTGATGTCAGTGCTTGAGGATATGTAAGTGATTTCTCAGGAAAAACACATAAAATTTAAAAGGGAAATACTTAAAACTACTAGAAAAATATACCAACTGAAGTTCTGAAGAAATAGTTGAATCATGGTGCAGATAAAGTCCTAAATATTTAATTTCACCAACTTCTATGATTATCAGTGGTCTGAAATGTGGTATGGCTGTAGACTTTTAAAGGATCAATCTGGTTGAAAATCCTTTATTGGGATGATTTTGTGAAGCAAAAATACAAAACTTTTAACAAACACATGTGATCTCAATCCAATTGCTGTCAACTGCATACAGATTAGCTGATGATGTAAGCCTACGAAAATATTCTTGCAATAATGTGTGTCAGCATCTAATGATATGGGTAATAACCTATGAAAATGTTCCTATTAAATGTAGTGAGTGAAACCTGTTGAGTGTTCAGTTGACTCCATGCTCATTGGAATTAATTTCAATTTGGTTTCACTTTACATGTGAATTTGTAAAAAACCAAAATCTGTTAACAAATGCATAAATTATTTGTGTTTTTAAATAAATAGTAAAGAAGACAAAACAGGGATCTAGATAAAGCCCTGTGCACAATTACCCCAAAACAGGGACCAGAATGGGAAAAAGTTGAAAACACTCATTTTCAAATGCACCCATGCACAATCAATTCATGAAGCTCAGGATTAGGAAGTTTGGTCAAATTTCAATCCTGTTCCTGCTTCCAATTGCAGCTTAATGTATGCTTATTGTGCATGGCTGTCTAATTTTTAGAAGATACTTATGGAGGCTGTGACACATTACACCTGCTAGAGCTCTGTAGTAGCAAGCTTCGAAAAGCAAAACGGAATGACTCCTGGCAAATACACATGCTTCTGTCCTTTTAGTTCCTTCCTTTAATAGCAGCATTTAGTTTAAAGGATCAGCTCAATCTAAAATCCCTTTTCAAAATGATTAACCAGAAAAATGGAGGGAACATAAGAATGCTTGTTTTTGGCAGAATTCAATGTAATTACCTGAAGCAAAAATCAAACCTTTAACAGAATGTATGTTAATCCAATTGCTGTCAGCCTCATACATACATGTATGCAAATATGTATTTGAATATTAAAAACTGAGGGTAAACAAAATTGACATAAGTTTGTGCTGACATATGCATAAATGCTTATTACTGGCTTAGGCAGTTAGAACGTCCTTCACAGTTCCAAATCTGTGATAAATTCCAGAGGTTCAGGAAACTTATTTATTATCCTATTCGCTATGCAGTATGGTATGAAATCTTGATTATGACTAGAGGGCGGATTCAAGTGACCTGGCCCGTGATTTCAAGCTACTGATGCAGAGAGCATAATGTCTTGGCGTGTGTAAAGAAATGTACTGCATTAGGCATGATGTTCCAGTTTGCAAACAGAGTATGCAATACAAGGTAAGTTAACCCCATAAAAACATTCACTCTGATCTGCCCCTTAATTATGATCAATTACCATTCATGAATTAATCCAAATTATGAATAGCTTTTATGCCACAAATCTCCATGTAATATCTGAGTTAATTTGTGCTTCTTTTTAGAATTGTTAATTTTTATACTGCTAAGCTGCCTTGTTAAATCAGGAATCAGTTTATCAAAAGAACAACATTTACACACATAAAATACTCAAAATAAATTTTTAATCACTCTGGCTTTATCTCTATCAAAAACATGTTCCAGTAAGTTTTTGATATAGAAGTGAAGCTAGAGTGATTAAAAATTCATTTTGAGTAATATATTAAGAAAAAGCTTCATTGTCCCCAGCCTCAAAAGAGTAGAATTCAAAACAGTTACACAGTTTGCACGCAGCCTTATTTTGTTCGTTTGGAAGTAATAACAACAGGCACTTTCAATATTTATTAGCATAGGAATATGTGGGGTAAATATTACCCAGTGAAACACTATTATGTTTGCCTAATACAATAGTTTTTTATTGAATGGCAATTCTTTGCCACTATCAGGCTGTGTAGAGCTTTTGTCAGGTATAAAACAGAGTTGTAACTCATTCTCATCCATACTGACCTTCTGTACATTGTAGGAGGTAGCATAATTATTACTCCTTGGTCCTATATGCAATGGTTACTTTGTCAGACTTAAAGAAAAAAGGTGGGTTGATATGAGTGGTAGTAGAAATGCCTACATAGAGAAATTAAAGAATGGTAAACAATATGGGTTTTTACCAATGTTGTTCAACCTTGCTCACCAGACATGTGAGGAATCTCCCTCACTTTGCACTTACAATCTCTATAGTGAGCAAAAGTGAGCAAAACTTAACCATTCATTCATCTTGCATTGAATCTAATTATTGCTTTCCATATATGCAAATGCAATTTCTACAATATCCAATATATGTACCATCCATTGCCTTGATAACAATCTTATTGCTCACACAACTACTATGTTTACATACTTTGAGGAATTACCTTTCCTACAAATAGTGCACCACAAATTTTAACATAACAGTTTTTCAGTATACCTTGTTTTATTGAAGTATCAACCTGTCTGAAATGTTGGAATGGATCTTTACACTCAAGTTCAGTATTGTTACTAATTACCCTCAAACATGTTTTGGAGTCATCTTGTTTCCATCATCAGCTGTGATCCATTTACAAGTTTCGTAGCTTGGATGCAGATGCCACTTTTGGCCAGACGTATTTGGAGATGTGATTGTTCTTGTTTGGGAGGCTGAAATTTATAAGCCAGTTCCAGACAGACTGGGAGATCCGTGGTTCAAATCCCATCTATGCCATTGAACTTTTCAGTTGTCTGATTCTACCTTTCCAAGCCAGTTCCTGTTTATCTGTGTTGTAAGTT
The DNA here is from genome assembly GCA_030765065.1 of Deroplatys truncata. Taxonomy (NCBI): domain Eukaryota; kingdom Metazoa; phylum Arthropoda; class Insecta; order Mantodea; family Mantidae; genus Deroplatys; species Deroplatys truncata. The sequence goes on from CM060990.1 coordinate 153,233,444, forward strand.
TCTCCCAAATGGCCAACCTGATTGGGTTTTGAATAATTTTTATTCATTTTGTTAAATTTTTCACATGATTTGTTTCCCAGAAATGATAAACTACAGTGGATTTTTCTGTTTCTTTGCATTTCATGTGTCTGGTGCTCCTAGAGTGTCATGCCAATGCTGGTTTTTGTTTTGTCAATGTAAGCTTTTACACATTCATTACAATTTATCTCATATATGCCTGGCATTTTCTTAACAGGAATTTTGTCCTTTGTATTTGTTCTAATTAGGTTCTTCAGATTAAATTTATTGATGGGTGCCACAGTTATTTAAATTTGTTCAAGATTTTCTGAAATTTATCATGTGCCGCGGGATGATATATAAGCTTTTTTTCTCTCTCTCTTTGATTTTCTACAAAGTGGTGGATTCTGTTATTGGTTTCTCATTTGTGAATTCCTGGATCTTCCTGTCAGCGAGTTCTTTCTGGAAGCCATTCATGTATGTTATTTCTCTGATTTGTTTAAGTTCTTGCAAGTATTCCGTGCTTCCTATGGGTATGCTCAAGGTTATTGAAAGCTGACTTTGGGTGCTCTTAGGTTAAAACCAGTGTTCTTTATGTAATTGTCTGTGTGTGTTTGAAGATTACAAATTCCAGTTCGTTGCCTGTTCTGATATTGATGCGTAGAAATAGGAGCTGGTGTTTGGTTTCCATTTCTATTGGACATTTTATTACCTTTCTAGGTTGAGTAACTTCAATGCATCTTGGGCTAGTTTCTTGTTGACTATGGCAAACACATCCATATCCGTGCCATGTTTTGAATATATAGGGAAGGCTTCAGTAATAGGTTTCAAGAAAGCTCATGTACAGGTTGACCAAGAATGGAGATACAGAATTTCCCATTGCTAGTCCTTCAGTTTGCCTGTAAAATGTTTTCCTGAAGAAGTTCAGTGCATAAGCTGGTTAAAGTGAAGCATTCCTCAGTAATTTTTTACCGTAGTCCAGTTGAGATTAGTCATTGTTTTAGTTAAGTTATTAGTTTTTGATTCTGGAAATAGACAGAAGTTACCAGCAAGTTGTTCTCCGTAAGGTTGATGTTCTGTATTTTGTTAATGAGTTCATGTGTGTTCTTGATGCTGCGGCTTCAGGATTGGGAAAATTTCTGGTATTGTTTTCTAGCCATTTAAATAGTTTATGTATGGTTGAATCTATGATATTTATTATGAGTCTCATTTTATCGCTTGGCTCGTGGATTTTTGGGGAAGCCGTATAACCTGGGTTACTCTGGGAATAATGGAACTGGATAGTATAAGTTTCTTATTGAATGTGGATTAGGCATGTATTTACTAAAAACTTAAACTCATTATTGTCAAAGTCAAGTCCTCTCTACAGTATATAACCAAACATTTGAAATCTGTTTGATGCAGAAAAATTGCATCTGGTGCAGGTAAAAGGAAACAACAGTGCTTAGAAGTAAAGCAGGTAATAAAATCCATGTTATTAACATCCCTTCTTGATCTGAATAATTATAAATTTGGAGCAGGTTAAGATATACACTGCAATACACTGTATATCGACAATGTTATTAATGTTATAGGTTGCACTGCAAGTTATCAAAATGTTTATTGCTGTATATCTCTTCAAGTTATCTGCTCCTAAATTGAGAATAAAATGTGAGAGAATTACCATGTGAATCTTGTCATTGCATTTGTCAGTGGAACTGCAGTCTGTCCTAATTGGTATAGTTGGTAGGAATGATCTTGTGATGTTATACATCATCTTTGTGAACAGTAGAAATGAGCAATTAATATAATGCACAATTTCTTTTTCCAAAGAATAGGTGATTGTGAAGCTTTTGTAAGAATGATACTAAAATGTGCATTACATTGATGACAAACTTTCTTTAGGATTTAACCCTAGTAAAGCTAGTTTCTTGTACTTCCTTACAGTACTTCCAAAGAAAATTAAAAGGAAAGATCGGTGTTTTAGAAAATTGCAATACGTGAGTATGAATCATCTAAATAAGGGGAAGTCTCCATATATAAGGCACACACTTTGCTAACTGATCTACACTAGTGCTCAAGTGGAGATATAAGTAACTACTAGCTATTTGCTGTTTCCAGCTGAATGAGAAGGTAGGTAAATAGCAGACAATGAGACAAGGCACAGCACAGGACTTAATGCTTAATCCTGTGTTTTTTATTCATTCATTCATTCATTATCTGTTTACCCTCCTCTTATGTAGGACTTACACCCCCCAGGACTTACAAGCGGGTGCCTGGGGTCAGAGGCCCGTCGAGGAGCAGACACTCATGGATCAGACAGAGCATCCAGGATGGGTGATCAGCCCGATGCCTGGTATGGGATGAAGGAAGTAGATGAAACGAAATGTTGGTGAAATGGATGAAAGGAAAGGTGATGATGGAGCAGTTGGTGGAATGAATAGCAGGGGAAACCGGAGAACCCGGAGAAAACCCGCCCTGACGCCGCTTCGTCCACCACAAATCCCACATGTAGGTCCCTGGGATTGAACCCGGGCCGCCTCGGTGGGAGGCGAGCGGTCTAACCACTCGGCCACGGCGCCGCCCTGTGTTTTTTATGCTTTATATAAATCAGTGTCTCTCTCAGAAATTCATAAAATTAAAAGTTCATTGTTGATACTACCATTGTTTGCAAGGCCAAAAATGATTGTGATCTTCAGTCATTTGCTACTAATGAATTTTTCAGGGTAAACACTTACTTTAAACCCTTAAGCTAAGGATGGTCAAAACAGCTCTCAGCTCCGAGTCATACTGGAAATGCATTCTGCAAAGCAGTCGCAATGGCTGTACCATTTGCGCATGACACAGACAACAAGAGGTGTCTTAAGAGTTCAGAGTGGATGCATATGAGTTAACTGTTCGAAATGAATGTACTCATTCAAAGAACTGTATTATTTGCAGAGTTATACAGTAGCAGTGTTTAATTGCAAAGAAACACTTGTAATTAATACATACAACATTATGTTTCACAAATGTCAGGCATCTGCTAACAGCTAATGTACTGCACTGAACATTTAGAAATATTTATTTAATACAGAAGTTCCTCGACAAATGCAACTAGCCTTTGACCTACCATTGTACATGTTTTAAGGCTCCTCCTCCTCCTCCTCCTCCTCCTCCTCCTCCTCCTCCTCCTCACGTATTGTTTGCATTATTATATAATTGAAATCAGGGGTTATATCACATGCGTCACATACAGCCAATCGCAGCTGGTCACACAAATGTGTGTGTCAGATGGCTTCTACATTTAGATTTTACAGTTTTCACTTGTGAGAACAGTTGCTTACATAAATAGGTTGTTCCAAAAATAGCTTCCATGAAGCACATAAAATTTATAACTGTACCATTTTTTTTATCACATTACCTGTGTATAGTTCAGAGAGGTTACAGTTTGTATATCGTTTCATTGATAGGTCCTCTTGTAATTCAGTGAGTTCTTGCTTTTCTGACGTCTACAGAAAATGGATCAGTGCACACAGTGATAAGGTTTTTCTAAACATCTCAAATCTGCAAATCGATTCTCTGCAAATTCGACTTTCAGATTTTTTAACATTGCAGCATAGCTATTGAGTTTGTGTGGATGAACACAGTTCAAACAGGGAAAGCAGTGAAATTGGGATTCCTGGACATGTTCAGTCCAAATTTCAAGTTTCTTAACAAATGCGTTAATCGAGCAGTACATATTGACATTTTGTTTTCGGCCTTGCTAAGAAATATTGAGTGTGTTCACAAATGTCACTAAAAATGCTAAATCACACATCCACTCGTCATTACTCAACTCTTCTATTGTTCTTCTGTGCTGCTTCATATATTCATCAATGTTCCAAAGATCAAAAAATCTACGAAGCATCTTATCTCTACTCAGCCACCTGATGTCGCAAGAGTATTGTTCAAATTTCTGTTCGGAAGATGCCATTAAATGTTTAAATTGATGGCGCTTCAATGCACTGTTCTTTATTATATTTACACATTGAGTCACAACTTTACATAACAGTTGGCAGTCTACAGATTTTCAGAAAGGGCTTTTTGGTGTAGAATGCAATGCAAGGTACAAACATTTATTACATCCTTTTCCTTTGAGCTGCCAACTAACCCTTTATCTCCAATCATCGAGCGAGCTCCATCTGTTGCAATTGATGTTATCTTGGACCAATCTAAAATTGTGTTTATTTATATACATACAAACAGCATTGAATATGTTTTCTCCTTCAGTAGTGTCTTCTAAAGGAAATAATTCTAGCACATACTCTTCGACATTTAATTCTTCATCGACTCCTCTTACAAATATTGCCAACTGAGCTGTGTCAATCAAAACTGCTTTCATCAAGAGCTAGAGCGAAGTACACAAATTTACAGATTTTCGCATTCACTTGCCTCCTTGTATCAATGGACAACTCGGTTCTTTGGGAGATACTTTGTCGTGAAAGATGCAAGTGTTTAAAATTAGTCAGTTCCTGGGGGCACTACATGATTTAACAAACTACCCCTCTTGAAAAGATTTAAGGACTTTACCTATGTTCCATGCCACAACATAACTAGCTAGTAGTCGATTTTCTGTCAATTTTGTGATTTAGTAGCAAGAACAGTGTGCTTCTCCTTCAGCTCAGTTTCTTGGCTCGTTCCAGTCCTGAAATAATGAATCAATAAATGTCATGCAAGTAATCTGCAGTTCTAAGGTAATAATAATAATAATAATAATAATAATAATAATAATAATAATAATAATAATAATAATAATAATAACAACAATAATAACAATAACAACAATAATGATAGTAATAACACCAACACCACCTTTCAGTTCTGCATATTCAGCATGACATGTGCAACAGTGCCGCTGTATATTACCTCGTAATATGCCATGTATAATTCTTGAACATATCAGACACTTAACATTTTCATTATATTCAGAACAAAAAACAGGTCTTCCCATTCCGTTTGGTACTTTCTTTTCTTTGATGTTAAAGGAATTGACAATGCCATTATTTGAAGCACACCCATTGTTCACTCTGTGTGTGTATGTGTCTCTTGATCTCGGTAGTGTGTGATCAAGTAAGCAGCTTGGTCGCATGCAAAGGGAGAAAAGACACTGGTGATCAGCAGCTATTATGGGTATGTACTTTGTCCTATAGTCCTATTTTGGATGCCTTTGCCCTAAGTCATTAGTAACTCTCCAAAAACAAATATCAAATTTGAGCTAAAAAAAGTCTGTGTTACATTCACATGACTCACTACCCTCCGTGGTTTATTAACGGATATACAAACTATTCGTATTAAAGCTTTTTTCCCTGTCTACTTCATTTCAATTGAGATAAATTTTGCTGAAATAGCTACATTACACATCTTTTTATAAATGCAAAGGGAATAGCAACAGCCAAATGTTTAAGAACTGGACGCTATAAGCTGACCTTAAAATTCCATACTCTTTCCATGCAATCACAAACAACTGAAGGTCGACAGGACTTCAAAAGAATGACAAAGGTATTGTACAATTTGAACCATTAATAACATATCTCAGGAATGGCTTAAGCCACAAAAAAGGTTATTGAAATAAATGGTGTGTTTTAGACACACCTATGTATTTTGTGTAGTGCGTTTTCGTCTGTTGCTTAAAGTTTACTAGTTGTACAAGATTATGCAAAATTCCTTCCGAATGAAGAGGAACTTTGCAGTCTATTCCCAGGAAATTCAAGGTATGTTTGTCAGGCAGATATCTTTAATATGTGGAATTTTAATCAAAATTGTTAGAGCTATTTTTGAGAAAATAAAAGTTTTCAAAAATATCTTGCATGTAAAGGTAGTTTGGGGTGACAGACCTTCTTAAAAATTTTCGTGTTGCATCTTTGAAAGATTCTGAACTTATGTTTGCTATTTATCTGACTTTTCGTTTTTTAGTTATGCTGTTCTCGCCCTTTCTTTCTTTCTTTCCTTTCTTTCTTTCCTTTCTTTCTTTCTTTCCTTTCTTTCTTTCTTTCTTTCGTTCTTTCTTTCTTTCTTCCTTTCTCTTCCTCTTTCTTTCTTTCCTTCTTTCTTTCCTTCTTTTCTTCTTTCACACCACACATGCACACACCTTTTTCTAAAAATGCTTTTTTGGATTCAGGGGCCTCGAAACAAGTATTTCTAGTGAAATCTCTGTATCAAATTTTTGGGTGGAATACAATACTTCCCCTACGTACTATACATAGTAGAGAAAGTAAGAAGAATTAAAGCAACTTGTCTCATATTGACCTCTCATGTAGAGTAAGGGGTCATTCACAATGAAAATTAAGCATTAACAAAACATGTATAACATAAACTTGATGCAATATATTGTCATTCATGTCAACAAATGCAAACATAAGCAGCAGCCAGTCACAAAAGAGCATTAAGCAGCTGAGCTAATATGGCGGCTAACACAGGCAAGAGGTTATATACATTCATCAAAGTGAACAAGAGCCTGTTAGAGAAAATTAAACTCACAAAAAAAAAACACTGTCTACCATCATAATTTGATTTTGCTGTGATTTTTATAGATATCCCTGGGATTCCTGGCCCATGATCTTGCACAGAAAGGCAGTTAGTCAACACATGGCAACGGAAAATCTGATGTGAGATGGTAGAATAATCATGTGATGAGAATTGCTCTAATTGGCTAGTTTCTTATGTTTGATGTGGACATAAACTTGAAAACTTGTACCTTGCACGCTTCTAAGTTTGTTTAATTTTATGCTTATTTTTATGTTTACTAACTCATTGTGAATGGTTCCATTACAATGCATAGTATCTAACTTCTAGGTTAGTTATTCTTACAGCTAATTTTCATTGTGAATGGGGCCTAATTCAGGAATCACTCTCAAAAATTCTTAGATATGCACATAGATATATTTCTTTCATGGGCTATCATACTGATAATCTCTATAAAAATATTGAGTGGGAGAGTTAATGAAAGTGTGAAATGTAAATGTTCTTAAAACAATTTATTATGGTTTAATTTAATTTGATTTCTCATTTAATATGAGATGGAATTTTGGGGCGGCTGTAATAACTCCTCCCTTATTTAAAGGATTCTTGTGTTCCAGAAGGAATGTAGTAGAACAATGTTCAGAATGGAAAGATGTGAATTGTAAGGGAGTTTTAAAAAGAGAAAGAATGTTTACTGTACTGTCATTACACATGCATAGAGTAACTTATCTGAGAGATCCTAAAACAAATTTTGGCATACGTTCTTACAATGCAAGGATCAAGGTAGATTTACACCACACTACTCATAACATGAAATCCATTCTCAAAGCACATATTTGTCTTAAGTTCAACTTGGTTCTGCTGTCAGTTCACACTGGTGTCTTGGGATGCAAGCCTCTAGCTTCACTCTATTTTCACTAATCATACCGAGTCCTGTGCTGCTAAACGTACACTGACAACTGAGCAGTTATAAGCAGGTGCTTAGCAGTGAGGGCTACTGAAGTTCATATTCCATCCATAAGGATTTCATTTTTTTCCCAGATAAACATAATGTTTATTATGTGTATAATATAATTTCTAATTGCAAAGGCTAATTTCATTTTAAGACATATATGCTGTTACATAACTGAATTAATATCCTTTTCATTTAAGAACTAAATATGAAGTAAATGAATATTCCTAAATCAAAAAGCAAATCAAATATATAAATTAACGTAATATTGTATGTGTAAACCCATTACTTTTACACCACCCTCATTCTCCAGGGCATGGATGAAATCAAATGGCTAGTCAAATTTTAACAACAGGATACTTCCTCCCAAGCATCCTGTATTTGAATTCATAAAACCTCTTTTGTTGTTCGCTGTCTTGTAGGCCAATTTAACTCAATTTTTTTCCACCTCTGTCCACAGATTTTCAACAGGATTAAAATCTGGTGAGCAAGGGTACGAATCAATCATTGTGATATTGTGCCTTTGCAAGAACCAGTTTGAAACCTGCTGACAGGTTGGACAGGATGATTATCCTGCTGGAATTCAATGGCTCCAATGGGATATCTATTCCCTACAGAAGGAACCATGATGCAATCGAGAATGTCCTGATACTGCTAGCTATTTAGTGTGCCATCAAGCTGCCACAACATACCTAGACCATCCCTATCCAATCCCAACACAACACAGATACACCACCTTGGTGATCCATTTGTGCCATATATTTTGCATCGTAATGCTTTACTTTGTGGTGGTAGACAATTAGTTTCTTCCCATTTATAGATGAAAATGTCACCTTGTCTGAATATAACCTTATTCCATTTGCACTTGATATTTTCTTCTGAAAAATAACCTGCCATTTTTTTTTAAGATGCTGCTGCTTAGCAACCAATTGAACAAAGAGTTGTCGTCAAGCGATGCAGGGTGTGTATAAGACCCAGGGAAGTTAGAATTAATTATAATTGTAGACACATGCTGGATGGGATTGAGGTCTCCCTGTCCTAGTAGTGCAGTGTCCTAGTGAGGAATAGACAAACTTTTAGACCTGAACCAGATTGATGACAATCCTTTCCCAGGACATCCATGCCTATGTTGTGGCCATAGCTATATGGACTTCAAGCGATCTTACAGTCAGAGACACAGAGTAACCTGTAATGCCCACTAACATAAGGAGAGATCTCCTTGTGGCTTTGTCTTTATTTGTGCTCAGCCATAGCAGAAGTCAGTATGACCACTTACAATTCATGCAGAGCTCAAGATAATAAAATGCATGCACATGATTATGCCAGTGCCAATGATAATTGAGGACTGAGGCAATAATAGAAAGTTTGCACATCCAATATTAAGTCAACTAAATGTTTGGTTTAGTTTTTTGCTTTAGAGTATGTATTAATGTGGCATTTATTTTGAAAACTAAAAGCATTAGTATGCTAGTTTCCAAATCTGGAAGTCTCGGGTGGGAATTTTTGTCTAGCCAGGATTATTCCACACCCTTTGTGGAGTCTGGAAGTATGAATGAGAGTGTAAATGCATGTGAATTTAATGAGTTATAAAGAAAACCCAAAGTAAAAGTCCCAAAGATTAACACAATAGTTAATGAGTCAACATCATTGCCAATGGGTAATTGTTCCAAAGGCAAAAGCTGCCGATATGCCCTTAGATGTTAAAGGCAGCATATAAATGGAACAAACAAAAAAAGAAGCATTAATTTATGTTTGTGTTTTAAGCATGAATGCCTTAAAATTAAATGATATCTTGTCTATGGAAAACATGAACCATTGTATATTTAACATTAAATGTAAAAGAAAAAGAAAGAAGAAAAAAATGTATATCTAGGGTTTGAACCAAGGTTCCGAATACTAGATATGTGCTTCTCACTAGTCAGGCATCAGTGCACATGACCAGTCTGATAGGCATCTTCCTGTTTATCACATATCTTGTAAAAAAACGAGTGGTATATTGTGTACCAAGAACACCAAAGTCAACAAAACCTTCCAGTGTTTTCTGAATCAAACTTCCCCTCTGGCTGTTGCTCATTTTATCTATCTTAGTGTGTACAATCGGCTGCCATATGAGGTGAAAAGTAAAAGTAGAGCATCAGTTTACAGCATGTTAACAGCTACCTTATAAATAATTTGTATATAATATGCATGATTTAACCAGTCACTGTAATTCATTGCATATTATGTTAGTAGTTTTTATTTCTCTGTTTATTTGCTGTCATGGATAGTAAATATCACTTTTTGTATCCACTTTGCTGAACTCAAAGCTTATAATCAGTCTATGACAATAAAACTCACCACCTCCACCTCTAGGGAAATGGAGTAAATCTTTTTGTCGTATTACTAACTTGTAAGCTTTGATATAAAAATGAAGTTATAGTGATTAAAGGTTCATTTTTAGTGTCTAAGCTGAATGTTTGTTTTTCCTAGGAGTAGAATTACAACATAATATACGAACACTGCAGCATTCACCTTTTAAGAAGCTACAGCAATTTTAGTATATAGAAACTACTGCTTAGTATAAGCAAAGAATGCAAACAGTAGATGTGATGTTACAACATTCAACACTGATTTGTGTGTCTCAATAAATGTTCTCATATGTCATATTTTGTTACCCGACCTTTCTTTTCAATTTCATATGATTTTACACCAGACTGCTCCTTTAATTACGAGTGGTAATGAATGGCATAACATTTTTGAAATGTTTATTTTGAATTTCAGAGTATGTTAACCTGAAGTCAGATAAAAAGTATTTTTGGTTAGATACAAACATTTGAATGCAAAATCATTTTTCCATGTAATGAATACACTAATGGTTATACTTTCCTATTTCCATTGATAGTTGATTGTGAATCAAGGATCTCAATGCTCAAGTCTTGCTTTCTGTTCTTGTCCTGATTCCCATTCTCAATTTATTGTAGAGTAACTTACAAACTGATAAATCCACAATTATCAAATTGAGGTGAGGTTTGATGCTTCACATTACTATTGATTGTGCATGGTGCATTCAACTTCCCATTCACTTCCATTTCCCATTTCTGTATTCGGGCATCAGGCTTAAGTTGGAAGATCTTCCTTTCGCCTGAAGCGTTCTTTTCAGTGAACCCTTAAGAGAAGATGTAGGTTGAAAACGACCAAATTTCACAATTTTCAAACGGTCCAAATTGAAGTTTACAGTCTTGGGAATATATCCACAAAACTTTATTAAAAATTATTAGAGTAAATGGGCTTTAAAGTTCACACAGCTATATCCTGTATGCTGTCATGACTCCTTTTGACTGCAGTGTTTCCTGCCACTATGCTTTTGCTTATTATTTTTACAAATTGTGCATTCAAACTGCAGGAATGGTCTCTGTATTAAAAGGCTGCAAGCAGATGTACCATCATTGTTTCAAGTGGCAAGCATGGCTTGTTTGCCTGTTTTAGAGGTAGAATTGGATAACTGAAGTGAGTTTTAGCATGTGGCTTGTGTTTGCAAAATTTGGGACTCGTTTTCTGAAACTTTTCTACCTTTAGGGAACATTTTCTAAAAAATTATGAGAGCAAATAATGAAATCTCCCACACTTCTTTATCATTTAATAGTTAAAGATTCCCTGCAGACATTTTGTTTCTGATTATGTAAATTTATAGTATTTGCTCTGGAGAGAGGAGTGATAAATTTTAAGAATTAACAGTACCAATATTTATTATTTTCTCAAAAAATGAATAATCAATATTTTAAAAATGTGTCTGCAGGAATTACCTACCTATTACATAGAGAAATTATGTGCAAAATATCAATTCCAAAAGTGAAAATGTTCCTTATCTTCAGCATTGTCAGATTAGATTATAACAATTTATATCTCAGCACAATGAAAAGTAAAAATTCTGGAAAAAATATGGAACTTGCAGGCAATTCTTCTAAACTACCCTTCAAATTTTTAGCTAAATTTAGTATTTGGTGTCACTGGACATACATCTCCCCTTAACTTTACTCTCTTATTATAATTTGCTTTATTGAAATATCAGTGTTATGTATGTGGAATGTTTTAAACACTTTACCCTTATTTTAGAAAGTTTAAAGTTATTTATGGTAATTTTCAGTTCCAAGGATTTGAAATGCTGGACTACGTTTAAAAAAAAAAAAAAAACTGATGCAAAGAGAGGACTTTATTTTTCACATGGAGTGGAATTATGATAAAGTACATAACACTGAGAAATTCTGCAACACTCACCATTTAAAGGGCTGTAAAAATTTTGTCGCTTTACAAGCTGCTATGTGGCACAGAACTAGCATGCCATACAAAGAGAAGTGACATCACATCATGCATGTCAATAATGTTGCTGGATTTGTACTAGGGAGTGGTGGTGTTACTACTTTGCTTGAAGCCTTTATTTTCAAGTTCATATTTTACACTTGGCTGCTACTTTGAAAACCATGCAAATGACGTGGGAGCAATCACCATAGAGACCTTTGGATATTAATGCTTCTATAGACTGTAGCTCTTAGATTTTTACTCCTGGGTCATTGAGTACCCTACTAAGCAGACTTTTTCCACAGGCACACCAGCTTTAGGTCTGTTGATAGACATAATAATGGTCTGATTAGAGCTACCTTCTGTAACTTTTAAAACTTTATTTGTTGATTTTCTGGTGTTCAGTACTTTAACAGTACAGTATTACCCTCTTTTTACACTTTCCAAGGAACCAGAGAAATAGTGGTGTAAATGGGGGGAAAGTGTAAATCTTGGGAAGCCACTTACATAGGAACAAATGCCTAAGAAGAGGTGAACGTTTCACTAATGCAGATTATATAAAGTATTTTGTATGTGTTTCTAGTACTTATCTCGAATATCAATGTAAATTAATTGTTGATAACACACTGTCCTTTGTAATTCTGCTCAACCACCGGCTAGGAGAAGGGTAATTAAAATATTGTGTAATATGTATGTACATTCCTTTAATTTCCAGTTTCTCTTTTACAGTATGGGTTTGTAATTAAGATGCAGTAAATGTACTTTATCTGCATGGAGCATTAACACTTTAATAACTAGTATAGTTACAATATGTATTAACCAACATTTATTCTAGATGAAAAACACAATAAGTTACCATTTCGTACCAAAATAGTCCAAAATGGATTTCTGTTTGCTTCTCTTATTCCTTATGCCCTTTATTTGTATTTCAAGTTCACAAATTCATAAAGAGTATCAAAATTATTTTCACTGTCTCCCCCCCCCCCTCCCCGGTTTCTATAGATGACAAATACATGCGTAAAACTCCCATTGCTGCACTTGCCTCAGCACTGGTCTTGTCTCATCTCGATACAGATTTCCATCATAGGTATCACTCACTTCACAATGCTCACTTCTTCGTCACAGATTGGGGACTCGGCTGCTATTCGTTCTGCAACAAACTCCTCCATGCTTTTTTCCTCTGGATACCACAGCATTATCCACCTGCAGAAAGTCTTCAAAAGTGCAGTTTGACTGCAACATTTCCCATGCAGCAGGAAGCAGGCTTTCTTCTTCCTCTGCTGGCAGCTGAGAACAGGTACATTCTTGAGGAATCCTGCTTTCAAGAAGCAGTTTGAGATTCTAGTCGGTTATATCCTTCCAGGATTTTCCACTGAATTGGGTGCATATCCAGGATTGAGACTTTAAAAGATGCAGGATCCCTTTCAACATCCATCAGGCACAAAATTTGTTGAAACAGGCTCTTTTTCTAAATAGGGATTTAACGGAGTGTATAAGCCTAAATTCCATAGGCTGCAACTTGTTTGTGTAGTAAACTGAAAGAAATTCTAACTGCATGTCCAGGTATACATCATTGGGTTGTGGAGAACCACAATAGACAAAAAGGATATTCCTATTTTGTGCTCCCATTCTTGCATAAAGAGCTGCCAACTGTTGTTGAAAAAGATCTAATCATTCACGTGTTTTTGTTGGCATCATAGGAGGTTGGCAGCAACTGATATTTGAAGAAGCAATGAGGTTTTTTTAAGCTTCCTGTTACAAAAGGGTGTAGCTTCTCAGAGCCATCAGCATTGGCTCCTGACATCACTGTGAGCCTCATTTTGCTATGTTTTTCACCACAGCATTTATCACCTTTGAATGCCTAAGTTTTGCAGGGCAACACACTAAAAATAGTTCAGTTTTGCTGATGTTGAAAGTGTCCTTAAGTCATATTTCCTCAGCTCCTGTTATTTTCACTGATCTACTCTTCCACAGTTACGTCCCTAACAGCATTAAATTTTCTGCTAACAGTTTTGTAGGTTATATCTTTTATAGAATCATAAAATCCAACCATTGAATGCACTAAAATTTTCAATCACAAGAATTTTGGCCACCTTAAGTTCTCCAGTGACATGGGAAATCTTGGTGGTTATACCATTCTTCCTCTAGCATCCCAATAGTGTGCCATGAGGTGCTTATTTCATTTATACAAATTAGGGCATTATAACAAATGTTCCTTGTCCACAATTGAATTTGAATCGTGCTACAGTGTACAATTGTCAGAATTTAAATTTTTCGGTATATATAAGTGCTTTCCTAGGCAGTCATGTTCTGTTTCCATTCTAAAAGTAGCTACTGCTTGTTTCTTTTGTGTGGGTTTTTGTTCCATAATTTTGTATTGGTTTACCAGTTCTTTCCTTGTACTTTTTGTTGTTGTTGCTGTTTATTAAATGTTGAACCAGATGTGGCTGATTCTTACTAATGGCATTGGTAGTTTGTTGTCATTTTTTAATATCAGTGTTGCTTTCTTTGCGAGGTTGTTTGCAGGGTTTCTCTTGAAGTTACAAACAAGCTTTTTCTATTTCTTCCAGTTCCTAGCATTTTGAATATGTTGCATATTTTCGTTTCTTGAACTTCAGCCTGCATTGTAAAGCACTGGTTATAATGCTTCCTCTGTTTACCATTGGATTCAAAATGCACATTAAAGGCTGCAATTCACATGCAAGTGCAACAGGTGTTCTGGGGAATGAATCAACTTATTCCAAAATATGAAACTTCTTTTCAGTGAAAGTCTTTCTTTCCTTATTTTCCATTACTAACTAGAAAAGTAAACACCAACAATAAAACACTAACAAGAAGGATTAACAAATAAATGAACCAAACTAAAAGAGATTGCAGTAAATGACTTTGGCCACTCAATTTGGATAACAAGAGCCGAGAGAAAGACCTAACAAATAAAAGGAAATTGCATATGTAATGAATCACCAGCAATAACTCTTAACTACAACAAAAGCAAGCCTAAAACAGTAATACAAACACAGAACTGTTTGATAGCTACACGACTTTACACCATTGTAGCTTCTCAAAGAATAAAAGATTCAAAAGAAAAATGAATGATTCAGATTGCAAAATGTATGTGAATGCATCATCACATGGCCGCAAGGGAAAGCTAAAGTCAGGCTATGGTTGTTTGATTTGATCATGCCGTGGTTACTCAAAGCTCTTCTGGTTGGTTGCAACACCATTTTATTTCAATTTTTTGCCACTTGAACCACATGACATGGTGTTAACAGGGGAAGCATAAAATTTCATAAACATAAACTTGAGTATTTTAATACATTGTGAATATAAGAAATCTGAGGGACCAACAAAAACTATTGTAAATGATGGAAAAATGTAACTGTAGGGTATTAATCGACCAGGGCACCAGTGGTTTTTGTTTTTTGTTTGGGAATACTAAGTCATCAATGCTAGGGATCAGAGGGGAGTGCAGGGCAAGGCGATAGGAGAATGTACAGTTGCACAATGAAAACAGTACTGCATTTGCAGGTCTCATCCTCGCTAGTAACGAAATTGCGGATGTTTTCTTTACCTGACTGTCCTTCAAATGCCCTTCCCACTTGTTCTGTGTGTTTAGTTCCTCTTCCCACCAAATGCACTCATCATGGCTGACTATTAATACTGTATTAGTTTTTACTGTGTAATGTTGATTAATAATTCTCTTGTATTACTAGTTAATAAATTATGCCAAGGCAAAATTAGTTTTATTTTATTTTCCCCTTTGTTTGGTAACCTTAATATAATTTGTCAACTAATAGTACATAAAAAATACTGTTTCTCAATTTTAAGTAAGTACTTGGTGAAAGCTGATGAAATTAATTCCTTATAATTCATTAAAAATGTGTATACTTCTCAATGCTCCCATGTGCTCCAAACATTCCATCAATGTGTGAGGGAATATGTCTCCCAAATTATTTATGAAATTCATTTTTTCTGGTGGAAGGGCAATGAATGAAGGCCACAGAATAAGGGAAGCTACAGTTTTTACCAAAGACTTTAAACCACATCGGCATAAGGATTTTGCATGTCATCAGAATTAAAGGCTTGAATTAGTGCAATTTAAAATTGCCACTCTATACTAGGATTCAAACCAAGGATTTTTTGCTTTAAAAACTTTAATTTAAGCATTCAAGTTGCTCTAACTGAATAATTTATCAAAGGCTGAGCTTTGTGTCAGGTGTCCAGTTATATTCCGTAACCAAATTGTTTTTAATAACCTTTAAAGATTAGGTCTATTCATTCTTTCTTGTAAGCAAATGCCTTGCAGGCATGTTGGCATATCAAATCTTAGAATAATGGGTGGTGTCAATAAAAATGAGATGCTACTCTTCGTTCCAAAACCTAACTCTTCTTGCAGTTGTTTCAGTGAAAACACTTGGCTCTTATTCAGACTGTGAGTATTATTCCTTGCGTAAAATGTTGAGGTGCCATGGCAGTTGAATAATAGCTACTATTTCTATATTGATAAAATATACTACTTAGCTGGGAATATTCTGGGGAATTTCTGATATACCTCAGTAGGTAGCTCAAAGTGTTTAAGTGGAGTTGGAAAACTTGATGGAATTTATGGCATTCCAGCATAGGAGAAAGCACAATATTCAGAGGACCTTGCAAACATGTTACAAGGCATTCTGTCACTTTAAGAAAGAAAACATGCATTGACTAGTGCAGAATTTCTTTTCTTGCCAGATCCTATGAGAAGGAAGGAAGAGCTCTCAACGGAGAAGCAAAAATGAAAATATATTTGCAATATGCAGGTGGCTCCAATTTTCAGCATTGCCAGTTCTGAAGATGGAAGAGCCAATACTCATCTATTTCCTACCCTCATTAAAAAAAAAAAAGTATTTGCCAGTATTTTTCAAATCTGTCATAAGTTTCACTCTTATTTTCATGTTAATTATTTGCTTCATTATCTCAGCCTCTGTAAAATTCTTGCTGAACAGTTCTAAGCATTTATGCTTCACTGCTTCTGTAGCTGCAAGTTTCCTATTCCTCGTTTCTGTGGTACAGCTGTGATAGCCAACAGCAATGAAGATCCCAGTTTCAAGACAAGAAAAATTGTTCAATGCGCTTAAGCGAGTAATGTTAGGGTTCCTCACTTGTCAGGGTTTCTCAGTTTGCTGTCAAATACCTCTCACTTGTACCCAGTCAGTTTTATTAATACAGCCCAATATTGATAATGGACATAAGTTACAGCATGTGGTTAGCTTATATCTGTAGTAAAAATCTACTATTTGATTCTAGTATGGAGCTAGAAATTCTTAGTAAATCTTTAGCAGGCAATGGGAAGCTACAACAAAGACTGATGGAATACAGCTTTTATGCATGTTATTTCTGAAACATGTGCACAATGATTTTGTATTGTTGCACAAAAACAACGAGTACTTGTTTGTTTTGATAACTTAAATTTTGATTTTTAAAATGCTGTATTTCTTTCACTGTTATAAAAACAAAATATTTATGATATTTACCGATAGGCTCTTAAATTACCTTTACTTTGCTTCACATTTTACTACTAACATTTATATTTACCATTCTCAAATCTCTGACTAAACCTGTTCAGTTACTACCAGTAGTAATATAGATATTCAAATTTATTTAAAAACCTAGCAAACATTTTATATTTTGATACATGGTGTACATAGTGCTTCTGAATGCAAATTGATTATCAAAACTGCGCCTATTTAGGTTACTACTAGTATCCACTCAGGATTGGGCAAATAAATTACCGGTACGTATTTTACACAATTTACATGTAAAGTACATAATGTAGAAAATTTGTTTACACAAAGTAAAAACCTAACATTTATTGATTTTTACAAACTAAACATCAATTACTGTCTGCTCAGTGATGTTTTAGCTAGTGGGGTGGGGTGGGGTGGGGTGGGGTAGAATACACAGGTATGGCCTTATCTCTCAGGTAAAGCTTTACTGGTGGGAGGATGTACACAGTATGCTGAACTCCTGCCACGTGTGGCGTGTACAGTGGAAAACAGCAGTAGTCTTTTGCTATCACATGTCTTTACCCCTCGTAAACCCCTCTCTGCTTGGAAGGGCTCTCCCACCCACTAGCTAAAATGTTGCTGAACAGACAATACATTCCTTTTAAAATTGTTAATGCTCTGACAAAAAAAATTCTGTTCAGCCATGCTTCCCAAATCTTTGATTTGGTCATTTAGCACATACAATTTGGAACATTATCACATTAAATAAGTTACTACTACTACTACTACTACTACTACTACTACTACTACTACTACTACTACTACTACTACTACTACTACTACTACTACTACTACTACTACTACTACTGCTGCCGCTGCTGCTGCTGCTGCTGTAGATATCATATTATTTACTTTAAACTGGTATACAGTAAAAAGACCTTTAACTCTTATGGTTTGAAATAAAATCACTTACATTATTGTTTGTAGCAAATTACATTTTTTTACTTTCTTTCTTCCCAGATTTGCTTCTAGTAACAAAGGATATTTCTCTTGACACAAAACGTTCTCATACAAATTTGGTCCCTGCTTGGTATCTAAACAGATTCTTCTATGTAAATGTCACCTGAACAACATTCTATGTTAGTAAATTAAAAACAATAAATAAATAGAAAATAAAAAATTAACAGAACACTACACATTCATGCTTGATCTTTCATTTTATGTGAGTAATAATCAAAGATATCTGTTAACATTATGTACAAAAGACCAATTGGAAAATACCCTCTATAGTTGTGCAAACAAAGCTGGAATGTTCAGTAATTTATTAGCCAGATCTGCTCTGTAAACATTCTGAATTCGTCTGCCACCTTGATTCATAATTGCAGATTTTGTCAATATATGTGTTAAGATCTGCTAAGTCACCA
This sequence comes from Deroplatys truncata, assembly GCA_030765065.1. Classification (NCBI taxonomy): domain Eukaryota; kingdom Metazoa; phylum Arthropoda; class Insecta; order Mantodea; family Mantidae; genus Deroplatys; species Deroplatys truncata. Next base: position 153,252,034 of record CM060990.1, read on the forward strand.
AGTCTGTTTGGTTAAGGCAGTTTGTAACTCTACTGCTCATTTCTTGGAAAGAAGGTTCTGGATTATTCTCCTAGACTTGATTGTGTAAGCTTATAGGGGGAAAATAACCTTACTAAGAAGGTTCTGGATTATTTAAAAAATAGCTTGGGGTTCTCTTTCTTGTTTCTGAAGAGAAGGAAATGCTTGGATCAGCATCTCAGTCTGTGCAATATGACTATAACTTCATGGCTCAATTTTTGTTTACTGTTAACATGATGCATCAGTGGTCACCTCTTGTTATGCTTCCTTAGAAAAAAATTCCTAACAATATTATATAAGCAGTTAGCTGATACAGTATTTCAAGACCACCACCACCACCACCACCACCACCACCACCTCCACCTCCACCTCCACCTATGCAAGCAGTAACTTAAATTCTACATAATAGGCTCCAGATTTTGAATGCAAGATATGGACTGTAGAAAGACTTAAAAGTTGTTGAAATTATGTATTTTAATTTATTGTGTTAATTAAAATATTTTACTGTAATGTAGATAGCCTTTTTTTATGCATAAAGGCCCAACCCTGTATTTGCTACATAAAACAGATTCAAGCACTGAAGAATTTATGTTGAGAAACTTAATAGGATTCCATATATTTTTAATGTCAGTGCTGGTACTTCTTATCACTAACTTGGAGCACCTTCTATTCACAAAAAGTTTCAAGTTGTTGAAGCATGTGGTCAAGTTGCATATTAATACTAAATAGCAGTCATTAACCACCTGCACTCAAGGCAAAATTTGGCCTCAAAGCAGTTTACCATAAAGATGATGCTTGCAAAGTATTAAGTTTGAAAAAGGCCTGTTGTCTTTTGCAGTGCAAGCCAGTGCCTCAAAAGCAGGTTGTTTATGACCAGACCTCGGACTTCATTACACGCTTTCTCAAGTTACCTGCACTTGGTACGTTAGGTGTATGCCAAGGTGTTGGTTTGGAGGGACGGAGAGATAATGCCTCATTAGCTTCGTTGTATAGGTACAGTGCAGTGATGGGTAAAGTTGCAACTTGATTGGCATTACAGTCAGCATTTTTGCAGTGTAGTTTCATTGTCATTTATTCTGATACAAAACAATGAATATATTAATTTAATACAAATGATAAAACAGTTTTCTTTAATGGCCCATTTATTTATGTTTCCACAGTTGTATTACAATAATTAATTATTTAACCTATTCATAGATGATATATTAGAAGGAGTAAAAATAAGAAATCAGCATTGTCCAGTAATAAGGGATAAGGAGATTCCAGGTTTATTATATGCAGATGATCTTATGGTAGGTGCCATGTCGATAATAGGGTTACAAAAAGCAATAAATGAAATTCAAGAATTTTGTGAAAAATGGGGAATTAAGATAAATATAAAAAAATCCAAAAGTGATAAGTGTTTAAAAAAGAAAATAAACTGAGGAAAGAAGAAAAATGGTTTCTAGGTGGTGAGGAACTGGAGGTAGTCAAAGAATATGACTGTTTAGGAGTAAGGTTGAGTAATAGTGGGGAATGGGAAGCACATGGCAGGAAGATGTTAGCTAAAGGAAAGGCAGCTATGACAGGAATAAGAATATGCAAATATAAATTACAGATGTCTACAAAATAGTGGTATAGAGTGTACAAGGCATTGGTAGAATAAAAAATGCTCTATGCAGTGGAAATATAGGGGGAGGAGAACTAAGTAAGAAAATTGACCAAATGTATAGAATGTTTTGTAAAGAATTAATTGGACTACCAAGAGCAGCCACAGGTAAGGTTGCATTAGTAGAACTAGGAAGAACGAGGAGGAAAGGTATAATAGTAGAAAGAATTTTAAAATTTTGGTTTAGATGTATGAAACTGGAGGAGGGTGAAATCTTAAAGATATGCAGAAGGTTCTAAGAAACAAAAACAGCTGATGGAAAGAAACCGGAAAAATAATGGATCAATTGGAATGGGGTATATATGGGGGTTGGAGGAAAGAAATACAAACGGCTTTTGGAAAGCATAAGAAACAGAGTGGAAGATACAGGACAAGAGATATGGGGAAGCCTTGAAGATAAAAAATCATTAAGCTTTTATAAATTGATAAAGGAGTGGGGAAGAGAGAGGTACATTGATTGCTGTAATAGACAAGAAACGGAAGGTTTAGCATGGATGAGAATGGGATCAATGTATTTAAGAGGGATGAGAGGCAGCGGAAGAGGGATATATGAGTTGTGTGGAGAAAGAGAAAGTACAGAACACTATATGGCAGAATGTAAGGAAATAAGGAGCTGGAGGGGAAAAGTGTGGGAGAAGAAATGGGAAAATATGGATAGAAAAATAGTAGCTATAAAGATGTTAATAGGGAAAGAAGAAAAGGAAATCAAGGGCATGGGAGAATTTTTAAGGAAGGTAAAGGAAAAATGGTCTAGAAAAGTAAGAGAAGCAAGGGCCGCTCAGTGAGCAATAAGGCCTGGGAGCCAAGCAATCTGAGTGGCTCAATAAGAAAACAAGCACCAGACACATTGTACATAAGATGTAGGGGTACAGTGATATATGAACATACATTGTATATACTGTAAACCAAATTGTAGAACAAATTTTACAATAAAGTCATTCATACAATAATTAATAATCAATTTTTGTAAAGTGTCAGAAGAAAAGCTTCTCTGCTTATCACTTAAAAATCCTTTGTATTCAGAAAACGTTACAACTTAATGTAAAAGCGTTAAACCTTTATAACTCTCTACTCTCTAAAAGCAAATGACAAATTGCTGTATGTGTTGACAATGAATGCCTGTCCCACTGCCATACAACTAGACTGAGGGATGGACGTGATGTCATACATAGGGTGTAGTCCATGCACAGATGTGTATCGGGTATCGAGGCAATGAAGTCTCAGGTCTATTTATGACTTGTGTAGTATATGTAGTTTGTTCAGGTTATCATTGCGAGAAGAAATTTGTGAAGTAACAGCTAGTGTTCAACACTTGAAGTTTGTCACATAAGAGAAAATATAAACAGGGTCATCCTATGCAGGATCTAATGTACAAATACAAGGTGGTTTGAAATGTCAGACTATTTTTACACATACATGGAATACTTAACTGTATAAAATTAAAAATAAAGTTGAAATTAAATTACTGTGAAATGAAATTTTGTTTGTGAATGTGATGAATAAAATATTCCATTCTTGTGTATGCATTGCTTAGGGACACTAATAGTTGAACAAAGGAAGGTATGCATGACTTATTGTAACTCGAGCATGGGGGGGGGCTAGGAAATAAATACACCAAATGTTGGTATAATTTCTCCATTTTCCAATTCTTAGAATATGTGATATTGCCAAAAGTTTGATTAGTATATACAATGAATATGTTGCCGTAGTTTTCTAATGTTCTGCATATGGCCTATGACAGGGATTACCTCATTCCACCAAGTGATGACTGGACCCATTTATGAGGTGGAGGCACCCAATGTGTGGAATCTGTTACCTCTGTTAGCAGGGCGGTGGTGGTGGTGATGAGGATGGTGGTGGAATGAGAGGACCTACAGCTTTAACTGTGGGTACTGAACTGTACCTTGACGATATTTCACGTGACAAGTCAGGAGTGAAGGCATGGAAAGGGCCAACTTAAAATTGCCACCCCAGAGCCTGGAATTGAACCCTAGATCCTCAGTATGAGAGCCAGAAACAAAACCATTGTGCTAACCTGGTGCTCACAGTGACTATGTTCATGCACAGAATACAATAAAATAGAGATGTTTTGTCCAATTGAACTGATACAAGGTGGTGTCCAAAATATTCAGGACTAGTACTGCCATCTGGTCAAAAATTTACTTTGGCCCTAATGACAGACATCATCAACGAAGTAGCTCCCTTCCATACGTACACACCAGTCCCACTATTTCTGCCATTTTCCAAATACATCCTGGAAGTCATGTTGTTTGAGGGTGTTCTGTATTGTCTTCTCCCTAGATCTACTGAATTGTATCAAACTGACGAACTCTCAACTTGATTTTCAGTAGGGGAAACAGAGCAAAGTTGCAGGGTGCCAAATCGGGCAAGTAGGGTGAATGGGGGACAACAATCAGATTGTTTTAGTGAAAAAGGTTCTGAGTGAACAAGGTAGTGTCATAGGGTTCATTGACATGATGCAACCGACAGCTCCATTGTTGCCAAAGTTTGGTCCGACATCTTCGCACATTTTCACAGTCATTGCAAAATGTCACAGTAGTACTTGTAATCGATTGCTTGGCTAGTGGGATGAATATTTGTGCACAATCTCCTTTGTGTCAAGGAAAACGAACATAACTCTTAACTTTGCTATTCACTTGTCTCGCATTTTTGGTCTTGTGAAGATGGGCTCTTTCACATGGAGGATTGTTGTTTTGTCTCAAGGTCGTACCAGAAAATCCAGGTCTGATCACCTGTGATGACCCTGGGCAGGAAGGTTGGATTATTGGATACAACCTGGCACTGCTTTGCAAAGTTCAGCATGTTGCAACTTTTGATCAAACAGGATCCTTGGCACTTTGTGCAACATGCGTGCCCAATTCATCAGTCAAAATTCATTGGTATGTCCGATAACCAATTAATGAGCAAGATCATAAAATGTTTGACAATCCTCATGAATGAGCTATTGAACTTTAGCAACAATGGAATTAATTGTTCTTCCACACAAGCCGTGTGTTGAACAGGGTTGGAAAGGTAGAATCAGACGACTGAAAAATTCAATGCCATAGCCGGGATTTGAACCACGGATCTCCCGGTCTCCGTCTGGTTGCTCTAACCACTGAGCTAAAATGGCAACATGCCGGCACGCCATTAAATTCTCCAACTGATTCGTGTTTTTCCCGGTAAACCACAAAGAGAGCTCAAATTGTATTGAGATGACATACCCCAATGGCGACTTACAATTTTTGTAATTACTATGTCCCGGGCTTCATAATTTCAACCTCTATTAGGTCAATTAATGGAATTAATTGTTCTTCCACATAAGTCGTGTGTTGGACAGGGTTGGAAAGGTAGAATCAGACAACTGAAAAATTCAATGCCATAGCCCAGATTTGAACCACGGATCACCCGGTCTCTGTCCAGTTGCTCTAACCACTGAGCTACCATGGCAACATGCTGGCACGCAACAAAAATGGACATTGTGTAGCTGATGAACCTTCCCGTATGGTTATCTTCAATGGATGTATGATCGGCCCTGAACTGAATATGCCATTCAAATACACATCTATGGCTCATACTTTGTTCCCCAAACACTTGTTTAATCATTGCCAGAGTCTCCATAGCACTTTACTGAGATTTACACACAATTTGAATCGCACTCATTGTTCCATTCTTGGATACATTATGAAATCGCCAAACACCACAGACAAGAGTATCACGAAAACAGTTGTAAAACTTCAGTGCATACATCCAGTGGAATGAAACTCTTCATATTGACTTTTTTTTATTCGTTCTTTTTCTACTTTCCCTCTCTATAGTAAAAAATCTGATGTGTTACACTCACATGACTTTCTCTACTCTTGTACAAACTATTTTTACAAACACTTATTCTCCATATGCTTCATGTTAATCCAGATAAACATTTGCAGAGTCTATCTTATTGCTAATTTTCTTGTAGATCTAAGGGGAATATATATTTACAAGGGCAATATAGAAAAACAGTAGCCTTTAAGCACATACATATCTCTTAATAACTGGTTGCTAGGTGCAGCACCATTCCCTTTCCCACAGATTAATACTCTTTGCATATCCAAGACAAAAAAATGAATAACGAATTCCCATTTGAGAAAATAAGTATTGAAAAATTTAAGGGAATAACAAGTAATATCTCGAAAATGGTTCACTCAACAAAAAAAATGTATACGACATAAATTGTGTATTTTAATGCGATCTGCATTTTTTGTGTAGTAAAATTTTGTCTATCTCTTATGATTTACCAGTTATGCAAAAGTCGTTCACAATAAAGAATACTTTTGGAGACATTCCCAGGAAATTCAAGATATACATTTTATTTGTCATAAAAATATCTTAAACATATGATATTTTAATCAAAATCGTTAGAGCCATTTTTGAGAAAATTAAAATTTTCGAAAAATCTTCCATGTAAAGGGTACTCTGGGGTGGGGGGATTTTCTTGAAAACCTTTGTGTCGCATCCTTGGAAGATACTGAACCCAAATACCAAGTATGGTGTTTATCCGATTGTTCGTTTTTGAGTTATGCTGTTCACAGACACACACACAGACAGACACACACACGGACATGTTTCCAAAAATGTTTTTTTTGGATTCAGGGGTTCTCAAAACATGTATTTCTGGTGAAATCTCGGTATCGAAATTTTGGGTGGAATACAATACTTCCCCTACTTACTATACGTAGTAGAGAAAGTAAAAGGGAAAGTATTGTATTTGACCCAAAAATTTGATATTGAGATTTCACCAGAAGTACATTTTTTGAGGCCTCTGAATACCCCCCCAAAAAAAAAAAAAGTTTAGAAGAAGGTCCGTGTTTGTGTCTGTGAACAGCATAACTCAAAACGAAAAGTTGGTTAAATACTAAACTTGGTATTTAAATTCACATCTTCCAAGGATGTGACACAAATATTTAAAAACTAAACACCCTCCCAAACTAGTCTTTACATGGAAGATTTTTCAAAACTTTTGATTTTCTCAAAAATGACTTTTAATGATTTTGATTAAAATACCATGTGTTTTAAGATATTTCCATAACAAATGAAATGTACAAGGTAGCCGTAATTATAGAGGTGGTGTTTGAAGGGTCATAAGTAAACAGTGGTGATGCCAGATAAATTGAAATTTGGTGTACATATATATATATATATATATATATATATATATATATATATAGGCAATGGGAATTCCATTCTGAGAAGAAACAAAATTCCAAAAATTGCCACCAGAGGACAAAATGGTGCTGTATGGGGTGGTGCAAGTTTCATAGCTACATCTTTGGATACAGTCATTATGTATGTAATGCTCTGCTTACATGATCATGCTTTGCTTGTCAAGCTTTATTATCAAAATAACAGTAATGATTCCATTGCATGGAGAGGTTCCATGACCATTACTAATTTGCGAAAGATGATATCAAGCTTTGAACGAAATCTGTATGCAATGAAGACTTGGAAACTGTTGCAACTGCTGCTATGTTCTGCAGTGGACAATGTGATTCAGAGACAGCAGTTTGTTGAGCAAGTTCTAGGGCAACATATTGAACCCCATTTGTAGTATGCTGGATTAAAGTCACCAGTAACATTTTGCTTTCTTTCACTCCCCATATAAATGCCATTTCATCCTCTGGTGACAATTTTTTGAACTATTTTTTTCCTTCTCAGAATGGAATTTTCATTGCCTGATGTATGTTCACCAAATTTCAATTCATTTTGCCTCACTGTTGTTTACTTATGACCGCTCAAACACCACCTCTTTAATTACAGCCACCTGGTATATCTTGAATTTTCTGAGAATATCCTCTGAAGCCCTCTTCATTGTGAATGAGTTTGTCTTACTGGTAAATCATAAGAGAACAAAATCTTACTGCACAAAAAAATGTAATCTCGTTAAAGCACAATTTTTGTCAAATAAGTTTTTTTTTTGATAGAGTTAAGCATTTTTGAGATATTCCTTATTATTGGTTTGAATTTTAAAATATATGCTTTTCTCAAATGGTAAGTCATTATTCATCCCCCTCCCTTTTTTTTTCCCCTCCTCCTCTTGGTCATGCAAAGAGAACAGAGCTTCACAGCCATCACACCGATCTGCTCTTAAAAGATTTGAGTATTGCTTAAAGCCTAATGTATTCCCCTAATCCCCTTTTACCTACAAGGAAATGTGCAATAAGAGGAATTTGATTAACATGAAGTAGGTAGAAGAATAAGCATTTGTAGGAATAGTTTGTACAAGAGTGAGTAGAGAAAGTCATGTGAGTGCAACACATCAATTTTTTTTTTAATGTCTAACATCCTTCAAATCATCTTAACATGTAATAAGGTCATGAATGATGCCTTTTTGAAATTGTGTGTGTGTGTGTTTTTCTGGAAAATTCTTGATAGCATACTACAAATCTCTGTCCATTGTCATGCAGCCATTTTGAAAATGTGAAAATGTCAACTGCATGAAAAAGTTTGCCATTGCATTATTTATTAAATTATAAACATCAAAATAGAAGTTAAAACAATTGGAAAACAGATTTGCCACACTGTCTTGCCAGGAGATAAGATAAAAGTCTAACATGGATGATCTTCTAAGAAGTCATAATGCCATTGTAGATTACACTAGCCACTGCTACTTTTAAATGTGCCCATTGCTTCATCCCATGCCAAACGATCAGGTCAATATGAATAGTACATACAGGCCCAATGTTTGCAGTGTTGCTCAGCTGTTGAGGGATTCATAAATTCACCTCTGAATGCTCTATATATGATGAGTAACTTCTCAAAATGCCATTAAGTCCACAAATACAAATTTTATTGGAGAAGTCAAAACTAATATTGAATAAAGTTTTATAATTTAAGAACAGGGGTTTATTAAGATTCAAAATGTAGAAAATTAGTATAATTGGGAAAAATCTCACTCTTTCTTTAAAGGCGCAGTTGCTAATTGAATTTTGAAAATCTGTGAAGTTGTTTCATTTTGCACCAACCAAAGAGAGAAGTTGTTTTGAAGTAAATTTGTATAGAAGTAATGCAAGAACCTATGCTTTAATGTTTAGCCAAATAATTGATACAATGTAATCAGTAATTCAGAAAGGTGTTCCCAACCATTTATTTAAACAATACAATCAAAATCAATCAATTGTTTTAATGGTTACACACTGTTTCTTTGAGAAATTTCCAAACATTATTTAAAGAGTACAGTCAAAATTGTTACCTACTTTAATTATACATCTTCTTCAAATGTTCAAAAAAATGATATTAAGCAATTCAGTTAAAATCATTAATAATGCACAAAGTTCTTTTCACACCTTATAATTAATAACAGGATCAAAATTAACTTGTTCTTAAACAATCTGCAACGTTCTCTTTTGGCTTATATTCACAATCTAAGGAATACAATCAGTATTAATTTTTCCAAAAAGAGTCTTTAGATATTCATTACACAAAGCTCTAAAAATTATCCAGTTTTAAAATAAAGTGTGAAACCCTGTGTTTATGGCAGGTGTTAGAAAAGCAAATGATACTGACCTGACAAATATCACCATCAAAAGTAATTCCAAAGACTGTATCATATTTTAGCTAAAATGTTGGAATTTGAATGGATATTATGCCTCTTACTCCTGTTCAGAGCATTAGATATCCAAACAATCACACTCATCCTCAACTTGCTCTTCATGTTTGTTACATCATCTCTTTCAAATAGATCAACATAAAATTTCAGGGTTTCATACTCCTTCCAGCTACCACCAAAGCATTGTTTCAGAAGGGTGTTTTTTCTTTTCTTCTTATTTTGTAGTGTCTATCAAACTGATAGCATTTGAGTCACTGTACCCTTCTGATACTTCCTACATTCAGAAGAGTGGTCCCCAACATGTACAACTTCTTGCATGTTGTCATTTACAGGAACTGAAAATAAGCGAAAAACATAAGCCTGCTGCATACAGGGCATAGTATATGACAATACTTTGGCCACAACAATAACTGGTATACAGTCAAAAACTTTGTGAAGATTTGGAATGTTTGCTTTCTCAGTTTACCATTTATTATTAGAATTTAGGTGCAACATACATTAGCGATCGTAACAAGTTGGACTTATTGTACTTGGACTTGGAGAAATTTGACAATGGAAAAGCCTCAGACAAAGGTGCAAATTAAATCCGATATTATTTAATATATTTATAGATGATATATTACAAGAAATAGGGAGAGACAATAAGCACTCGCCAGTGGTAAACAATGTACTGATACTGGGGTTACTTTTACCAATTTGGTGGTGGGATCATTTACAGTAATTGGATTAAAACAAGCACTTCAAGGGGTAGAAAAATATTGCAATGACTAGGGATTGAGACTTAACCAAGAAAAACCCAGATTGTGGTGTTTAAGAAAGGAGGTAAATTGAGCAAAAATGAGAAATGGGAAGGAAGGAAGGGAAAAAGAATATAAGGTGGATAGAGAAAGTAATTACCTAGGAGTCAAAATAGATGATGGCAGAAAATGGGAAAAACAGAAGAAACAAAACAGCATTAGGTAAAGGAAAACATGTGTTAGCAATAATAAAAAGTTATAAATATAGAAGTAGGATATACCCAAAATGGAATTCTAGTGGTTAGAATGGCTATATAATACAGTGGTGGAGCCCAAAACTCTATATGGAGTAGAGATATGCAGACTTTATGAGGGGTGGGAAGTAGTCGGAAGTCCATAGTTTATTTTGTAAAGAACCCTAAACCTACAATATCAAGTGTCAAACAGATAGCACAGATAGAAATGGACCGAGAATCAAGCAAGGGTAAGATTATGGAGAGAGCATTGAAGTATTGGTACAGAATTCTACACGTAGAAGAAAATAATATAGTAAGACAGTGTCTAGAATTTCAAGAAAAAAAGTTTAAAAACAGAGGATGGGTGTACTGTTTGAAAAACATCCTAGAATCGAACGGTCTAGGAGAGATTTGGTGGAAAAGGGAGAATAATGAATTAAATTATTGGAGAGATGTAAGAAAGAGGCTAGAGGGTATGGAAATACAAAAAATGTTTGGTGAAATATCAGAAATGTCTTAATTAATAGATTATAAAATATTAAAGTAGAATATGTAGAAAAAACAGGTAAGGAAGCAAGAGAAAGTATAGCATGGAGTATATATGGAGATGGAAGCATGGAGAAAGTATATTCAGAAGTATGGAGGTTAAAAGGAATGAGGATGGGAATAACACACAATCAATGCCCTTTATGTGGAGAGTAGGAGGATCTAGTATATATACTGTTTAAAGTAGGGCCACTAACAAGTGGAGGGAGGAATGAATAGATAAGTGACAAATGGTCGAAGGTTGACCCAAACATTGCAGTGAAGGAAATATTTAGGAAGTACTGTGAGAAGGTTGGAGTGTTTATGAATAAAGTGAGAAGCAAATGGTTATGGACAGTGAAAAGTAGCAATCAGGTCATAATATAGTTCATAATTAGAGGTAAGAATAAAGCTATAAATGTTATAAGTTCTCACAAGATTATGGGGGATACTATGGACATGATAAGCAGCATTAGGTCACAGGTGCCAGATGTAAAAATCTCTATAAGGGTGTTCTCCGTCATCATGATGTTACCACCAGGAGAATTATAAGAATTAACAGAGAACTGGATTGGTTTTGTGCTAGAGGGAACTGTCTAATGGTTGATAGGAATTTCTGGCTCCAGGAAAATGACTTTGCCAGTCATCTCAGTCGAAGAGGATTCAGCAAATTTGGCACTCTGTTAAATAATGTTATATCTTCATTGTGTAAGGAAAACTAGGAACTCAGGTGGTGGATGTAAACTCAAGTGAAAGCTATTCAGGGGCCAAGCTTGATGGAGGGACTGTCAATGTAAAGTTGAATGGGGTAAATGAGCAGTCAGCTAAAAAGTGTTTGTCAAATTCTCTTACAATATTTCTCAAAATGTTCAAAGTATTAGAAATAGGCATACTAGTTTAGAGGTATTGATAAATGATAAACTACAGGGTGTTTATATAATAACACTAACAGAACACTGGTTATAAGATAACCAAATTGAAATGTTAAATTTACACGGGTATATAAGGGAAAGCTCTTATTGCAGAAAAATTAAAAATAATGGTGGTTCCTGTATTTTTGTAAAAGAAAGTATTATGGCAAAACCTATGTACACTTTTGATACTCAAATGTGTGATAAGGTCTTTGAAGGAAGTATAGTTGAACTAAGTGATAATAGATTATACTAATTTGTTTGTATAGAAACCTCAGTAGTGACTTAAATGAGCTCATTAAGAAATTGGAGATTGTACTGAATCCTTTTTATAAAATGAAAAGAAGTGTAACCCTGGTAGGTGACCTTAACATAAATTTTATGGAGGAAAGTCAAGGTAAAAAAATGACTATGGATTTACTAAGCACATTTGAGTTAGAAGCAGTTGTGAACTCTCCTACTAGAGTAGCTCAAAAGTCAAGAAGTGCTATATATCAGCTAATCATGAACACTAATGATTTTAACTATGACATTGACAATTTTGAAACAGGTATCTCAGACCACTATGGCCAAAAATTTACAATAACATCCAATAACATCAAAATTCCTCATAACCAATCAAAATTTAAGAAGTGTAGAATTTACAGTGAAGATAATATTAAGTATTTTAATTACTTGCTCTCCAATGAAAATTGGGCAGACATTTTTCAATTTCCAATTAATGTTGATGAAAGTTATGATGGATTTAATAAGATTTTAAAGATTATTTGAATGTAGCCATACCTATTAAAATAATGAAAGAAAATACATATACAAAGGCTAAATGGATTATTAAGGGTATTCAGGTATCAAGTGACAGGTTATGTTTCCTAAGTAAATTAATTAAAGAAAATTGTGTCTCTGGTAACTTAGAACAATATTATATAAATCACAAAAAAATATATAACAAAGTAACGCAAATGGCATAAAAGCTTTATAATGGGAATCTAGCGAGTAACTCTATAAATAAATCTAAAACTATATGGAACATCATTAAGCATGAATCCAAGGATCATAAAAGGAAAGATAGGAACTTTAGCATAAATATAAATGGTAGATTGGTGTCATCCTCAATTAGTAGCTCATGAGTTCAATCAATATTTTTCAAATGTTGCCAGTAATATTAGAAAAAAGGGAAATGTTGCTAATAATCCTCTATCAGGTGATCAAAGAAATGTTATTCGTGAATCTATATATATATATATATATATATATATTTTTTTTTTTTTTACCAACAACTGAAGATGAAACCCAAAAGGTCTCCAGGTCTTGACAAGTTTTCAAATTTGTTAATCAAGAAATGTTCCTTGCATCTGGTAAAACCTTTGTGTCACATAATCAACTTACCTCAGAGTTTGAAGGTCTCTAAAATTAAACCTCTACACAAAAAGGGTTCAAAATCCAAGCTAGAAAACTATAGGCCTATTTCTATTTCTTCAGTTTTTTCCAAAGTATTTGAAAAGGTAGTGTACAATAGGGTAGTATCATTTTTAAGCAAATGTAATGTTATATCAAAAGCCCAATATGGGTTTCAGCAAGGGAAATCTACAAATTCTGCAATGCAGAGCATTATTGAAGAAGTGTATAAAATTCTAGATGCAGGAAACCAGTGCTTGGGATTATTTCTTGACCAATCTAAAGCTTTTGACCTGGTTGACCATGATATATTAATTTACAAGTTGTGCAATTATGGTATAAGGGGAATCCTTTAAAGTGGTTTGAATCATATCTTGGCAATAGAAAACACCTAACTGTAATTGAATCTGAAATAAATTCAAAAGCGGTTAAAGCTTCTTGTTCTGGTTTGGAAAATGTTAAATATGGGAGTACCTCAGGGCTGGATACTGGGCCCCTTACTATATTTTCTGTATATTAATGACCTGGCTATAAACAATGACTTCCCTAATGCTAAATTTACTCTTTTTGCAGATGACACAAGCCTATTAATTTCTGGTAAAGATAAACAAGAACTTAGAGTAAACATCAATATGGCAACAAATTGTGTAGTAAATTGGTTTAGTAATAACAGACTTGTCATTAATAAAAATAAAAGTGTTGCCTTAGGATTCTATCATAAAGTTAACAAAAACTTAAATTTTGCCGAACTTTATTTAGAAAATGAATGGGTAACAATGTCTAATAAAATTAAATTTCTTGGAATCTGGGTTGATAGTAACCTTGATTAGGGAATCCACATTGATGTGCTATCTAAAAAATTATCCCAAACATGTTTTGCATTATATATGCTTCAAACTTCAGTAATCTTGACATACTAAAAATGGCCTACTTTGCATATTTCCAAAGTCATTTATCATATGGTATAATATTTTGGGGAAAGTCAGTTATAAAAATAGAATCTTTATAATACAAAAAAAGGGCAATCAGAATAATGTTAAACCTTTGTAGCAACACAAGCTGCAAACCTTACTTCATACTGTTAAATATCTTGACTGTTCCTTCGCTATACATTTTTGATACTCTGGTAACAATGTATAAGCAGCAAAATAGTTTTAACACAAATGCTGATTTTATTACTATAATACAAGAAATAAATCTAAATTGCACATTACAGGCCATAAAAGACTGCTATATGAATAAAGTTTATATTGTTTAATAAACTTGTTTAAGCATTCAATTGTTTAATAAACTCCCCACATGTTTAAAAATAGTTAAAACCCTAACAGTCTTCATAAAAGATTTGAAAAATTTCCTAATACAGGGTTGTTTTTATTCAGTGGAAGAATATCTAGAAATAAATTAGTTTATAAGCTTTCTTATGGAATATACTATGTTTACAATCCCAAAATTTACTTTAGGTACCTACTCATGTAATAAATTAGGATTCCTGTATTTGTGTGCTACATCTAATTAGACCTGTTCTTTTTGTACTAATAATTGCATTGTTGATGAAGCCAATATTTCTGAATTGAAATCAAATGGTGAATAAAATTTGAAATGAATTGAATCAAATCACAAGTGGGAGAGGCAAATGAGCCTGGGCTGAATGCCAATCCCACTTGTGTCTTGTATCCAGCTAAAAGCAGTAAATAAATATCAAAATATTAATATATACTGAAAAAACATGAAGGTGCATGTTCTGCTGCAGTTCTTTTTGAAGTGATTGAGCTTGCTAGACAAACACCATCTGATGGAACTGCTAAAAGCTGGCAAATAGCATAAAGTACTAGGATGCTGAAATGTTCAGTTGTACATCTTGTTTGCCATAATGTTAGTGTAGAAAGATCATCAGTGATTGTGCAATTTCCGTAGAAAATATAAAATGAGGGCTATGCTTTATAATGCAGAAATAAAACATTAAACTCATAATCAATAAAAAATTCTAGCTCATTTGTAATAACTAGGGCTAGGATATTTATGACCTAAAAATCACCATAATATGCACAAAAAAATATGCTCTTATGACCAAACATTTATCAAAATATGCTCAATAACATAATAAATATGACCTAACAATATTAAAATGAGTTAAAATTTCTATTGTAAAATAAATTAGTAAGTCAGTTTTCATAATGAACTATTTATTTGAGAATAAAATGCACATGAGTAGCAAGCTAAACTATGCAATTTGACATTCCAGTATGATTTTTATTAACATTATAGGAACATAGTTAACCTATGTGCTTTTTACATCCTCATTCTACTTCATATAAGCTCTGAGTTGCAATACACAATAAAGACCTTGTGCAAATGAAAAAGATTTCCTATTGTCAGCCAACAAAGCCATGTACTTCGAAAAGCTCCTTTCTACTTCAGCTGACACAAGAGGAGCATATTTAAAATGAACAATATCATTTGAATCTAAATCTGAATGATTAAGAGAGAACTTTTCACCCAACAAAATCATTGAAATGAACACAGTGTATGATACACTTCGTTTTTTTCTAACACCTTTTCCATTTTCTTTGACACTTCTTTTCCCACTTTACCACAAACACCCTCTAATTTATTCACAAATTTTTTCACTTGTTCTATGTGCTTCACCAGTGGCACTTCTGATTCCTCCAAAGCAGTTATGACAGCTGGAATAAATCCAAAATTTGATTTTATGTATGAAAGTTTGCCTGAAATTTCACCATTAGACATTAATTTTTGAGCTAGTCCAATTGAAGTAGCTTCACTGCTATCGAATGAATCAATGATGCTTTTCACAACATTGAAGTTCTGGCAGTAATAGTTGCAGGCATCAACCAGGACCCCCATCTTGTCAAAATGGGAGATGGTGGCAAGGGAATGTCTGGAGCTAAAAACTTAAATGCTGCAACACGTGAAGGGGCTTTCAAAATATCTTTTTGACACATCCAATAAATTTGTCAACGTCACTGAGTTTACTACGAATCTCCTCTGCAACTCGGTGCAAGGCGTGAGCTAAACAAGTCACATGCACCATTTTACTGTACAATGTTTTTAGAGAATCGGCAGCTTTCACCATATAAGGTGCAGCATCCGTTACGAAGAGAAGTACATTGTCATGCTTAACACCTTCGGGCCATATGGCACCCATAGATCTGTCGAACAACTTAGAAATGGTGGAAAAATTTACTTTTTCTAAATGTTCACAGTTTATTAGAAACTTTTCGCCTGGACCATCTTCTTTCAAAGTTCCCCAATGACATTTGCAATATATCTTCCCATAGAGTCTGTAGTTTCATCAATTGATACCCAATTTTTTTTATTTACGAGCTGTTGTCTGATTTGTTGTATTGTTTTTTCGTAGCTTCGGCTGACAAAGTTCTTTCTTAATGTGGAAGAATCAGGAAGAGGTTTGCCTGTGTATTTTTCTAAGAATTCACGAAATTTTGGATGGTTTAATTTACTTAAGGGAATATCAGCACAAAGGAAAGCTGTACAAAGTTCTTCGCAGAATGGTGAATAAGACTGGCGGGATTCCTCTAGGAATCCTCTTTGCTGTAGTGTTTTTTTCATTTTCAATCCGTTGTACTCCACGTTTGTGTTCATCTGGTGCCACATGCTGCTGAACATTAAATGACTTCTCTGCAGTTACCCTTACGTCGCACAGTTTACAATAGAGTATTTTACCATCACTTGAAAGTACTTTCTCCCATATTGAGACACAAACTTTTTTAGTTTTACTTGAACATTTTGCTTCACTTTAGGCATTTTTTCTGAACTGTACTGCACACGCTTACGACTTCAATAAGACTGAATAACACAATGAGTGAATTAGACACTTGTCTGCAGTCCAGGGTCCAGAATGACTTAATCAGCTACCTGCTCATAGAGTAACAATAGCTTACACAAACTCACTGATGCGTAAGGGTGAAGTCCATATTGTGAATTCAAAGGAAACAGGGAAGGAAGGTAGATACTTGCCATTTTCCAGTAAACAAAATGAGGTGCACAATTCTGGGAAATGTAACACGGAAGAAATAAATTCATGAGAAAGTTCTTTTCTTCTTGAAAGAGTG
Source organism: Deroplatys truncata (assembly GCA_030765065.1). NCBI lineage: Eukaryota > Metazoa > Arthropoda > Insecta > Mantodea > Mantidae > Deroplatys > Deroplatys truncata. The sequence goes on from CM060990.1 coordinate 153,269,180, forward strand.
AAAATATGACGAATATGACCATTTGTTTGCTAAAATATGCTCTATCAGAGAGAAATGACCATATATGCAAAAATATGACTTAACAAATTAGGTTAATTCATTTCGCTGTTTCATAAGAAGCATTTATATGTATTTAAGGAGCATGTCAGTCCTACCAAAAAATATATGCCCTATCATAAAAATCCTAGCCCTAGTAATAACGTAATGGGTTAAAATTAAGTTAAGAATTATAACAAAATTCCTTCATTTTAAATGTGGCTACTTTTAATTTTGATAAATATTTGTTTTTTTTTGTACATTTATGTTGCATAGGCAAATTTTCATTTTTTCTACTTCTAGCAAATGTAGAAATGTTAGCTTGGCTCATCACTCAGATGTCTTACTTACATCAAATTAAGCTAAGTATTAAACATTATGGTGAGAAGCATATGTTGCAAAATGTAGAATAAATGTTTGTACTTAATAACAAATCATAATTTAGAAAGAAAGATTTGACTTAAGAACTGCTCAGATTTAATTAAAGTCACGCATCAAGCATAAACTATAGTTCTCCAAAAATGTTCCATAAAATAGCAGTTTAGTTTTTTTATAATATAGAGCATGCATTCTGAACCCCCGTAGTAAAAATATGAGCATAAAATATTAATTCAAATTATTGAAATAAAAATAAAAACATAATAGCTCTTCGGATTTGAACCATAAACCACCAACATATAGCTCTTATATCTTTTAGTATGTACACTAAATTGATTTTCGCCATGTTAATAATGAAACTGGTAATAATTCTACCAATGAGAAGCATATAGTTATAGAGATTTAAGCTTACAGAAGTCTGGTTTGTGGTTAAATTTTTCTGGTATACTGATGCACGTGGCCCCATTACCAGTTTCCATATTATTGTATTTTAGCCACTTAACATGAATTGTTGTAATGAAAGCTGTGTATTTACATAAGCATCACATTAAGGCTAGCAGCATAACCTCATTTTCAGGATTTGTACACATCCAATTCTACTTGCAGTTTTAAGTTTTCTTCATAATTTCCAATACTTTCTCTTTGAATAACCATTTCTCTGAAACAGTTAGTTCTACCATTTCAATGGGTGAGAGGAAATAGATGCACATTGAATCAGTATGTCTTAGGAAATAAAACTACAGCAGAAGGTGGAGTGATAGCCTGCTGTTTTACCTTACGCTATCTGCAAGTTTTTCCATCAGATGTTGTATAGATTGAAATAACACTGTATGCCTCATGACCTTGATTACTTCAATTGTGGCAGAAAGTGTACTTCCTTGTTCCTTTCATCTTACTTTGTGGAAGTTATAATCCGTTTTAAGCATTTAAACTCCTGTTATATCAAGGCAAATACTTATTTAGAACAAAAATTTGGTTAAACTTTCCTTATTTCAAGGTGGTATAACACAAAACATGCCATAAAAAGAAAATTTCACACAAAAAAACTGAGAAAAAATATAGTTTTTATTTATTTATGGACACTTTAACTACTATGGTTCTTAGCATTCCATTCTATATTGGGCATGAAAGACCGGAAATTTTGCTCAGAGGCTCCTTTATCAGGCTTGAGGTTCTTTTATGTGTAAATCTATGACTTGGAACCACCAGCTTTACTTTCCTTCCAAAGGAAGCCATGTTAAGGATTTTTATGCCCAAAAAATCCATCGTCCGCTGACAGCAGGGGTGTAGCTAAGCTGGTGCAACTGGTGACCGCTTTAGGGCTCCCAAATGAGGACCCCTACCAACCCCCAATAGAGGTGTGGATCCTATTCAAAAATATTTTGAAGGTATCTCATAAAAAATTCTAAAACAAATTACACATCAACCAAATATTTAATTAAGGTTATTCATTATAATTGCTGCAATTGCATATGAGAGAATTATTTTAAAAATCAAATAACATACTGGTGAGACAGTGGTTGAGTGAGTAGGGATTCACAGCGTGTCCACCACGTCATCAGTATCCTTATGCACTTGGCAGTCAGTTGAACAAACTGTCTGACTACAATGCACATGTGCTGTTGCTGCTTCTAACTTTCACTTATAGCTTTGTACCATGCCATGATTTGATATTATATGCTCACAGCTTTACAGTCGGTTCAAGGGCATGAAGTTAGTAATAGATGCACAATATGGAATAATTTTGCCCTCCTTTTGGCTTCTTCTACTGATGATCAACTATAAAAAGAAGCTGAAGAATTTGCAAAAACCTTTTCTGACAAGACAACACCGTTGTTGAAATCACAAATGTTATCAGAAGTTCCTTCAGATCCGAGATTAAAAACATGACTGATGTGAAACAGCTTGCTAATATGCTGTTAATTGAACAGTTCTTTGACTTCTGCCTATTTTGATGTATGTACTGCTTGCTGTATATACTTTTTCTTGTCACAATGGTGAAAGCTGAAAGTTCATCTTCTAAATTAAAACCAATTAAAAACTACTTTAGAAGTTCAGTGACTCAAGAATGCCTAAATGGTTTGGCTAATATTGTCAATAGAAAATGAAGGGGCAATTAACGTTGATAAAGTCATTGATTTCTTTGCTGATATACAACCTAAAAAGAAAAGGTTGAATTCTCAAGTTTAATCATGTTTTTACTGTTGAATACATAATTTATTTTCCTGATCAATGAAATTTGGTCTTCAAGCATTGTTAAATTCTAGTCATTTTTATTATTTTAAATTGACCTTTTAAATTGTTTTACACTTACTGCAATAATGCCTACTAGTGGTGTAGTTGAATAACATTTTATATTTTATAAAAAGTTCAATTAATTGATCTATATAAGACCAAGTGATTTATATTTTGAAAAGCATATTCTTGTTTTAGTTTCGTGAGACAAAGTCCAAAATAACATCTATTGTAGTCCTGTTAATCTTATTGTAATGATAAATGAGTGCCATACTTTTGGAAAAATACAAACCTAAACAATTAACTTCTCATTATTTGATACCATTGTTCTTCAGATTTGTAAAACCAAGTATTACTACTTAATTGTTTATGTACCTGTGGTTAAATGTAATTTTGTGGGATGCCTAAATGAATAAGATTTAGAACTCCTGAATTCATATTGGCAATTGCAGTTAGTAGCCCCATTTTGCACCAGGGCCTCCAAGAACCTACCTGTGTCAGTGGCTGATGGTAATGTCTTGCAGAGAATAATATGCACTAAATTTCCAAAACTGGCCACAAATACTATAATAGGAATAATATTCACTTTTAATGGTGATATTTAATCCAATGCAGCTCTTTTATTCTTTTGCAGTGAAACTTTGGAAGTTTAAGGAAAGCAACTAAAGCAGAAACACTTCCTCATAGGTTTAATGAAGAAACAAAATAGTGATTTACGTGAAACATACTTGTTCAAACTTAAACCATATAGGTATATATACATGCTAGCTTTTAAATTACCAGATACAAAATACCAACAGTACTGGTTAGAAGACGATGGTGCATGTATACAAAATTAAAGGAAAATTATCATGATGGCTTCAAAAAATTATGTTGGAATATAGTACAGACTCATATCAAACTAATTGGGGACCTACAATGGAAATGGTATTTCCCCTGAGATTTGAACTGCAGCACTGTTAAACTACATATCTACAAAAAATGGAAAGAGATGGGGTTTTGAAATTACCATAACTAATGCTATGAGTGATTTATCTAGAGAATTTGAAAATTGCAAGTTGCATTGGCTAGGACCATTTCACGATTATTATTATTATTATTATTATTATTATTATTATTATTATTATTATTATTAACAATAACAACAATTATAAATATTTATCCACTTAGGAATTTAAAAGGATGTTTCAAGCATAGGCAAAATTCTAATACATGCTAAGAATTACAAATCTTCCAAATTTATCAATTGCAAAATGCAAAGATAATACAAGTACATCAACACATTTTTAATATTAAACACTAAACTTTTTTACAATTCGTCAATCCTATATAGGCATCTTTCAATTAAATATTTCTTTAAAGCTGGTTTAAACTGATTCATTTTAAATTTTTTTAGTTGCACTGGTAATTTGTTACACAGCATACTACCTATTATAAATGGATCCTTTTCAGTAAATCTGTTTAAAATGGATATTCTAAAAAAATTATCCTGATTTCTAGTATTATAATTGTAATAATCAGTATTTCAAGTTATGTCATATCTTTCATTTAGAACCAATAAAATAACTTTGAACGCATATAATGAAAATCATCGTTAATATATTTTGAGTTTTAAAAATGTTTTTACATGAATCCTTCATACCCATCTTATATATAGGGTAGTTAAATTATATTCGAACCCACTTGCAGCATCTCTCTGCTGCGCAAGACAGCCGGCAGTTGCCGGGGAAATTACGCTGGCAGAGGTGGACTAAAATCCTTATTTTATAATAGATGCTGGAAATGTTGACCTTCTACTCTCAAACAGGCAGCATATCTCGTGTAAATATTCTCGCTCTCTCTCCGAATCTTATCAGCAGGAATTCTTGTGATTTCATGCACAATGTTTTTTCTAAGTTCCTGTAGTGTGCGAAGATTGGAACGATACACTTTGTCTTTTAAGAACCCCATAAATAAAGATCACAACGCGTTAGGCCAGAAGAATGAGGGGGCCACAAATCAACACTAATTATTGCATGATTCTGTAACAGCACATACGGCTGCCGAATCATTACATGCAATTAGATAGGTGTTTGATGATAGAATAATTAGTGTTGATTTGTAGCCCCCTTGTTCTCCTAACCTAGCGAGTTGTTTTTATTTATGGGGTTCTTTAAAAGACAAAATGTATCGTTTCAATCCTCGCACACTACAGGAACTTAGAGAAAGGATTGTGCAAGAAATCACAAGAATTCTGCTGCTGAGCTTCGGAGAGTGAGCGACAATATTTACATGAGATATGCTGCCTGTTTGAGAGCAGAAGGTCAACATTTCCAGCATCTACTATAAGGTAAGGATTTTAGTCCGCCTCTGCCAGCGTAATTTCCCCGGCGATTGCTGGCTGTCTTGCGCAGTAGAGAGAGGCCACGAGTGGGTTCAAATATAATTTAACTACCCTATATAATCCTTATACTCATTTTTTAAGTATGAGTATTCTGTTCAGATTAGCAATACCAGCACTTCCCCATATTTCAATACTGTAGCTAATAAAACTATGTATTAACCCATAATAAGCAACTTTTAAAATATTTGTAACCAAATATTGAGATAATTTCTGTATAACATAATTTTTGGAACTAATTTTGTTACATATTTTATCCACTTGGTTTTGAAATTTTAGATTACTGTCCAATACTAAACCCAATAAGTTCATAACTTTTACTTGCTCTGTATTTTCATTATTAATATTCAAATTGATAATTTTATCACTATTTCTGTGCTCAAATAGCATTACTTTGCTTTTTGCCATATTAATCTTAAGATTATTTTCACTGAAGTATTCTACTAGTAAATTGGTCTGATCATTAATGGTATTTTGTAGACCAATGTCTGAGTTATCCCAAAACACCACAGAAGTATCATCAGCATATGCTATTGCTTTGCCATTATTAAAATTTAGTATATCATTTATATATAGTATATACAACAAAGGACCAAGTACTGATCCCAGTGGTGTTCCCACACTCACATTTTCATATTCTCATGATATAATTTTCATTGTATTACCATTTTTATATACTATTTCTGTGCACTGTTTATGCCCCATTAAATAAGTTGTTAATAAATCTTAATCATTTTACCCCTTATTCCACAATTACATAGCTTCAAAAGTAGTGTATTATGGTACATGCTATCAAACACCTTAGAGGGATCTAGGAATAATCCTACCACTTTATCGCTTTTATCAAGATGTGTTAGTATTTCATGAATATCAGCAATTGCAGTCCCAACTGAGAATTTATTTTTAAACCATGCTGGTAGGTATTTAGTACATTATGTTTATTCAAGAAACCTAGTAACTGTTTAGTTACAATTTTCTCATAATTGAACAGAGGTAGGCATTATTGGTTTGTAATTGTTTTTATCATACTTATCACCTGTTTTAAATACAGGTCAAACAATAGATTTTTTTAAACATTCAGGAAATACAACCTCAGTTAAAAAATAATTTATAAGATGCTCAAGAATGGTATCTAGTACACCAGAACATCTTTTAGAATTTTAGTGGTTATACTATCCCATCCAGCAGATACTTTTTAGATTAATAAGTTGTTGATTTCATCTTTTATTTGTTGGCCTCAAGTATATTGTATCACGTATGGAAGAATATGAAATATTGGTATTATTACATTGCTGTTTATTTTCCACACCATGTATGAAAAAAGAGTTAAATATATTACATACTTCTATTGGATTGCAAATAATTTGTGACTGGTAGTTGAGTGTAATATTTTCATATTTGTTTTCACTGCCTTTATGATTATTTATAATTCTCCAAGCTGTTTTTGCCTTGTTTGAGGACACAATGATACTATCCACATATTTTTGTCTTTTTAAATGTAATAATATCTTCGTACATTCCTTTTTCAAGTATTTGTATCTTTCCTTATAAAACATAAGTTCGGTAGATTTATAAAATTCCTACATACTTTTAATATCTTCTCTTAATAGCTTAACCTCAAATGGTATATTGACTTTATGAAAACATTTATTATTAGATTTAAGCAATTTTACTGGAAAAAACATATTAAAATAGTACAAAACATATTTCATAAAAGACATTCCATTTCTTATTGGTACCCTGAGTCAAATATACTGAATCCCAGGACTGCCAGAAATTGTGAAATTTTATGTTCAGTTATATGAAATTATATGAGAGATGAAATTCCTGTACAAAGGAAGAATATTATTGACAGATTAAATTAGTTATGACAAGATTAATTATTGATGATGTATACTCTGTAATTCCATTTGGGTCATTTATAACATCACGTAAATTGAAGCTATTAAGTATGATATAAAAATGTTTTGTTCTGTTAGAAGCAATGGCTAGATTTATATCACCTAATATAACTAATTTAGACCTGTTTACAGCAGTGTTTTGTAATGGTTCCTAAAAGCCTTTTAGAAATTCGTCTATTTCTGTATGTGGGGATCTGTATACACCAAGGATGAATATATCACCACTTTTTTATTTTTATTCCTACTGTGTCAAATCATTTCTACAGCAGTATTTTCAACCTTAGCTAAAGGCACAAAACTATGGTTATTTTTTTAGATAGATGGCTACCCTCCACCCTGATGATCCTTTCTACAACATTTATTAATAAAGCCCATAAACTATTTCAGATGCTTACAATAACTTATAAATTACTCTCAAAACACTGGTCACTGCAATTATGATATATGCATGCTGATATAAGTTTGCACTGCATGTCATGATAAATGCTTTTCTGTTTAACTTTCTGATGTTGGCTGCAATATTTTAACACACTGAGTTTGTGTTTGTCTTCAACGTGATAAAATTGTTACAATGTATTGCAAACATACTTTCTATCGATTTCAGTGTGCTGAGGCTTATGCTGATGAATTGATTTATTTATTCTTTTGTAACTTGGCTGTAACTTTCTGATGCCATATTGTCATTTGAATTTAACACTGTTTTCACTGCTCACATGTTCGTTACACCTGATTGTGAAGGAACATGGGATAATTTCCCACTTATCGTAGAATGTGGTCTTCAGCTATCAATATAGAGTCACAATTAGTTGATATCTGACACTTTCCAGCTTATGCTTAATCTGCATCAAATGACTGAAGTACAGTGGAAATATGAAAAGTCTTAGAAAATGGAATTTCACTAGGATTTCCTGTTTTGGTGTTCATTAACAGAATGCATAGTATTGTTATGTCATCCTACTCCTACATACAAATTTTTTACTTTAATTCTAATAATCCAGTCTGATGTCAGTGGTAACAGAGAATATTGCCTAATTAGGAAAAAATGGGTGGATATGTTATTAGCTACAAAAACTCCTGGAAAGACTTACTCTCCCTCTGTTTTTCCTCTTTGCCATGATTTTGGAATGCCAAAAGAGTAAGAATTTTATGTTGGGATCTGCAGCATCTCTTCTGAAGTTAGGTGCATGTATGGATGATGATAATGGAATCATCAAGTGAGTGTTGTCCTTAGTTTCCTGAACCTACCAAAACATGTCACTGACCAAAACCCTGATCCTTTACAGTACTGCATCTTAAACTTGAGGGAAACTGATACTGTAGAACCTTTTTGCTCCCAGGTGACCATTGCTGAAGCAAAACTCAATAAGAGCTTCTAAAAGAGCTACTGTGAAGGTGTAGGAGCAGCATTTTTGCATCTCATTCTGCAGCTTGGGTTTGAATTCTAATGGGATAAAGCAGCATAACAGGATTTTTTTCAGTTTTTTCCTTGGAGTGAATATCAGCCAGTTTTAGTGCTTTAGGTTCCAAAAAACTGAACTTTATGTAACTCAGTAAACTGCTCTTGAAATTCCTTAATTATGAGCCACGATGTACCTAACACAAAAAGAGTTTTCTGTGTGCATGCACATGTGCACGTGCCAAGAATTAAACTGTCATAACTGTGATTAAGTTACACAGAAAACTAGGGATGGGACCTCGATACCATTGATACCTCAATACTCTCGATACTTGATGGTATCGAAGTACATCTACTTTGAGTTAAACCTTTGATACTTTTAAATGTTTAAGCTTTTTATTTTTGAAAGTTGTTGCATTTAACTTTATGCTAGAAAAGGAATCAAAGTAGTTGATACTTCTCATTAGTGCCTCGCACGTGTCCCCAAAGTATTGCTGGACTATAGTTCTTGATAGACTTGACTTTGTTTCCTGTGGGTGAATCAATGTAACATCCCACTTGTGTCTAAATGAAAACATGCAAAACAATGGGGGAAGGGGTAGAGGTACCCATGTAACATCCAGCATTAACTGAGTTGTGACTGAAACTGATTTAGCTGGCGCACTAAATCGCATTTCTGCAATAGTCTGGCTTGGTGACTCACTCTCAGCCATTACATTTACTTACTCTGGTGACCAGAATCTGTGAATCTATCCAGCAGAAACAAATCAGAACTAAAGATGTGAGATAATACATCACATGGAAATATTTGTTCTTTCCTTCCATCTGTTTGTTTGGGTTTATGCAGGTCAAACTCAGGTCACGAGCGTAGCTTACAGGTATACCGTATGACTAATTTCTGTAATATGAATAGAAAATTCTTTAAAACAAAGTTTTCGTACAAAATATAGTTTTGTAAATAGGGAAGTAGAGAAAATATTATTATTATTATTATTATTATTATTATTATTATTATTATTATTATTATTATTATTATTATTATTATTATTAGCCTTGACTAACAATAGGGGATATATAACCTATGGCATTCATAAGATAAAATAATTGCTATCAATTGGAGAATGTCAAACAGAAACAATTTCGGAATTGGCATGCAATACAAAATTGGTTACATATGTTTATACACAGAAAACTGCTAAGAAGAACATAATTCAGTGAACAAGCTATCACCTTTACAGTTTTTATAAAGTGAGCATCAGGTATCGAGCATCGAGTAGAGTAATGGGGCTCAAAAATCAGTATCGGTATCAAGTATCAAGAAATAGTGGTATCATCCCATCACTATAGAAAACAGTATGATGTGAAATGGTAGTGTACATTCACCATATATGAGGGTAGTTCAGGAAGTCCTCAACTTGATAGTGATGATGCTGGAAGTTAAATAGCAAGGATAGTTCCCAAGTGTGACTTTTTAAGTGACACAATGTGCAGTTTTATAATGTGCTTTCATTGGTTTGATTGTTAAGTGCTGCAAAATAAAAAAGCTGAGGTTTCTTCTAAAAATAGATAAAATTGAATGATGTGTAGCAATTAAGTGCTTCATAATAAAAGGTTTAACAACAACTGAAAAAGGGAGGTATTGGATTGAAAGATTCATGATCATTTTCTATGGCCAGGAAATTGGCTGCAGAGAGTTTCAAGTTATTTTGATGACAAACATTGAGGACATCCAGCTACTGCTACGACTGAAGAAAACATGAGAATCTGCAATGCCATGTTAAATAACAGACAAATCAAGTTACCTGAGTGTGCTGACATTGCCAAGATCTCATTAGATCACGTCTGGAGCATTTTGCATAAGCATTTACTTATTGGGAATGTTACAGCATGATGTTAATTGCTGATCAGAAGCGTATCTGAATGAATATCTAAAATAGTGCTTGAACATGTTAAGATGCAACTCAACAAACTTTTTGTGATGTTGCATCAGTGTAGATGAAATAGATTCACTTCCACATCACAGGGATAATGAAGTAGTCTGAAACATGGCCACTGTTTTCTGGGATGCACAAGATGTGTTGCTTGAGTACATGGAAAAAGCAAAATGATCACTGTGCAGCTTTGCTGGAGCAACTGAAGGATGCTATGAAGCAAACATCTGCATTTTTTAAAGAAGAAAATTATTTTCCACCAAGACAATGCACTAGTGTACAATTCATCAATTGCAATTGCAAAGTCGCATGACTTAAACTTTGAACTGCTGTCACTGTTCCATATTCTCCAGATTTGGCTCCCAGTGACTTTTCCCTTTTTTCAAATCTGAAGAAATGGTTTGCTGGACTGAGATTTACCTGAAATGCACAGATCATAAGCTACACAAACTCTTATTTTGAATGGTTGGACAAATAATGTTATACTGAAGATATAAGCCTAAGAATATCCTTGTTTGGAGAGTGTAGAGTTGAAAGGTGACTATGTTCAGGGGGGGAAAAAAACTTGAGTCAATTCTTGATTTCTTCCTCAGGCTGAGAACTTTCCGAATAACCTTCTACAATGAGGTTTCTTGCGAAAACCAAGAAATACAAACATATAATATATGATCGGCTAATGAGTCAAACACAGCTGTGGAACAGCTTTTTTTTGGACCGTGCACTTTTTAGAATGTGAATGTTTCCTATGATCACCTCCAAAGTGTCAACATGTTTTATTATTTTGAACAACACCACTGCATAAGCATACACTTCATGTTTGCATTTTGATCATGACAGAGACCAAAGTTTGACGGAACTATTTAGTCCTCATCTCCTCTTGTTATGTTCTCAACTATGCAACATATTTCTCCCTCTTAGTCTTTTCACAAGGTATATCACCAGTTCCTAAAATGCAAATGAATATTGCCATTCAAATTAAAAAGTTATCAAAAAATTTTCAGTTATTTCAGTTGCTACCTTCAGCACTTGGATGATCTCTTTCACTCTCACTGTAGGCAGAACTAATACACCTCTAACCAGAGATTGTTAACTGTAAACATTTGTAAAATTACATAGATAACTGTTGAATGAAGCAAATCATCTTTAATTTCACCTTGTGAACCAGCAAGTTCATTTAAAGTTAGTAATCACACAAAAAACACAGAAGATACACTACATTTTGGACTAACTACTTCTCTTCAAGCAAAAGACGTGTTCTTACTGTACTAATTTTACATTAGCTAATGTTCGGTGCTAGGAGAAGTCATATTGTGAGTAACCAAGAGCTGAGAAGTGTTTCTAATTTATAATGCACATCTTTTTATTGCAGGCCTAGATATTCAGCTCCACCAATATATGGCTTCAATGAAAGGCACCAATCAGCAAAACCAGGATTATGTGGCCTGTGTAACTTGGGTAATACTTGCTTCATGAACAGTGTAATCCAGGTAAGGACAGGTAAATTTCACTGACTGTACCATGGGGCCTTGGAGTGTTTCAGAATTTGATGGCTTTGTGTAGAAATATTACACTGTGTTTTAAGTTCTCTTAGCAGCAGCAGCACCACCACCACCACCTCCTCCTCCTCCTCCATTAAGAAATAACTCTTGTCAGGCAGTGACAAAACAGCTGTAATGTCCTCTGGAAATATATTGGAAATGTTGGATAATGCATCTTGCACATCAAAACTTATCATATGGTCTCCTGATGTCAGTTTTAATATTTTAATCTCCAAATGAAGATCTTAAGTGAGTACCAGTATTAGCAATATGTGGCTGTAGTATGTTGAAAATGTTTAGCTAACTTATATGCTGGCGATCTTATTGTGCTTATTAAGGGGTGTACTGGTGTGGCTTCTTTGTGAATCAGAGCCAAGGCAGTACCACCTCTATAATTAAATGCAGCCTTTTGTACTTAGGCGAAAGGTGGATTTCCTTTCTGTATTTTCCTAGTAATAGTATTTGCAGGGTCTTTCTGTAGCTCTTTGTAAAAGTGTCTGGATATTAAAGTTCTACTTTCTTCAGTTGTCATCTTTTGACATCACCATGGTGACATTCCCTTTATCTGCATCCTAGATGAGTATGGAAGGGTCATTTTTTGAGAGATTTCATTGCTTCTGTTTCTTCCTGTGACAGATTTTGTTTGGGTAGTCTTGCCTTATGTAGGATTTATGCAATCTTGTTGCATATTTTGTTGGCTTGGGATGAGTAGTGGATGAATTGTCACTTCAACATTAGCAGTGATTTCTTCTGTTGGTATTTGCTTGAATGTTATCATGAAGTTGCCCCTTTGATTAAAAGGGAAATCTCACTTCGGGACAGAATTTTCTCACTAAGGTTAATCATGGTGCATGTGTCCTCTGGACGGACCTGCACCAATCTCAAAGTCCAAAGGCATAATGATTGACTGACCACTGACCAATCAGGGACAAAGGGGTTTGCACTGCTCCTGCTATAAATACAGGATGGATTCTCTGGATAAATCAGTAAGGTGTCAGAGAACCAATCTTATTAATAGTACTCTGAAGATATGGCTGAAACATCAGGAATTTATTGTTTTGACCCTGGTCAAAAGGTCTGGAATGTTTTTATTGCATTAACACTAGTCGTGAAAACCTAAGTACAGAAGACTCAATTATCCACAGTAGTGGGGAACGTTACTGTGGATAAAGCAAAACAGCTATTAATCCAGAAAGGGTCATAACCTCTATGGTATATGGGTACTAATGTGAGGTTTGTTTACAGATATTAAGGTGGTGTAATGCAGAAATTACCATTTAACTCACAATTTTTAAGAAGACATCTCAGTGCGATCTATTTAGCGAGCACCCATGTCCCCCCAGGGGCTCACCTTATGTGAGTACGGGTTTTGGCGCACCTGGGGGTTCCCGAGCCACTCATCGCCATCATCATCCTTCCACCCTCGTCCGGTCGAGGTTGGTTCGTTCTCGTGACCAGGGGGCTCAAGGTAGGCTCTCGTGCGTTCTGTGCATTTCATTCCATGTCGCCCCTCACCATCGTTTCTTTCTTCTCTTCTATTTCTGCACATTTCGCACCATGCCCATTCAGTTACGCATCTATTTTCCTTCTTCGCCGGCCTACCTTGCGTGCGAAATACCCATGCACTTTTAGTTTCTTTTATTGTTTTATTTTAATCCTCCATGGACACAGCCTGACGGATACCTGCGCACTGGGTTCACAGCTGGGTGAGTGGGTAATGGCGTCATCCCCACCACCCGGGGTTGTCATGTAGGGTATGTGTTCGTATCCGCTGTTCAACTGCAGTCCTGCGGGGGGGCCATTGCATGAGGTGCTGACTTCTGACGGCGATTGGGTCCCTCTGTCTATGTTCTGGGAGGTGTGACCCTGGGGTGAGATAGGTATAGATAGGCCACTCACCCAAGCCGGGGTAACGCCCGGGAAGTCAGAGCCCGAGGTCGGAGACGGTTGCAATGGTGGAGGATTTATTTCGCTATGGGGCATCCTTTCTCCATTAATACTAACAAGCGCCGAAAAGTTTATGTTACAGAAGTAACACCACCGACAGCTGGTTGTTACTTGGTCATTTCACGAACCGAAGAAGGGCAAAGCTTTGAGAAGGTGAACCCTTTCATTATTCAGAAGGACATTGATGCTATTGCTGGTGCGGTTCAGTCCTGCACTCGTCTACCAAATGGTTCCTTATTAGCACAAACGAAGTCCGATCAGCAAAGTAAGACCTTGTTGCGCGCTACGCTTCTCCACGGTTATCCCATCCGTGTTGAGAAGCACCGCACATTGAATTCCTGTCGAGGCGTCATTACCACCCATAGCCTCGATGGTATGTCGGACGATGAACTCGTAGACTATCTTTCAGACCAAAAGGTGACAGCAGTGCATCGAGTGCAGGCCAAACGCGACGGAGTATTGGTACCCACTCGTACCCTGTTTATAACATTTGATGGCGTCGATCTGCCCACGAGCATTTCAGCAAGGTACGAACGCATAGCGGTGAGGCCTTATATTCCTAGAGCTCTGCGCTGTTTTAAACGTCAACGTTTTGGGCATACGCAAGTCTCCTGTAAGAGTCCCGTTACCATCTGTGTCTCATGCAGCCAGCGATCACACGAAGGTACCTGTTCCACAGCCCCCGTCTGCGTTAACTGCAAGGGGTCTCATTCTGCGTCGTTTGCCGACTGTCCGCGGTACTTGGACGAGAAGTCGATCCAGGAGATCCGGGTAAAGGAGAAACTCTCCTTCGCCGAAGCCCGAAGGCGTTACCATGCGCGCCAACCCTCTCCCCTGCGATCTGGTACATTTAGTTCTGTTGTTGCCTCGCCAGTACCACGAGTAGATGCCGAAACTCAGACCTGGACTATGACTGCATTAACCGCCACTACCATCCGGCCGTCCATTTCTGCTATAGTTAGCAAGGCATCTAAAGCTGGTCCTAAGGTACTGAAGTCGCAAGCCGCTGAAAAGAAACCAAAGCAGAAACTTCGTAGGGAAGATTTTCTGAAGGACTCTCCGCGTGCGCGCGGTAAGAAAAGTTCACCTTCTCCTCCTCGGAGGTCGCAGTCCCAGGACGCTCCTGGGACAAGCCGCGCTCAGCGGCAGCCCTCACCCATCGCCACCCAGAACCGATTCTCGGCGCTTGAATCGGTTTCTGGCTCTGAGCGCGTGGGCCCTCCCTTCGAGGAGGCTATGGAGTCTGACCAACTCCATGCCAAAAGCCCGAGAAAGGTTAAGCAGAAGGTAATTTTGAGCCGCCCTTCTAAGTAGGAAGTTTATCCCTTTTCTTTATGGCTATCCTGATCTGGAATTTACGTGGTGTACGATCGCATAGGGCGGAATTGCAACTTTTATTGCGTTCCCATTCACCTATGGTTGTGTGTTTGCAGGAGACTAAGCTTCGCCCTCACGATCCTTTTGATCTCCGAGGGTATACTCCGGTTCGCTACGATCTTGAACCGGAGGAGGGTACTGCTGCTCATGGAGGTGTCATGTTGTTAGTGCGTAGCGACGTTCATTTTTAAACTCTAGCTCCTACGTCCGACTTGCAAGCTGTTGCTGTAACTGTTCAATTACCCGGCTTTTTCTTTTCTGTTTGCTCTGTCTATTAACCTCCATCGTCTCCCCTCGCTCCCGCGGACATTCACGCTCTCCTGTCCGCTCTCCCAACACCATTTCTTCTGTTGGGAGATTTTAATGCCCATCACGCACTGTGGGGTTCGCCAAGGGCTTGTGCGAGGGGAACTCTTCTTTCCGACATTTTTTACCAGTTCAATCTCTCCATCCTCAATACAGGTGAACCTACTTTTATTTCTGATTCTTCTGGTACATTCTCACACCTGGACCTTGCCGTTTGCTCACTCCAGCTTGCTAGTCGTCTGCAGTGGAACGTCGTCGCTGACACCTACTCCAGCGACCATTACCCTTGCATCGTTTCTCTTCTGTCTCATCACGTCCAACACTACAGAGTACCTACCTGGATATTCACAAAAGCCGACTGGAGATTGTATTCCAGCCTCGTGTATTTTGACAAGCCCTTCAACGACATTAACCAAATGGTGCAGCATCTTACTTCGACGATTCTATCTGCCGCCGAACGCGCAATTCCCCGGTTCATCCTCTCAACCTCGGCGTCTATCTGTTCCGTGGTGGAACGAGGATTGTCGGGACGCCGTTCGTACCCGTAGAACTGCGCTTAGGGTGTTTCGGCGACACCCTACACTTGATAATTTGGTTACTTTTAAACAATCGCGCGCCAGGGCTCGTCGCATTATTCAGGATAGCAAGAAGGCATCTTTCACTCGTTTTGCCGAGTCTTTTAATCGCTTTACGCCTTCATCTGTTGTTTGGGATAAACTTCGTCGCTTCTCAGGTAAAATGTCGCATTGTACTGTTTCTGGCCTTCAGGTTCCCAATGCCACCATAGTGGATCCGGCTGCCATCGCTAACACTCTGGGTGCTGCCTTTGAGGCGGTTTCCAGTTCAGACCATTATTCCACCGGATTTCGCTCTATCAAAGACCGACTTGATTCCGACACCTTTAACTTTCGATCTGCTAATAATGAGTGTTATAATGAACTTTTCACAATGAGGGAGCTCGGCACGCTCTTCATTGCTCTAGGCACTCCGCTCCTGGGCCGGACGGCATTCATGTCCTGATGTTAAAGAACCTTTCAGCCGACAGTAAACTCTTTCTCTTACAGGTCTATAACCGTATTTGGCAAGACGGCTTTTTTCCTTCCGTTTGCCGCGAAGCCACCATTGTCCCTATACTTAAGCCTGGGAAGGATCGCCAACTACCTTCCAGCTACCGCCCTATCTCCCTCACCAGTTGCATTTGCAAGGTGATGGAGCGCATGATCAACGAGCGGTTGACATGGTGGCTTGAGTCTCAGAAACGTTTAGCGAACGCTCAGTGCGGATTTCGTCGCCATCGATCTACCGTCGACCATCTGGTGTCCCTATCGACGCATATTATGAATGGATTTCTGAGAAAGTGTCAAACCGTGGCTGTGTTTTTTGACCTGGAGATAGCTTATGACACTTGTTGGAGGTGCGACATTTTACGTACACTGCACCCATGGAATATCCGCGGTCGTCTTCCCATATTTCTTCGGGAGTTTATGACGGACCGCGTCTTTCGTGTACGTGTGGGCTCGGTTTTATCTAGTCGTTTTATTCAAGAGAACGGAGTACCGCAGGGCTCTGTACTCATTGTCACACTTTTTGCAATTGCTGTCAACCCCATTGTTGATTGTATTCCACCTGGCATTTCATCGTCCCTTTTTGTTGACGGTTTTGCCATTTGTTGCAGTTCACGGCGGACCTGTCTACTCGAACGCCGTCTCCAGAGCTGTATGGACCGTCTCTACGCCTGGAGTAACGCCAACGGCTTTAATTTCTCCGCCGAAAAATCCGTCTGTATCAATTTCTGGCGCCGGAAGGCTTTCCCTCCGCCCTCTCTCCATCTTGGGCCAGGGATACTTCCGTTTGCAGACGAGGCGAAATTTTTGGGTTTGCTCTTTGATAGGAAGCTGAGCTGGATTTCGCACATTTCGTTTTTAAAAGCAAAGTGTGACCGTTCGCTTAATCTTTTACGTGTTTTAAGTGGCACGTCCTGGGGAGCTGATCGGACCGTCCTTCTACATCTTTATCGCTCTTTGGTCCGATCCAAGCTTGATTACGGGTGCATTGTCTATTCGTCGGCGCGTCCATCTGTATTACGTCGATTGAATGTCATTCACCATCGTGGCATAAGAGTCGCTACGGGGGCCTTTCCAACCAGCCCTGTACCCAGTCTGTGTGCTGAAGCTGCAGAGCCTCCGCTGTCCTTCAGGGGTGAGATGCTTTTGTGCAGCTATGCCTGTCGACTCTCAAGCTTGCCTGACCACCCGTCCTTCGAGGTATTTTATGAAGATTCGCTTAATCGGCAATATTTCGTTAGCTCCTCTGCCTTGCTCCCTCCAGGGGGTCGATTTCGAAAGCTTCTTCGGCATTTGGACTTTACGCCAGCGCCGGCCCTTCCCAGGGGGGAAACGCGCTTTCCTCCATGGTTGCGCGCTGAGGCCCACTGTCACCTTGGATTAACGTCAATGTCGAAGAATGAGACCCGTTTTTCAGTTCTTGGATCGGCTTTTTTAGAACTTCAGGCGCAGTTCGGAGACTTTCATTTTATATATACTGATGGGTCTAAGACTAATGTTGGAGTAGGGTGTGCCTTTGTTTATGGTCATCGCAGTTTTTCATTTCGTTTACCCGGGCAATGTTCGATTTTTACCGCCGAACTTTTTAGTATTTATCAGTCACTTTTATACGTCCAGCGGTACGACTTACTGCACTGTTCTATTTGTTCAGACTCCCTGAGTGCTCTTCAAAGTATTCGCGCGCTGTACAATTACCACCCCCCGTACAGCGCATACATGACCTGGTCCACTCGCTTGGTGCCTCTGGCATCTGCGTCTCCTTCATGTGGATTCCAGGTCATGTTGGCATCTCAGGGAACGAGTCTGCCGACACCGCTGCCAAATCGGCGATTTTATTACACAGATTTTTTACCTCTGTTGTTCCCTCGTAAGATTCGTGTGTTATTTTACGTCGCCGCATCCTCTCGCTTTGGCGCGATGAGTGGACGGCACTCTGGGGGAACAAATTGCGGAAGGTTAAACCTCTCCCTTTAGTCTGGGGTATCTCTTCTCGTTCTACACGTCGGGAAGAGGTACTTTTAGCCCGTTTACGAATTGGACATTGCCTTTTTAGTCATAGATACCTGCTCAGTGGTGACCCCGCTCCACTGTGTCAGCAGTGTGATGCGCCCTTAACGGTGTGTCACATTTTAACAGAGTGTCAAGTTTTAGCTCCTTTGCGCGTTTGCGTGGGTCTGCCTGTTGGCATAGCCAATGTTTTGGCAGACGACGCGCATGCTGTAGAATGTCTTTTACGTTTTATAAGTGACATTGGTTTTAATCGGCGCATTTGATGCGCTGAGCGTCTTTTAGCTTTGAGATTTTATATTGTCAGTTTTAATGGGGCTCTGCTCCCCGACGGACATAAGGCGCTCATGTCTCTTGCGTTCTACAGTTCTTGACACATTGTTTTATTCATTTTATTGACCATGATTTTAGTGTGTAGATTTTAGTTTTTGGTCTTTTGTGTTTTTTAGTGTTTTTGACCAAGCGGGTTTGTGTGTGGTTTTTTAGTTTTTTGACTTTTCAATTTTATATTTTATACATTGTAAGGGCACTAATAACCTTAGGAGTTGAACGCCCTTAAGCCCCATCTTATCATCAAGCACCCATGTTGATCTATTTTGCATTTCAACTGCTTTTTTTAACAGTATGGTAGTATTTTCTTACCAAAAATAAGCTATTTACACTTCACAAAAACTGTACCATATATTCTATTGTATTTACACACAAACACACCAGTAAGATCTTTCAAATCATACTGAGAATGTCTTTAATCAACTTTAATTTAAAGAAGCTTATTTTGTACAACATGCCTTAATTTATGAAGCCTTAATTTGTCAACAGCAAGGAATCTTCTTCTTGTTCGAGGTACTCTAACAAATTTCTGTCCATTCAAGAACTGCTGAATAACAGATAAGGTGTCGTAAGGTGTAAACCATTCTTATAGCCCATGCACGCATAAAAATTTCTTTGTCAGTACCAACCACGTGACCCATCAGTGTCTGTTAACCACAAACTATTCCTTAACGTTATCACTCCTGAAGTTTTTGCAGGCGGGTAGAACTTTTAATGCACAAGCATTATTTCTGTTCCTTCAAATATTCTGACCAAGAGATTCAGTTTGACGGTTGAGTGGTTGGAGAACAATAAAGTACCATAAAAATGAAAGCTTACTCAGGGAGACCTACTGTACAGTCCTTAACAAATAATAGTCCACTGAAACACTTCAAGATGTATAGAAATCACTTTGGAATGCAAACTATACAAGCCGGTAATGGAACTTAAAGAGAGAGAATTCCAAAATAGCTGTAGACAGTCGAGAGTTTACTGTATGTATAGAAAAATGGTTGAATTATTTCATTCACATGGTGAGCTATTCTGTTCTCCATGTTATCTAGTATATTCCCTCCCATCAAAATAGAGACACTTTTAGGGAGTAGATTTTGACAGCTTCCAACATCATCCATCAACTGCTTGATGAAATCAATTTTGTGTCCTCCTGTGAAAATCATCTACTTTCAAACATTACAGATCTTTAACTACAATCAATTATGCTGCATTACACCACCCTCTTTTATCAAAAAGAGCATTAATCTTTAGATTCTGTTGTGAGCAATGTACCAATAGTATATCAAATGTTGAGGCATCTATTCTGTATGGTATACACTGAACAGGTTAGAGCTAGAATTATATAACCAAAATGTATGCCGCTTTCTTATAAACACAAAGAATAATCTTAATTAAACAATTCAAAGTAGTATATTATTTAACCATTGCATTCACAGGTTATGGAAACTAAAAATAAGAATGCATAAAATATACCTATTGTTGTAAAATTTTTGCAGCAATCTTTGTTTTAACTGATGTCCCCAATTCTTCCATTACAGTGGTTTACTGCTATATTTTTTCAGTAATACTCTTCCATGTCGGACAGTATGTATGATATTTGGATTTCCATATAATATAATAATAATAATAATAATAATAATAATAATAATAATAATAATAATAATAATAATAATAATTAATAATGAGAAGAATAATAATTAATAATGAGAAGAATAATTAATAATGAGAAGAACAATTTTGCCTTGTCACACATCCTTGAGCAATGCTCATAAACAGGTGATTCGTCAGTTTTTTAAAACTAAAATATATATTAGCATTAAAAGCAGTCAGATAAGAAGTCAAATAAGATTGTTAAATATCTAAAGATTTACCTATTATAACAATAGAGTAGCTCAAGATTAACCTTAGAAACTTGAATCGCATCATTATTGCTGATTTGAATTTAGTTTGAGTTTCAATTGTAGATGGGGTGTTATGCCTCTTTTGTTTTTTCCTTCTTTTTGTTATTCTTTTTTTCTTTCAATCTTTCTTTCTTTTTTCTAGTTTAATAATTCAGTGATCTCTGCCTAATTTTATTTGCATGCAATTGTGTTTCATTCTTAGGCCACTACTCTAGCATTTTGTTAGGTAACACTGTTTTACTGTTTTTCAACATGCTTGCTCAGTTTCATCACTGGAATACCCAAGTAGAAAAATGTTGAAAGTGTCACATTTAAAATTTTATTTGAAGAGGAAAAGAGAATCTGGTTCACTTATGTTTTAAGAAATTGCAATACTTATGAAAAATTGTGTAGTTTATAATGAAATATATACTTTTTGTATAAGTACAATTCAGGTTTACATCATGAAAATACAGCTTGTTTGATTTTTATCACTAGAAACACTTTGCAAAAATGTACCATTATTAATGCTGATTTTAAATATTTGTATATAGAAAACTAAACCAAACTTTTTAATTAATTAATGTAAAATATGTAACTCAGCACCA
Source organism: Deroplatys truncata (assembly GCA_030765065.1). Taxonomy (NCBI): domain Eukaryota; kingdom Metazoa; phylum Arthropoda; class Insecta; order Mantodea; family Mantidae; genus Deroplatys; species Deroplatys truncata. The sequence goes on from CM060990.1 coordinate 153,290,488, forward strand.
ATTATGGGACGAATTCTCATAACGTGATCTACATTCATTTTGTTTGAACTCATTTTATTTTTGTAGGATATGTTCCTTCTTCGCCCTTAAAATGAGCTATTTCTTTATACAACCTAAGCATACTGTAACTCACAAAGAATACAAATAGAATGCAGATCTGCAGAATTGTTTTATAATGCATCACCAGTAAAACATTCTGTGCATAGGCATAGCATTAAGTGTTACAATATTTTCCTACAGTTTCTTGGATCATCCTCTTGTACCAACACTGTTCTCTCATTTTAACATATTTGTAATGTTTTTCTTGAAAGACATTGCATTTGAAAAGAAAATGTCAATGTTTTTACACCAAAGTACATTGTTTTGTATATTTTTATATTGCAGCATATTCTATTTCTCAACTGGGCATGCAAAAGCAGTTAAGTCAAAAAACATTTTAGTGAGAAAAATGAAATTAAAGATTAAATAAATTTCCCAAATCCCCTATGTGCCAAAACACTTGGTTAGTACTATAAATATATACATGATGCTGCTTTAATTCCTGTACAATGTCATCCCTTATTAAAGATAATCTAAAGGGTTGGAGGGTGTATATGTGACTTGTGATTTTGCATAATACACTTTGACATAGCCATTTTACACAAATGTTATATTAATATTAACAGCAAAAGATTTATTGTTTGCTCCTAGAATTTGCAATGAAAATAACATATTTAACTATGTAAGCAGTTGTGATTGTTTTCTCAGGGATAAAACAGAGCATATTGTGACTTTGTCCAGGTTTTACAAACTATGCTCTTCTCAGTTCTCATGCTGTTACTGTTTCGTTTTTATGTAGTTTACCTTCACTAGTGTTCACTTCACTTCCTTCTTGATGCAGCCTCTTCATGTCAGATGGTTCACTTTACTCGGGAGTTGAACACAAGACCTCCACAACTTGTTGCTCCACAGTAGCACTTGCTGCACATCACAACAATCATCACCAACTTGCCCAGAGAATCTCTCTTGATATCGCACCAGAAATGCAGTCGCTAACTCGCTCGCACACTGACTCAACTCTCCTCACAGTGGGCTTGCCTCAACTCGCACTGACTGGACTGCAGGAGAATGCTCACTGATACAGTCAGGGGAATCTTTCCACAAGGTTCTGGAACCTGGAACGTTCTAGAACTATTTTGACACTCTTTCTGGAGGAGGGGGGGGGGAGAGCAAGCTTCCAGAAAGTTGTACTTATCTCCCGATAGCATGCCCGGTGTTTACACTGGCAAGCGGCAATTATTGTGTTTACTCCGACTGCTCGGCACCAACTTTCCGATAACCTTGGGCTACGGCCACAGCGTCACAATATTTAGATGACATTCAGATTTAGCAGTACTTGACAAAATAGTATAGCATAAAAATAGTATAATAATAATAATAATAATAATAATAATAATAATAATAATGAAACAAGACATAACATTATATTGTTTGAAAATAATACCTTATCACACTTACTAAATATTATATTTTTTTAACCTTTTATAAAGAATATAAGATTAAATTTAACAGAACTTGACAAAATATAACATAATGTAATACAAAGTAAAGAAACAAATTTGATTATTATAAATTTACTGCTGCATACTTTCTTTTTTCTTTAAATTTCCATGAAATTATTTTTATCATCCAAATTATTACCTGAACACTAAAAACAAATTCACTCAGTATCCTCATCTGTATCACCATCTGGGAAAGTATTAAGAACACTTTTGGATGTTTTCACACTCCTGTGGAATTTCCAGCTGAGATAAATGGAGGTAGATCCAGCAAGTCCTTCATTTTTGCAGGGTTTATTGTATTTAGGCCAGAATATTTTAAGTGGTTTGACACCTGTAGATTTATTTCCTCTTCTGAGAAAACTGGTATATCTGAAGTCATCATCTTTCCTCAACGTGTACTTGAAAGAGAATTGCCCAAAGGAACCCTTTTGAAAACGGAGCCACTGTATGTCCCTCCAAACAATTTTTTCTCTATTTATATCAACCTTTTGTAATACGGATTCTCTACCGAAAAATGCTGAAAAGTCATAAAAGTCCTCTAGACATTTTAACCAAACAAAATGGCTGGTTATTTCCTTACAGGTGAACAAGTTGCATCCAGTCGTGAGTGTGATGAATAGAAATACCATACTTCTTTTTCTCTAAGATCCCATGATCTCCATCACTCTCCATATGAGTATGACCCGGTATTAGGAACTTGTGATCAATAGATTGGAGGTTAGATGTTCTTGAAGTGTGACCATACACCTTACTGCCATGTGACTGTTTTTGTTTTGTCCTTGGCAAGAATCACAATGCATATTGATACTTTTTACATCTGGATGAAGTTTTTAAGGTATTTGTAAAGGCAAGAACCTATTTCATTAGCCCCTCTTAAGGCTCATCCTTCATGCCACATCAAGCCGTATGTTTGCCAGTCATCACAGCCATGTACTGTCAAGTTATAGGTCCATAGATCTCTTTTATAGAAGTCAATTGAGCTACTGACCACTGGAGTTGGCAAGCACTGTTGTAAGTCGAATGTTATGGTTTTTGTAGCAGGATCATTTCTTGAGAGTGACTTGTCAGTTGGCTTTTCTTCATATGCTAAGTCAGCCTTTTCTTGATTCACTTCTTTATCGTGTTGGAACCCAAACTTTTCTTCACCTTCAGAAATCTCTGTCTTCAGCTGAAGTTGACTACATGTCTGACATGTGACCACTTTTGGTTTCATGGAAAATTGTTTCGTAGATCCTCCTACTAACATATTTTCTAGAAATAGCACTTAAATATTCTTCATATAATGCACACATGAAATGGTAAATATTTTGTGTGATTATTTTCTGGAATAGCAGCTTTCGTATGTTGGAATGGAAAACAAGGATTATGGGCAGAGAGAATTACCTCACTGTCAAATTTGTTATCAGGCATACCCCTTCCATCATAAAAAAAACCAGAAATGTTACTCCATTTCTTCTGAATTACAATTTCTATAAACCCTTGGGAGTGCTAAGCAAGCAGTGAAAGAGAGTGGATGTGTGTTGAGGAAGCTCCTGGAGTGGAAGAAAAGAAGGGCTTAAGTAACTATGGGAATCAGTATTGAAGAGTACAGAGGAAGAATTGGAACCTTTAATAAGTTAAAATTGAATGATTGTAAAATAAACAAAGGTACAGAAGAGATGATAAATATGATTCTTCTCACATGTATAATAGGTATGCTACTGGTAATTAATTGGTGGAGTTGAAATTAATCCTGGGCCAAATGGGAATCGAAACATTATGGACGAAATTTTGGCTAGTATAAAAGATATGGATGAGAAATTAGGAAACAAACTTAATGGAGTAGAAAAGGAACTAATAGATATCAAGAGTGAGATAAAAAATGAAATGCAAGATATAAGAAATGAGGTACAGAAACTCAAAAGAAGAGTAGAGCTGTTGGAAGAGAGACACCGCAGATTTAATCTAGTTATAACAGGAGTGAAAGAAAGGAATGGAGTATGGCCTGTGGAAGAGGTCAGATAGATTATAGAAGGAAAGCTTGGAATGGTGCTACAGGGCTGGGAGATAAAGGAAGCATTTAGAGTGGGGAGATCAAGAGGTGCCAGAATGATAGTTGCAAGATTTACGTCAGTGCAGTTTGTTTATGAAGCGTTAAAGAAAACAAAACAACTAAAAGGAACAAATATTTTTATAAACAGAGATTTATCGGTGGAACAACAGGCTTTGGGCAAGAATGGAAGGGAAACGGGCCATCATAAACAACTTACGGTTGTGGGTCGATGGGCACATGGTGGCTGGATGCGAAAGAGGCACAAGGAGCAGCAGATTGCAGGAGCAGGAAATGTGTCAGCCAAATACATTCAAGACCAGAGAGAAGGAATGCAGATCGGAAGGAAGTCCAAAGAGCGATTGGAAATTAGAGAAGGATGGAGATTGGAAGTTACGTCACTACTACGTGGGGCTGGCGGGAAGAAGATGGCTGTGTCAGAGGCGAGATTGGGAGCCAGGTAGTGATGTCAGATGTATGGGCAACAGCTGGCAAAGTTAGGAAAGTGACATCATCTAGGAGGGAGGAAGTTCAATCGCCACGTCATATGGTTGCGGGCAGGGTAGAGGCTTGCTTTCAGAGTGGCAAATTGGTGGAAGAAGGAAGCATTGTGTTGACACCCAATGGGAGTTTACGGATTTTGGACAGAAACAAAGCGAGACCGTTAAGGGAGCCAACAGAAATAGATTAATGGAGTAGGAAAGTGTGCCATACGTATAGTAATAGTGCAGGCTCTGTGAGAAGTATGGCAAAACAGAAGCAGTAGTAATAATGGGGGAGTAAATAGAATAGGGAGGGAGAGTGACTATAGAATGAATAGAAGGGAACAAATTAGACAAAGTAAAGACAAGTGTATTGATAAGCAAGTGATAGATTTATATGAAATCGTGAAGTGAATGATTTAGATATAAAGGACAGTAAACACGAAGAGGGCTAGGAGGGAGAGGTACATTTCTTAATATGAACGAGCAAGTGTTGTTGTGGACGATCAGTAGGGGGTACAAAATAAGCATTCTCTAAATTGCATCTAATAGTTCCCATTTTCCGCTGATAGTGGAGTCTCAGACAATCGGAGGAAGGAGATGAGAAGGGCAGAAGAACACTAAGCAGTATAGAACTTTAAATGAGAAACGTTAGCAATATGAAGCTAACTCAACACACATGTTTTGTAAATGCGGAAGCTTGGGTACGATCGGCAAAAGGAGCCAGGGCTTGATGCTGATCATGCCCAAATGTATTGTATTAGCTCAACACTCAATAAAGATATATCATATCATAAACCCTTTAATCTGCCAGGATACTTTCAAAAACAAGGTTTACACATTTGTTACAATGTTTCATTTATGTATAATGATAATCAACTGTAATTTGTTGAAAATTTCGCTTCTGTACATCCCCTGTTCTCAGTCTTTTATAAGATTTGTCTTTTATTTGTAACAAATTACATATGCATGAAACCCTGTAATCAAAATTACCCATCTTCCAGTAATCATTATTAATTTGCTTTATAATGTCATCACATATTCATTCTTTGCACTTCATCCTACATGATTCAAGGGTGTTTGTAACTTTAGCCTCTGCTACTTTTCCTTTCTGAGTAGTGTAACTATTTTGCACATTTATAGCACATTTTCTTTCTTGCTTGGCTTTTCTTATATCCCCTTTCAATCCTGCTTCTTCACTGCACATCTGATATCTTCATCTGCTAATGTTGTTTTCACTTTAATTATTTCATCCTCAATAACAGTCAAATTATTTTAGACTTCACAGTTTTCATCTTCAGGTTTATTATGTTCATCATTTACATCTCATGGTTTATTGGTTAAGTCTGGCATTATTTTGGAGTTTTTCTTCCTTATTCCCTCATCTCCTGAATCTGAACTAGTATATCCTTCAATGTCGAAGTCCAGATCTTTACAGCTGTCATTCGAATCCTTTGTAGCAGCTAGTATAACATGCAAGGGTAGTAAATAGCTCTTCTCTAAAAGAGAAAAGTAATTTGTTCTAGTTTGCACTGTATTTGAGGTAATTATAAAGACATGATCAGAGTCTAAAAATAGTAAAATAAATGTCTAAACTTACCATTATGATTATTAGCTTCCTTAGTAGCCAGTTCAACCAGTATCCTACTTCTTGAACTCATGTAGCAACTCATTTAATAAGATACACATTAATAATAAGCCCCCAATCTATTAAAATGTAAGGAAAATGCTGCGAGTGTCAATGCTACATTATAGGAACTACAAATGGTCATTGTTGGATTTTAGGTGGCAATGCAATGAAATAATATATACAGTTGCAATTATTTCTTTTCCTCATGTGTGTTGACAAATCAGAGTTAGTTTTGTTGTATTACTCAGTGTTTGCATTACTACAATGAAAATAAATATCTGATTATCAGCCAGGTGTAGTGTCAAGTTAAGTGAGCCATTAAAATTTGTAGTGCACAGTAAGTTAAGAAAACTCTATAACTGACTTGCCTAATTTTGCATTGCTAGTTCAATGGTGTAATTTTGTATTTGTATTTATTGTGGTAAGAGTTTTACAATTTGATTGTCTACTGCACTTTGACCCTGGCCACTCATTCAGTAGACAATCACTACAGTTTATTTACATTTTGCAATTTCCTGTCAACGCATTCTGTAGACAATCACTACAGATTATTTACATTTTACAATTTCTCATCAATAAATTATCTTGTTTTTTTTTTCAGTTTTTTCATGTCCCATTTCCACTTGTTTTTCACTTTTCACTTATTGATTACTTAACCATCACACATTCACTATAGTTTTCCATTCAAAGTAAGATACGCTACCTCTTACTTTTCTCTACCCACTGTCCAAAGTTATTTATTTTTTACTTTACACAAATACTCTCCAATGCTTCTAGCGTCCTTGCACATCATTTCGATCATAAGCGTATTTCTATCTCCCTTCAACCACTTCTTATTAAAAAATTCTTTTCTCCAATTTTCTGTTCTTTGGCACTTAAATACTATGTGTTCAATGTCTTCATTACCACCGCATATCGGACATTGGTTCTGAGGAATACCCTGTCTTAACCCTCTTAGCCTCCATGCAATAGATTCTCCCTCTTCTTTATTTACTATGTCTATATATTTTTCCCTACCCCATGTATTTTTCATTGGCCTATAACAAACTAATGAGCTCTTTTCGGCTATCTCACTGAACATGATTTGTATTTCTATATCTTCCAGTCTTTTCCTCGCCTTTTTCCAAAAATGTTTCATGTTATTTTCTTTCCTTCTCCACATGTCTCCTAACCCATTTTTCTCCAAAATGTTCCGTAAATTACTTACTCATCCATAATTCATTAAGCTATTCTCTTGGTATTCTATACATTGTCTTAACACATTACTTTTTCCTAGATTTAAAGTTAAACAAAATTTCAAAGCTCTTTCCATTATCTTCCCCTTAGTTGCACCCTGCCCATCTGTAATTGTGCTACCTGTCTTACAATTGCCTTCGGTAACCCTAGTATTTCTCTACAAAACATCCTGTGCACCTCATCTATACTTTCCCATCCTCTATCTAATCCCCATATTTCTATACCATACATCATTTTTGCCTCCACAACTATCTCATAAACTTTTTTCAGCCATTTAACATTTATATTAGGTACTCTATATTTGCAGCTTCTAATTGCTGTCGTCGCCCCTTTACCTTTTGCCAATGCAAACCTCTTTTGTTTCTCCCATTTATTACCTCCATCTATTTTTACTCCTAAATAAATACAGTCACGCACCACCCTGCAATCTTTATTCTCTCCCTTCTGCTTTTCATATTTGCTTAATTTTCCCCCCTTTTTGAATACCACAATCTGTGTTTTCTCTTGATTCACTTTTAACCTCCATTCTTTACAATATACATCAATAAAGTAATTTAAGTCAAAAGTCAGAGACTTAACAGTCTTTGCACACAGCTTACGACCTCGTGACATACTTCCCATTACACATTCAATCTACTCAGCTGTTATAAGTGATATGACTTAACTGATTAGACACATAGGTAGAGCAGATAAAATAATATCAAAGGCTGTGGAGAAATTTTTTCTGATACTTTTTGACCTAACTGCTTTTGCACATCCAGTCGAGATTTAATAATTTTGCTTCTATTTTCTTTAGTAGTGATGTTTCTTAATAAATGCTATAACAATTTTGAAAAATATATTATCACCTTTCTTAAAATTGCCATTTCCTAATATTTTACCTTCTTTAAACATTTAGTGGATAGAAGATATGCTCATTACAGGTTGAGGCATGTTGAATCATCATAAAATGTTGAGCTTCAGTTGTATGGATTTAATCCCAAATGTAATTACATATTTTAAGCAACATTACTAATATGTTTTAATATTCCCCCCCTTTTTTTCCAGTGTATGAGCAATTGTCCACCAATAACAAAGTATTTCCTAAACAACGAGTATTTCAATGAGCTTAATGAAGAAAATCCTTTGGGAATGAAAGGTGAAATAGCAAAGGCTTTTGGTGAACTAATAAAGACTATGTGGTCAGGGCGACATATTTACACAGTGCCTCATAATTTCAAGGTAAGCAAAAATTCAGACATCATAAAAATGGTTTTTATGCTAAGTTCTTAAAAGGAGTTCTTAAGTTCTTAACCTGGCTTTCAATGATAGGCAAATCATGTAAATGATAAATAGTGATATAGTTAAAAAGGAATATTCTTAGGAGAATAATCAGAATGATACTGGAGATAAATGAAAAGATTTTTAAAATATGAGGAAAGTTAGGTTATATGGAGGGTATGTTATAATTTATATAGAAGAAAGCAAATTCATTTGTAATTTAGTGTATTTAATATGTATTGAACAGTGGCCAGGGCCTTTTCTGAAGCACTTAAAAGATACATTTGACAACATAGGAAACTGTTTTTATGGCAAAAGCAAGCTGTTTAAGGGAATCAATCAGCATAGGTATAAGAAGTTGAATATGTATAATGAACAAGCAATGCCTATTTTGTGTTTAATATACACCTGTTCTGTAACTTCTGGTTAAAGTTAAACAACTTGTTAAAGCTGCAAACCAGTTGCTATGCACTATTTGGTATTCTGTAAAGTAACCAGATGTGGTTACTTTTGTTGAGAGGAAGAAAATAATGCTTAACAATATCCATAGCTGAGACCATGTTGTTAGTGCTAGCAATACTGCTATTACTGGCTGAAAAATGGATGCACTCTTAGTGATTCTTGATCTGGAAGCTCAAAGGAATGAAGAACACAGCAGGAGGTCAGTGACCTAGAAAGAATGTATTATTTCAAGTGCTGTAAAGTGAGACCAAAGATATGGTAAGTGTGAAAATAACATCCTAGGATTGTATGCCTACACAAAAAGTACGTAAAGAGTTTCCTGACCCAACTTTTGACAAGTGATTTTATTTTGTAACAGAGAAATACTGCATTTGTACGAATAGTCATAGTTCTTTACTTTTGTATCACAGCAGCATCCTTCACAACATTGTCCCCTGCTACACAGAACTAACCTTTCATCCTGAAAGAATGTTTCCATTTTGTGAATTTTCCCCCAGAATTATCTCGCAATCAAGCTTTTACATTTAAATTTTGCCATTCAACCCTTGAAAGTTTGGCCTGGATCAGAAAGTCTTATGACCACTCTCCCACACCAGCCGACACCAAAGTAAACAATTAGCAAATTCAGGCAAAATGCGCAAAGTGACTTCTTTCAAGTTAAATGGTAGAATGTAGAAAGTGGATATTTATGATGCACTAGAACTCATACTTCATTTCAGTGCTGGTTGGAGATTATTACAGAAAATAACAAATACAAGTAAGCTTTAATATTTTGCTGTTGCTTTGAAGAAAGCATTGTTTACATTGCTTTGTGACAAAGCACTTTAAACATCAAACCTGATAAAAACAACAAAAACTTTAAATGTTTTTGATCATATAAGGCCTGTAAAGTGAAACCATAGATATGCCAAGTATGAAAATAACGTCCTAGGAATGTGTGCTTGCATGAGAAATATTAGTGTGTTTCGTAACCTAACTTTTGACGAGTTATTTTACTTTCATAACAGAAAAATACAGCATTTACATGGTAGTATTAAAGAATCACCTTATTTGTTTAGTTTGTATTGCAATAGCATTGTTCACAACATTGCCCCCTGCTACAGATTTCATTAACCTTTCATCCGTAAGAAATTTTTTCCTTTTGTTATATTCATTTTTTCTCCGTAATTATCTCTGTAACCCAGCTTTTGCATTCAATTTTCTGCCATTCAACCCTCAAAATTTTGGCCTGGGTCAGAAAGTCTTATAACTAATAACTTTCACTTTCCCATACCAGCTGATGCCAAAGTAAACAATTATCAAAATTCAGGCAAAGTACACAAAGTGATTGCTTTCGAGCTAATGGTAGAAGATATAAATGTTGAAAGTGCATATTTAAGATGCATCAGAATTCACTTCATTTCAGTACTGGTTGGAGATTATTGAGCAATCGAGACTAATGCTAGAACATAACATGGAATAATTACATAGGTAATTAACAGTACTCAGTAGCATGACAAATCATTAAGGAATATAAAGTAAAGTGTTACAATTTAAAGTGATTTATACATAGATATATCTTTAAAATAAAAGATAGTAGTTGAAAGTACTTTGGTTTTTTCAGAGCTGTAGTAATTTCTAATATTCTGTGTTTCTTCCTGGAATGTGTTACATTCTGTAAGGATGTGGTTTACTGTTAGGAGTGTTCTACAGGAGCTGCATACTGGTGGCTCTTCTTTGGATATCAAATAGGAATGAGTGGGTTTGGTGTGTCCAATTCTTAATCGTGTCAATAAAACTTGATCTTTTGTTTGTAGCATATATATAGAGGGCATGTATTCATATAAAGGTCCATTGCCACTTCCATTGTAGTAGGTGGTCCAAAGCTTCTTAATCTTATTTATGAATGGCAATAAATCTCTGAGGAGTGTGGATATTTTGGATTGAGGAGTTTTGTATGTTTTTCTTTGCTGCAAGGCCTGCCAGTTCATTACCAGTTATGTCACAATGTGAGGGTATCCATGAAATGATAATTTCTTCTCCCTTTATTTTCAATGAATGGATCAGGTTCTGAATGTCCTGTATTTGTACATCTATTGTCCATGGGTCACTAATTGTTTGTATGGAACTGAGGAAGTCTAATGGAATATTCGTCTTCCATATTTTCAATGTTCAGCATTGCCTGTTTGCATACAGTTCAAGATAAAAATGGAAAATAAATTAGGTAGTTTAAATGACAAAACTTTGTCTCTGAACACTACTGCACGTGCGCTCCCTTCACTAGTTTCAGATCCATCTGTGTATATTGGTATGTAATTGGTGAATTTATTCTTAATTTCATTGTGCATGCATTTACATCCCACTTAATTGGTTTATCCTTTGGTGTGCTGCAGTAGATGTAATTTTATTATAGGTTTTAATAGTGACCAAGTTGGTAATCTATTAATATCGCTTGTTTTCTCTGAGGGGATGGTAAAATTAAGCTCTTTACAGTATTTACTTACTCTTAAGTGTAGTGGGATCTGGTTGGCTATGCTTTCAGGATATATATCATACCTACTGGAAAATAGGCAGGTAAATGAAAGTGAACTTCTGTTTGCTGCTACTTTAAGTGCATAACATAGAGTTAACTGTTTCCTTCCGATGTTTAGGGTAATTAATGTGTTTCAAATTTCAGTTTCTTAATTGGATTGGTATAGAATGCTCCAGTGGCTATTCTTAATGCAGAACTTTGGATAGTATCTAACATTTTAGGTGCAGTTGGAGATGCAGAATTGTAAACTATGGCTTCATAATCCAGTTTGGCTTGTATGTTTGTATCAGCACTGGATAGTCTGCACCCCAGTTGTTAGCTGACAGAGCCTTCATAACATTCAATCCCTGTATACAGTTGTTTGCAACTATTAAACAGGTAGCACAGTTAAAGTTGGGTAGAGTGGCAAGTAAGGGAAAGATTATGGAAAGGGCATTGAAATTCTGGTATAGAATATTGATCTTGGAAGAAAGGAATTTCTTGAAACAGTGCCTAATATATAAAGAGAAAAGTCTAAAGAGCAAGGGATGGATAGTCTGTCTCAGAAATAATTTGGAAAGTAGTGGGTTAGGGGAAATGTGGAGGAGAGGGAATAATGTGAATAACTTTTGGAATTCAGCAAGAAAAAGATTTGAAGATATAGAAATACAAAAATATTTAGTGTGATAGCTGATAAGAGATCATTAGTTTTTTATATACCAATGAAAGATTCATGGGGAAGGGAAAAATACATAGACGTGGCTAATAAAGAGGAACGAGAAGGTATTGCTTGGATGAAAGCAGGAGTATGGAAGTTAAAAGGTTTAAGGAAGGGCATCCCACAAAATCAGTGTCCTATATTGTCGTAACCTCTTTACATATTTTAGCTCAATGGGGGGGGGTAGAGCAATAGGTACCGTGAACAGGATCTAACATTCTATCACAAATTACACGAGGTCCGACAGGGCGAGCTCAACAAAATCCTAAATACACCTAAAGATCACTAAAAATATTCCTAAATCATTATATGGGATAAAGGGAGTATCTATCTACTACAAAAATTTACATTAAGTTGAACGGGATGGCAAATATATTTTACAATAAAAAGAAATTACAATACCTCCTTGCCTGTCGGTGGGACGCCATGCTGTACACGCGAACAAGCTACACACACACTCCTTGTTGCAAGCAGAAACTCGACTCGCTGACTAACCCCACGCTATCTTAGTGTCAGGCACGCTACACTAGGAACCGGTTTCTATCCCCACTACTATTGCAACATATCCAATCTGGGCCGCCAGGTCACACGTGCAATAATGCCAATTATATACACACGCAATAATGCCAATTATATCACAAATGTCATATCTGCCCCTGGCTACCCAGATCGACATCTCCGTCGAAACAAGAAGGATTTTTTTTTTGTGTGTTGACATAGAATTACAGAGAAGAAAAATATGACATACTTTATAAAATTAGATTAAAGCAAACAATATCTGGGCATTCAGAAAGTTAGGATGGAGCAGAAATGTCTCTCAATGAAGAAGTTACAAATATATTGTGAACATGTGAAGCTAATTCAAACATTATGGAGTCTCGAGTCCCACCAACAATTTATTTCAAGATGTTACGAGTACCCCGCACATGCACACTACACCGTACTGCCACTGTTACATACGCACTACACTGCACCCAGTCTCAACGTAACTGTTTGTGGGTGTAATTTCCACATCACCCACAGCGACGAAATTTCAGCTGCAGAGTCTTTCCTGTTTTGCAAGTCGCTGAAGATGTGGGGAGCAATCGCTGACTTGGACTGCCCCCTGAGATAGTGGCTCCTTATGCCATTGCAGTGTAGTGGACTAAAGACAGCTCTCCTTCGGTGTATCTGCAACCTCTGGCGTGTCTGTAGAGCGGGGTTACTCCTCTGGACACTCGAGCTCCGGAACCAGCAAAATCACTATAACATGAATCACAAATGAATAGAACTTGTGCTTCCAGAAGAAGCAAGTAAAGAAGCATACATAAAAGAAGCAAGTAGTATGTCATTTACACTAATGTGAACAGAAAATGCTACAAAGTTGGCCAAAGTTTAGTGTTTAGCAAAGAAAAAAAATTACTACACATTGACATAAAAACTGAATTTTTCAAGGGGTTACCATCCAAAATTTGACAAGAACTGCTTTAGAATCCAAGTAAGGAAACCTGAAAGGGCCAGAATACATAAATATTACATCAATTACATCCATTGTTTACACAAAATAACACAACACAAATATAGTAAATTATTTGGGATCCCAATATTATATTTGACCAGCTGGTACAACTAATAAAGAAAAGCAATAAGTGCACTTATAATACATTCATACATGACAATGAAATGAAATCATTCATACTGACCATGGCCCAAATAATATACAACACTCACTTGAATAACTACCCAAAACTACTATGAGCATTGCTGCATACTTCAAAAATAAACCCACATTACATGCGTCAAACTATACCTCATTACATACTTTCAACTACAAAAACTCATGCTTTACTGTCAATAACAAATTCTCCTCCACATTACTATCTTATCCACCTCATTATGATCATTATTATCATCATTTCAATCATCATCATCATCATCTTAGTTTTCAATTTTATCGTACCCATTAATTACTGAGAAAATAAAATATCTTCACTGATGTGTCTCATTCAACTAGCTGCAAAAATAAAAAATACCTGACATTGGCATAAACTAAAGAAATCACATTAACATTTCAGGAATGACACAAATAACATGGCATTATACTGTTGCATCCACATCTACCGAATCAAGATTAAGCTGGAAAATAGATGGTATTAAAACTTGTTATATAAGATGGTACTAAACTTGTTGCATAAACACAAAAAAAAAAATTTCTCATTGCATTTACTCTCTTGTGTGAATACATCACACACGCTATACTGGGCACATTGCAGCAACTCCAATAAGCAAAAATCTCTCAACACATCGAATTTCCAGGTACATGTTAGCCCTCCTGAAAACTCAAACATTCACACTTCAACCATCGGGGTTACTCTTCGGCACTCCCACCGAGACTGACATTAACTCATCTCATCTCTCGCACTACCACCATCGGGGTTACTCTTTGGCACTTCCACCAAGGCAAATCTTCCATATACTACTCACATAACCTCACAAACACACACACACACAATTCATGCAACAATTTTCTGCAAAGAAAAAGATCACAGCATCATAATGAAACCCAAAATGAAACCAAACGAATGCAACAGAACAAAGCACATCATTACCAAAACAATACTGTCACATAACATTCCTGAAAATCAAACAAAATTAAGCACACAGTACACATCAAACACATACACTGCAGCATAACATGACAAACCAAATAATTTCCAATGCCCAAAACAGAATTCAAAGTTTTGGTTACACAAAATGGTGAGAGACTTTCAATTTAGCAGAGACATACATAGCACACGTTATTCCTGAAAAGCAAAGCTTAATTAAGCATTAGTCAGTGAAACAACAACAAAAATTTAGCATACCTGTCTGATTTGTGAAACTTTTCAATTGTTCAAACTTTGTTCACATACTTACAGGTTTGTTTTTTTTTTTTTTTCTTTTTACCACAAAATGGTGCAACTTTCCAAAATCTGGTAACACACATATAGCTGATCCATCTACATCGAAGTCCTACTGGTCCATATTGGAGGCACATTAAACCTATTTAGGTGAAGATACTAGCACAGCTGGTGGTAGTTGAAACTTTTACTTAAATTAGTCATTTTGAAATACTTTCCCCCCAAAAAATTCATTGCATAACTAGATAAACCAAACATGGCAACATGAAGCAAAATTATTATTAGTACTACCACTATACGTACCACGACGAGCGTACGATGCACAAATATGAATTTTAATATATATGCTCTTCTTGACCTTTTTTTGTTTTATTATTTGAAATAGATGCGCCTCACTTTTTATACACATGCAACGTGCGAACTGTAAAATATTTGCTTCACATTCTAGTCATTAATAAATTACAAGATCATGCAATCAATAATGCAATGTTACGTACACCAGCTAACACATGCAACTATATTATCAAAGTTCCAAAATATCAGTACATTTTCCAGAATTCACAAAAATAATAAATTTAGAATGGACAGTACAAACAATTTATCACAGAAACAGAATTTAGCAGAAGTGAAGCCATGGTAAGGGGAAAAATGGAGGCAAAAGTTTCAC
Source organism: Deroplatys truncata (assembly GCA_030765065.1). Taxonomy (NCBI): domain Eukaryota; kingdom Metazoa; phylum Arthropoda; class Insecta; order Mantodea; family Mantidae; genus Deroplatys; species Deroplatys truncata. The sequence continues at coordinate 153,305,883 of CM060990.1, forward strand.
CGACGCACCACCGACAGACAATGCAAAAATTTTAAAATTGAGCTGGAAATTATGATACAGACATGGGACTTTTAAGAAACTACTTCAAGATGAATTTAGAGTAGAAAGCCACAAATTATGAAAAAGAATCCCTTACCATTAAGCCAACAAAAAAAAAATTTACATGTTCTAACGAACACGTGGAGGACCAAATCACAAACTACATTTCCAAATTCAAGAAAGAAAAAAAAATTTGCATTCTCCACCAAATACCAGGTGCCTCACGCCAATTACCTGGTGCCACACCACCAATTGTCGTAACCTCTTTACATATTTTAGCTCAATGGGGGCATAGAGCAATAGGTACCGTGAACAGGATCTAACATTCTATCACAAATTACACAAGGTCTGACAGGGCGAGCTCAACAAAATCCTAAATACACCTAAAGATCGCTAAAAATATTCCTAAATCATTATATGGGATTAAGGGAGGATCTATCTACTACAAAAATTCACATTAAGTTCCTTTATTTTACAATAAAAAGGAATTACAATACCTCCTTGCCTGTCAGTGGGACGCCATGCTGTACACGCGAACAAGCTACACACACACACACACTCCTTGTTGCAAGCAGAAACTCGACTCACTGACTAACCCCACGCTATCTTAGTGTCAGGCACGCTACACTAGGAACCGGTTTCTATCCCCACTACTATTGCAACATATCCGATCTGTTGCCAGGTCACACACGCAATAATGCCAATTATATACACACGCAATAATGCCAATTATATCACAAATGTCACATTATGTGGTGGAAATGAAGATATGGAACGTATAAAATTTAAATGTCAAAGATCGGAAGTATGGAGAAAACAGTATGTTAATAAGAAATGGTTCAAGATAGATAGAAATATAGTGGTAGTGGAAATGTTTCAAAAAGATATAAGAAGATTGGGCAATTTTTATATAAAGTTAAAAACAAATGGTATGGACAGTAAATAGAGTTAAACAACAAAGTATAAATGATGTAATAAATTAAAAATAAGAAATTACTGTAAAATATGAGTATGGCTAGCAAAGAGCCAGGGCTGAATACCAGTCATACTAACCTGTATACAGCTTAGCAAATAAATAAATAAAATAAATACAGTTGCTTCTTAGATTTTTAAGATGAGGAAACCATGTTAATTTGGTATCAAATGTGAACCCTAATAACTTAGTTGTTTTTCAATTTTTAGTTTCTCTCCATCAAGGTATAATTCAGGTGGGATATCTGAGAATTTGCCATTTTTGAAGTTGATACACTTAGATTTTGATTTAAAGGGTTTAAAGCCTGTTTTCTAGAGCCATTTTTCAGTTATGTCTAGAGCAGCTTGTATTAACTTTTTGTTTAGTGATAGGTCACTTCCTCTGCAAAGCAATATCAAATCATTGCAAATAAACATCCTTTTACTAGGGAGGGAGTGTTGTTCAAGATGCCATTAATTGCTATTAGAAACAGAGTTACCCTCAATACAGCTCCTTGAGGGATTCCATTTTCTGTTACTGTATTAGAAAGGATACCATTTGTATGGACTTGTGTAGTTCTTTACTGTAAAAAAATTATGAATGAAGGCTAGCACATTTCCTTTAATATGTTAGCCATAAGTATCTGTATAACATTGTCTTTCCAAATGGTTTCATAAGCTTTTATCTATATCAAGACTAACAACAGTTAAATTTGAGAGTTAATGAAAGCTTCCCATATTTCAGATTCCAATAGAATCAGATTATCTAGGGTGGAATGGAAAAGACGAAATCCACTTTGCATCTTGGATAAGAAACCCTGATGCTCTAGGGTTCATCTTAAGCAGTGATTCACAATTCTTTCCATTAATTTACATAAAGTGCAAGTTAAGGAAATTGGTCAGTAACTTTGAGGATTAGTATTGTCTTCCAGGTTTAGGTATAGGGATGACAATGGCTCTCCGCCATTGGTGTGGGAACACCTTGTAGATCCAAATATAACCACAGGGTGGACCATTTAAGTTGGGACTGTACAATATCTCCAAAACTAAGCATTATAGAAAGAAATGTCTTGAATAAAAGTTGCTTGATATTATGGGGGAAAGTAAATAACATTATTCGTGTTTTATTTGGAGGACGTTACGATGGTCATTTTAAGGTCAATTTAATTTTTTTTAAATGTAACCTATCCTTTTTATGTTGTTTTCTCACTCCTCATGAAAAAGCTAAACAACATTTGTATAAAGCACTTTGCAGTTGTTCTTACACCAACGAAAATTCATGGCTGTGTATGAAGAGTGCAATGAATGGTTGGACCATCCATGGATGGTCATTTGAGGGTCAAGTTTGTATTTATTTATTGTCACAGTGCTAAGAAATTTACAATTAGATTGTCTACTGCAATTTGGTCCTGGCCACTCATTCAGTAGACATCCACTACAGTTTATCTACATTTTACAATTACCCATCAATAAATTATCTTGCTCTTGTTTTTCATGTACCATTTCCACTTGCTTTTCACTTGTCACTTTTTAATTACTTTACCATCAAACATTCACCACAATTTTCCAATCTAAATTTCAACACTTTATTTCACTGAATTTATGATTTCTCATTACTCTGTCCATCGTCTTATTGGTAAGTTACACTACCCCTTACTTATCTCTATCCACTGTCCAAAGCCATTTATTTTTGACTTTGCACAAAACTGCCCAATGCTCCTACCGCTTTTACACACCATTTCAATTATATATTTCTATCCCCCTTCAACCACTTCCTTTAATAAATTCTCTTCTCCAATTGTCTATTCCTTGGCACATAAATATTAGGTGTTCAATGTCTTCATTTCCACCACATATCGGACATTGATTGTGAGGAATACTCTGTCTTAATCCTCTTAACCTTCCATGCTCCTGTTCTTAATAGATTCTCTCTCCTCTTTATTTACTGTATCTATATATTTTTCCCTATCCCATGTGTTTCTCATCGGCATATAACAAACCAATGAACTATTTTCGGCTATCTCACTAAACATGTTTTGTATTTCTATATCCTCCAGTCTTTTCCTTGCCTTTTTCCAAAAGTTATTCAGATTATTCTCTCTTCTTCTCCACATGTCTCCTAACTCATTTTTCTCCAAAATGTTCCGTAAACTACTTACCCATCTACCATTCTTTAAACTATTCTCTTGGTATTCTATATATTGTCTTAACACATTACTTTTTCCTAAGTTTAAAATTCTAAACCAAAATTTCAAAGCTCTTTCCTTTGAATCAGTTATTGATAACAATATTCATCCTACCTGATGACAAAACACCAAACCTACGCTGTATGGCTTGTAGCATACAGAACCTTCTCCCACTGTGAGAAAGTTATGACCGCACATACTGCTGCCTACAAGAAGACAAACTCATAGTAAACGAGTAGAACTGATGCCTTCTGCACAAGCACTTTGTCTTGATAAGCAGAAACTACAGTGACGATGACTTCCACTTTATATTGGAATTGATGAAACCAACTAGTAGAGAAAATGATGGGCTGACTGACGTAACTATTTCAGTTGAAATGCAACAGTCCAGCACCACTAATAAACATGCCCAGTTTTTGTCCTATTTGACCTTTACTGAACTTTTCCGCATCTGAGTCAATACTTGATAATAACTATCTCCGCAATCCATGACCTTTCACTTACATTACGTGAAATCACTTGTGGGAAGAAATTAACTTTTACCAAGCTTAACTTTTCCAGAATATGCTGGTCACTCATGACCACTTGTCGGTACCGGCTTACATTATGAGACCACATGAGCAATGCCTCACTGCTCTACACCTACTGCATGAATCTCACTCATGCACACATACTGCACAACTACATGCCCAATGCATGAATCTCCATGTCCAGTACATGAATGCTGACTGGTCTGCCTACTCCCGCCTATTGCTAATAGCCATAACTTAGTGAACATACCCACTTAAGTCACACTCTGACGTGCCCAGATCGCTAGTTGATTCTTATTGTCTTTTTCTTCTTCTGATTATGTTGCTCAACAGGAAGTAGTAAATCTTCCTGTTGCCTGGACTTGTTTCATTAAAACATATGCAACAGAAGGCGATTAGTTAAGGAGTTACTGATTAGTAGAAATCTTGATGAACAAGTACAGATCAGATATATGCTGCAACTGAAGTTGTTCTTTCCTGCAACTTTGCCTTAGTTATTCCTGTATCTATCTGAAGTATATGAGAAATATACACTGCTATTTTCTGTCCTATTTACTTACACATCTTAGTTGTGTTGCTAACCTGTTCAGCTAGGTGCACTACCTGAATCTCCTCCAATTTCTGGCAAGGTTTGAGCTAATTATCAGAATTACTCTCCCTCTCTCTCAAAACCCACTACTTCACCTAAAATTCTATCACCTGAAATCTACATCCTAATATTTCACATGTGTAGACACAGGCTGTTATGAAGTTAGGCTCAGTGAATGAAATGCAAGTGGGGCTCACAAACTATAAATTGGAGTACACTTCTTCAAGAAACTGAATAAGAGCTGTGCCAGTTGATCTACCTTTCCGAAAACCATGTTGCTGATCTAACAAAATATTGTGTATCAAAAAAGGACATTAATCTTTTGTACATAATTTTTTCCATGATTTTAGAAAAAGTTGGTAGTAGAGAGATTGGTCTGTAATTTTCCACCTCATTTCTTGACCCTTTTTGGAATATTGGTTTTATTTTTGAAATCTTTAGACTGTCGGGAAACTTACCAGCACTGAATGAAAGATTTATTAAATATGTTAAGGGTTCGGTTATATGTATATCACATCTTTTTATTAACAAACTTGAAAACTGATCTGCCTTACATGATTTTTTGTTTCTAAGGCTCTTTATTACAGACTTGGCTTCGTTAATGTCTGTAGGTAAAAGATAAGGGAGAGTTTGGTACATTTTTAAACTCCTTTTTGTTGCTATTTTGGCTAAGCTTTGAATAATTGTTTATTTCATTGAGGTGTGTATTACATGAATTTACCACCGCATTTGCTTCCAAAACTAATGTACCCTTATATCTTATTGCTTGGATATTGTGAAATTCATTGTGTTTGCCATTCTCATCTCTAATAATGCGCCAAATATATTTACATTTATTAGCTGCCTCACAAATTCGCTTATTGTTAGATAACATTTTGGCTTGCTTAATAACTTTGTTATATATTTTCTTATAGTTCTGTAAATGCAGAGTGAATTCCTGTGATATATTATTTTCTTTCGCATATCTATTTAAGAAGCTTAGCCTTTTTCTTGATATTGGAATTCCTGGAGTAATCAGTCTTTACTTGACCTTTTAACATTTACATTAACTTTTTTTAGGGGAATTGCAACATTAAAATAGTGAGTGATAGTCGTTAAGAATTTTTCATATGCACTGTTTACCTCCTCTAGATTATACACATCATCCCACAGTTCACCTGACAACAAAGAGTTAAAATAATTGACATTTTCATCATTAATTACCCTGACTACTTTGTATACATTTTTATTAATTTTAGCTTCATTTAACTTCTCAAATTTGCGTTCAATAAGAACTAATTACCCAAAAGGTCAGAAAAGCCTGTTTCTAGCACGAATGTGTGTACTGAAATGCATACGTGTTTACAATGATTTGGTCAATAGCAGTTTTAGCATTATTTTGTACTTTGGTAGGTTCATTTATTACAGCTTGAAGGCCATAAATGTTTAGTAAGTTTAGAATCTGTTCCTTTTCCTTGTTGTCCTTTAGAAAATTAAGTCCCCTGTTAGTATAACTTGAGTTTTAAATTTGAAATATTCAACGATCTCCAAATTTTGAAGAAATATATGCAAATTGCTGCCTGGATTTCTGTACACACAGATAATTAATGTCTTATAATCAGTTAGTTTTACAATACTAACTTCAAAATGCTGTTCCACATTTAAATGACCAAATTTTGTAACATTTTGGAAATTTATGCCAGATTTAACATACATACATGTCCCCCCATTATTCATGTTTTGTCTGCAGAAACAACTTGATAGTGAAAAATTAACTATATTGTAACAGCTCATTTCTTCTTTCTTTAGCCAATGTTCCATAAGACTGAGAACACCTACCTTGTTTAAATCACCTTGCAGTAGGATTTCTAAGCTTTCTTTTTTGTTTTGAAGGCTCTGTATATTTAAGTGGAAAATGCTTAATTGCTTAATATTTTCCCTTTGTGGAGGAACACTTTTTACATGATTTAAAGATTCCAGATCATCTTTAATGTGGTAGTTTACCCTATTCAAAGGATTAGATTTTAAATTTAATTCAGAGATAACATCTATTAGTGAATCAGAACAGGCATGACTACCTAAATTTTGATGTTTACCATTTCTAGTTGATGCAAAAAAGCCTTTAGTACTAGGCTTGCAAGTACTTTCTTACCTTTCCTGTTGAAGTGCAGACCGTGACGAGTATAAAGCTCCCTATCTGCATTATAAGTGTTTACTAGTTTTACATAGTTGAAACTTTTATAAAATTAGAGATATTTGAGTTAACTTTTTCAACACATTTATGAAAGGGGAGTTTGGGATATCGTGCCTTTTTGGTAGCCTTACCATGACAACATTTGTCTTTGAGAGATGGGGAATCACTGAATTTAAGCTGAACATAGTATTTTCACCAGAAAAATCAAGATTTACATCATTTGTACCACTAATTATTACCACACAGTCCTCAGAAGTGAGGTCCTCGGTTTCTTTCACCACTAATTTAAGTACTTCTGAAGTGGTTGCACCTGGTTTAACTGTAGCCCTGGCTTCTACTTCTTGCCCGGATTCGTTAATTAAAGTTGCAACTCCTCAAGCATGATTGTCGCCAAAAATAAGCATTCTTCTTTTGCGATGTTTATACTTCCATCCTGCCATGTGAAAGCTGGGAGAGTTTGAGCTGGGTTTCCCAGGATTGCTACATGTTTCCGTCTTTAGAGTACTTAAGATTTCAAACCTGCTTGAACATTGTAAACCACACTCTTTCTTCTGATTGATGATGAAGTCTGAATCAGAGTGCCTATGTCTTACGTTTCTTCTCGAGCCCAGTACTTGAGTAAAACCACCATTTTCTTGCTTCACGGGAGATGCTTTTACAGGAGGAGAGATTACGTTAAGTAATTTGGCTTTTAAGGCGCCATTTACTCTTCTTAGACTTGATATTTCTTCTTGAGTAACCTTCAAGTCATTATTCAAGGTATCATTAATCATATGAAGCGACACTACCATTTCATTCTCACGTGTATTATGCTTTACGGAGGCAACTTTATTTCTTGATTGTTTCTCAAGTTCAAGGATTTCCTGATCGTTCCTAACATTTTCATAATTATTAACAGTTCTGTAGTTTAAATTAACAGCCTTTCCTGACAATATCTGCATAATTAGCATTATTTTCACTGAAATATGTTAGCTTGCTATGCGTTGCCACTCCACCTATGGTTGCCATATTGATTGCTCAGTGGACCGTCCATAAGAAATGGAAACTAACCCAGGTTAAATACCCACAGCGAAAATTGAAAACTAAAGAAATGTCCCTTAAAGAGAAAATATTTCATACAGAAAAAAAGCCAAGTTCAACCTCTGATGAAAAATCAACTTACAGTTGCACTATCATACAGAAATTGTCAGACTCTTACCATGCAAGAATTTAAAATTAAAAAATACTACCATTCTTAAAGACTGGCCGTATAAAACAATTCAGCAACACCCTGATGCATCAGTTCACATGATTAGAAAGGCAAAAAGCTTGCTGCAGAGAAGAGAATATTGTCAACTCATGATTATAAAGCCGGAAAAGAACTGGAACCATCAGCAATGCAAAAAGTCCTTGAATTTTACACTTCAGATGGAGTAAGTAGAGTGATGCCAGGGAAGAAGAATTTTTTTATTTTGAGAGAGAACAACAAAAAGGTACAAAAAACACTGATGCTATGCACTCTGAGATAAACCTCCAGCTTTTTAAAGATGAATACCCAGCAGTGAAAATTGGACTTTCTAAATTTGCTGAGCTAAAATTTAAACAGTGTATTTTAACTGGAACTCACACTGGTGCATCTGTGCCTTCCATGAAAATGTTAAGTTGATGATTGTTGGTGCAAATATTCCAGAATAGTTATAAAGATGCCATAGCTCAAATAATTTGCAATCCTCTATCTCAGCATTATCTGTTTGTCCTGGAACTGATAACTTCACTACATTCATACAAGAATGATTTGATGAAGACATACAATATATCAGGTTTAAGCAGTGGGTTACTGTGAACAGAACAAATTTGAAAACTTTGGAATTTGCAGTACAAGAATATTTGGAGAAATTAGTAAATAAACTAAATAATTTAATACCTCACATGCTTCTAGCTCAGCAACAGCCTTAGTTTGTGGCAAATCTTAAGGAAAACCTTGAGGAAAGAGATTGCATCATTATTTCTGATTTTTCAGAAAACTATGCTTTGGTTGTGCAAGATTCAGTCTAAGGCATATATTGGAATAACTGCCGAGCAACAGTACACCCATTTGTTGTTTGTTTCAAGCAATGCAGTGAAACGCATCACCTGAACTTTGTTTCAATTTCGGAGTGCCTGAACCATGACATCGATTCTGTGCATCTTTTCAGACAACTGATAAAGCTTTTAAAAAAAGAAATTAAACACTTGAAGGGGATTTATTACTTTTCTGATGATGCCAGTACTCAGTATAAAAATAAGAAACAATTTTGTAGTTTGTGCTGCCATGAAGATGACCTTGGTATTCATGCTGAGTGGCATTTCTTTGCGGCGTCACATGGAAAAGGACCATGTGATGGTATCGGAGGTGCCACTAAAAGACTAGCAATGAGAGAGGCAGTCTACAGCCTTCTCAGGATCCAATTACAACTCCTGGAAAACTATTTATTTGGGCAAAAGAACATATTCCCAACATAAGGTTTATGTTTTTCGTGGAGCGTCAACATTAGGAACATAGTGACCATTTGAAGGCAAGATACAGCAATGTGAAAGTGATCCCTGGTACGTTAAAGCTACATTCATTTATTCCATCAACCAATAGTGTAATAATAACCAGACATCTCCATTTGAGCCTCAAGGGAAGAAAGTGTGCATTTAAATTGTAGTTAAATTTCCTCCCATAGAAAAAAATTGAAAGTTCGAATGTTTCTCAACTGTACATGCCAGATTTAACGTTTATATGTGAACAAACTAATGCATTTAAAGTGCTGTGAACAACTGACAAGCCTGGAATGACAGACTGCTGCTACCATCACTGCCACCACCACCACCACCACCACCCCTCCTCTCACTCCTCTCACTCCTCTCACTCCTCTCACTCCTCTCACTCCTCTCACTCCTCTCCAGCCGCACCTCACTGGGATCCTGCTATGCCACACTTTGTAAGATATTTAATTCTAACTATACATGATCCCATCTTTGTTTTATGTAAATATATTCATAAAGCATAAAGGAATTTATTTATAATTTTTATGGAAATTTAAACAAGCAGATTAATACGGGTATATAGTGTTTAAATCTTTGATTTTTAAAAATTTATGTAAATTATTAACTATAATAAATATTAAGTAAAGGATTTTATATTGAGCTTTATAACATAATTTTATCACTTATTGATTGTGAGATATTCTAATTTAAAGCTAGAGAGGTGTTCCACTTTTCACAGGTGGTATTGTGCAATATTTTTTAATAGCATATTGTGATTTAAAAAACATAAGAATTTACAAGATAATTCACTTTGCTTTTGTAATACATGGACAAACATTTGAAGTGAATGGAGATATTGTATCATATTTTGTGAAAATTTGTGCGATTTGACTTGGATTGCATTATATAGCCTGTGTTTTATCTTTATGGACCTTAAATATGAATTCCATCTTAAGTTTTGTTTCTGCCCATTTTTCTTGAATGAGAATGCAGTTCCTTCTATAAGCAGGGACCAAGGTGTTAATGAGAAACTCCATGAACAACTCCAGGTCTTCCGCACTATTTATCCTGATTTGAAGTCTTGTTCCTGAGCCCACCCTCCAGGTCCCCCTAAATGAGTCCCAATTAATCGTCTTGGGGTTCCTGTATAGGCAGTTCTTTCCCATTCCCTCAGAATCAAAGCAGATATGTCTATGTTCAGATAAGGAAGTTTCCATACATATCCTCCAATCCTTAACTTCCTCTAGGATCCCAAAGGACCCCAGGACAAGCCTAGGACCTCCTCCCTCTGATAACTCACAAAGGTCAGAATCCCCCTTGGTTCAAGATCTCAATGTGCTCAAAAACTCTAGCAATGCTTTCCCAAGTGCTATGGTGGGTGTTGGAGTCGCAATCAATCAGTAAGTTAAGCTTTCTATTTCTGCAATATGACACAAGATTCTTGAACTCCTGAGGAGATGGAGATTCCTGAGAGTCATATGGGAAATAGACAGAGCACACTACCACCTGTCGAAGTCCGCTTTCCTCATACCTCACCAGGACCACCACCAGATCCCTTTTAAGGAAGTCTGATAGAGCCCAATTGTTGCCATGGCTTGTTTACACACAAACTCTGGGTTTATCATCAGTAGAATCAGTGAAAATAGAATAACCCTTTATTTTTAGTCTCATACTTAGCCTTGACTAAGCCAAAGTTCCTGGATTATGGCAACTTTCAAATCTTGCCTCCTCATGCTATTACATAGCACTCTAGAGGCAGTAATACTATGTTGTAAGTTAGCCTGAATGAACAATATCATTAAAACCTATCCTTACTACATTCTTAAACACACTCCACAAGAGGCCAGTCCTCCCTAAGGGGAACCTGGGAATTTACAAGAGATTTCATCCTCTCTTACAACTGGGAATCTAATGATAACTGGCATTGAGACTTACCATTGTTACTGGACTGCTGCCTTCTTTTCCTTTAGTGGTGGCCCCAACCAGCCTAAAGGTGACCTGGGTCATGCCATAAAAGAGTTATATCCTGGTTAGGATGAACTCAGTGTAGTCACTATCCACACTTACCACAATGTGGACCCTTCTCAGCTCCACCTTGCGGTCATAGACCCTCCACTGCTTAGTACTGATTCCAGGGTATTGCCTCTAGAGCCCTTGGAAGAGAACGTTGCTCCCCCACCTCAGGTCCTGGGAACCAGACCATGAAGCTTTTATAGTTTGGGAGAGCATCCAGTGTCACTATTTTGAACTAGAGCTCTCCATATCTTCATTGTTATGTTCTCAGCCATGTCAAGGTAACCTCATCATGGCAGTATACAATCTTGGCTCCCTTTGCCAGATAGCAGTCATCGAACCTCAGAACGTCTTTCCTTTGGGGTGCCTATCCATAAACCCACCAACCACTGGCATATAAGTTTTCCCTGCTTCTGTGTTAGCACAACCTGGGAAAGCCTGTATCTATGATGGCCACTTAATTCCAGTCTGGGCTGTCTTAGCATAGGTGGGAGGCCAAGTTGGTTTCACCTTGGTTACCTCCCTTTTGTCTTTAGATGGACTATCCTCCTACCTGATTCTTTTTTAGGTACAAGGGGGCCCAGTTTAGGCTCGGGTGGGACTTCCGGAGGGTCCCCCTTAACAAGGGAGCTACCTCCTTCCCCCTCTGAGCCAATTTCCTATCCCTCTATCTTGTCTTCTTTTTGGCACCACACCAATTCTTTGCTTTCAAGTGTAGGGAAACAACCTCCTTGGTCAGTGGCGGCTGGTGGTCCCATGTTGGAGATTTACGGTACGTATAGGAACCTCAAGCCTGATAAAGAGGCCTCTGAGCAAAATTTCCAGTCTTTCATGCCCAACATAGAATGGGATGCTAAGAACCATAGTAGTTAGTGTCTGTAAATAAACCTCAATTTAATTTAATTTTTCCTTGGCCAGTGTCCCCAAACTGTATGTGCTCTCAGCATCCTTGGAGGGTGAAGCCTGTTTCTGCATATCTCTGGAAGATACTGATCCCACCTCCATTGGATCACTCTGGATAGTCAGTTCCCTTTTTGGAGCCCCTGATACCTCCAGTTTTGCAAACACCACCAAAGTCCCCAGTGGAGCTCTCCAAATTATAGTGTTTAGAACTCTCTCTGTTGTCCCCATGAGTAGCTAGGGATTTTGTGTGCCCAGGTAGAGCCCTGCAATACCTGGGTAAGACTATATATTCTTGAGAGGTCAGGTATCCCAGAGGCTCTGTTAATGACACATTTCCCATGTGCCATGCACCCTTTCAGCATGGGTTGCTTAACATTTTGTGTTTAGGAGTTGATTTGCAGTCTCCTATTTGATATTCAGAGACAAACCTGTCCAGCATGTCAGTAGTCAGCTGACATACCACCAAACTTTTCCTGACAGTCCACCACCTGCTGATGCATCTGGTGTCGACTCAAGGTCCAGTTTTAGGGGCTTGCGAGCTGAATGGCCACTCCAGAAGCCCCGCTCTGCAGAATCCACATATGATACTATCTATTACCTGATGAAACTGATATATAAGCAAAGTACTCAAGACAGTACCATGTAGTACATTTATATTTCACTTGCCTATACTTTAACCAGAATAAGTGTGTATGAATTCCTTTTTTATGTGTAGATCTGTGTTGACTGTTATCATGCCTTCTTGGTAAGAAGAGATTAATTGTCCAGAGAATCCTGTAATTCCATATTACTAATGTACTTAATAATATTTTATGGTCAACACAGTCAAAGGCTCGGAAAGATTTAGGATAAGTGCACTAAGGTTTTCATTGTTTTCTATTTTTCCGATTATTCATCTATAAATTTACAAATTGCAGTTATTGTTGAAAATCATTTTCTGAAACCACGTTGAAAATTCTGTATATTACTATGTGTTGTAGTGTATTCTGTTATTAATAATAGAACCTTTAAGTAAATTTTGCATTTCAAATATTAGTGATATTGGTCTGTAGTTATTAACTTCATATACATTGCTCTCTTTAAATAATGGTCTAACAATACCAAGTTTTAGTATATCAGAAAATCTTCTTTGCTGTAGAACTGTTCATTAAATGTCATAACAGTTTTACAAGCATAAGCTAATTTGCTTTAAAATATTTGGTGGACTAATGTCATTCCAGCTGCTTTTTGTTTTACTTAACAATATTGATATTCATTTAGGAATTTCTTCTGTAGTTGGTCTGATAAAAAATGAGTCTTTAATTTCTGAAGTTAGGCATAGATGATAGAAATAAATACAAAGTGCATCACTGGTTGTAGCAAACTGTCATTTTTTATTACAAAGAGAATATTTACAGAAAATGCTACCCATGTGTTTTATCCCATCAATCATTTAAATGTGAATACTTAGTTAATGTACAGAATACAAATACTAAATCCATGGTGGAGGACTGGTAGTGCGATGCTCAAAGAGTATAGTAGTATAAAAATGTTCTTTAGGCAACTTAATATGAAGTTGCTCATGTATTTGATTCTGGTTTTTATTATGACAGTTACAGGTCAGCAAGTTTGCTCCTCAGTTTTGTGGATATCAACAGCATGATTCTCAAGAGTTACTAACCTTCCTCTTGGATGGTTTACATGAAGATTTAAATAGAATAAAGAAAAAACCTTATATTGAACTTCGCGATGCAGATGGGCGTCCAGATAAGGTGTGCACATGCATAACAAGAGTAAATTTGAGACTAAATATATTATTTCAAACATTTCTTTGGTTAAAGTAACAATTATAGGGCTACAGTACGCATATGTAATGCACATGAACAAGAATTTACTCACTCTGGGTTAGTTTTTTATTACCCTAACATTGCAAACCCTTGATATCCTTAATGGTTTAAAATTTAGCTTGTTATTTAGGAGAGAGAAAATAATTTGTCAAATCCTAAAAGCACAATGTACGTTATTAGCAGCATTGCACATGGTCTTCCATTAAAAGCGCAGCAGGTTTGGGAATTTTCCACTATTGCCAAGCAAGCTGCCATTTCCCATGGCTTGCTTTTTGATAATAGTGAGTGGTTGATATTGTTAAGATCTGACTCATGAAGTACATTTATAATCTTGTGTGAATGTTTTTGTAAAAGAAGGTATAATTTAGAACAACATAATTTTATTTATGATATATTTCTTTGCTAAATATATCATGGGAAATTTATTAAAATGTAAGTCCACCCCTAGCAAATTTTAAGCATATTTTTAACACTGTTTCTTTGGTGTTGTCGAGGAACAAAGGATTGAGGCATTCCTGCAAGCAGGGGTTGACATGAGCACCAGTTGTAAAATCAGATAAGTTTAATGGAAGACTATGTATATTATGCACTATAATGTGCATAATATATATTATGGGTATATTTGATAGTGCTGAATTGTTGCTTTGCTTTTAAGAAATGGCCTCCAAGAGCCTGGCAAGTGTGATTTTTAAATTTTTTATTCACATCATTTAATCATAAAAATGAATACTTTAAAGAATTAAAATCTAATAAAAAGAAAAAGATGGGAACTCTCAATTTCCTTGGGTTCATTTCTTCAATGCACGGAATTCAGAGAAAAGAATCTACCTTTGTGGGGTTGGCCCGATTATGTGCCACATGTAATATGCTTGAAGGATATTCTGTTTATCACTCATTTTTGAGTAAAAGTATCTTTGAGAATGCTGTGTAGTTTATGCTCTATAATTTCTCCATTATTTTTATTTCAGGAAGTGGCAAAGGAAGCCTGGGAAAACTACAGGAAAAGAAATGATTCTGTTATTGTGGACTTCTTCCATGGACTTTTGAAATCCACAGTTGTTTGCCCTGAATGTGATAAAGTGTCTGTGACATTTGATCCATTTTGTTATCTATCTTTACCATTGCCAACTAAAAGGGAGAGGCATATGGAGGTAATTAAAATTTGCCTAATGCCACAAAAGATTGAAAATGTACAACCAGCAGTATATGCTTCTTAAATGCAAAACATTGCATTCTATGTTCTTATATTTCAGTTAAAGTGGTTTATTTATTATTTACCAAAAATTCTTACAGAATACTTTCAAATTCTTGTTTAACTCTCATGAAACAAAGAAGCTACATACAGGGTGGACCATTTATGTTGAGACTGTACAATATCTCCAAAACTAAGCATTGTAGAAAGAAATATTTTTAATAAAAGTTGTTTGATGTTATCGGGGAAAGAATGCTATTAGTCATGTTTTGTTTGGAGGACGTTAAGATGGTCACTTCAATTTTTTTTAATGAGAACGTACAATTAGGTTCAATCGAAATTTACCCTAAAACGACCATCACAATGTCCTCCAAATAAAACACAATTAATGTAATTTGCTTTCCCCCATAATATCAAGCAACTTTTATTCAAGACTTGTCTTTCTACAATGCTTAGTTTTGGAGATATTGTACAGCCTCAGCTTAAATGATCCACCCTGTAGTTCAAGAAAGATCAGTTACATAGCACTACAGTAGTTCAACAAATTCATTGATGTCAAATAAGCTCTTTTCTGTGTTTTATTGGTTGAAAGATACTTAGAAGGATCATGTCTGCAGCTTTAAAATGCACTGAACAAAGAGTCTTAGGGTTTGTATTATCATCTCTGGTTAACAGCTGAGTTTTACGAACTTCTGGTTATTGCTAACTGCTGGTTAAATGGAGTTCACTGTATTACGAACTTTAGTTAATTGTTGATGGTTAACCAAGAATTTAACAATTTGGCATGGTTGGCAACATTTTCATGCCAACATTTTCATGCCACCTAGATGGAAACTTATAACTTTAGATCTTAAAAATAAATATTCTGTTGTAATCTCCCTTAGCCTGTGGTTTACTTGAATATAATAAAATCTGAAATTTATTAAATTGTTGTGATGGGCTTTTATGATTAACATAGATCATTTCAGATAGCTTGATAATAGGCTGGATGCATTCAGGAACTAATAAAGCACACTTGCTGTTGTGATTTTTTTTAGTTCATATTGGCTACTTGCTTTGAAACAATCATTAGCAGTGATGTTCAGCACTTTACTGTTGCATTAATCTTTGGATTTTTCTTTATAACATTAAATTCACACACACAAGACTCTCATAATTCCAAACTCTAGGGAGGATGGGGAATAATTCTGGCTAAAGAAAAATTCCAATCCACCAGCCAGGAATCAAACCCAGGACCTATGGATTTGGAAGCTAGCATGCTAACCACTAGACTACAGAAGCAACCAAATGTTGTGATTAGTGTAGGTAGATAGTGGTACATTTCTAAACATTAAGCTACATGTATAAGGGTTATAGTGTTAGTTTAGTTTGCTTAAGTGAGTTTTGAATAGGTTAAGTGCATTGTAGCTTTGTGACAGCATGCACAGTGCTACATATGGGCCACCTCCGAGCTAGGACCTGGGTGGGGAACTTTGGCTGGTGTCGGAACATAGCGAGTGTGGAAACAATACAAAAATATCCATTGTGTGCCACTTCCCCATTCCAGAGGATTCCTTTTGGCCCTTTCTAGTAGGGTCTTGTTCTCGAAAGTTCCACTTATATGCGGGACCTATATAAGGGAGGCTGCTCACACCAAGTTCAGTCAGTCAGTGTTGAATTGAGTTGAGTGTTGAGCTCTGTTAGGAGTGACAGTGCAAATGAGCAGTGCAGTTTAATTGTGAGTTGTAACTCAGCAGCCGGTGGTGAGTCATGCAGTTCAGTTGTGATTTGATTTGACAGAACAGTTGTGTTGTATTCCAAGTGTGTGCCAAAGTGACTCAAGTGTAATGTTTGTGTTACGTTGACTGCTTAGTGATAAATAAAGTGTGTTTTTACAGTAACTGGTGTTCTCACTTGTTACATTGGTTAAGAAGTGGGATATAAAAGCCAGAATTGATGAAGTCCTACAAAAATTATTGGTCAAAATGGAGACAAAAATGGAAGCCAGGATGGAGAAGATGTAGACCGAAGTGAAATCCAGAATGGAGACCGAAGTGAAATCCAGAAAAGAGACCGAAGTGAAATCCAGAATGGAGAAGATAGAGATGAAAATGGAACCCAAAATGCACTAGATGGGAAGTGAAACAACAACAGTGAATTCCACAATGGAGAAGAATCAGTCAGAAATGTCCAAGATGAAGATGGAGCTATTGGACAAAATTGACAAACAACTGGCCAGCATGCAGAAAGACATGGAAGAGCTCAGCTTAAAGGCGAAAGACCATGGCCAATGCCCTGGAGGGATTCAGGGAATGGCTCAGTGCCCTGGAGAACTTTGGAGAATAGCTTGGTGTCCTGGAAGGGAGAGTCGACAGCAGTGCCAAGGAACTGAACACCACGGTGGAAGAATGCTAAATGGAAGGCTTAAGAACTTGAAGGTCAAAATGCAAGTCTTCTGCCAACAATTTGCTGCTGTCGCTGCCCACAAGCAATGATCAGCAGAGGAAGAAGCCATGCAGCTAATAGCCAGCCTCCAGATATGGGCAGCAGAAATTCTGAATGCAATTCCATCAGCAGTGTCTGGAGACATCTGGGAGGCCCTCGATAACTGGTTTGGGAACCATCACTTGGTCTCAGCTTATCGTAGTCAACTCAAGTCAAAGCTGCAACAGCCAGTGGAGATGCTGCAGTAGTTTGCCCTGGCAATTGAACAACTAGTGAATAAAGCTCTGATTAACGTCATGCCCAATTACATATCCCAGGAAACTAACTACTACTTTATCGATGTGTGCATACGCTGAGATATGAGAGCATTTGATGCTCGGCAATTGCAAGATCATCCACGAGGCACTAACGGCCACGTTGAGGATGGAGGCGGCCAAAGTAACAGCTGCACATACCTCAAAGACCAGGAGCATTTGATATGATGGGGACACAGGATCAACCCAAAGACACCAATGAAAATCTTAAAGCAGTATTTGCTGGGGATGTGACCAGCCAGGTCATCTACTGAAGGGCTTCCACCCCAAGCTGAACAGCAGGTGGTGCTGCAGAGGGACAGGATAGCACAGACCTGAGAGGGAGCAACTAGCAGCCAAGGTTACAGCTTCTCCCACCTTGGAGATCAGGAGTATTCAATATGACAGGTATAGAGAATCAATCCAAGGATGTCGAAGATCATCAGATGGTGTGTGTTGGGGATGTAGCCAGTCAGTACACCTTGCAAAGGACTGCTGACTAGCGTTAAGAGGTGTGTGTGTTGGGGGTGTGGCCAGCCAGATCACCTAATGGACTTTTCATAGAGAAGTTGGTGAGCATCACGCATTGTGTGTTGATGTGGCCAGCCAGGACACCTAGTGAAGGCTGTCTGCAACCAAGCCAACAAGCAGACGGGAAACGAATAAGGACCAGGGTGGCAAGGGACATGTCGGAGCTGCCATCACCTTCCCTGTGAGTGACGTTGTGTGCCTTGGACAGAAGAATGGATGACAGCCTTGCTGTGGACAGCTGGATCCAAGGAAAACTGTGCTGGATACTAGTAGACATAGGTGCAGCCATGACCATAATCAGACCCGTGGCAGAGGGCTTGCTGCCAAGGGAACTGGATCAGCCCTACCAGATAGTGACGGCATCAGGCAACACCTTGCCTGTGGAGAAGGAGGCCCTGTTGGAATTAACCCTGGGGCAGAGCATCATAAGCCGGTGGGTTTTCATTATGGGAGTGCTAAGGATGTGATACTGGGACTGGATACCCTCAGGAGCCACGGAGACGTCGGCAAGAGGACCCTGTGACTCAGCTGGGATGAGGTGATGCTCCAAAGCCCCAATGGACATCCTGGAATCTGCAGGGTGACCTTGATGGAGGATGTGATCATGCTTGCGAGACGCAAGCTAGCTGTGAGGATGTGTTTGGCAGACTGATGGACAAGGAACCTCATGGACCATCATCGCAATATGCACAAGATGACCCGTCAACACATCCAGGAGGCCAGCAACTGGATGAAGACTGTTATGACCGCCAAGCAAACAACCAAGGTTTCCAGCTCAGTGATCTGATGAGGTTGTGTTGCCCTAATCAGACCAAGGGGCATTGCCCCAGGCTTAAACAACCATGGCAAGGGCCATACCATGTGGTGGAAAATGATCATTGTTGTAGTCTACCATACCCAGAGGCTGTCCTGAGGGAACATGCTGGTGGTACACCTAGATCATCTCACCCACTATGACATGCTGGTTGTCCAACCAGCCCTGAGGAGGGAGCAGTGTGTCTACATGGGCAGCACTACCTGCAGGCTGGGACCTGGGTGGGGAACTTTTGCTGGCAACTGAACAATAGCATGTGCAGAAACAATAGAACAATAGCCATTGTGTGTCGCTTCCCCATTCCAGAGGATTCGTTTTGGCCTTTCCTAGTAGGTTCTTGTTCTCAAAAGCTCCACTTGTATGCGGGACCTTTATAAAGGAGGTTGCTTGCACCACGTTCAGTCAGTCAGTCAGTCAGTGTTGAATTGAGTCAAGTGTTGAGCTCTCTTAGAAGTGACACTGCAGTTTAATTGTGAGTTGTAATCAGGAGTTAGTTGTGAGTAGTGCAGTTTAGTTGTGACTTGATTCGACAGAACAGTTGTGTTTTATTCTGAGTGTGTGTCAAAGTGACTCCATTTGTGTTACCTTGAGTGTCTAGTGATAAAGTGTGTTTTTGCAGTAACTGGTGTTCTCATTTGTTACAGTATATTTAAAAGGTAATGATTTGCTGTAATATAGTTCGTGGAGGTGTTGTTCTAAAACAGGATAATTATTCGTGTAGTGTAGTTTGAAAATAAGTTAGGACATTTCAGAGTATTAAGTTATGTAGGGTTTCACTATCAAATTATTTCATTTAGGTGACTAGGACAATGGCAAAATAGATTTGGCATATATAGGAACTGTTGATGAATTTTCACTGTAGTAGAGGGGGCTGGTTTCTATTTTCATTTTAATATGCACTAACACATATTTCATTATGTTACTGTTAAAAACATTTCAAATTGAGTAGTAGAGGAATGAAATAGTATACGTGATGTACAAGTATCATACTTATTTTATTTCTGCAAGATGTTTTATAGTACAGAGATATTTGCCATAAGGCTTATTCTTCTGCACTGAAATTTGTGCAGATTACTTTTAAGAAACCGTATTTAAAAAAGAATAAAAAAAGCTCTTGCACTCAAGAAGAGATTGTGATGCTGTTAAAAATTACTGCAGAACATAAATGTCATTGAAAATAGTCATAGTGCAGTTTTTGTTAACCTAAATAATTTTCCAATTTGCTCATTTCTCTACTTGGATTTATTTTCCCGAGATCTTATTCCTATTATATAAATAATGTTTTAGCACTTCACTTCTTGGCATCACTACAACAGGAATTATGTAGGGGCTTTAGTGGATTGAAGCATTTCAGAATAGTAAATTATATAGGTTTTATTGCTAACATGCACTAGGTTAGTATGAAAATACCTTACATTTAGAAAGAAAACCCCACATACAAACAACAAATGGAAAGGCTGTTTTCACCATTATCATGCTTGTATAGATTAGTATGGAAATATTTTAGATTAGTATTAACTTAGGATATTTTGGAATATAAGGTTTAATAAAGTTTTGCTGTTGTTCTACTTTGTGAAGGTTACCTGCAAAACAGGTTAGACAGTCTTATGAATATTGGGTTTATCGGTTGCATTAGGTCATATTTAAGCAAACATTACTGCCATGTACATTGAAAAAATAAAATAAAACGATCAGCAAACTATGCTTAAAAATAATGCAGGGTATATTGTGCAGGAGAAATAACAGCACACTATGCTCCAGAATAATGCAGTATATATTACACAGCAGAAATATAATAGAAAATAAAGCAAACAGTGCAACCTTTGGCATTCTTATAATGTTTTCAAAACTCTTCCTCATCCCAACCCTGGAAATTGTTCTTTTGAGATCTATTTTGGCTTTCCTCCAAGTTGGTACACTAATTGCTACTGAGATGGCAGTTCATTGCTAAGAATAACTTCCAGTTAGCTGTTAACTGAATGCTGTAATACGAAAATTTGAACCTATCTGCCAGTTAGAACTGAACTGAAACTTTAACCAGAGATTGTAATGTATGCCCTTAAACATCCTATATGTAGCAGTTTCCCAATTGCTTTGAAGATAGTGGCACTTAGCATACCAAAAGAGCTGTTGCATTATCAGGCAAATGTTTAAGGGCTTGTATTACAATCTGCAGTTAAAAGCTGAGGTTTACCAACCTGTGGTTATTGCTAACTGTTGGTTAAATGGGGTGCCCATATTATGAACACTAGGTATCTGTAGGTTAGTTAACCTGGAGTTTAACCTTTGGTATGATTGGCAACATTTTCATGCACGATTTCACACCACCTAGGTGGAAACTTGTAGCACTAGATCTTCAAAATAAACTTTCTGTTATAATTTTCTTGAGCCAACCATCTGATTTATGGTATAATAAAGAGTGTGGTGGGTTTTCGAGATGTCATAAATAATTCCGGGCAGCTTGGTAGTAGATTGGATGCATTAAGGCATGTAATAAAGTATACCTGGTGTTAATATTATGATTTGTGCAGGTTAGGTAATGGTACACTTTTAAACATTAAGCTACATGTATGTTAATGTCATTACTTTTGAGTTTAGAAAAGCTGAATTGCATTTCAATATGTTTAAAAAAAGATTGACTTGCCATTAATGTTATTCTTGGAAGGAAGTAGCTAGTGTAAAATAGGAATGCTATTCTTGTGGCATACTTGAAAATAAGTTAGGGCATTTCGAGTATTAGGTTATGTATGATTTCACTCTTGGTATAGTTTATTTAGATTAATGGAAAAATAGATTTTGCATATATAGGATCATGTTGGTGGCAGAGAAGGCTGGACTCTGTCTTGATTCTAACTTACACTAACATGTATTGTATTAATGTTACTGTAAACAACTGAAACTAAGTAGAGGAGGAATGAAATGGTTTATGGGATGTACAAGTATTGTACTATTTTATTTCTGCCAGGTGTTTAATAGTACAGAGGTATTAGCCATAAGGCTTACTACACTACCCTGAAATTTGTGAAGATTACGTTTAACCCTCTGTCAGTCGCTAGGGGCCTGAGAGACCCCTGGCATTATATAAATGTTATAATTTTCGAACGAACGCACCAATGCAATTGCCTGACTAGGACATCTAACATTACACCTTGCGCGATTATTTGCTGCAGCGATAACCTTATCTGTTTATTTGTTTGGCTGGAGGAATGAATAATCAGCAGTTACGTGTCACACAGGTCAACCAGGCCCCGTGCGCCTGCTCTCGTTACATATTGTTGACAGATTTGTTTCTCATTAGCTTTTGTGCAATATTGCTTTACTATTGCAAGGAGCTGTTACTGCTTCGTCATGAATACGAGTAAAAGGTACGATCTACAAAATCCAAATGATTTGGAAGAAGTACATCGCCTACTTTGCGATGATGATGCCTTGCCCGGGGATGACAACTTATATGAATAAAATGACTCTGATTCAGAAGATAAACTCAAAACGAGATCTTTAGATTCAGAAACTGACCATGAAGATGAAGAGGAAGACGAAAGCAGCTTGTATGATAACATGTATTTTATAGGTAACTTCATATGCTTATCATAGTAATTCTTCTTCTTATTATTATTATTATTATTATTGACAATACATTCTGTTGTTATTCACAGGAAGAGATGGAACAAAATGAAAAAAAAACTCCTTTGAAAATAACACAGACAAGGGCTCACAATATATTGACCAAACTTTCTGGTGTGGTAGGAGCTGCCAAAAATGCGAAAACGGAAATTGATTGTTGGAACCTTTTTGTTACAGAAGATATACCTAGTTTATTTGATTGTTGAAAGCTCAAATACTTATATTAGTAGTGTGCAGCACAAATTTGATTGCGAAAGAGACAGCAGACCTACAGATGTAATAGAAATAAAAGCTTTCCTAGGCTTATTGTACCTGGCAGGAATTTTTCGTGGTGGACGCCAGAATATTCACGAGTTTTGGAGAACCGATCTTAGAGTTCCTCTATTCCGAATGGCTATGCCCGAAAAACGATTCAGTTTTCTAATACGCTGTATTCGCTTTGATGACAAAAGCTCAAGACTGGAGCGACGAAGATTGGATAAATTGGCTGTTGTTAGAGAAATGTTTACATTGTTTCTGAACAACTCTCAGAACCAATATTCTCTTGGACAAAAATGTCACTGTCAACGAACAGTTGCCAGCATTTCGTGGTCGATGTGCTTTTAGACAATATATACCATCCAAGCCAAACAAGTATGGCATAAAGATATTCGGTTTGAGTGATGCAAAACTGTTTTATACAACTAACATGGAGATTTATTGTGGACAGCAGCCGGATGGCCCATATTTGCAAACTAACTCGGCAGAGGCTGTAGTGCTGAGACTAACTGAACCAATCTCTGGCACTGGACGAAATGTTACTGCAGATAATTGGTTTGCCAGTGTATCGCTGGTGAATGAATTGCGCAAAAGACAACTTTCTTTTCTTGGTACAGTGCGAAAGAACAAAAAAAGAGTTACCCACTAATTTCACTTCTCCAAAAGATCGCAGACAGTACGAAAGCATATTTGACTTCACAAAAAATGAAACACTTGTTTCATATCTTCCAAAAAAGGGTAAAACAGTAGTTTTGCTCTCAAGTCTACATGTTTCATCCACACAGTTATCAGAAGGTGCCAGAAGGAGAAAAAGCCTGAAATAATCCTGCATTACGACACTAAATGTGGAGTTGATGCAGTAGATAAATTGTGTGCTACATACAATGTAGCCAGAACAACGAGAAGGTGGTCCATGGTAATTTTTGACCATATCTTGAACATTGCAGGTATTAATTTTAGGGTTATCTTCCTGGAAACCAAAATAAATATTCCACAAGGCAGGAGTATTTGAAATCACTATCTTTAGCTTTACTGTTGCAACAGCTACAAAGGAGAGCAACAGCATCAAATCTATCCGATGATTTGAAAGGACTTTTGACAAAATATAAACCTGAAGAATCCGGCGTAGATGAATTGTCAAATACACCACTATGCACATTGAAAAGGAAACGATGTGAACCCAGCAAAAAAGACAAACTGAACTGCAAAACTAAATATGCATGTGGGAAATGCAACAACATGCTAAAATTATTTGCGATATGTAGCGGGGGTTTGGAAAATAAGGAACGTTTTCTGGTGTGTATGAACTTGGTTTAGGGTTTCGGGTACGGAAAGATTATTGCCGACTACTCAGGTAGAGGATAAGTGATTGTGAGATTCTTATCTCAGGGATTGTGTGGATGGGAGATGAATTGTACTCACAGCTCCTCTCAGTGGCCCATTTATTCTGAAGATCCACACTTGTTGTCGTACTGAAGACCCTTTACACAAGACGCGTTCCTATCTGTTTCTTCCCGTTACAGTTTCCGTGCTTCTACCCCAGATTTAATTCTCCTTGACTTTTGTCATTCCTAGCTACCCTATCTCTCACTGTTCTACTATGACGATTTCCTATCGTATACCTCTTTCCTTAGTGATAATATAAACTATTACACATTGCTGATTTCCCTATCTTTTAATACACTAAGTATTTCATCTTGTTCTCCCTGGCCCTTCACGACACAAAGTTTTGACATCCTCTTCCTAGCTCTACATGACTCAAAAGTTTTTACGTCCTCATCCTAGCTCTTCCCGACACAAAGTGTTCCATGTTTCGCGTGTCGAAAGCTCGTTCCTGCTCCTAGACAAAAATCTATTTCACACCTCTTTTCTAGTTTCGTTCCCTGGCGTTACTATTCATGTGACTTTTATTCTTCCTTATTAGCTCTTTAGCTCCTTTGCGCTTTTTCTACCATTGGTTCAATTTCAACAACCTTATGCTCTGCGAGTGTCTCTACTGTTTCACATTATTAACAGCTGATTTGATTTTCTGTCCGCATGAGTGCCTAGCACATCTGTTTCATTGTTTCGCTTTCCGGCTAGTCGCTGTCGATTTCAATAGAACTTAACTGTTTCTCCTGCTAGCCTTTCCTGTATTTATTAAAGTGTTTTGCCCTCTGGCCGATTTCCTTGTGTCTTCTTTTCATGCGTTTCCTTTCACATTCTGATTTATTTATTGGTGCCTCTACTTTACTTTATTTCATTCGTAATAATGTTTATTCTTCCCTTTTCTTAATCTTTAATATTCTCCTTTTATCTCCTTATTTTGTTTTATTAGCGGATTAGTCTTAAACTTTTATTCTGGCTGTGATTATTATTGTACTCGCGGATCTTATCACTTCAAATGCCCTTCAGATAAGGCATTCATTTTATTCGCATGTGTAAAAATTAATGGCTTGTCTGAAAACCCACTGAAACTAGTGCTTCGCTGTTCGCGCTAAAGTTCCCCCCTCGCGTCTTGTGTGAGGCTTTTCTGTACTTAGTTCTTACGAACTGTTTTACATACATTTTAACTTACAAATTATGCTTTTACATGTTCCACCTGAAACATTTACACAGAAAAATTTGTTTACAGGGACTGACTTCTGCGTCTCCTGGTACCTTGTGGCGCAATTTACTTTACATAATTTACCTGTTACTTATAAACTATTTTATAACTATTTACATTTTTATTGATTTTTCGCCCTTTTCATTCAGGCCTCGTTTTCTTGTTTTAGTTTTTTGTATGGTGTACACTTTCGTGTTTCCCTTTCGTGAAACATGCTTTCACTTTCTCAAGCACTCATTTTTTTTTTTTTTTTCGGTTTCATGTACTAGTGCTTTGTATTTCCCGGTAACGTATTCCGCGCACTGTTCACTTTTACTTTTCACACGGTTTGTTGGTGACTGTTTAAGGATGTCATTCACCTTTTTGAGTCTACCTGGGAATAATCACTTGGCTGTCTGACCTTACATTTTTGTGCAAGTCCCTATACCTTAATGCAAGTAAACATAATTTACAAAGATTTACCTTTTATTTTGTTCCTAGTTTTGCTCATGAGTGCGGTCTTAATGTTATTTACAATTAACTTAATCTATGGCCTTATCCTAGCATTCAATACATAACAATAACTCTGTACACTCATTTGTAGCATAGTTCAGTGTTTCCTATCATCAGAATTTTAACATTTACTATATACAGATGATCGTCCCTCTGTTATGTTTTGGTTATGCCTTAACTCTATACTTCCCCTTTCTCTGTGACTCTACACCTTTTGCATAGATTACTAACTTTTCATGCTTATTGTTTAAGTTTAGTATGAATCTACATTCTTTGCCTTAGCTTTAACAGATTTACATGTATCACACTCTTACACATCCTAGTATTCTACTCTTATTCTCGTATGCGTCATGCCTTTACGCTGTTCTGGTCGTTCTGTTATTGACCGCACTTATTTTCCTGCTTGATAATTCAATTGCTTTGTTTATGTTTCTGTTTTAGGTGCTTACTGAGACATTTCAACGGTACATTGTGGTTCATTTTCCGTCATTTTGTAGGTACTTTGTATGGTTTTATTAAGGCCAAATTGTACCTACCAATTATTTTTAGAGTACGTGGGTTTTGTAATTCGAAAGCTCGATCACTCAATTGTTTCCGGATTACGGCCGGACCGTGCCACATCAAATGTAATTTATTGTTCTCTTTTTTCAATAGGGATGACTTGTGGTATGCCTTGTATAAAACTTTCTCTCCTTCTTTCGGGTTCCATGTCTTGTTGTGTCGTTTCATGTGTTTGTTCCTCAATTCTGTTTTCCTTGTTATGCTTTCATATGCCAGTTTCAACTTTTCCACCTGAGTGGCTTCTTTTGTCGGGATAGCTGATGGCATTCCTTCCATGAGGTAGTGTTCTTGTCCTGTTAGTAAAGTCAGGGGTGTGAAACCTGTGTTGCTGTTCGGTGTTTCGTTGAACGTCCTTTCTATCGTGGGTATGTGGTCCATCCACGATGTGTGATTTTTGTGACAAAGAATTCTTAGATATATCACTAGGTCTCTCATGTATCTCTCGCATGGGTTCGATGGCGGGTGATATACCGTTGAGTTATAGGTTTTTATCCCTTGTGCCCTTATGTTGTCTGTAAATTGTTTTCCCCTATGTATTGAAGCGTTGTCCACGAGAAGTGAATTCATTTTTCCGTATTTGGGTATATAGTCGTTGATGATTTTCTTGGCACATGCTGCGCTCGTTAATTTTCGCATAGGGTATAATTTTACAAATTTTGTGAATACATCAACCAATACAAAAATGTGTCGCATGCCTCCTACTCCTGCCGGTAGAGGACCATGTGAATCTGCCGCTACTAAATATAGAGGTTTATCCCTGATGATATTCTGAGGTAGTGTGTCGTATTTTGCATTCATTGGTTTGCATTTTTGACATGAGCCACATTCGCTTATATGCTGCCTTACTTTTCGATGTAGTTTTGGGATGTAAAAGTGTTGTTGGATTGCGTTGCATGTCTTTTCTGATCCTGCATGTATCATTGTTTTATGGAAACTGTCAATTATTTTTGTTTCCAAAAAACTTGCGCATATGTCAGCCACGTTGGTTGTTTCAACCTTTTTAGTTTGTAAAGTATGCCTTTGTGCAGCCCTATCATCTCCTTCAAGTCAGGTGTAATGTCCTTTGCCTGGCTCATTAGGGTTGCCAACTTTGGTTCCTGCAGCTGCAATGTTTTGATGTGTTCTACCTGTTTAGCAAGTTCGCTACCTGAGTGTAATGAGGTTCTCAGAATTTTAATTTCTCTTCTAGTATGTCCCATGCATTCTGGAATTCCTTCTCTGTTTCCTAGTCGGGACAGTGTATCCGCGAAAATGTTGCTGTTTCCTGGGATGTGTTTTATATTGACGTCATATGCTGTGATTTCATGTATATAACGGGCTATTTTGGAGCTGACGAGTTTGCATGATTTAATGAATGATAAGCTCACGTGGTCAGTGTATATTGTGATTGATTTATTATATACGTAGTGTTTGAATTTTTGTAGTGCAAAATATATTGCTGCTATTTCCAGTTCTGTAATTCCCCCTGTTTTCTCTGTAGGGGTCAAAGTTCGAGATGCCGTGCTGATAATATGTTGATCATTTTGCTCGTCGTATTGGCACAAGATGGCTCCGAAACCTGTGATGGCTGCGTCGGAATAAATGTGAAATGGTAAATTCATGTTTGGTCTTTCCAATAGTATTGCCTTTCCGAAGAGTTGTTTTATTTTGTCGAAAGTGTTTTGGTGTTCTTCCGACCATTTCCAGCGTGTGCCTTTCTTTAACAGCTCTCTTAGGGGTGCTACCTCTCTGGCATAATTTGCGAGGAAGCGAGCTTCATACTGCAGTATACCTAAAAATTTTCTTAGCTGTCTAACGTTTCTAGGGGGTGGTACTGCCTGAATCGTGCATATGCGTTCCGGGTCTGGTGGCACTCCTTTGTCCGAAATTATGTATCCTAGAAATTTTATTTCTTGGCTGAAGAATGTTGTTTTGTTTAGATTTAGGGTCAACCCATTTTGTCTAATTTTTGTTAACACAGTGTTTATGTGCTGAAGGTGGTTCTCAATGTTCGTGCTGTGTATCAGGAAGTCGTCGATGTATTGGGTTAGGTAATCTTGTGTGGTGTTTCCAAAAATTTTCTCTGTTGCTCTCAAAAATCCTGATCCGCTGACCGATAAACCAAAGGGTATCCTCAAAAATTCGAACACTTTACCCTGGTAAATGAAACTCGTGTATTGTCTAACATGGGGAGCCAATGGGATTTGTAGATATGAATTGTTGAGATCCAAGCATGAGAACCACGTTTTCTTTCCGATTCCGGCAAGGATGTGTTGATACTCTGGGTCCTCGTGTTGTCGGGTATTATAAAGGTGTTTAAGTGGCGAGCGTCTATCGTAATGCGAGCCTTTCTTGAGCTCTTTGCAACAACACATAAAGGGTTTATATATGGCGAATTCGACGGTTGTATTATTTTCTGCTCTATCATTTGTGTTATCATGTCATGTACCGCATTTTGAAGGGTTATCGGTATATTTCTACATTTATATTTCCATGGGGGAGTTGGTTTCACCTCAAAGGAATATTCATAATTTTTATAGCAACCTGTTTTGTCTGAAAATGCTTCTCTGTTGTTCCATAGAATTGTAGTTAGTGTTTGTTTTTGTCATTTGCTGAGGGCTGAAATGTCATTAACCTTTCGTGCAATGCACTCTCTAGTTTGTCGGGTGTCCGTTTCTCCGTACAGGTATTGTTCTACATTTTCACCTGGTAAGTCATCCAGTCCGCTTATCTTTGTGTCTTCCACGGGCTTTATATAATAATTATTCTTTATTTTATCTTCTCTATATTCTTTGTCGTCTTGTTCATTAATATCTTCTATTTCCTCTTCCTCATAAAATCTATCATCTAGCTCTACCTGCGCTTTACATATCTCGCCCCCAAGGCTGATGACTTGTACAAAAAACCTGTTCTGCTGAATATCTCTTTCACCCTCCGTTAAGTGTGGTGTTATACCTGGCATCTTGAGAAAGTGTGTTGTGACTGTCTCATTGTTTGTGGTCACTAATGTTAGCTCCCTTGTTCTGTAATTTACGTTAGCCCTGAATTCAGATAGCAGGTCGCTCCCAATTATTAATTGTGTAACTAAATGTGGATCCACTAGAAAAATATACTCAAAGTCTATCTCTTGAATGTTAAATGGTATCATTACTTGTTGTTGGATTCGGGTTTTCTTTCTCCCTATTGCTAAGATAGCGTAAACATTCTTAACAGGCAATGTTTGCAGTTTTATTCCACGCGATATGATCGTTTTATAAAATTCCATGCTGCATAAAGAAGCCATTGCTCCGGAGTCCTGGTATGCTTCGCCTGCTATTTGTATTGACACTTGTGGTGAGTCTATAATATCGCCATGTCTTTCTTCATTAATGGAGGTGTTATTCCCTGTGTTGCAAAGAGCTGGGGGTTCTAGAGACGGGAATTGATCCTGACCCCGTTTTAGTTTTCCGTCGTCTCGTTACCGAATGCGCCACCACGCCTATCATCCTGCTGTGTCGGTGCCTGGTTGTCACGGTTGAACCATGTTTGCTTTTTGATGGTCCCTGTGTGTTTTGTTTGTGTGTTGTCATTTCGTACGAGATTTGACCGTGGATTGTATTCTATATTTTCCCGTCGGTTTTCCTGAGGCCATGATAGTGTGTCCACGTTTTGTCCTGGGTGGCTGTGTTCATTGAAAGTTTTATTCGGGCTGTGGCGTTCATCTTGTCGTGTTTCATATTCGCGGGGTTCTGGTGTGTTTGTGCCCCATGAGTTACGTCTCTGGCTCCTGTTTACTCTTACATAATTTATGTACCTTCTCGCGGTGGGTTCCTGTGAAAATGGTTGTCGCCCCTGTGTCTCATAAACTGGTTGCCCCTGTCATCATATCGGTTTTGTTGAGGGTATGGACCTCGTCTTTGCTGATAGGTGGGGTGTGCCCTTAACCCACTGAAATTTTGGGTCGGTGCTCTATTTTCCGAGCTACCGCTCTGGTGTCCTTGTAGCGCCGTCAACAGTTCTAGTGTGTCAGAAATGGTTGTCGCCCTAGCTACAATTAAATTATTTTGGATATTATCCGGTAAATGCCTCACGATCAGTTTTACAAATTCATCTTCTTGCATGGGTGGGTCTAGTAATTGACTCTGTTGCGCCAGATCTAGGAAGTAATCTATGAGTTGTTGCCCCTGCCCTGGTGTATATTTGCCATTATTTATTCGGATTCTCACTGCGTATTGGGTGGTAGTATTCCAATATTTGGTTAGGAATAAGTGTTTGAAGTCAGAGTATGCGGTGTGGTCGCCAATCGCTAACCGAAACCAAGAGAGTGCCCTGCCTTGTAACCCTTTCTTTATAATTAATAATTTCAAGGTTTCCGGAATTTGTTTTAACTCGAAATAAGCGTCCAAATCCATAATGTATCGCTTCGCATTGTCTCTCAGGTCATTAAACTGTGGTACAGCTATCTCATTTAATAAATTAAAATGTAGAGGGTATGCATGCACATTCATATAATTAGGCTCCTCATGAGCTAAACTAGAAATTGGTGTTTGCGGCGATGCAAGCGGCACATGAATTGCTGGTTGCGTTTCCGCTGTGATATTTTCGCGAGAGGTGGCATGATTATTGGCGTTTTGATTTGACACATTTTGTTGTCTTTCTATAGTTGCTCTAACCTGTGCCAACTCACGCGAATTTTTGTCAATTTGTGCTAATGCCGCGTTGTGTTCTGCAGCTGCTTGGTTTGTCGAAGTGGTGATAAGTTCTTTCATTGTTGTTAATTCTGTATTTATATTTTCTTTAATATTTGCACAGGCTGCTTGCACATCACAATTCAGCTGTTCCTGGTTTACGTGGTCAGCAGACATTTGTGTGACCCTTCCCTTTAAAGATTTTAATTCTGAGCATGCTTCTAGAACATCTGTTGTAATGCTAATGACCTCCGATCGTAAAGAAGCTTGCCCTGCATTCATCTCCGTCACTTGGTTTGCTTGTCGGTTTACCTGCTCCTCTATTTGTGTTTGGTGTTCTGAGAATTTTGTGTTCAGTTTCTCTAAAATTTTTGCCTCGAGCTTCTCCCCTTGGGCAACTAATTGTGTGTGTACCTGGGTCATCAGTCTCTGTTCTAATTGTTTTAGGGCTTCCTCCTGTGCAGTTAGTTTTGCGTTTAGTGTCTCTCCTTGTGTTTGAATTTGTGAGTGTAGTGTTTCACCTTGTGCAGTGATTTTTTCACCTTGTGCAGTGAATTGAGAATTTAGTGTCTCCCCTTGTGTTTGGATTTGTGAGTGCAGTGTTTCACCTTGTGCGGTGATTTTTTCACCTTGTGCAGTGATTTGAGAATTTAGTGTCTCCCCTTGTGTTTGGATTTGTGAGTGCAGTGTTTCACCTTGTGCAGTGATTTTTTCACCTTGTGCAGTGATTTGAGAATTTAATGTCTCACCTTGTGCGGTGATTTGAGAGGTAAGTTGCTGGAATTGAATAAACATTTGTTGTATTACTGCCTCTAGTGTATATGGATTTTCCGAAAGTTCCTGTTGATTTGTTGCTGTTGTTGTTTGTTCCTCCGTAAGGGCGTTCTCCATGGTGATTTTTGTTGTTTTGCCGTTACGGAGTAACATTCACTTCTTCCTTGGTGTAAGAAATGTTGGTTGTACTTACTCGGTGCTGCTGTTGTCCTGGTGTTGGTCTGGTGATGGTTGCTGGTCCCTTGATGGCGTTCTCCGTTGTGTTGGTGTGAGTGTGTTGGTTTGGTAGGGTGCTAGGCGTGGGTGTAAGACACGTTGGGTGCCATTTTGTAGCGGGGGTTTGGAAAATAAGGAACGTTTTCTGGTGTGTATGAACTTGGTTTAGGGTTTCGGGTACAGAAAGATTATTGCCGGCTACTCAGGTAGAGGATAAGTGATTGTGAGATTCTTATCTCAGGGATTGTGTGGATGGGAGATGAATTATACTCACAGCTCCTCTCAGTGGCCCATTTATTCTGAAGATCCACACTTGTTGTCGTACTGAAGACCCTTTACACAAGACGCGTTCCTATCTGTTTCTTCCCGTTACAGTTTCCGTGCTTCTACCCCAGATTTAATTTTCCTTGACTTTTGTCATTCCTAGCTACCCTATCTCTCACTGTTCTACTATGACGATTTCCTATCGTATACCTCTTTCCTTAGTGATAATATAAACTATTACACATTGCTGATTTCCCTATCTTTTAATACACTAAGTATTTCATCTTGTTCTCCCTGGCCCTTCACGACACAAAGTTTTGACATCCTCTTCCTAGCTCTACATGACTCAAAAGTTTTTACGTCCTCATCCTAGCTCTTCCCGACACAAAGTGTTCCATGTTTCGCGTGTCGAAAGCTCGCTCCTGCTCCTAGACAAAAATCTATTTCACACCTCTTTTCTAGTTTCGTTCCCTGGCGTTACTATTCACGTGACTTTTATTCTTCCTTATTGGCTCTTTAGCTCCTTTGCGCTTTTTCTACCATTGGTTCAATTTCAACAACCTTATGCTCTGCGAGCGTCTCTACTGTTTCACATTATTAACGGCTGATTTGATTTTCTGTCCGCATGAGTGCCTAGCACATCCGTTTCATTGTTTCGCTTTCCGGCTAGTCGCCGTCGATTTCAATAGAACTTAACTGTTTCTCCTGCTAGCCTTTCCTGTATTTATTAAAGTGTTTTGCCCTCTGGCCGATTTCCTTGTGTCTTCTTTTCCTGCGTTTCCTTTCACATTCTGATTTATTTATTGGTGTCTCTACTTTACTTTATTTCATTCGTAATAATGTTTATTCCTCCCTTTTCTTAATCTTTAATATTCTCCTTTTATCTCCTTATTTTGTTTTATTAGCGGATTAGTCTTAAACTTTTATTCTGGCTGTGATTATTATTGTACTCGTGGATCTTATCACTTCAGATAGTTGCTTAGTCGGGGAAAACACGGGTGAAATAGTAGATGATTCTGAGTAACTGAACGTTTGAAATTACAAGTTGTATGTATACCTGGAAATGGCAATGTATTTCTTTATACTTACTGTAATACAATTTATAACGTATATGTACTCATATTTTAGCTTGTATTTTTATGTTGTAAGATAATACCTATTAATGAAAGCCTTGTACGCTTAATCTAATAAAGGTAAAAACAGGAAAAAAAGAAAATAAACAAAAGAAAACAAAAATACAAACAATAACAACAAAAATATAGCACAGGTCTACTAGGCCCCGTGCGACTAATGGCCTTCTACCAAAGCGCGCCTGATGGAGGGTTAATAAACTGCAACAGCAAGTGTGTTGAGTTAAAAAGAATTACCATAAACTCAGGAAGAGGTGGTGATGCTGCTAGAAATTGTTACAGAACATAACTCTGATATAAAATAAAGCCATAATGCAGTTTACATTAACCTGAATCATTTTTGCAATTTCCTCATCCCTTTCATCATATTAATTTTTCCGAGATCTTATTCCTAGTACAAAAATGTTTCAGGATTTCATTCTCGACAGTGCAACATAAGACATAATGTACAGTGTTCACCAGATTAAAACATTTCAGAATATTTAACTACATATATAGGTTTTGCTGTTAACACGCTCTGTGTTGGTAGTGTGAAAAAAATAATTGTAATGAAGTTATTAATGAATGCTTATGTTTAAAAGAAAACCCCCACAAACAAAAAAATTGAAATCCTATGTTAAAAAGGATTTCTCCATTAATGTACTCGTGTACATTAGTATGAAAATATATTGGGCGATTTCAGAGTGTTAACTTACATGGATTTATGCTTTTGACTCTCCATAAGTCAATAAAAGAATTAGGATATTTTAGAGTATAAGGTTAAATTTCACTGTTGATATACTTTGTAAAGGTTACCTGGGAATTAGGTTATACGCTTTTACGATACCTATTGGGTTACATCAGTTGCATTATATTTAAACAAGTATTATTGCTATTCATGTTAAAAACAAAGAGAAAGTAAAGCAATAAGAAAATTATGCTTGAGAATAAGGTTGGAAGTGTTGTGCAGCAGAAATACAATAGAAATCAAAGCAACCAGTTCAACATTTGACAATCTTATAACATTTACGAAATTCCTCCTCATCCCAAAGTTGGAAATTATTCTCTTGAAGTCTTCTTATTTTGGCTTTTCTCCTGTTATATGATATCCAGCATTTTGTCTTGGAATCATTATTGATTATAAATCAAGGCTAAAGTTACATCATTTTTAAATGGTTACTTCCAAGTTAGTTCCCTAACTGAGGTGGTAGTGGTAGGTTCATTGCTGAGAATAACCCTCAGTTAGCTGTTAACTGAAGAGCGGAATATGAAATTTAGATGAATCTCGGTTAATATCTAACCAGAATCTTAACCAGAGTTCGTAATACAGTCCCTAAGCAAAGTAAATATCTGTCTTATTTAGCAATATGTTGATTATTACCTACCAGGTAAAATATTACTGATAGAGCAATTTATATTTGTGAGCCTTTTGGTCCAACCAAATCCTCTGATAATGAAATATCAAGGTTTCGGTTTGTAATAAAGCTCAGAAAACAATGGATTTTACATACACAACTTCTCAAACATGCAAGAGAATGCTGTTATAAAGATTGCTAGCTTATTTAGCACATATACTCAGACAATTATGGTTATTTCAATGGAAAAATGTCTTATTTCCAGAAGTGGAAATCTACTCTAGTTTATTTGATAGAGTAACTGAGGAATCCTGTGAAAAACACTTAGTTTCAAATGTAAAATGAGGTCCATTATTCAAACTGAATGCTATGTTTTTAATAATTTATTGTTGTTGTTTACCATTACGGTTTAAAAAGGACATGAAAGTTTGTAAATAGTGTGGTATCCTTGGAAAGTCAGAATATGCTACTGGCCGTATCTAAGTTTCCAACATCTTGATAGAGTGAAACCAGCTGAAGATGGAATTGCCATGATCCTGAGTTTTATACATTTTGGCAAGGTCTCCATATTATTCAGATGTTCCAGATTATTTTTCTTATGCTTGGTTTAATATTAATCGCAAACACCATACCAATAGTTTCAATATGACGCATTTTATTATAAAGCACTCAACTTGTAGAGAATTCCCAGTTCAGAAAGCAGTACACTCCTTATGGCAAGTATTGCAACATAAAATCCGGTGTGCGCAGCTTTAGTAGTCATTTGTTTCTGACATCAGAGTACAGTGATTTCAGAAGTTTTAGTCGCAACCACTGTCTTCTTGGTCCTCTAATATGATCCAATGATAGAGGTATTATGTACATATGTATACATCCATGGAGTGGACTAACAAATTACAAATGCAATGACTTTTTGCCTTTTGTGACATACAAAACTTGAATGCTCAGATAATATGTTAATCAAGAGAACTTTTGAGTTAAAAATACAATACTAACATTACATATTCTCTTAAACTAATAGATGTAAATATATTTTATTAATAACTAAAATTTCTTGTTTAATAGCCAAATTATATTCCAATCTTTTTGGGGGGGGGGCCTTGTGAATCAATGTACCACCCAGATTATAAATCTTGTTATGACAATATAAGCACCATGAGCTCACAATTCTGGTTTTCCCATAGGCAATTTATAGAGAGCTTATCTGTTAATAAATGAATGTTACCCTTCCATATCAGTGTCTGAAATAGAAGCTGTATCAGAGGAGGAAGATGAAATGCCAGCAAGAGTGATTATGAGATATAGGATGTCTTGTATTAAATTGGCATTCCAAATGTGCTCTTCAGCTCTTTTATATGATCTATTTAATTTTTTTAAGCCTGTGTTCAATTAGTTCTGGTAATGCCCTGTATTTAAAATGGTGTTGTCAACTGCAACTAACTGTTTAACTTAAGCCCATACATTTTCCGTAGGATTAAGCTTGCAATGATAGTGTGGTATCCTAAGAACTGTGTGGCTTGCACGATGAGCCATTGCATAAATTTCATATTTGTTGCATTGTGATTTTATGTTACTTATTATATTTAGGAGCTCCGATTTCAAAAGGGAAAAGGGATTCCTCAGAGATGACCCCATTATTGCTAAGCCATATTTTGATGCTGTCTTTCCTCCAAGAAGTATTGGGAATTAGTTCTGGCTTCCTTGAGTGACAGACACATTAGTACATGACTGAATTGGGTGTGATATTGGAGAGGAGCTGCTCTTCAAAATACTGCTTATAATATTCCCTATCCAGTTCATCATGGGCATCTGATGTGGTCTTGTTACACTTGAATACTAATTTTCCCCCATGCACAAGCCCATTTTCATTGCCTGCATGTACAATGGCAAATCTCTCCCCTCTAAATAATGGGGCCCTCAAACCAGTGGACAAGCCGGAAAGAAACGCTTATGTGGCAGGTTTAATTGTATCTTACCTCACACTACTTACAGTGTGTCCTGTATTCACCCAGGACTCGTCAGTGTAAATTATATTTAAATTTTCCTCTATACCTTTTTATACAATGTAGGGTGGACCATATTAGTTAGACTGTACAATATCTCCAAAACTGAGCTTTGTAGAAAGAAATGTCCTGAATAAAAGTTGCTTGATATTATGGGGGAAAGTAAATGCCATTAGTCGTATTTTATTTGGAGGATGTTGTGATGGTCATTTTAGGGTCAATTTAAACTGACGCTAATTATAGGTCCCCATTTAAAAAAATTAAATTGACCCTAAAATGACCATCATAATGTCCTCCAACCAAAGCACGACTAATGGCATTTACTTTCTCCTATTAGTATCAAACAACTTTTATTAAAGACATTTCTTTCTACAATGCTTAGTTTTGGAAATATTGTACATTCTCAACTTAAATGGTCGATCCTGTATAATTGTGTATATGAGATATTATATCATCTCCATTAAAATGGCTTTATTCCCCCCCTTTTATTGTAAATAAATCC
Organism: Deroplatys truncata; assembly: GCA_030765065.1. NCBI lineage: Eukaryota > Metazoa > Arthropoda > Insecta > Mantodea > Mantidae > Deroplatys > Deroplatys truncata. The sequence goes on from CM060990.1 coordinate 153,343,228, forward strand.
CAAGTCTTTTAACAATCTATACAAAGCAGTCCTCTTGAAATTAGAAAGAAGGGGATCTGCATTTACTTCATCTAATACAGGCATGAAGGTTACTTGGTCTATTGATAAAACGGAATTCATGGACCTTTTGCCTAATCACACTAGATACAAATTCGTTGTATTTTAACATTCTGCTGCTCTTTCGCAGACCTTTACTGGGGCTATTATTATTATTATTATTATTATTATTATTATTATTATTATTATTATTATTATTATTATTATTATTGGGCAATAATGCTGGACATTTTCAGCAATTTTACGTAATTTATATATTGAACTTGCTGATACACCTGTTGCCTTAGATGTTTGCTTCACTTTCTACATGGCCGACTGATTAGGGTTGTCAGAGATGTATTCATAAACATTTAATATTATTCAGCACTCTTTGCTGTTCACTATCTGCCCCTGTTTTCATGAGAACTTGCAGGACCAAATTTCACACATCATTTACTGACACGTGAGTAATTACTTTTGGTCAAACTGCACAAGGTAGGAGCGAAGGTATGACAACCATGGAGGAATGTTCCAATAATTTATGTTGAAAACCCAAAAGTGAAAGTATAATATAAAATGAATAATGTTCATTTAATGACCCCTATAAATAGGTTATTCCTGAATTTTAAGAGAGAGAGAGAGAGAGGGGGGAGGGAGAGAGCAAATTTTGCTTTGGGCTGGGGGTTGAGAGTCACAAAAAGTAAGTCCATAATATATGTCGTGTTTTCTTAACTGGAAATTCTCTATAGTGCATATATGGTTTTATATCTGCTGCATTATGTATGTTACATACATTATTTCAGTACCCTCTAGATTTGCATTTTGCCACATCTGAACTGTAGCATTACTTCTTTTATGCTGTGTTTCTCTTTTTGCTTTAATTAGATCATTTTCACTTTATCCTTTAATGAAAATGCCACATTTTTATGCGGTATCCTTTATTGCAAAATACACAGCTTTTCTTGCAATACACCCTTCCAAGCAACAGACAACACTAAAGGAGAAACACACATTTGCAATTGTAACCTCTTTCTTTCGTCCATGATACAGTCTCTGCTCAGGTATGTACGTTTACAGTGAAATGTCTTTTACCTTGATGACCTACATTTGCAATTTTCTCAGAAGTATGGTATATCCCAAAATAAAATACATGAAACATTTACAGTTTCCTTGGGAGCACAGCATATCCCAAAACAAAAGCAGTTTAATACTGCATATGTCCGTTTTAAGCAGTTGTAGATGGTTTCCATTTCCACATTAAGTAGTTTACATATTATTCAGGAGAAATTACACACAAAGTATATGATTTCCACCATGTCCAAAACGTTTTCTAAATAGATAGATTCCAGCTTATTCAGTGCACGTTTTGGGCGAGTTTCACTATATAGGGTGGACCATTTAAGTTGAGACTGTACAATATTCCCAAAACTAAGCGTTATAAAGTTGCTTGATATTATGGGGAAAAGTAAATGCCATTAGTCGTGTTTTGTTTGGAGGGTGTTATGATGGCCATTTTAGGGACTATTTAATTTTTTTAAATGGGAACCTACAATGACCATCACTACATCCTCCTAATAAAGCATGACTAATGGCATTTACTTTCCTCCATAATATTGAGCAAGATATTTCTTTCTACAATGCTTAGTTTTTGAGATGTTGTACAGTCTCAACTTAAATGGTCCCCCCTGTATATAGAAGTGCTGGACACAGAAACCAGCAAATTAAGATATTGAAGATATATATAGCCAGCCCCGTATTCAGGTAATGTTTCACTCATGGGTCCAACAATTTTTCCACCCCCCCCTCCTTGCGATGTCACTCAAAAACAGTGCAAGCAGCATGCAGGAAGGCTGTGTTGCCAGTTCACCATACATGTAAGATCTCTATCCGTCTACCTACAATTATTTCCCTCTCACTCATAAGAATTCCTGCGACCATCGCTGCTCTTTTTTATCTCATGTGAAAATTTATTTTCAGCATATATATTTCATTATTTTCTCAATGTTGCTGCCCTGGGCCCAGGCCCATGTGGCCATGCGTAAATACGGGGCTGTATGTGACCTTTAATTTGCAAACTTTCAGTGTAAAAATGCTTCTTTGTTTTCCCAACATTTATGCATTAACTTCACACGTGTATTATTTCTGAAGTATTTATAAATAATTAAATACCATTACTACTATTAGGTAAATCCTATATCTAGCTTGATTTCTTTTATGAAATGGCATAGGGAAACAGCAAAATAAGGGAAGTGCGTGTGCGCGTGTGCGTGCGTGCATGCGTGTTTTTTTTTTAAATTAACTTTTGAGTTTACTAAATACTTAAATTACTTCACCAAATACATTACTTACATAAGACAAGTGTAACTAACGTGTTCTCCAATCTCTGTTGTTTCTGACTGCAGGAAACACTATTGTTGTCTTATTTGGATTCTTGAAATCCCTCTGTTGGATGTTTAATGAGTCTAATTAGTGGATTACCTTCTTTGGGACTTTTCAAACATTCATTCATTTCAATACAAACGAGTCATTATGGAAACCAAAATGAGTTTGTTTTATTTGGGTAAACCTTATGTTTAATATCTTCTGTATAAACACTGCGTGGAGTTCACTTATCAGTTTATTTTTCCATGGTGACTGAGACACTTGTCTTACAATTTTTACAAGTTTTTCAATGCCAGTCTTGTAAAATGTGGTATCCTAACCACTGAGCTGGTTATTCACTGCTATTCTGACACCATAATCTGTACCCCCCCCCCCCAGTTTTCTTTCAGAAATAAATGAAAACCACTTAATGCTAAATCAGATGTACAATGGATGTTCTAAAATCTCCCACTGAAAGCGTTGTAAAAGTTGAGTTGCATAGACTAATCTAATTGTAGCTCTTAAATGTTACACTGTTGCATCATAATAGAACTGCAGTATCAAATAACATGAATTTCCTGTTTGGGTAACTCCCTATCAAACCTTCATCTTTAACTGGCTTTTGTCAGTAAGATGGTAGTGCACATTACTACCACATGAAACATATAGTTCCACAACAAGGGCAGTTCTGTTTAAGCTGAGGTTTTCAGATTATAAAAGTTTTCTAAACTTATTTTAGGTATGTCCATTGTAAATGCTGTGGCTGGTGTTTGGTTATTCTAGTTTTCATAGTGCCTGAACTTGCTCCTAATTATGGGTGTGTAACTTAAGACCATGCTGGCATGCTTTTGAAGCTCTCTAGACAGCCACTTAATACTTGCTACTTTCCCTACTGACTTCACATATCATCCAACCAAAACTTATAAGAACTTCGCTGAACTTAAATTACTCCTTCCTTCACCTGCTGCTAATCCCAGCTTATTGACCAACTGAACAGCCACCTAGCAGTTGTTTTAAATAGGCATTGGGATTTCACAGTTTCTATTTCCAGAGCTGTCAGTGCTAGCTTTTTATTTACTTTTCTAGAACTTGAACATGCTTCTTTGGATGTATCCCTTGCTCAAACCACATCCCTAGTTGCAGCTGGTAGAAACAATGGGCCAAATAATGTACCAATCACCATTTTACAATGTTCTTTTGGGCTTTAACATTTGTACCCGCATCTGCATTATGAAATATAAGCTACCAGATTTGTATATGCATAATATACCATATTTACGCAAATCTAATATGCACCCCATATAAAATATTAAAAAAAAAAGGGGGGGGGCTTATATCGAATGTAAAGCGCATCAATGACAGAAAATAGGTAATAGGTATTTTGAGTTGAGGACATGCTGACGATGGGAGCAAACCGTCTCCCAAAACGCGTTCAAGTAAGAACATTTTAGTGATGTAGTGTAACAACCTTCAACTCTCTTTATTTTAAATTATGACTCATCACTGTTACTAGCTTCTAAATCTTCAAAATTAGGTATTTTATTTAAATTTATTAAATACAACAATGATTTATCATATATATAAACCATCAGATTATAGAATTGAATGTGCCGTATTGTTAGGTGACACATTGTTAAAGAGCAAAATTAATGTTACGTGCTGTTTTTCACACCCTGTTGCATTGATGATAACTTCTTTTTTTCCCCTTCTCAGTAACTGTGTAGTTCCACAGCATATCAAACCAAATTGGTGGCTCATCAGCGTTGCCTATTTGCCCCATGGAATTTTTTTTTCTTCCAAAGTGAAGTGATATACTGCTGAAATGTTTGCAGTTTGTCCTCAAAATCTGCAGGAAGCTTCTGGCACATTGTTGTATGGCATCTTAGAGATAAACCCGTCCGCTGCATGAAACGATCCACCCATCCATGGCTAGCCTTAAACTCTTGTTTCGGAATACCAAGAACTTCAGCCTCCTCTTTAGCTTTCTTTTGTATAGTGTCACTAGTAACAGGTTGCCTATTCTTCCTCCTTTCACGCACAAATTCCAACACTTTTTCTTCAACTTCAGGATGTCTTCCTTTGCGAGGACCTGTAAATTTCTTCGTACTAGCTTTAGTAGCAAATAATGCCAATTTCTGTTTTTGCTACAAGCAAACATTGCTCTTTGATGCATTGAACTTCCTTCCTGCCTTTCTATTATCATTATTTTTTTTTCAGCATAAAGGATTACTTTATGCTTTAAAAAAGCATCACAAGACGTTCTTCTCTGTTTGCCCTCCATATCATAACTAAAAATGCTCAATAATAGGACAATGATAAATTAGCGGCTAACTTGTTGCAGGTTTCTGGATGCATGTTAACTCTAACAATCCATTGTGATGTAATAAATGAAAAATTTGAATAAAGTTACTGGCCTTCTACGAAATGGATTTGCACTCGAATCTAATGTGCACCACGATTTTGAGTACTACATTTGGTCAAAAAAAGGTGCGCATTAGATTTGCGTAAATACAGTAAATATAAAAGCATTCAGATTTTTGTTACTGTTTCTGAATTTTCTATCCATTTAAATGTAACATATCTTCATTTTATACTTTGGTTATACAGGTGGCATTGTTGCATTTGAAGATGCAAAGAAGCCCATGAATTATAAGGGGATATTACCAAAGTATTTAAATGTTACATATCTTCATTTTATGCTTTGGTTATACAGGTGGTATTGTTTCCATTTGAAGATACAAAGAAGCCCATGAATTATAAGCTGATACTACCAAAGAAAGGAAGTGTGAAAGACTTAGTGACTCATCTTGGTCCATTAAGTGGTGTGAATCCAGAAAATATGATAGTCACTGAAGTAATTAAACATCATTTTCATAAAATTTTCACACTGAATGAACCATTGGATCAAATTGAGGAGAGGGATTCAATATTTGTGTAAGTGATAAATGTATGTTTCCCTGTAGGTATAAGGTAATGAATTTATAGATTATAATGTATATTTTATCAGTCTGAGTACATTACTATCCTATAGAAGGTATTTAAACCTTTGAAATAAATGTTTGTACTGCCTTAATTTGTAAAAAATCATTGAATGCTTCTAGGTATGAAGTTCCTCCACAGAATGAGTCACAGGTGACAATTCCTGTTTACCTTTGGGAATCTAGTGCAAAACAGCCATATTCCAATAATCATCTGTTTGGATACCCCTTCTTCATCTGCATACCAAAGAGAGATTGTACGTATGGTATGCTGTATGACATTGTATTGAAGAAATTAAATCGATACCTGCGTGTGCCAGATGATAACAGTACTTGGTGGAATGGAAAATCCAGGAAAATCCCAAATGGAGGTTAGATGCCTCCTTTCTAGTTTAGAGAAATATGGTGAAACTTTGATTCTACCTTTCCAACCTTGTCTTACATACCTCTTGTGTGAAAGAACAATTAATTTTCTTTTGAATTATAATCCCTGGTTTTAAAAATTAAAAAAAAGACATAGTATAGGAATTTATGTTTACAATATGTTAGTTTTCCATAAATTCTTCCATTGTATAAAATCAGTGCTGTAGCAGGAATTTTTTCAATTGAATCTTAAAGCTTTTGACTTCATTCTTTCTGGACATCGATAATCTACTGTAAACTACTAATCCTGTGTGTATAAAGCTTTCTTCAAGAAATTTGGATCCATGTAAATTATTTATGCCATGTGTGTCATGTGAGTGTACCAGGAATATTGTATTAAACTGATGGAGATTGGCTTTAACATAATTCAGCAGTTCAAAGACACATACACAGGATAATGGTAGTGTTTTTAGTTTCTTGAAAAACTCCCTGCAGCTTGTTCCACAATTTATATTTATAATTACACAGATTTTGGATTGTAAATATTACTTTTGCTAGACTTAAGTTGTTTCGGAACGCTATACCATAATGCAGGAGTGCATGAAGGTTTGCATAATAAAATGTCCATAATATGTGAAGAATGTTTACTGCTTCTCTAATGTGCCTTAAGGTGAAGCATACTTTGCTTAGTTTTATTGCTAAGGGTTCAATATGATAAATCTGTTTGAAGTTCTGATTTAGATTTATACCCACGAATTTTGCCTCTGAAACTAAATTAATATTATTTCCATCAAATTTTATTTTTGAAACATTTTCCGTTTGGTTTTTGACAATGCTGAAAAAATGAGATGGTTTTGTCTTTGTATATTAGCAGATGTTTAAAGCTTAACAATGCGACTTGCATTCAGATATATGATGCAGAGAAGTTAAATATTTTGACATTTTTCCTCACAAATGTGGATTAAATATTTCTGAATTTTGTTAAACATGGGCTACCTTGTCTTTCAAACCAGTAACGTATGTCATAACTCCATATTTCTCACCTAAATTTTATACAGTTTTATTTCAATTTCACAGGAGTGTACAGTGTTGCAAGCAGCCTACAGAATTTGGAAAAATTATAGTGCTTTCATTGTGCTACTTCTGTTAGTATGCTTATTAGCAATCTGTAAAATAAACTGAACCATATATTAAAAGTTCTCAGGTAATCAACAGCATTGACAAAATAAAAGCTAGGCTTTGAACCACAGATTATATAGTGGCAAAATGCTTGAGATTCTTTTGTTGATGCTGCTGATTACTTGAGAAGCTTTACACTTTCACATTTGCTGTGAAAGTTTTTAGCCTTATATAGAGTGAGCCAAAAGACTCCAAACCGGCTGTGCTGTGTTTTTCCTGTCCGCGTCCTCAGCGCCCCTACCATCTGCTGCTATCATAGAAAGGTGCGGATGAAACCATACAACATTTTTAAAACAACTTTTAAAGGCTGTACTTACCAACTTTACGAAAGGAGATGCTGAAATTGGCCACCGTCATCCATACATTTTTGGCACCTCTTTAGGAAACTATCCTTCACTTGCCATAGTTCACGTTGAGAAATTTCCTGGTGGATATTTTGTTTTAATTCTTCTAGTGTGTGTGGGTTTGTCATGTACACTTTATGTTTTAAGTTACCCTGGAGGGGTATTTTATGAACAATATTACCGGCTGCACGGTGTTTTTCCACTGGGCGTGTGAAAATATGATAAAAACATAACTCACTGCTGCTATAAACAAAGTCAGGCTGTTGTGGTTTTTAGTTGACGGTGATGTGATGTAGTTCAGTTATTACGAGTTTTATATTATTTTATACTGTACTTAATCACAAAGTATATTATGGCTTAGTATATGTTTTCTACTACACAGCACGTATTTATTTATGATTCGTATGTGTTAACTCGGTCAGCTCGCCAAGTGAAAGTACGATTTGCAGAAAGATTTCAGGCTAAGAAATCTAAAAGACGGCGTTCGGTTCTTACTGAAGAAACATTAGACGACATCGGTCATCGTTTGGAAATTTCCCCCCCAAAAATTCCATGATGGATAGTTTCCTAAAGAGGTGCCAAAAATGTATGGACAACGACAGTGGCCAGTTTCAACATTTCCTTTCATAAAGTTGGTAAGTAAAACCTTTAAAAGTAGTTTTAAAAATGTTGTATGCTTTCTATGATAGCAGCAGATGGCAACGAGTGCCAAGGATGCGGACAGGAAGAACACTGCGCAGGTGGTTCGGAGTCTTTTGGCTCACCCTGTATAATATAAGTGCTTAAATTTTGTCTTTAAGCTCAGGATCCCAGAATTTGGCAAAATATAAACAATCTAAGGGGCTCTAGTTGCATAGACTGTAATTAACTTGAGTTTAAGACATTTTGGTTGTTTGGGATACTTTCTGCAAGAAAAATGGCTTCACTTTGGTATAATCTTAATATATGTGACACAAAGCTCTTAAACCTGAATTTAACATTACAAAAGTATTGAAATAATGGCCTACTGCTAGCACTCATTTTCAAACAACTGTGTGCTGTTCTAAAGTAAATCTTAACTCTTATGTTTAGTAATTGTGTGATTTCTACATCAAAGTACAATATCTTTATTGCTACCATTTTGAGGTCAGTGTTACTGGCATTTATGAGAGAGAGAACACAGAAATGAGCAATGCCTACTTTTAAGTATTCTGATCAACATGTGCCTAAATATTGACCATAACTTCCTTGTATATTGCCTCCACACACAAACACAGAGTTTTGGCAGCAAACTGAAAAACACTGTAGCATAACATGAGAATTTAAAGCAGGTGCTTTTCTCAGTTCTTGAATAAGAAATAGAACCTTTAGTGTCCACTTTGGACTCTGTCTAAAAATGACATTGTCCCAGGATTTGGGATCCCAAATTAAACTTATTTTTATACAGAGGAAATGTAAAAATGTTTTAGGGTAGAATTGGAAAAGTGTCCCTTATAGATATAAAGGATAATTTTGACCCTTGCATGAATTGTGGGGTTGCATGTATATACCAATAGCCACCATCATTGCAATAAAGCTGCAAAGTATGGGCCATTCCACATTAAACCAAACATGCAAAACACATCACTTTCTCTGAATTTTAGTTTATGTGTCCCACGCATAAAATAAATGGACAGTATTTTATACTATGCGGAAAATCAAATTATTGTAGGATTTACGATATACTTATCATTTTTCTTATACGCATACAGCATTACATAAAAGCAATGCATTCTTCGAGTACAGAATGGTCAGGGATAAGAACAACATGTTGATTTGTAGGTAAAAAGTGTGGTTTTCCTTATTCATATTACTATTTATTTGGATTAAAAAAACTACTTTTTAAAGAATGAATATTTTAAACTGCAATATCAAATTTAACACATTGATATTTAAATCTGGAAAAAATACAGAAGGAATCTGTGATATATTTTCCCTTAAACCTATTATTACCAGGATTGGAGCTTCTTTAGAAGTTTGCTTTAAACATTTTATCTGGTTAATGTGCAGTGTTTCAGAACATAAACTATTGACTGATAGCTTTAAGCTGCAACGTAATGCATTGGCCAGTGCATTATGCAGTATGTATGTGATAGGCTATCACTTCTGATATTCAGTATAACTTAGCAACTGGAATCTAATATTCTATGAAGCCTCTCTCCACTGTTTCATTTTAAATGTTACTTTGTGTTCAGCTTTTTGCATTAGAAGATCATATTTAGCTCTGTGTTTATGAAAGTGCATAATGAGTGAACTGAAGGAACATAAGTATGACTATGTTTCAGTCCATTTAATATTTTTTCCAAGCGTAACACAAAGCATAAATCATTAAGCTTTAGTTCCCCGTAATATGCATATAAACTTAAAAAATCGAGACCTTAGCTTTGTCATCACACCTATTTTGTGTGATGCGTGTCGAAAAATAAATTCCCAAAGTACTACCCACTGTTAAAAGTGGTTGTGTGCTATGAAGTATAGGTCACGCCATGGATTTTGGTGTGTGAAAATTTTAATGGAAAGCTACAATGCGAGTCATTTACCATATAGACATATGAGACATACGGGACTGCAGCTCAAAAAATGGTGCAAGTTGAGACGGGAGTTGTATACGTGGAAGGAACTGGACAGAAGTAATCACATGCTACTTGCAAGGGAGGTATTGAAACATCAGGGGGCTGGCTGACTGGACTAGCCCTGAAGGTCATATGCCAATATCCCTGGCGAGACCTGTACCAGTGCCGTGAATAACCTTGAAGTGATTTTGGGTACTGCAAGTGACACTGAGACCTCATCAGGTGGTTTTTCTAATTTAGATGTAAGTGTTTCTAAGCTGAACGAAATTTAGTGATTTTTGGGAGAATCATCCATTAAGAAAAGGAAACTAACCCCATACAATCTCCACAGCAAAAATTGAAAACTACAGAAATGTCCCTTAAGCGAAAATATTTCCTACAGACCAAAAGCAAAGTCCAACGTCCAATGACAAATCAACTAATATCATACGGAAACTGTCAGACTCTTACCATGCAGCTATGAGGAATTTAAAATCACAAATACTAACCATTTTTTAAGACTGGCCATATAAGAAAATTCAGCAACACTTTGATGCATCAGTTCATATGATTAGGAAGGCAAAAGAACTTGCTGCAGAGAAGGCAATGTTGTCAACTCCTGAGTGTAAAGCTGGAAAAAAAACCATCAACAGTGCAAAAAGTTCTTGAATTTTACACTTCAGATGAAGTAAGTAGAGTGATACCTGGGAAGAAGAAATATTGTTAGTGGGTCATTCCACATCAAACTGAACACACACAAAACATCACTTTCTCTGAATTTTCTGAAGATTTGTTATGTACTCCACACATAAAATAAATGCACACACATTTTTATTTTGCAGAAAATCAAATTATTTTAGGATTTACAGTGTGCTTAAACATTTTGTCATCCTCCGTGGTCTTGGGGTACCATGCTAGCCTCTAGTCCCCAAGATTGCGGGTTCAAACCCAGCAGAGGGCCATGGATTTTTTCGGGTGTAAAAATCCTTAGCATGGCTTCCTTCAAAAGGGAAATAAAGCTGGTGATCCTGCATCATAGATTTACAGCATGTAAAAGAACCTCAAGCCTGATAAAGAGGCTTCTGTGCAAAATTTCCAGTCTTTCACGTCCACTGTAAAATGGGACACTGAGAACTATAGTAGTTAAAGAGCGTCCATAAATAAAACTCAATTTCAATTTACTTAACATTTTTCTTACATGTGAACCATGTTACATAAAAACAATTTATTCTCGGAGTGCAGATTGATCAGGGATAAGAACAATATGTCTCTTCTAGATAAAAACCTCATGCTTTTCATTATTCAAAATACTATTTTTTCAGAATAAAAAATGACTTTTTTAAGTATGAATATTTTAAACCACAATGTCATATTTAACCCCACAATATTAAAATCTGAAGGAAAACAAAACAGAAGAAATCTGTAATATATTTCCTTTTACACCTGTTAATATCAGGATGGGATCTTCTTCAGAAGTATGCTTTTAAATATTTTATTTGTGTTAGCGTGTGGGTTTTCAGAACATAAAGTGCGACTGAGGGCATTATGCCACAGTGGCATAATGGCTGATGCTTTACGCAGTATAAACATGATAGGCTATCACTTCCAGTGTTCGGTATAACTTAGCAACTCGAATTTGATGATCTATGAAGCCTCTATCCACTGTTTCATTTTAAACGCTATTTTGTGTTCAGCTTTTTACATCAGAAGTTCATATTTAGCTCTGTGGTTTATGAAAATGCATAATGAGTGAATTGAAGAATCATAATTATTACTATTGTTTCAATCCATATAATATTTCCAAGCATAAATCATTAAGCTATGCTACCTGCAATGTGCTTATAAACTTAAAAATGGAAAACTTGCTTTGTCACCGGACCTAAAATTATGTGATGTGTGTCGAAAAATAAATTCCAAAAGTACCACTCACTGCTAAAGGTGATAGTGTGCTATCAGCACTTTAAATAATCTTAAAGTGATTTTGAGCACTGCAAGTGACACAGAAGTCATCTTCAGGTGGTTTTTCTAATTTAGATGTGAATGTTTCTAAGCTGAATGAAATTTAGTGATTTTGGGCGAATCTCCCATTAAGAAAAGGAAACTAACAGCATATAATGTCCACAGCAAAAATTGAAAATTATAGAAATATTCCTTAAAAGAGACAGTATTTCATACAGAGCAAAAGCAAAGTTCAACCTCCGATGAAATATCAACTGAAAGTTCTACTGTGGTACAGAAACCTTCAAGACTCGTACCATGCAACTAATGATAAGAATTTAAAATTACAAATGCTAACCATTTTTGAAGACTGGCCATAAAAAATTTCAGCAACACTTTGATTCATCAGTTCTGATGATTAGGAAGGCAAAAGAACTTGCTGCAGAGAAGGTAATATTGTTAATAGCCAAATATAAAGCCAGGTAAAACTGGAACCATAACAGTGTAAAAGAACCTCGAATTTTATACCTCAGATGAAGTAAGTAGAGTGATGCCAGGAAAGAAAATTTTGTTAGTTTGAGAGAGAATGACAAAAAGGCACAAAAACAAAAGAGACTGATGTTATGTGCTCTGAGAGAAACCTACTAGCAGTTTAAGGATGAATACCAAACAGTGAAAATTGGATTTTCTGAATTTGTCGAGCTAAAACCAAACAGTGTATTTTACTTTTATCTCATGGAACTTACTGTGTATATCTGTGCTTACCATGAAAATGTTAAGTACAGGGAGAGCCAAAAACCTACAAACTAGCTGCGCTGTGTTTTTTCCTATCCATGTCCTCGGCGCTCATTGCCGTCTGCCACTATCATAGAAAAGCGCGGATGAAACCATGCAACATTTTTAAAACTACTTTTAAAGGCTTTACTTACCAACTTTATGAAAGGAGATGCTGAAACTTGCCACTGTTGTTGTCCATACATTTTTGCCACCTCTTTAGGAAACTATCCATCACACGCTGTAGTTCACATTGGGAAATGCTGGCAATTTCCTGCGGATATTTTGTTTTAATTCTTCCAGGGTGTGTGGGTTTGTCTTGTACATTTTGTTGTAAGTTGCCCCAGAGAGAGAAATTGCAGGGGGTTAGGTCGGTGGACAGAGGGGCCCACAAGTCTCTACTAATAATTCTGTTCTCAAGCACACTTTAAATTGTTCTCATGGAAATATTGGCCATATGAGCTGTAGCAGAGTCTTGTTGAAAAAAGGCAAAATCATACTCCCTGTCTGTTAATTCTCTAAAAACAGGGGACAAAATTGTATTCACGTATGCACAGATTTCAACTATTGACTCGAAAAAAATTGGCCCTATAACACTTTCACTGTCTTTTAGATTTCTTAGCCTGAACACTTCCTATGGGCTGAAATTTATTGTAAAGTTCATGAATTATTGTACGGCCTGGAACTTTTACACCTGGAAATCTTTCTGCAAATCGTACTTTCACTTGGCGAGAGCTGACTGAGTTAACACATACGAATCATAAATAAATATGCACAGTGCAGTAGAAAACATATACTGAGCCATAATATACTTTGTGACTAAGTACAGGACAAAATAACAAGTAACTCGTAATAACTGAACTACATCACATCACTGTCAACTCATTACTGCATTTCACACTGCAGAACAAAACCATGTCAACAGCATGACTTTGTTTATATCAGCAGTGTGTTATCATGTTTCCACACGCCCAGTGGAAAAACACTGCACAGCCGGTAATATTGTTCATACCCCTTCATGACGAAAAAATTTGTGTATGGTGCGCCATGAGTGGAGAAAGAGTTATAGGGCCAATTTTTTTCGAGTCAACAGTTGACGCCCATACATATGTGAATACAATTTTGCCCCCCCCTTTTTTTTAGAGAAATAATAGCCAGGGAGCGTGATTTTGCCTTTTTTCAACAAGACTCTGCAACAGCTTATACAGCCAATATTTCGATTAGAAGAATTGAAAGTGCATTTGAGGGCAGAATTATTAGTAGAGATTTGTGGTCCTTAACTTGAAATAAAATGTACAAGACAAACCCACACACGCTGGAAGAATTAAAACAAAATATCTGCCAGGAAATTGTCAGCATTTCTCAATGTGAACTACGGTGAGTGATGGATAGTTTTCTGAAGAGGTGCCAAAAATGTATGGAAAACGACGGTGGCCAGTTTCAGAATCTCCTTTCATAAAGTTGGTAAGTGAAGCCTTTAAAAGTGCCTTACCTAGTTTTAAAAATGTTGTATGGTTTCATCTGCGCCTTTCTATGATAGTGCCAGACGGCAACAAGTGCTGAGGATGCAGACAGGAAAAACACTGCGCAGCCGGTTTGTAGTTTTTTGGCTCTCTCTGTAGATGATTGGTGGTGCAAAATTTCCAAAACTTACTGAAGAAAGCAGAGTAGTTATAAATAATTATAAAGATGAGAGAGCTCAAATAATTTTCAATCCTCTGTCTCAGCATTATCTAGAATGCCTAGTTTGTCCTGGAATTGATAACTTCACTACATACTTACAAGAAAACTTTGCTGCAGAAGGCATACAGTGTGTTACGTATAAGCAGTGGGTTACTGTGGACAGAACAATGTGGAAACTTTGGAATCTCCAGTACAAGAATATTTCGACAAATTAGCAAACAAACTAAACAATTTAATACCCCATATGTTTCTAGCTCAACAACAGTCTTTGTTTATGGCAAATCTTAAGGAATACCTTGAGGGAGGAGATTGCATCATTATTTCTGATTTTTCAGAAAACTATGCTACTGTTGTGCAAGATTCAGTGCAAGGCATACATTGGAATAACAACCAAGGTACAGTACACCCATTTGTTGTCTGTTTCAAGCAATGCAGTGAAACGCATCACCTGAACTTTGCTTCAATTTTGGAGTGCCTGAAGCATGACACCAATGCTGTGCATCTTTTTCAGACAACTGATAAAGGTTTTAAAGAAAGAAATTAAACATTTGTAGAAGATTTATTACTTTTCTGATGGTGCCAGTGCTCAGTGTAAAAATAAGCAGTTTTCTAATTTGTGCTACCATGAGAATGATTTCTGTATGCATGCTGAGTGGCATTTCTTTGCGACGTCACATGGAAAAGGACCGTGTGGTATCAGAGGTGCCACTAAAAGACTAGCAATGAGAGCCAGTCTACACCCCTCTCAATCTAATTACAACTCCTGAAAACTTATTTATTTGGGCAAATGAACTTATTTCCAACATAAGGTTTATGTTTTTAACAGAGCGTCAATATCAGGAACGTAGTGACCATTTTAAGGCAAAGTACAGTAATGTGGAAGTGATCCCTGGTAGCTTAAAGCTACATTAATTTATTCCAGTAGCAGCTCGTGAATGTACACTTGGAGCATTCACAAAGTTTTAATCGGACACCCCTGAAAATGTGACATAGCATCTGCTGCATAATAGTTATGATTATGAACAAACTGATACAACTGCAGCCGCTCTTAACAACAATGATAATAGTAGTAGTAATAACAATAATAATAAATGTCTGGCAAAAAAGGATTGTTTTTGTGGATGTTTGTTGTGAACATAATTAAGTACATCGTGTTAGGGTAAGAACAAAATAATATGTAAATTAAATTGTAGTTGAGATTATGGATGGTATAGAGAAGCCGGGAGAAGTTTCCGCTTGTGAACATTACATACTTCTGTTACAGTGACTCTAACTTCTGCCGTAGTGTATGTGTGCTTACCACCTTGTGGTTTAGACATAAAATTGTAGTGTTAGTGGAAACAGAGTGCAGGAAAAACTTTGTGTGGCAGTGCACTTCTTCAAGTGTGCATGGTCCCATAAGGTAATTATGTCATACCAGTTGCACGTGCGCAGAAGCTCCTTAAAACATGCATAAGTCAAGATGAGCTAGTGACACTCTGCCATGTCTCATTGAGTTTAAAGGACTAGCGCAGTAAATTAAAATGCCGTAGATTTTAAATTACAGCATATAGGTAACATTTAATAGCATTCAAAGAAAAAAACAACCAGTATATCCATAAGGTGTCAAAAGTTAGTGTGTTCACATGCTCTTGTGCTCTTATGCAGCAGCCGCCACTGATTTATTGCATCAACCATAATGCTATAATAACCGGATGGTATTCATTTGAGCCTGAAGGGAAAATAGTGTGCATTTAAATTGTAGTTAAATTGCCTGCCATAGGATAAGCTTGAAAGTTTGATGCTTCTCTATGTATGTAACCTAAATTTAACAGTTACATGTGAACAAAATTGTACAACTAAAGTGCTGTGAATAATTGACAAGGCATCAAATGACAGACTGCTACTGCTATTACTCTCCAGCCTCAGCACTGGAATCCCACTATGCACCACTTTGTAAGTTATTTTATTTAAAATTAACTTTGCAGAATCCCATCTTTGTTTTATGCAAATATATACAAAAACATCAAGGAATTTACTTATGTTTTTTACGAAATTTAAACAAGTGGGTTAGTAGGGATATATAGTTTATAAATTTTGGTTTTTAAAAATTGATGTAAATTATTAATTGTATCAATTATAATAAATATTAAGCAAAATATTAAACATTAAGCTTTGTTTTGAACTTCATAACCTAATTTTATCATTTATCATCTATAAGTATATTTATCATATCTAGTTTATAGGTAAAGAGTTGTGCCACTTTTTACAAGTAGTATTGCTCAATATTTTTTAATATATTGTGATTTAAAAATAGGAATTTACGGCTAATTCACTTTTGTAATCCATGTGCAAAATTTGAAGTGAATCAAATGACATGATGGTCAGATTTTGTGAAAATTTGTGCAACTTGACTAGGAATGACTCATGTAATATGTGCATGTTGGTATCTGTCATCTTAAATAAGCACTCGTAGACATCTTGAGGGTAGAAACTTGGCTTCATTGTTTATTGAAATATGGGATATGTTTTGGGGAAATAGTAAAGATAGTCATTTAGTGCTTAAGAGTCAGAAAAAAATAATTAGAAGCATTGCAAATATTGGCAAAATTGACTCTTGTAGGCCATTTTTTAAAGAATTAAAAATATTAAATTTGTCCAGTTTGTATTTATGCATCACATTGTGTTATGTGAAATAAAATATTAATAAATTAATTGTTCTTCCATACTAGCCGTGTCTTAACCTCAAGCCTGATAAAGAACCTCTGAGTAAAATTTCCAGTTTTCATGCCCAATATAGAACGGGAAGTCTATGAACCAGCATGCTGCCATGGTAGCTCACTGGTTAGAGCAACCAGACGGAAACTGGAAGATCCATGATTCAAATCCCGGCTGTGGCATTGAATTTTTCAGTCATTTGAATCTACCTTTCCAAAATATTAATAAGTCTATGACAAATGAAGATATTATTTCCACAATATTAGGAATAAAAGAAACCAAAGAGTTATTGAACATAAAACAACCCTATTTGCTAAAGGGGTGAAATATTGTGGGGCTATGTTATTTAATAAATTGCCAGTACATTTAAAAGAACAGTCCATATGTTGTTTCAAGAGAGATTTGAAGAGCTTGCTACTGAGAGAGGCTTATTATAGCATGGCCAAGTTTCTAGACTCAATTTAATAGTTATTTAAATTGATTGATAATGTAATTAAATTGATAAATATTGTAATTAAATTGATATAAGGATAATCATGTAATTTGATGAAACCATGTATCTTTGTGTATATTTATCATATCTGGAACATATTTTATACAAGGAAAATCTTGATAATTGCTCCTTCACAGTAGCTGAGGTTACAGCTTTCTAAGGCCATGGTAAATAAACTTCATGAACTGTATGATCTTTATGATCAATATTTGTATTAACTCTTGCAGAAACTGGTTTTTTTGAATCAAAACTACCTATTATTGAAAATGAAGAGAGTTGCAGTGACAGCAGTGAGTGTTCAAATGAGGATACAATGCAGAAAAGAATTTTCTCGTTCTACTTTGTAGCAAACACAAATAGCACTTCAGAGGTAATTAAGATACATAATGATGGCAACCCTATTCATATACCAGGTGAGTCTTGCATATTATATTCTTACTTTACTTTCAATAGAAAGTGCTTTAAAAACTGATAATTTGCTAGCATACAAATGTAGCCTGAGCTCATAAATACTTTATATAGTAAAGTAATGCATTTGTAAGTCTGTTTTCCTTTTATCACCTGTACAGTTAAACAGATTTAGCAAAAAATTGTTATTTGCATAGATCAAATATAATTCATTTGTTTTAGATTACATAATATTAAGATTCCATTTTGACTAATGGACAAGAAAACAAACTATGACATAACATTTCCTTTGTTCATAATAAGCATACCATATTTATTTGAATACAAGACAATGGGCCAATGCATAAAAAAGTCTTAGCTTTATCCAACAATTTTCTAAGTGTTATCTTGTCTCCCTGTATATAAAAATGCTTACACTTGATCTTGATTAAGTTGTTGCTTAGAGGCTAGCTTTACCTCAAAATTTTCCTGTATCAACTTGGCTTAAGTTCAATGCACAAAACAAGTGGACATTTGAATTTTTGTAGATTAATCTTACTAATTTTCAAGCTACGTAATAAGTGACTTGAATTTCTGGTTTAACCACTTAAACATATTTTTCGTTTACAAAACAGTAGAGTTCATTTGTATTCGACAGAGAAAAGTGTACCAGGTTGAAAAATGTTGAGTGAACATATATATAAAATGATTTATAGATTTGATCAAGAGAATGTTGAGGTTACGTCACGTCACATCTTAGGAGAGAGTGCGGAAACACAAAGTACCCTTACATCTAAAGAAAGAATGCAAATAAATAGTTTGTAAATAATTCACTATGAACCAAAGAAGTTGGCAGGTAGCATTCGGATTGTTGAGCTGTAACAATATGTGCTCCTATTTTTGTAGGTACTTCAAATTCAAATAATAAAGCCAAATGAAGCATCAACTCCAGACTTATAAACATTTCGCCTAAGTCCAAAAAGGATTATTAGTGCCCTAAATTACCTATTTTATTCTTCTTGTGTTCTCCCCTATGAGAACTAAAGAAAATATGCACAAATAGTTCCAATAAATGGTAATTTGGAAATTTCCACCTTATAACAGTTTAAGTTCTTCCTGCCAGATTTTTACCTTAATTTTGTTATTTCAAATTGCATTATGGTCAGTCAGTTTTTTCTTTCTTTCTTTCTTTCTTTCTTTCTTTCTTTCTTTCTTTCTTTCTTTCTTTCTTTCGTTCTTTCTTTCGTTCTTTCTTTCTTTCTTTCTTTCTTTCTTTCTTTCTTTCTTTCTTTCTTTCTTTCTTTCTTTCTTTCTTTCTTTCTTTCTTTCTTTCTTTCTTTACCAGACACATTTGATGCGCTGAGCGTCTTTTGACTGTGTGATTTTATCTTGTTTTTTAATGGGCATCTCCTCCCCAGTGGACATCTGGCGCTCGTGTCCCTGGCATTCTACAGTTCTTGACACGTTGTTTTACTCTTTTATTGACCATGGTTTTAGTGTGTTCGTTTTTGGACTTTGGTATTTTGTTTTTTACCTTTTGGACATCGCGGGTTTGTGTCCCATTTTTAATTATGCGGTTTTTTATCGGACTTTTATTCTTGGAGTGTACATTTTATACTTTGTAAGGGCACTGATGACCTTAGCTGTTTAGCGCGCTTAAACCGCATCTCATCATCATAATCATCTTTCTTCTTCGTTCTTTAGTTCGGTCTTCATTCTGTATTTTTTATTTAATGAAAGCTTTCCACCTGCAATTTCGTGCACAACATTTGTAATGCTATCAGTTTTTCATCTTTAACACCTGGGGTTTGTAACTTGTTTAACAGCAGCGGGAATTGCTTAAGAAGGGTCATAAAGGTATTATGAAGATTGATTTCCTCAGCCATTTTTAACAACTGAAACTGCAGGATTTATTGACAGCTGTATGTAGAAGCAAACTAAACATAAGTATGCACACACAATCTATTGCATGACATTTTCAAGTCTGTACCAGAAAAACATCCAGTGAAATCTTGCTAGATTAAGCCTAGTTCTATGCATCAGTAACAGGATTAATCTTAAGCTTTGAGTGTAATCTTAAAGATTACACTTGAACTTAGACTAACCTTTAAGTCAAAACTTAATGTTTTTTCCCAAAATTTTGGTTTTGAAAACGACAGGTCATCTTGTTTTTGTAATATAGATTTTCTAATTAGCATGCAGGAAAAAGAAAATTTCACAGGTATGGGATGGATGTCGGTAATGAAGAAGCATGCAGGAAATGCTGAAGGTTGCTGTGAAGGTAATGGTGTATTATCCAGATTTTGTGTGTTTCATTTTGCATTGTAAGGTTAGCAATTTATTAACACACCTAGAGAGATTATAAGGTTTCCCCATTGACAAAAATCTTTCTTTTAAGGTTAAAATAGTAATTGGAGGATTTCCTTCCTGCATCCATAGCTGTAATATTATATAGGTGTATGATGGTTGTGCAGTAAAAGTCAGATTTACATTTCTGTGCTCCCATCCCTGATGGCCTTCTCCAACCGTCATGTGCATTTCTGTGCAAATCTGAATCAACTGTTTACACCAATGTATCAGACTGTGTCCACATATAAAATCATGTCCATCATCATCATCATCGTTCAGCACCACCGTTGCTATCATCATTGTGTATGATACCCATAACTAGAAAATATTTAGTAAACAATGAAACAATCAAAATTGCTAAATTCAAAAACTAGGTTTTGGAAAATGGGGTTCATCTTGTGTTCAAATAAATATGGTATGTCTACTTTCTCAAGGGTTAGACATGGAAAGGTTAAGTTTGCAGGATAATTTCAAAATTAAAAAAAAAAAAAAAAAAAATGAAAAACTATCCTTTCAAAGTATTAGGTGAACAATATACATTGGAACTGCATGCACTGATTGTCTATCCATGAAAAGTTGTTCCAGTAGCACTAGTCGGTGGGATCAGGAAATCTGCTGAACAACATACTTTGGATAGTCTCTGAATTAATGCTGATGAACCCTTTAAACTAAAGTAATTCATTTGCCCATGTCGTATAAGGAGATTCTGAAAGTGCTTGCCTCCATATTTCATTTATTTCTGCCATCTGCTGATGGAATTAAGCATAACTGTTTACAGTTCTCTCTGAGAATTGATAAAAATTTCTACAGGAATGTTACATTTCAGTTAGGGAGCCCATTCATCCCAGTTTTCAAGGTGGTGTCCCAGTGTGCTAACAAATGCCATCTAGGATACAAATTGTCCTGTTGGTTTTTTATCGTTATCAATTTTCACGTTGCCACTATCTGTGTCATAAATGTGGAAAACTTACATATATCATCCTGCATTTGGTCTAGGCTGGTCTAGATTACATTGCCAGAGCATTATGTCTAACACTCATTTACTAGTGCTTTAGGTTATTTAAGCACTTTTTACACATTCATTGAAGATGATGTATCAGCCTCATATCATGTTGGGGTTGCGTTAGCTAAAGACTTGAAGGATATGCTGAAGGGAGAATGTATTTTCAATAAGAGTTGGGGCAAACAGTTTCCATTTTTTGACAGCAAGATAATTATGTGGATGGACTGGAATGTTAAACATGTCATTCTTTATTCATTATTTCTCATGGTGGAAAAGTGAGATTGTTTTACTTCAACCCAGCCCTTTTACAGGCATTAGCTTTAAGATAGTGTGTCATTTCTATCCCCTGCCTTGTAAGTAAACACATCAACTCAATCCCGTTGTGAGATCCAGGCATGCATATGTACAGTAGGGCGCACAGAATTGTGCCAATATAATTCACAGTGGTTATGCTGGTAAGGAAGTGCTAAACCAACTCTGCTATGCCCAGCCCCCACCTCTTACCTGGTTCTAGCATTCCATGTAATGTTTGTCTTACTACTCCTT
This sequence comes from Deroplatys truncata, assembly GCA_030765065.1. Classification (NCBI taxonomy): domain Eukaryota; kingdom Metazoa; phylum Arthropoda; class Insecta; order Mantodea; family Mantidae; genus Deroplatys; species Deroplatys truncata. The sequence continues at coordinate 153,364,929 of CM060990.1, forward strand.
TCCCTTCAGTCTTGAGCCTGAAACCTACATAGGTTAATGTTTGAGTGCCAGACTTTTGACATAAACCAATATGAGACAGACTCATCCAAGGGCTGGTGTGGACCATCATTGTGAAGCTTGCATTCCAGCCACTTAGGTGAAATGTTTCCTACTCCTCTCCTTTTGTTGCACATCTAGATCTTACCTTTGTTCATAGACTAATGCATATGTGTCAGAATTGAATCCAAACCAATAAGAGATCAGCTCACCCAGGGCTGGTGTAGAACTCTGAAGATAAGGAGTTTCTACCAATATTAAATAAAGAAAAACACTATTAGAAAAACCAGAAGCATCGTATGTTTCCATGCATTCGACTGCACATCCATCACTAATCTCCCATGCTACCCCCAGCTTTATGTTTCTTATGCCTAGTGCTCCCTTTGTGGTGTGTGGAGCATTTCAAATGAGTCTTTGAACTGTTGAGTATAGTTACTTTGACAAGGTAACTTTTAGTAGCCATATGCTATTATACTTCAGGTTTCACAAAAGACTAGCCAGTACTCTATAATGGTGTTAGGTAAACAGAAAGTGTAGATTGGTTGTAAACCTTGATGAAAACAAGAAGGCACTAATGAATGTCGTATATCACATTCATGATGCAGTATAAGAAAACATGTTAAATAGACAACAAATGCATAGTAAATTGATAGAGGACTTTTGTAACAGACACAGGAGTTGCAATCAACTTTTGCATCACAAAATATAAAGCTTATCCAAAACACTATTTAGTGAAGAAGACCACTGCAATTGCCAGCATCTCTACCAGAACTACATGAAGTGTTTGGAACAATAAATTTAAAAATAAGTATAAAGAACTCTCTATTTGCAGAACATAGCATCAACAAAATTATTAAATTTTGAAGACAACTAGCTTTGAATAGAGTTTGTAGAGTTAACAGTCTTTATGCAGATGGAACATTAAGAATCTCACCAAAACTGTTCTATCATTTCTTCCTGATTAATGGACTTTAATGGTGGTGTTCGTGTATGTCTAGTTTTTGTTCACTTCCCAATAAATCTATAGGCTTACATTATTTCATTAAGGCATTTTATGAATGTTGTAAATGTAGTATAAATATTTGCTGACAATGAGAAAGCCATTCATTTAGCTGTTATGAATTTTTCCCTTCATGCTTTTACCATCTTGCATGAAACTGTTCAGGAAAATATGGGAGTTCCAATTAGAGCAGTATACCTCAATAAAGATTCTGAAATAGGACAGTTAATTTAAGTACATGCTCAGACTTCCCAAGAGTATTACTGAACCATTTGGATAACTGCTTTATAGATGAGTAGATGGCAATACAACCAAATTAAACAAGAGTTCAAGAGTTTGTGGTTATCTTCTAGAGATTTACATAACCAAATTGTGCGATGAGAAATCGCATTGCACAAAATACTGCTAATAACAGTGTCATTCACTCAAACACCATGTTTTATTCTCCCAAGCTAAATACTTTTGTATTTAACAATTAATAAAGAATATACACATGCACAGTAAAAATGTGCAGTAATTTTGTTAAAAGAAAGCAAATACTGTTAAAGGAAAACACCATTAGAGTACAAGTTACAATAATAGACTGCTGTCCAGCCTAGAATTTGTTAAATCAGTTGCTCTTAAATGCTTCCTCACAATTGAATTATTTTAATTTAACTTTCACATTTACATTTATTTTATACAAGAAGAAAAAGAAGCATGTCTAACATTTGTGAAATCAGTTGCCTTAAATGGCTTTGCACCCTTTATTTTAACCCTAGAGCAGATGCAGAGGTGTATTTTATACAGCATATTTACAATTTTCTACTGAAAAAATGCCAAATCTTATAGCCACCTAATAATCGATAACTTTCACATCATTGTTAAGCTTCAATTTAGTTGTGTTACAACCATTGTAGCATTAACAGATCAAGAGCAACAATAAGTTTTCCTTGGAACAGCAGCTGTGGAGTATTGTGTACATGTGTGCCTGGTTATGTAAGTATCATTTCAATTGTCATCTTATTTCTTGCATTTTTACGAGGGTGAGTCAAAAAATAATGAGAATTATTTATTTCTGTTTAAACACGCGTGCGAAAAATTTTACTAATGATTGTAATGGAGAGGTCTGAACTTGACAGACACTAGGATATGTGCAACATTGTCTGTGTGCTGTTCAGTTTGAGGGAGTCATTGTGTAAGCACGTGTTTCAGTGACGCGACATGGGTTTCAAGTTAGAACAAGCATCAATTCGGTTTTGTGTTCTTCTGAAAAACTCAGGAACAGAAACGCTGCAAATGATACAGGAAGCATATGGAGACCAAACTTTATCAACAACACGTGTTTTTGAATGGCATAAAAAATTTCAAGATGGTTAGAAAAGTCTCTAAAATGCTCCACATCCAGGACGGCCCTCTACATCAAAAACTGAGGTGAACCGCAACACCATTGACATCATGTTGCAGGAAGATTGACAATTAACAATAGGGAAAATTGCAAACATTATTACACATTTCATATTGGTCAGTTGAAGACCTAATTCGTAATGATTTGGGCTACAGAAAAGTGGCAGCAAGTGGGTTCCACGAGTGCTTCATGAGGAACAGATGTCTCATCAGGTCATGACCTGCCAGCAATGGATCAGACGGTTTCAGAGGGAACCCAACTTTCTGGACAAGGTTGTCACATGTGATGGGAGCTGGTTTCATCACTATGATCCAAAAACCAAACTAAGTGCACAATGGAAACATCCTTCCAGCCCAAGGTCAAAGAAAGCAAATGAACCAGTTCAGGGAAAGTCATGCACCTTGTGTTTTTTGACAAAATTGGGATAATTTATGATCATGTGGTTCCTAAACACACCGCAGTAACTGCTCAATACTACAATAATGTCCTTAAAGGACCACTCAAGATGAAAATGTCTAAGAAGAGACCAGAACTTGCTGCCAATGGATGGATCCTCCACCAGGACAATGCCCATACTCATCGAGCCATAGCAATACAAGCGATAATCGCTCAACCAGGTATCGAAATTATGTCCCACCCACCATATTCCCCGGATCTAGGACCCTGCTATTTCTATCTGTTTCCATGAGTGAAAAAACACTTCGTGGGCACCAATTTGAAACTAATAAAGAACTAAATAGTGTTATTTCGGGTATACTGATCAGGATGCCAAACAAGGGCTTCTCCAAGTTTTTGAAAAGTGGATAGAACGTTGGAACCAGTGTATAGCCTCAGAAGGAGGGTATTTTGAAAGTTTGTAGTTAAATTCGAATCAAACAAAAATTCATGGTGTCCAAACAAAAAACGTTTTCCCGTTATTTTTTTACCCACCCTCCTACATACAGCAATATGATAAAAAGCGATATATTTTAGAGACATCTGTTATTATACTTTATTATAAGTCGCTGCCAATAGTTAATGTTTCTGATTTTAGGGCAAAAATATTTGATGGCAGAGGAATTACAACGGTCCCTTTTAGTGGTGCCTGCTGAGGAAGACAACCTTGGGGATATTGATTTTTATGTTTTAACAGAGAGGATGAAGTAATATCATAGTGTATTAATGACATTGACTGAAATTGATAGTGAGGAGTTTTTTTCCTTGATACTGAAGATGTTTTTTTGTTGGTAGGGACGAACAAACAAAGTGAATGAAAACTGGTATGCATAAAAAAACATCCCATGCGCCAGCAAAAAGTATTATCAAGGTCATTCTAGGCCCTAAAATGGTAGCACAAGGTATTGTAGAGGGAAATGAATCTTTCCATAAAATAATCTTATGATGGATGAAGTTGTGCATTTTACAAATGTATACATTCATAGAAAAGAGCTAAAAGAAAATTATTCTAGGGATAGGGATGCTAAGTTGACAGATAGAAATGAAATAGGTTTGTTGAAAGTATGTTGTGGCAAACAGCTAGAAGGACCTTTTGTGTTTCTAATAAGCCATTCGACATTGTGGGTACACTAACCAAGCCAATAAAAGGCAAATAGAAATCTGACAATAGATAATTGGTATACCAGCTGTGTGCTGGCTCTCTATCTATTGTAAAATAAAATCACATGATTAAAAACCCTGAGAAACAAAAAAACAAACTTAAACTGAGCTTTTGCCCAACAAGGACAGGGAAATTGGTTCTGCAATTTTTGGATACCAGAAAGACATATCCATGGTATTGTATGTACCTAAACGAAACAAGCCATTGGATAGCACTGACATTTTTGGCTTGTCGAACAATATACTAAAAAAAAGTTATAGATTGTATTGCAGTACCACTTACTTTTGGTTTAAACAAATGCCTTATTGAGGGAGTATTCCCAGATATATTAACCGTCCAGAGTTATTCCTATTTACAAAACGGGAGACAAAAAAACCTCACAACCAGTTACTGCCCAATATCATTAGTTCGTATCTTTTCAAAAGTACTTGAATCGCTCATGTAAGCTCAATTATATAATTATTTTGAATTGAATAATATAATTACTGAATCACAGTTTGGTTTCAGAAAAGGGAAATCTACCATTGATGCTATGGTCTCATTAATTCAAAGACTGCTTACAGCTTTTGAAAAGAAAAACTGTGCACAGGCCACTTTCTGTGATCTAAGCAAGGCATTTGATTGTGTAGACCACACCTATCTATTTAAATTAAAATATTACAGAGTAAAACATCCTGCTATAGAACTTCTCAGATCTTAAGAATCGAAAGCAAGTAATTTGTATAGGAAGAGAGATAAAAAGTGGCCGAGATAATTTATAGTGTCCCACAGGTTCAATTACTGGACCTTTATTATTTTAATTAATGATTAACAATCTTCCATCTTTTGTAGTCTCACACTCGATTCTGTACGCTGATAATAGTACTTTCCTTAATATGAGTAATAAAGATTTTTAATCACTCAAATCTAAAGCAGAATATACACTGAACCAAGCTGATAAATGGTTTAGAGCAGATGGATTCCTACTTAATGAGAAAACATAACACATTTTTAATTAAGGGATACCCCTTTGGATAGTAATTTGAATAATGTAAAGTCTTAGGAGTTGTAATACACAGTAAATTATCCTGGCCATCACATATTGACCACATAATGTCCAAACTCTCCAGAGTTATATATTTGATTAGAAACTTAAAATATATGTACCTGAAGCATATATTCAATCAGTATATTTTGTTTTCTTCCAAAGCATTACAACATATGGTATTTTACTTTGGAGTAATAGCTCACATGTTTTTGATATACTTCTATTGCAGATAAAGGTTAACTGAATAATGTCAGATGAAACAAAGCTAGCTCATTGCAAACCACTATTTATTAAACTAAGAATGACAATAATAAATTTATATATTTATAACACGTATATAAAAAGTCTTTCAGCAGAATTACAAAATGGACAAGATATACATTCCTATAATACCAGATCATGCCAACATATTGATGTTCCATATTGTAGATTGACTACAACTCAGAAGAGTTTTGAAGTACTTGGTTCTAGAATTTATAAGCTATCTTTAGACTAAAGATAATGTTCTGCAGCAACTTTTAAGCATACATTGTATGACTGCTTTATTGCTACACCTTTTTATTCTTTACAAGAATATTTTGAAAAATAATACGTACATCCCAGTACTATTGTTTTTTTCATGGTTATTATATACAGTTGATACTGTTTATAGCGAGATTGCTTTTAACGACATATTGGCTATAATAGCAAAATCTAAATCTAGTCCAATCTAAATCCTATGTAAATGCTATATTAAAAGATCACTTAGTATGACATTGCTTATTGTGACTTATCATATAAAACAATGTATTTTTATTATATTTTCGGAGGAATATATTGGCTATAACATCCAATGTCCATTTTTGTTTGTTACGTATTTGGGGATTGCTAACAACAATGTAATGCTTATTTTCAAACTCTTGTTTCCTGTAGATTGTAGATTTCAAATCAGCATATGTGTTAAACAGTCAGTGCAAGTATCAATTTAAAGATGTTGCAAAAAAAAGGAAAGTATTTAATATTGAAATCACACATAATATGGTGATTAGAAAATGGGGAAACAAATGTCAGCATCGCGAAGGAATTGGGTGTCTCACACTCAATGATTTCTACAATTTGGAAGGACAGAGAGAAAATACAGTCTCTTTTCGAACACAATTCTTCAAAAATCAAACGGGCGAGATCATCTGAGTACAAATATATTGAAGCTTTACTTACATGGTTTAAGCAGCAAAAATCAAATAATGTGCCAATTAGTGGACCTATCTTCAAGCGAGAGCCAATGAATTTGCATGTCTGTTGGGAAATCTGAACTTCAATTGTTCTTCATCGTGGATATGTTTCCAAGCTTGCCATGATATTGTTGCTGGGAAAATTTGTGGCAAAGCTGCCAGTGTATCTGATGGCGTAATAGAGGAGTGGCTATCTAAGAAGTGGCCTGTTTTGTGTGAAGATTACAAGTCAAATGGTATTTTCAATGCGGATACAACTGGCTTGTTTTACATGACCCCAGATAAGACACTGAAATTTAAAGGTGAACAGTGTTCAGGTGGGAAAATGTTTAAGACAAGAATCACAGTTATGGTTGCTGCAAATATGACAGGATCATATAAAGAAAAGCTTTTGCTGATTGGAAAATCAAGAAAATCTAGATGTTTTAAAAACATTTACTCTCTACCTGTAATTTATGAAAACAATGCAAAATCTTGGATCACATCTGACATTTATGAAAAGTGGTTGCGTAACTGGGCCTCTCACCTGAAATCAAAGAAATGAAAAATTCTTCTGGTTGGTAACTACCCTGCTCATCAAGTAGTCAACAATCTGCAGTGCATAAAGCTTGTGTTTTTACTGCCAAACATTACTTCACTTCTACAACCTATGGACCAGAGAGTTATGAACTCTCTGAAAATGCAGTACAAGAAACTTGAAGTGATAAACATGTTACAAAAAATCCAAGAAGGTAAAGAAACAGTTTTCAACGTTCTTGATGCAATTTTAATGATATTGGAAGCATGGGAAAATGTCACTCAAAAGACAGTTGCAAATGGTTTTAAACATGCAGGATTCAAAGATCTTTCTTCACCATCCCAGTGAGGGCGACATATTTTCAGCAACAGCTGATGGTACTGATGACAAAGATGAGGATGACATTCCCTGGCGGAGTTAGTGCAAGAACTTTGTCCATCTTTGTCAACTTGTGAAATAAAGGACTTCACCCAGGTAGACAACAATCTTACTGTGTACGCCTCATTGAGTGAAGAAGAAATTGTAGCTGACATCCAAAGCCAACACATGATTGACGAACATGAAAATGAACAAGAAGAACAGTATGTTGTGCCATCCTTAATGAAACTCTCAGTGCATTGAAAACTTAGTACAAAAATTTCTTATTTTCAAAGAAGAGTTCAATACAAATGACAATAACAAGGCATTAAAATGAATGCATTGTCAAATGCAAAATGCATACACACACATCTTAAATGCAAAATGCAAACAAAAATAACTGATTACCTTAAGTAGGACACTATACTGTAGTATGTGTTACGGTATTGCATTTTAAAGCTAAAGCAATTGGTTAAAAAACTAAACAACATTGTCTTTGCTGTGATTGTAGAAAACTAGACAATTAAATTCCATTACGTGTTATTTTTTCAAAGTACAGAAGTGGAATAATAGTGTATTCATTATTGATGTTTTGTGGTTATGCATGTTGGATATCTTCAATGTGTTAGGTACAGTGCATCACATTTGTACAACATTTTAAAGAAAAACATAGGAAAAAGTGTAGGCCTTTGTATAATTTATGTATAGAATACTGTCTTTTCATTTTGGTACTGTTGATTAATTTTTGTAATATAGTAACGGGAACGAATTTGTGTCATTCATGACTATTGTACTATACATCACTTATAGTAAGTTTTAAATGTGCTCAACATTTTATCTCATTCATTAACCAAGACCATGCTCAACATTGTTGCTACTTCTTTCCTCACTTATAGGTTTTTACATTTTGCTGGCATGTTATTGCTGTATGTACTGCATAAACATAAGAAAAATTCCTCTTCCGTCCCTCTCCACAATACTGTAGGTGTACTGTATTCCTGCTGCTTTTTGAAGTTTTAACTCTATGGCAGCCTAAAATTTACAGATACAAATTTGTTTTGCTAAAAACAAAGCAAACACCCGGTTTGTGCGACTATCAGCTATAATGACCGTAAATTGTCTGTCCCTTCAATGTCGTCATAAACAATTTTGACTGTATTAGGATTTTGGGGTATATAACACAGTGTGTCACTTTTAACCTGTATTGCTTTGCATTATAGTATACTTTCAATTTTGTACATACTCTATATTATATAAAAAAGACTAGTTATGTATATTATTTGTAAAACTATTCATTGTAAGTACCTTGACATTGTCTATTGCTGTCAAGCTCAATGACAATAAAATTGAAAATAAATAAATAAACATGTAGTGCTCATCTCCACAATGCATAATGAATTGAATTTATCATCATCCACTGATCACCAGGGCCCGGATTTTTCAAAAATTCATATGCACATATGTAAACGCATATTTTGAGTGTTAAGGAATATTCAAAGGATATGTGCATATTCTGGCATTTATTTGCCTTATGTGTGATTGATTACCTGATATTTCTGAACAAATTTAAAAGTCTAACAAATCTATATGTTGGACATCTCTTGGCACCACAATAGCCATCCTATTTTAAGTCAAGTGCTAACTGGACTTTCAGTCTCTCAATACCTGCATGAAGGTGGACATTGCAGACCCTTTTTACAAAACGGATTTCTTACATTCCTTTCTCAATGCAGTAGCCTCTCAAAGTTTCTTTGGACAAGACGAAAAGTGTGGTGTGTCAATTTGCTATTCATCTAATAGTTTATGCAGTTTTTCTCAGATTAAACTGTAAAAATGCCTAAAGATAAGTGCACAAGATCTTTTTTAATTAAACAGTAGATTTCAGGCAATAGTGATTATTGAAGTGATGGCGATGTAGTGTATTGTCAAAGAATATAAAATGCGAGAAAAAATTTCAACTTGAATAACATTAAAAAACAATGACACATCTCAGGTCAAAAGAAAAGAGTAAGAATACATAACAGCTACTTTTAACCCAAGTGAGATCACAGTCAGAAGTTGATGCATTTTCTGCAGACCTTTGTAAAGCTTTTGTATGCAGCAACATTTTGCCGCATAAACTGATTATCCACATCTACGATCATTTCTTCAAAAATGTTGTGTTAATCAAAGGATACCAGACAAATCCACCCTTAGGAAAAATTATTTACGTTTCCTACACGCTTCTGTCCCGGATTCAATGTGGTCTGACATAGGAGGGAACTGCATCTGGATTTTGGTAGATGAAACAACCAATTCATGTGGCCAATACATAGTGAATAAATTATGTCCGGAAGAACCTGCCAAACCTCATTTACTTTCATGCTAAGTGTTACAAAAAAATCAACAACAGTACAGCTGCAAGATTTGTAAACCATTCCCTTCAACTTCTGTGGCCTACTGAATTGGAGAGTGATTGTTACAAATGTGTGTCTTAGTCACAGATGCAGCTTCATATACCTATGCTAAAAGCTGGCCAGTCTCTTTTAGTATTTTTTCCCAATCTTATCCGTCTTGGATATTTAGCCTATGGATCACATTGCATTGCAGAAGAGATACATAGTCTCTTCACATCGGTTAACAAAGTAATTTCAAGCGGGAAAAAAAGTGTTCCTAAAAGTACCAGCTTGTGTCCAGTTCTACAAACATTGTCTGCGTGAGGTTTCTCTTCCATCGGAACCTGTTTTCACAAGATGGGGAACTTAGTTATCTGCAGTGTCACTCTACCAGGAGAACTTTAATCAAATGAAAGATATAGTTACAAATATTGATGATATTCTTACTACACGTGTTCATGAAGCAAAGTACACATTTAAATGTAAAACGGGCATCAAGATATAAATTTTATCCATGTACATTATTCGTCACTTTCAAAGGCTATTAATGGTGTAGAAACTCCCAGTGCACCCCTACATGTCTCTTCAGTTGATTGACAACACAATTTCTTCTCTAAATGCTGTCCCTGGTGAAGCTGGAAAAAAGTTAAAACTTAACTTATTTGCGGTGTTGTACTCAAACCCAGGACTGAAGAAAATGTTTGAAGGAAATTCAATCAGTTAACAACTACCTAATGGAATCAGACAATCTTTGCCAGATGAATGTTCTGAGCAGTTACTACCAGTGTGTAAGTATTGCCCAATGATGTCCGTTGATGTGGAATGATCATTTTCAGTTTATAGATTATTCTGTCCAAAAATAGAAAATCCTTAACCCCTGAAAATATTGAGAAACTCTTGGTAGCATACTGTGATTTGTCTTTTTGCAGAGAATGAAACAAGTATATCAGCGAGTTAAAATAAACTAATTCCTTTGATAAGTGCGTATTTGTTTGCTTTTAGTGCATATTTTCAACATTTTTAGTGCTTATTTCCATGCATATTTTAGGTGTTTTTAGTGCATACAAATCCGGGCCGTACTGATCACATACACATGATATGAGAATCGTCAAGATAAGTACAAGGTATATACTAAAAATAAAGGTTTTCATAACAATTACAACTATAAGATCTGCTTCATTTCTCCACTCTACTAGCGTCGTTTTCTTACATACAGGACCAATGCATATGCCTCGGTGAAGTTGTTCATCATTTCACAGCAACTTGAAAAAGAAAGCTTAATATTAAATAAGTTACCAAAGCATAGTAGTTTAATGAAACAGTCTGATTTGCAGATTCCTATCTCTTTTCTCTACAGTATTCCATGTATTCTTTAATTGAGTAGAAGTTAATATTTAGTAAAAATGTGTGTATTTCATAGAGCTTATTCGTTTTATATATGTTGATAGATTATTGTATAACTTTACTGCAGTGAACTTACAGGATTTTCCAAAAGCAGTTGTTTTATGCAATTTATTTTTATTACATGTATTGTGATCATGTACTTCAGCATTTGTAATTAAATTTCCCAGGTTGTTCTATATATGCAATAATAGTTCCTTTATATAAACAAAGTGCAAATGCAATATATTCAGGCTTCAAAAATATTCTCTGCAGCTTTCTTCATTTTTCATGCCAACTATTACTCTTATTGCTCTCTGCCACATTTTTGCCCTGCATGTTCCAGCTTAAGTGGTGATTAATCCATGGACCTAGAAATTTGGTTTCAGTTTCACAATTTAATGTTTTAGATCCAAAACAAATATTATTCTTATGTTTCTCATTTGTCCCACAATTCTTAGGTTGAAAATTGATAGCTACAATTTTTTTCTTTATTAACAACTTATTTGTTTTGAACCAGTTTAATACTTTGTCAGTGACATACGTAACCTTTCCCTTAAGATGGTTTTTATCCCTTCCCATCATAAACATGCTTGTGTAATCAGCAAACAGTGTGATCTTAACTGCCTGATCATTTTTTTTTTTTAGATACATTGGTATACCATTGATATAAATTAGAAAAACCAAAAAATGGATCCTTGCAGAACTCCAGTATGATTGGAACCAATTGTGTGCTAAACCTCTGACTCCACATTTATACAATTTGTCAAGTAGTATGTCATGATCCACTATATCAATAGCTGTGGTTAGGTCTAAGAATAGCTCACCCCTAGTTCACTGTTATCCAGCTTATCATAAATGCTATCAATGAAGTTCATTATTGCCATGTTAGTGGAGTTTTTGCTTTGGAAGCCAATTAACAGTTATTAATTACATTAAATTCCTTGAGAAAAGTTTATTAATCTTCTGTACACTACTGTTTCCAGAATGTTTGAGAATACAGGTAGCAGTGCTGTAGGTCTATAGTTATTGATCTCTTGGTGATTACTTTTTTTGCAAATTGGTTTTAATTTTGCTACCTTAAGGAACTCGTCCACGATGCAACTTAAATGGCTTGCAATTTCGAACTTTGCAAGAAAAGTGGAGTTTCACTGTGTAAACTGCCAAGCAAGTAGGAAAATTGCACACACAACTCAAATTTAGTGCAACTTCTAAGTGTCGTTCAACTTAGGAAATTGCTTCATGTACGCAGTGAAAAAAAGAAAGTTGTGCCATCTGAAAGTGGCTTGAACAGTTTAGAAAATTTTGTGGAGTATTCCGTGCAACTTTGTTATGTCCTCTGCTGTGATAGTAAATAGCTGTTTGAGAGGTAGGTACAAGGATCATAATTTGTGTTACACTAAATATAGAATTAAGACAGATACGTGCATTTTATTTCCTTAACAATACGAGCAATTTATTGTGGTACGGTGACAATTTATTTCTTCATAGCTAATGTCTATAACAATAAATGGACGAGGGAGATGACAAAGAAGTTGATTGAACTGATTGAGACCAAAGATTGCTTGTGGAGAGTAGACACTGCAGATTACAGAAATAAGCAAAAGCGACAAAATGCGTTGCATGATGTAGGAATAGAGTTCAACATGTCAACACAGGAAATTAAAGTAAAAATCCACAGGTTGAGAACCCATTCACCAACGAAAGGAACTAAATGAAGGCAGGGAAATCTTGAAGTGGTGCAAAAGACAAGTGTAAAACAAAATGGGAATTTTATGATGCACTACAGTTTATGTTTTACCACACCAGCACCAATAATTGTGCAGTAGATGAGTAGATTCTTTGGTAAGTACCAACACACTCACTTTAAATATAGCAATATTGCCATAGAACCTCTCCTTCACGGCAAAAACTACTTCTTGAATTCCTATCGTTTTTTGCTGCAATATGAGGATTTATACTTACAGTTCTTTGCAACGGCACAAAGTCATAGTTCTCGTTGTGCTAAGTATTCGAAATAAATACATCTGTGACTGATAGCTGCTGCCTAAAAAAGTCACATTGATTATATAGTTATAAATGATGACAGCTGAACGTGTTATATATTAAACTCGGTAATGTTGCCGCTCCATTATTTTAAGCCGAATTACCTGTGGCTAGAAATCTCGGTGTCAGCACAAGAGGTTCTGTTGGTGGTATTGACTTTCTCATTATCGTGTCTTGCTTTCGTATTACAGGTGCTACTTTTCTAAGCAAATAATTAAAATCAACCGGCGATATGCGAAGGAAATTCTTAAAGAAATTTTTATCTCTCTCATAGAGTTCTTGCAGCAAGTTGATTACAATCCCACAATATTGATGACTTAGAATCCACTCTCTTACCAAACATTTTCTTGCCGCCCTTTACATTTTTCTCTATATCGATGAAATAAAATAAAAGACAAACACGCTGCGGACAAAACTTCATTATCAGATGACATATTTGCCACACGAATAACACAGCTGACTAGAAAGTGGCATGCACAAAAATTTCCGCCACAAATATAGCATCGTGTAAACGCTCATACAACATTTCTGTGGAGCAACACAAATCATGCAACTTTGCATGCTGTGTGTAAATAGAAAGTGCCACAATTGTGGCATGCCATAAAACTGGCATCGTGGACGAGCACCTTTAGATTTTGAGGAGGCACACGCTGTTCTAAGGAATGATTTATTAAGTAACAAAGAGGTTTGCTTAAACACTTGCCACAAGTTTTAATGACAATTAAAAGTTCCATCTAATGCTTCAGATTTCTTATTTTTCATTGTACTAATTATGTTTTATATTTCATTTACTGGATCAAGAAATAATGATTTAGTGTTCATGCATTCAAAGGTTATCATCAATTCCTTATGCTTGGTATGAGTTTTGTATTATTTTTTGTTATTTCTACAAAGTAATCATTAAACATGTCTTCTGTTGGTTTGGGATTCTTTATAAAGCTATATCCATGCTGGAGTTCAAAGTTATTTAGGGAGAATAATTTCATTAGTTTTTTGTTTAATTACATCCCACATTGTCTTATGTTTATTTGCAGAATTGTTAATTTCCTTTGAGTTGTATAAACTTTTGGCAGCCTGGATAGTTCTTTGTAATTATTGTAGTATGCTCGAGTAGATACTGGAAGTATTTTAAGATTTTCCGGAGTTTGTAGATGAATTGTTTTATACACCACACTTAAGTTGTCTCTGTTCTTTTTTTTTTTTTCTTTTTCTTTTTCTTATAGGTTAAGTGTAATTGTTTGGGCAAAGTGATCAGATATTCCAGTTTCAATACATCAATGTCAAAGTTAGTTAGGTCTCTGCTATTGACTATTTGATGTATTGAGCTTTCTGAATGATTAATGATTCTTGTTGCTACTTATAACATTGACTTGAAACCACAGGTGTTCAACAGAGTGAGGAAGTTGTTTTTGTCATTACTGTGCACTAGATAATATTTATGTCCCCCAGCAATATTATACTATTCTTAGATTTTTGATAATTTAAAAATTTGGTCCAAATGTTACAACAGAATGTTTACATCATTAAATTGATTCCTGTAAATGCAAATAATTATAATTTTATTTTCTAATCCTGTAATATTAGCTTCAAAGTGCTTTTCAATACTGAGAGCTTCAAAAGTTAAGATAGATTTGGCTTTCAAGAATTCTTATTAGCTTTACACTTGCACCATTTTTCCTTTTTCTTTTATTATTTTCCCTGTCAATCCATTTATTACCTTAAAATTTGGGAGTTTGAGCTCAGTCATGCATAGTATGTCTATTTTTTAGTCTATCCCGTAGCAGTACTTCCATATCCAACAGTTGATTTTTATACTTTGTACACTTTGATGGAATATGTGTAGTAAATTATGCTTAAACCTCAGACTATCATCATGTTTTGGATTATTATTACCCTTGCCCTGTTTTGATTTCAAGTGTTGCATTTGTAAGAAGACTTATTGCAATCATTATTGAAGGGATACTGATACGGTAATTTGTATCACAAATTACTCAAATGTAAATAATTATTTTAATATGAATATGTATTTTTATGTAACATTGATTTTAGAGGTTTAATAATTGTAATTATTATTGGTAAATAATAATATACGGCTCTATTGAAACTGTTAACAATAACACAATACTGCAGCAAGGGGGTGAGTTGTTTATCGTTACCGGGAACCAGGAAGTTACGTAATGTTTCGCGCCTTTTCAGTAAAAAAAGCTTCCAGAATGTTCTATAAAAGTAATATGTATTAGTGGTTTTCATTGGATAGTAAAATAGACGCTAATGTTGGCGCGTTTTATTAGCCAATAGCAGTTCATTTATAATCTTTAGGTGTATCTTAAGGCAAGCCTATAAATAGCCAGGTTGAGGTAACGATCCCCCAGTTCGGCAAGATTCTCAAAACATTATACATCGCCCCGCAGTTATACAAAATTCTCCGTACACTCCACGTCGATTCCGCAGTTCAACAAGATGTCGCCAATCAGTCCTTCATTTCGTTAAGTTACACGAGAAATCTTATAAAATATTCTAAAGTTAAATATACAAAGTTGAAGTACGTGAGTTAAAAGTGATAAGAAGTTATTATAAACAGTTTCAATATGGCGATTATCTAGATAAATCTGTGAAAGTGTTAGTGCACGTGTTAGAAAATAAAACATTATAAAACACAATTCTTCACTAGTAGTTTTTGGATAAAAGATTCCTTTTCCGCTTCACAACCTGTAAGAAAAACATGCCTACCTAGATCAGATAATAGCTAGCCGGTGGACATTTAAAACTGATACAAAATTGCTACGCCAGAGGAATCTACAAACAGAACAAATGAACCAACCAACGTATGACGTCACACAAGATGGCTTCGCGTGAAGAAAACACATATTTGCTCTCGTAAATTGGCTTCCACAAAGTGGAGCTAACTATAAGATCTTCAAGATATAATAATTTACGTAAAACAGAATACGTAAGCTATACCGCATCAAATTGGCACCACAACGTGGTGCTATTAACAAATACACAATTTGCTATTGCAAATTGGCTCCCATACGTGGGGTAGTTAAAGTTATGTAAACAAACATTTATTTGCAACATTTGTTATACTCGTAAAATGGCTTCCACAACGTGGAGCTAACTATAAGATCTTCAAGATATAACATTTTACTAGTAACAGAACACGTAAGCTACACCTCTCTCAATACCTACTCTGTTATCTCTTGTGAGTTTATTACCTGATGAGAATTCATACAAGAGTGCTGTGCTATGAACTTACGCTATCTAAAATCTTTAGCTTTAGGTATGATTTGGCTGTAGCTCTGTTCATAGAGTGCCAAGTTTAGCTACTCCCCTTCTATTTGGATGTAGCCCATTTCTACCCAAATCCCTATCGCTGATCCAAGAATTTGCACCAATAAAGGTACAACTATTTGTTCTACATACCCAGTCAAGACAATTAATTCTGTCAGTGTATTGCTGGTCTTGATCCCAGTGCCATAGAACTCTGCTTATGCACAGCTGTGAATATGGAAACAGCTTCTTTCCTGTGGCCACCATCTTTTTCATCTCCTCCAAGATTTCATTCGAGTTGACTGATTTTTTTATATTGTTGGTTCCAGCATGTATAACTATGCCACCTGGGTTGTCTGGATTCTCATACAGCATCTATTCAATATGATGTACTTGAGCTACTGGATAACAGTAGACTGATGCTTCTTTGTTTATGTGATTTCCGACGTGCCTTACCATGGAGTCTCCAACTATAGTTTCCCTTTTTTTCTCATACATTCACTGTTCAAAATTATCTTCGTGGTTATTCGATGCAACTGAACAACCATCATCATTTAGGTCATATTTCTCATCTTCCAGTGTGGTGGTAGCTTCTTCAACTTGGCTTAATATAGCAAAATACTTATTGATGCTGATTGTCATTTGTTCCTTGAGTTGCACTGTCTTTTGGTCCCCATTGGTTGTCCGTCATTTGTTCCTTGGGTTGCATTCTCTTTTGGTCTCCATTAGTTGTCCGCCATTTTTGTCTGTTCCTGTTACTGTTTAAATTCCTGAGCTACAATAATTGAGTATTTTTAACTTCAGCAATTTGGTGCTCATTTAAACAGAGTCATAGGAAATGCCCTTCTGCTGTAAAGGTAACTTATTAGATTTTTCTTAAAATTTTTCAGAGAATGCCCAATTTTTAATTGTATTTTGACTTGGAGTTTGTATGTCTAGGAATTTTATGTGAAATTATCTCCTTGCAGCCAGAGCAAATTGCAATATGCTTGTATAAATCATACCTGAACACACTATGCAGAATATACAATGCCACAATTCAGCCATACAAATCTGCTTAACATAGTCTGAATAAGCCAACCTAAAGAGAACATGCTTGTCCACTGAACTTGTAAGATAGACTTATGTGACCTAACCTTCAGATATGGTTTTCTAATCAGCAGTATGGCCACACCATCAGTTTGACTTGTCATGTCAGACCAAGAGCTTGGTTTCAATGTAAACTGTTCAACCAGTATGACTGGCATATAAAAGAGGACCATCCAGCTTTAAAGCTAAGTTTGGTTTTTATAAACAGAAGCTTCTAACTCAGGTCATTTTAGTATCAATGCTGTTTCACTTTTCCCTAATGAGTTTTATTTATCCAGATGTTGCATAAACTGACTTCTTTCCTCCTAAACATTTATCAATAATCCCTTAAACAAATGTGTAGCTGTATTTCATATGAAAGGTTAATTGTGCATAATGAAATACATTCTAAAGGTCTTTCTGTCATCAAAAAAAACCCAGAGAAGAGAGATCATGCTCACGTTTGAGAAAATTGATTGTTGTCCATGAGTTTTAAGTTTCCTGTATGTTTCGTGCTCCACCCATTAATAGATTTGTCAGCTAATCTTAAAGTAATAAATATGTTCAGAAACAGTTGCACAATGTGACAAACGTATAGGGTAATTAAATTATATTCGAACCCACTTGCAGCCTCTTTCTACTGCGCGAGACAACCGGCAGTTGCCGGAGAGGCGGACTAAAATCCTTACCTTATAATAAATGCCAGAAATGTTGACCTTCTGCTCTCAAACAGGCAGCATATCTTGTGTAAATATTCTCGCTCACTCTCCGAAGGTCAGCAGCAGCAATTCTTGTGATTTCTTGCACAATGTTTTCTCTAAGTTCCTGTAGTGTGTGAGGATTGGAACGATATGCTTTGTGTTTTAAAGAACCCCATAAATAAAAATCACAACTCGTTTGGTCAGGAGAACGAGGGGGCCACAAATCAACACTAATTATTCTGTCATCAAACACTTCTCTTATTGCATGTAATGATTCAGCAGCCATATGTGCTGTTGCAGAATCATGCAATAAGAGAGGTGTTTGATGATAGAGTAATTAGGTTGATTTGTGGCCCCCTCGTTCTCCTGACCTAACGAGTTGTGATTTTTATTTATGGGGTTCTTTAAAAGACAAAGTGTATCGTTCCAATCCTCACACACTACAGGAACTTAGAGAAAACATTGTGCAAGAAATTACAAGAATTCCTGCTGCTGAGCTTCGGAGAGTGAATGAGAATATTTACACGAGATATGCTGCCTGTTTGAGAGCAGAAGGTCAACATTTCCAGCATCTATTATAAGGTAAGGATTTTAGTCCGCCTCTGCTGGCGCAATTTCCCAGATGACCGCCAGCTGTTTCGCGCAGTAGAGGGAGGCCGCGAGTGGGTTTGAATATAATTTAACTGCCCTATATACTACTATAGGAATCTCATTCTAGTGCTGTGTTGAGTTTGAGTTGTTTTTTTTTATTTTATTTATTTATTTATGGATGCTCTTTAACTACTATGGTCCTTAGCGTCCCATTCTATATTGTGCATGAAAGACCAGAAATTTTGCTCAGAGGCCTCTTATCAGGCTTGAGGTTCTTATACATGCCGTAAATCTACAACATGGTGCCACCGGCTTTACTTCCCTTCCGAAGGAAGCCATGCTAAGGATTTTTACACCCAAATAAAATCCATCGCCCTTCGCCAGGTTTGAACCCGCGACCTCAGGAACTAGAGGCTAGCATGTTAACCACTACACCATGGAGGATGACATTTGGACAGTGTGTAGATCTCAGTGAGTAATATGTAAAATGTACAAAATTTACGCAGCAGTGATGTTAACCCATTTGTGTCATATGACGAACTCTACTCACATACATCAGTAATGGCATTTAAATCCCATGACTAGCACAGCTTGTAAGTGTGCGCTGGACAATAAAACTACAAATATTTGCAATTCTAACTAATAGATGGCATTCAAAGGATCTCCATATCTCTTTAGAAGTCAGTTGGACAGAAAACTAATGCAGTTGGTACTGTGAGAGCAAATAAGGAGGATATTATGTTGCCTGATATACCTCGTAATAAAGTGAAACATTGCTAGTATGAATTACGGTCTGCAATGAAGGTGCTGTATGTGAAATAGAATGATAACAGATTATTTGCTATCGATGAAACATGAAGCTGCTGACATTACAGCAACAGGCAAGCTGAGAAGAAGGAAAGGTCAGACTTCCAGAGACGAGGTAAAGAAACCAAAGTGTGCCATTGAGTATCAAAAGCAAATGGGAGGTGTCAGTTTGTAAGATCAGGTGAAAACTTTGTTTCCTGTAATGCAACACACAGACATGTGCATATTCAGTTGTTTCATTGTGTTTTACAAATGACTGCTAAGAAACAAACCACTACATGGATTTTAGAATCAGCATCACTCATAAGCTGCTTCAAAATATAACACTACCAAAGTTCAATGATAGAGTTTGACCTTGAGCTGGAGATACCCAGTTAAGACTGCAAGCGAAAACATGCACCCCTTTTTGAATGCACATTCCACTCACAAGCAAGAAAAAAGAGAACTGTTTTAAGATCTACCATGTCCAAAAATCATATTAGGCTATCAAAATGTATGAGTCTGTGCTTCCAATGCAAAATTTCAGGGAAGAAATTGAATTTATTCATTTTATATCATTTTTTCAACTCCACATAGCACTCCCACAGCTGTACAGGTATTCAAACCAGATTTCTCTGGTAGCCATGAGGGTTTTTAAATAAAATGCCAATGGATTAAAAGTGAATAAAGTTTATTGTTAAAACAAAATTAACCTTATTTTAAACATGGTCCTCAACTATAATAGGGGAGTAGCTTATATTGTAGAATGAAAGAAAAGAAAAAAGAAGTGCATCCTCTTTTTTTATTTCCATGTTGAAATGGAATTTCAGTATCTCAGATTTAGAACTTTGAAATAATTACTTCTTCTTGGACCTGGCCCAGTTAATAAATGTGTGGTTATTTATCCATATGAATAACCAGGTGAGCTGCAGAGTAGTTTTATTCAGTTCTCGACACAATGTATGCCACATGCTGTTATTGAAAAACCACCACTTCAGAAAGATATTAGACATCATAAAGAAGCACCACATATTGAAAAAAAAAGTGTTACAGTACGCTTACTACATCAAGTCTTCATGAATTGAATTGAATTGATTTCCAACTAAATACAGTCTCACAACCTTGCTTACATAATATGCAATCTCTAATACAAATTATTCTTACTAAGAATAGAAATAAAAATCTTACTTATCTGTCAGTATTGCCTTTATAAAGTTGCTTGCCTAAATATATTTAGTCCCAATGTACACAACTCCAAGTAATTTCTGTATATGTGATCATCACATTATATTACATTTCCATCCTTATTTATATTTAACCATTCTATTATTCTTCTAGTATTCCTCTACCTTCATGCCCCCTCTTTACCATTCTTGCCCACTTCTCTCACACTTTAACCAAATAGTTTCCTACACTGTATATTTTTTTCTCCTTTTACAGTGAAAATTTTCGTAATTAAAAATTCCCCATCTAAATTATTCAATTTTTGTTGCCAGCCTTTTCTCTCCATACTTTTATTTGGTTGCAATATAATACACAATGTAGAGCTACGTTTACTTCTCCACACATTGTACATTTCGATAATCTTTGTCATGTCTTAGACCTTTTAAATTCATGACTCCAGTTCTTGCCTACACAAACCCTTCTCTACCTGCTTTATTGCAAATTTCTATATATTTTTCCCTGTCTCATACTGCTTTTTTTCTCCAATAGAGCCTCTAAGTACCCTTTTTTCTCATACCACCAAATATTTGTCTCTCACTATATTTGGTCTCGGGCTGACTTCTTTCCAGAACCCTTTGTTTTGAATACTCTATGACTCTCCCATCCCTATCTGTTGGCTAACTTGCTGAATTTTAAGGAACTATGATCCTTTCCACTTGCACTTCTCTTGGATACAAAAGCACTCTTTAGTAATATCACTGTCCTCCAGTGTGGAAATTTTATACAGGTATTTTATAATTCTGTAATAATTTTGTAAGTCTTCATGAAGTGACATAGTGTAATCTAATTATTTACATCATCTGATGGAATCTTAGTTTAAAATCTGTGAAATGATGAAAGGTAAAAGAATACCACAGAAGGCTACATATTGAAAGCAGTTGGCATGAAGGTTGTTTAGAAAAAGCAATTTTTCAGACAAACTGTGAATTCCAGAAATTCTTGCTATATTTAATATACGGGATGTTTCAGAAATACTTTTATAAACATTGGATATGGGTTCCTTACACCACAAGAAGGGAAAAAGGTTCATATGAACATATGTTCCATAATCCTTGATTTTCGCGTTATTCCAGTCACAATGAAAGTGTCAGTTCAACGGCCTTCGGGGTCCAACCTCAAAACTTCATTTCTCTATGCATTCATAGAAGGCATTGACCCATTGTACTACATACAGTAGATGGCAAAGTGTTGCATGGAGACTGTTTACATTTGTCATTAGTCTGTCTTCAACGCTTCAATTGTGTACATGTAGTGAGTTAACTGCATGTGGATATTCATTTCGTGAACAGGCAGACATGATTTTTATGTATGGTCGCGTGAATGGTAATGGACGCGAGGCTGCACGGCTCTATCAGATGGAAT
The DNA here is from genome assembly GCA_030765065.1 of Deroplatys truncata. Taxonomy (NCBI): domain Eukaryota; kingdom Metazoa; phylum Arthropoda; class Insecta; order Mantodea; family Mantidae; genus Deroplatys; species Deroplatys truncata. The sequence goes on from CM060990.1 coordinate 153,386,864, forward strand.
TTCCAGACCGAAGACAACTGAGTCATCCAACCTTTGTCGCTGTTTATCGTTGCCTTGTTGAGACAGGAACTATTGATCGAGGAAGACCAAGAGTTGTTCGTACGCCAGAACACGAACAGGTGTTAAAGTGTGTTGAAGACGATCCAGGTATCAGTACAAGACAATTGGCTGTGGCATCTGGTACATCACACATGACAGCATGGTACTTCACGAGCAGCTCCTGTATCCATATCATATTCAACATGTGCAGGACCTTTCGCCTGCCGATTATCCACCACAGGATAACTTTGCTGATGGTTTGTAGCACAAACAGCCAATCCATTTATTTAAAGGTGAGTCGGAATTGTAACACTAACATCACTTAAGTGAGTAAACTTAAGTGATGTTAGTGTTACAATTCCGACTCACCTTTAAATAAATTCAATACACATCACTGTTTCTAGCTTCTTTTCATTACAATATCAACGTAGCCAATCCATTGTTTGTCTCGTCAGTTTTGTTTACAGGCGAGGCAACGTTTGGGAGAGATGGAGTTACTAATTTCCACAACGTACACATATGGGCAGATTGTAATCCTCATGCTGTACTTCAGGCTAGACATCAGCAACAGTTTAGTCTGAATGTGTGGGCTAGCATTGTAGGTGACTGTCTGGTAGGTCCGTACGTTTTACCAGCACGTCTTACTGGTGCTGTCTACAGGGACTTTATCCAGCACACTCTTCCCAACTTACTTCACGAAGATGTGCCCCTGCAAATAAGAAAAAGCATGTGGTTTATGCATGATGGGGCTCCGGCACTTTTAGTCGCATTGTTCGAGATGCACTGACTGGTATCTACCATTTACTGTGGATTTTTACCTCTGGGGGCATCTTAAATCATTGGTTTATGGAGCAGCCATCCCGGATGCAGAAACGCTTCGACGTGTCATGGAAGCCTGTGAAACCATTCGATACCATCCTGGAGTTTTTGACAGGTTGCAACATTCCATGATTCGACGAGTACAGGCATGCATAGAAGCAAGAGGACGACATTTTGAGCATTTATTATGAGTTTTGTGTGTTATAAGTGTACCACTGTGTTGAACACCTCCTAACGAGAAAACAAAGGATTATGGGACATATGTTCATATGAACTTTTTTCGATTAAGGTTATCTTATTGTCAGTAATACCCCAAGTCAGGCATGCAAAACTGGAACACAATTCTATGCTATGCCAGAAGCCAACCCAAATCATCCTCAAATGACTTGAAGGCTGTTTCACAGAGGCAGTAATTTGTTTCTCACTTGTTTACATAAGATAAAGATATCATGGCCTGTGAAAGGAGAACCTATTCATTCCCCACTATTCTGCTCCCCCTTCCCAGTTTTGCACTCTGCTTTACACTTTTGAAATAATTCTACATAAAATACTTCATTATGTTACTGTGATTTGTTTTTTGTTTTTACATTGTGTTCTTATGGCTTTATCTTGCCATATATTTCCATTGTATGTTTTATTCACAACTGTATTATAGATAGTAACAAGGGTTTGTGTACTTTGGAGTGTGTTTTACAGATAATGGCAATTCACACCATAATTCCGGATTGGAGTTGATTATTTTGTTCACTAAACAGAAGAATAATGCTAAATGTTCTGCAATATGGAAGCAGTCTCATTTTACTCCAGTGCAAAAGGTTTGCCTATAGGTCATTGCTATGGAATGCCCATTAGCACTTACAGGGTGAGTCAGAATAACACTAAACAACTTTTAAGGATTGATTCAAGGAATCTTATTTCAGTATTTTCTAAGAGAAATGTATGTCCCTTAAACGTCTTATCAAGCTAGAGGGCATTAATACTTTTCAAAAGCCTCATCAAGTTACATGAAATTCCTCTAAGCAGAGCTCAATGCATTTGTTAGCTACAAGACATTGGGAGAGTTTTGGAATAAAAGTAGTCACAATTTTTTAATTTTAAACCATGCAAACACTCTTAAATTGACTAGTAACTTGTGAATCACTATTTAATTATATGGCACCACAAGAACAAAACAAGAATTGAACCATTGCATAAGTGTTTGTAAAAGGTTTTTAAAATGCTGATTGCTGACTTTTGGAGCATAGTTGATAGCATCGTAATGCCTGCTGATTTATTTAAAAAATACCTGGCATAATCATGAATGGTATCAAATGCTACAAAGATCCTGCCCATCAGCTCCTCTTCACTTAACCTTTATCTTGTACAAAAGGATCTGTACATGTCCCCGAAGAAAAACATCCAAAGGAGTTACACCTGGTAAATGCACTGACCATGATGTTGGTGCTCCTCTACCAATCCAGCATTCAGGGTACATTACACTTAGGAAATCCCTTATGTCACCGGAATAATGCACACATGCCCCATCTGTTGGAGCCACATTAACTGGCATATTTCTAAAGCAACATCTTCCAGAAGTTGTGGCAAAGTATGCTGTAAAAACTGTAGGTAAATGCACTCCTTCAAATGTGGAACATGGAAGTGGTGAATAGGGCTCAATGAGTTTGTCATTCACCTTGTTCACTGCAAAGTGGTGTTAGTAATTTCCAACTGTAATAGCTCTAGGATTTCCCTGTGATAGACTGTTATATGTGTTAAACAGGCCCTCTCGGGTAAATACATTCTTATCCATCCACAATATGGATGTAGAAAATATTGGTTGATGAACGCATTTATGAAGAAACCACTGTATAAACTGTAATCAGAGTGGAAAGTTATCTGGTCACAGTGCTTAACTTGGGTTAGATGATAATTGCTGTTTATGCAGAATTCTAGCAACTGAAGACTGGCTTGTATCCTGGCAGGTGCTATTGCTCTTGTCTTGTGGTCAGAGAATAATGGACCTTGTCAAGAACTTTCTCTTCTAAAGCCAATTTCTTACTTACATTCTTTTGGACTCCCGAACGATGCACTTGTTTTTGGAAATTTTTTGTTTCTCACAGTTGTTAATGTATGGCAGTAAAGGTGCTGTGATTAGGCAAACGTCTCCTTGGATAAAGCACAGCATAAAAATCTAATGCCCTTTTCGCATTTCCCCAAGCAGCACCATAAACATAATGCATATCTGCCAGTTCTGCATACAGAAAATGGAACATTTTTACAGTAGCCTGTAAAACTGAAAGTGCTTCCAGTAAATGGAGCACTTTAGTATGTCCTGATGTATGCTGAGATTGCACCTCTTGTAGATACCACAAAGTTGCTGTATAATATGGATGCAATTCTTTACCATTTAAATGTATGCAGGTTTTAGGTTAATGCTGGTAATGGACTATGTTAAAAACAGAAGATAAGCAATACTCCAAAATGCTAATGAGAAAACAATGCCATGGAGAGGATCTGTTTGGCAGTTTTCCATCTAACCTGATGCATCTTTTAAAAAACTTTATTGCACTCTAACTCGATAACCAGACATTCACAGACATATATTCCCTATAAGAAAATACTCAAATAGAACCCCTGAATCATGCCTTAGAGTTCAGTGTGATACATCATGTATTTGCAGCTAAGAACAGAAATAACCTATTGCCCTTAAAATCTTACCTTGTACAGAAAAAAAAAATAGTTTCAGTTCATGAATTTTGGATAAACAGGTTTTTATTTTAGTTTACGATGAAATTATAACAGTATAATAGTTCACAAATATACAGAAAATTGTGAGCAACTGTTTTGTTTTCACGTGGTGAATGAACTAAAGCTTTATTTTGATACATAAAGGAAAATTACAATTAAAATCTGATATAAATATAATTAGTTTATTTTGCTTTATTTTGTAACATTTTAAAATTATTATAAATAATTGCTTTTATATATAGAGTGACTTATAGACAAGATTAAACTAAAAGAATACTGCAATTTGCAAATAGTGTCACCTTATTCAGACTTTTAGCTGTGCCTTTGCAAGCCTCCAAATCAGAGAAAATATCAGAAAGTAATTTTGGATTGCACTGTCTACCCCTAACTCCTTCAGTAGTATTCAAACACAAACTCAGTTTCTCTCAAAAACAAAGGCAGTGTTTAATAAAACTGCTGTTATATAATAGGTACTATCTATAAAATTCGTCTCAGTTTTGCATTAACTCAGATTAAGGAAATTAACTAAAAACTTAACTAGCTTTATGTAAAACCCACTTGCATAGGAAATGCATACTGGTTGTACCATAGAAATAAAATGTCAAACTGTTTAATACCAATTCTGCTTTTATTGTCTGTCAAATTTTAAATGAAGGTTCTATCAAATATGTATACAATGAAATTATACTTCTTGTTTAACTACAAACTGCAGTCCCTTCAAGGGGAATCTTGGCAGAAACTATTTTTTCAGTATATGCTGATTCTTCATGATCTGGTAAGGATTTTCCGGAAAAGACAGGTTTCATAACAAGCCTATAGCTTTATGCATATATAATTCTATATAATTATTCTAATGTATGTGCATACTGTGCTTTGCACTATATTGTTTACATTTATAATTCATAAATAATAGATATTATCAGTTAAGGAATGCCAAGTTAAATACTTAATGTTTGCAAAAACCAGAATACCAGCTTCAAATCAATTCACATTATTTTAAAAAGGACATGCTTAGTTTGTCTATGGTGAAACATAATTATATCAAATCACTTTCAGATCTATATAAAACCATTGTTTTTTTAGCTTTCTTTAGAATCTTTAAATTCTATAACATTTAATTTCTTAACACTTTTGCCCTCAGGCACTTAAATGACAGTGCCAGGGCAGCTTATCTAGTAAGGGATTAAACAAAGAGTGAGACAAGATGTGAAACCATAATCTGTAAGCAAATGTACACACTGTGTATTGTGAGTCAACTATGGCTCAAGCTACCAATTGGGTGGTGCCAACCGGCTGACCCTTTGAAGAGAAAAACTCACCCAATGTAAACACAAAAGCGGCATTTAAAGTTAATGGCATTTTCTGGAAGGTTCTTTCTCCCCATCTCCTGAACATTCTAGAACTGCATGAAAAATTCCAGCTACTATATAAGCAAGTGTGCTCACAAGTCAGCCAGTTAGTGAGTTTGTTGTGCATTTTTGAAGTGACATCAAGGGTGGTTCTATGAGTGCATTTGTGATGTACAGTTAGTGCTGTTACTGCAAGAAATTAGGGACGTCTTGGTTTGACTCCCAAACAAGTGAACCATCTGAAGAGGCTGCTTTGAGCATATTTCATTATGCCATTACATCATGAAGGAAAGTGAAGTAACATGGAAAATTGAACTAGGTCACATTAGTGAAGTGATAGAACCAAGTGAATTGACAGTGAAAATTGAACTAGATCACATTAGAGTCATTCCACATCAAGTTGCACAAATTTTCACAAAGTTTGAAGACCATGTCTCTGATTTCACTTCAAATGTTGTCCATGGATTACAAAAGCAATGTGAATTATCATATAAATGCTAATTGTTCTAAACTGCAATACATTAACAAATATTATGCAGTACTACTTGTGAAAAGCAGCACATCCCTCTAGCTTTAAGTTAGAATACTTCACAGACAATAAGTAATAAAATTATGTTATCAAGTTTAATACAAAGCTTTATATACAATATTTTACTTAATATTTATTATAATTGATATAATTAATAATTTACATCAGCTTTTAAAAACCAAAGATTTAAAAACTATATATCTCTATTAACCATCTTTTAAATTTCCACAAAAAAATATAAATAAATTCCTTGATGTTTTTGTTTATATTTGCATAAAACAATGATGGGACCCTGTATAGTTAATTTTAAATAAAATAACTTACAAAGTGGTGTTTAGTGGGATTCCAGCGCAGTGTGGCTGGATAATAACAGTAGCAGCAGCCGTCTTGTCATTGGATTCTTGTCAAATTGTTCACAGCACTGTAGTTGCACTAATTTGTTCACATGTAACTGTTAAATCTGGCATATGTACATTGAGAAGCATTCAGACTTTCAAGCATATCCTATGGAATGCAATTTAACTATAATTTAAATACACATTCAGGCTCAAATGAATACCGTCTGGTTATTATTGCATTATCGGTTGATGGAATGAATAAATGTATGTACGTAGCTTTAAGGTATCAGGGATCACTTTCACATTGCTGTATCTTACCTTAAAATGGTCGCTATGTTCCTGATGTTGACACTCCATGAAAAACATAAACCTTATGTTGGGAATATTTTCTTTTGCTGAAATAAATAATTTTTTTCAGGAGTTGTAATTGGATCCTGAGAGGCCTGTAGACTGGCTCTCATTGCTAGTCTTTTAGTGGCACCTCCAATTTTGTCATGTGACGTCGCAAAGAAATGTCACTCAACATGAATACTAAAATCATCCTCATGGTAGCACAAATTAGAAAATTTCTTCTTATCTTTATACTGAGCACTGGTACCATCAAAAAACTAATAAATCTCCTTCAAAAGCTTAGCTTCTTCTTTTAAAAGCTATATCAGTTCTGTCTGAAAAAGATAAATGGTGTTGGTGTCATACTTCAGGCACTTCGAAATTGAAACAAAGTTCAGGTGACACGTTTCACTGCATTGTTTGAAATAGACAACAAATGGGTGAACTTTAGCTTGGTTGTTATTCCAATGTACAAGGTGGCCATAATTAAAGAGGTGGTGTTTGAAGGGTGATAAGTAAACAACAGTGAAGCCAAATAAATTGAAATTTGATGTACATACGTTTCAGGCAATGGAAATTCCATTCTGAGGAGAAAAACTAGTTCCAAAAATTGCCACTAGAGGACCAAATGACACTGTATAGAGGTACTGCAGGTCTCATTGTCAATGTCAACAGCTATTGTGACATCTCTGGATACAATCATTAAGATACACTTGTGTATGCAATGCTCTGCTTACTGATCATGCTTTGCTCGTCAAGCTGTATTACCAAAATAACAGCAATGCTTCTGTTGCACTTCAGTTATTCAGAACAGCAAAGAACCTATAAAGAGGTCCCATGAACATTACTAATTTGCTAAAAATGATCTCAAGTTTGGAACATGCTGACTTTCTCACAAGTGCATTCAGAACGAGGATGCAAATTGGTATACAATGAAGACTTGGAAACACTTGCAATTGCTGTAGTGGAGGCCAATGCAGAGTAGAGATTCAGCAAAGCACAGGCAATATCCTAGAAACTGGATGTGCTCTATTCAACTGTTTGTAAATGTTTGTCCAAGTGCTGAAATTTTTGCCCTACAAGATCAGCCACACCCAACACGGTGTGCTTAGGATGCAGACGCACTCATGCAGTTTTCGCTGAACTTCCAAGCTCAGATGGAGGTGGAGAAGGCATGGCCTCGAAGCATCCTTTAGAGTGACAAAGCCCATTTTTACCTGAATGGCACTGTCGTCACACACAATTGTGTTTGGGCTTCTGAGGACCATCATTTAGATTCCCTTCCACTCTCCAAAAGTAACAGTGTGGCGTGACTATGCTGCCTTGTTCATAATTTGGCAGTGTGTTTTTGAAGCACACTATGGAATAAAGACTTGTACTTTCAATGCATGGAGATACTAGCAAATGCTGTCTAATTTTGTTATTCCAGGCCTCCAACAACATGGATGTCTCCACATCACCATGTTTATGCAGGATGGAACAACCCTCGCATTAGATTGGAGTTCAGCGAGTCCTCCTCCAATATTGCACCAATGATCGCATAATCAGTCATGCATTCCCTATGAAATGGCCTCCCCATTCATCAGATCTCGCCCCCATGTGATTGTTGGATGTGGGGTTATTTAAACAGCAAGATGTACCAAGGACATGTGATTAGTTTAGCAACTTTAAAGGAACACTGTTCCTTCACGTGAGACAGTTAGATGGGGATGTCCTATGTTCCGCAGTGGACAGTGCATTCAGATACAGCAATTTGTGGAACATGTTCATGAGCAGCATATTGAGTCCTATTTGTAATTGTGTTGGATTAAAGTCACCAGTAACATTTTGCTTCTTTTCACTGCCCATAGAGTGCCATTTCATCCTCATGTGCGATATTTTTTAATTAATTTTTTTCTTCTCAGAATGGAATTCCCATTGCCTGAAACGTATGTACAACAAATTTCAATTTATTTGGCCTCACCATTGTTTACTTATGACTAGGGCCTGAATTTTTAGGTGGAATAAACCTTCATTTTAGGTTTTTTATATGCATAAAATAGATTTTTTTTAGGTTTTTCTTGATTAAAACAGCTTTTTTTTCTGTTTTGCTTCGTGGGTCAATACAGGTATTAATAATTTTGCTTTTCTGGTAGTTAGTTGTAAGATTTATTTTTTTGGCATTGCAGTAGATGCATATATTCTGAAATTTTCTGCCGTAAACAATTTCCTATTATCATGTAACGCATTCTTGTATAAAAAAAAGGTTCTTTCAATGGAACATGATGTCATTGGAGCGTAAAACATAGATGCCAGTGCAGCAGGTTCTAGGGGTAGTTCTCCTGTATACTCTTTCCCTGCAATACTGAATTAATTATTTTCATATCTTCAAAAGCAGGATTTCATTGAATCCTCTGCAGCTTTGAAGAACATGCAACTCCCACTGGCCCAGGTATTTCTTTACTGGAAACATTGCCAATTATATCTAGAGCATCTTTCAGTGGCGAAGTTGTAGCTTCTGGTATAAAACAAAAATGTGTCTTAATGTATGCAAGGGAAGCAGCAAGAGTGAGGCACTCGAGTGATTTCTTAGCCTTGGCAATGCAGGAAGCTTCTGTTTCATCCAATTCGTTGATGACATTTTTAACGTCTTTTAAGTGCTCGGTATAGCAGACAGCCATGTACGCTCCTGACCTTCTATCAGCTGCATCCAGGTGTCACCACGTCACATGTGCTGCGTTTAACTGTAGTAACTTGTACTATCTACTGGCTATAAGTGGTGGAAATAATTTTACAATGAGTTTCAATCCAAAAATAACGTTCATTTCGAAAAAGGAAAAACGGCTATTTGGGTTATTTTAGGTGTCAACCGCTCATTTAGGTTTTTTTAGGTGTAATGAAATTAGCATATTCTACTTCAGGAAGCGTGAAACGAGTATATATCTTGAAGTGTGTTAATTAAATACCGAGGAAAAATATAAGTTAAAACCTAAAAATCCGGGCCCTACTTATGACCCCTCAAACACCACCTGTTTAATTATTGCCACCAAGTATGCCCTGGGCTGAATCTTGCACAACAAAGGCATAGTCAAAGTTTCCAAATTTATTCTGCCCATGGTAACTCACTGCTTATACCTAACATATTATAGTCTTCTTTATCAGATCATTCTTGTGTTATCAGTTCCAGACAAACTGGGCATTCCAAAAGATGATAATGCTGAGATGGAGGATTGCAAATTATTTTAGTTATGGCATCCTTATAATTGTTTATAACTATTCTGCTTTCTTCAGTAAGTTTTAGGATATTTGCATCATCAATCATCAACTTCACATTTTCATGGAAGACACGGATGCACACAGTATAACTTCCATGAGATCCAGGTAAGATACAATTCCAGTTTTACCCGCTTTACATTCGGCTGTTGACAGTACTCTCTTCTCTGTAGCAAGTTCTTTTGCCTTTCTAATCATGTGAACTGATGCATCAAAGTGTTGCTGAAATTTTTGTATGGCCAGTCTTCAAGAATGGTTAGTATTTGTAATTTTAAATTCTTATCATTAGTTGCATGGTAAGAGTCTTAAAGGTTTCTGTACTACAGTGGAACTTTCAGTTGATTTTTCATCGGAGCTTGAACTTTGCTTTTGCTCTGTATGAAATTCTTTCTCTTTTAAGGAACATTTCTATAATTTTCAATGTTTGCTGTGGACATTGTTTGGGGTTAGTTTCCTTTTCTTAATGGGTATTTGCCCAAAATCACTAAATTTCATTCAGCTTAGAAACGCACACATCTAAATTAGAAAAAGCCACCTGAAGATGTGGTCTCAGTGTCACTTGCAGTACTCAAACTCACTTCAAGATTATTCACGGCACTGGTATTTTTTAACATACAATCACTTTTAGCAGTGGGTGGCACTTTGGGAATTTTGTTTCGACATGTAACACATATTTTTAGGTCTGGTGACAAAGCTATGTTCTCCATTTTTAAGTTAATAAGCATATTGTGGGTACCTAATCCTAATGATTTATGCCTTGTGTTTATACTTGGAAACATTAAATGGATTGAAGCAATAGTCATACCTACGTTTTTTCAGTTCACTCATTATGCACTTTCACAAGCCACAGAGCTAAATATCAGCTTCTAACACAAAAAGCTGAACACAAAGTAAAATTTAAAATGAAACAGCAGAGAGAGGCTTCATAGAGTATCATATTCCAGCTGCTAAGTTATACCAAACACCGGAAGTGATATCCTATCTCTTTCATACTGCATCGGCCGGCGCACTGCTGTGGCATAAAGTTCTCAGTCAGCAGGTTATGTTCTGAAACCCTATGCACTAACACAAAATGTTTAAAAGCATACTTCTAAAGAAGATCCAATCGTGATATTAACAAGGGAAAATATATCATAAATTCCTTCAGTATTTTTTCCAGATTTGAATATTAGAGAGTTAAATTTGATATTGTGGTTTATGATATTCATGATTAAAAAAATTATTGTTTTTTTATTCCAAATAAATAGTATTTTGAATAAGGAAAACCACACTGATTTTTATTTACAAAACAATGCACTGTTCTTATCCCTGACCAATCTGTACTCCGAGAATAAATTGCTTTTATGTAACGTTATGCTTGTATAAGAAAAATGTTAAGTATGCTTTGAATTGTAAAATAATTTGATTTTCTGAAAAATTTAAAATACATGTCCATTTATTTTGTGTGTGGAACATGTAAACTAAAATTCAGAAAGTTCAGAGAAAGTTATGCTTTATTTGATGTGTAAAGACTCATTAGTGAAGTGATAGTGAAAATGGACAAACTTACAGTATATCACACCCCTAGAACAACACTGCCACAACTCAAAAATTGGCGGTTTTGAGTTATATCCATTTCCTGGTTCATGGAATGGTTCTCTACCAAGAATGAAACCCGCCATATCTTGAACCAGCTACTGGAAGATAGCCACATGAGATACGTTCAGTGTTGCAATTCAGAATATTCTGTTAATATCATGATGATGTGGGATTCCCCATGCAGGATGTCAATTGGTAACTGAATGGTGAGGTGCGAAGTCCCCTGGTGAAGATCATTTGGGGCAAAGCCCACTGGCAAAATTCAGCTCAGTACCCCTTTTGATTTTCCCACTTTTTTGACCATTTTTGGGCTAGCATGTATGAAACTCATTTCAAGGATCTTAGCAAGCTTGTTTGAGAGGATTAGGAATGTGTTTGGTTAGGAAAGCTGTGAATTCACAACTTTTTTTCCTGTAATTTTCCAGAAATTCGTGTAATTTCACTATATCAAATTAAGCTTTCCACTAATTCCAATCTATACAAGATTTAAATATACTTTTGTTAACCTGTTATGTTTTTTTCGCATAATAAACAATTTTCTTAGGAACACCTATATGTGCATCTGTCCCTGTTGTATTCCAGTCTGTAAGTGACCAAAATTGCTTGGCTTGGCTTCATAGTGAGCCATTTCCTCTTGCAAACTTGCCTCAGATTGGCTCTCTAAGCATTAATTTCTTGTTGGTTGTAACCAATTGAACCAATCATGATGCTTGGTTCAAAGATTATTTGCTACCAAGTAAGCTTGTTTGTAAGTCCATTAATAAATACATTGTAAAATAGTTGAATGAACAAAATAAATATGAAATAAAAAAATTTACGTAGAAAACATTATGCTTAATAAAAATACATTACTATTTTGAGGTTAAGAATGTAAGAAGTATGTTAGATTATTAAGAAATATGATGTTTGTCTTCCAACCTTTTTTTGTCATTTAATTCAAGCATTGTAATTTTGGCTCCACAGTACAAGTGAGCCAGCAGTGTAAGTACACACAGAAAGGTTTGAAGTAAAAATTAGTTGTGATATTATGCCTGACAAGTACAGGGTGAGCCAAAAAACTACAAACTGCTTGCACGGTGATTTTTCCTGTCTGCATCCTCGACGCTTGTTGTCATCTGCTGTTATCATAGAAAAGCGCAGATGAAACCATACAACATTTTTAAAACTGCTTTTAAAGGCTTTACTTACCAACTTTATGAAAGGAGAAGCTGAAACTGACCACCGTCGTCCATACATTTTTGGCACCTCTTTAGTAAACTATCCATCACTATCCATTCATAAAGTTGGTAAGTAAAGCCTTTAAAAGTAGTTTTAAAAATATTGTATGGTTTCATCCGCGCCTTTCTATGATAGCGGCAGATGGCAACAAGCGCCAAGGACGCGGACAGGAAAAAACTGCACAGGCGGTTTGTAGTTTTTTGGTTCACTCTGTATAAGGCTTGCTGATAACATACTAAAATTATATCATAACTAGTAAAATAGAACATGTATTCATGCAACTTCCAGTCATGAATGCAAGCTTTCTATCTATAACAAGTGAGTGACAGTGCAAGCTTAGTGAAATATGTATTAACATCCATAGCTGGCTGAGCGCACAAATGAATGGATGGTTACAAATAAGTAAATATATTAGAAATTTAGCTACAGAATCAATATTATTTTGGGAAGGAGGTGCTTTATTCAAATAATATACTAGTATACACTTACACATTTGTTGCTTCCATTTTGCGCACTGTGTGCTGCTGACTTACAGCCAATAGATAGAAATTGCATATAACATTCTAGGCATGGTGTGAAAAATAATCTTAAAAAGAACTTGAGGAAATGTGCCGTAAAGTATAATTTCTAAGTTGTGGACTTCCTTACCTCTGTGACATACTGTTGGAAGGATATGTTATTGATGCTTAGGCTAACCAGACCTTCATAAGGTTCATAAACTTGAGGAAAATGTGTCACTGTTGAATTCAAGACAGCAAAGATGAATTGAAAATCCCACTTTTAAAAAGACCCAGAAAAATATGGAAGATAAAATTCACATTTAGGTTTACTTGCATTTTAAGAGCATGTATATATAAAAGCTACTAATTTTACACTTTTACAATATTATTTACATTGCTTTTGTTCATTGTATCAGTGATTGGCAAAGGATTCAAATTAAACACAAACCTTAGTATACATAAATGAATACTTGGTTAAAGAGACAGATTAGGTCTCTCACGTAGCAGCATGTTCCTGCTGAAAAGTAACTTTTAATGCACAATTTGCAGGTCACTGATTTCTTACTTTATGATATTCCAGACTTGAAGGTGAAATGAAGTGCTTTTTGTTCATGAAATACATGAAAGTGTGGGAAATTTATAACTAATATTTGTTGATTTTGTTTACATATTAGGTCCAATTGGAAAGTCATACATAGTGGCAAAATGGTTGCCAAAAGCCCGTGAGTTGTTCTACTGTGAGAAAGCTTTTGAGGACTCTGAACGTATAGATAAAAATAAACAAAACAAACTCCAAAAGTTGCAGCTTAGAGACTGCCTAGAGCTGTACACAACAAAGGAAAAGCTTGGACAGGATGATGCATGGTAATTGTAATTATTTAATAATGACACATAAAACTAGTTATGTACATCAGCCCCTGCAGTACTATTTAATTTCACATACCATAAGGCAGGAGTCGGCAACTTAAGGATGTGGTTAAGTTATTTAATAAAATGGTTAGTTACAGAAAATCTACTGTGAAATATGAGGCATTAAAACTGGTTCATTCATCATTTACACACCTTAATTGAATGAATGAAATTTATGTGTCATTAATCACATACAATATCTGGTTACATTTATACAATATAAACTTTCCTTCTTTTTTCCTTATACACCAACTAATTTCTATCCTTAAGGGTTGTTTGTTTGTTCCTTTGGACCTTATACACACTAACACCCTGGTTATTGGTGTATAAGAATCTTGTTTAACTAATCTTATTCCCTTCTTAATTTAATTTCTTCCTCCTTTCATTAACTGGCAGTTCTATATCATTTCTCATGTCCTTTCTTAATCTCTGTAATCCTGTACCCTTTATTTCCTGTGTTCTAAGTTCCTGTCCCTTCTAATAAACACTCGTGTTCCCCCTGGTACTCTGCCTTTCATTTTCTTTTTCACTCTGTGTTTTCCAAAATACTCATAATCCTCCATGTGTATCACTGTGTGTTTGGTTAACCAAGTTTCCACCATTGCTCTAGATCACCTCACATCCACACTTGAGCCAATTCCCCTTTATTAATTTTGACCAATAAATCTTCCGCATTCCAGCAACCACCACCAGGGGAGACTCATCCTATGCTGAATTGGTTCTGTTTTGTCTAAATTGTTGTAGTTTTGCTTTCGTTCTTGTTAGCCTCCCCTCCTGTGTCTGAATCCTCTTGTGGTCTTTTACTATTAAAATACTGCCTTCAGGTGTTGACACTACACTCATACCTTCTCCATTTTTCCATACGTCAAGTCCTGCTGATGCCGCTAATATGTCACTCCTTGCCTCATCTACCAGCTGTTTCTGTGGGCTGACCTTCTTCAATGGTGACGTCACCTCCCTGGTTGGTTCGCTGCTCTCCCGGTCCTTCCCTTGTGGCACGCTTACTTCTTCTCCCCTCCTTACCTCTCTTCTGACTTAAGTTCCTTGGCCTTGGTGCTGAGTGAAGGGAATTCCATTGATGTATAATTGCAAGCCTTGCATGAAAACTCTCCTTCCTTTGTTTCTGGCTTACATACCTTAATTAACATGTGAAGGACAAATTAGGACACAGCACTCAGATATTTAAAATACACTCGTCTTAATGTGATGTTTGGCAATCCATTTCATCATTCAGTTTCTTGATGTCTGGCTCATAGCTGGTTACACCAAGCCAGATGTAGAGTACAGATGTTCATCTATTAGCCTGTTTCTATATTTATTGTTATATATTTTAAGCTTGGAAATGTTGATTCACATAGCAATATAATGTCTTTTAATTTTCAGAGCTGCATTATTCAATACTGGATATTTGTCACTGATCACACAAGACCAAAACCCGTCTTCATTTTCTCGTCTAACAATACTCTTCAAACACAAGTCATTTTGTATAGTGATGATTCTAGTTGAGCTGCAGCCCCATCTTCATTTGAATATTTTTCAATGGCAAGGCACAGTTTTTCAGGTTTAAGGAACATATATGGATTTGAGATAAATAGCCAGTGACTTGATCTCTTTGAAGTCTGTGAATTGGAAGTTTCATTAACATTTCTACGTGTCTTATCATCTCTTGTACAAGGTTTGGCATTTTCTTCTGTTTCAACATGTTGTTTTAAACAAGGGAAATGTTTCAGCTCATCTTGACTAAAATTCTTTTCCAACAGTTGAAGTTTTGCACTAAATGCCATTATCTCTGAAATAATTTGCAAAATGTTCATCTTTCCCAGGAGTTGCATATTTGCTCATTGAGTTCTTCAGTCAAATCAATCAAGAATGCTAAGTTTCTTAGCCACAGATAATCTTCTAAAATAGAGTAGTCTTCACCGCGTTCTTTAAGAAAAGAGACCACAGCTGGCAGAAGTTGATAGAAGCGACAGAGAATTACCACTCTGCTAAGCTAGTGTACCTCTGTATGAAGAAGCATTTCTCCATACTCCAGGTTCATTTCTTCAGTCAGCTGTTTGAATTGTCTTCTTTGTGATGCATGGGTTTATATGTGTTGGGATCTCGTTGCAAACCTTTCACAAATAAGAATATATCCTCATCTCATGCACAGTCTTTTAAATAGATAATTTTCAGGAGCTCTTCCTTTACTGTGAAGTCATTAAAAACCTTTGGATGAACAAGGTTAATTGTGCTGTATCACTAATATCTGTAGATTCATCCAACTGCAATGAGAAGCAAGCACAGTGTCCCAAATCACTCTTCAAAAGACAAGTAACATTTTCTGACATTTATTCAACATGTCTAGTAACTGTTCAGGCTGTCAAGTGAGGAGAATTTATGGCAGAAATTATCTCTAATTTGTTTTGAAAGTTTTCACTTGAATCTGCAGCTTGTATAAAACATTTCTTAACATATTCCCCTTCTTCGAAAGATCTTTTTCTTTTTGCAATATTTGTGGTATTTTATAAGAAGCAAGTGTGGTAGCTTTATTTCTGTTAGTGAATGTTGTTAAACAAGATTGTTGACTAGTCAGTCTATTTTTAAGCTGCTTAACCTTCTCCTTTCTGATATTACTGTTCGGAGGAAACTCAGCATTTATTGTTGAATGATTTGTGTTAAAATGTCTCTCCACATTACCTTTCTTTCCCATGGTGATGTTGGCATTGCACAATTAACAACACATTTGCAATTTACTTCAGTAAAAAAAAATACTCATGTTCCCACACTAAATGGAAATAATAAGTTTCTGCTTTTTAGCAGAATTCATTCTTCCTCTTGCAGGCTACTCACAATGCATCAGGCATACACGGTTCCTAATGATGACACCAACAAAGTTGCATAGATAAGGCAAAAAACAAAGGAGAGTAACTGTCAGAATCAATCTCTCTCTCTCTCCCCCTCCCTCCCTCCCTCCCTCCCTCCCTTGCACTCTGTAAGATGAACTCGGCTACTTAGGAGGCAGGAGGGGAGTGATCAATGTGCTCTTTTCCTGTGGTGACAAAATCAACTCAGTGGTTACTGCTAGGCCCATGGATGGAGATTGCACCTCAGTGGCTTGGCCACTAAACAAAAAAGCCGGTTTGCTAAAAATTCACCACAAGCTACCTGATATGGCATGGCAATTGACTAGCCAATTGTAATTAACATGTAGCTGACCTCTGCCATAAGACATTGTTTTTGGGAAGAATAAAGAGGGGTGCATTTACTGCCAAGCAACTAATCAGATAGTGGGGTAGGAAGAAAAACTTAACTTGCATAATAAAATCAAATAAGGAAGGGGAAAAAAAGGTTATGAAAGTTGTGGCGGCTTAAATGCAACAAGAGGATGATAAATGAATGTTGCTTGATTGAGAAAAATTAATTACTGATCCATGATGATTTGTAACAATTACCTAAAAGGAGTAATCTCTCAATGATGCACATTTCCTCCCACAAAATATGTATCACCAAACTCAAACTCACATAAACACATTTTAAAGTCCTCTTTTGTGAAACATTTATCTCTCTCTCTCTCGCACGCACGCACGCACGCGCGGGCGGGGGAAGAAATTAGTGGTATATACTGTACCAGGAGGCTGACTGCCAGAAGTTTGACATTTTGGATTATTTTAGTTTCATTAGACAATATAGGTTATGCAAGTGACTTAATATTATCCCTATACTATAAATACACATTTAACATTGTTGGTACATAGTTCAAAATTTTTACATAAAGTATTAAAAAGCTAGAATATATAATTGCCAGGGTATTGTGATATTAGTGAGGCATACCTGTCTTAGAAGGTGCTATAAGTTAGCATTACAAGTGGTGGCGGTGGCAAAATAAAGAAGGAAAATAGACTATAATAGGCAGCAAAAATTTCTCATACTTTTGTAAGAAGGCTGACATTTAAAATTTGGGACAAAGTTTGCAAGTACCTGGAATACTCATAAACTGCACATTTCTAATGACTGTTAAAGTATACTTAGCAGGAATTTTTAATCAAAATACAAGTCTTTACCAGATTTTTATTTCTTTATTTCTTTCTCTCCAGTATAAATTTATACATAAATTATGCTGGTTCTGAAATTAGCAACTTTTGAGAGAATAGCCCTCAATTAAATAATTCATAAAGTGAAGTATAGTGCAGTGCAGAGTTGTATGTTACTCCTTAATTTACATATATCTATGATTCATAAAAGTTTAATCCATTGTGTGCATTTCTGCCTGAGTGGCATGCTTGGAGAAGTATTTTCTTTCTGTGCCCTAGTTTTCAGGTTCAATCCCATCCTGTATAAATGAATAAGGTTTTCTAAACAGCCAAAAATGACAGCTTTTCCACAAGTAAAACAGATGTATCTGAGTTATTTCTTGTTTTGTTTGTGCCACTACAATTCGGGGTCAGAAATAAAACAGCTTAAATAACTCCACTGTACTTGTGGCTGTACCATTTTTGCCTCTCTCACGTTTAGGACATCTTACCCTATTTAAATACAACTTTCTGATGCCAAACTTACTGACATATAAAACAAGTCTTATAGGATAAAATTCTGATTTAGCAACAAGATGATATTGTTCAGGCAGTACTAGCTTAATTAATGACTCATAACAATTATTAGCTTTTGCATTCAATTTTGACTTAGTATCCCTTAATCAGTAAGTCTTAGCAGCCAGTGAATAGAACCAACATTAGCTTAGGGATCAGAGGTGCTAAAGCTACCTGATATTCCCCTTGTGACAGGGCAAAGCATGCTTAGAAACTCGGCCTGGTTCCTGACACAAACAAAATTTGTACTTGTTGAATGAGACAAGACTGTGCATCACCACAGTTATTTCAGGTATTAATTCTTTCAACTATTTATGAAATAAAGATACTGAACTACTGATAAAATCATGTTCCAATTTTAGCAAAGTTATGTGGAAAACATACATTATTTTGACACCTTGGTAGAAATCATATTGTGAGATGTAATAGTTTCACTGAGAATGAGTGCAATCTCCTGACAGTTATCAAATTGCAATTCAGAGTGAGAGTTACTCTTTACATAATTTATTTTAACTTATTTTATAGAGCAAAATCAAAGAGGGCTTAGGTTCGGAATCCAAGGTGCCCATTATGATTTATCAGTTTTGCATTGCCTTTGAACAGCTTCTCAATCAAGAAAGCTTCTTTCATCAGTACAATGGCTATTGGAACTGTGACAGATTTTGCTTAAATAAAAACGAATTCAAAAGCATATTGCAGCATTAAATGAATCTATGTGAAATGGTGTCTATATGAGAATCTCTAAAAAAAGTTTTGAGGAGCAAGAAAGTTAAACGTTGACCTACTTAAATGAAATTCAGCATGTAATGGCCACTTTCCTCTCAAGCACAATGGTAGCAGTTACCATTACACCCGCTTGTGGATTCCAGCAAAGAAAATGAAAGCAATTCTCAAGTGCTGGCAGCCATTTGGAATAAAGTTAAAAAGAGATCAAGTTTGTGACTAATTTTCTATAATTTTAAAAGTGGCTTTTGACTCCCAAGTTGTAGAAAGCTTCTGGGCATTGCCACATCCTGTGCAGCAGGTTTTTGTTAGTTCCAGGAATTTAAAGGGGATCATCATTGAAAGATGAGAGGAACGAGCGATAACTGGGAAAATATTTATTGTCAGAGAGAAGATTGTATAGAATGGGATGCTAAGAACCATAGCAGTTAAAGAGCATCCATAAATAAAACTCAATTTAATTTATTTTTTTTATCAATGAAAACAAGCCGGTAACCTTCCAGATTACAGTACCACAGTGTTCAAAAGTGCAGTACAAATATTTACAAAAGATGTCATTACAGCGGGCAGTTCATAATCTCAAATGGTGTGAGACAACTAACTCTAAGGTGTCTGCCATCATCATTGGAAATGAAACTTGGATTTACCAGTTCATCTCAAGACACCATATGCCAGCCCATATTATGTATCCTTCAAAATCAGAATCTGCCCATAAAAGCACAGGTAAAAAAATTGTGGCCACTCTCTTCATTAGCTTTTCCTTGGAGGAGCAAAGGAAAGTTACTGTGCAATGGAACATCTTGGTTAGCTTACCTCTTAATTCTTGGAGAATGGTGTCCATGGATGTGCAGAATCTTTCTCTTCCATTGGAACACCTCTACCCATATCACCATCACTTCTGGAGCCTGCACTGGTGAAACAGTCTATAGGCTTTATATGGCCCCAAGTGAACTTTTTCCTGTTCACAGTGGTGAAGTATCACATGTATGGAACAAAATTAGAAGAGTTTACCACTTATGAACATGCAGTTTCAACCCAGAAAGAAAATTAATATCAGTAGCACTTCCAAAAGCAGTTTTAGGGTATGCAAATGTACATAGTATGTGTGAGGGTGATTTTAAAAACGTGTAGCAATCCAAACAATTTTTCTATAGCTGTTTGTATGTCTCAGAACTTTAATAGTGACCCTCATAATCTGCAGCTGGCGGTGTGTCTGCAACATGAAAAGTCTGCACAAGAAATTAGTGCTAGCATAGTTCTCTATGTAGATATGTGAAATTATTTCACTTGTTCTTACTTCCAGGTATTGTCCATCCTGTAAGAAACATCAGCGTGCTACCAAGAAATTTGATCTTTGGAGTTTGCCAAGAATTTTGATCATTCACTTAAAGAGGTTCTCATATAATCGCTATCGTCGTGATAAAATTGACACCCATGTTGATTTTCCTTTATGTGGCCTCAACATGTCTGAATATGTCATTAATCCAAGTCATTCAGAGGCAATTTATGACCTCATTGGTGTTTGTAATCACTATGGTGGTATGGGAGGAGGGCACTGTGAGTATCTTACTTTATTTAAAGCTTTACTTGTAATAATATAAGTTAGTACTTTCTTTGTCAACTTTTTAAAGCCTGTATGCATACTGAGGTTTATGAAACCGTACACATCTGTGGTCATTAAGCACACAAAAACATTGTAGAAAGTGATTCCATGCTTTATAAGTAAAATATTGTTATGCATTGAAGTGTTGAAGATGTCTCTTATCCATATAGATAATATACTACTATAAAATAAAACAAATAAAAATAAATTTTGTGCCCCAGTTTCATTAAGACACTTTCACATTAGTCCACTGGCTTTATGTAAATTCCCACTTTGAAAGTTAAAAATCCAATTCTGTTCCTCTGATAAGGTTCATTGCTTTCATTACAATGATGAATTTACTTCTGCTCCAGGTAGCATGTAGTGTAACAGCAACAATTTTTTTCAGTGTCTCATATATATATATATACTAAGTAAATGCTTAAGCAGTTTCCCAACAGCCTGCATACCATATATTTTCGCAGATAAGACATATAAATTTTTGTCAAAGTTCTATAGTTTTAGCATATATCTGCCCTATAAGATGACCCCCAAACTATGAGCGGCTGTTTAGATCAATGATGATCATTTGGATAATAATACATGCACAGATTTGGGCATTCAGGTAATGAACTAATCACAAAAGTGTTGTAGGGCTATTCAATTTTGTGGACATGCCCTACTCTGTATTAGTGAAGATTAGCTTATAATTTTTTACACAATGAAGGAAAATGAATGTTTATATGCCAAAAATAGCAGAGAAACAGAATACACTGATCGCTCAACTTCTTTGCATATGCATAACCCACTGGATTTGTTTATATCACATTTATGGATTGCTAAAATTTGACTCTTACTGAAGTTCAGTTCTGTGCTTCTTTGATGGAGTGTCCTTTAAAAATATGTAGACAAGAAAAATTGCATTTTTATCCTGTTACTGCAGGCATAACTTTTCATCTTTAACCCTTTATTGCTGGAATTATTTTGCTACATATGCTGCTCTTCCTCTAATTCCTAAACTAGCTTTTCATATCCCTTTCACCACACCAGCACCACCACCAAAGGATTCGAATAGCCATGATCGTTAAAGCAAGATGAAATGGACTGGTCATCCATTCAAAGCCAAAGCCAAACCCTTAATTGCCAGAATTATTTTGCTACATATACCGCTCTTCCTATAATTCCTAAACCGACTTTCATATCCTTTTCACCAGCACCACGATTCAAATAGCCGTGATCGTTAAAGTGAGATGAAATAGACTGGTCATCCATTTAAAACCACATGTTGTGAGTTCAACTCCCAGTGACTGCAGTCAAATGTGCCTTTAGTAAAGGATGGGAAGAGTCCAAGTAAAATAACTGGTTTGATGGCATGCTTGGATGCTGACAGGGTTACATTTAACTGCAGTTGCATGGATTTTGCTTCATGTTATAAAAAGAAACACTAGTTTTATCGAAAAAATTTAACATTTTTACAATATAAACAGCATGTGCTTTATTGTTGAACGTTAGTATATTATGAAATTAGAAAAAAGAAGGCCATTACAAAATCTAAAACATTTATATATATATATATATATATATATATATATATATATATATATATATATATAAAAAAAAAAAAAAGACAAACATTGTATCAAATATGTACTCCAGGCTATAAAGGGTTAAGGTTTCCTGTCACTGTAAATGCCTAGTTTACATAGTGAGGTGTCTGTAAAATCACACATACTATAACTCAGAGTATCCTTAACAGCATCCTACAATTTATGCACAACTAAGAATGGCTAAATCATGTCTGTCATTAAATGATACGTAGCTATGTGTTTATGACTTCAATAACTTCAGAAAGTGAGGTCGCATTGGGTGAGGCTTGAGCACTGCCGTTCTGTGACCAGGGTTGTAGGTTTTGTTTTGGTCCAGGGTGATAGCATTTTAGTATATGCAACAATTGCATGTCAATAGATTTACTGGCATGTAAAAGAACTCCTGTGGGACAAAATTCTCGCATAAGGTGAAATAATGCATAAAGGTATGTTACTTCCCCTAATGCTGATACTGCAAACACATCACTTGTTAGCATAGCATTTTACATCTTCATGGTCTGTGGTGCATTGTAAAAGTGTGTATTTAAAAAACTATTGATATACTAATAACAATGTCCTTGGAACACAGTTGACCTGTATGTGCAATAATGATAATTCATAATTATGTTAAGGGAAATCATTATTTCTGTTCAAAATCTACAACAGTACATATTTTCTGTCAAGAATGCTGCAAGGTCTTTCAAGAGCAAAATGCTTAAGGTTTGACACCATTTATAGTCAAATTATGGTTTCCAATAGGAATTTTCCCTAATCTTTTCCCAGGGAAGTCTATTTTTGGTCCTGTTGTTCCCTGCTCAAAAGATAAGTGAATCCTAATCATCAACTTCAATGGGGCACATCATTTCTTATGCAGCAAAAAACAGTAAGTCAGCCCTTTTGACCAGTGCATCTCCCTTTCATTGCCCTTGATATCCAGGTATCAAATGTAATTGAGCCTTCTTACACACGGCTCCAAATGTTTTCTGTTCCACCTGTAGTGGGGTGTCTTATCGAGAGGTTATGCCAGGTGCCTTAGCTCATACCTGCTCAAGTTAGGGAATTTAATAGTACTAAAGAAAATATCATTCCAACCCATTTCCCTTAGACTTAGCTGTAAGACTGTAATAACTGCGAAAAGAAAATGGCAATAACATTACAACACAGCGACATAGCAGTATACAAACTAATTTTTAGGAATTAGAGGCATATCATATCATTATATAACAAGCAAGCGTTAAAACAAAATGGTTTGGTTTTCAATATTCACTACTTTCTCTACCCATTATCAACTAACAAATGTTCTTTATTTTCATAATGTCCTTATGAAGTATGGTTTTTCCATGCATCGTGACAATAATTTAGGCCAGAAATTGTTTAAAGTTACAGTCTAAGTTACACTTTTCCCTATTTGGTTGCATGCAAGATGCCATAACGACAAACAGCTGCTTATCTATACCACAGCTCATCTTTTTACTGTCTCTACTATTTGCCTATAATAAGTAGGGAAAGTATTGTATTCCAATAAAAAATTATTAAAAAAAATGAGATTCACCGGAAATACATGTTTTGAGACCTACTTAATCCAAAGAAAGCACTTTTACTTTCCCTACTATGCACTTACATAAGTAGAGGAAGTATTGTATTTCACCCAAAAATTCATTAAAGAGATTCACCATAAATTCACACTTTGGGACCCCCTGAACCGAAAGAAAGCATTTTTACCTTCTCTACTATATAGCTATAGGAGGTAGAAAAGTATGTATTCCACCCAAAATTCAATAAAGAGATTTACCGGAAATACACCTTTTGAGACTCCCTGAAACCAAATAAAGCATTTTTACTTTCTCTGCTACGCTGTTACAGTAAGTAGAGCAAGTATGGTATTCCACCCAAAAACTCTAGAACGAGATTCATCGAAAATACACGTTTTTTGACCCCCTGAATCCAAAGTAAGCATTTTTACTTTGTGTACTACGTAGCTACAGTAAGTAGGAAAAGTATTGTGTTCCACTGAAAAATTGAATAACGAGATTCATCAGAAATACATGTTTTGAGACCCCTGGAAACCATAGAAAGAGTTTTTATTTTCCCTACTACGTAGCTGCAGTAAGTAGAGAAAATATTGTGTTTCACCCAAAAATTCAATAAAGAGATTCACCAAAAATACATATTTTGAGACTCCCTGAAACCAAAGAAAGCATTTTTGCTTTCTCTACTACGTAGCTACAAGAGGTAGAGAAAGCATTGTATTCCACCCAAAGATTGAATAACGAGATTCATCGGAAATTTGGTCCCCTGAATCCAAAGTAATCAGTTTTACTTTCTCTACTACGTAGCTATAGTAAGTAGAGAAAGTATTATGTTCCACCCAAAAACTGAATAATGGGATCCACCGGAAATACACGTTTTGAGACCCCTTGAATCTAAAGAAAGCATTCTTTTAGCATTACCACGTAGCTACAGTAAGCAGAGAAATCATTTGTTCTACCTAAAAATTCAATGTCGTAATTTCCCAGAAATCACGTTTGTGGCTCCCTAAATCCAAAGAATTTATTTTTAGAAAAGGTCCAAGTGTGTGCGTGTGTGTGTACGCGTGCATGTGCCTCTCCCCCTCCCCTCCCCTCTCTCTCCCTCTCCCCTCTCTCTTCCTCTCCCCTCTCCCCACCTCCTCTCTCTCCCTCTCTCTCTCAACAGCTTAACTCAAAAAAAAAGTTGGTTAAAATTCAAACTTAGTTTTTAAGTTCAACTTCTTCCAAGAATGCGACACAGAGGTTTTAAAGAAAATCCCCCACTCCAAATTACCCTTTACATTGGGCATTTTTCAAAATTTTTTATTCTTCAAAAAATGGCTCTAAGGATTTAGATTAAAATACACATGTTTAAGCTAATTTTAATGATAAATAAAGTGTATATCTTTAATTTTCTAGGAATAGTCTGTAAATTCGTCTTTATTGTGAATAACTTTTGATAACTAGTAAATCGTAAGAGAGAGACAAAATCTTACTTCACAACAAATGTAGATCTTGATAAAGCACAAAATTTATATCAAATAACATATTTATATTTTACCCATTCTGAAATATTCTTTGTTATTAGGTGAATTTTCAAATACTTTATACTTCTCTCAACTGCAAATAGCTATTGGGATTTTTTACCTTGCTTCCTTACTCACTTCTTTCCTTACTTACTCCTCTAACTTCCCTTCCTTCTTCTCTTATTTCCTTCCTTACTTCTTTCGCTCTTTCCCTCATTCCTTCTTTCCTCCTTTCTTTCCCTCATTCCTTCTTTCCTCCTTTCTTTCATTCTTTCTTAATCATGTTCATAAAAAGAGAACAGAATCTCAAAGCTATCACATTTGTGGCTCACATTCGGGAGGTCGTGGGTTTGATTCCTGTGGCTGACCTTCCTGATCCATGGTTTTTTGGGGGGTTTTCCCAAATCGCCAGGTGAATGCTCAGAAGGATTCTCACATCCCCGAATTTCCTGTCCCTCCATTTCATCTCCATTCTCATTACCCTTCATCTTTCATCCGTTGGTTTCTTTCAGGGTTGGAAGTGTCAGCAATGGTGTTTCGCTGCAGTTTGGCAGGGGTAAAGGATGCTCTTTGTGACTCTCCGTCTCTCAGCTTTCGGCTGGCTATCGGGGTATCCTAACCCCCTTGAGGGCATTGGACCCCCTCTGTGCAGAGTGGGTTCCCCGGTCTGCCTGTCCATCGGACAGGAGTCTCTATCTGAAAACTTAGGGACCCTGCCATTCCTGTGCTGTCACTCCTAGTCCCGGCCATCTGGTGTCTCCTCTCGCCTCATCCTTCCTCCCGGAGATGCCCCCATGTGAGGTGTAGGCACAATATCCACTATGTGGATGAGTGCCGAGTCCCCTCCGTAGCGAACCAATCCAAAGCTATCACATAGCAATCAGCTTTAAGGGGTTTGGCTATCGCTTTTGCTTAATATGTTCTACTTATACCTACAATGAATTGCGTAAATAAGTGATGAAGGTTTATCTGTATTAACATGAAATAGATGCAAGAATAAGATTTGTAAGAATAGTTTGTGGAAGAGTGAGTAGAGGAAGTCATGTGAATGCAACACATATTTTATAGCAAAAGCTCCATATGCTTGTATGTTCTGTAAACAATATAAATCCCGAAAGAAAAGTCAGTTAAATACCAAACTTGATATTTAAGTTCACCATCTTTCAAAGATGTGACACAAAGAGTTCCAAGAAAATCTCCCCCACCCTGAACAACCCTTTACATGTAAAAATGTTTGAAATTTGCTATTTTCTCAAAAATGGCTCTAATGAGTTTGATTATAATACTCTCTGTTTAAGATATTTTCATGACAAGCAAAATATACATTTTGAATTTTCTGAGAAAAGCCTCTCAAGTCGTCTTCGTTCTGAATGACTTTTGTATAACTGGTAAACTGTAAAAGATGGACAAAGTTTTGCTACACAGGAAATGCAGACCCCGTTAAAGCATACAATTTGTCATACATATATTTTATGAGATTAACTATTTCCCAGGTATTTTTTGTATTGGTTTGAATACCTTTTGTAACTGAGAAGTCGCTATTCATTTTGTTTTTGTCGCGGTCATACAAACAGCATGGAATTTCAAAGCATCACATAGTGACATGCTTTTTTGAAAATATGACTATCGCTTTACCTACGTATACCACAACGAAATGTGTAAATGTGAGTTTCTTCTTTTGGTATTTAATTTAAGTCTTTTAACTGGGTAGGCGATTAAGGATGGTGAATCAATTAAATGGTTAAAATGATGATCAAATGGGCCTGAGATCCCTAGAGCTTAGAGTTATCTGACATTCATCTTCTCAGGATAAGAGGAAAAAACTTTATCCAGGTTACTCACTCTAACCGAGATTCGAACTCGGGAGCTTTTGAATGTGAGGCAGACCCCCACGCCACAGAGATGGGCTAAATGTGAATTGGAAGTTTATCTGGATTATAAGAAGTAGAACAGAAAAATAAGATTTAGTAAAATAATTTGTAGAATGGTGAGAAGAGAAAGGTACGTGAATGCAACATGTTAGCTTTTTCTTGTGGCAATGTAAAGAGCTTGGAGTTTCAAAGGCACCACATAAAAATCTGACTATCGTTTGAGCTACTGCATTCTTCTTATACTTATAACGAAGTTTGTAATGGCGGTTCATCTCAATTAACAAGAAGACTTTCACTCAAGCTGTGTGTAGGACAAGGTTGGAAACATAGAATCAGAATGAAAAAATTCAGTCATAGCCGAGATTTGAACTACCAATCTTCCAGTTTCCGTCCAGGTGGCACTGCAGTAATGCATGTGACTCGCATTCGGAAGATCCCTAATTTGCTTCCCGGTGACCGCCCACTCTGATCCATGGGTTTTTTCGGGAGTTTTCCTGGGTTGTCAGGCGAATGCTGATGTGGTTTCTCTCAGCCCCCAAATATCGTTCCATTCCTCATTTCATTCATCCTTAAACCCGTTAGGTCTGTTTCAGGGTTGGAAGTGTCGGCGATGGTGTGACAGGGGAAAAAGGATGATCTCTGTGGAACCTCATCCACTTCTCGATCTTTGGCTGGTTGCCGGCATATACGGACCACCCCTTGGAGGGCGTTGGACCCTCTGTGTGGGGTGGGGTCCCCAGTTTGCCTGCGCAACTGTCGGGGGCGTCTCAAATTGGAAACTTTAAAACCTTGTCATTGCTGTGCCATCACTCCTGGTTCCGGCCGCCCAGTGTCGCTCCCTCTCTTCTGGGGGCACTCCCTTGAGGGGCACAAGCACATTATCCTCATTCACTGGATAGGGTTTGAATCCTCTCCATTACACATCCCATTCCATTCAAGACCAGGGAAGAGAACCATTTTAAGAATTCAGAAGGTGAATCGTAATACAAAGTATCTAAATCTTCTTTTGCTTTCTTCAGATTTGTAATTTGAAAGCAATTTAATTTTCAGAATAGAATGCTTTCAAATGAACCAATTGCAACAAAAGCACATCAACCATTCTGCATTAACACTTTCGGGTCACAATTTTGAAAATTTAGCTTATATGTTATCCAAACCAAATAAAACAGTTATATAGAAACTGCATATTTTGCGCTAAATGTTGTTTCCTCTTATCTTTTAACATTTTCTCCTTTTAGATACAACAGCTGCTTTTACTCTATGACCACTATATTGTTGGCACGGTTTTTCTTCCTTTGTCTTGTGAGAGTGTGAAGGAGGAATTATGTTTGAAATAAAATGGTCTATATTCATTTTTCAGTAACAAATGCAAAATATATGTCATTTTGAAGAAAACTGAATGTTGCACTTAATTGTGCTCAAACTCCTTCAACAGTTTGACATTAATATTCTTAATGGTAATTATGAAATTATTATTATTATTATTTATTATTATTATTATTATTATTATTATTATTATTATTCATTCATTCATTATCTGTTTACCCTCCTCTTATGTAGGACTTACACCCCCCAGGACTTACAGGCGGGTGCCTGGGGTCAGAGGCCCGTCGAGGAGCAGACACTCATGGATCAGACAGAGCATCCAGGATGGGTGATCAGCCCAATGCCTGGTATGGAATGAAGGAAGTAGATGAAACGAAATGTTGGTGAAATGGATGAAAGGAAAGGTGATGATGGAGCAGTTGGTGGAATGAATGGCGGGGGAAACCGGAGAACCCAGAGAAAACCCGCCCAGGTGCCGCTTTGTCCACCACAAATCCCACATGCAGGTCCCTGGGATTGAACCCGGTCCGCCTCGGTGGGAGGCGAGCGGTCTAACCACTCGGCCACGGCGCATTATTATTATTATTATTATTATTATTATTATTATTATTATTATTATTATTATTATTATTATTGTCATCAGCAGGAACAGCAAACGTTAAAAGCAACATATACATCAGGTGCACCTTGTTTCTCAAGAAAATTACTGAATAATGCATCTTAAACTTCTGAAGCACCCGCATAAACAGTGCAATACAGTAGAATCTCATTAGTACGTTTTTGCAGGGACCCAAGGATTTGGACGTCATAGATGGGAAAACGTGTTAACGAAAATACAAAATCTGCAATGTAATAAAATCTAATAAATACATCTTACCTCAAAAACGGATGTGAAATATAGACACTATGTACACTGGTTTGAAATACATATGTATAGTTGATTGCTTTGTTGGTTTTAATGCCAAAATTTTACTGTCCATCTTGTTTAGTAAAGTCATTACATCGTCATCAACTTCGAAACTGCACACATATCGCTTTACTATGTCCATTGCCTGTATCGCTTCCGACACTGTAGATACTGGCACAGGATC
The DNA here is from genome assembly GCA_030765065.1 of Deroplatys truncata. Taxonomy (NCBI): domain Eukaryota; kingdom Metazoa; phylum Arthropoda; class Insecta; order Mantodea; family Mantidae; genus Deroplatys; species Deroplatys truncata. Next base: position 153,416,233 of record CM060990.1, read on the forward strand.
TGGCTCATCATCACTTTCATCTCCAACTGATGCTTCTTCTTTCACTTGCTCTTCAAGTATTTCATCTGTCGTCGCTGTTTCAAACACTGGAATTTCATTGTCAATGTTAACTTATGTTTTGAAAGACACGCTGGCATCGTCTGCTATTTGGTACCATTCTTCACTCTCGGAAAACTTATCTTCCTGCGTGATTGCATCACCAAGAATCAGCCAAAAACCAGCGTTATTAAAACAGTTCCTAATGGTATTTTGCGTCGCACAATCCCAAGCAGTTCTAATAAAATGCATGGCATCTAAGACGGTGATTTTTCTTGTCATTGATTTCAGGGCAGCCAACCTTCTCTGTACCAGTCTCTTCCGATACGTATTCTTCATGCACCGAATTATGCCTTGATCTAAAGGTTGTAGCTTATGCAGTTTGCTGGGAAGAAAATGATCTTTATGTTCTTAAATTTTAAACAGTTGGTGTATGAGTGGCACACTGATCAATAAAGAGTGCAATTTTCCTGCTTCTTGTGCCCAGTCATGCATCCCATGCTCATAAGAAATTTTCAAAGATGGCAGAAGTTATCCAGGCTTTTATGTTGGAAGTGTACTTACATGTAAAAATCGCACATTCTTAAAGCATCACGGACTGCATGCTTTTCCAATAACCAGCAGTACCAAATTTCTCCGTTCCGCTTTCGTTACAGCACAACAAAACTGTAATCCTCTCCTTGTTAAGCTTCCCACCGTGGCACTTAGTGCCCTTAAAATCCAGGGCTTCGTCTGGCAAAAGATGGAAAAATAGTCCTGTTTCATCTGCATTATAAACATCGTCAGGGCTATGGTCTTTCAAAATTGACGGGAGCATTGTATTTTTCCACATTTCTATATTTTCACACAACGTAGTGTCATTATGTAGGACAGCAGCCTCACCTCGCACATATCTGTAGACTAAGCCATGTCGATTATTGAATCTTTCAATCCAGCCATTGGGCACTTTGAAATCATCCAGTCCCATCTTCTGTGCTAAATGTGTTGCCTATGCTCAAACCACAGTACCGTCTATTGGCACATTTGAAGCTCTAGCTTGTGTAAACCCACACAAATCGTGTTGCACAAATATGTACATACATGCATGCCATTGGCTGCCGGTTCCACCCCGCCTGGTTTGACCAAAGTAGCGAATGAGGACGTCAAACTTCGAATGTAGTAAATCTACTCCCACTGGACCAACCAAGCATTGGCCAAAATAGCGAATGAGGGCATCAAACTTCGAATGTAGTAGGCAGGAGCGAGAAAACATACTAAATGAATGTTATTTATTGCATTTGGTGCCGGGACTTACAATTCAACGTAATACACGGGAAAACGTGTTAATGAGGAACGTACTAACGAGATTCCACTGTATTTGATTTTTAAACAACATATTATGTAAAGAAAATGTTAATTTATTTTGCTTGGATAAATCTAGTAAAGAGAAAGGTATTTAGTTTCATCTTCTTTCCTCTTAGAGCCAGGTCGCTGAATTATACGAGCATACACAAAAGTAAATGTGACCTTTGAGCTGACACTTACTGTCTGCTGTACCCAGGCATGACTAGTCGAGAAGACATTCCTTCCCCCTCTTCTTCTAGACCCCCTGGTCCATCAGAAAACATTTGGATTCTTCTGTACAACTTAAGTGATGTCACAATTCATTGTTGTTTTATCCTTTTCACAGTTGATTACATAGTTAACATTTGCTTTTGGTAGCTATTAGATGAACTAAAGCCATATATTACATTCTCATATCACAATGAAATTTTATACAAACGTATACTCATTTATTTACATTACAGTAATGTAATAAAAAGTACTTCATTTTATTAAAAGCCGTCACACTAGTACTCAGACAACTGGTAGAGCACGATTGATCTTAGTATAATCTTTAGGATAGGAAGAGAGAACACAATATAAATTAAGTGCTGTTTGGTAGAAATAGTATGTTTAGGAGAGTTGTGTTCTGTCCTTGCATCTATGAAAATGTATAGTTGATCCAGCCTTAGAACCAGACTTGATGTAAACAAAACATTTTTTATCCCTCTGCATTAACTTTGTGTTTGCATCAGCTGCAAGGAGTAAACACAAACAAACAAAAGTCACACAGTCTCATGTGTATAATGCAATAGAACGATGGGAATAATAATAATAATAATAATAATAATAATAATAATAATAATAATAATAATAATAATAATAATAAACTGAAATAAAAGCTGAGTTGAAACTAAATACAGGATAATGAAAATAAAACTCATATTAATCTGTAACTGCATCACTGTTGGGAGAGGTGTAATATCTGGTGCCCATTACACAACATGCTCTCTGTTAATAATTATATTCACCTTATTTCTCTTCATAAACCTAAATCCAATTTCTAGCAGTACTTTATGAAAGGCGGATTGCATAAAAGAAAGCAACTTGGGATCATTGTTGACAAAATTTAAGACTTTTTCTAATGTTAGCGGCTCTTAAAGGAAAACTCATTTATTTTCCTACAAATAGAACTTTTGGTAAAGTCATCTGCTTTTTCTAATTCTGGCTTAGGCCTGTTTCTTTTTTTACAGGATGTTCGAAATGTTTTTACACACACATGTAATGCTCCACCCAGAAACACCAGTATAATATGCAATTAGCTTAACAATGTTATTTGCAACAACAGATTCTCCTGCATTAGTTTGTTAAAAGCATTCAACACAATTCCTTTCTTGCCACTTTTAACAGCACTTGTAGAAGCAGCCAAGTTTATCATCCTACTGACCACTCGTCATTATTGTATGAATGCAAAATAGGGGTGAGAGAGACCGAACAGACTTAAATGCAGCCTTCTTTAGTTTTACTATTCGTATTATTTACTATTTCATTTAATCAAAAGTTTTGCACTAAGTTTTTTAATTAACATACTTCTTGAAAATTCATAGATAATCACACATATTTAAAGTACTATATGTTATGGTGTGCTTTGGTTTCCCACATATTGTGGGCTAGTTAATGACATAATGTGTTTGCATCAGGTTTGGTTCTAAGAGTGGAGTGATTATAGGTGGCTAATCATTCGTACTGTTACGCTATTTAAGAAAATCTCATCATTGGGGTTATGTCTACAGGACCCACAGTATTTTCAGATTGCTCTTAATGTGTTAAATATTTTCAGACACGGCCTATTGTCAGAATCAGAATGACCATAAATGGTACTTGTTTGATGATAACAGCGTGTCAGAAGTTACAGAGGACACTGTTGTGGTAAGCATTACTTTGTGTACAGAGAAAATAGAATACTCTGATACATATTTCCTTACAGTTAGAGTTTTATTTAAAGGTGTTTATCCTTTTAAAAGAATCAAATTACACGAATACTTTCCATTTGTCACTAGTTTTGTGCTCAACTGATATATTCCTGGAACACTAGAACATCCCTCTCGTCAAAAGTAAATGGATTTGAAATCATACATGTTATAATAACAGGAAATAAAATTATATAAGTAAAATAAACTACAATACAAAACTAGATTATTAAATACAAAAATGTATGAAAACCTGTGTATTAAAATGCAACATGTTGAATACAAGAAATAACTAATACTCCATTAATGGTGTATAGGTGTGATGGCCCCATAGCTTCATTTGGGATGGTATTAGCTCCCTACCAAATGTGATGACAGTTATGTGAGCATTTTGCACATCGTGCATCATAACTTATATTGTTGCTTCATTGAGTATCAAAATGATCACTGTAATAACAACTGCAGATTTGGAGTTTTATGGCTGATGTTGCATTTTGGATTGTAAATCCTGCTGCACTACATATTCTACCAGACTTGGCATCACTGCTAAGGCATCACATTCATTACATGTTTATCCTGGTGGATAAAGTTTATAACTTAGGCCAATGGTTAATGAATATTGTAAAGAAAAATGTATCAACTAAAGTTGAATTTGGATTAAGTGCCTTCATTTACCCTCCCCCCTGCATTGTGTTGTCACCTTATGATAGTTTCCTAAGCGTAATTATCCTGCTATGAAGGGAGTACTTAACCATGATCTGTAGATTCAGGTAGGGATATCGAAGTTGAATGAAAGGAATATGACAAAAGCTAAAATTTATTCATTTATTTTGCCGCTGCATACACTAGCACTCAAAAGTTTTTGAACATCCTTGGTTTTCTTAGATAAGAAGTATTATGGCACCACTCAAAGCTAATTTTATATGTTTAATATAGAAACCCTAGAAATGTTAATCCATTTCATTATTGCTACCTCTCTTTCATGAAAGAAGTAAAATTTTAAGTCAAAGCTCCTTATGGGGAAATTTACCTTAAAGGTTTGTTTTGAACATAGTGGTGTTGTATAGTGCACCAGATGTCTCATGTAAGCTAACAAACTATGTTTAGGCAGCCATAAGCAAGTTCAAGGGTTTTGAGAGAGCACAAGATTGATATTGTGGTGTGTATAGTTGAAAAGTTAAAATGGGTAAAAACAGTAAGCTTTCAACAGAAAAATGTGCTGCTATAGTAGTTAACACAAACCAGGCCATAGCATACATGAAATAGCAAAACAAGATGATGTTTCCTTCGGAAGTGTCCATTATACTGTGAAGAGATATTTTGATACTAATAGTAACAAGGATCATTATCACAAGGGAAGGCCTAAGGTGACCTTGAAATCTGAAGACAAATACTTAGTAGCAAGTAGTGAACATGATTGCTTCAAAACAGCACCGATGCTGGCAGCAGAAATCAATAGTTGAGGAATGAATGTGTGTCTCAACAGTAAAAAGAAGACTTCTAGATGCAGAATTTAAGGGATGTATTACTGCAGAGAAACCATTGTTAAGGACTCCCAGTAAAAAAAAAAAAGACAACAGTGGGCAAAAGAACATGAAATGTGGACTAATGATCAGTGGCAGAATCTGTTGCTTATGGATGAATCAAAGTTTGACCTCTTTGGTATAAAATGCCGCAGGTTTTTTCCGACGTATGAAAGAAGAATGTATGACACCTTAGTACAAACTGCATGCAGTAAAACATGGAGGTGGTTCAGTGACAGTTTGGGATTGTTTTGGAGGCAATAAGACAAGTGACATTGTCAAAATAGAGGGAATAATGAAAAAAGAGCAATATCAGTACATCGTCCAATGCCACATAAAACCATCTGAATGTGTTTAATTGGCAAGAGTTTCACACTGCAGCAAAATAATGATCCAAAACACTCATCTTTGCTATGCAGAAAGTTTGTTGAACGATTGGAAAAAAGGAGAGAACTGAAGAATATAGTATGGCCCCTCAAAGCCCCAACTGCAACCCAATTGAACTTCTTTGGGATCATTTGAACTGGGAGGTCAGAAAGAGAGACCTGTGAGTAATTTAAATGAAGTATGGAACCATTTGCAAGCGGTATGGAAGGACATTTCTGAAGAAACTCTGACAGACTTCATAGCAAGAATGCCCAGCGTATGCAATGCACAATGAAGTTGCTGTGAAGAAAGTAAAATTTAGAACGTAGTGATTAGTTCTGTTATATATCATTGTAATTATATGCATAAAATGTTTTTCTGTTCTGTTTTTTTTCAGTAAATTCTGAATATAAGGAGTGTTCAAAAACTTTTATATATAAAGAAACCTAAATTAAGTTTAATTGAATTTGGGTCATTTGAGATGCTAATTCTCTTAAAATGTTACAGCATCATGTTTCAGGAGCAATTGCTTCCATCTTCAGCCTTGGTCTCACTGGATTCCAAGTCTCAGGTCTTACTAGGTGCAGAGGTGGTGTCCTCTGGTTTCTTTATAATCAAACTGCTTAAGAAGCTTACAGATGGGATTTCAAAATTCATTAATTCTTCCTCGCATTTGATAATGTGGATGTTTGGGTGTATTGATATTTTTCTGTTGTGTGACTTGCATTAATGCCATGGTTTGAAGTCCAGAATTGGCTTGCTATGGTGGATTTGTCTCTTTGTTAATTATGTGGTTATAATGTTCTTCTCTTCTAGTTCCACTATTTCATTTTGTTCTTAATGAATTTTGAGTCCTGTCTGTAAACATCCCAAGCAGTTTGATCACAAACCAGAAGACACACATTTCCATGTCCAAAGCAACCTGAGACTTGGACTCCAGTGCCTCCAGTCAGACCAAGGCTGAAGCTGGAATCAGTTGCTTCTGAAACATGTTCCTATTAAATTTTAAGCAAGTGAAGAGTCTCAACTGACTCAAAATTTAATTAAATTATTGTTTCACTTCACTGTCTCCAACTTCTGGATTCTATATTAACTAAATTATGTTGCTTATAACTAAAAATCCTGAAATGTTATGAATCAGCTCTTGTGCACAGTTCCTTTAAAAAAGAAATTTCTCTGCCTCCCTTATGGGTGGTCCAGACTGTGACTCCTCTATTGAACAGTTTCTAAAATATCAGGCTAAACAGCATTATATGATATGACCTCATGAGCAGCAGCAGCCTAAGAGAACTATGACCTTGGAAGTGTACTTATTTAAATCATATAGCTGTTATTTTTTTTCTTCTTTTTCTCCACAGTCAAATGCTGCATATGTGTTGTTCTATATGAGACGCAACCACGAGGAAGAAAATATGGAGCTCAATTAGTGAACACTGCAACGAGAGATCACTAGACGCATGAGAAAAACATCACCGCCGCATTGTGCCTCTCAGTGAAGCTGGTTCATTTGCCAAACTACATCTTTTGCATCAGATCCAAAATTAGATGTGCTGTGATAAATTAATATGGTGGTGGATATTCTCAGTGAAGTGCTTGTTGTACTTGCCTGTTAGGTGAAAGATCAAATTATGATGGGAAACTTTATGTGAAAGGTTTCTCGGTGGAAATATATAGTAAGTCTCAAAAAGGGGTGGGGAGGGGGGATGAAAGAAAAATTAAAAGGTTACTCATTATTGATATATGTATAAAAAGAGATCATAAAGAGGATGCTTAAATAAACTGGGTGTAATTTTGTGTTAGTGTGGGAGCTGTATTTGAATCATATGAGAAGTTAAAAGGACTTGAAATGGGTGTTGTGCAGCTGTTGCAGAGGTTTAAAATACATAAAGAGCAGATTACATTTCAGTTTCTTAAAAAGCCTGTAAAGAAGAGCTGTTTAAATGTAGCTTTATGTATATATGGAAACAGGAAGCGTATGCTGAAGAGTATTAAGAAACAGATTGAGGCTGGTATTGTTCTGGGATGAGCAAAAGGGAAGCTGAAGCAGTTCAATGCTGAGAAAAGGTGCCTGCCACTTTGCTCCCTGCCACCCGTCCACGTTCATGATGGTGTAAATGATAGAGCAGCTGAGTGAATGTGAACCATTAAATTAATGTTGTGTGTGATATTTCCAGGGACTCAGTAGTTCAGGTTATTTTTATTTCTTGTATATCATTTTTGCCCAGTTATTGCTCTTGTTATTTATATACATGAACATTATATATATGTTATATATAAGAAGAATTTTCTTGAGGACTTCAGTTTGGTACTTAATGGAAGGTAAGCCATCTCAAAGGTGTTATTATATAATGTTCAAAATTAAAAGCAGAATAAGCAATTAGTTTTTAAGCTGAATATTAACTAGCAGCATTAGTATCCATAATTAAATACCTACTTTATTTTTTATTACATTAGCCTCAGTACTGGATATGAATGTACGTGAGTATTTCCCTGCATACTACAGGCTGTGTTGTGCAGTTTTCATGTAAACTAATAATATATGCAACAACAACAAAATGAGGGGCAAGATCATTAATTTGTCACAAAAGAAAAACTATAATTCAACATCTGAGAATTCATTCTTGAGCACTGCCTTATGTTAATTCAATTCTACTATAATTTGTGAAAAACTGTATTTATTTGTTTTAAAATGTTCACTGAAAGACTAGTTATATAGCTGCCGCTGTAGTAAATGATGGAAGTACACAGACACATTTGTGTCAGAGGCGTTCATGCATGAAGAATTTGTATGTAATATGTTATGTACATCAGTACAACATCCTCTTAAGATTATATTTATTTCATTTTATTTAGATCTGAAATTGTATCTTAAGCTTTAATGCTAATTTATTACATCTACGTTCACATATGATACCATAAACTAAACTACATCAAAAATGGCCAAAGAGTGTCAGATTTAGACCTGTCAGTGTTGTTAGCAGGTAAATGATTAAATGGATCATGAGCATGAGATGTAGGCCATATTAATAACAGTTAACTATAATTGTATTATAACCACTGATAAACACTATATTTAGTGTTATTTGTCACAATTTGTATGTCAAACCCACAGCACTGCCTGTGGTGCTCTGTGGTATAAGAATGGGCAATACAACACAACTTATAAAAGAAAACATCTCAACAATTGAACCTTTTGCTACTATGGGCTGAAAAGAGCTAAACATCAGTAGTTGCAAGCATTATCCATAAAATGTAAGATAAATCATTGCCAATTATTTGTGTACTTTATTGAATACCTTATATGCTTTATCATTAATTACTATAACATTGCCTATTTAGGATCAGACAGACCTAACTACAGAAACACTTGAAATTAATAGTGAGTCAGAGTTTGGAACACTAACACCACTTCTGTCATTTTGCTCACTTCAGCATATCACTTGAACAGTTATTTTGAACTACAACCTCCAACTCTCTATTTTAAACTTGAACAGTTGTCACCAAAACATGCTTAAGTGAGTAAAATAAAATAAGTAGTGTTAGTGTTCTAAAGTTTGACTCACTATTAATTTTGAATTATAACTACATGATTGTTTCCAGCTTTTATAAAAGAAAATTGATTGCAGAAACACTGTTTTGAGATTAATTAAAGGTGTTGTCTGTACACTTGTAATAGTGTTTTTTTCTCTCTCTTTTTTCCTTCATGCCCCCCCCCAAACTGTTCCACTATAAATATGACACATATTTCATTTCTTGTTATTTTACATTAGTAGTTCTATATTCATGCCATTCAGTAAATTTTAATTCAATATTTTATAAAATTATGCATATTCGGTACATTTGTATGATCCCTAACTCAGTGGCTAATACTCTGCAAGATGCAGCAGCCGATTAAACAATGTGCTGTGAACCTATCAAGAGACAGCCAGTTCACTGCAACTGTGCTTGATAATATGTTTGGTCATATCAGTAAACAGCAGGATTCAGCAGCTAAAATTAAAATGACAAGCTGCTTCTAACTTGTTGCATTATCTTGGTCTTCTGGTGTAGGCATTATATTAATTTTTTGTAACTAATATGTTGTGCATTGTTTGAAGAAATTCAGCTACTAGTTGCATATTTTTACTTTTGGTGCCAATTGGGGGTGGGCAATCTTGTCAATAAGCTGTTGGCTAGGAGCAACCAATGGTCATTGTGTACTAGGTATTCAAGCACAGTGAGCACAGACAATGAATGATATTAGCAAATAAAAGGGTTGTGTATGAAATAGCTGAAATGATAAATCTACAATATAACAACCTTAAAGAGAAAATGATGACTGCTACCTACTCTTGAGGTTCTTCTGTGATATTTTCCTAATTTCCTGGTCAGAAGTATTTGTTCTTTTAAGGAATACATTTAACCTAAGGGGACTAATACCCTATTAACACAAATCTGCTTTGTTCTCCTTGTTTCCTTTGCTAATGAAGAGAGAACTGTAGAATGGACACAGGATATTGTCTTAAACATCTAAGTTCAAAGACTTTCACAAGCTAACTCTTTTCTCTGTGTGCAGAACCTAAGTTCAGGGTATCATAGGAGGACTTTAAATGTATATCAGAGTTCTGTTTCTGGTATTACTGTAAAACCATCTTAACCTACTGTCCATTCCAAACCAGAGTTCCCTCTGATGTAAACAGAAGCACGTGCTTCGGCTTATCACGAACCCAAGAATATACTCTTATGCCAACGTAAATAGTTCCTTAATACATGTATTGTATTATGAAATATTAGAGCAGGAAAGGTATAGAACTGCACATTTTATTGCGGTTATAATAAGAACTCATCGTTAAAGGTAATGAATATATACTAGATTACAAGAGATTACAAAATATGATTTTCACCTGCTATTGTGCTAACGCCGAGATCATCTTGCTTGTTAATACCAACCAAATGCATGACTGCCACTCTCTTACATACACAAGAAATGCTAGTCAGTTGGTATTTGAGCTCACATGGCAGAGGAAGGTGCGTGTACTGCGAATAAACTGTTCAAACACAGAAGCGGGAAACAGTTAAAAAGTGGCTAAAAACAAACAATACTTTGTATATTCAACTAACTATTACAAAAATACCCGACACGTGCATTATTCCATATTAGGAAACTAATATCGGATTTTACAGGTGTTTCAGTGAGAAGTGTAACGAAAGCGAGCAGGGAATATAAACAGACATAATACAACATAGAAGAGGATAAAACGTGGGAACTTGTTTTAAGTGTGACAGTGCTGTGGAATTGTGGATAAGCTTGTCATTATTTTGGAGAGTAGTTCTGATTCTGATATGGCAGCTGAGTCATCTTCGGAGGATTCGGATTTGGGTGTTGCACTTTTGCCCAAGGATTGTGATTAATGTAAGTAAAATGTTCATTGCCACATACTTATAAAATCTATTGGTACCTCAGGTTGCATTTTGAACGATGATTCTCACGCAGGGCGCCTTTTTATAGATTAAATAGTGTTCAACAAGCACGTGGGAGGGGATTGCAAACTACTTTCGCGCAGATAATACAAAGAGTTTGTTTTCAGTGAAAGGCACTCTGGTTTGGAATGGACAGTAGTTAACATTATCTCCATTTTCTGGAATGTTCTTGTTCCATATAAATTACTTTTGTAACTGGTTCAGTTCTATAATTTGGGTTTTATTTTTTTCTGTCATCTTGTTCTTGTCCGTCATTACAATATTCTACCAATAATTACGATTAAACCATACACTTACTTTTGCTGTTAACTTACACCAGCCAACCTGCATTTGTGATTAAGCTCTTAAAAGCACTGGAATGCTCAATACATTGACTGCATCCAAACGCACAGTTCTCATGTTAATATTCCTTATTGCCACTCTATTTATATCAGAAAACAAAGTTACTGCTTTCCATGTGCTTTATTTTGCAGAAAATTCCACACACAAGATGTGGAGTCTCTTTTCTCTGTTACCTTGGTTTTACTGATGTATATCTTATAAAAATAGAAACCCAACAAGTTTGAAACTAAGACAAAGACCTCTTGAGAATCATTAGATATAAACAGACAAGTCAGTAGTAGCCAATCATTTCTGGAAAACAAACCATAGTCGGTATAAATGAAGAAACCAAACTGTTAAAAAACCATGAAGGTAAAAGAATTAAAGGTGTGGGATAAGGTCTTTATTAAGAAGCATGGAAAACAACCCATGATGAATTTTAAATTCCTAATGTCAACTCATATGAAATTGTTCAAACCTCCACCACTATGGGAAGGCCATTCAACCATGAGGTATCCAGATGTCTGAACCAATCGACAGCAACTGATGACTTAGGCAAGAGTCTATGAAAACGTTTTTGTGCATATAAGTATGGAGAGTGAAACCTTTAAAGTGTTTACTCAACCTCTGTCTCATGAAAGTACAATTTCACATGCATTTAGCTCAAAACTTCCTAATTTTAAGCAATTTTTTGACTTTGTATAACTATAAATAATTTTTCTCAGCATAAAAATTCAAACTGGAAGTGGTATGTCTATGAACATGTCTTGTAGTAAGTTAAGGATTAGTGAAGCAAATTAAAACAACTTGAATGTTACTTAAGAAGTTTTCCCCATTCTTATCACTAGCAATTGTCTGACCTTGATCACTGAGCTGTTGTTCAAGATTTGATAAATAAATCAGTCTACTTCTTACTCAAGCACAGAGGATTTAGATAATATCAAGAGTTCATGTTGGTGGCTCCGGAGTGGAAAATGAAAATACAGGTATAAGGACTTAGATATGAGTATGTATAAACAATGGCACAGATTTAAAAAACAAAATATCCACTGGAATGCACAATACTATCCTCCAAAAACAACTGAAACACTTTTAGGAGTCTTTGTAGTGATGAACGGATGAAATTTTTTTTAAAAGTGCTGGAGATCCTGGTTTTGAAAACAGTGTTATGGAAGATGTTGGTGTTACCCAGGCTACAGTTTAAAATACTTAATACAGAGCTGAAAACGAAATCAAGGAAAAAGAGAGGAATGGCATAGTTTATTATTACTACTGCCACTTCAGGATTCCAATTTAATTCCCTGATGCTATTGGTGCACTGAGTAGTAATGTGTGCTACCTGAGATGAATGTAGCTTCTGGCATTAGTTAGTCCTATAAAGCAATTTGTGTGTTACCATTTCACTGTAAATCACTTCTTCCCCCTCATTTTGAGTTGCTAATTTTCTTAATACATGACCATTGGTCAGATAAATTTAATATTTTTCCTCTAGCTTTTATTTGAAGTGGTATTAACTTACGTAATATATTTTTACGTAATTTGTTGTTGAGCCCCACGTTGTGGAAGCCAATATGATGCGGTATTAAATGTTGTAGATCATTAATTGTAGCTCCACGTTTGGAAGCCAATATGCGACGGTTGCTGCTTTACGTAATGTTGTTTACATCACGTGTGTTGAAGCCTCCTTGTGACGTCACTCCTTGTTCGGTTCATAGCTCCCTCTGACGTAGCAATTTGCATGAATTAGTGTTCGAAAGAATTTAAGGTTATGTATATTGTCCTCCGGCTAGCTATCATCTTATCTTGGTAGAACTTGTATCTCTTGCAGGGTGTGAATCGGAAAGGAATCTTTTATCCAGAAATTATACTGACGAAGAAATTGGTTTTATAACTTTTATTGCCGAACACGTTCACTAACACTTTTTACATATTTATCTGGATACTTGCCAAACTGAAACTGTTTGTAATAACTTCTCACTTTTAACTCACGTACTTCAACTTTGTGTATATTTAACTGTATAATATTTTAAATTCTCATAATTCTGCTGCGCGTAACTTATGACGAAATGAAGGACTGACTGGCGATATGTAGTGTACTGAGAATTCCGTTGAACTGGGGGGAACGCTCCCTTGAACCTGGCTTATTTATAGGCCTGCCTCAAGATACGCCTAAAGATTATAAATGAACTGCCATTGGCTAATAAAACGCGCCAACATTAGCGTCTATTTTAATATCCAATGAAAACCACTAATACATATTTCTTTTAGGGAACATTCTAGAAGCTTTTACCGAAAAGGCGCGAAATATTACGTAACTTCCTTGTTCCCGGTAATGATAAACAACTCACCCCTTTGCTGCATTATTGCGTTATTATTGACAGTTTCAGTAAAGCCGTATATTATTATTTACCAATAATAATTACAATTAATAAACCTCTGAAATCAATGTCACATAAAAATACATATTCATATTACAATCATTATTTACATTAAAGTAATTTGTGATACAAATTACCGTATCATATGCCCCACTAGAAACATAATTATAAATATTTATAACTTGTTTAGAAATTTTAAAATTGTGTTTTTAGTCTCCTAAATCTTGGAACACACGCTATCACTTTCACTTAACACTTCACACGCATTTAACACACGACATGTTTTATCTCGCCACTACTTACTGTCTCTGGTTTAATTAATTTAGATATTAATCTGACATCACAAATTTTTTTTTTTTATAACAAATACTTTACCCTAAATTATTTAATCACTGTTTCAAAATAGTTTACTATCTTACATTGTTGACAAAAATTTATACATTTAAGATTTTTGTAATTATTACACATATTTACTAAAATATTCACCCTCTACATATATTTAAATCTCTTAAATCTAGGTAATGCTTTACATTTTCTGTTTGCTACAAAAATATTTGTTTTTAATTATTTTTACCCATTTTTCTTATTTTGTATATTATTTACGTATTTTTTTTATTTTAATATCATATTAAGTTTCAATCTTTGCATTCTTAATTTTCAAATGTTGTTACAGTTACTAAAAATTTAATTCTTTTTTTTTTTTTAAAAATAAACATTTCTCTTCTTTTTTTTTTTTTATAATTTATTTCTCCTTTTAAATGACATATATAAATAATTAGTTAACCCTCTTACGTTCCAATACATTTCTCTGCAAGTCATCTTTAACTATCCAGCATTTACTTTACATCTCATCGCTATTTACCCTCCTGGATCAAATTGTGTGTGGCTAAACATTACTCGTAGCCGTATCCTAACCTTCAAATTTTTGTTCATGAATAACCTCTTGTATTCATATGACATTTCGTTCCCTGATAATATTTGAAAACAATCTACAGTTTCTTGAACAATACATCTTTTAACAACTTTCATTTTCAATTCTTCTACTATCTTTTTAACTTGAGAATGCTCTGACAAATCTGTACTAAACTGTACTGGACTGGAGTTTTCATTTTGAATATCTTGGTAAAATTTATTTCTTTGCATTACTATCTCATTTTGTATTTCTAATATCTCCCCTCTGAAATTAACTTGCGCCTCATTTACATCTACATTCCTAACCTCATTTATCTCTCTTATCTCACTTGAAATACTACTCATTTGACTTCCTAACTCTGTGCATTCTACCTTAACCTCACTTTTAGTATTAACCTCACTTTCTTTATTACCTATTTCCATGCTCATGTCTAGCATTTTCTTTGAAATTTCTCCTGTCTCACTTGCTATTACTTCCTCATTTTCATCTCCCATCTTTGGCATACTACTATCTAGCTTCATAACTTTCTTTTCAATTTCTTCACTGCTTTGATCTACTTCTTGCTCTAATACCTCATTACTCCTACCAATATCTTTTCTGTTTTGTTCAAAGCTCCTACGAATATCTTCCCTCAATTCCCTATTATCTTTGTTTATAGCTTCTCTCATCCTCTGAGTTAATCTTTGTCCTAATTTCTCATAACTCTTTTCCATATCTTCCCTCATTTTCTCATTATTCTTTTGCATATCTTCCCTTAATGTTATATAAAAATTTTTCATCATTTTCATAATTTCCATTATCATATTAGCATCAAGATTAACATTTCTTGCTGTTCTATTCTCACTTTCTGCACTAACATTTTCTGCTGTTCTATTCTGACTTTGTTTACTAATATTTCCTCCCTCAATTACTACATTGTTTAAGCTATTTTCTGTCACCTGTATTGAATTACAGCTAACTGTTACATTATCCCCTTCCATCATTGTTTCTTGTTTTACACTTTTTTTTTTTTTTTTTTTTTTTTTTTTTTGTAGAATTAAAATCACACTTTTCTAACCTTTCTGATGCAATCTGCTGATGTTGCTTAGATGTCTAGCTGTCTGCCCCATTCTCCTAGATTTGTATGTCGCTTCTGCGTTGTGTTGTGATGAATCTACGTCGTCTTGTAGTTGATCTCGGAATTACGATGTCCAATCATCCGTATAGTCTGTCATTCCTTTTGTTTCTGGAATCTGCGTCTTGTAGATCATTTCACTGCTGCTTTCGTCCCTTCCTGGTTATGTTGATTCATTCCTGGTCATCGTTTTCCTTTCCTGGTCACTTCGCCTTCCTTTCCTGGTTACTTCGCCCCACGTTGGGCGCCAATATGAAGTGGTATTAACTTACGTAATATATTTTTACGTAATTTGTTGTTGAGCCCCACGTTGTGGAAGCCAATATGATGCGGTATTAAATGTTGTAGATCATTAATTGTAGCTCCACGTTTGGAAGCCAATATGCGACGGTTGCTGCTTTATGTAATGTTGTTTACATCACGTGTGTTGAAGCCTCCTTGTGACGTCATTCCTTGTTCGGTTCATAGCTCCCTCTGACGTAGCAATTTGCATGAATTAGTGTTCGAAAGAATTTAAGGTTATGTATATTGTCCTCCGGCTAGCTATCATCTTATCTTGGTAGAACTTGTATCTCTTGCAGGGTGTGAATCGGAAAGGAATCTTTTATCCAGAAATTATACTGACGAAGAAATTGGTTTTATAACTTTTATTGCCGAACACGTTCACTAACACTTTTTACATATTTATCTGGATACTTGCCAAACTGAAACTGTTGTAATAACTTCTCACTTTTAACTCACGTACTTCAACTTTGTGTATATTTAACTGTATAATATTTTAAATTCTCATAATTCTGCTGCGCGTAACTTATGACGAAATGAAGGACTGACTGGCGATATGTAGTGTACTGAGAATTCCGTTGAACTGGGGGGAACGCTCCCTTGAACCTGGCTTATTTATAGGCCTGCCTCAAGATACGCCTAAAGATTATAAATGAACTGCCATTGGCTAATAAAACGCGCCAACATTAGCGTCTATTTTAATATCCAATGAAAACCACTAATACATATTTCTTTTAGGGAACATTCTAGAAGCTTTTACCGAAAAGGCGCGAAATATTACGTAACTTCCTTGTTCCCGGTAATGATAAACAACTCACCCCTTTGCTGCATTATTGCGTTATTATTGACAGTTTCAGTAAAGCCGTATATTATTATTTACCAATAATAATTACAATTAATAAACCTCTGAAATCAATGTCACATAAAAATACATATTCATATTACAATCATTATTTACATTAAAGTAATTTGTGATACAAATTACCGTATCATATTTTACAGTAATCTTTACTAAATTCTTTCTCCTTTAGCTTTTTGCAAGCTGAGCTTTTATTAAAATATCTTTGTGGATGTTTAACAGATCTTTCTTCAAGCATGGGACAAAAAGAGCATGAAACTTGCAAAACAGAAACTGTATGTTGTATGATGTAGAGTAATGTAGCAGAACATGCAAATTTGTATACTTCCTCTTAGAAATGTTTATTTATTACCTCAGCTATTATTTATGTAGCCATTCTAATTATGTAGGAACAATTGATGTGATATGTCAGCATAGTGTGTCACTAATCACAATGTGTTTTTGAGGTAATAGTGATCCACTCTTCCAATGGAAGACATGAAAAAAAACAAATTGCTAAGACACTTTGAAACACATATTCAGAAAAGTGTGTGTACAACAAAGCCAACTAAAACTAAAAAATGTCCTAAAACATTGACCCCAAAACATTCAGTAAACTGAATCTTTTACATCTCATTTAATTCCTGATAGACCTGTAGGAAGTTCTGGAGTCACTTATTTAAATCTTTTTGTAAATGGAGACTTCTGGCCGCAATTGCAGAAGAGGCCAATAAACAAGATACACGGACAGCAAATCTGCCTTCACTATTGCAATTGGTGAGTCACATGCTTTTGTACTGGTACCAAATTAAGGAAATCAGAAAAGTAAAATGAAGTGAAAATGAACAATCTCAGTTAAAAGTTGCTTACAAAATAACTAAATAGAAGTGCAACAAAGATTTAAATCACCACATATGCTGAAGAATAGGGTTTCTGTTTAAGCAAGTCAGCTCAGTAAAGAGAAAAAACTATTTATGGAAAACAGTGAACTCCTAATTGATTCTCAACTGGCTTACTAGCATGGGCTTTCATATAAGTGCTTGTTTTTATTTATATAACTCATTTTCTCTATCTTTCCTCCACTGGATTCCATTATAACCTAACTCATTCTGTACTTCTGGAATGTTTCATTTTCTTTCCATAAAGTCTCATTTTATTGTTGGGCTTAGGATACGGTGACAGTATGTTTACAAAGGAGTAGTCAAACACTGCAGTTTGCTTAGGAACAGAGAAATGTAAGAGCTCCTTCAGTTCAGAAATTATTACTTGCTATATTCTTAAAATGGATTAGCTTTTGCATCTATTTGAGATCCTTTCTATTGTGTGTCAAATGTAAATAGGTTAGCACCTAAAGTTGAAGCCTAATGAGAAAGAATTAGTTTGTTTTATCCAGATCTCAATGTTGGGTTTCTTATGGCAGTGCCAGCTGGACTGTGATAGAAATGTAGATACATCTATCTGATCCTAAATAGATATTTGAATGGATTTAGATCTTTTACAATGACTTCACAATAGCAGTAATGGTATCTAATGGTACACAGGAGGTATGAACATTATCTAGAAGTTGTAAAGATGTGCACATCCCTTAGAGGTTTTGGTTATGAAGGATGAATTGGATGTGAAATTTGTAGATCTATGGTTATTCTTACCAGCCTTTGGCCTACATACAGCTTGTGTAAAAGAACTATCTCATATAAACATTTTTATTAAATTATGAAGATCCACTGATAATGTGGTAAGAAGTATGTTACTAATCATCTCTCAAAGGAAGCACAGCCATTATGGTTATATTTTATTCATCAGTATCACTATTAGGAAGTATCATGCAATTAGACTGTAATAAAAAGTTTGTAATATATGCCAGTATGTTTGTGGCATAAAATATTTTAAGCAAGGAAAAATGTAACAAATCCATTACATCCTCTTAAGTGTGTAGGCAACAAAACAAAGCACAGCATCATTCATTGTATCAAGCAGGCCTTGGAAAATATATCCTTTACAGGTAGGCAGTCAACATGCTATGAGTTCTGTTTATAAAAACCAACTACTTTTTGCATGGCTGTTAGTGTAAAATAGGGATGGTGTGTATATGTTTGTATTATTTGCAATTCTGCTCATTCACAGGCTCATAGTAATAGAAGAACGTACTTAATTCTAAAACAGTAACTCAAGGGCCAAGTAAATTTTAAGAATGTACAATTTTTAGTATGCAGAAAAGATATACTAGGCACACAAAATGTCGTAAAGCAAAAATGTCCAAGTGAATTTTTATTTGTATGTTCAGAATACTCAGCATTTTTACGAAGAAAGTAACCTGAAATGTCAAAATTGACTGAAGCTCTTCTGGTGGTTTTAGCAATGCTTCACGTCAAGGTCACTCTCACTTACTCTGTATTCAATGTAACGTTGACTCTGGTGACATGGGGTCAATTTTGCTGTGAAACACTGCCACCAGCTTAAAATTTTGTGGCTATACTACACACCCTGCAAGAAGTCTACCTTGTATGAAAATAAGCATGAAATTGTTCTTGAATCATTGCAATACCCTTTGTTTCTATATAAAACACCACCATCCCTACTTTCTTTCCGAGCATCAAATAAGTCTTGTCCACCATGTTCAATGAATCTCAGCAAGTGCATATTGCATGCATGACATGACAAGGGCTGCCTTCTGCTTGTCACAAAATTTGAATTTCTAAAATTAGAAACTCTGAATGCTCAAAGAAAAACATAAATATTTGGACTGTGTAGTGTCTCATGTACCACCATGTATTTTACTTAATAGGGATGTATTTTGCAAATTGTTTAATATAAAGATTAAAAGTTACAAGCATGTAATGTATGCAAAGTCTGTCAGGAAGAATTTAAGTTTAAAACAACAAATTCTGGTAAGGAGGAAAAATAGTAAATAACTGCATTTTGACTGACCATAGTTATGAAATTAGGTAAGAAAATGGTATTCAGACCCAAACATATTAATAAATCTGCTGTCACATAAGTAACTGTAATGTTAATATTCAGTGCATAGATAATCATTATAGCCATTAACTCGGGACTCCTGAGTTATGCATGATAATACTATCATGCTTGTGAATGTGTACATTAAATAACCAGAATGCAACCATACGTGTTATGACATTTAAATTTTCCTTGTGACTGACGCATTTCAATCCAAGGGGATTAAAATATGTCAACAGTTTTGCTGATATAACAAGACATATTTAGTGGAATAAATATACAAAACAAACTATAGCCTTAAGTATTAAATAGGATTAAAATGCCCTTTATTGCATAGGGCTACTTTAAACACTTTTTGCACAGCTCTTTATAGAATTTCTTGAATAAGAGTTAAGTACACGTGTGAAACTTAAATATTTGGTCAAAGGAAACCAAGGAGTGAAAATCAGTAAGTAAATGTCAAAGATTTTATGTATTGTCAGTGAAATTAAGCAGTTTATATTCTGGTTCAAACACAGAAACTAACCCTCATTGTCTGAAATTAAAAAAAAAAAAAATGTAAAAGACTATTATTTTTAATGTGTGCTTGAAATAACTACCTATACCATAAGATTTAATATTTAATAATAAGGTTTTGATTTAATTGTGAATTCACTTTTCAGTGTATGGCACTTAAAACGTGATATCTCTTTTTAACACAAATACTACATATAGGTATTAAATAAGTCTACAAAGTCCACTATTGCATGTGTCTATAGTGAGTTTTATTTTCTATTGATCTGTTTTGGTAGATGAAGACTAGTGTGTGTTGTATGGTAACAAGACCAGATTTTTAGGCCTTTAAAAACCAACATTTGAGGAGCATTGAATCAAAAAGCACTAAGTGCATAATAAAAAAGTTTTCAGGAGAAAGGAAAAACTAATTTCTCCTAAACTTAATGGTGCGTTCGAAAGTTTGTCATATCTAACTGATGCAAATACCACTTTCCTAAGTACTTTATCATCAAAATCATTTTTTGTTTAATACTACATTTATAATGAAAACTGTTTTGCACTTAGTGCATTTTGAACTAATTATACTGAAAATACTGTCATGGACATTAAGAAAAAATGGCAAAAAATTATACTTATTTATATTTTAATAAACAATTTCAGTTCCACTTACAAAAGCAGTTTTATACTTTGCTTTCTGCACTTCTGGAAAAAAAAAAAGTGAGTCTTCAAATTTCATTAATCACTTTTTCTGTAAACACTTCTATGTCAATGTTTCTTTCAACAAATACAACTGTATTTCTGTATTTAAGCAATGCCCATTTTTTCCTCCAAACAATCACATTCTTCTTCATTCTGGTTTTTGCTACAGAATTTTTGCTCTTCATCCACAACCTTCACATAAAACTGCAGCTCAGCCTCGCATTTCCATTGACTCCCAAACCTCTTCTGTAAGAGAGTGTCAACATCCTTATTTGCTTCATTGACTACTTTGGAGTGTTAAACCTAGATCAGTGGTATATACTCAAATGTAACTCCCTGTTTCAGTGGAGATATGAATGGTTTAGAGGGATGGCTAAAAGTTCATTAAATTTGGATCTTATCGCTGTATCTGAAAGATAGTGCAAGAAAAAGAGAACTTAATACTACTCACTATTTTTTTAAAACTAGCATGAAAGACAAAACAACACAGAAAGTCAGCTCAGTATTCTGTGCAAGCATTCACTGCATTTATTTGCATGAGTGTAATACAATAAATACATTTTAGTGACATGGCACAAGCAATTTATCTCATTTTTACTTCTTCTTTTCATTTTCTGCATTTTCATTCCTTTTCTGGTACTGCTACCATTGCCTGCAACAATTATTTTCTTTCACATGCTGTAATACTTTAGCAAATCTACTATCGGTGCTTCCTTGATACAGCTTCTTATCTCAGACCTTCAAGTTAGCAGATTCATTTTCATTCGTTCATTCATTTAGCATGATATAATATTGCTAAGAAGACCCAAGGAAGTGATATCTGATATTATTTGGCAGCAACATGTCCACTTCTACTTCCACAGAATACAAATACAGCAATCAAAGGCATGTATGTATAAAGTGTCACATAAGCAATTCTTTGCTTCTATAAAACAGTGCATTTTGTTCCGTTCGTCTTGGAGAATTAAGCACTTTCTGAACCCAATGCTGTATTTCGAAGCTATTTTACAATAGGAAGGAGTGCATTTGAAAGGAATGGATTGTACAGATCGATTCAGCATTATCAAAATGGGGGAATCCATATCAAAAAGTATTTTGTCCACAGGTGGTGTTAGTGTGTTTTGTTCCAGTGCCCCTCGTTTAGGCACCTAAAATAGGCTCAACAATTATCTAAATCTGCATAAAAAATTTAGTTTTAGGCATTTAAAAATACAATTCCATGCTGCTATAAGCATGATTTTTCTGCATCTAAAATGTGTTTATTCAAACTACAAAAGCTATAAATGTGCAATTACTTACTGTTTATTAAATTATTAAGTGTTATGGTATACAATGACAAAAACAGTAAAAAATAGTATTGTGGTTAGGAACATACACAAGTGTCAACATTACAATTTAACTTTTTGGTTAATTAATTTATGTATTATTCATAATTAATATTGCAATACATAAGAATTTTTTCCAAATTTTCTGGTATGAAACCACTTTTTGTCAGAGAGAACCAGTTTATAAGTGAAAAAGACCTTTCCATGGATACAAAATAAAGGTTGCATATTTATATCTAGCAACATTTGCAATGCTGATTTCTTAAATAAGCAATCTCCTTGTGGAATACTTTTCCTGTTGGTTTGGAGCACAAGTGATGAATAGTAGGCCATTGGGATCCATTCTACCGACTATCAAATTTGCTATGTCTCTACTTACTGCAACAACTGTTTCATCCATACACAACCATATGCACAATCTACTTTGTCTCAAATGACCATTCAAAGTTTTATGGTAAATGAAATCCAGACAGTTCTTCCTTAAAGTTGATTCTGAAGGAATGGGCTGGTTACACTATTTCTATAAAAAAGCTTTGAACACCCTGTTTTTCACAGCACTCCATGGAATGTTTGCAGGTACAAGGCCTCTGCACATGCACATATTGAAATTACTTGTGTTGAATGAAGAGGAAGACAGTGTCAATAAAGCTTGCTTTTAAATGTCACTCTGAGCAGCTTTTGCTTTATGTCAAACATTTGCTAATTGATGTGAGATTTTTTCTCTTGCGACACCCAAACACCGGAAAAGAAAGCTTGTACGTTTCCTGTAATGCTCTCTATATTATAGTTGGTTATTTCATGTTATTCAAATACTTATCTCTTTGCTACAATACTGACAAAACATAATTTTCCCATCATAGATCAATCCTGGTTCATGCTGTATCCATTGTGGAATTATTGTTTTTCTGGTTTCTTTTTCCTTTGGCATTACAGAATTTGTTAACTGATAATAAAATACAAATTAGTAACACTAGGAAAAATGTACCACTCCTTCCTTGATGCATGTATCACACTGTTGTATTCGTGCTCGGTACCTTTTCCTCACCCCAACAGACAATCAGTTGGGACTGGTCATAATCAAAATTTCTGAATGCAACCAAGAGCACATAAGGACACTGCTCTTTTGTTTCCCTACTACTTGCTAAAGTACTCAAGAAAACGGTCACTTTCCAAGCATTTCTTCATTCCTAGAACTAAGCTAATATTAAGGTATTTGAACCAAACTCACTCCATAATATTAAGAACTGTATCTTTTGTTAACTGCATGAAAAAAAATTTAAAAAAACTTAAAATGGATCACAATGAGTAGAGTAGGCATTTTAGGCAACAAAAACACCTTCCAAATGTTCGTGTTTTATATGAAATATGAAGATATTTAATAGTTTTAGTTTGTTCCTATAGGAAAAAAGAAGACATTTAAGCTAAAATCTGAGGTCTAATGGTAACTACAGAAATGAAGAAACAACATACTACACATACACAGGATTTTCAGAAAGAAAGGCATAGTATGGAGTCATGGTGTACTAGTAATTTTTATGAAGCTAATTGCCAATAAATAAATGAGTATCAATACTGCAGAGCCTTTGTTTTGGCGCATGACCATGTTATGGGGAATTGCTTACCCGGCACTGTGCTGTTTCTAACCAATTTTACTCCCTCTCCATATAACAGCTAATCAGTTGATGCAAAGTCTTTGTACAGAGTAGTGGCATAGCTAGGTTCTTGGAGGCCTTGATTACAATTTCCATACATGAATTCAGGTGTTTTAAATCTTATCTATATAGGCATTATACAAAATTAGATTTAAGGATACATAATGTATGGTAATTACAAATTTTAAGAACAATGACATCAAATACTGAAATGTTAATTGTTTGTTTTAGCTTTCTATATGACTAAAAGGTATGGCACTCACTCATTGTTAGCACAATATGAATAGGATCAGAACAGGTGTTATTTTGGCCTTAAGATCTTACCAAAATAAAATAACCACATGCTTTTCAAAATATAAATAATTTGGAGGAACCATTGCAAAATTATTCAACTTTTTATAGAATTAAAGCAGATAATGTTATTCAGCTACATCACTAGTAGGTGTTGTCCTCCATACTCTAGGAGTACCATGCTAGCCTCTAGTTTCTGTGCTGTCCTCCATGGTCTAATAGTACCATGACTAGATAGAGGCACACTAGAGGCACACATTTAATGTGCCTCTGGTTTCCAAGGTTGCAGGTTCAAACCCAACAGAGGGCGATGGATTTTTTCGGGGCGTAAAAATCCTTAGCACACCTTCCTTCGAAAGGTAAGTAAAGCCAGTAATCCCATGTCATAGATTTACAGCACATAAAAGAACCTCAGCCTGATAAAGAGGCCTCGGAGCAAAATTTATGGTTTTTCACGCCCAATATAGAATGGTGTGCTAAGGGCCATAGTAGTTTAAGAGTGTCCATAAATAAAACTCAGTTTAATTTTTTTCAAACCTGGCGGAGGGCAATGGATTTTTTTCGGCATAAAAATCCTTGGCATGGCTTCCTTTGGAAGGTAAGTAAAGCTGATGGTCCCATGTTGTAGATTTACGACACGTAAAAGAACCTGATAAAGAGGCCTCTGAGCAAACTTTCCAGTCTATCACGCCCAATACAGAATGGGACACTAAGTACCATTGTAGTTAAAGTGCATCCGTAAATACAACTAAATTTATATCTCACTAGTAGGCGTAAAACAATTTTAAAAGCACGATTTAAGATAAAAACAATGTCTAAAATGTAACAAAGCTTAAAGTCCAAATTTTCTTGATATCAGGAGAATAAACTATTTATTCAATAGTAAATATGGTGGCACTGATGACCACAGTAGCTTTTCGCCTCTCAAAAGCTCTTACTATCAACAGTAAATACATGATTAAACTTAAGATGTGAAGATGTTCTTTCTCGATTGTATATCAGCAAAGCACTCAACTTTATCAACGCTAATCAATTTTCTATTGACAAATAGAGCCAAACTCTTTAGGTTGTCTTCATTCATAGAACTTCTAAGGTAGTTTTTCATCAGTATAAATTTAGAAAACTATCTTCCAGCTTTGCCTGCAGTATCAGAAACAATTAAGTACATACAACAAGCACTACATACATCCTAAGACAAAAAAATGAGCAGACTCTCAAAGCGTACATTTGTCAAAGTTCAAATCATTTCTGTGGCCAGTTCAAAATGATGTTACAGATGCATGTCTTTAGCTTTGTTTTAATGTCACATTTCATATTGAGTCCCAGCTGCTGAATATCTGACAGCCAAGCAGGTATGTAGCACTGATGCCTACCGAGGTTCGTGTCCCAAGCATAATTTTTTTGTGCAGAAAAATGCAATATTTATTGATCATATAATTTCCAATTGCTAGGGCTTATTTCACTTCAAGGCATTTATGCTTACACATGAAAACTGAAACACACCCCTTTTCATTTTCAAACTAAATATGAAATAAGTAAATATTGTATTCCTAAATGGAAATGCAAATAAAAATAGAAATTAACTTAATATCGAGTGTGTAAACCCTCTACTTACTGCCCTCATTCTATGGACAATAATGATATGAATTGCCTAGTCAAATTTTCATGAGGGGATACTTCTTCCCAAGGATCCTGTATTTGATTCCACAAAACCTCTTTTATCTTGCATTGTCTTGCAGGCCAATTTAACTTCAAAACTTTCTTAACCTACGCCCATACAGTTTTAATAGGATTCAAATCTGGTGAACAAGGAGGCCAATCAATCACTCATATCTTGCCTTTGCGAGAACCAGTTTGAAACCTGCTGACTTGTGTGGACAGTATGGTTATCCTGCTGGAATTCAATCATTCCATCGGGATATCTAGTCCTTACAGAAGGAACCATGATGTTTTTGAGGATGTCTTTTTACCAGTGGGTGCCTATTTAATGTGCCATCAAGCTGCCACAACACGCCTAGACTATCTCATGACATCCAACTTCAACACATACATGACCTTGGAAATCCATTTGTGCTATGTTTTTTGCGTTGTAATGTTTTCCTCTGGGGCAATAAACAACTATTTCTTCCCATTCGTAAATAAAGATGTCACCTCGTCTGAATATAACCCTATTCCCGTTATGGTTGACATTTCCTTATGCAAATGCAATGCAACATAATCTGTGATCATCTGTAAGAAGCCGTTTCTTAGCTGCTAATCGAGCAAAGAGCCCTACTGTAGTCATACAACACAAGGCTGTGCGGTTCGACCCAGAGAAATTAGAATTACTTCTATTT
Source organism: Deroplatys truncata (assembly GCA_030765065.1). Classification (NCBI taxonomy): domain Eukaryota; kingdom Metazoa; phylum Arthropoda; class Insecta; order Mantodea; family Mantidae; genus Deroplatys; species Deroplatys truncata. The sequence continues at coordinate 153,442,492 of CM060990.1, forward strand.
GAAGATACATGCTGGAAGAGATTGTTGTCTGCCTCTTCTAAAAGTGCAGTGTCTTGCTGAGGAGTGGACAAACGTTTTCGATCACAACCAGGTCAACGACAAACAATCACTTCCCTCGACAACCGCACCCACCTGATAGCCGTAGATATAGGAACTTCAAGTGCTCTTGCAGCCTGAGACACAGAAAATCCAGCAACGTTCACTAACCTAAGAAGAGATCTCCTTGTAGCTTCATCTTTATATGTGCACTCAGCCAAGCAAAAGTCAGTATGATTGCTAACACATCATGCAGAACTCCAAGGCTATGTGGTGCGCATGTATGATCATGCCAGTCCCATTTATAATTGGAATGAGACAGAGTTTCCATATCCAATATTAGGTCAATTAAATATTTGGTTTAGTTTTTCACTTTAGAATTCTTATAATATGACATTGATTTTGAAAACGAAAAGACTAATTTGTATGTATTTTTATGCATGAATGTCAAAATTAATAGATATCTGATGCATGGAAAACATACAGCATTGCCATGTATTTAACAAATTAAAATTTAGATAATTTAAAAAAAAACCATATACACCAAGGATTCGAACCCAGGTTGTTCCAAATATGAGACACACGAGTTTCACCATAGGCTAGCATGCATACAACTAAACTAAACTGCATCTTCCTATTTATCATATAGCTTTGAAATGAACACAGGTGGTATTAAATCATGTATTGTGAACACAGCATCAGTGAATGCTTCTGATGTTTTCCGAATTCAACTCCCTCTCTGGCTGCTGTTCATTTATTTTGGCTTAGGCTGTACATCAGGATAGGCAGAAGTCAAAAAACTGTGTTCGCTCAACAGTAGGTTAGCAAGCTGTTTCACATCAGGTATGCTTTTAATTTTAGATCTGAAGGAGCTTAGATCTAAACAAAATGTTAAGTCAACAGAAAAGGTTTTTAAAAGTGTTTCAGCTTCTTTTCCCAGTTGATTATCAGTAGAAGAAGCCCCCCCCCAAAAAAGGTTGAAGTGTGCTATATGCGTCTACTACTAATCTTGTGACCTTAAGCAAGTTGTGAGCATTTAGTATCAATCATGGGATAATATGATGACTTTGTCCAGTTTTTCAACTGTCACTTCGCTAAGGTGAACTAGTTCAGTTCTCTGTCACTTCACTTCCTTCGTGATGCAGCTTCTTCTGGATAGTTTGCTCACTGGGGAGTCAAACACAAGACCTCCACAATCTCTTGCTCCGCAGCGGCACCCACTACATGCCAAGTAATCATCATCAGCTTGCTTGGAGAATGCATTTGACGTCACTCGGGAAACTCACCCGCTAACTCACTCGTTGACTGGTGCAACACAACTCGACCAACTGCTCTCATGAGAACACTCACTTATATAGGCAGTGGAATCTTCCACAGAATATTCTAGAACTGTTTCGGCACACATTCTGGAGGAGGGAGGGAGAAACTTCCAGAAGGTTCTGTTTTTCTGCCAATAGTATGCCTGCTGTTCACACTGGTGGATGGTACTTACCGTTGTTTATTCTGATTGTCCAGCACTGACCTCCCAATATTCTGGGGCCATAGCTGTTGCATCACAAAATGAAGCTAGAAGTGTGGAAGCTAGAGCCACTGGCAGTGCATGCACATCATGGTTGCTCAGCTGACTGCCAAGTGCATAAACATACTGAGTCAGTATTACTGACTACATGATGGACATGCTATGAATCCTCCCTCACTCAACCACTGTCTTGCCAGTATTTGATTTTTGAAAATAATTCTCTCTCATGCAATTGCAGCAAGGAGTAACCTTAATTAATCATTTGTTTGACGTGTAATTTGTTACATAATTTTTTACTAAGAGATACCTCCAAAATCTTTTTGAACAGGAACCCCTGGTACAAAGGTTAATATGTTGTGAGACCATGTATTTCAGTGTTATGTTAGTGCTGTTATAATGTTAAAAGTCTATACTTAGCACACAGAATATTCATGTATAATTCCCATGTGACAACAAACACTTATAGAGAAGTAAGACCGCAGCTTATAGACAGATTCCCTGCTCTCCATGTGCATCACAGAGAAACAATTCATAATCTTGTGCATAGGTTTAGGGAAATGGGATCTATCCCTTACAGGAAACTGAAAGATATTACCATGTTTTTACAGAGGAAAAACATAGACAAAATTTAGAATGAAGTCCAAAGAAATCTGCAAAAGCTTGCACATAGGAATCAGGAATTTTACAAAGCTTGTCTTGGAATGTCACTAAACTAATAAAATTAAAACCCTATAAGGTAACTGAAGTTCAGGAATTGCAACCGTATGATAATGTAAGTAGAATTAATTTCTGCATTTGTGGTTGGGTAATGTTAATAATCACTATTGACCCACATTTAATTTTTTTTTATGGATGAAGCTTGGCTTAATTTACATGGCCAAAAAGAATTAGTGTTAATGCAAACTTTCCTAAAAGGTGTGAGAGGTATGTGGCAGTACAAGGACATCATTTCCAACATCTTCTATGATGAAGGTATGTGGTTATTGTAGTTATAATTTGTATGAGAAATCTATGCGCTTGAATTTAAGGGGTATGAATATCTGATTCCTCTGGCAAACGGCATGCTTCTTGGTGCCAGTAAAATTCCTATTAGGTCTGCCACAGGTCCAAACGAAAGCTCTGTTAAATGCATGTATGGAAGGCATTTGTATATGCAGTTATTTACCTCACCTTTCTTAACCAATATTTTGTAAACACAGGGCTCACAGCACATTATTAGATGCCGCAACTATAAGGGATATTTTTTTGATGGCTGGTAACAAGATGAATGCATTTTCAGTCATGGGTCAAGGAGTTTGTGCATGGAATGGGATAGTATTCAAATTAGTTGGTTTTTGAGTCATTATACATTAGCATTTATAGTTAGCAACTTGTTGGTGCTCAAATGCTAGACATGCTTAACTACAGACTTGCAAATGTGTAACTGTAAAGTGATTCAAGCATGCACTTTTGCATTCTTTGTGACTTGGTGGAAAGTCTTGAGTATTAGTGCTGACCAAGCTTAAAATACTCATATTAAATGGGAGAGAGCAAAAAGAAAGAAAGAAGAAAAAAAACATGCACTTGCAGCTTCAGCAGTGTTCATCCAAGCTGAAAACATATTGAATACAAATAAAACAGAATGTGTTCTTTGTTTTTAAGAAAAGATATGATTATGTAGTGTATCATGTAACAATAATTGTGAAAGATTCTAGAAATAAAATTATTCATGAATGGACCTTGAATCATTTGATGTGTTAAACTGATGTTAAATGTGTTTACAAACAGCAAAAAACGCTGACACAGCACCTGGTTGTAACCCAGAAACACCTATTACTTATATATGCTAGAGTTAAAAGAAATAGATTTCTCACCTATGGCCACAATTGTAATTTATGTATGTTTTGGATACAATTATGACATGACAAATGCAAAAATAATTATGTTTATCATATGTACATACAAGCAAAATTTTAATAAATGATAACAATAACTGTTGCTATTCAGCATCGTGCAGTCACACAAATATATTGTTACACTAATGCTGCTTATAAATAGGATAAATGATACAAATCATAGATCTTCTTTTGCATTGGCATCAGTGCATTATTCCTCCATATTTGTAGATGTGAATGCATATAAAATTTAGAAATGCCAACCAGCAGTCAGCCTGCAATCTTCAATGATGAAAATCTAAACCTATTTGATTATTTGGGTAAATTGAGTGTGAATTTATTATTCAATTTAGTAGGGTGATTCATATTACTTAGATCATTTGAAATTTTAGTGGTTTGAATAATTTATTTAAACTGCTTTAGTAATTTATGTTATTCTATTTCACCACCCAAATTAATGTGGAACAAAACACAAAAGTGAATATTTCATTCACCACATTAGTTTGTCATCAGGAATAAATAGCAATGCATGCAGTTTCACCATCCCAAGGTGAATGGTTATCGGATTGCAGCCTGTTGTTGAGTTGACGTGTGACGTCATGAGAGCTACACTGCACCCAGACAAGATGTACACAGCATGTGTGTTTTAAATGACTAACAAGCTTACGTGTTAATTTCACTAGAAGTTCATAACTTCTCTGAATAACAAAGAGTAGAGCTAAAGCTACCCAATCGCTTTTCATAATCCAGTTAATACCTACTAGGTGATAAGCAGTAGTCCAACATCTGCTTTGAAAATGAGTGAACGTGGTATCCGACCTTATCAGTTGAACCAAAAAAGAGCAATTTTGAAGATTTATACCATTCTGACAGCAATTCTGAGACAGTGTGAACACTGAAAACCATGCTGGTTCTATCCATTGGTGTAAGTGTTAGGGATATATACCTATGAATAACGATGAGCAAAGTGTGTGTTGCTCGGGCTATGTAAACACAAAATTGCTGAAGGATGATCTTGTCTCTATCACAAAGCATCTTAATTTTCATAAATTAGTTATAGATCATGAATTTTTTTATATTGTGAGACATAGCTTAACGTTAAAAACAAACAGTTGAGCTAAAAAAGAAATTGCTCATCGCCAACAACCCTGCTAATAAAACCTGGGATATTACTACTACAAACAAATTACAGCATGGACTAATTCATGGACTGCTATTGGACACAGGAAAAGAGTTGCCATACCATCATGTGTGGTGCTTAGTATTAGAAGTACTGTTCCAGAACACAGCGAAGTCTATGTAGGCTTCAAACTTCATTAATAAATACACAAATTAAAAATAGTAAGTTTTAAATTCAACCATTATTATTATTATTATTATTATTATTATTATTATTATTATTATTATTAAAAATTAAATTTTAAATTGTATAACATGTCTGTGATCAACTTTCTTATGTTGATTGAAAATGTGAGAAGTGCTTCAATCATAGTAACTCTAATGGAGGTTGAAGCATGGGAGGTATATTCTTCGGTAGTGACATCAGTTGCTGCATTTCGTAATAGATCCACACAATGTATGTGCAGAGGGTTTTTTATTTCACGCACTATCAGTAGTTTCCATTCTTCGTTAGATTCTTTATATGTATTGTTCATGATTCAAGACCCAGATGCTTTGGAGTACTGAGTTTTGACACCAGTCTTCTTTTTATTTACATTGAAATTGTGATCTAGTGTTGCTATCATGGATCTAAGTTGAAGGCCATTATATGAAAAATGCATTCTTTATGGAGCATATCGGGGATGAAGACTGTTATATCTTACACATGTTTAAAGCGTACATCGTGTGACTGTTACACGGTCTCCTCTAGTGCTTTTAATGCTTGCTTCGCGCGTATGGTCCCCCTGTTTCTCCTTGCCCCGCATCATACCAGACGATCACGCAACTGCCTGTATGTATATAATGCGGAATATGAGCCAAATCTTTCAAGAAGGTGCTGTCCAAAATAATTTTCTTCAGAGCATAATAGGCATTTGAATCATCTTAAATCCATAATTTATTTCTTTGGTCTTCTTTCAATAACTCATCATGTTCACAAGATTTCCATTCACCATTTTATAGTCATTTATGTTCATTTTTTATATGAAGAAGAATTGATATGAATTTTTTAATTAATATGGTACCATTCTCATTACAGTTTTACGCAGCCCACCATAAATGGTTATTTATATTGGCTTTCCATGCCAGTTCTGGGTATTTGTTTTTCTACCATTTTAATTTTTTTCATTAGACTTTTGGACAAATGCCATACTTCAAATTCATGTTCATCCTCCGAATACTGAGTTTTTAACAGGTATCTTACACCTTTATGCCTGTCAGAGAGAAAAACTTCAACTTCTACACATTTCCTGTTTTGCAAGCGTAGTCATTATGTTGTCACAAGCACTTTTCCAAATCACCTTTCACTATACCTCTTTGAACAAACTCAAAATCAATAATTTTGTGGGAATTTAAATCCATGGCAGAATAGTCCAAATATTTGGCTGAAGATCCTTGAGTTATACTGTTCATTCCCCACCAACCATATTAGGTATACCACAACCTTTTACTGAATTGAAGTTCTTTTTTCTTTCTTGAACTCAAAATTCCCTAACAACTGGTGCTGCCATGTTTCAAATAGTTTTATTGAATGTACACCTTGAAAACATTGTCAAACCCACTGATTTGCAGAAGGACTTAAATTGCTGAAACAATATACCAGATGATGATGATAAAGAATTTGTTATTACAGCATTTCTTTCCGGTTTCTTTCCTGATACATTTTGTGAGTTCCAAGTGAATGTATTTCCCCAATAACACACTGTTTTAACACATACCTTGAAAAATAAAAGTAGAGATGTCCAAGTCGCCCTCCGTGGTGTAATGGTTACCATGCTAGCCTCTAGTTCCCGAGGTCGCGGGTTCAAACCCATCGGAGGGCAATGGATATTTTCGGGCATAAAAATCCTCAGCACGGCTTCCTTCGGAAGGGAAGTAAAGCCGGTGGTCCCATGTCATAAATTTACGGCACGTGAAAGAACCTCAAGCCTGATAAAGAGGCCTCTGAGCGAAATTTCCAATCTTTCATGCCCAATATAGAATGGGACACTAAGGACCATAGTAGTTATAGATCGTCCATAAATAAAACTCAATTTAATTTAATTTAGAGATGTCCAAGCAACAATGAAATATTCCACTGTAGCTTCATTTCCATGTATGGTGAAAGTCTCTTCTTCTTCTTCTTCTTCTTCTTCTTCTTCTTCTTCTTCTTCTTCTTCTTCTTCTTCTTCTTCTTCTTCTTCTTCTTCTTCTTCTTCTTCTTCTTCTTCTTCGTTATCACTTGTATCAGAATCTGAAGTATCAGGTTCGTAGATATTTTCAGGTTCCAACAATGTATATTTCCTTATGATTTCAGCAATTCACATTGTACTTCTGAATTCTTGGTTTTTAATCACTTTCTATCCTGAATTCTCTTTCACTACTTTTATCATTCATCTTGTACATTGTCAGTCTTATCAGAAACTATGCTTGTACGATTTGTAGCCTCATATTGTTCTGTTCTTTGTAGTTTGCTCTTGGATGAAGGTGGTGAAGAATCAAATGTCTTACTAGAGCTTGATATCTGGAAATTGTCTTCATTTTTTCTTATAGTAGGAATTGTTCCAGGTTTTAATAAAGGTTCTCTGAAATTTTCATCCAGCATAAGCTGCTTTTTTAATAACTGTCTGCTCATAATCTGTGTCCTTAAAATGGAAGGAACATAAACGAGCAGCAGTACTAAGCAAACAATCTTTTCTTTTGCAAAATTCTACCCATATCCTATATCTTTTGGAGATTTTTCTTTCTTTGGAAATGCATGAAAATGAGTTCCCTTGTGTTTCCCTTCTCACATTACAACCATATGTACAACATTGAGGCATTTTATTTTTCACAATATTACGTTGTGTATATAATACTAAACTGGCTCAGTAACACCATCACCAAAACACCACCACAAAGTACACTACTCTTGAACTTAAATACCAACAAGAACAATTTTTGAAAACGTATTACTGCACTTGCTGCAATGACTGACTTGTGATCTCCCAACTGCTTCCAGCGCACGGCTGGCTCTGATGACATAAGGTAGTTATTATTTCGCTTGCAAAGCGATAACGGTAGAGTAAGAAAACAATCTTACCACTGCATTTTACAGGTCGTATACTTCATTTAGAAAGAAACATGATTTCTGTGTTTCGTTCCCCTTTAAGTAATTTTTTGCTAGAGATTCAAAATACCTTACGTAAAATAATTGTCAATGTACAGCTTTAACCGTCCATAAGAAATTATGGAAAGCTGTAATGCAGTTTATCTGCCTTGTTTTAGCAATTAGCTTAGACATTACGCTTTATTGCGAAAAGAACAAGACTGAAACAGTTCTATTAGATAATACACACACCTTTTATTCTTGAGATAAGCTAGACTTTAATGGTATTTACATGTGTATTTGGTACAAGTGTGTGCTCATTTAAGAAACCAAAGTGCAAAAATTATTTACACATGCCTTATATTTAAAACAGTAGATTTCATTCCTGAATCTCTAAAGCTGTACAGTAATTAATACTCACTGTATTACTCGGAAGATGTAGCAATAGCGCTGTTATGTTTATATTCAAGTAGCCCCTACTCGCTATATATAACAAGAATAGTTGCACTGGCCACAAGTAAACAACCCTGGAGATATATGTCCTGAGTAGTACATCAGTTGACCCCTTATTTGTAAACAAAAGTTTTTCTGCATTTCATAACAGTGCCTTCCCACATGACCTGGCTGTTTGCTTGTGTGGAGAAGATGGGGTGCAGCAATCATGAGAGATCTATTCCTGTCATAGTGAGTGACAGATCTCATTTTTTAGGAAGAAGGTAAAAAGGAGGCCCTTGCAAGTTTGCCCCTTTTGTAAATGATAATGTATCCTCGTATGACTCCCCTTCAATGTCAAACCCTTCATTTGGATTATTTAATCAAAATATAAGAGCATTAAAGAATAAAGTAGATGAATTAGGCATATACATCCAAGATATTTATGATTTTAAAGTAATTTGCATAATAGAGCACATGACAGAAATAGTTAAAAAGTGTGAACTTGAGTAATTACAAATTATGTTCTGGCTATTGTAGAAATAGGCTGAATTGTGGAGGACTATTTTGGCCAAAAAGAATTCAAAATTCACAATATAAATGTTGCATTATTTTGTAAGGAACAGAAATTTGAATGCTGTGCAGTTAAAATATAATTCTGTAGAGAAACATTGTTCTAGCAATAAACGGAGCTCCAATTGGAAATTTCCAAGGCTTTATAAATGGATTAAAAATATATCAGACAGTTCTATCATATGAAACTGCTAATTTCATAATTGTTGATTTTAATGTAAACACACTCAATGGCAATGAAGCAAAAATTTAGCCTCACTACCCTGATATATTTAATTTAGAACACACAGTTCGTTTCCACAGAATATACATGGACACTGCAACAATTATAGATAATATTTTTCTGGATACAGGAAAAATTCCCAGGTACAAAATAATTCCTGTTGTAAACTGGATTTTCACATGCTCAGGGGTGATTAGTACCTACTACACAAAGTAAGCCAGGCTAATGAGAAAAAAAGTAAACTTAGTACCCGATTAATGAGTGATGAGCAAATCAGTAAATTTCAGCATGAACTAAAGATTGAAAAATTTACTTCTGTCTGTGTCAACCCTCAAACAAGTGACAAACTTAATGAATTCCTGAAAATTGTGTTATTCTTATTTGAGGCTAGTTTCCCGAAGAAAACAGTCATCACTAAGACCAAACATCAGTTAACTTTAGGTGTAAAAAAGTCTTGCATTAATAAGAGAAAATTACTCTTGCATCATCACACAAGGAATGATCAAGTACTTGAGCACACTATAGATATTACTCCCTCATCATTAATAAATCTAATAATAAAATCAAAACAATTTGGAAGATAAAAAGTGAAATGGCAAGAACTCTCCCAGACAAACTTTTGTAATGCTGAGGTCATTGACTACCATGCTATTACTAATGCTTTCACTCATATTTCCTTAGTTCATTTAAGAGCAGAACAGGCATATCAGACATACCTATACAATTGCAAACATGTAGTGTAAATTTAAGATGGAACCCTCAATTCCCTCAGAAACACAGACAAGTTTATCAAGTCCCTGAAAAGCAAAACCTTGCATGAATGGGATAAAATAAGCACAAAGTTGTTAAAATATTGTGTAAGAGTGTTAGTAAAACTAGTAACATATGTAATCATTCCTTTATTACAGCGATATTTCCAGAAAGAATGAGGGATGCAGTAGTAAAGCCTCTTTATAAATTGGAGACAAAAGCTTGCCATCCAAAAGTTTTGGAGAGAACCTATGTATAATTGTATTGTAAATTATGTGGAATTAATAATATTACCTCTGTATCCCAATTTGAATTTCTTTGTTTCTACTTGTTCACTACTGAGGTATTAACAGCATTAGATAAAAAAGAGTTACCGATAGAATATTTTTGATCTAGCTAAAGCTAATAGCATATTCCATAGTCTGTTGCTGCAAAAGTTGTCTTTTTATGGCTTTTTAACATATAGAGTCCAGGAAACCAGAATCAATGGTTGTGATTCTGAGCCTGGGATTATTACTAAAGGTGTTCCATAAGGTTACATATTAGATCCACTGTTATTTTTAATCTTTTTGCAGATGATACCAGTCTATAGCTGGAAAATCACATGAGCAACAGAGTGTCTTAGTAAATTAACATTTGAGCAGCTCAATACTTGGTTTGATGCAAACGAACTGTCATTAAACTATTATAAAACAAATTTTATTCAGTTCAGAACTAAGTTTAAGCAAGTAAATGAATTAACTATTAGGTACAACAATTACACCATTACTGAAGTTCCTCATACAACATTTCTTGGCTTCAAATAAATGAGGATCTTAGCTCGGTAAAACATTTAAATCATACTACCAAAACTTCTCAGCATGTTTTGCATTTGAAACTTCAGCAATCTCAATCAAGATGCCTTCAGACCAGCATACTTTGCTTACTTTCACTCCCTCTTGATGTATGGAATAATCCTTTTTGGGGTAATTCTGTACACAGTGAGAAAGTGTTTGTGCAACATAAAAGAGCTGTACAAATCCTTTGTGGTGTTGGGCCTCATCGTTTCTGTAGGCCATTGTTTAAAAACCTTAAAATTATCACCCTTATTAGAGAGTACATATATTCGTTCTTCAGCTATCTTGCAAATAACAAGTTCAACAAACGTTGCTGTTAATGACTGTAATATTAGACATCCAGATAATCTGCATAGGCCCGTAAATACAGCTGATTCTCACTTATACAGGATGTAACAAAAATGCAGGACACATTCCTCAATGTAGATGAAGAAATTATGCTATATGAACATGGGCCTGGAAATGCTTTGTTTCCATGCTACAACTAATTTTCTCCAATTCATCAATCATGAGAAAAACAAGAGTAGAATGTACCAGCATACCACATGCAACTCTTTCTCACAGGAGATGTTCAATACATGCATCACCCGCCGTCCTAGTGAGTCCTGGATGCACTGATGTACCCTGGAGTATTGCATATGGTTTCACAGCCTTCCGTAATATGGGCACAGAGACACTGAACATTTGGTACTGGGGTTCGATACACAAGAGCTTTCAAATGCCCCCACAAATAAAAGTCCAGTGGGTTAAGGTCCGGGGAGCATGGAGGCCAGGCAATCGGTCCACCTCCACTATCCATCTGTCACCGAATCTGTTATTTAGAAGCCAATGGATATTAACACTAAAATAAGGAGATGCTCCATCATGCATGAAGTACATGTTTTGTCGCACAGCTAAAGGCACATCTGTTTACAGGTCAGGTAGAACATTCTCTACAGAATTATGGTAACTTTGTCCATTGAGCCTGGTTGGAAGAACGTGAGGTCCTACCAAGCAGTCACCAACAATGCCGATCCAAACATTGACAGAAAATCTCTGTTGATGACTTGCTTCAACAGTTACGTGAGGATTGACGTCAGCCCTTTCATGCCAATTGTGATAATTTACAATCTGATCTTGTTGAAACAACACCTGATCTGTGAACAGCACCGTTCCACTAAAATTAGGGTTGACACTTTGTTGCATAAACCATTTGCAGAAGCATACCCATGCAGGAAAATCAGCTGCTGATAGTGCCTGCACATGCTGTAAATGGTATGGATACAGCCGGACCTCATGTAACACTCGCCAGACAGTCGTGTGGGCAACATTCATTATTGCAGCTACTTCCCTTGTACTCACACTAAGGTCGTAGTCAATTACCTGAAGAATTGCCGCCTCCCGTTGTGGTGCCCTCCTTCTAGGCCTCCCCCGGTCGTGAGTATCAGGCTAAAATGCCCCATGTTCCCTAAGACGACGATCAATAGCTTAAAATGTTTTCCTGTCAGGGCACCTTCGTCCTGGAAATCTCTCCCGGTACAAACGTTGAGTGCAAGCACCATTGCACGAGCCAAGTCTGTGATCAATCCTACTAGCACATAGTAACCCATGTGTTTGCCAAGGTTGCACTGCTCACTGGAACAGTTTATGTTACCTGTAAACAAGCAATGATGTAAGTCGCATGGCAATAGGGACATGTAAAACAAAACACTGGTGCACCACCTACTATAATAACAACGTAACCAAGAGTGCATTTCCCATGATTCTAATGTTCTGTTTGTGTGTGTTTTTCCCATGATTAATGAGTTATAACTTGGAAACAAAGCATTTCCAGACCCATTTCATATAACATAATTTCGTGTACGTGTGAGGAATGTGTTCTGCAATTTGTGCCATACATTTTTGTTACACCCTGTATGTTACTCACTTCTTTGCAGATATGCATTAAATTTTTAGGCACTGAACTTGATCCATTAATATTGAGCCCAATTATATGTTTTCTCGTTAATATGTCACATTCTTTTGGTTTCTATGTATGAAGTTTACTAATTTACGTACTCATTTATACATTATGGACTATGGTTATCCTATCTTAAAATACATTATGCGTGGTTTCTGTATGCAGTATCCTTGCTGTTGAAGCACAAAACAGTAGGCTTTTTGGGCAAGGTATCAATTTCAGAATGCATTATTGTTGCACACATGATAACATGGTCAGGTAAGGTGGTTCTTCTGCAGTTGTATCTGATGATGGTGATGAAGTAGGTGTAAATAATGAAGGTGTTCCCAGTGTGCACGAGGCAATTCAAGCACTAGAGATTTCACAATGATTTCTATGACTGCAAATCCTAAATGATGAGAATAGTTTTGGGATTAGTGTATACAACTAGTGTATGACTAAAAATCAATTTTTTTAAACTAGCGTAAAGCAGTAGTATTTTGATTGTTTTTTTTTAAATAACTATGTGCATGCTTATAAGTACTCTAAATAGTGTATTATGTTTAGTAATTATGCATTTGATTCATTTATTGCTTTCTTATATTAAATAATGATTTTGAGTAATCTGATAAGACAGTTTCAGTTCCATAAGAAAATTCACTTTTATGTTTTCTCATTTATATATTTTTTAGCTGTCTCTCTTTGAAAACATATAATTAAGGTTATATTGCTGTTTAAAGCTACACCAAAAGGATGTTACTATTTGCAATAAAAGTTTATAATCAACCACCATGCTTTTTAAAGCTGTTAGGCAATTCTAAGAAGCATAAAATTTTTAAGAAAAAATCAGTCATTCTTATATACTCACTCCACATATAATCTGGAGGAATATTTTAATGTGAAGTAACAGGTAAAGGCTTTAAATAATTTTAAGTATGTGCTGCAGGTATAGGTGGTGGTTGCAACTTCCCAATTTATTCTGTTTAACCTAATGCATGGATAAAAGAAAAAGAGATGGTGGGTGTGTGTTGAATTGCATGTTTTTGATAGTGTGTGTGTTCAGTGACCCCAATTGTTAACTGTGGAACCAAAGAGCAAAACCAAACAAAAAAATACATGTTGCTGCTGCTTGGTAAATGACAGATGGAATGACCCATACAAAGTGGCATTATGTCAAGCAATGCATACCATCAGAACAAAGGATTTTTATGTGTAATATGTTACGAATACTAGTAGGAAGGTTTGACTGCCTTAGAGAAATTGTGTGTGCATACTTGTTAAGAGACTTAGGAAACAGGATAAAGTCTTGAAAGGAAACTAAACATAAAGTGATATGACTAACTGAAGAGAAACTAGAGGAAGTTTGAAAATATTTAGAATAGATAAGATAAGATACTTTTATTTGTCCTTTAAATACATAATTTTAGGGACACGTCAACTGTTTGATATAATGTAATACAATAAATTTACATATATACAATCTTTATCTACTCCTATACAACTCCACACTTGAATTCCTCCAGCCTATAAAAAGCATTTGTTATTAAATACGTTTTTATTTTCTTTAATTTAAGTTCTATTCTATTAATTGCTTTTATTTCTTCAGGTAGCTTATTGTACAGCTCCTTTCCCATACTCTTACTACTAGGGTTGTTTAATGTACCCCTATATACAGTTCTGCAGTAATCCTCATTGTTTCTTAAATTATGCATGTGAATACCTTTATTTTTGGTTTGTCTATTTCCTGTAAAATAATCTTTATTGTTTCATATATATAGAGGCAAGGAACAGTTAAAGTACTGTATTGTTTGAAATTCAATCTGCATGACTGTCTACTATTTATTTTTGCCATTTTTCTAATTGCCTTTTTTTGTAATTTAAATATCCTTTTTACTTCAGTTGCTGTAATATTACCCCATACCGTGATCCCATACTTTATATGTACATATATAAATGCATAGTATACCTGTTTTAATGTCTCACTGTCCATGTTTTGTCTCACTTAACTCAATATAAAAATGCCTTTGTTTATTTTTTGGGCTATATGCGCTATATATGGTTTCCAGTTCAAATGTTTATCTATTATTACCCCTAGGAATTTTGTATGTTTTATTTCTACTTATAAAGTTTCTTCATGGTTAGCATGGGAGAGACTGCCATAGAAAGCTGAAAATTCATTAAATTTAATCATTAATATTATCGAAAGACAGAATTATCAGAGCAGGATTGTAGGTTGCATAGTTTCCTGGTCTAATGGTATGGTTTTATCTTTGGGAATTACGGAGAATGAAGAAAAAGCCACTCGCATAATAGAAGATTCCAAACCAACTGTCAAGATGGAAACCGGTAACATTGGAAATGCTTGGATGCAAGAGGACTAATATGTGATTATTTTGTTTTTAATAATAATTTTACGATCCGTAAAAGAACTTTTTGATGACGGATTGCTGGAAATAATTGTTCAGTAGAATCCTTCCTCAGCCATTACCATGCATAACAGGATTAATTGAATGAAATTGTATAGAAATGTTTTAATGAAGATAAATACCCAGTCCTCAGAATATCAGTGTCTAAAAACTATAATCATCTTGTTCTTAATTATTGTGTAGTTCTTCAGAATTGTACATTTAAAATATTGTATGCAAAGGATTCATGTTGAATAAACTCGAGGATTTTGCTTCTTTTAAAATAAAAGGAAGTTTTGCCAGAATTATGCAGGTTTGTTGCAACATGGAATACTACTGCGTGTGTGGAAGTATTTATTTTGTTTGACATTCATTTTTAAAATGTTACCAACAGTGAATTAAATACACTGCTTGAATTATTTATGTTGAATTCAAACCTACCCCAAAATTTCCCCATGTGAGAATTTTTTATGCAAAAAAAGGTGTGTGTGTATATATATATATATAAGTAGAATATTGAATGCATATTTAAGTAGGTATTAGTAAACTTGCAGAGATGATAAAATTAGAACTACTAACTGAATAATTGTGCTAGTAACACTCTCCCCCCCCCCCCCCAGGACTGGATGTCATGAAGCATGCATTATTTCATTATTTTTACAATAAAGTACCAAACACAGCATTCACTGAAAATTCAGTTTTCTATTTGAGGTTCTTTTAGTGAAATTGGCTGAAATGAATATGAGGGAATATGAATTCCATAATATTAATACATTTGGAAATATTTTGTAACTTGTTTGAATAGTAAAGGAATTATCAAAATCAGTCATATGTCCTCCTTTGTTATAATACTAGTATATATTATCACCAAGCTTTGGAAATACTGGAGTGTATGAAATCTCTGAATACCTCACTAGCACGGAACAGCACTTGGTATTGTAAAAGTGCCAACAGATTTACGAGATAGAGCACACCACTACTTCTGAAATCCGGTTTTCTTGTATGGCATTTGCTGGTGCTCCACCACTGAAGTAATGCATGTTTTCTCTATTATGTGTTATAGGCATGATTAAAACAATCTTGGTAATTTTGAATCATAGCTTGTACTAAAGTAATGAAATTGTTGTTGCACAAATCACATCACATTGCAAAGGAAACTGAATTAAACATAACAGTGAAAACATCCCATAAGCACCATTGGAACATG
This sequence comes from Deroplatys truncata, assembly GCA_030765065.1. NCBI lineage: Eukaryota > Metazoa > Arthropoda > Insecta > Mantodea > Mantidae > Deroplatys > Deroplatys truncata. The sequence goes on from CM060990.1 coordinate 153,458,490, forward strand.
CTTGATATTGGATTTTGCCAACATCGGATATATACATAGACAACAAAAGGAGAGCTCGTACTCCGGCTGCAAGCTTTACAACAGTCCTGTCCCCAAATTTACTTAGTTCTTCCAAGTTTCTACTCAGAAAGATCAGGTTCTCTCATATTTATGAATCAGGTTTTATGTACCATGAACTTTCAATGTTAGTTTTGGGCATTGAGACATCTTTGGTATTCCTAGGCCTAGATAGCAGTTTCTATTTGCCTATATTTTCTCTTTTCTGTACGTATATGTTTACTCCAATGGTGATGTTGTTTTTCCCCCCGCACATGTTGAAGCCCTGTCTGTTTATTTTAGATTCAAACCTTTCATCATTGAGTTGAACTTTTCGTAAATTTGTACGTGAATGTGTGCATTTTATTTGCGTCATGCCTCTCTAATGCAGCGTGTAAGCCTGCCTTATTGGAGATCACTCACATGTAAATTGAGAGTGATTGGTCGAAGGCGTCAGTCATTTCAAAGCAGCGCTTCCTCCTTTGGAAGTGTGAAGTAACAACTCCACTATTTGGAACTGGCACTTCCTTACTTTCAACTCCATCAGAGTTACAGTAACTGACACATAACTTGGCGGGTCAGGCAGGATGCGCATCGGCATCTAAAGATGTCATCCAAGTCCAATAACGTGCGCTGTTGGCTCTCGTACGGTGAAGTTTGTCACCAATTAGACTTAAGTGCATTTTTTAGTGTATTGATAGGATAGAACTAGAAGCGCAGGGGGATTTAGCACCTCGACCTATGCAGATCATTTGTACCTAGGCCCCTGGGCAGCACCCCCGGGAGGGAGGGATGATGAGTTGAGAGGAGACAGAGGGAGGGCAGACCAGGAGGCATGACAGGCTGAGGGCAGGGTCCCTACCATTTATAGATCTGAACTCTGGTGGTGGCTGGTGCAGCCGACTCCCCCACCCTGTGGGCTTACACATCCCCTGGGGAGCCCGAGAACTGGAGACCGATCGCAGTCCGGGTGACGAAGGTTTACCGAGAGCATCCTTTTCCCCTGCCATGCACATGCGAGACCTCCCGCCGATACTTGCAACCCTGAAAGAAATCAAGCAGATGAAATGGAGGGACAGGAAATTCGGGGGATGTAATGATGCTTCCCAGCATTCGCCTGGCGACCCAGGGAAACCAAAAAAAAAAAAAGGATCAGGAAGGTCGGCTAAATTGAACCCATGACCTCCCGATTGCGGGCCACAGACGTACCGCCTGAGCCATCCTGCTCGTTGAGTGTATTGATAGTGGTATGCTAAAAGTTCATAAACACCAGTACTTGGTTTAAGTAATGGAAGAACAGAAAAAGAAGCAACCTGTTTTGGATAAGCAGGCCAAGGATATAATACACGAGGTACATCCATACTTAGAGGCGTGTGGCGGCGGGCCATTATGCAGTATTTCCAAAATGTGGTGAACGCACAGCTGAGGCTTGCGGCGTAAGCGTGTTCCTTCGTAAAGTTTTACGACAGGAATATTTCTTAAAGCGAGAAAGCTAATATCGAGATGCATGAAGCAATGATACGTAAGTGAGGTGAAGTTAGAGGGGAGGCCTTTGGGGGTTGGAACCCTACCTCCTTTGCTAAAAACAATGTAAAAATTAATAGCAAAATTAGCTTCATTAAAATAATGGCATCTTTCTAGGTTGGTGGAAACGAGATACTACCTAATTGTATCACTGGTAGTGATAGATTTACGCCGCATGTATTCTTAAAATAATTTAGGCGTAGCTAGGGGACTTTGGGGTTTGGAACCCTCCCTCCTGTGCTAAAAGCAATGTAAAATTAATAGCAAAAGTAGCTTCATTAAAATAGCATATTTCTAGATTGGTGGGAACGAGATACTTCCTAATCGTATCACTGGTAGCGGTATATTTACGCCGCATGTCTTAAAAAAATTGATCCCTATTCATAACCCCCCCTAATATTTCTCTGGCTACGCTGCTGAGTGAACCATATGTTAAGAATTTCGAGGCCTTTGGGATTTAAATATCCAAATGCAACGGTGGTAGAAAATTTATCGTGGAAAGGGGTGACATTGCTGTGAACACAGTAACCATGAGAACCATGAACGAGATAAGGGCGTCGGGAAACAAAGCTTTTAATATCTCGACGAAACATGGATCATGTATATACAATGTGCAAATTTGACAGTGCGGTGTTATTTAAACAAATTCGAAGCAAAATTGTAATAAACAGAAAACTGGCAATATTTGTGTAAGGAGGTATGCTACGTACATTAAGAAGGCGAATACGTAACTATTTTATAAATAGGTATAGTTCGCGCCACGGATTTTGACGTGTGAAAATTTTAATGGAAAGCTACGATGCGAGTCATTTAAAGTAGTCTCGGGCATCCTTTCCCCAACCGGCTACAAAGCGAACGGAAAGCTTTGAGGCCTGACCATAAACCCATCTGTAAACGATTAGTAGGGTCTTCCCAGCCCCCAACTATACAATACGTGGTCCTTTCTTTAGCTCCACCAAAGCAAAGCGTTGTTGCAATGTCATTTGTGTTGTTTCTTCGATTTCAGTACGTTTTAGCAGCTGTGGCTGTTCGCGTGCTTTTCTGCCGTCTTTTAGTTAAATTTGTATCTGTATCTTCAGTGAAGCTATATAGTGTTTTACTTAGTGCAGTTTTATAAATTTAGCAGTGTTTAATAGTTGTTAGCGTTTAATAATTTAATTAAGATGTGGAGACCTTGGGAAATGAACCAAGTTGCCACCCCTCCGGCCGCACCAGCAAATGACCCCCAACCGAGTACCAGTAGTGCCAGGACCACGAAGAAAAGAGTTACAAAAACTTTGAATAAGCAAAGCCAGATGTTTGTGTGTAATGTTCACGAATATGTAGAAAAGAACCATTTAGGTAAGGGTTCAATATCGAAGACCGCAAGAATCCTGAAGCTGGACAGAAAAACTGTGCGGAATGTTATCCAGAGAGGTCCAGTGACACCTAAAAAGCTAGGCAACAAAAGGGCCAAGTTTAATAAAGTGGACGATTTCGATTGTGACTTCATCAGGCGCGAAGTTTACCGATTTTATAATAAAGGACAATCGCCCACGGTCCGTGAACTATTGCAGCATTTGAAAACTGTAGCAGACTTTCCTTAAGAAGAAACTACACTTCGCGAGCTGCTCAAGAAGCTGGGTTTTCGTTTTCGTCGCGTAAAGAAGAGGAGCGTGGTAATGGAATCTGCAAGAATAGTGGCTTGGAGATACCGATTCCTCCATAGGCTTCGGGAGTTGCGATCACAGGGTTTTAAGATCATCTATCTTGATGAGACCTGGTTCGACACTCAACGACGTTGCTAAGATGGGATGGGACGACGGTACCTGCAACTGCGTACTAAAGTCGCCGTCGTCACGAGGGAAACGTATTATGGTGCTTCATGCTGGAGGCAGTGAAGGGTGGGTGCCAAATTGTCTTTTTTTGTCAGCCAAGAACATTGGAGACTGCAGAGCTGACAGTCATGATGAAATGACAGCGGCAGTTTTCGAAAAATGGTTTTTGAACAGTCTGCTTGCAAACTTGCCAAATAACACAAAATGTGTAATAATAATGGACAATGCAAGCTATCATTCGCGGCAGCTATTTAAAATTCCCAGCATGAACACGAGGGTTCATGATATTTCCTTCATGGAAGAGCGGAATATACCGGTACCGAACCCCGTTCCCATAAAAGCCGTCCTTATACAAACAATCCGATCTGCAAACATAGCCAAAAAGTATGTAGTTGATGAACTTGCAGCTTCTCGCGGTCATGAAGTTTTGCGTCTTCCACCCTATCGCTGCATATTTAATCCTATAGAACTAATATGGGCCCAAGTGGAAGGATTTGCTAGGAAAAACAATGTGACACCAACTTTAAGTGCCAGTGTATGTGAGCTGTTACGTGAGGGAACTAAAAAAATTGGCTCCCAGGTTTGGGCATCTTGTGTACAGCATACTATCAAAATTGAGAACAAATACATAAGTCACGATGCAGACAGCAGCCAGGAGAGATTTGTGATACATGTAGGAGAAAGTGACAACGACGAGTAAACGTAAGTTCAAAACTTTATTTTTTAACTATAAATTTACAGTCCTTTTCTTGTGTTTCATAATTTGTTCAAATTAACTCGTAGTTTGAAAACAAGCCATGTTTACTTCCTCTTACCAAATATCAAGTAGGGGAAGTATTGTGTTCCGCGCAAAATTTTGATGTAGAGATTTCACCGGAAATACACGTTTTGAGCTCATTGAATCCAAAAAGGCATTTTTAAAAGCTCTGTGTTTGTGTTTATGTTTATGAACAGCAAAACAAAAACTAAAAGTCGCTTAAACACCAAACTTTTTCGGGAAAATCCCCTCCATCCCAAACTACCCATTACGTGGAAAAATGTTCGTTATTTTGAATTTCACAAAAACAGCTATAACGATTTTTGTATTAAAATACTACATGTTTAAGATATTTGCATGAAAAATAAAATGTGTATTTTGAATTTTATTTTCTAGGAATAACCTGTAAACTCTTTCTCATTCTCAACTTTCTGTATAACTGGTAAACCGTAAGAGATATACAAAATCTTACTGTGAGTAAAATGCATTCGGTTTATGTCAAATTTTGTTAATCGTTTCCGAGAAATTGTTTGTTACTGGTTTGAATTTTGAAATACTTGTACTTTTTACAAATTGCAATTCCCTATTTGTATTTTTCTCGTGGTCATGCTAAGAGCATGGAATTTCAAAGTCATGGTATATTCATCTGTTTTTAAAAATCTGACTATCGCTTTAACCTGTGTGCCCTTATAATTACAAATATGCAATGAAAGTTTATCTCGTTTAAGAAGCAGTAGATAGAAGAATAAGCTTTCGTAAAAGTAGTTATAGAAGAGTGAGTAGAGATAATCATGTGAATATAACACACAAGATTTTTTATTTTCTTTCTTTTGTCTTCCGTATTCTTACTTGTCCTGCATTTTATAATACAGTTATTAATTTAATTAAACACAAGCTGCTATGCTAATAAATCTCACGGATCTTGAACAATTTCCAGTTTCTTTTTATTTAAGTTTATATTAATAAAACATCGCTGTGAAGCAAATTTATTATAAATTTCAAAAGTACGAAAAACGCACCTATCTCCCCAGAGTGACACAAAAAACTTGCCTTCGTTTTGCTTCTTTCACCTGTTGCTTCTTTTTTAACTTTTACATATATAGTCTTTTTGTTTACATCTTCTGGAACTTGGTTTTTCTACATTCTGTGGTTGTGAGACAGACAAAATAAAGAATACTTTTACCATAGCACGGTAATAATTACAATAAGCCGAACTGCAAATATACAGCCCGTACTTATAAAAATTAGCTATTAGGGTAAATAACAATAAAAATGATAATTTTGTTTGGGAGTAAACGTTCCTTTCAAAATAAATTCGTATTAATGCATTTTAATTGTTTAATGATAGTCCAACAACCTACAGTTTATTTGGGACGCGTTTCTAAGTGTCTCTCGAATATGTTAACATGCATTTCCATTCTTGTAGCGTAATGTAGGTTCAGCTCTTCCTGAGTCATATACTAAAGCGTTCCTAACAGAAATGTAATTATTATGCGATGCATAGTTATTTACTGCATTTGTGTGTAAAATAAGCAAGACAAACTGCATGATTGTATTTTGTACATGTGGAAATCAGCGGCAAAGTTTTGCTTTCAAATACTATTTTAAACTTTGGCAACAACGCACAAGTGTATATGGTTGTCACTAATGTTTACGAGTGCTTGCGGTTAGAGGAGGTAGGGGACAAGTGTTTGGCTACTGTACAAAGCCCGCCGCTTGGGGATGCATAGACTGTGACAACCTTACGTTATATAAGTATGACATGCGGGGCTGCAGCTCGAAGAATGGTACACTTTGAGACGGGAGTTGTATACAGTGGAAATAACTGAATAGAAGAAACCACGTGCTACTTGCAAGGGAGGTATTGAAACATCAGAGGGCTGGCTGACTGGACTAGCCCTGAAGGACATACGCCAATATCCCTGGCGAGACACAACATAAGCGTAAGTGTGTTACGTAACTGCCTATGCTGTTTTCAAGATGAAACAATTTAGGAATGAATCTTCGTTTGACTTTCTTGTTCTTGACTGCATTTTGTTCGATTTTCACAGTGTAACTGAAATCAACATTTGTTGTAAGAAATTAAAAGCAAATAAGATTTGCGATGCGAGGAATGATAATGTACTTTATGCATACACATATAATGCATTGCATTAGGGTAAACAATTACGGGTATAATTTATTTTGCCCGTTGAAGTACGCTTCGTACAGCTTATTGCACATTTAAGGAAGGAATAACGTGTAACTTTTACGGAATGCTTCTCAAATATTGGAACGGAAGCGTGCCGTCGCAATACGAATCAAACAAAATTTGAGCATTTACGAGGGGCGCTATTTATATTTTGAGCCTAATAATTAAAACAATGTAATTTCTGATTGAAAACAGCTTTATTGTTTTTGAAAATATTCTCCTTTATGAGCAATACACTTTTGCATCCGTTTGAACCATTTGTCAAAGTATTTATTCCAGTCTTCCTGAGACACCTCCAAAACATGGTTTTTGAAGGCATCAACGAAAATCGTCCACGCAATTTATTCTTGATGTTCGGGAACAAAAATAGTCATTCGGTGCCAAATCATGACAGTAGTAATAGTCCCGGATGAGCCAATTGTTTTAACGATAATCCTGCCGCTAGGGGCGCTAGTGTCGCTAGTGTCGCTGCGTGCGACGGCGGCGGCGGTAAGTTTGAAAAGCGCCCTGAGCGTTAGGATTATCGTTAAATCGGTTGGCTCATCCGGGACGAGTTGAAAGAATTGAGGAAGTGACGTGGAGTGTTTTGATTGGTTCGTTAATTTGGGGTGGAAGATGGAGGAAGGGAGATGGAGGAGTATGGAGGTCGCGTGATGGAGAGGAGCTGGGTGGCGAGGTGTTGTCTGTGCGGAGGTCGGTACTGAAATGGGGGAAAAGATGGGGAGCGAGGGATAAAAAGTGTAACAGAAAGTGACGTGTGAAGTTGTGATTGGTGGGAATAAGAAGTGATTTTATTGGTGGAAAGGAGCAAATGAGAGTTGTTGATTGGTAGGAATAAGAGAGATTATGATTGGAGGAAAAGAAAAAGGTGTGGGAGTGGGGTATGTTGGAGGTGATGGGAAAGGTGAGTTTTGCTAGCAGCAAGATTTGCAAAAGCCTGTCGTAAACTGATCAGCAATTTTTGAACGTCGGATGGTAGTTTTCTTGAGTGGATAGAGAGATGGGGGCGATATGAGATGCGGTGGCGAAAATGGGAACTAGACAAGGTTGTTGAGACAAGAGGTTAAAGGACGAGGAAATTTGGAGGTTAGTGGTGAACACGGCGGTCGCAAGAGGTGGGGGTAAGGAGACGCAGTGGTGAGAATGGGAACTAAAAGAAGATGGGGGTAGCAAGAGTTTTAGAAGAGTAGATTTTGAGATTAAAATAGTGGGAACTAAAAATGGCGGGGGGGTCTGCGACAAGGAGATGCGGTGAGAACTAAACAAGATGGCGGACGCAAGAGGTGGGTAAGGAGGTTTGAGGTTACAGTACCAAAACACGAAAGGATATATTCCTACGCCGAGCAGGTCCGAAAAATAATTATGCGTGTGTTACTTACCTGTTACCGGTGTGGATGCGTCACCAAAAGCGCGGCACGCGAGACGGAAAAATAAAAGCAAACTGTTTTTGAAAATGCTTAACCAGCTTTAAGATCAACCAACATCACTACGCACTGATATACCTAGGTTTTTAAAGCGGTACAGACACCCTTTGCAGAGGCGTAATTTAACTATACCAAAAACCTGGTACTGGACCATCGTGATGGTCGCTAGCGTACGTAGGAGCAGGGTTCTCATAGCCGGTCGAAAGCGGTCAAAAACGTGTACGACGTAGGTGTTCGCAGTAGCTGCTGCCGTGGCAACCGTCGAGGTGCGAATGAACGAGATGTGTTCTTGCAGGCAATCTGGTTGAGAGATGAGAGGCGCGGTGGTAAAAATGTGAACTAAATAAGATGGCGGAGGCACGAAGTTGAGGTTAAGGAGCGGCGAGGTGTTGACTGTGCGGCGGTTGGGGTCTGAAAGAGGGGGAAAGATGGCGAACGAGGGATAAAAAGTATAACAGAAAGTGACGTGTGAAGTTGTCATTGGTGGGAATAAGAAGTGATGTTATTGGTGGAAAGGAACAAATGAAAGTTGCTGATTGGCGAGAATAAGAGAGATTATGATTGGTGGAAAGAAAAAAAGGTGTGGGAGTGGGGTATTTTGGAGGTGATGGAAAAGGCAAGTTTTGCTACCAACAACATTTGCAAAAGCCTATCCAGAACTCATCAGCAATTTTAAATAACTAGTGTTTCGGGGGCTTTCTCTGGTTGGTAGACGAATGCAAGCTGTTTCTACCATACTTATATTATTCGTCTTTTTCCTTTTTTTTAAAAAATAACTAGTTTCTTTTTTGGGGGAGTTTTCTGCGGATGGTAAACAAATGCAAGCTCTTTCTGCTTTTTCATAGGTTTTCCCTGGTTGGTAGGCGTTTTCTGTACTGGTTGACGAAGGCGTTTCTAATTTTCGAGGTTTTCTCAGGTTTTTTAGCGGTTGTCCCTGCCCGGTAGGCAAATGATGAAGTTTTACCTTGTCGGCGCACGGATACTAGGCACGTACCCGCGCGCACACACACACACACACACACAGAGACAGATAGACACACAGACAGGCACACACACACACGGACATGTTTCCAAAAATGCTTTTTTTTTTTTTTTTGATTCAGGAGGTCTCAAAACGTGTATTTCCGGTGAAATCTCGGTATCGAATTTTTGGGCGGAATGCAATACTTCCCCTACTTACTATACGTAGTAGAGAAAGTAAAAAAGTATTGAAACATTTAAGGAAATAACAAGCAATATCTCAAAAGTGTACTATCTTGTTTTCAAGGGTTTTCCAGATCGGTAAGCGTTAGAATACTCTTAGAGCTTTTTTCAGGTTTTTTAGCGGTTGTCCCTGGCCGGTAGGCAAATGATAAAGTTTTTCTATAACGTCGTCGTTTTGGCTTGTGGCGCACGGATCCTAGGCACGTACTCGCGCGCGCGCACACACACACACACACACACACACTAAAATAGTAGCGTATAAAAAAAACTGATGTGTTACACTGACATGACTTTCTCTACTCTTGTACAATCTAATTGGTAGCTTTTAAGCGATAGTCAAATATTTTAACGCTGGTTGCTATGTGGCGAATTCCATTCTCTTTGCATGTTCAGGACATAAAAAAAATGAATAAACGAATTTGAGAAAAATTATAAGTATTGGAAAATTTAAGGAAATAACAAGCAATATCTCGAAAACGGTTCACTCAACAAAAGAAACGTATATGACATAAGTTGTGTATTTTAACGCGATCTACATTTTTTGTGTAGTAAAATTTTGTCTATCTCTTATGGTTTACCAGTTATGCAAAAGTCGTTCACAATGAAGAATATTTTGGAGACATTCCCAGAAAATTCGAGATATACATTTTATTTGTCATGACAATATCTTAAACATATGATATTTTAATCAAAATCGTTAGAGCCGTTTTTGAGAAAATTAAAATTTTCGAAAAATGTTCCATGTAAAGGGTAGTCTGGGGTGGGGGGATTTTCTTGAAAACCTTCGTGTCGCATCTCTGGAAGATACTGAACCTAAATACCAAGTTTGGTGTTTATCCGACTGTTCGTTTTTGAGTTATGCTGTTCACAGACACACAGACGCACAGACAGACAGACACACAGACAGACACACACACACGGACATGTTTCCAAAAATGCTTTTTTTTTCTGGATTCAGTGATTCTCAAAACATGTATTTCCAGTGAAATCTCGGTATCGAATTTTTGGGTGGAATGCAATACTTCCCCTACTTACTATACGTAGTAGAGAAAGTAAAAATGAATAACGCATTTGAGAAAAAGTATAAGTATTGGAAAATTTAAGGAAATAACAAGCAATATCTCGAAAATGGTTCACTCAACTAAAAAAATGTATATGACATAAATTGTGTATTTTAACGCGATCTACATTTTATGTGTAGTAAAATTTTGTCTATCTCTTATGGTTTACCAGTTATGCAAAAGTCGTTCACAATGAAGAATACTTTTGGAGACATTCCCAGAAAATTCGAGATATACATTTCATTTCTCATAACATTATCTTAAACATGCGATATTTTAATCAAAATCGTTAGAGCCATTTTTGAGAAAATTAAAATTTTCGAAAAATCTTCCATGTAAAGGGTAGTCTGGGGTGGGGGGATTTTCTTGAAAACCTTCGTGTCGCATCTCTGGAAGATACTGAACCTAAATACTAAGTTTGGTGCTTATCCGACTGTTCGTTTTTGAGTTATGCTGTTCACAGACACACACACGGACATGTTTCCAAAAATGCTTTTTTTGGATTCAGGAGGTCTCAAAACACGTATTTCCGGTGAAATCTCGGTATCGAATTTTTGGGTGGAATGCAATACTTCCCCTACTTACTATACGTAGTAGAGAAAGTAAAAATTTAACAAACCGTAGATTTTCAAGAAAATTCCCACACCGCAAACTACCCGTTTAGCGGGAGAAAGTTCGTTATTTTTATTGTCTTAAAAACGGCTCTAACCCCCTTTTGATTACGGTGCGGTATGTTTAAGATATCTGCACGACAAATAAAATGTATAACTTCAATTTTCTGGGAATAGCTGTGAAGTAGTCTCATTGTGAATGTCTGTTGTACAAAGTGTTAAACCGTAGGAAACGAAGCCTTATTTACAAGAACGTTAAAGCACACAATCTATGTGTAAAATGAATAACGAATTCCCATTTGAGAAAATAAATATTGGAAAATTTAATGAAATAACAAGCAATATCTCGAAAACGGTTCACTCAACAACAAAAATGTATATGACATAAGTTGTGTATTTTAACGCGATCTACATTTTTTGTGTAGTAAAATTTTGTCTATCTCTTACGGTTTATCAGTTATGAAAAAGTCGTTCACAATGAAGAATACTTTTGGAGACATTCCCAGAAAATTCGAGATATACATTTCATTTCTCACGACATTATCTTAAAAACATATGATATTTTTCATCAAAATCGTTAGAGCCATTTTTTTTAATACAAAGAGAACGGGATTTCACAAGTGAAACAGTACTGTGATAACGATACCAACAAACTAATTATTATTCACCCACTGAAACACATAAAAAAAAATCTGATGTGTAACACTCACATGACTTTCTCAACTCTTGTACAAAGTATTTTTACAAACGCTTATTCCCCATCTAGTTCATGTTAATCGAGATAAACATTTGCAAACTCTATTTTATTGCTAATTTTCTTGTAGATGTAGGGAAAATATATTTACAAGGGGAATATAGAAAAACAGTAGCCTTTAAGCACATACATATCTCTTAATAGCTGGTTGCTATGTGCAGTACCATTCTTTTTGCCACTGATTAATACTCTTTGCATATCAAAGACAAAAAAAATGAATAACGAATTCCCATTTGAGAAAATAAGTTTTGGAAAATTTAAGTAAATAACAAGCAATATCTCGAAAACGGTTCACTCAACAATAAAAATGTATATGACATAAGTTGTGTATTTTAACGCGATCTACATACTTTCGTACTCACCTATAAGAGATAGATGGTAGAGGTCGTACGAACGTAGCACTTTGAGAATTTATATTCAACAGTTGGTGTTACTCCTTAGAAAGGAAGTATCTGCTGATTTTTATTTAATTCTTTACATTTTACATAACACGTATGCACTGGCACAACACAAAAGCACTACACACGATACTCAGTTTTAATATTTGCACTAATAACATCAGGAATAACTGAAGTCTGCAAACAGTCATTTCCCATGTGCAGCCTTACGTACAAAGAACGTGTGTGTGCTGATCTATGTGTAAAAAGAGCCTGAGAGCGGATGTACGTCAGCGGTAAAATCTTTTAAATGCATTTTTATTGGCGATGGTAGAAATCGTGCAGTGGTGGATCGTGAAAATTCGTATAAATGGATGTATCACCTCATAATAAGCCTCTATATACCAAGAATATTGAGTTTTTAAAAAGTCAGCAACTGTACCTGTGTTTCTATACGTGAACGTCAGATGGCAGCTTCGATACGTGTCCACGGAGACCTTAGTGCTAGGCAACTGTACCTCTGTTTCTATACGTGAACGGCAGATTGCAGCTTCGATACGTGTCCACGGAGACCTTAGTGCTAGGCAACTGCACCTCTGTTTCTATACGTGAACGGCAGATTGCAGCTTCGATACGTGTCCACGGAGACCTTAGCGCTAGGCAACTGCACCTCTGTTTCTATACGTGAACGGCAGATTGCAGCTTCGATACGTGTCCACGGAGACCTTAGTGCTAGGCAACTGCACCTCTGTTTCTATACGTGAACGGCAGATTGCAGCTTCGATACGTATCCACGGAGACCTTAGTGCTAGGCAACTGCACCTCTGTTTCTATACGTGAACGGCAGATTGCAGCTTCAATACGTGTCCACGGAGACCTTAGTGCTAGGCAACTGTACCTCTGTTTCTATACGTGAACGGGAGATTGCAGCTTCGATACGTGTCCACGGAGACCTTAGTGCTAGGCAACTATACCTCTGTTTCTATACGTGAACGTCAGATTGCAGCTTCGATACGTGTCCACGGAGACCTTAGTGCTAGGCAACTGCACCTCTGTTTCTATACGTGAACGGCAGATTGCAGCTTCGATACGTATCCACGGGGACCTTAGTGCTAGGGAACTGCACCTCTGTTTCTATACGTGAACGGCAGATTGCAGCTTCAATACGTGTCCACGGAGACCTTAGTGCTAGGCAACTGTACCTCTGTTTCTATACGTGAACGGCAGATTGCAGCTTCGATACGTGTCCACGGAGACCTTAGTGCTAGGCAACTATACCTCTGTTTCTATACGTGAACGGCAGATTGTAGCTTCGATACGTGTCCACGGAGATCTTAGTGCTAGGCAGCTATACCTGTTTCTATACGTCAACGGCAGATTGCAGCTTCGATACGTGTTCACGGAGACCTTAGTGCTAGGCAACTGTACCTGTGTTTCTATACGTGTCCACGGAGACCTTAGTGCTAGACAACTGTACCTCTGTTTCTATACGTGAACGGCAGATTGCAGCTTCAATACGTGTCCACGGAGACCTTAGTGCTAGGCAACTGTACCTCTGTTTCTATACGTGAACGGCAGATTGCAGCTTCGATACGTGTGCACGGAGACCTTAGTGCTAGGCAACTATACCTCTGTTTCTATACGTGAACGGCAGATTGCAGGTTCGATACGTGTCCGCGGAGATCTTAGTGCTAGGCAACTATACCTGTTTCTATACGTGAACGGCAGATTGCAGCTTCGATACGTGTCCACGGAGACCTTAGTGCTAGGCAACTGTACCTGTGTTTCTATACGTGAACGTCAGATGGCAGCTTCGATACGTGTCCACGGAGACCTTAGTGTTAGGCAACTGTACCTCTGTTTCTATACGTTACACAAATTCACCGCTAATTCCTTCTCGTCATTTTCATCCAATCACCTTTGATTTTATTTTCGCCTATCACATCACGTTATTTCAATTTGTCCACCTATCAGAGATCGTCTTATTTACACCAATCACAACGCTCCACGTCACTACTTGTTCTGCTTTTTAACCCTCGGTCGTGCATGTTTTGCGTCCTTGAGTTTCCATACCTCGCACACGCAACACCACAGCGCGATAACATGTCCACGTGCTAGCTGGTGTACCGGTACGATCGCCTCCTGGGCCTGCTCAACGCCGAGGAAGTGGTAGTGCAGACCTGCGTACCCGTGACGAACCAGGTCATGTACGTGGTGTTGAGGTAACTCCGAGGAGAGCCCCAAGGAGATCCACGCTACCAATGCCGTGATTGCGGCTTACACCACGGCACACAAGTGCCTAGTGTTATTTTGTCACCTGAAGCGAAAGGTCTCCGTGGACACGTATCGAAGCTGCAATCTGCCGTTAACGTATAGAAACAGAGGTACAGTTGCCTAACACTAAGGTCTCCGTGGACACGTATCGAAGCTGCCATCTGACGTTCACGTATAGAAACACAGGTACAGTTGCCTAGCACTAAGGTCTCCGTGGACACGTATCGAAGCTGCAATCTGCCGTTCACGTATAGAAACAGAGGTACAGTTGTCTAGCACTAAGGTCTCCGTGGACACGTATAGAAACACAGGTACAGTTGCCTAGCACTAAGGTCTCCGTGAACACGTATCGAAGCTGCAATCTGCCGTTGACGTATAGAAACAGGTATAGCTGCCTAGCACTAAGATCTCCGTGGACACGTATCGAAGCTACAATCTGCCGTTCACGTATAGAAACAGAGGTATAGTTGCCTAGCACTAAGGTCTCCGTGGACACGTATCGAAGCTGCAATCTGCCGTTCACGTATAGAAACAGAGGTACAGTTGCCTAGCACTAAGGTCTCCGTGGACACGTATTGAAGCTGCAATCTGCCGTTCACGTATAGAAACAGAGGTGCAGTTCCCTAGCACTAAGGTCCCCGTGGATACGTATCGAAGCTGCAATCTGCCGTTCACGTATAGAAACAGAGGTGCAGTTGCCTAGCACTAAGGTCTCCGTGGACACGTATCGAAGCTGCAATCTGACGTTCACGTATAGAAACAGAGGTATAGTTGCCTAGCACTAAGGTCTCCGTGGACACGTATCGAAGCTGCAATCTCCCGTTCACGTATAGAAACAGAGGTACAGTTGCCTAGCACTAAGGTCTCCGTGGACACGTATTGAAGCTGCAATCTGCCGTTCACGTATAGAAACAGAGGTGCAGTTGCCTAGCACTAAGGTCTCCGTGGATACGTATCGAAGCTGCAATCTGCCGTTCACGTATAGAAACAGAGGTGCAGTTGCCTAGCACTAAGGTCTCCGTGGACACGTATCGAAGCTGCAATCTGCCGTTCACGTATAGAAACAGAGGTGCAGTTGCCTAGCGCTAAGGTCTCCGTGGACACGTATCGAAGCTGCAATCTGCCGTTCACGTATAGAAACAGAGGTGCAGTTGCCTAGCACTAAGGTCTCCGTGGACACGTATCGAAGCTGCAATCTGCCGTTCACGTATAGAAACAGAGGTACAGTTGCCTAGCACTAAGGTCTCCGTGGACACGTATCGAAGCTGCCATCTGACGTTCACGTATAGAAACACAGGTACAGTTGCTGACTTTTTAAAAACTCAATATTCTTGGTATATAGAGGCTTATTATGAGGTGATACATCCATTTATACGAATTTTCACGATCCACCACTGCACGATTTCTACCATCGCCAATAAAAATGCATTTAAAAGATTTTACCGCTGACGTACATCCGCTCTCAGGCTCTTTTTACACATAGATCAGCACACACACGTTCTTTGTACGTAAGGCTGCACATGGGAAATGACTGTTTGCAGACTTCAGTTATTCCTGATGTTATTAGTGCAAATATTAAAACTGAGTATCGTGTGTAGTGCTTTTGTGTTGTGCCAGTGCATACGTGTTATGTAAAATGTAAAGAATTAAATAAAAATCAGCAGATACTTCCTTTCTAAGGAGTAACACCAACTGTTGAATATAAATTCTCAAAGTGCTACGTTCGTACGACCTCTACCATCTATCTCTTATAGGTGAGTACGAAAGTATGTAGATCGCGTTAAAATACACAACTTATGTCATATACATTTTTATTGTTGAGTGAACCGTTTTCGAGATATTGCTTGTTATTTACTTAAATTTTCCAAAACTTATTTTCTCAAATGGGAATTCGTTATTCATTTTTTTTGTCTTTGATATGCAAAGAGTATTAATCAGTGGCAAAAAGAATGGTACTGCACATAGCAACCAGCTATTAAGAGATATGTATGTGCTTAAAGGCTACTGTTTTTCTATATTCCCCTTGTAAATATATTTTCCCTACATCTACAAGAAAATTAGCAATAAAATAGAGTTTGCAAATGTTTATCTCGATTAACATGAACTAGATGGGGAATAAGCGTTTGTAAAAATACTTTGTACAAGAGTTGAGAAAGTCATGTGAGTGTTAACACATCAGATTTTTTTTTATGTGTTTCAGTGGGTGAATAATAATTAGTTTGTTGGTATCGTTATCACAGTACTGTTTCACTTGTGAAATCCCGTTCTCTTTGTATTAAAAAAAATGGCTCTAACGATTTTGATGAAAAATATCATATGTTTTTAAGATAATGTCGTGAGAAATGAAATGTATATCTCGAATTTTCTGGGAATGTCTCCAAAAGTATTCTTCATTGTGAACGACTTTTTCATAACTGATAAACCGTAAGAGATAGACAAAATTTTACTACACAAAAAATGTAGATCGCGTTAAAATACACAACTTATGTCATATACATTTTTGTTGTTGAGTGAACCGTTTTCGAGATATTGCTTGTTATTTCATTAAATTTTCCAATATTTATTTTCTCAAATGGGAATTCGTTATTCATTTTACACATAGATTGTGTGCTTTAACGTTCTTGTAAATAAGGCTTCGTTTCCTACGGTTTAACACTTTGTACAAAAGACATTCACAATGAGACTACTTCACAGCTATTCCCAGAAAATTGAAGTTATACATTTTATTTGTCGTGCAGATATCTTAAACATACCGCACCGTAATCAAAAGGGGGTTAGAGCCGTTTTTAAGACAATAAAAATAACGAACTTTCTCCCGCTAAACGGGTAGTTTGCGGTGTGGGAATTTTCTTGAAAATCTACGGTTTGTTAAATTTTTACTTTCTCTACTACGTATAGTAAGTAGGGGAAGTATTGCATTCCACCCAAAAATTCGATACCGAGATTTCACCGGAAATACGTGTTTTGAGACCTCCTGAATCCAAAAAAAGCATTTTTGGAAACATGTCCGTGTGTGTGTCTGTGTGTGTCTGTGAACAGCATAACTCAAAAACGAACAGTCGGATAAGCACCAAACTTGGTATTTAGGTTCAGTATCTTCCAGAGATGCGACACGAAGGTTTTCAAGAAAATCCCCCCACCCCAGACTACCCTTTACATGGAAGATTTTTCGAAAATTTTAATTTTCTCAAAAATGGCTCTAACGATTTTGATTAAAATATCGCATGTTTAAGATAATGTTATGAGAAATGAAATGTATATCTCGAATTTTCTGGGAATGTCTCCAAAAGTATTCTTCATTGTGAACGACTTTTGCATAACTGGTAAACCATAAGAGATAGACAAAATTTTACTACACATAAAATGTAGATCGCGTTAAAATACACAATTTATGTCATATACATTTTTTTAGTTGAGTGAACCATTTTCGAGATATTGCTTGTTATTTCCTTAAATTTTCCAATACTTATACTTTTTCTCAAATGCGTTATTCATTTTTACTTTCTCTACTACGTATAGTAAGTAGGGGAAGTATTGCATTCCACCCAAAAATTCGATACCGAGATTTCACTGGAAATACATGTTTTGAGAATCACTGAATCCAGAAAAAAAAAGCATTTTTGGAAACATGTCCGTGTGTGTGTGTCTGTCTGTGTGTCTGTGTGTCTGTCTGTCTGTGCGTCTGTGTGTCTGTGAACAGCATAACTCAAAAACGAACAGTCGGATAAACACCAAACTTGGTATTTAGGTTCAGTATCTTCCAGAGATGCGACACGAAGGTTTTCAAGAAAATCCCCCCACCCCAGACTACCCTTTACATGGAACATTTTTCGAAAATTTTAATTTTCTCAAAAACGGCTCTAACGATTTTGATTAAAATATCATATGTTTAAGATATTGTCATGACAAATAAAATGTATATCTCGAATTTTCTGGGAATGTCTCCAAAATATTCTTCATTGTGAACGACTTTTGCATAACTGGTAAACCATAAGAGATAGACAAAATTTTACTACACAAAAAATGTAGATCGCGTTAAAATACACAACTTATGTCATATACGTTTCTTTTGTTGAGTGAACCGTTTTCGAGATATTGCTTGTTATTTCCTTAAATTTTCCAATACTTATAATTTTTCTCAAATTCGTTTATTCATTTTTTTTTATGTCCTGAACATGCAAAGAGAATGGAATTCGCCACATAGCAACCAGCGTTAAAATATTTGACTATCGCTTAAAAGCTACCAATTAGATTGTACAAGAGTAGAGAAAGTCATGTCAGTGTAACACATCAGTTTTTTTTATACGCTACTATTTTAGTGTGTGTGTGTGTGTGTGTGTGTGCGCGCGCGCGAGTACGTGCCTAGGATCCGTGCGCCACAAGCCAAAACGACGACGTTATAGAAAAACTTTATCATTTGCCTACCGGCCAGGGACAACCGCTAAAAAACCTGAAAAAAGCTCTAAGAGTATTCTAACGCTTACCGCTCTGGAAAACCCTTGAAAACAAGATAGTACACTTTTGAAATATTGCTTGTTATTTCCTTAAATTTTTCAATACTTTTTTACTTTCTCTACTACGTATAGTAAGTAGGCGAAGTATTGCATTCCGCCCAAAAATTCGATACCGAGATTTCACCGGAAATACACGTTTTGAGACCTCCTGAATCAAAAAAAAAAAAAAAAAGCATTTTTGGAAACATGTCCGTGTGTGTGTGTGCCTGTCTGTGTGTCTATCTGTCTCTGTGTGTGTGTGTGTGTGTGCGCGCGGGTACGTGCCTAGTATCCGTGCGCCGACAAGGTAAAACTTCATCATTTGCCTACCGGGCAGGGACAACCGCTAAAAAACCTGAGAAAACCTCGAAAATTAGAAACGCCTTCGTCAACCAGTACAGAAAACGCCTACCAACCAGGGAAAACCTATGAAAAAGCAGAAAGAGCTTGCATTTGTTTACCATCCGCAGAAAACTCCCAAAAAAAACAAAAAAAAAAAAAAACTAGTTATTTTTTAAAAAAAAGGAAAAAGACGAATAATATAAGTATGGTAGAAACAGCTTGCATTCGTCTACCAACCAGAGAAAACCCCCGAAACACTAGTTATTTAAAATTGCTGATGAGTTCTGGATAGGCTTTTGCAAATGTTGTTGGTAGCAAAACTTGCCTTTTCCATCACCTCCAACATACCCCACTCCCACACCTTTTTTTCTTTCCACCAATCATAATCTCTCTTATTCTCGCCAATCAGCAACTTTCATTTGTTCCTTTCCACCAATAACGTCACTTCTTATTCCCACCAATGACAACTTCACACGTCACTTTCTGTTATACTTTTTATCCCTCGTTCGCCATCTTTCCCCCTCTTTCAGACCCCAACCGCCGCACAGTCAACACCTCGCCGCTCCTTAACCTCAACTTCGTGCCTCCGCCATCTTATTTAGTTCACATTTTTACCACCGCGCCTCTCATCTCTCAACCAGATTGCCTGCAAGAACACATCTCGTTCATTCGCACCTCGACGGTTGCCACGGCAGCAGCTACTGCGAACACCTACGTCGTACACGTTTTTGACCGCTTTCGACCGGCTATGAGAACCCTGCTCCTACGTACGCTAGCGACCATCACGATGGTCCAGTACCAGGTTTTTGGTATAGTTAAATTACGCCTCTGCAAAGGGTGTCTGTACCGCTTTAAAAACCTAGGTATATCAGTGCGTAGTGATGTTGGTTGATCTTAAAGCTGGTTAAGCATTTTCAAAAACAGTTTGCTTTTATTTTTCCGTCTCGCGTGCCGCGCTTTTGGTGACATATCCACACCGGTAACAGGTAAGTAACACACGCATAATTATTTTTCGGACCTGCTCGGCGTAGGAATATATCCTTTCGTGTTTTGGTACTGTAACCTCAAACCTCCTTACCCACCTCTTGCGTCCGCCATCTTGTTTAGTTCTCACCGCATCTCCTTGTCGCAGACCCCCCGCCATTTTTAGTTCCCACTATTTTAACCTCAAAATCTACTCTTCTAAAACTCTTGCTACCCCCATCTTCTTTTAGTTCCCATTCTCACCACTGCGTCTCCTTACCCCCACCTCTTGCGACCGCCGTGTTCACCACTAACCTCCAAATTTCCTCGTCCTTAAACCTCTTGTCTCAACAACCTTGTCTAGTTCCCATTTTCGCCACCGCATCTCATATCGCCCCCATCTCTCTATCCACTCAAGAAAACTACCATCCGACGTTCAAAAATTGCTGATCAGTTCACGACAGGCTTTTGCAAATCTTGCTGCTAGCAAAACTCACCTTTCCCATCACCTCCAACATACCCCACTCCCACACCTTTTTCTTTTCCTCCAATCATAATCTCTCTTATTCCTACCAATCAACAACTCTCATTTGCTCCTTTCCACCAATAAAATCACTTCTTATTCCCACCAATCACAACTTCACACGTCACTTTCTGTTACACTTTTTATCCCTCGCTCCCCATCTTTTCCCCCATTTCAGTACCGACCTCCGCACAGACAACACCTCGCCACCCAGCTCCTCTCCATCACGCGACCTCCATACTCCTCCATCTCCCTTCCTCCATCTTCCACCCCAAATTAACGAACCAATCAAAACACTCCACGTCACTTCCTCAATTCTTTCAACTCGTCCCGGATGAGCCAACCGATTTAACGATAATCCTAACGCTCAGGGCGCTTTTCAAACTTACCGCCGCCGCCGTCGCACGCAGCGACACTAGCGACACTAGCGCCCCTAGCGGCAGGATTATCGTTAAAACAATTGGCTCATCCGGGACTATTACTACTCAGGACTGTATGGCGGATGACCCATCAATTCGATTTTTTAAGCCTTCAAATACTCTGTTAGACGAGATGTGTGTGCGCCCACATTGCCTTGATGAACGATCCTACGGTTCTTGTTGGTTTTCCTTACTTCACCGAAGACTTCCGGCAAACAAATGGTTGTGTACCATTCGGCATTGACCGTTTTACGTTCCTCTAAAGGCACTGTTGCCATATGGCCAGTTTTGCTGAAAAAGCAGGCGACATTTGCTTCGAAGTGCTTCAAGTGCGAACAACTTTTGTTGGATTTGCTTCATCTTGAAACACCCATAAAGTCGACTGCTGCTTACGTACTGGTTCATACGCATAGATCCATGATTCGTTACCTGTTACAATCTTATATACGTCTTTTGAGGCACCGCCATTGTATTTCTTGAGCATTTTTGTACACCAATCGACACGAGCATCTTTTTGAGATTGCGTCAAATTATGTGGGATCCAACGAGAGCAAACCTTTTTCACGGCTAAATAATCGTGCAATATTTTATATATGCTGGTGGAACTAATGCCTAGGGTAGCCTCAATCTCACAATATGTTGCATGACGATCTTTCGTTATTAGTTTTTGCACAGCACTAATGTTTTCTGGCACAATAACTGATTTTGGACGACCTTCACGAACTTCATTGAGCAAACGGCGGCCACGATTAAATCCGTTATACCAGTGTTTCACAATGGCAAAGGATGGAGCTTTGTCGCCAAATGTGGAAGTTAGTTGATCGATGCACTCTTGCCTTGATAATCCACGTCGAAAGTCGTAATAAATCATTGTACGAACATTTTCACGAGTTAATTCTATGTTTTTGTTGACACACAATTTTCAAGTTAGTGTAAACAAAACAAATGACGCTCTATTGATAAAATGTTTGAAGTAGATTATGGTCAAAAATGTAAAACTTTCCATTGGAAACGTCAGGTGGCACCTACAGCATTCAGGTTTGCCAAGGCTCAAAATATAAATAGTGCCCCTCGTATGAAATACTTTGAATACTTTTGTGTCTGCCTTACGGTACATATTGTTGATAGTTTTGTTTGTTTATTTGTGTTAAGGAAGTTGTGCCTGCTTGCAATTAGTTTACACTTTGTATTGTTGAAAGGAAGTTTGCTGTAGCTCAGGAAACAGATGACGCGCGGCAGAATGGCAACTAAGCAGAACTAATTCTAGCTCTAGCTCTCTCATTCACTCACTCTCTGCGCGACTAACCCCCTAGTTAGCTGCCGGTCACTATTGGCCATTCCAAACCAGAGTGCCTCTCACTGTAAACAAACTCTTCGTATTATCCGCGCGAAAGTAGTTCGCAATCCCCGCCCCTAATGGCTGCTTGTTCTCATGTGCTTGTTGAACATTATTTCAATCCATAAAAAGGCGCCCTGCTTGAGAATCATAGTTCAAAATGCAACCTGAGGTAACAATAGATCTTATAAGTATGCGGCAATGAATGTTTTACTTGCGTTCATCATAATCCTCGGGCAAAAATGCAACACCCAAATCCGAATCCTCCGAAGATGACTCAGCTACCATATCGTAATCAGAACTGCTCTCCAAAATGACAAGATTATCCACAATTCCACAGCATTGTCGCACACAAAACAAGTTCCCACATTTGATTCTCCTATTCTATGTTCTGTTGTCTGTTTATATTCCCTGCGCGCTTTGGTTGCACTTATCACTGAAGCGCCTGTAAAATCGGATATTAGTTTCGTAATATGCACTAATGCAAGTGTCGGGTGTTTTTTTATAATAGTGAGTTGAATATATTAAGCATTGTTTGTTTTTCGCCACTTTTTAACTGTTTTCCGTGTTTGTGTTTGAACAGTTTATCCTCCGTTTAATGCTTCTTTTCGCCTGGGATATTTCCCCATGTCTTGGAAACATGCTGAGATAATTCTTCATAAACCTAGATCCCCACCAAGTTTGCCTGATAGCTACCGCCCTATAAGTTTGCTCTCGACTATTTCTAAGCTGTTTGAAAAAGTAATCCACAAAAGACAACAGGTTCATAACGGATGCTGCAGTTCTCCCATCTCACCAGTTTGGTTTCCGTCATCAGCATTCAACAACTCAAACTTTTGCATGTCACAGAATGCATCGCTAAAGGCTACGAAAACAAGCAACACACGGTTGCTACATTTCTAGACTTTAAACAGGCCTTCGATCGTGTTTGGCACAATAGACTTCTCTATAAACTCAGAACAATAGGATTTCCTGATTATCTGTATCACATTATCAGCAGTTTCTTGTCGCATCGCACATTCCAAATTCGCATTGGTTCTGTTCTATCTTCTACTCGACCGGTTATGTCGGGAGGCCCCAAGGTTCAATATTGGCGCCAATATTATTCCATATCTTCACAAGTGACATCCCTGATGTTCCGTCTGTAAATACTGCTATGTACGCTGATAATATTGTATGTTCCACTCGCAAAGATATAGGAACTGCAAGTTTGAGATTACAGACAGCTCTTAACACTCTCATCATATGGATAGAGACCTGTAGAACAGCATTGACTCGCCAAAAGTGTGAAGTCGTGATATTTACTTTGCGACACCCTGTCACACCTCCGCCTATCATAATAAACAGTATTTCACTTTCCTGGAAGCGCAATTATGAACATGTTAAATACCTAGGGGTTCATTTTGATCGTCGATTAACCTGGAAGTACCACGTCGATTCAAAGTTGAACTTGACTTACTCCCGGTTACGTCATCTCTATCTACTACTTAACCGAAAGTCTTCTCTTAGTTTCCAATGTGGTTCTCTCACATATAAATCTCTACTCCGACCATTGCCCACATATGTTTGCCCAGACTGGGGCCGAGCTCAGCTAGCACAATTCATCGTTTACAAGTCTTCCAGAACAAGGTATTGCGTACAATCCTTAACGCTCCTTGGTTTCTACGTACCACACAGCTTCACCACGAACTTGGACTACGCACCATCTCGGAGCACATATCTGTTCTTACTCACTCTTTTCACAGCAACTTCATCATGTGCCTGGGGCAGTACTTTTTTCACTTGGAAGGAGATCCAGCACAGCCATAAGGATTAAGAGTCGCCTTCCACAAGACCTACTGTTATCATCCGACGAAGACTCCCAACACCGAAGACAACCAACTGTAAACTTATGCCAAATGTTTAACTGTACTTATTGTGACTGAGGGGCCTCATTCGACTGACTTGTTGCATTATTCCTTATTCTGTTAACCCTAGTCTGTATAGCAATGTAATGCTGGTCGACTTTTAAATAAACGAAAAAAAAGGTTTATTCGCACTACACGCACCTTCCTCTGCTATGAAAACTCAAATACCAACTGACTAAATCACAAGATTCGACCTGAGTTGAGCATACGTGTGCTAAAATATTTTGAATGTCTGTTCGTTTATTTATCATATTTCCTGTGTTACGCGAAGTGTTCATTTGGTACTCGGATAGTGATTCGGTAATAGTAATTCATTACTGCATTTCTCGTATATGCAAGAGAATGGCAGTCATGCATACAGTTGGTAATTAACAAGCAAGATTACCCTCAGCGTTAGCGCAATAGCAGACGAAATCATGTTTTGTAATCTCTTAACAGTTAGTATATATACATTACATTTAGCAATGAGTTCTTATGATAACCGCAACAAAATGTGCAGTTCTATACCTTCCCTGCACTAATATTTCATGATACAATACATGTATTAAGGAACTATTTACGTTGGCGTAAGAGAGTGTTCTTGGATTCATAACAAGCAGAAGCACGTGCTTTTGTTTATACAGAGGGAACTATGGTTTGGAATGGACAGTTTTACTCCGGAGTAATGGTGTATGCAATGTCTATGGCAAAAATTGGCGTTGCCAGGAACCTATCTTATTGTCAATTCTCACGCCAATGCTCCAGCTTATAATATTTAGTAAGCATTGTTTGCGATTATCGAATAATTCGATAGTTTTCATTCGATTACGCAACACTAAGGGCCAGGTGCACAAACGCCTGTTAATATCTACGTCAGCAAACGGCTGTAAAATATTTAGGCTTGTTAAGTCAGAATACTGATGCAGCAAAGTTTAAGACCGTTTACTGATTTTGTTTAGCTAACATGCCGTCACTATAGTGCGAACCCGCTCAGGAGCTGAAAGAAACGCTAGTTTCATCTAGTTACGGTAGCGATTTCTTTTCTGATTCTATGGATTGTTGACTGCCTAACCTAAAAGTATATAATTGTGGTTATGGAATTAGAAATGGAGCCTGTGAAAAAAGCCCAAAGCACAATAGAAATTAAAAAAACAGCACAGTCACAACTTACTAGAGATTTAAAATTCATTAAATAGACTGAAACATTCCACCACTTCTCTCTCTTTGGCTCATTAGAATTTGATGAATGTATCACTCTAAGGTGCTATTGCAGTAGAAGCACTGCGAATAATTCACAGTGTACTGTGCACGTTTTAATAACATCCATCACAATATTAACTGCCCCGGTAGCATAACATCATAACGCTGTAAGTAATCGATTCGTTGAAGATTTGGGCAATTTCTTTGAGTCGGGTACTCCAGCCTCTCGCATAATAGTGACAACACTGTTGGTTTAGATAACCTGACCTTTCATGGATTTTTTATCGTGTCGTTAAATGGGTCACATTTTTCCAATACAAGACGTCGAATTCGCTCTTCGTTACGCTGATTTAAATATTCCATGTACAGTAGCTCATCTTGAAAATAATTTCCCTAACAACTTCGCCATTTTAATCTGATTTAACGGTTGTAATGTTCTTAATTGGCAAAACATCTCCGTTTACGGGCATTGGGCATTTATTTGAATCTTGTTAGGGTTGATGCACCATAGAAATGAATTTACAGGCGTTAAGTAGCACCTTAACGGCAGTTAATTACTAACGGCGATTGGTGCACTTGGCCCTAGATGTAATGGCATTGCCATTGCCATGAAGAAAACTTATATTCTGAGTGAACAAATGTCTCTTGTATAAGTGTGCGTGATGTAGTGGCTTGCAGTTCTGTGCCATAGTGGATCCAGCATTAGAACTGGGCTTGATGTAAACAAAACATTTCGTATCCCTCCGCGTTAGCCGGGTGTTTGTATCAGCTGTGAGAAACATCGTATGCATGCAGAAGAGAGCTGAACAATGCCACACAGAATTAAACCGAAGCTACAATCTTCTTTAATTTTGCTGACATTTAATATATATTAAATAAAAATTTCAAACTATGTTTCATTAACATACTTCTTGAAAACCCAGAGATAATTGCGAATATTTAAGGGACTGCGTATGATTCTTATACAATTTCAGTATTTCAATACATAACTTTAGTTGAACATTTCTAGACTTCTACTGCTCAGATTAAAATGAAATTTGGCATGAATGTACAGTAATTCATTGTGATTCCACGATATAAACAAGTACTTAATTATTTAAAATGGCCACAAGAAAGGTCATAAATGCTTACACTATTGTTTTTTTGAAAAGTATCTTTAATATTTGCGGTGCACTTCACTACAAGCATATTCATTGAATATTTTTAGGGCGTTAAGTAATGTCTATTTTTAATCCGTAACCTAAATTTACTTAAATATTTCTGACTGTATTCAAGTGAAAAAATTCTGAACTTAGGTAAATGTTTTTATCATTTTTTTACAGAAATTTTCTTTATATTTTATATTTTGGAGTTTTCTAATAATAATAGGTTACGTTTACAGAAATCATCCTTCAGCAACTACGTAAAATTTTCATTAAAATAAGTTCAGTAGGTTTGAAGAAAAGTGCACCTAAGTTTGAAAAATTTCAAGTTACGGACAACTGCATTTAAGTGTAAAGTATGTTGACTCACATTTGTGTATCATAAAAGTGAAAAGTGCATCATATGTTGACTCCACCAGCCAAGTAGGTGTAACCTAGTGCGCCGTCATATTTAAATGGACCATTGCATTTTAAATGTGCATATACCCTTATTATAGATATATAAAAGAGGAAGATTTCTACTTTTCTTTAAGATGCAAAACAAAAAAAAAAATATTTTTTGAGCCCACATCACTACCCAGTTCCAAAACCATAGTTATCGCGAATGTTTAAGATACTACATGTTAAGGTGTGCTTTGGTTTCCCGCATGGCGCGGGCTAGTTAATGACATGTGTTGATGCAAGTTGGGTTCTAGGAGTAGAGCGATAGTAGTACGCTTAATGTATACCCAATGTAATCGTGGATAAATTGTAATTCCATTTACTATAAAGCAAGTAAATATAACAAATGGAATCCAACTCCACGGATATAAGACCGAGGCTTGTAGATGCTTCGGAAATGAATTTAAATAAGCTACTCGTAACCTCCGGAGCTGTTCTTTTTTATGCTATTGTGAAGCGGAACATGTAATTAAAAAGCAAACAAGAATGATATACTCATATTTTATTTACCCTTCTGATTCAGAAGTACTGAACAACAAGTCAAAGGAGTAAGATTCACTGTCTTTTAGGCAGTTCTCAAGATATTGCTTAAACTGTATGAGAAAACTAGGTCAGCAGATACAGTATAGTAATAATTGCAAAATAGTTCCTCTTAGCTTCATCTGCACATGGGACATTCCTTTTCAAATCGTGCGAAATAGAAGGAAAATTGAGCTTGCATTTTTTAAACGGAACGAAACTTTTTGTATTTCTAGAGAAGAATGCAATGCTTTATGCAAACTCTTAAAATTTAGAACTTCGTAGTTTTGCAATTAAAATTGTTAAAATTTATCGTGTCTTCCTAAAGTTTCCAACTTCAAGCTGTTATAACTCTGAAACCTTTAAATCTAATTATTTAAATCGAGCTTTATTTTGATTCCCTAACTTTTAATTTCATACCGATAAGTACACGCGTTCCTGTTTTTATTTAAATGAAGAAATGTCTATTTTTTCAGGTGTACGGATTAAAAAAATAACATTATTATATATGGTAAGGTTCCGTAATTTAAATACAAACACAGATTTTACTGTAATGGTTACTGATAAGGTGTCCTCTAAAATATTTACAGCAGTATATTACTTTACGCGCTCGTGGTCGCTCTTGCATTTTTGCTTTGAACTGAAGGTCAAGCAAACTGCTGTATATGGTTAAACAATGAGAACGCTTACTAAGCAGTACGTGGTTCTGAGTATTTCCTCACATATTCACAGAGTGCTTGGTGATCATCGTGTATAAACTACATAAATCGCTGCGTTTATTCACTTTTTGTGTTATACGAACACCCCAACATAACTACTTTACCAACATTGCCGACTTCTCTTAATGAAACTATGGATTATTCTCAAACTAACATTTAGTTTTATAAAATTCCGGAGACGTTTAAAATAATAAAAATGCATATAGATTTTTTGTGGATATTATAAAAACTATTAGTATATGCGGTAATGAAATGCGAACTTTTAACTGCAAAATGGGATTTGGTACAATATTCTGAAATAAAGGGCTACGGAGCTATGAGTGCTTAAAATGCAACAAAATGAATTAATACGATACACTTATCGTTAAATAACCTGACAACCGTTGGGTTTTAGATACTAATATTTGATAAATATGCTTTCCTTAGCACCCCGTACTAATAGGAACAATTACAACGCAAGCGAAAAATGCGAGCTTCTTTACCGTTCAATTTCACATATATAAATAAATGCGAGGTTTTTTGCCGTTCAATTTCAACAGAAAAGAGGTTGGCTAAACTGAAAGTAACATCAACTTCAAATGATTTCAAATGAGGTTACGTGACGTACGGTAATTCACAATTAAATGTTGTAGCTTTGTAACGCTCATTATGGACCTTTAAGTGTTGACTGGTTTCACCAACATTTATTTTGCGTACAATGGCAATTTAAGAAATGAAAAATATATTTCTAAAAGCAATCATTAAGAACGATATGAAAACAAAATAATGTTTAAGATGTCCTTTTCATAACCACGTATTCATATACGAGTATACTAATTCAAATACTCAAAAATAATTAAACGCATAATAACTGTATATGTCACTCGCAATACACACACGCATTTTCTTAGTTAATTTATTGTATAATGCACACATACATTGTATGGCAAAATTAACAAGGTAGATGACATTTTAATGCGTTTATCCAGTGGGGATACGCGACTTGCTAGTTTGGGAGGGCGCCATGTAGTGTTTTTGTATTAAGCACGCTTTACACGGCAGGTTTTATTTTACAATTTATATATATATAAACAAGAACCATAAACTAAATTACTCTGCACATAATTACTTGTTTGTTCAGTTTACTGCATGTATTTTTCAGCACGTACAAAATCCTACGCATTAGTGCAATTCAGAAATAAAACGTGCAATAAAACGCATCTATCAAAACGAGCGAAATTAAACTATATTGTAACAAATGAGAGCACCAGTTAATGCGAAACATACTACATTTATCACTTAGGCACTCGGCGTAGCACCGACTTACACTTGAGTTGCTTTAGGCCCACACTGTGAACACAACTGATCCGTAGAATCAAATCACAACTGAACTGCTGAATCGCGATTCACAAGTGAACTGCACTATCTACTTTTCATTTCGTCACTACTTTACTAAGAGAACTGAACTGCCATGTCCATGCAAGAGCTCTTATATAGACCCGCATACAAAGCGGAACTTTCTAATAGCAGAGCCTACTCGAAACTGTCCAAAGGAATCCTCTGGAGCGGAGAAATAGCACTCAGTGGCTATTGTTCCGCGCACCTATTGTTCTGGAGGGGAACGGGCCATTATCCCACTCGCGGCCAGTTCGATAAGTCGGGAGGTACTCGCACCGACGGCCTGTAGCTAGCTCGCGCGCGCTCACAATATTAACAATTACTGTATTATGCCTTTCAGTAGCAGGAAGCATTTTGGCATTTTTATGGTGCATCCATGCGTTAAGGAATATCGGTTAAAATTTTATTGGAGAACACGCAGTTTTATAACAAATGGATATTCTGTGCTCTGTTTTCACAAAATAAATTATTTTAAAAGCTGAATCACACATACTTGCACATCAATAAGTCTGCGTTTCGTGAAGATATTTCTCCTAAGTTTTAGTTTCTATCTTCTATAATAATAGTCAGCGCCGGGCGGTCCGAGTACACAAGATAACTCGCTCGGCAGCGTAAACACCGGGCGCACTATCGGGAGATAACTAGAACCTTCTGGAAGCTTCTCACCCTTCCTGCAGAAAGTGTGTCGAACTAGTTCTAGAACTTTCGAGAACCCTGTGGAAAGATTACACTGTCTATATAAGCGAGCGTTCTCGCGAAAGCAGTCAGTTGCAAATCGAGTAAGAGTTGATGGCGTACAGCGAGTGCTGCTGTGTGGAGCGACGGGTTGTGGAGGTCTTGTGTTCGACTCTCGAGTGAAGTAAACCGTCCGACGTGAAGAGGCTACGTCACGAAAAAGATGAAGTGACGGAGAATTGAACTAGTTGACCTTAGTGAAGTGACAGTGTGAGAAAAGTGAACTCCCAGTGAAACTGGACTAGAGGAAAACTAAATAGAGATAATGAGAACTGAAGGAAGCGACAGTTAAAAAACTGGACGAACTCACATTTATTCGACATCAGAGTAAGAACCTAATTTCTTAAGCGGAAACGCGTAGAGTTTATTTTTGCTCATTGCCCAATCTTATCTCGCGTCTAAACGTGTGTGTGATGATACCAAGCAATCAACAACAGGCATTGGAAAATTTTCCAAATGTATAAAATGTACAGTAGGAAATTATTGTGCATATACATGCCTCTCAAAAAATACTTGACTGTAACTAAACTAACCTAATTAATATTCTTATGGATGAACTTTATTCTCCTCTCCTTTTGTTCAGGAAAATGGTTGAAATCCGGGCCTTCTCAATCTAACATATGGCTAAAGCATTAAGTCTGTCTTTCTATATTGTTGTTCTAGTAAACATTTTTATCCTCTTGAGAGTTGGAAAACGCCTTTCACTCTCTGATGCGGTTTTGGGAATCGTGCATATGATTGCGTTCGTATTTACACTGTTCATTATGTTTCCTGAACCAATCGATGTAGCTTTAAATACACAATTTTAACACTTTCCACCAAGAGCATACCACTTACAATGAGTTTGCTGGTTAAAGTTAGGTATTTTACATAAAATGTGCTTCCATATCCTGTACGCAACTAACATGTACGCGTGTGAATCACAACACTACATGTGGGTACGTGCACTCTGATTGTGTCACGCACAAACAATAGCGACCAATATAGATTGTAGTATAAAGGAGATTATATAATTTTGTGCTCTGAATCGTTTTAACTCTACAACACTATACTTTAAATTGCTGTATAACCTAGGAATTTAATTAAATTTTAAATCATCCATATAACGGAATTAAACTTTAGATAGAGCTAAGTGCTATGTTTTCTTTCTTTTTCATATGGTGGCGGCAGTGAAACTGAATGACTCAACGTGGAAAAGAGCGCGTAAAGAAGGAACCAATAGCGAAGCGCCGCGGACGCCGCCAAGTTGCTATTATCGCTCTGCACCCCTTGACAGCATTCAAAGCATTCCCCTCTGCACGCCTCAATGCCTGCAGTATTCACAAAAGTGAGAATCACCAGACTGACTTGGTGTAATCCGAAATAACTCTATAATGAAAAAATTCGCGCTACTCGCTGTATAAGCGTTGCAGAAACATTTCACACAAAACAAAATCAATAAATTAAATCGGGGAATATAGAAATGAATACTGCAATGACATTTGATGTTATCGTGTCTTTCCTGTTTTATTTTTTATGTACGGGAAATGTATCTATGGGGAGGGCGCCGCCCTAGGGTCCTTCATCGCCAGCTGTCACCCTCTTTATCATAATTATTTGCACCTCTGTTCAATATAAACGAGTTATATACACGCATCGCACCCGAGGCATTATGTTTCGGCTGCCAGGATTGGCAATTCGAACATAGCGGAAGGTACGAAGTGCTCCCAATACCCGGGAGGGTCCTAAGTATTCATGGGCCAACCGAATGTTTTACACTAAGATTATTAAACACTGGTTTCCAGTAACAACCGAATGTTTTCATTCGGATTAACATTCGTATAAACATGTTAAAGTGTAGTCGTAGCAATGAAAATGATTTTCACTCGATAGTCGCACAGTAGAGTGTATTCGGTTCTGCTTTGTTTTAAAATTATATTCGCAGCACAGACGTAACACTCTGTTAATGTGGTCCTAAACGTAATTTTGGGCGTAAATGTATAATTGTTAAGTAATCAATGAATTTATTTATGTACGTTGCACAGTTGCTCGGTTTATTCATAAACTGCATTGTGTATCATGATGTGCTGCGTTAGGTTATGTCCTCTGAAATGTGACTGCGGCTTTCCCAATTTAACTGGCGTGCTGAAGCATAATAGTTTCCAGTTGAGTATATTAATAAATAAATTCATATACGTCCAAACATGTTATTCTGTTTTTGTAACCTTTTCTCACTTCGATTTGTCGCAGCATTTATCTCTTGTTACTCTTTAACTAAAATTATAATAAATTGTTTACAAGACTTAATATCAATTATTTGTTATATTCTGTTACTTTTATTTGTTACTACCTAACCAATAACCCAGTTATATATGTATGTAAAAATGTGAAGGATGCTCAGTATAAGGAATCCCCCTATTTCGTATAGCTTCTCGCGTAACACAGTACTTGCTATGTTATTACACGAATTTATCCATTCATTCGAAAAATTGTAGATATTTAACAAACCAAAGAAACATTCTACCTTCCGGTAATTATTACATGATTAACGAAATACAATATATATTGACTCCGTTACAATTTTTAAAAGCACTGTAACATAATAGATTATCACTGTACAGGCAGCGTTTGAATCTTTCTTTCCCCCTACGTAACAAAATTTGTCATATAAGAGAAAGTTACAGTCATCTCTCCTTGTCTGCTTCCCCCTGTCTACCTGGCACTTCAAGTTAATTAATTTTGGAAGATTAATGGCCAAAGATGTTGATTAGAAAAATTTGAATAATCCGAAAAAATAGTGCACCTTGACTCACATTTCGTATCGTACTTACGTGATACCGGTAGGCGTTTCTGTCAGAGTCTTCTCGTCTCCTTACTCGTGCCAAGTCACCCAAGCTAGGAGAAGATGAATAGTTCTCATTTTCTCCGTTGTAGTTTTACCGTTGCCTCACTACTGGCAACTTCATTCGCCTATGGCATACTCCGACGCCCACCCGCGCCGTCTTGAATATGCTATTGTGATACTATGGACCTAGTTCAGATTTGCGGGAGGGGAGAAAATGGCACAATACTCCCCCACGACGAAAGCAGGTGGCAGACGACTGACAACGGGTGAGACAACACCATTCGCCGGGCACAGCACATGTAAAATTCAAACATGGTTAATTGAGGATGGCACAACGAAATACATCAGGGTGCAGACCCACAAGCAAAATAAAAGGACTAGCCACTCAACAGGGAAAAGCAAACATTACAAGCATAGAAAACATTTTAAAAGTTAAAACTGTGGAAAGTATAAAAATTTATAACACATTAAAAGTGCAAAGGAAAGAGATACATGAATATATAACAAAAACACACTAAAATATAAAAGGCCATGAAAGTGAAGCATATTGATGATATTAACAAGATAACCAGTTCATCAAATGGCCAATAATTCGTATCACAAAGTTCGGAAGGGATTAAATTTTTAGAAAGCCTTAGAGTGATGAAATAAGATAATACAGACAAAACTAGCACATGCATAAGGCAGAAAATTAGATCTCCGGAACAAACACATAGAAATTTAAACCTAAATAATAATATGCTCTACAATTAACCTAAATAAAAATAATATAATAAATATTATGTAAGTATATATGTATATAGTGGGCCCACTTAACCTATAACATTTATAAAAACTAAGGTAAGAAATAAAAAACAACTCGAGGACAACACAAACACACAAAAAAGGGAAAAACACAAGAAGAAAAAAGGACATGAAACAGAAAATAAAAATATGACCATTCGCAGCTCAAGCAAAGAAAAAGTACCATGCTCGTATGTGAGAAGACGAGCCAAAATGCAAGCATGGGCCCTAAACCTCAGGCTGAGAATGGTCAGCAAGATGCCGAGCTACTTAAATTTAATTAATAGGCACAGGCTTCAATTGAGAAGCATATGTAGTAATTATCTTTCCGGTAGCACAATTTTGGATCTGAGAGGAAACCAAATTTACAATTTTAACGACCCGGAAGGGGCCAACATACCGTTCTGCCAACTTTTTGACAAAGCCTCGAGAACCATTACTCTGATGGTGTGACCGTAACATCACCAAATCCCTAATGCGAACGGCTGCCGGACGACGATTAGAGTTATAACGCACGGCACGACGTTGACAATCTCGCCTCAGCGCACCAGAAGCCGCCTTACAGCGATGAGAAAGTACTGCAGTCACATGTATCTGAAAGCAGATCAGCCAATTTCCATTGATTAGACAAAGGATAAACGGGCACAAAATTGAACATCAATCGAAAGGGAACCTCTTGATGTGCCTCGTGAATCGATGTATTAAGAGCAAATTGGAAGTCGACCAGAAAAGTAACCCATAACCGAAGATCATTTTAATGAAAGGAAATTAAGACACTCTTCAGTGTACGATTTACGCACTCGGCCAAGGAGGGCTGCGGATAATATGGAGAAGTATGTATGAATTTAACGCCACGTTAAAAAAGAAGAGTACGAAAGCTCTGCGCGCGAAAATAAGAGGCATTATCCGATAACACAGTAGTTGGCATACCAAATTATGCAAATACAGACGATAACACGGAGGACGACGTAAAGGCCGTAATGGCGGGAACTGGTGTGAGCCAAATAAACTTAGTACATGCATCAATGACGATGCACAAATAAAATGACCGCGAGCAGTACGAGGTATATGTCCCATATAGCCAATAAACAGGCGCTCCATGGGATAACGTGAGACACTCGAAGCTAGCAAACCCAAACGGGTATTCCGAGGAGGCTCATCTCTCAATCAAAGATCACAAGATCTAACAAATTTGGCGATATCACTGTACATGCCGCGCCAAACGAAATACTGGCGGATCTTTTGTTTTGTCTTAAACACACCCAAATGAAGTCCAAACGCAGAAGTATGGAAATAGGATAACACAGCCCGTATTAGTGCCTTTGGAAGTAAAATTCTCGACAAACGTGAGCGTGGAAGAGACGCATATAACATGCCATCATGAAATTGATATACAGACGGTATGTTGCCCTCCTGAGATTGTCGCCTAAGTGGGGCCAACTCCTTATCGTCTTGTTGATGTTGGGAAAGACTAGTGAAAATTTCCGGAAAATCTCGTGGAAAAACTGCCAATGCCGCAAGCAAAGGAGAACCGAATTCGGTCGAAGGTTCAGCGAACATACGTGATAATGCTTCTGCTACTGAATTTTCTGAACTCTTAACATGTGTAACAGTAAACTGAAAGGCGCTAAGCTTTACTGCCCATCTAGCAATTTTTCCAGTTTGGCGTGCTTGCGATAAGACCCACATGATTTCCTA
The DNA here is from genome assembly GCA_030765065.1 of Deroplatys truncata. Taxonomy (NCBI): domain Eukaryota; kingdom Metazoa; phylum Arthropoda; class Insecta; order Mantodea; family Mantidae; genus Deroplatys; species Deroplatys truncata. The sequence goes on from CM060990.1 coordinate 153,493,919, forward strand.
ATTGTGCACTCCAGATGGAACAGACGGTGCTTAAGAAACTGATGGAATTTGCCAAAGGCATTGAGGTCGGCTAAAGCTTCTAACTTATACACGGACAAGCGTCTCTCCGCCAAAAAAAGGCAACGTAAGATGTAATATAAGGATTTACGCGCTCCTACTGGTCCCTACAATAACACTGCTGCGACTGCAAATCGCGACGTGTCGGTTTGCACTACAAAATGCTGTTCGAAGTCTGGCATGGCCAAAACAGGAGGTTTCATAAGGGCATTTTTCAAGGCATCAAAGGCGTGTTGCTGTTCATCAGTCCATATAAAGTTTACTCCTTTCCGCCGAAGTGCGTGTAATGGTTCTGCAATGTGTGCAAAATGTGCAATGAATTTCGCAAAAAACTAGGCCATCCCTAAAAAGGACGCTAATTATTTCGCGGTACGAGATACCGGGAAACTCCGCCCTGTAAGGTGCGAGCAGGGTCGATTGAAATCCCCCGAGGTGAAATAATATTCCCCAAAGAGGAAATTTGCGAAACTGCAACTTTAAACTTGGACGCACTCACTGTCAGCCCCGGATGCTGTAGACAAGAAAATTCTAGCGGAAGATGTTGAAGATGCGTATGAAAACCTGGGGAATAAATAACCAAATCCTCAAGATGGTTAAAATGAACTTAAACTTAAATTGATGAAAAACCTGATCTAACAATTGTGACAGAACTTGTGCGCCTGTCAATAAACCAAAAGGAACGCGACAAAACTGAAACAAATTCCAATGTGTGGAAAATGCCGTTAAATGTCCACAAGATTTTTCTAATGGAATATGATAATATGCTTGGTTCAAATCAAGGGTGCTAAATACTCTTGCATTCCGGAAGTAATATGCCGATGTATGTAAATCTGGCAACGGCATTGGGTCCAAAATGATATTTTTGTTCAGTTTCCTATAATCCACTACCAAACGAAAATCATTATTTGGATTAGGGACTAAAAGGCATGGACCTGAATAAGCACTATTAGATTTCTCAATAATTCCCTGACGAGGAATGTCGTCTATCTTGGTACGCAAAATCTCCAGTTTAGTGGGGGTGACATTGTAGGGTGGAGACCGAACCGGAGTTGTATCAGATAATTGAATGGAGTATTCCGTATCCCGGACTGTACCCAATTCTTCAGTCAGAACATCCGGAAATTGCTCCAAAAGCTGCGAAATCTGCGCACGAGACGATGGCGATAAAGACAATAAATCCAAGTTTGTGCTTTTTGAATCCAAACCAGCATTAACTGATGCATTGCTGAGGGAAACCTAAAGCAAAAGGAATAAGGGCAGACGGACTAAAGGGAAAACTCACCGTAAAATTTACGTAATTTAAAGCCATTTTCATTTTATACATAAACGGCGATCCCAAAATTAACGGATGCGGTGAATGTTCCGTAATATGAAGCATAATATCCCACGAAAATAAAGATAATTTAATATGAAGCATTATAAATCCTACAATTCGTAAAGGCACTCCTAAAAATCGTGGTACAATACTCGTTTACCGTCTGAAAATGTCGACGAAATTTAGTTGGGATGGCTTGCCAAAATGTTTTATCAATCAAATTAAATGCCGAGCCAGAATATAACAAGGTTGGGACCCAAGATACTGCACACCAAATTTGATCTAACGGTAACTTCGGAAATGGAATGCCATAAAGTTGCGAAGGGGCCTTAAATTAAGTATTTAGCGCCAAACAAGAAGGCGCTACATTTTGCGACGTAAATTGACGTTTACTTCTAAAGCAAAATCTATAAATATGACCCGCTTTCCCACAAAATGTACAACGTGGTAACGTATCTGTAGGAACCACCTTCGAAGAATGAGAAGTGGTTTATAAGGACTCAGATCGTGGCTGAGCTTGATTATTTAATGGTAATGAAGGTTTATTTACAGGTAAAGAAATTACAATTGATTGCGGCTCAACCTAAACCGGCAATCTTAAACTTTGCGATAACTGTAATGGCCGCTTATCGGAAACGGAGTTCGGTCAAGGTGCTTCAACTGTTTGTTGTAACTTAGTAACTAACAAATCTAAGTCAGTAAATGAGTTTGGAATAGAATCAAATGTACAATGTATTCGGATATATATATTAAAGTCAGAAACAATCAATTGACATAACTGTTGTTCAGTATCTAAAAGCTGAAATAGACGCGAAAAAATTTAACGCGATCTATTTAGGTAATTACAGCTCCCTTGTCTTTCTGTGGTACATTATAATCTTCAGAGCAAAAATGCATACCAATCCGAGTTGGAAAAAGGTCTAAGACCCGAGAATGAAAGGTGCAAAGATCATATGCTTGCGGCAAAGCTGAACGTAGCAAACTATTTTTACCCCCACCACTGTAAGAAGTAAAGTGTAAAAGTCGGTAACCTGAAATATGAATAGAGAACATGCCTCGCCTAAACGAAGAAAAAACTTTAAAAATACCAAAGCTTGTGGGGCATCATTCACTACGTAATGTGCTTGATCTATCAACTTTTGCACAGGATGAAAGAATGCGCAAAGAATGAAAGGAAAATCCCGAAGCTAAAGAAGGAAGTGTAGTCGGATTTTCACTCAGTAGGTATAATAGAAACAGGCACATTATTCTGTTGCCCAGACATCTGCTTCTTCTGTTCAATATTAGCCGATGAAGTATCCCGCAAACCAGATAATAATTTCTCTAAAGAGTGTACTAAATTTTGCAAATGCGAAGTAGTCTTCTTTACAAATGGTGATGTAAGCAAACTTTTAATTCTCTCAATATGGTGTGTTAAGCGTGCTCTTAAACGTCGCACCGTCGCGGCAGATAATTCACTCCTATGTCATATGGCACTCCTTGTGACCTCAAGCAAAAAACCAGTTCTTCCTTCCGTAAAAGATCAATGTTTGATAACGCCATAGTGAGTCAAGCGTCAACAAGAGAGAACAAACAAAGAGAGTAGGCCTAAGCATAGAATGGGGCAAGGTATTAAATCAAAAACGTACCCAATCAAATACAAAAAGTTGATATAAATGTATCTGAAAACCTTTTAAAATCCTAAACATCGATACTCAAAATTTAAAGCCAAAATGATACGCTTACCAAAAGTATTTAAAATACTGTGTCTCACTTTACGCGATAAGGTACACGTAATCTAAAAAAGAACCTAGTCTGACTTCAAAGATTCAACATTCATTAAGTAACGACACGCGTAGAAAATGTTATGTAAATTTAGAATACGCACTTCATATAAGAACTTTACTATATAACTGCTATATATTGTATACGAAATATCTCGCGCCCCTACCACCATTTTATTGCTTTTATTTATTACTACATAACCCATAACCCAGTTATATATGTATGTAAAAATGTGAAGGATGCTTAGTATAAGAATTACCCTATTCGGTATAGGTAGGAATAACTTGAAACGAAAAAGGAGAAAACTTTTTTTCCTATTTTATTTCTCCCATTATAACTGTTTTCCAATAATATAAATGTTTCTGTCACATAGTAATTACTTGCCAATTATGACTAGCTTCTCGCGTAACGCAGTACTTGGCATGTTATTACACGACCTTATCTATTCATTCGAAAAATGGTAGATATTTAACAAGCCAAAGAAACGTAATTATTACATGATTAACGAAATACAATATATATTGACTCCGTTACAATTTTCAAAAGTATTTTAACATTAAAGATTATCACTGTACAAGCAGCGTTTGAATCTTGCTTTCCCCCAACGTAACAAAATTTATGTCATATAAGAGAACGTTACAGCCATCACTCCTTTTCTGCTTTCCCCTGTCTACCTGGCACTTCAAGTTAATTAATTTTGGAAGATTAATGGCCAAAGCTGTTGATTAGAAAATTTTGAATAATCCGAAAAAATAGTGCACCTTGCCTCACATTTCGTATCGTATTTACGAGCTACCGGTAGGCGTTTCTGTCAGTCTTCTCGTCGTCTTACTCATGCCAAGTCACCCAAGCTAGGAGAAGTTGAATAGTTCCCATTTCCTCCGTTGTAGTGCTGTGACGCCTCACTATTGGCGGCTTTATTCGCGTATGGCATACTCCGACGCCCAACCCGCGCCGTCTTGAATATGCCATTCTGGTACTACGGACGTAGTTCAAACTTGCGGGAGGGGAGAAAATGGCACAATTCATATTGCAGTGCCAACAAGAAAAAATCAGTAATAAATGGTGCAAAGCTAGAGGGATATTTGTATTTATTTTATAACGGATCAAAACAGTAGTCAAGTGAATGACATTAAAGATAAAGCTCATCTATCATTCATGCATTTAATAGTGTATTAGAACAGAACATTTGAACAGTATGAACAGTACCAATTCACACAAAGGTATCAAAGGAGCATTTCTGTATTTCCTATACTTAGTATTGCAGCGCACACCACATCATTTGTGGCATATATTCTAAACTCCTGTGTAACTTTAGTTTGAGTTCAAACCAAATAACTGAGTTTATGAATACTGTGCAATTTAATCTTCAAAATTCACCGTGTGCTATTATAACCTACATTAATTAACGATTTTTATTTTGCTTTATTTATTTTCCTTTTGTTACCTAACTTATGCATTAATATTAATTTTAATATTGGACATTTATTTTGATATTTAATTAAGAAAGGGGCAAAAGCAAAAACTTATGAACAAACTAGTATTATTGTAATTCGCACCGATGTCAACAGCATTAGGCAGCTTTAAGATGAGTTAAGTACATAATTTCCTATTCTTAATTCTCTCTCTCCCCCTACAATTTAAGTTAATATGGTATATTATTTGTTCATTCCCTCATAGCTATGTTATGCATGGTTATTTTTGAAAATATTCCTCCACACACACACACTCACACACACACACACACACAGGTTGTACGATTCAGAGGGGATGGCAGGACCGTCTGGATACCTAGACGGTCCTGGGGATGGATTAATGGTTTGGTAATCTCGCAGTAGATGGCAGTATTGTCTGTATATTGGCGAATGATATTAAAATTACTCGCATGGCAAAGTGCGTCATGGATTGTTTTAGATGTAATAATGTAGATGGAAGGGTCTTATATTCTTCCAAACTTATTCGTTGGGAAAGCTGCTGTCGTTTTGAAGCATGGCTAGTGTAATCGGTAAGGCGAATGAAACATGATTGCTGACAGAAACTACCGAATAATTCGGTTGTTTGCGACTATCGGATAAGTCCATAGTTTTCATTCCGATTACCCAACACTAGCGCTCAGCCGTAAAGTGTAGCCGAACGATGTTTCTTATAAGAGAGTTAAGCAGTTGACCGAACGTAGCCGTAGGAATTGAGAAGGTAAACCCCAATCACCCAGGATTGTTAGCGACCATTTGCCGATTCTTTTAGCGGCTTTTACAACCTTCCATTTTAAAATGGTGTAATTTTCTTCTATATAACTACTGCCACTAAATTGCTGGATTGCTGTGTTGGTGAGTGGGTTAAATGATTTGGTTTGGGCAACATCTACGCTTATCTCCTTCCTTTTTCATCCCGAATTATTCTGGATCCACTCTGTCGTCGATATTATAAGTTTTTATAATGTAAAACGTTAAGTAACATATACGGAATTGCAACCCCGTGCTGCCATGTTCCAACAAACATCCGAACTGGTTTCTTAGGGGTTTTTCCCTTGTCCTGAGAAGACAAATGTTGGATAACTAAGCTCTAGTGACATAGGTTCTATTTTGAGCATCATTTCAACCTTTTTATTCATTCACCATCCGATATGACCTAACCAGTTAAAGGACGCTAAACTTAAAAAAGAAACGCCCCAGCTACTCTTCAGTGAACCTGCTTTCTTCACAAACTTTTGGGAATATATGAGCTAACAAAAGTCTACCCTATATTATCTCATTACAACTTAGGTGTTAAGTCATAAAACTATGTCTCTTGTAATTGCCAGTATTTGCTGCCTTAACGAAGAATATAGTATGAAATCAATTCCCTTCTTTGATAATAATTATCGTGTATACTGCTGTCTGATATGTTAAGGTTCCCAGTTAAATTTTATTATATATATAATAGGTGAGTCAGCTGCCCCTATTTATTTTTAATTCATGCAACGTGCTAAGTGGCATATGTGACTTACGCCTTTCTTGAATGCCTTCTAATGGCTGATTTGCATAACACTTTATAGAGAAGGGATAGATAACTAGTGCATAAGTGTTTTACGTGACAAAATGCAATCGCCATGTATGTCGATTCCAAAAATATCCCACCTTGACACTGGGAGCTGCAGCAGTACCTTTAGCTGATTTTACAAACTTTTATTCTTTAGCATACATTCATACAAACCTTTCAAAGCGCTCCTGAAGGAACAACTTATCACTGCATCCGTTGACAAAACTATTTGAAAACAAAATGGCAGATCTAAGCAGTGCGGCCAATTGCATTTAAGCCGTCAGCCAACAAAGGTTCGTTGTACAGCCTTGTAAAAATGATAAGTGTCAGGTAGATAATTTCCCTTCTGTTACAAACTATGGCATATTTCAGTCCATACAGTAATTGAAATGGCTGATGCAGTTTGTTTATTTGAGTTAAAACTAGCAAAATGAGCTCCAAACACTGTATGAAGCTGTAAAAAGTATGTAAAGATTCCAAGTGGGGTTCTGATTTCAACAATTACTTATTCGTATACGAACCCGAACTCGCAAGGTAGGGTTGGCCGAATGGTATTATCATGGTTTATTTACCACTGTTCCACTTCAGTTCGGGTTCAAATCCTTCATGTTAAGTTCAAATTTTTATTACCCTTTGCTTTATCTCTTTGAGTCTATAATTTGATATTATGATACAAAGAACATTTTTAGAACATTATAAGTGTGTACAAAATAGAATAATCGTCATGTTTTTCACTGAAAGGTGGATATTTTATGCTTCGTAGTAGATATTTTATTGTGCTCGGTATTATGTTTGGTCCATTCAGCCAAGTTTAAAACACTTCACACGTGCAAAGTGGCTTTAGCTATTTGCAGCTGCATCGATGTTTGGCGTGAGTAAACTCTCCATTTTCTACAGAGTATTTGGAATCTTTCTACGAGACATGGCTGCTGTTATAACATGTATAAACGACGAGTATGTTGACATGCGGTTAATCTATGGAGAAACAAGGTGTAATGCATTGCCAGTAAAGCGCTTGTATGAAGAACGGTTTCCAGGAAGGAGGGCACGTACTGCAGACACTTTACGAAAGGTTGAAAGCCCTTTCGTGAAACAGGATGATTTGGAAGAGCACCACCTGCTCGCGATGCCAGGAACCTCTGGAAGCGATGGAGCAGCTGTGCGAAACGCAATAGAAAAAATTCACATACCAGTTCAAGGATCAAAGCAGTCTGTCCTCAGTAATGTGCATACTGCACCGTAATAAATATCACCCATACCATCTATAACTACACCAGGCTCTCCACGGACGTGACTTTCAAGCGCGAGTGATATGGAACCCCACTACACTGGTCACTGATTGTAAGGAATCACTTACATAGAACATATCCGCAAAAATAGACTGACCGAGGGGCCTAATTGCATGTCCCCTAAATCACCTGATCTCACCCCACTGGATTTCTTTATGTGGAATCACTTAAAGGAACGGGTCTACGGTCAAGGACCGCAAGGCTCAAATAATCTAACGGTATTCATATGTAAATAATGCAGGCAGATTACACCGCGCATGTTACAGCATGCAAGGAGGTCTCTCTGGCAACGTACCTAAATGTGCATTGATGAAGGAAGTCGTCATTTTGAACATTTATTGCATTCATAAAATCCACGCTCTTTAGCAATTTATTATGCTGTTTACCCGTGAACTTAGCACATTTACAACTCCTTTGTCAGTAGAAGAAGTAAAACATAAGTTTTAAATATGAAAAAAAATGTTGGATTTAATAGTGTTCACATGCGCCCAAAAGATTGAAAACTAACTACGTAACACATTTACAACACCAGTTAGGTAGAGATTATTAGGGTAAACATGATCCACAATTATGATATCATTGTAATACTTGTGTCTTTGGCTCACAGGAGAGTCAATAACAAAAATAAATAAATCAGTATACTAAAATTCAGAAAATAAACACAAGGAGAAAGAAAAAAGAACCAAAACAATTTCATGTAAATATTAGATTCGAACCTCCGAAGCCAACCTTTGCTTCACCACATGTCGTCAGTTAACCAACTCGGCCAGAACGCACACATTCTATCCGCTCTCCGGGAGAACATTCCTTTACCTCCTTGCAAGTATTATATTCTATGAAGTGCCGTCTTTTTAAGCCCTCCGGAGCTCCTTGGCTCATTCAGGCCTTTAATCGTTAATGGTGGTTGCGTATATAACGAATAAAATGGCAGAGCTAAATTAACAGTTGGTTTTTTTAAAAGGGTCAATGTTTTCACATTAGACTATAAACTGCGGAGTGCATGGATACGAATATCTAGGGGCAGCTGACTCATCTGGTAGGTATATGTATAAAAGAAATACAGTTTGAATTGTGCGAAGTGGCGTATAGTTCCATGCAGAACTATCAGTTTCAATGTTTAGTGCAGCAACACATTAGTGCATGTGTAAATAGCTGTATTTTCGGCATTAGACTTATAGCCGTTGCAAACTTAAAGCTTGGTTTAAATATGAGGGGCTTCAAATGAAACCTGGCCAGTGCGTCTAACTTTGCATTACACGTAAGGTGGCACCACGTAACTGCGTGTATGGTGGAACCATCTATTCGTAGAGCGACTGCAGCGTGCGCAACGTTTAACGTTGCATAGTGACAGTGTGGTTTCACGCCGAAGAGAAGGTGGTCACACAAGTTAACGTTTACTACTGAATATGATTTTTAGCGGCAGAGGGAGTTTGAAGCCGTGAAATGTATAGATGGATGAAGGCTGTGTACGGTGAGTACAGTCCGTGTCGTTCAAGTGTGGTGGAATGGCGCAAAAGATTCCTCGAGGGGCGCGAGTTACTGGAAGACGATGCTCGTCCTGGACAGGCTCATCGTGTCATTACACCTGAAATAATTGCGGAAGTGAATGCTTTAGTCTTGGGCAACCGCAGAATCACCGTGGATGAGATCCATCGGCTACTGGGTATTAGCGTGGGCACCATTCACACCATAATGTATCAACACTTGAAATTTCGAAAAGTTTGTGCGCAGTGGGTTACCCACCAACTGACCGCCGAAAAGCGCAATACTCGAATGGCGCTGTCTTTGAGTCATCTGCAACAATATCATGAGGAGGAATACGGCTTTCTGTCGCATATTGTCACTAGTGACGTAACTGGTGTCACCATTTTGAACCAGAAAGCAAGCGTCAGAGCAAGCTGTGGAAACATGCGACTTCACCACCTCCAAAAAAATCAAAGGCCGTGCACAACAGTTCTGGTAAGATCATGATGTCCTTCTTTTTTACCACAAGGGCCCACTGCTTGTCGAGTTCCTGGAACGGGGAACCACCATCAATGCCCAGCGTTAGCAATGCTCAGCGTTTTCAAGCCACTTTACAGAACCTTAGACGAGCCATCAAGTCCAAACGCCCAGGCATTTTGTCCAATGGTATTATTCTCATGCATGATAATTCTCGCCCACACACTGCCAATGCGGTGAAGACGACATTGCAGCAGTTTCGAAGGGAAACGCTGGAACATCCACTGTACAGTCCAGACCTTTCACCGTATGACTTTCATGTTTATGGACCTCTAAAACAAGCTATTCGTGGACATCGATTCACAATGGACGACGAAGTGTTTGAATGGGTCCAGGCCTGGATCCGACAGCAGCCTACTAGCTTCTTCAAAGATGGAATCGACCAGCTAGTGTCGCAATGGGTTAAATGTGCCAACAGTTTTCGGCGACTATTTTTGAGCTAATAAAATCGTTCCCGTTACTTTACACAAGTGACCGGGTTTCATATGAATGACCCTAATACATAGGTTGGAACTTTAGCATTGGAACTATGGATATGTTACTGTTACAAGAATGGTATACGTGGTGAAGAATTTCAATAACAATTCTAAATGGAATTCCACGAAGCGCTTTCTTCATCTTTGGGATTAGGTCAAAATAACAGGGGATTAGATGCGGTGAATATATTGGTTGGGAAAGCACTTTGCAACCGCGGCGACGATAAAGGTGAGTTACAGGTTGTGACACGTGCGCCCGAGTATTGTGTTGAAACATTAGGGAGTATACCATGAAATGCATCCCCGGTTTTATTCGCAACGCTGGTCTAAGATGATGCTCCTAAAATGACAGAAATACTGTGCAATAACAATTTATCTTGACGATACGTTATGTGTTAGGATAACGCCATCGTATTCGTATTCAAGAAACAACATAACGTTTACATTTCTAACCGTCCTCGCCATGCCCGTACCCAGAAATAAAATTCGGGGAGAGTTTTACACAAGTAGATCTAAACTTTACAGTACCCCACACAGTTACCATGTAGCTACTCCGTGGTATATAGACATTACATGGATAAGAAAATTGCTTGGAGACATTATATAGACAAGAAAAACTCACCAGAATAAGGATATTTCACCTTACAGCATAAAACATGGAGACTGCTTCGAAAACCGAAATGTATGGTCACCTTACCAATGTAAGGTGACGATATTAAGTTTCCCTTTTTCTTGTAAATTTTGACGCAGGTAATTCTTTCAGCCCCACGTTTAGCGCCTATGACGCAGCCACAATACGTCCTCCAACAATGAAGCACTATCTTTTCCTCACGGTTGCTGCTTGTCTCCTCCCAGTTGGTTCTTCTTTTGCCACGGCTGCTCCAGCATGAAACCTTAACCTCAGAGTATGCGTGGGTGTGTACAGAGAAACACACAAATGCTGTCTTGGAACACGTTTATTCACTATTTAAAATAATACTTTAGGTTTGCCGATCACTTTTAAATGCATACGATGATACTTTGTCTTTACCAAGACCGAAGAATATTAACTACAGCTAAGCGTTCTACCCTCTAGAATGTTCACCGCCAGTGTTCAAAACTCGACGAGAATGTCGTCCCGTCCTCGCCAGGCACTCAGGACAGACTGATCTACCCACGCTAATACAAGGAAAACCAACGCCTAAACTTCCCCTCTCTCCCCTCAAACTTGGCGTCATAATGCTTAGAGTGGCCTTCACCAGGCTAAGTGCAGCTGTACTCGGCTAGTTACCACGAAAAACTTGCTTCAATGGTATTTACCCTTTCTACCTGAGGCTGGTCCCTAATTAACAAAACTGTGCCTGTCTTGTCTTTCTGTCGCTTTTACAGTCAACAATTTTCACAATGCTTCTCCTTTTTATACATACACTGATTTTAAATATATTATTACTTATTTTATATCACTATCCTTCTCAGATTATTATGATAATTATTGCCATTATAATTCCGGCTTCAATGTGCTACCAGCAATAGGCCTGCCGTTATCTAACGACATTTCCCATATCGATTTGCTATGAATTTAAATAAATAAAACTGTCAGAAGTTTCGGGGGGGTTGTACCCTGGAAACCCCCCTCTAAATACGGTCCTGCTCCTCGTCACTGCTCTGTATGGTAACGAGTTCCCCACATGCCTCGACTAGACCTGCATGACATTGTGTAGCTGTACGACCACATCACATTCATTCTTCAACCCACTTCGTTGTTCCTGTTTTGTGAACATGGCGAAAACGCAACACACAGTAGTTCAGATCGGTAGCTCATACAAATCTATCTTCTGCTCGCCACAGCTCTGCAGGGAGAGTCCATTTATTGGGTGGTACGACATAGGCAAACGCATGGTAAACGTGAGAATAATTACTTCCTTCCATTTGGCTTCCGCAGCAGTGTTGTCACTATTAAAGCTTCAATCCGCGTATATGGCTAACACACAAGTGTCATAATGAGCGACCTTGTTTTGCATTTATATTCCTTAGGTTTGAGTATACCTAGCATCATTCCATACAATGAATGCGTTTGCTCTTTTCCGTGCAGTACCGAAACATGGTCTTTATAAAATAAAAAGTACAGAGAAAAAAATTATGAAGTGTACAGAAATGTTTAACCTATCGACTTATAATTTTTTGTGCCGAATTTATAGTCGTCGCTTATATGAAAAAGAGATGCTTAAGCAGTAAGTATTTCCTTTTGATAAAAAAGGCAGGTTCACAGTAACCGAGAACGTTCCCCAGAACGAGAATGACAAAGTTAAATTTCGAGTATTGTAATCTGGGCGTCAGTGGTGAGACATGATTTTCAAAGTGAGGGAAGCTCCAAGTAATAATTTTCATTAAAATAAGAGAGAATAATGAATGTCGCTTCAGCAAAAAAAGACAAATAGATTAAATTCTTTATAAAAAGAGTAAATTAAATATTGTACCTTATTTTTTGTACACCATATTGATCCTTCTAGTTTTTCTCACAAAGATATTCATCACATCCTCGTAGAAGGATGGGCTTTTCCTGCAAGGTTGCAAGCAAGGACTTTTCGATTCTGAGAAGAGCTAGTGAGGAATGTCTCTCCTGACCTTGAGTATTTCCATGGTAGGATTTAATCCTTTTCATTGTTGAGAAAGACCTCTCAGCAGACAAACTTGATGCTGGGATGGTAGTTGCTAAAATGACAAGTTTATGTAGTTCTGGAAACACAGACACCCATCCCGCTTATGTCAAGTAGTGATGTAGTTTCACGACAGTGTTCGTGTTCATTTCAATGTGTCTGAATAACACACACAGTTCACTTCTCAAAATTGGGTATTCAAAGAATTTGCCAAACCTCTGCTTTATACTCAAAAACCCTTCTTATGGAAACTGTTTTGCAAATTCTTTAAAGTTCGCTTTGTCTAAAATACTAAGGAAGTTGATTTCTTCCAAGTCAGCAAATCTAAAATCAATATTGATCTTCATTACGTCAATAATTTCCAAGAACAATCTCTTATAATAAGTTGATACATTTGCCCTGGTATAGTATCTACTCTAAGTCTTTTATTAGGACCAGTCATACTATAAACATAAGATACTTTATGTCAAATTCAAAAATATCTATGTAAGATGCATTGAAAATTTGTCAACTTGTTTACGGTAAAACTCAGTATCAAAAGCCTTCTTTTGGAATACTTGAAGCAATATTTCAGACTTTTATATGCAGTAGAACACACGAAGAAAAAGTTGAAATCAAACCCAGTAATGGTAAAAGAAGTCCTCGAGCATCATATACTGTTTCCGGATCTCAGCTATCTGCACCTTCGACCATTAAATGTCGCAAGTTTTCTATAACTTGTTTGTATTCGTACACACTTTGTAATAGCCTGTTACCGTAATTCCATCTTGGCGGAGCTAATGTTGGAAATCTCTTGTTTATTTCACAGTCGAGTGCTGCCATTCGCTTTGTAGATTTAGAACAAAAAATGCCAAAACCATAAAGTAAGTAAAAGTATCTTACATTGCTTAGACCACAACTTGTGACAAAACTAAATTCAGTCTATGTGCATAGCAATGCACAAATATAGCGTGGGCATTTTTCTCTTACTCTCATCTGAAGATCACTGTATTCCCCTGACGTTACAGTCGCCCCATCATATGTCTGCGGTACCAATTTGTTTTCACAGTTAAATTATTTTAATATATCAAACACATGATGTGCTAAAGAACTTACTACTCGACACTGACATCTCTGACACACAGAAAGCTTTATTCAATTCTTTCAGTTTTTGTCACATACCTAAGTATGATAGATAGTAGTGATTTGGTTGTAATACATGTTGCCTCATCCACAATAATTCCAACAAAATAAGTCCAAGAAGGTTCCTTCTTTATTTCGTTTGTCATCAGTTCCGAAACAGAATAAATAATATCACTGTGTATGTCACTGCACAAACCTGAATAGTCCATCGAATTTGACAAGTGACGAGATAAGTATATCACAATCTCCTAACTCCTTCAACAATTCAATATAATTTCCTCAGCTCAAAGAGGTTTCGGACTCGTCATGTCCTCGAAAAGCAAGTTCCTGCTTTCCCACAAGGCATACTACCTGTATCATTTGCGAAAGAATTTTTCTGTTTCTTTTTACGTTTTCATTGTGCTTCAGTATTGTGAGCAGGAATTGTTCACTTAAACACGGTTCATTCCGTATATTCCCAAACTGGGTAAATTGTTTGAGACAAATAATGTGATTTTGCGTTCCTGGATGCCTTTCCTGAGCTTTGTGTGAATCAATCAAGTCTTCTAAACCTACATAACTCGAAGTGTGTTTTTCTTGCGAAAATATTCGCAACCTGTGACACCCATATAACCATGGAATTGTATGACACATATTTTCGTTAAAGTGGTGCGTAAATGTCTTAACACCTTTGCTTTGCATGCCCATATCATTATGAAGAAGTTTTTTCGGCTTGTCGCTTTTAATTATATATAGTTTTTCCTCATAATTGAAGGAACTGAACCTACTCTTCAGTCCTCTTTCTATTGTACAGTCACACGTAGACCCTTCTTGCACTCCACTCGGACGTTCCCGTAATTCCTAGAGCTGGCCAACACCGCGTGAAATGTTAACTTAAAATGGAGAAAGCATGAAATTCGCACATTTTTTCTAATAACTTAAAACTTCAACAGAAATCCTCATTTATTACTACTAAATACAATCTACGCAAAACACGCCAATGATTGCTATTGAAATATAATTACAGTTCTATTTAATAGCGCCACATAAAATAAAATTAAACTTTTCTTCGCACACTACAAGGATTCACCTGACGATGTCCTTCAAAGCTTCCCAACAGTTACGGACTAGTCCCGGTTGCTTCCGGAAACCTACGAATACATTGTAAGTAAAGAGGTTAAGAATGCGTGAACACGGAAATGTTCAGTATTGAATGAGCTCACGGCACTGGTCACTCGAACTTCGGCAGCCATCCATCTGTCCGCAGCAGGGCGGATCATCACGAATAAATTTTTAAAATGTATCCCTAGCAAATAAAATAAATACTTTTTCGCATTAATTTCGTTATGCTTCTCCTTCTGAAACTCTCGAGGAAGCGACGCTTCCAACGCTTTTATGCACGCTTCGCCACTGCTGAGCGTTCACATTTAACGAGAAGCTGTCCCAGGATAGGAAAAGAAGCCTTGGCGAAGCTTTAACTTTTACGTACAGAACATTAAACTACTTTCTCGTTCTCGGGCATGGCACATTAGATCCATATTGTACATATTAGACTATTAAGTGTAGAGATTATTCTAGGCGACCGTGACATGACACAGCCACTAAGACTCTCCTATACCTCTTGTTTGTAAGTTGGTTCCGACATAAGTGGTGCAGTCGGAAAAACAAGTGAGTGCGGCAGGCCCGTTGCTGTGATAACAGCCGTCTAGTTGCCAGAATTACCGATTCCACACCGCCACATTACTACGTGGTCATTCATTGCTTTAATTCGCTCTTCACGTTACTCTCTTGGCTTCAGTTTGCAGTTACTTTTTCCTGATTTTTTCTATTTTCAGTTATGTCCTATATGCGTTATTTTTTGGTTATTCGTTGCTTGCTACTAATTAATTATTATTTAATTGCTATTAGTTACTTGTTATTCGGTGAGTTATTTGTGCAGACGTAAAATGATTTCTCAGAGAGATCGACCGAAGCATCATCCTACACGTGAAATTCGTGCTACTGGTCACGGTATCCCAGGCCAATCCCAGAGAAGAGAGATGACAGTGTCTGTTAGATTTATTTTCGAAAGGGAAACGAAAACACCCGCAAAGCAAATGTTCCGTTAATACCCTTTAACAAAATACAATAACGCACCGTCGAAGATCTAGGTATCAGTAAGAACAATGTTAGAAAGCTACAAAGAAAAAAAGTAATTCTCCAGAGGGTGAGGCATTCAAGTTATGAACTCCGGGAAAAACGAGGAACAGTTTCTACATTAACTAACCTAGATGCTTTCGAAAATATGCGATACAGCGTCACATATACGGCCTACTACGCAAGAAGGGACCACCTTACCATTAAGAAGCTGCTAGTTTCATTAATAGAATGTGATTTGTTTGACGGATCCTATTCATGGATGTGGAAATTGGTGCACAATTTGGGGCTTGAGTACAAAAAGTAAATGGCAGAAAACTCTTGAAGGAGAGGAAAGATGTGACAAAGAAACCAATTTTTATGCAGAATAGCGAAGGACAACTTAGAAAATGTGGTATGGCACGAGAGTCCTGGGTTAATGCTAGCCATACACAGTCCAAAGAATGGACCGATGAATTGATGCCTGGCCCCACCGGAAAGAGAGACAAATAAATTATTCTGAACGCTGTCAGGTCCGGTGGATTTATCAACGGCGCACTTCTTTTCAAATATAGAAACAATGGATTACCATGAGAAAGTGGACCACAGAACATTTTTTGCGTGGTTCGAGGAACAGCTTCTATCAAGCATTGCTGAAAACAGCACAATTTTGATGGGGAATGCTCCATACCACGCAGTGCAGCTAAATGAGGCGTCTACAATTGCCTCAAGAAAATATGAGATGGAAAGACTAATGAGATTTGGGGTACAAACAGATCCCAATCCGACGAAAAGTTCGTTGCTTACCATCATAACGACATCAAATGCAGGACTCCAAAGTTGAACTGGCAAAACATGGGAACAAAGTAATACTCCGCCATACCACTGCCACTTCAGTCCAATCTAATTGATTTTGGTTTAGGTGTAGAGTTACATTGCTGCACAAAATAAGACTTTTACTATAAAAGAAGTGAAAAGACGCGTACTGGAGGGAAAAGAAAAAGTGAGTGCGGAGACATGAAGGAAAGCAGTGTGTTACGTTAAGCTGTTCTTTCACTCTCTCTCCCTCAATCCGATCTCTCCCATATGAACTTGGTTTTAAGCTCCGCTTTAGGTAATTTATAAGCTTTTACTTACTCTTCTCTGTTCGTTTTATTACTTTGAGCGCACTCTAACTTTTACCTTTCCTATGGCTAAACGTAAGCTCAAGAAGACTTCTCCTTCGGAAACGCGAAACATGAGGCAAGCGGTAGTAAGACCTGGCTACGTTTTGGTCCTTCTTCTTCATCTGAGGGATTCTCTGTGACCCCATCCCTTTACAACTTTAGCACCCGTATCCCTTTGGCTGCCTTTAACACACTTCTTCCTCCTTTCCGCCCATCTTCTTCCTCTTCCTGTCGCCTACACCAACACACACTTCTTCCCCAACCATCTTTGCCAACACCACCACAACCTATTCCTGGCTAATACTCTCCTGGCTCTGGGTTCATTCCTACTCCTGCTTACCCTCTCCAACCATGCTTCCTCCTCCCAATGTCATCCGAACCCCAACCCAGGATCCTCCCGTCCTCCTTCCGACTCTCAAGCCCTAACTACGCCACTCCAATCTCCTATCTATATATCCAGACATCATATGATATTGTTTAAGACGCTACGAGGTTTCGAAATCTTGCACCCCAATGGGAGCCATGTCATTTCTAGGTCCCCGTTGTTGTGCGCACCAGGTCTGCGGGCGACTACGCGCCTTTGACTAACTTTCTACGGGAGCGCAGGCTCCAATTCCAATTGACGATGAGGATCGACCAGATGAGGGTAAACTCGTATACTATGGCGGCGAGGAAGAGGCCATTAAAGCTGAGTTGCAGGCTGCGCAATTTCCAGTGCTGCGTGTCGCGAAACTCAGGCGCTACGACCGGCTCCAATGCCTCTTCCGTTCTACCTGGTGGACCTGGCAACGGACGATTACCTGACCGGCTACGGCAGATTGAGTAGGTGCTGCACTTTTGGGTGAAGGTGGAGCTTTATCGACGGCCGTTCATCCCGGTGCAGTGCAGTTGATATTTGCAGCTCCAATATACCGAAGCGATGTGCACTACAACCGCGGTTGTGTGCTCTAAGGTCACGGCATCCCATGACTCACTAACCTGCAATGTTCCCCTACCCCAGAGGAAGTGCGCCCTGTGTCTCCGTTCGGGGCACGAGGTCAGGTACCAGGCTTGTCCCACGTACCAGAGGTAGGTTACTGTGGTGTGCCACCTCCTGGGAACTGGAACACATGAAGATGAGAGAGTGCGTAGAGGTTGTCTGCGAGTGTCGCTCGCCTCTGGTGTACCTTAGAGGCGAACTGAAGTGACTGCCGGGGAGAGATGGTCAAAGACACAGGGGTCTAGCTAACCAAAAGGTAAGTCACGTTATGCAACGAGGGACAAGCCAACGATACAAAGACCCTCGCAGATCCACGACTGAAGCACCAGCGCCAGATGTACCGGAGAATCCAGGCTACAGGATGGAAGGACCAGAACCTACTGAGACCTGCCTACAGACCTCTAGAGCTGGCGTTATCAGAGGCACCGGAGAACCGATCTATCCCTGCAGCATACCGCGATTTCATAGAAACTCTCGCCTCTCCAGGCTTCCTATGAACACTACACCTATCCTAAACCTTATAACTTAGAATGCACACGGACTTCGAAGACGAAAAACTGATCTAAATGACTTTCTCGCACAAAATAAGACACACATAGCACTAATCACTGGAACCCACCTTAGCGATAAAGATGGATTCAACATACCCGGATACACCACCCATTACCACCACACCACTCTTAATTCAGAAAACTGCAAGCAACTAGCAACATCACACTAAATAAAACGAGTACTTGTAACGGCGGTATATGCCCTACCAAGTGTATTAAACGTAGAGGACATAAATGCGATTATGCCGTTATACAACAAAATAAATATATATGATGACCTATATTGAAAATAACAAATTTGGGACTCTCACGAGACCAACCCCGAAGCAAAGGCTCTTTTGAACCTAGAAAACACCATTGCTTACATAATTCACACTCCAACTGAACGTCGTCCTCCGTGGTGTAGTGGTGACTATGCTAGACTCTAGTTCGCGAGGTCGCAGGTTCAAACCCGGTTTTCTGGCGTAAAAATCCTTAGCGTGGCTTCCTTTGGGAGGGAAGTAAAGCCGGTGGTCCTGTGTCGTAGATTTACGGCACGTAAAAGAACCTCAAGCCTGATAATGAGGGCTCTGAGCAAAATTACTGGTATTTCACGCCTAATACAGCAGAGTACGCTAAGGACAACAGTTAAAGAGCGCCCATAAATACAACTCCATTTAATTTAATTTTCCAACTGAAGTGCCTACAGCAGTAACTAACATCTAGAAATCCTGGACTTTGTAATCACTCGTAACCTAACCCGCAGAATTATCCTACAAGTAAAAAACGAACTATCCTCCGACCATTTACCACTATTAATAAGCTTAGAGGGCTCAGCAGCCCAAGAGCCTCTAGTCCAGCCACGCAGCTACAACAAAGCTGACTCGAAAAAGTAAGCAACGACCGTAACCAAAACTTACCCACAATGCCATTAAGCACGGCCCAAAACATTAACGCGGTAGTAACACAACTTGAACAAGCAATCAAGACCGCAACCATAGCGGCGGTACCGTTAAGAAAACCGAGAAATACTCAGTCCCAACTTCCACAAGACATACATATGCTAGCTGAAGAAAGAAATCGAGCTAGACGCATATGGCAGAAATCGCGGCACATAGCGGACCTGGAATACTTCAGATACTTAGACGCCCTGGTAAGGGATAGAACAACGTACTCTTATCTCCAAACAATGGCTTTTCACACTAGCGAATCTCAACTAGAATGTTACCCTCTTCTGGTTCCCCAGGTCGCAGGTTCAAACCCGGCGGAGGGCGATGGATTTTTTGGGGCGTAAAAATTCTTAGCAAGGTTTCCTTCGGAATGGAAGCCGGTGGTCCCGTGTGCTAGATTTACGGTACGTAAAAGCACCTCAAACATAATAAAGAGGCCTCTGAGCAAACCTTCCGGTCTTCCACGCCCAATATAGAATGCGACGCTGAGTACAATAGTAGTTAAAGGGCGTCCATAAATAAGACTCAATTTTTGCGAGCAAAACATTCAACAATCCTACAATTAATCAGAGCAACTGTAAGTATTACCTACGGTTTTAACATAAACAATTCAACATGTCTATCTTGTTCGATGTGGAACGAGTATTGCATGCTGATCTACTGAAGAAACTCAAACCAATAAACATACACGACTTTTTAATCAAACTTATAGCAAACTACTTAAACAACAGAAAATTCCATTCCAGGGTGAGCAATCACTTTTTAGTCGAGCGCCCAGTCAAAGCAGGAGTGCCACTAGGCAGTTTTCTTGAACCGTCTCTATTTAACATATGCATAAACAACATCCCAAAAACCTTAATCACAAACTTATACGTATACAAAAATGAAATTGAGTTTTATTCATGGTCGCTCTTTAACTGCTTTGGTTAAAGCCGAAAGAATCCATCGCCTTCCACCGGGTTTGAACCCGCGACCTCGGTAACTGGATGCTAGAATGGTAACCACTACAATTCGAAAGACGACTTCATACATATACGCTGACGATACATCAATAATGACACAATCAGGCAAAACGGAATTCATACACCGAAGATTACAAAGCGCCCTTAATAATCTAAAGGATTGACTTACAAAATGGCGCATTAAAGTTAATGCACCAAAAAACACAACCGATAACATTCACAAAACGCAACAATCACCGATTTCCCAAACGCCTATTACCACCGTTTACCATATCTGGTGAACAAAATAGGGTGGAAAGGCACGGTAAACTGGCTAGGACACAAAATTAACCAGGGACTCATAGAAAGAGCGCATACTACAAATACAGGGTGAAGCCACCGACCAATAAGACAGGCCCTACCCAATCATGAATATGGACTACCAATTAACCCTCAAAATGGGACTCACGCTATGCAAAGCGCTGATACGCCCAATCTCCATCTATGCTGCACTTGTATCGGGTTATGCCGTCAAAGCATACATAAAAGGTTTACAATATTTCCAAAATAAAATACTACGAATGATAACCAAAGTATATTTCGTAGCCATATCTGATATATTACGTGATGAGCGTAAAGTGTACACAGTAGAATAATAAATTAAGAAACTAACATACTATACATACAAAAAACTGCTCTCACATCACAACCCTCTAATAAAAACATTAGGGAACTACGACACAGAGAATAACATGCACAACAGACATTTGTCACTTTTCGATCGACCGTTATCAAAAGATCATCTAGAAGAAATACAACACTTCCTCGACAATCTTCTACAGCTATGATATACAATTGACGCAGGACCAATACTCCCTATATCCCATCATTAATCGTTTCGCTTCTTCTTACCTTTTGCTTCAGAGCTAGCCCATTGCAGAGCCCTCAAGCCCTCAGACACCGCTTAGGCGACACGGGAGAATGAACGTCCCAACGTGATTGACGTGGACAGCGAAATTAGCTGCATTCCAGCAAATTAGCTAGACACTCACTAACCGGGGTGCTGTGCCGGACCCCGCAAAAACATAAATGCACGCAATTACAAAGAAATACACAACTAGGGTGGATGGATTTTTAGTGGGTATTTCGCGTTTGAGCTGCGAGCCCCACAGATCCCCCCAGCCATTGCACACCGGTTGGGGTCGAATACAGTAATGGATATTTTCCCCCACGAAAAAACAATGAAAGGTGGTTTCGTAGCTTAGCAAGTAGCACCTGTGCTTGGCCAGGCAGAGCAGCAAGGCCAAAACCAATTTCTTCGAAAATGTTAATTGCTTACATCTGTGTCCGGTCCTCTGCTGCTCGCGTCTTTCGGCATCTGCCAGGGGCTCTTTCTCTCTTACTGCAGCTCTTCTTTCGTCTTTTCACTATCTGACTTAACGGTCCCACACACTTCAGTCCGTTACCACCCACTCAACGCTAGCTTGAATACTGACATGGATAAGAACGGAAAAAAGTTATATTGAGTTCTATTTATGGCCACTCTTTAACTGATGTAGTCCTTAGTGTTCCATTCCATATTGGGCATTAAAACCGACAACCTTGCTCAGACTCATCTTTAACAGGCTTGAGGTTCTTTTACTAGCCTTAAATCTACCACACGGAACCACCGAATTTACTTCCCTTACGAAGGAAGCCATGCTAAGGCTGTTTACGCCCGAAACAATCCATCGTCTTTTCCGGGGTTGAACCCACGACCTCAGAAACTAGAGGGTAGCATGGGGATAAGAGCTGGACTAGGACCACAAGACGAAAAGGTCTCCGACAGTCTTGCGGACGACGCGACATACCACGGTAAAGGCTACCCTGGACTGCTCCGGCTCCCATCCACCCACGCCAAAACCATCTTCTTCTCAGCCCAACTCACGTCCCAACATCCCCACCCCTATCCCTCCTATACCTAGCCCTAATCATCCTAGACATATTCACAAATATGCAGCATCCCTCACCCACATTCCCGCTCTACTTCCAGCACCTCTTCATCCTCTCGCTTTTCCCTCTCCAACATCCACGATCATTTACGTGCTCTGTCACCTCCTCGCAAACGCCCCCTCCCAAACCCTCCCTCCTGTCGACCCCCGCTCCTTTCCTGACCCACCGGCTCCATCCTTCGTCCCTCAGCTCAGTTCCTCCACCCGCTCCGACCTCCTGACCAGCTCTCCTTAATCCTTTCCCAATCCCACACCCAAACCCTCTTCTCCACTCAACTACCCCAAACCTGGATCCTCGTCGCGACCTGATTCTCAACCTGGACCATCTTCTATACCTTATCCTCAACGTCTACCCCCTTCCTACCCAAGTCCTCAACCCGGGCCCTCCTCCCGGCCTGACCCATCACCTCTTTCACCTAAACTTAGTGCCCCTCCTACATCCTCTTCCTGCGTTGGCTCTCTCATCTACGTCAATCAGTGACACAATACTGACATTAACAAACTTCGGAGTTCACCAGACGGATTGAAATTGTAGCCTTCGAGGTACGCCGGGCCTCATTGACCCATGACCTTGAGCTTAGGACCAGGACTTCGTAAAACTGCAGCGTATGTCAGATCACCTGCACCAGGCCAACGTGGCTTTCCACGCTATGGCGCCAGTTAATTGAAAGAGCTGTAGGGCGGTAATTAAGCGCCTCTACATGAAGGATGCTGAGCCTGAGATCAAGGAGGAACTTTGGCCTCCCCAATCTCAGTGGTGCGCGTTGCCCAACTGTTCAATTTCAACAAGGCAAGGACACTCCTTCCTCATTACCTTGGTAAGACACCTGACGACATGTACTGGCTAATGACAAATAGCACTGTATTCTACACATGTGTGACGATAGAGAATTACCGCCCGCCCAGTTTCTGAAGCAATGCGGCAAATGCCAGGGTTGGGTCATTTGGCGGTCAATGACAGGGAAGATGCCGCCCTCTCGACGTGTGGGGCGGGCACAGGTCCAAGAGGTGTTACGTGCCACTGCCACAGCGAAGGTGCCTCCTTTGTGGCTAGCAGGGACACGGGGCACGTTTTCATGCCTGCCCTGCGTACCTGCGACACCTAACTCCGCTGCGGACCAACCCCAACGCTAGGAGGAATCCGCGACCGCCAGTCGCACGAGACGGTCCCACTGTTAACCCGGGATGTGCCGGAGTCAGTACGCCTCCTCCCAAGACGGCTGAAAGATTTGTTGCCAGCCCCCAGCGTGACCGACAGGACCACGCAATACACCAGCGCACGCAAAAAGACTGCGCATTGACAGCCAAGAATGGGAATACAATCTTCCCATGTGCTTTTCTCTGGACTGACGAATTGACCTATGTACCGGCGGAGAAACTAGAGACCCTTCAGTATTATAGCCGATACTTCAGACTACTCCTGGACACTGACAGCTTCAGTAGACGTTAATTCAATAGCCAGTCTAATGACTTGGAGCGCACACAGATTGAGACAGTGAGAGCATGCCTTATTAGACTACTTGACCGAACATAATGTACAAATAGCTTTAATTACAGAAGCACACCTTAGCCCGTGGGGAAGCCTAAATCTTTCGTATTATTTCTTATGCCGCAATGACCGAGACAGATGTGGCAGCGTCGCCGTATTGCTATTCGCAGAGACATCGCCCACAATAAAATTCAACTTCCGCCGCTCCAACGACACGAGGAAAGCGCGATAGCCACCTCCATAAACCAAAACCATTTAATCATAATTTCAGAATACAACCCCCGCTCTGTGATATAATCACAGTAGACTTTGATTCACTGTGACAACTAAATCATCGCGTAATAATAGCAGGCGGCCTCAATGCAAAACACCCACTTTGGGTGTTATTGCCAAACAAATACTACTACGTCATGAAAACGCGTCCGACTTTATAATACACGCTCCCACTGAACCAACCTTCGTCCCCTTCCAAGTAAATCAGGCCCCGGACGTACTAGAAAGATAGACCGGTGCTTGCACCTCACTAACAATGCATAACGGCCTATCATCAGACATCTACTGGTACTGGTAAGCCTAGAAGGCCCTCTTCAAACAGCACCAACCAGGCCTAAGCGCAACTACAACAGGACTAACTAGGACGTCTTTGCGGAAACTGTTGGCGCACAAATTTCGAATATATGGGCAGACTCATATGAGGATATTAACAATGCCACAGAAAAGGTTGGAAAAGCAATACAGTATGCCATAATGGTAGCAGGCCTCTACAACAGCAAAGAGGGATCATCACGCTCCTTCCAGCGGACATGCAGCATCTAACTAAGAAATGTAACAGAGCAATAAGGCAATGGCAACACTCGAACTGTAGTCAGACAGAATGACCTCTGAACTTTAAACCAACGACTTCGCGAGCGCACACCGGCTTTATCTCATAACAGTGGAACAACACCCTGCAGGCTCTAGACCCGCAAATCAACGCAGATGGCGAATAGCTAAATGTCTTACCAAGGACAGGAACTCCGTTCCCCTTCTTCACGTGGGACAACATATTGCCACATCTGACGAAGAAAAGACAGAAGCACTCGTAGATGCACTGCAAAACACACTAGTTCAAAACTTAACACCGGCTTTCCCCCATTTGTGAATGAAGCCAAAAGAATCACCGAAATGATACACGAAAGGCAAACGCACTATTGCTTTTCTAAAACGCATCCTTCCGAAATCAAATGGCTCATAAGACACCTTCCGAAAAGAAAGACTCCCAAACCAGACCAAATCCCGAACATTGCATTAAAAAGCCTACCTCTCAGCGCCTTAAAAACACTACCTAATCCTTTTAACCCATGCATATCCCACGAATGCTTCCCCAAGAGGTGGAAAAAAGTAAACGTGCTTCACTTCCCGAATAAGCGCAAAAAATACGCGAATCCACACAACCATAGACCATTTAGCCTGCTTAACACAATGAGCAAACTGCTGGAAAGAGTGATACTCAAGCGTGCTAACGCATTTGTGATAAAACACAGCGTATTTATACCTGAAAGCTTCCTCTTTAGGTCTGAGCATCCGACTACACTACAACACCTTTCCGCCACTGAACACATTACGAAAGGCTTCAACATCCGGACGTCAACAGGAGCCATTCTTCTTGACATAGAACGTGAGTTCGCTTGCGTGTGGCACGCGGAACTATTACGCAAAATGCTGAATTACAAATTTCCGGACACCATGACCAACCTGATAGCAAACTACTTGCACGACCAAACCTTCTCCTAGGTAGCCAACAAAGTGAAATCAATACCTCGTCCAATACTGGCGGGCGTCCCTCAAGGTAGTATACTTGAAGCACTTCTGTTTAATCTGTACATAAACGATATACCCAAAAATTCAACCTGCATGCATCTCCTGTACGCTGACGATACAACCATCATGGCACAATCCACTAAAATTTAAATTATACACAGAAACCATCAAACATTGCTCACCCAACTAGCACCTTCGCTCACCAAATGAGGAATCAAGGTAAATGCGGCCAAAAGCAAAGCCATAATCTTGGTTTGCAAAATGGCACATTAAAGCTAATGCACCAAAAACACACAGGATAATATTCATAAAACGTAGCAATCACAGATTTCTCAAACACCAGCTGACGCCGCTTACCATATTTGGTGAAAACATTGGTTGGAACGACACGGTAAACTGACTAGGACTCAAAATGAATCAAGGACTAACATGGAAAAAATACATATTACAAATACGGGTAACAGCCAATGCCCACATAGGCAGGCTGTATCCATTCATCAACATGGATTCCCAATTAAACCTCAAAATGGGACTCATGCTATACAAAACACTGATGCCCCCAATCTTCAGCTATGGTGTACCAGTATGGGAATATGCCGCCAAAGCATACATCAAAAGATTAGAAACTTTCCAACACAAAATATTGCACATGATAGCCAAAGTAGCCAAATCATACATAGATCCGTCTGATTTAGTATATGGCGAGCTTAAGAAGCACACAGAAGAGCAATTCATTAAGAAAATAACTCCCGATATATACGAAAAACTACACTCTCATCAACCCACTAATAAAAGCATTAGAGAACTACGACACAGAAAATAACAAACACAACAGACCCCTGTCATTCGACGGTACATTATCCCATGAGCACACAGAAGAAATACAACCGTTCTTTGACAGTATCCTCCAATTATGACAAGGACATCGATACAGGACTACTACTCGCTAAATCCCTCATTAATCTTTCGCTTCTTCTTACCTTTTGTTTCAGACCTAGCCCCTTGCAGAGCCCTCAGCCATGCTGAGAGAGCCCAGGAGAAAGGGTCTCTCACCGTAATCGACGTGGGCAGCGAAAGACCGCTGCATTATAGAGTCGGTCGGACAGACGACATCAACAACGAAGGTCAGGGAGCTGGATTCAAAACGACGTGCGCTGTGCATACTGGCGGGCAGGGATCACCTGAAGACCGGCACGGGAAGCAACAACACATGATAATACATTAACATTTTATATTCTCATTACACTAAATACACTTAAGCTCCAAACTTAGTAGAATTATAGTACACGAACTCTTTAGCTTAAGTTAAGGCTTCATAGACATTCATATAAATATGGAGGATTCCTAACTTTGGATCATTCACCTACTCTGAAGATGTGAACGATGTACGTTCCCAAACGTCGGTTTCTAACCAAACCTACACCTCGTTGGAACCCGAGAAAATTTAGAGTGCAATCTCCTTTTCTGTTGACCATGTGCACCATGCTCGATTAAAGTTTTATCCCGTCAGTTCGACATTTGACCACGTTCAACGCAATTTTTCAGTGCATCGATAATGATCAAATTTGATGGCCATTTGTGCCATTCTTGAACAAATTCTTTTTGATCGAGGATAACTGAAACGTAATAAAACTTTGACTGCGGTTAAATTGTAGTTGCGGTAGTAGTTAAGGTCCCGGATTAGCCAAGTGGATTGACGATAATCCTGCCGCTAGGTGGCGTTGGTGTCGCGTTAATCCTTCTTAATCCGCCTTAATCCGATGGATTAAGGTGGATTAGTGGGATTAGCGGGAAGTTTGAAAAGTTGCGACTAGCGGTAGGATTATCGTTAATTCAGGTTGGTTAATCCGAGACCGAGATTAAGTTTGATGTTAAGGGTTGGTGGATATGTGGTGGTGAAGAAGAAGGTGGAGGAGGGTTGAAGTTGAGCGAGATGGAGTAGTTTAAGGGCACGTGACCTGGAGAAGAGGATTTGCGATGTGGCTTTGTGGAGAGTTGGGAAGGGAAAGAGGGAATGATTTGCAAGTAAGAGGTAATAAGTAGATGAGGAAGTAACGTGTGATATTGTGATTGGTGAGAATAAGAAGTGATGTTATTGGTGGAATGAAATGAATGAAAGGTGTGGATTGGTGAGAATAAGAGAGAATATGATTGGTTGAGAGAAAAAAGAGGTGGGGGTATGTTGGAGGTGAGGGGAAAGGTATAAAAAGGGGAATGTTGCGGGTGGAAAGAAGTATATGGTAAAGATGATGATTGCGATAGTGATAGCGTTGGTGATAGGAGGAGTTGCTGGCGCAGAGAGGAGTTGCGTTAGTTTTGGGAGGTGTGGGTTCGAGTTGAGTGTGGAGACGGGACATTTGGAAAATGTGACAAGATGTGAAAAGGATTACGAATTGTTGCCAAACTGTACATGCACCTACCGCAAGGGGAGTGGGTGTAGGTTTGGATCTGATTTTATTAACTTGGGGACACTTAAGCACGTGTATAATTGTTTAAAACCTGTAAGCAGATGTCAGAGGGGGAAGAGATGTGGTGGGTTGATGTACGGATGTGTAAAGATGGGGCAACTTGAATGTCCTGAGGGTTACATTTTAAATGGGAGATGTGGGTGTGAGGAAGGTGGAGCGGGTGTGGATGACAGGTGTAAATTTTATAAAAAGCCTGAGGGCATGTATGCTAGCGACAACACTTCGATTCTGGTGGAGATGGTGGATTGTAGTATGTTGGTGGACACGGTAGACTTGCCGGAGGGTTTGGAATTGGAATGGAAGTTGACGCCGAAGGAGAGTGAGCTTATGATGGCTTATAGCGTAGTAAATGAGATGAATTCCTATTTTTCTGACAATTTTATGTATATATTTGGGGGATGTGGAAAATGGGGTGAATGGGATTTGAATGTAGGTGGTGGAAGGACGATGAGTGGGAGGGTGAAGCGGGCATCTAGATGGGGTGCGGAGGGGACTTTGAAAATAAATTCGGAATGTAATGGTGGGGATGCGGGGAGGGTGTCTGTGACGAGCATACGAAAAGCGGCATCTGAGAGGTGTAAAAAGGGGTGAATGTGATAAAGCAAAAAATGAAAAAAGAATGCGATAGGAAGGTGAAGGAAGGAAACAGGGTGATTGACGGGTTGAGGAAGGAAAAAGAAGAATGTGAAAGGAGGGTGGGGGGCATGCAGGGTTTGTTGGAAAGAATGAAAAGGGAATTGGAGGAGAAAAAGCAGAATGTGACGAAGCAGGAGGAGTTAGTGAATAGAATAAAAGGAAATGTAAGTAAAATGTACGAGGAGTTTGAGGCATTAAAGCAGATGATTGGAAAATTGGAAAGCGCATAAACAGGCGGAGGAGAGGATGAGGAATTTGGAAATTATGAGTAAACGTACGATGAAGACCCGATACCGTTTGAGGAGGGAAAGGAGGTGGTGGAGGAAGATGGGTTTGTTGAGGAGGGGGAGGAACCGGAATATGAGACGAAATGAAGAAGGAAGCTGAAAGAGAAGACAAGAATTATACAAAAACAAAACATGAAAAACTGAACGCAAGAATACAGCAAACGTTTGTTTGTTTGTTTTTCGGTTTGGTTTTTTTATGTTTTTGGGGTTTTAAATTTCTTTGTTTTTTGTTTTTTGTGATTGTTTTGTTGTTTTAATTTTTAAATATTATTGTTCTAGTTGGAGTATGTTTTTTATTGCGACAGCTAAGAAAACATACAAGGAGAAGGAAAGGAACCCTGTTGAGGTAAAATGATTTTTAGGAGGAAAAAAAGAACACAAACAGGAAGGTTTGATAGTGTTAATTATATATATATATTTAAACATTTAGTGTGCAGTTGAAAAAAACTAGGAGAAAAAAACACAGTGCAAAATAAGGTTTTAAAAACTTTACAAAGAGAGAGAGAGACATAAAATGATCTTTAAGAGCAGAATATAAGAAACAATGGAGATAAAACCATTAATGAGGTTATAGAGCAAAACATGTTCAAAAATAACACAGATATTAAATTGTATACAAATACATTTTACGGTAGGTAACCTCCGCATCGAGCACAGTGTTCATGGTGCTTGTAAGACAAATGTTTGAAAGGAATGTCAATGTTATTAACAAAACAGGCACGGCGTGCCTGACACTGTAAACATGTTGGCGTGTACACATTAAGGTTTGGGTTCGCATGATGCCACACGGTGTAAACGGCGTACACTTTTAATATACTTTGTAGAACCCTATCATCGTATTGTTTGGCCATGCACGATGTGCAGAACCCTGATGATTTGCTACAACAGTACATTGTGTGATATAAATGTATGTATCACAAGTAATGTCTTACGACATGAGACTTACACTTGCAAACAAAACTATGTAAGTGAGCATATGGTATGCTAAGTTGATGTAATAAGCAGATGCGGTAAGCCTGGCAAAACAAGCACGCCGGTTGGTAGATCGTATTGGGAAGACCTACAAAGTCTAACACTTCTGAATCTGAGCCAATGTCAATTAAATGGTTTAAAAGTTCGTCGTTGGTAACAAAAGGCAACCGGTGTATAATGTATTGTTTACGTTCTTTCTGTTCGCTAATTGTGCGAAACAGACAACAAGCCATAAAGAAGTCTAAAAAAGCAAAGGTTCAAAAGGGGAAGAAGAAAATCACTGCACAATAAAATGTTTGCCACACGCGCATGTAAAGAGGCTGGAAAAACAAAACCCACTTGCTGCACTAACAGGAGCGTATCGCCTTTTTCGCGACAAAGCGCGATTCGCGTGGTTGCTCTAGCAGGAAACGCCGACGAGCCTGGCGAGAAATCGGCATCAGCATGGGGATGGCCAGGTCGGCTACGCTGGTGCTGGGGTCCTTCTGCTCCTCAGGCTGTTGGTGATGAAGTTGCTCGGAGCAGCAGCAGCCGGAGCTCGGGTGCTGAATAACCGACGCCCTGTCGAACTGCGTGAGTAGGTTTCTGCGGCTGAGGCGGTACTTAAACTTTGTTGGCGTGCACGACAGCAGCTGCAGCACCGATGGTTTTACGGGGGAACTATCAGAAAAGTGAGGTTGGAGCAAAGGAGAAGGAGGGGATTGAGCGGGTGGGGAGATGTACTTTTGCGGGGATAGGGGCGTAAATTGAGGACGATTGACAGAAGCGGGGGAGAAGAGACCGCAGTGTCTGTGTGGGTGGCGGGGAAGGGGATAAAGGAGGAGGAGGATGAGAAGGAGAAACGGGGGAGTAGGGTTGGAGCTGAATGTCGTTAAGGGACACAGGGTCCACACTTGGTAAATGGGATGGGAGGACTAGAGGGGAACAAGCAAAAGGGGTAGAAGTTAGTTGACGGGGAGGGTTGAGCTCGGGATTGGGAGAAGAAGAGTGGAAGCGGTGAGCTAAAGATGGAGATGGGGAAGGAGAAGAAAGGGTGTTTACAGAGGGGGAGGAGGTGAAAGGAACAGGCGAGTATGAAGGGGAGTGGGGGAGATGATACCTTGGTGTAACACCTGCAGCTAGGTGTTGAACGGGGGTGTAAACACCCCGCTGTCGTCACTGCTTACCGACTGTGTGGAATCCAACACCGCCTGTAGAGACGCAGGAGAGGCCGAGGATGGCGAAGGGTCTGCTGTGATGATGCTGTTGACGGGCAGGCTGCTTGGTTGCAGATGTCCGATGAAAGCTTGCAACGCCTGAGGTGAGCCGATTTGCTGAACGCAGATGTTGTTGCCTGGCAGGCTGTTTGGTTGGAGGTTGCCGAAGGCGCCGATGAAATCCGGCAATGGACCAGGTACGATCTGTGGGTACTCGTTTCCGAAGAACTGTTCACGCCTAGTTAGCAGTTGCTGGTAAACCCTGCCGGAGGGCGACAAAAAAAAGCTCGCGAGTAACTGTCACCGACGAGAAGGGGAGTTGCTCCATTCTGACACGCTGAATGTTGGAACAAGACTGAGAGTGAAGCTAGCGAGGCAAAGTGCTAAGATTTTAAAGGGCCTGTAATCAGGAGAGGGGATGTGCGTCACAATATGGCCGCCGCTGATAAAAGTTCTAAAACGATGACGTGCCGAGTTAAATGGCTGTGAGAGCGGAGGAGATAAGCACGAAAAACTTTTAAATGTGGTGCTGTGGTTGGCGATTGGGAATTTTAATGGTTATCGCAACCGGATGGTGTGGTGGTGCGCCGGTGAGACCGGAAGTGCGTCGGAAAAGTGGCTGATTGCAACTCCGGACGTTGTGGCGCGATAACAGGCCTGGATTTTTAATGAGGACTTTAAATGAGTGCGCTTGCGGAAGTTGTGGATGCGATAAGCAGCGTATAAAAGCACCAGGCGATAAGCGGCTCGCGAAAGTGTGGATTGTGCGAGAAAAGCGACTTGGCTAAGAATTATAAGGTTTTAGCTTTTTAAAACATATAAGCTATATTGGAAGCGTTGTTTTTGCGAGAAAAACGTCTCGTTTGATATAAGCAGTACGCGAGCGCATGAGGGACATTGATGTTACTAAGAAACAAACATTAACGAGTTGTCTTGCGGTAGTTGTTGATATAGCCTAAAAAGAAGCAGCGCATACAACAGCACTTGGTTGGCGCGTTGTGCAAGTGTTTGAACGGGAAAACTTTTTTTAGATGTTGTTGAACAAAGCACGAAGCATGGAGCCGGAACAAGGGGTAAGCGAAGCTGAAACCTTGCAGCCCAGGTTCGACATTATAGCCCATAGGCAGAGAACGTTGAAAAGGCTTTTCTCCGGCTACACGGAAACAGAAATTACCGTGAACCCGGGTCCCAGAGATGCAAACCCAGAGCAATGGGTGACGCTTCTGTTTACGGACATGATTAACTTTGCGAAAGAAAATCTATTGGGGAACGAACCGGGATATTTAGGCGTAAGCATTGCGGACGAGGAGCACCCGTCCAAAGTTTTTAACATGAGCGTTAGACGCACGGACCAGGTGAATGCGGAGGCGGTTATAAAATCGATAGAGAAAGTGATGCAAAGCAATCAACAGTTTTTGCTAGGGGGGTCTTTGAAAATCACTTTTGTTTGGACCAAGGAGGTGTCGGGTTCGTGTCACAAGCCGTGCGATGCGTGTACCGGCAATAAAGGCATAGTAACAATTATGAACAAAGACAGCTTGCGTTTAGCAAGGGCTATAGCGGTTGGCAAAGCTAAAGTGGATGGAGACGTTAATTATAAAACCATTACACGGTCGGAATACCTGCAGAAACAAAAAGCTGTAGCCTTGTGCCAAATTGTGGGAAAGACGAACGGTCCATTTACTATCGATGACGTCAGAGATTTTGACGCTATGTTAAAGGGGTACGCGGTGACGGTGTTTGCAGATCATACGGGCAAGCACGTCATGTACGCGTCAGAGAAGCAAACAGAAAAACCCATTGACGTCATGTTTCACGAGGGGCACTTTAACGCCATTGTAGACTTGCACAAGTGTTTTAAATGCAAGTGGTATTGTCGGCATTGCCATTGTCCCACGTTGCACAAAAGAGAATTACATCGATGCGATGGCGCTTGCTCAAAGTGCCACCAGCAGAGCCCTAAGCGCTATAAAGCGTTCAAACACTGTGGCGCGTGTAACCGAGAAGGGTGCAACCTGTTTCGCGAATCATGCGAGGAAAGGCGGTTTTTACCCAAAGGCGCTATCGGTGTGCGACGTGGAAAAAGTGTGTCCTACGTGCAATAAGCTGGTGAACCTGAGACACCGAAAAGGGGCGCACGAGTGCGGAGAAAAATTTTGCTCCAATTGCAAGGTACACGTGAAGAGCAAGCACATGTGCTACATGCAGCCGTACTGTTCACCGAACAAGAGAAACCGCTTCGTGTTCATGTTCATAGATTTCGAATGCACGCAGAACACGGCGTACAAGAACAAAGAGAACTCTTACGAGCACGTTCCAAATTTATGCGTGCTTTACCAAGCGTGCCCCCTGTGCATAGACGAAGGCGAAAAGATGGCGTTCTGCACCGAGTGCGGCACGAAAGAACACGTTTTACCGACGCGCCGGTGAAGCAGCAGTTCGACCACGTGATGCAGCCGAGGTTCGAAGCCTGGGATGTCGTGCTGCTGGCCCATAACATGCGCGCCTACGACGGTCAATTTCTATTGAAATACATGGTGGACACTTTAAAGTGGACGCCCGAGCTAATCATGAACGGTACCAAGATCCACCAAATGAAGCACGGTGACGTTACGTTTCTAGATTCGCTCAACTTCATTCCCATGCCGCTGGCTCGCTTTTCTAAGACTTTCGGATTACAGGAAAGCAAAGGTTATTTCCCACACCTCTTTAACACGAAGGAAAACGAGCATTACGTGGGTTCGATTCCCGACGCAAAGTACTACTGCCCGGACGGCATGTCGGTGGAGGGGAGGAAGGCGTTCGAGCAGTGGCACGAGGAAAGGGCGTCCTCAGGGTACGTGTTCGACATCCAGCAGGAAATGTTGGCGTACTGCAAGATGGACGCGTTTGTGCTGAGCCAGGGAGTTTCGAAATTTAGGAGAGAATTTTTGGACGAGAACGGAATAGACCCGTTCCGAGAGTGCGTCACCATTGCGCATGCGTGCATGTGCGTCTACCGAAAGCGGTTTATGCCGCGCGACAAGATCGCACTGTTGCCCACCGGCGGTTACCGCCTGGCGGACAAGCACTCGCGCATCGCCTGCATTTGGGTGACTTGGGTGGAGGCGCAGAAAAACATCACCATCCAGCACGCCCTTAGAGGGCGCGAAGTGAAGGTTCTCGGGCACAAGGTGGACGGGTATACGGAGGACGGGGAGGGGAAGCGGATGTTTTTGTTTCACGGGTGTTGGTACCACGGCTGCGAGCGATGTTTCCAATATCGCCACGCCGTGCTGTATAACATGGGGAAAGAAACGATGGCCGGCAGGCACGAGAGCACCGTGAAAATCTCCAACAAGATCCGAAGCGCCGGGTACGACGTCGTGGAGATGTGGGAGTGTGAATTTAACGCGATGGCGAAGGCCGACCCGCAACTGGCGGCATTCGCGAAGGCCTTCCCCCACCCGGAACCCCTTAATCCGAGGGACGCCTTTTTCGGCGGGCGCACCAACTGCACCAAGACTTACGCCGAGGTGTCGGGCGACACCAAGATGTTTTATCTCGACGTCTGCTCCCTCTACCCCTTCGTGAACAAGACGAAGGCGTACCCCGTGGGCCACCCCAAGATTCACTTGGATCGCTTTTCCAACCTCGAGGATATACAGGGCGGATTGATCAAATGTACCGTGTTACCTCCGAACGCCCTGTATCACCCCGTGCTGCCGGCTCGCATCAACGGCAAGCTGATGTTCGTCTTGTGCCGCGCATGTGCGGAGGCGGAAAGCCAAGAAGCG
The DNA here is from genome assembly GCA_030765065.1 of Deroplatys truncata. Classification (NCBI taxonomy): domain Eukaryota; kingdom Metazoa; phylum Arthropoda; class Insecta; order Mantodea; family Mantidae; genus Deroplatys; species Deroplatys truncata. The sequence continues at coordinate 153,528,872 of CM060990.1, forward strand.
TGCCGGCACCCGGAGGACGAGAGGTGTCTGACGGGGACGTGGGTCCTGGACGAGGTGAAGGTGGCCCTGTACGAGGGTTACCGACTACTGCGCGTGTACGAAATTTGGAAGTACGACACGGTGCGGTACGACCCCGACACGGGCAAAAAGGGACTGTTAGAGGCGTACGTGAACCAGTTCCTCAAGCTTACGACCGAAGCCTCCGGTTGGCCTTCGGACTGCCACTCGCCCGAGCAGAAGGAAGCCTACGTGAAGGAGTTTCTGCAACGCGAAGGCGTCGCTCTCGACCCCGACGCCATCGCCCCGTATCCGGGCAGGCGCGATCTTGCCAAGCTCATGCTCAACTCCTTCTGGGGCAAGATGGGGCAGAGGGACAACCTGCCCACGTGCGAACTGTTCGATGGCTACGACAGGCTCGTCGAACTGCTCAACGACCCTGCCGTGGAGGTGCAGTCTTACCTCCCGGCCACGGACGAAGTGATGGTCGTCGTGTGGAGGTACGTCGACCAGAGCCCCAGGGTGAACCCCACGGGGAACGCCGTCGTGGCCGCGTACACGACCGCGCACGCGCGCGCACCTTTACGGATACCTGCGCACGTTGGGGGACCGGGTCTACTACTTCGACACGAACTCGGTGATCGCCACGTATGCGCCGGGCCAGTGGTTGCCGCCCATGGGTCGCTGCCTCGGTGACATGACCGACGAGTTGGAGAAGTACGGCAAGGGCGCCTACGTCTCCCGGTTCGCCTCCACGGGCCCGAAGAGCTATTGCCTCGAAATTAGGTGTCCGGTGACGCATCAGAACTTCTCGGTGTGCAAGGTGAAGGGCATTACGTTGAATTCTGGCAACCTGGAGCGCGTGAACGCGGACGTCATTCGGGACGTGGTGCTCGGGGATAATGCCAAGAGGGTCACTCTCGTGGGTACTCAGATATCGAGAAAACCCCTCTGGACGTTGGTCACCGAGCCTTGGACCAAGACCTTCAGGATAGTGGTGAACAAGCGCGTCCTTGCCGACAACTGCGACTCCTATCTCTACGGGTTCAAGAGGGAGTGCGTACATAAATGAGACGCCAAGCGCCCTAGGCGTCCATTTCGAACCCGGGACCCGCACCATGCGCTCACCGCGTAACCTTAGACGATTCGAGTTTCCCAGCACTATGCTGGTCGCGGGGCCGTCGCGCTGCGGAAAGTCCTCCTTCGTGAAGAACCTCATACGCAACGCCGACGAATCGTTTGACTGGCCTCCCTCCAAGGTGCTGTGGTGCTACCCGCCGGAGTATTCGCCGAAAATCGAAACCGTACCGCTAGAGTGCGAGGCCCACGCTGGCGGGCCCGAGCTGAGTACCGTGGGCGAGAATTACCTCGTCGTCCTGGACGATCTCATGTTCGAGGGTGGGGGTTCGAACGTGTCCAATTTTTTCACCAGAGAATCGCACCACAAGCGCTTCGGAATCGTGTACATCCTGCAGAACGTGTTCCCGCAGGGACAGAAATTTCGAACGATATCTCTCAACGCAAACTACATTGTGGCATTCAAGAACAACAGGGATAAGATGCAAATAGAGAGGCTGTGCCAACAGATCGAACCGAGGAACTCGAAGTTTCTGCTGGAGGCCTTCGAAAAGGCCACCGAAATACCGCACGGGTATCTGGTGCTGGACTGCACGCAATACACGCCGGACCGTTACAAGTATCGAACGGGCGTGCTGCCGGACGAAACGCTCTCGTATTTCGTTCCGAACGAGCGCCGATGAGTGAGGTTTCGTTTTTAAATAAAGCGCGCCTTTTGACGCCAACGTCATTACTGCGCAAACATGGTTCGGGGTAAGACGAGCATTGCCAAATTGAGCAGCGCGCGCATAGCCAGGCAGCATGGAAATCTGACGGTGCTGGCCAAGGCAAAACCTGCCGTGCGCAAGAAGGTGTTGAAAAACGCGAACGGAGATCTCATAAAGGCCATTTGCGAATGCATGCTCAACGTGTGCAGAGGTCACGTGCAACTACCCACCAGATGCGTGAATCGCTTAAAAAGGTATAAATCGGCTTGGAGGAAGTTAATCGACAGGAAGGTGTTGTTGAAGAAGAAGAAGAAAATTTTGATTCAGAAAGGAGGATTTTTACCGGCGTTTCTTCTACCCATTCTGGCTTCCTGTGTGGCGCGCTCGTGTCGAAACTTACAGGATGAAACTCGGCAGGCAGATCGTCGTGGCTCCGCAGCCGAAAACCGTAGAATAGCTTCACCTCATCGACAAAACCATAGCTAAGCTGGCCAAAGAGATGCAGGACCCTCAGCGCAAAAAAGAAATATCTGCCGACCAAAAGTGGCGGTTAATGAAATATAAATTGGGAAACTATCTCGATCTCGTATCACAAGTGAGAAAACCCTACCTTCGCGAAAGCGACAACGACGACGAGGACGACGTTCACCTTCTGGAGGAGGTGCACGTAAAGAAGTAGAAGTCAGGGCCATCGCGATCCGTAAAAGCTAACCCTTTCTCGCCCAAAAACAAAAGATCGCTTGCTGTCTCACCCAAGAGGAAACAGGTGCGGAAGCGATTCCCGACTCGATACTACCACGTCACCAACATCAACGATCTTTGGGAGGCGGATCTCAACGTCATGAACAGCATCAAGTAGCACAACAAACCTTACGCGTACATTCTCACCGTCATCGACGTATTCTCCAAGTATGCTTGGGCCGTACCTCTGAAATCGAAGCTGGGGTCCGAGGTGGCACAGGCGTTTTGCTACGTATTCTCCGAGCGCGTTCCCCGCGTTCTGCAGACCGACAAGGGAACAGAGTTTACCAACAAAACCTTTCGCGACTTTCTTAACCAACACGGCGTGCTTCATTACACCACAAAAAATAATGTCAAAGCCAGTGTCGTAGAACGCTTCAACCGCACTCTCAAGGCGAAGATTTGGAAATATTTCACACACACGAACCGCTACAGATACGTGGAGGTGCTTCCGGCACTGCTGCAGTCGTACAACAGTTCGTATCACAGGTCCATCAAAATGGCACCCAAGTACGTAAACGATACTAACATCGTGCAAGTGTACCACAATCTTTACGACGACAAGCGCCTTCCGCGTACAGCGCCACCCAAATACCCTGTCGGAGATCACGTGCGCATATCCAAGGAGAAAATGAAATTCGACGAGGGATACAAGCAGAACTGGACAGACGAAATCTTCGAGATCCACAAGGTCGTGCGCGGTCGGCCGGTTGTATATAAGCTCAAGGATCTCGCCGGAGATGACATAGACGGCAACTTTTACACCCAAGAGTTGCAAAAGGTCGAGCTTCCTCAAACTTTCAAAATCGATCGCGTCCTACAAACCAAGGGGCGCGGGCGAAACAAACAACTTTTGGTCAAGTGGAAGGGATATCCTTCCAAATTTAACTCGTGGTTTCAGGCTTCGACGATCGCTTCGATATGATCAAGACCGAACCCCTCTCGCTCACGCTCGTGAGCAACGTTTCCATGGATCGCTTTACCGACAACACCACTTTCAAATTTTCCAACATATTGCCAGAGCGAATCGTGCTGCAGGGAGAGTGGGAAGTGGCCCTGCAAAAGTTGAGGTACCCCGTCAAATTCTACAACGTTTCTGAAGGCGACGCGCAGCTCATCGGCACCAAGTACACCATGACGAACCTGCCCACGCATTCCAAATTTAGCTTGCAAATGCCCCCGGGCATCGTGCACGACCCTAAAGACCTCGTCAACCGAACCAACGCCGTCATCGAGCAGAATTTGCACGTGGAAAACGTTTTTCTATACAACGACCACAACAGAATGGTTAGCGTTAACGCTGCAGTCACGCATGCGCAGCAACTTCCCGACATTCCTTTTGACGGTTTCGTGGAGAACGTCGTCCGCGTCGCAAAGACCACGGTTCTCAGCGAAGCGATGATGGGCGACGCACCGGGCAAACTGAAACCATCCAGAACCCCGAAACCACCACCACCAAGGCCCAGACCCAGCGGCACACACCATCCGCCAAAGCCACCGGGCTCTCCCAAACCAGCAACCGCCTCGCAACCCCCATCCGCTTCTGCACCGCAGCCTAAACCAGAGCCTACCGCTCCTTCGACACCAACGGCCGAAGGCGCATATCCAACCCCTTCGGAGACCGCCGAAACTCCCGCTCAAACCGAACCGCTTCATCGCATTCACAGCTTGCTGCTCACGCCCGCCATGGCCAAAATGCTGGGTTTCGAACCCTACACCAACATCATCCTGCAGAAAGCCCCAAAATACCCCGTAGACCCGTATATGGGGTTCCCTTACGAAATGTTCATCTACTTTAATCTGGTGCCACCGCAAGTGGTGGGCGACACATTTGTCCAAGTGATAGAGAGCGTGGCGGTGGAATACGAAAAAAGCAACACGTACATGTCCGACGAAAAATCCTTCTTTCCTCTCAACTGGGTACCGCTCATAACACAAGACTTCAAAACAGTCAACATAGATTTAAGGAACGGTTATGGCGATCTTCTCCCATTTGCCGACGGATTATCCTCCACTATAGTTCTCACCTTCAGACCAAAACAACAGTAATGGACGTGCACACCGTTACGCAATACTATCTCAATCAAGCCGGTGGCGCTCTAGACCATCGGGGTTTCGCTCTCTATCGCGGTAAGCGCTACCAGCGAGGAAGCGGTTTGTTTTCTGCGCTCGCAGGCCTTTTCAGAACTGTTCTACCCTTCTTAAAAAGCGGCGCCAAGGCGGTCGGCAAAGAGGCGCTCAAAGTGGGCGCGCACGTGCTGTCCGACGTGGCCACCAGAGGAAGACCTCCTAAGGAGGCTCTCAAGCTCAGGCTAAAGGAGGCGGGATCGAATCTAAAGCGAAAAGCAGACGAAAAAATCGATTCCATGATAGGATCGGGCGTTAGGCGTCTCAAGGCAATAAAACGCGCGAAACCCTACAAGCCAAAGCAGTCTAGGTTGAAACGTGGCAGGCGAAAGGTGCAGGACGTGTTCTCATAATGCCCGATGCAGTCCTCCACATGAGTTCCGAGCTCGACCTCTTCAAAGACCTTCCCGTTCAGATGAACGTGGAAGAGTCTCGGTTCGTATCCCTAAACCCTCAAAACACCATCACGAAGAACGCACACATCACTTTTCATTATTCCGGGAATGCGGACGAATACCTCGGCATGACTTACGTCGTCCTCGAGCTCTTCGTTTGCATCGTCGATGCCGACGGAGCGGCTCTCAAACCGGACGATAACGTCACTTTCGTCAACAATGCGCTAAATTCCCTGTTTCAGCAAGTGGAGGTATCGCTCAATAGCGTCATCGTCTCCATGCCACAAGCGGGATACCCCTATAGAACGTACCTCGAGACTCTTCTCAATTATTCGGAAGATGCCATGAACTCCAAGCTACAGTCCGCTCTCTGGATGAAAGACACCGCGGGAATCATGGACACGTTCGCCGCCAACGCCGGTTTCGCAAGGGGTTCACCAGTACTAGCAAGGTCGTGCAGCTCATAGCGCCCCTATCCAACGCCCTGTTTAGGCAGGAATCATTGCTGCTCAAGAACGTCAGTGTCACCATCAAGGTCACACCTTCCTCTCCCCAATTCCATTTGTTTTCCGACAACGCCACCTTCAAAGGTTACGCCGATATTCAGACCGCCACGCTACATTTAAAAGCTGTTAGACCCTCGCCCACCATCAATCTTGCCCATCAGGTTGCGCTAGCAAAGAGCAACGCAAAGTACCATCTCAAGGATGTCGGCTTTCACGCCCTCCGCATTCCCAAAGAGACCAGCGCAATGACCTTTAGTGACGTCTTCACAGGCCAAATTCCCAGGCGGGAGGTGTTCGCCTTGGTCTCCGACAAGGCATACACCGGCGACGTCACCAAAAATCCCTTCAATTTCCAACGTTTCAACATGAACACGTTTCAACTCTACGTCAACGGCCAACTCGTACCCTCTCAACCCCTTCAACCCGACTTTAATAAGGGGCACTACATGCAATGCTTTCAAACCCTCCAAGACGGCCTCGGCATTCATTTCAGAGACGAGGGCCACTCCATCTCTAGACAATCCTACGCTCACGGTTACACCGTCATGGCTTTCGATCTCACTGCCGACATGAGCGCAAACGAATATTACATCTCCGGTCAGCGCCACGGTTCCGTGTCTATAAGAGTCGGTTTGGCTAAACAGTTGGCAGAACCAGTCGTTCTTCTCGTCCTGGCGGAAATACATCGCACCCTCGAAATCGATGCCAACAGATCCATTCTCATATCATGAACTCGCTTCAAATAGAACGCTTTCTATCCACCTACCCCTCAACGCGACCTCACTTTTAGGCGTTTTCGCCTGCGATACACTACCCGCAGTAACCACCCATCGTAAGCTTCCGTTTGCTTTGGTCGCTAACACCGATCCCATTACCCTCCCAGGCAAGCACTGGGTTTGCATCTTTGTCGAGCACAGCGGTCACGGACAGTATTTCGACACCTACGGTCTAGCACCCCTATCGCCTCATTTCCTAAAGCTTCTCAGCGGCTGCTGCGGTAACCGACGGTCGCACAATGCCAGAAGGTTGCAAGGGTATGACAGCACCACGTGCGGTCATTACGTTATGGATTACCTCACCCACTGCTGCTCCGGCTTTCCCAAAAACGCGTTCTTTTCCAAATTCAACATCAGCGATTATAACCACAACGATACCGTCATTCAAAACACCTACAAAGACGCATGTCTCCCAAAATGCTCCGGTGCTCTACAGTCGTGTCAACCTTTGCAGGTAACAAACTTTCTCAACACCACCTCATAACACTCCGTACTCTCTGGTGCTCATTCTCTCCCATGTGCTTTCAGAACGCGCTCCCGCTGCTATAAAGCGCAATTCGCGCCTCACCGGCCTTATACGCAGTGAAACATGGAAACCGCACACACAAGGCCCAGGTAAGCAAACTCCTTCTCTTGCGCTTTTTTTTCCGCTTCATCTCATCCTACAATGCTCTAACACGCTCGGCTCTCTCTCGTTTCAGTGCCCTGGGTCTACAAACGCCGCAGCAATCGCCATCAGCCAAGAGGCAACTTACCATCCTCCAGGAACATCCCGAAGAACCGCAAGAACACCCGCCCAAGCAACTTCCCTTCATCGGACCCCTTTCTGATATTTACTTTCTTAACCCACAACAAACCAAGTTCGTGTGCGTCGGCTTTTCTCCCGCCCCGCCACACCACACACATTGCAAAATGTGGAAAACGCAACGCCGTCGTCCTCAGCTCCACAGAATGGAACACTCTCGCCGAGACAAAGTCTATCATCCATCGCAACCTTCACCACTCCGAGGTACGTCTGCAAGAGTATCAGTTCTGCGAACGCATTTCGATCCTCTTCAGCTGCGCTTTCGGAAAGCTAAACATCGTCTTCAAAGATCTGCAAGGCAACAGCATCTCCCTCACCCCGCAAGAATGGGACGCACTGGAAAGCTTGCAACGAATCATTACCGACATCCTCTATCACAAGAGGAAAGAAGAAATGGACGTGCAAAATCAAATATTAGCCTACCACAAGTACCTCCTTCATGCTTCCAACACACCTTTCGATTCCACAAACTTTACCCAGTTCACCAAGTATATCCGGTGCGCTACTTTTCGAACCTTCCTGGAAATAGAACATTTCCTTAAACCTCCCCTCATCCAAAACATCTCTCAACTATAACCGTCAGTCGCCTCGCAACCACCAACCCATAAGCACCTCCAGCATGGGATACAGAAACTACGTCTCCGTGTACTGCGAAGGAACCAAGGTGTTTAAAAATTACGAAGCAGAGGGGCATCCTAAGAAAATGCTCCTTATGCACTCCGTTTCATCCATCATTCCTACGACGGCAAACTTGTGTCCGTCAAAGTTCACAGCTGCGAGAGCCAAATTCATTTCGTGTTCTCCAACATCAGTTTCAACGATATCCATTTCAAAACGCATTTGTGGCCTTCCTGCAACACAAATCGTAAAGAAGAAGAGCACCATTCGTCCCAACAATGCTTCCAATTTGTTGCCACAAGAGGTTTATACATAATCTTCTTCGAACAACAGTACATTTCTGTAGCTAACATGCAGGAAATGATACACCAAGACCGCATGTGCTTCGGGAGATGCTTAACCGTACATTTGAGCAATGTTCCAACCTATATTCTACCCGATCTTATACACGGCAAGTGGAAGTTCAGCGTCCATCAGAACAAAACTATTGTGAAAGAAGAAGAACACCAAGGCAAAATTACCTACAGCAAAAGCAACGTTTGGTGGTGAGCTTGGGTTTTTTCCAGTCCACCGTTATTTCCTTCCATTTCAAATCCTCCCATTATCGCTTCCTGCGGATGCGGTTTTCCAACCGTTCAACATATCCTGCGGATGTCCGCTTCCCATTCCTACACTCATTATCGCTTCCTCAGGATGTTGGGGTTTTCCATATCTCCCTTCCTGCCAATTAACAACCCAAACACTTCCTACGGATGTCCCGTTTCCTGCTATATCCATACCCACTTCCTTTCCCACACTCATTATCGCTTCCTACCGATTAACAGCCTCACCACACATTTCCTGCGCATGGAGCCTTCAAATAAGCATACCCCTCCACGTTTAGCACGCAGTCCGTGCTCAGCTGTCGTCGTGACATGTCAGCCGACCCCTGTGCGGTTCTTCACTACTCCTTCTGCTTCCATCCAACGTGCAGCTGCCAACTCGGGCTCACTCACCTGTGCCAGCGGTGCTACCAGGGCTTCTACGAAGACCTCGCTCAACTCAACCAGCAGATCCAAGAGTTCCTCCGCAAATACGCCGGCAGAAACTACTCATGACCTGCGGGTGCTTCACCGTTTTGTTAAAGTACCTCGAAAACGGAAAACGCCTTCAGGTGCTCCTGCCCCAAGAACGTCAAGTGCTCCTGCAAAACGGTAACACCATCTTCACTCGTTATCCTCCATTCGACGTAAACATCGTTTGGCATCAGCTTTCCATCGACGCAAAGAAAGTTTGTGCTCCCTACAGAAGGTGCACCAAGCATTACAACCTACCAACACATCGCATCCATTTCGACGGCCCAGCTCCGTTTGTTAAACACTGCCGCTTCTGCCAAAATGGACGCACTTCACCAACTTGAAGAATTATCCAACAGCTGCGACATACTCAGCGCTTCATCCCTACGTGAAATCGTACCATACCGTGTGCAGAGTGTCAAATCCGTCGAAACCGTATACGGTGCCAAAACCGTCGTCAAAATAGACGACGATACCGAGGTTTTCCTCCCTTCCAGATTTGGAAAAGCCTCCCCCGAACTCATCCAAAACCTAAATAAAGACCCTTTCTGCATCATCTACAAAGGCGAAGAAAAACTCCGCAGCGGATTCAAACGTTACGTCGTACAATTCACCTCCGCATAATGGCCTGCGAAACCGACGCCATTTTCGTCGGCAACAACCTCACCCTCAAACTACTCTTCAATCCCACTCTCTCCACCAAAGGTCAATTTCCCTCCAATTTCCACATCATCTCCTCCTGTACCACCTTCTTCGGCGACGTCAAAACCGTCACCATCAAACTGTTCATAGATCGTGCCGATGTTATCCACGTCAACTGTGCTCCTAACAAAATTAACATTTTCCAACAAGATTCCACCTGCATCATCTACATCAACAACAACAACGCAAAATCCGCACTCTGCAACCAAGTCACCGCTTCAGGTTGTCACGCCATCAGCTTCGACACAGACTTCATCATACCCATCCACATTCCCACTCCCGACGAACATCTCAGCGACAACTTCTCACACCTCCTCATCACCTGCATCACCCAACCTCTCCGTCGTCGTCACGTGTTTCGCATCGACAGCAGCAGCAGTAGCGATGAAGATCAAGATATAGCGGTCCAACGTCCACCTCCCAAACACACCACATTTTTTAAAGTTATCCTAGTGCGTGAGTGCATAAACATGTGTGATAATGCATCTCAGACATAAACAGTGTATATGTGCTATATATATTCATGTGATTTCTTTTAATCCATTTATTCTTCATATGTGTTTTTGTGCTTTTTATCACAGTATTCATAGCTTTATTATTTATCATCCATATGTGTATTTTAATGCTTCTTGTATGTACTCGTTTTACCAAATATATAACACAAATTGTAAATCTCTCTCTGTATCCTGTTTAATAAAAATAAAAAGAAGGTCCCGGATTAGCCAACCTGGATTAACGTTAATCCTACCGCTAGTGGCAACTTTTCAAACTTCCCGCTAATCCCACTAATCCACCTTAATCCATCGGATTAAGGCGGATTAAGAAGGATTAACGCGACACCAACGCCAACTAGCGGCAGGATTATCGTTAATCCACTTGGCTAATCCGGGACCTTAACTACTTGCGGTGCATCATTGTTAATTCTCTTTCAACAAACCGCCGTCAGCTGACCGTGCTCTAGGTAGCTGAGCGCGCATGATTCTACGAGAATTAATCAAAAGAAAGCATACAACTTTATATCCAACGAGGTTGCAGTGCAATTACAATTTTGTTGTCTGTATCGCTTCGCTTTTATTTTTATTTTGAAATGTTGTATGATTTGATATTCCTTTGGCGGTAAACGAAAATGGAAAACAAAGAGTTTTCTCGGCATGAGATAGACGCTTTGTTGAAACTAGGTGTCTCACATTTCAATAAAATCGAAAACAAGATGACTGACGATGTTCTTTAAACTACAAGCAGCAGGCATGGGTGTATTTAGTTATGCACTTAAACATGGCTTCAGGGAGTTGTAATAATGAAATAAGTAAATAAATCGGTATTTGTAAAAACAGCATGAGTCTTGATGTGTAAACGTACGGGAAATTAAAAAACGTTATGTATAAACTGTTGTATATCTAGTATTTTAATATTGCTGCAGAATTCCTTAACTCTTAGTAACTAACTAAATAATCAGTGAAGACCTGCCTGTACTCTTAAGAGCTAAGATTCAAATTCCACAGTGTACCCCACCTACTATATTTGAAGAGATTTACAAGCTAAATCAATGCAGTTTCAGTTCTTGACAGCAAGAGTGGAAATGAGTGGAAGGCGAACTCCCTTCCCCCCTCTCTGTGTAAGATTGGGCAGCCCTGGTAATAATTGTATTTTTATTTTAGTTCATATTGCACTGTCTAACGTCATTAAAATGATGAAGTTAAACAAATACGCATGCAATAATAAATGCAGATGTATATTTCATACGATACCCGGAAATCCATCAATCTTATCCACTACTGTTCTTAATTTTGCCTTCCACAGGAGCGATACAAATCGTTGACAAAAAGAAGCAATTATATCTGACATATTACTGATAGTACCCGTTGTTGGGTGGATGATAGAAATATCCCCAGTCAAAATATTAAAGTTTCGAAAACGTATGATCTACTTGTTAAAACTGTATTCACGGGTGAAACAAGATGGTGCAGTTCATAAAGCACTCTAAACTCTTATTCATTTCATTTACTAGCTACCTTGCTGCATCCTTTGATAGCCGGAAGTGTTTTTCAAATTTCCTGTCCGCATACCTTCTACAATGTTCGCCTCCTTCTACAATATTCCGGTTTTTACGTTGGTCCCAATTTAAGCATTGTAGGTAAATTATCTCATCCTCACTACTTTTAGGAAATCGAAACGGACAGCCTTTTTCTGCAACTTCATCGCAGTCAACGGAAGTGATCGGTTTCATCAACCCCAGTCAAACTTGACCATAATCAATTACCTCGTTTAACCTATATCATTGTCGATGCACCGAAAATCGTGTCGAACACGGCCAAATGTCGAATTGACTACGATCAAACTTTGATCAAGAATGGTGCATATGGCCATAAACGAGGTGGTTGGTTATGCGTAAGTTTGACCGTGGGTGATAGATCGATCAATTCCGTTGATTGCGGTCCAGTTGCAGATAATGACTACCAGTTTCGATTTTCTTGAAGGTATTGAGGATAAGATAATGTACCTAGATTACTTAAATCGGGATCAATGTCAAACCCGAATGACTGTAGAATGAGATGACCCTCTTGAAGAATATGGGGACGAAATTTGAAAAGCAATTCCGGCTATTAAAGGAAGGGTGGTAGCTAGTAAATGAAATAACAGGTTAGAACGCCCTATGAACCGTAATGATCCTGTTTCACCCACGAATACACTTTAACATCTAGATCACACGCTATGAGCTTTTAATATTGTGATTGGGGATATTTCTAGCATCCACCGAATAATGACGATGCATATTATTAGAAATTTGTCATATATAATTGGTTCGTTTTGTCCACAACTTTTACCGCTCCCGTGGAGGGCAGAATTAAGATGTGATGGACTTCATCAAATCGATGCATTTCCGGGTGTTATGCGAAATATAGACATGCATTTATTATTGCATCAGTATTTTTACTTTCTCTACTACGTATAGTATGTAGGGGAATTATTGTATTCCCCTAAAATTTAATACTGAAACCTCACCGGAAATACCTATATTTTGAGGCCCGCTGTATAAAAAAAGCATTTTAAGAAAAAGGTCCCTGTGTGTATGTGTGTGTGTGTGTGAGTGAGTGAGTGAGTGAGTGAGTGAGTGAACAGCATTAACACAAAAAGAGAAACCTCGGTTAAATACGAAACGTGGTATTTAGGTTCAACATCTCCCAAAGATACGACACAAAGTTCTTGAAGAAAATCTCATCACAAATGACCCTTTACATGGAATACTTTTAAAAAATTGTTATTTCTAAAAAATGGCTCTAACTATTTTTAATTAAAATACCATATATTAAAGATATTCACTTGACAAACAAGATGTATGCCCTGAATTCTCTGGGAATAGCTTGTGTATTCCTCTTCATTCGGAAAGAATTTTGTACAATCATATATAACCGCTAAACGTTAAGCGATAGACGAAAACGCACATCACAAGAAATGTAGATCTCTTTAAAATAGATAATTTATTTTAAATAATGTTTTTGTGGCAGCAGCCATTTCCAAGATATCCGTTATTAATGGTTCAAATTGTTCAACACTTAGCCATTCTTTTAAAGCCCTGTTGATTTTCAATTGTTTCTCGTGATGTAATGGAAAGGGTATAGAATTTTATGGCCAGTTATTAGCGTCCAGTTCTAAAATATTTCACTATCGCTATTCCCGTTGTGTCTATAACGACATGTGTAATCTAGCTATTTCCGGAAAGGTTTATCTGTATTAATGTAAAGTAGATAGGAAAATGAACTTTCGCAATAATAATTCGTATACCCATTAATTAACAATAGATGATAGAGAAAGTCATGTAAATGTAACACATCAGATATTTTAAACTTCAGTCATAAATTTAATGTTAGTCAAGGCAATATAATCTATAAAAACTCAATTAAGTTTGTTAACCTATAATTTACGTCACGTTATTATTATAATTTAAGGAGTGTTGCGTACTATCAAAATGGTAGATATAATCCAGTTTAAAAATAGCTTTTTGGTTTCTCGAAATCTTGCACATCATGACTCATGTTATTTTAACAGATAGCGATTGATTTACTTATTTGGTTATTGCAACTCGCCTGGTGTCATTTTAAATGCATAATTAAATACACCCATGCCTTCTATTTGTACAGGACGTTCGTAGATCGGCCGGACCGTTCCGCGGCGGTATTGGACTAGTGAGGATTGGCGCGCCTACCGCCAGAGTTACACATAAACGACCAGCAAGTCGTGGGTAAGGAACACTAACTACTGTATGAACTTACATTAGGCTTATCTGCATCACAACAGATGTTGAAATTGATGACATTCAACGCGAACACATTCCCTAATTCTGGTTTACTCTCAAAAGTTCATGTTGACTGATTGCTTCTATATCTCTCGTGATGTTGTCCTTCAATTCTTGTAACGTGTGAGGATTTGATGCGTACACTTTATTCTTTAACATTCCCCATAAATAAAAATCGCATGGAGATTGGTCAGGGGAACGAGGTGGCCATAATCCTCGACTAATTATTCTGTCACCATGCACACTTCGTAATTCATGTACAGAATTCGCAGCAGTGTGCGCTATAGCTGAATCCTGCTGAAACCAGTCACACAATATTTCATTTCTTAGTTGCGGAAAAAAAATTATTTAAAATTGAATTAACATAAACGTGTGAATCAGCTGTTGTGTCGAAAAATATAGGGACCGATAATTTCACGCGCACTCACTGCGCACCAAACTCCAACATTTGCAGTTTGGTAAGGAACTTCATGAACAATATGGGGATTTTCGGTAGCCCGGTATCTATTGTTCTAATTAGAAACGTGATCTGAAGATGAAACCACGCTTTATCAGTGAAGAATGTTAAAAGTGAGTCCACGGCGCCATTACGAACGGACTGCAAAAACCAATTACAATACTTATCCCTGCTTGAAGGATCTTGTGGTTGTAAATTATGAACTACAGTTACTTTATACGGCTTAAGTTTCAGAAGTTTCGTTGCCACAGGAGCTTACGTCTTGGAAACGTTAATCCCTTGTGCTGAACGTCTCAGTGAATTTTGGAGTGAGTGCCCTAACCGGGCCCCTACTTCATCAAGATTCTCTTCTGACAGCACACGGCGTTGTTGAACACGTTTCTTGTTCATAAAAAATCTTCTACACCTGACTTTATTAACAAGGTCATAAATAGTTGACCTGCTATGAATTGGAACACCTGAAAACCGATGTTGAAATTCTCTTTTGATACCTTCTTGTAGTAGAGTATTTCGCATACACATTTAACAGAAAAATACATTGTTGTAAGTGTACTCAACCATTATTAATGGACAATGTATCACCAAGAGGCAACACAATTTTACTCTAAACACGCGTACAGACGTCTTTTCCTCACGACAGATCAAACTCGACTGACGCTACAGCGCTACTCTCTGGTGGCAGGCGCGTCACTCCTCACCCAGTCCAATGCCGTCGCGGAACTGTCCGGCCAATCTACGAACGCACGGTACTTTAAAGAACATGATTCAGTCCTTTTATTTTCCATTTTATTAGAATATGGGGCGTTGAGAGCACAAGGGAGTCAAGTCACAAGTAGTTTTTTTTGACAAAATAGGTAAAGTTTTTGCTGAATAGTTAAATACAGGGGAAAGTTTATACCGTTTGAAATGTTTGAATGATAGAACATACTTTGCGTAATATATTCTCATGTTAAAGAAGGATAAACTTAAGTGCTATTACGTGCTACTTTGATATGAAATAAAAACTTTTGGACTTGATTCCTTTGTGCTCTGAATGTATTGTACTTGCAATTTTGTCTTTATTCTAGTCTTCTTGGTTTTATTAAGGAAACATCTTTCTGAAATATATAATTATAATTTTATTCCCTATACCTGCTTGTAACAAATATTTCCAAACAGAAGTAATACAATCCAAATTCAAGGAAAAATTTACTCACTTTCGTCTGCTTGCACTTGCGAAGCCGAAGAAACTCTTGTGGGAGTGTCACGCGGTAGGTTCTTGAAAAATGATGATGCGTAGGATGAATGTATGGCAGTATATCTTCCATGTCCTTATTCTTCACTGTTGTTACTGGTCGAGGTTGGGTATATAGAAGACCCTGCTGGGTGTTACAAAGCGGTGTCAAGGGATGGCCGGGAGACTGCTTCTTTAAGTCAACTTCATCAAATTTCACATCAGGGTGAAGAGTCTGCTTAAACATCAGAGTAAAAGGAGATTCTCTTTTATTATGTAACCATCTTATAATCATCCAGTTGGTCAAAACCATCACTTCCTTTCTTTTTTCTTCTTTTTTCCTGTTCGTTATTAATTCTCCAAGTTTCTGATGGATAAGAAGTTTGAGAATTTCATTTCAACAACCTCAAATCTGGGAGACGTTTTGTTTGCCTGTCTAACTATATATCCAATCATTTGGTGTGTAAATGTGCGAAATTTTGCTACTGGCTTTCTCCACTAAACCAGTAATGACTATCATTAGGTAAGTAAGAATGTCTGATACCAAGAATTTGTGATCAGTGGCTTGAGACTTTCATGCTAGGCTCTTGACATAACTTCATGAGAGACAATGCCATTTTAATGTTCCTGTTTTGGCCAGAGAAATAGTCTGAGTGCAGGTTTATTTTATTACGTGTAGAGGCATGCGTTTTAAGATGATGCACTGAACTTGAAAGTAGCTCTTGATGTCCTCTTCTTTTCTGAGTTTCAGGCCACATGCACATGAATGATTTTCCTAAATTAACAGAAAATATTCCAAAATTGTATACAGGTTCCTTTTATAATAAGATGTTGAGGTAGCTAACTTAGGAATGCGAAGGCTTTTTGCAAGTCTAAAGTAATGACATAAAATTCATGAGATGCAATTCCTTATTTTTAAAACATTGCTTTACTTTATCTACATTCGTTAGATAAATATTTTTTGCAGTCTATAAAGAAACTCTCTTTTCAGTGTTCTGTTCACATTTAATTTGCAATTCTATGCCATCACATGTTCGGCAGATGTCCTTTAAAGGCAGTTTAAAGCGCAAATTAAATTTAGTGCTAAACACATTGTAGTAGTATATCCTTTTACCTGGGATTTCATGTTCTTGTTCACAATTTTTTTTACATAGAAGGCATAATAAGCATTTGAAGCTAACACTTTTAGAGTTTCCGGAACCATTTCTTTTGCGAGACCTCTTAATCGGATCTGACTTAACAAGTCCCCGAAGGTACACATTTTACCAACACTAGTTTCCAGAAGGAACAAAATATGTATTCTCTCTTATTCTTCTTTAAGTTGATTGTGGCATTGTCGCTTGTAGCAGGGAGTGCTAGCAGGAAGGCTTTTAGCTGGAACTGTTACAACCTTCCTTTTATTATACTCCTTCCCACAGTTCGCTGCCGTTACCTAATACTGCTCTTTCACTTCTCAGGATCTGGATAACGTTTTCCCCCTCTGCTCTCTGCTCCATCTTGATCACAGACATTACTGTGAGCTGCTACAATAACACTAACTTCTTAGTAGTTGTGGTCTCTCCTGAATTAAAGGAAAAATGTACTAATATAATGCAACATACAATGACCTCATTAATAGCGTTTAATGCCATTGTGCTGAACTGTGTAAGTTAATTCTTAATTTCTCTGCCAGGGACCGAAGGAACAGTGCGTAATAGAAATTGTACCATTCTTTTGTGAAAAGCATAGCTTAAAAACGAAAAATCGCAGTAATTCTAACTTAA
Organism: Deroplatys truncata; assembly: GCA_030765065.1. Taxonomy (NCBI): domain Eukaryota; kingdom Metazoa; phylum Arthropoda; class Insecta; order Mantodea; family Mantidae; genus Deroplatys; species Deroplatys truncata. Next base: position 153,546,105 of record CM060990.1, read on the forward strand.
CTCAGGTATCCTCTAAGGATGCAAGGCAAAGATTTCCAGGTAAATACCCCAACCAAAACCACAACGTAGAGCTCCGTAAAACAGGCAGTTTATGTTATGTAAGCTTTTTTGTAGCATTAACGCCCCTCAGGTATTAGTTTTTGCTTGTTTAAAATTTTATATATCGCGAAAACAATAAGCTACATGTAAAATATCACTAAAGTAAACAGCATATGAGCTTTCTGTAGCATTACCATTTCGGAGATATTCGCTAGTTTGCTTAAATAGTAATGAGTAAACCTGCAGAATGGATATATTAAGCGTGGCTCGTTTATTTTCCGGGTGAGTGCTATAAAAATACAGAATCACTGTGTTACATGTTTTAAGTGCAAATTTTCATAAAGGAAATGGAAAACTTAGCTTTTTATATGAATAGCACATGATATAATATCCCCAGATTGGTAAAATCAGATAAAGCCGTGTGCTGATACACAACATATTTTTACTTTTTCTACAGTCAATGACTATGGAGTATATTCCATGTACCTCTAATACTATACGTATTAAACATTGTAGTACATAAAAATAATGTTGTCATATATTTAGCCTCAAATGACTAGTCTGGCTTTCAACTCGTTAATTTATTCTCGCATATCAAATTTACAAACTAAGTAATAGCTCATCTGAGCTAGAAAGCTTATATTCTGATACGTTATCATCCATAAATTCAGACCAATTACTCATAATCATCAATCCTCTTTAATTAAAGCTCACACGCCGACAAAACAAACTATGCAAATTGTGGCAATGGACATGTTCCCATTGTGGTCTAAACAAACCATTGCTTCCCTTCATTCACAAAGGTATTGCCAACCCTATAACAGCTACTGACAACCTCTGGATATTAAACTTTTACGCTCTGAAACCACCTTCACAACAGTACTTAAAGGTGGAATGAGTCCAAAATGACCAAAAGCGGACCAAAAATTATGGTGCAAAGATGACCAAAAATTAGCTTGTGCTGTGAACCCCCCATATGAATTCATTTCTCTAACAGAAGTCTGTTTCGTGCTGAGAGAAATTTGGAGACCACTTTTTTTTCTATTTTCGTTTACTACCATAAGAATGTCTAATCATATAACATTTCAAAATCAAACAAAAAACGTAGCGATTAAGTGTTGGAATTGCAATGGAATCAATGGAACTGTGCAATTGGAGGAATGACAGTGAAAGTAACTCCGACGAAGTTGGAAGTACACTGGTGGAGTAGAGGTAAAGTTGTTGTGAAAGTACCTGCGACGGAGTTGGAAGTAAATTCCTTGGAAGTATTTCGGCGAAGTGGAAGTATAACTGTTGTTGTGGTACTCTGGCGGAGTTGGAAGTGGTTGGAAGCATTGGCGGCTTGTGAGTTATTAATGTGGAGGTTCACAGGAGTGAACTAACAAAATACAATCAATGTTTAATAATTTATTGAAATAAATCACGTCCTTATAGACAACTTCAAATATTTTTAAACCTTTGAAAATTAGCTTACTATTAGCAAAATAATAAAAGTAGTAGCATCAATATGAGTAGTATTAGTATCTGATTCATAAGTATATCCAAATTTACAAATAAAAATGCTCAAATCGTCGAACTCATAATTAAAATCGTGCATTGATAGAAAATCTGACACGAGAAAAGACAATCGTAGGCACAATTTCAATCAACAAAGTTCATTATTCTTTCCTTTTTAAGGCATACTAATCAATCACAAGCTCATTAAAACTGGAGATGTTGGCAATCATTTGTTTCTCGACAGAAAGCATAACTAATGCACTCAGCCATCCCTCGACCATGGTACTCCTTAAAAAGTCTTGATCCTCTTTGAAGTGGAGAAACATCTCTCAGCCTCGGCAGTTTTATAGGGATTGTAGTAACAATTAGCAATTGTTTGTAAGTCTCATAAACATTATCTTTGAAGTTTTTTTGTATAACAAACTGCAAAAGCCTGACGGTGCCATTCATGTTTCTAAAATTCGGCCTTCTGTAGATAATCTTCAGTTCTGTCTTCGGGCGATTATTCTCTAACATGCAAACGTTGGTTGTATTTTTAAGAAGTTGACCAGGGAAGCGTTTGTCATATTCCTGGAATTTTTCGGCATCGAAGGTGGGACGACAGAATAGTGTAAATGTAAGTATAAGTTTTGCTTGATTTGCAATTATATCGTAGACCGCCTCGCCTGCCACAGTTCTACATATGTAAGTAGTTTTTACTTTCTTTTTGTTTTATGATGCCTCTGCATCTTCAACAACCTTGTTCACTGTCTCCAATCTTCCCCTTACCTTCTCAATTGATATCCGAAAACCATATTCTTAGGAATATGGACAGGATCAGTATTTTTGTCTTTTGAAGTTGGTTAAATAACATGTCCACATGTGGCATAATATTGTGGAAAACTGTGAGTCAAAACACAAAACGGGAGTCCTTCACATGCAGCGAATTGCTGTTGCCTGATTTATTGTAGTAGACTGTTTAACAGTGGCTTCCATTCTCTCCATGCATTTGATCAAAGCTTCTCTGTTCTCAAACACAGTGTTCACAGTTCTACATGTAAAATTCCATCTGGTAGCCAAGGCACGAGGAATTCACTTTCTAACCACTTCGTCTAGTATTGAAATTCTCTGAAGCGAGTTACCTACTAAAAAGATTAGTGATATCACTCAGGTTCGAAAAAAAAGCACTCGAACATGCTGGTTCTGAGTGGTGCATTAAACTACAATTACATTGAGCTGATGAGCGTAATAATGCACAAAATGAGCATTTTTGTAAACATGCTGAATTATTGCTTGGACACCAGCATACTAGCCACTCATAACATTAGCGCCATCGTAAATCTGAGAAATTACTTTATCAGGATTATCAACTACTGTTTTCAATGTTGCGTGAAGGCACCAGGCAACAGAAGCAGAATCATGCGCAGAAGGATTAAAAGATTCCCAGTAGCGTTTTACTGATTACCCATTGTTTAATATGTACATATCTAAACACAGTAACTACATAGAACGCAGACGAAATATTAGTCGCTTGGTCTTACACTGCAATGAAGTCTGCATTTCAAATGTCTTTATTAATGTGGTCTTGACATACTGTAAGCATGTAATCCAATAAATTGTTCTGTATTTCCTTAGAGGTCCCGTTAAGCACAGTGGCACTGGTAAGATAATCCTTCAAAGAGGCGCCCAACTCTGCCGAAAAGTCAATAAAGTCTTTAAAGATACCGGGGTTACGCGACTCAGTACTTCGTGACCCCGAAGTGCTAGTTCGAAAGCGCCATAGAAATTAGTGAAATCAATTATTTTAGAAAGTAGGTATCGATGTTTTGAAACTTATTCATTGTGTCTCTTAATGCTCAGAAGATAAGGACTGTCAAGTTGTTGGCGAATATCCACTTTATCTAAGATGTTTGACCCTAGGATAGAATTCACGAGTGACTGTGCGCATTCATGCTTCTTAATCTTTGAGTCAAATGTACCAAATCACAGACATTATAATTTACTCAGCTAGATTCACCTCCTTGTTTTGCAAATAACAAACAAGGAAAACAATGTAGGCGATTGGTCACCTCCCATCCACAAATCCATGCATTTTTTGTTATTATATCGCACGTGAATTATCTTTTAAAAACCTATGTTCTTTTATTTTCTTAATTAACAATGCTTTGACACAACTAACATGTGCTCTACAGGCAGCTTATAGCCGACCTTCTATCTCCAATCGTATCTACTTTGGAGAGGGAAGACTGTCTAGCAGGACGTTCATAGAACGTGCCCCGCTTCTAAGCGTGCATTGCAAACAGGGGTATTCAGGAGCGCTGGATGATTCAGTTCATTATATACCATTTATACCATTGTTTTTCAGTGGTAATGTAATATTTAAACAATATGGATTGTTATTGTTGTTGCTATCATATATCACTTTTATTACAATTCGCCGGGGGGTTCACGTGCACATGTACTCCAATGGAGTAACCGCCACTGGTTGGAAGTAAGGAAGTGCCAGTTCTGAATAGTGAAATGGTTGCCTCACACTTCCAAAGGAGACAGCGTTCGTTTGAAACGACTATGACTCCTTTGAATTATCAGTACTCCTGTGTGCGTGAGCAGTAGGGAAGTCAGCATTGGAGGGTGCGTTGACGTTCCGACGTGAAAGCGTTGCGAGTTCGTATCCCGCTTCGGGTATGGATGTTTGGTGTTTTTGCCAAATACCTTATTATACCAATACACGAAACTTCACGGAAAAACTTGCGAACGCGCTACACATACGCTTCTAGTGTCACGGAATAGACGATCCACTGGGTATGGTTTGATTTGACGTGTTCCCTTCACTCGCAAGTGTTTCACATTGAAATAGCCATTGTCGCCAACTCTAATAATGCGCTATCATGAGCTTAGCAAAGAGAGCAACATTTGTGCTGTTTACGGATGCAGTAGTTATGCTTGACAACCACACGCACTGTCATTGTTCAGGTTTTCTAAGGAAAGAGAAAAGTAAATAACGTGAACCTGTAAATATAAAATATTTATACTTTGTTCTGAAGCTTGTTTCACGCGTTTTACATTATTACACAGTTATTTGTAGTTCAGGTAATTGTTAATCACTATATTGCAGATGTGCTCAATGGGTCCATAAATGTAGCAGAACCGATTTGGACCACACGTTCAAGAAACGTGGAACCGAAAAAATGATTGCCTAATATAGGATATATGCCAAATACTTCCAACTCACATACCTTTGCAATTTGAATTTAACAAGCCAATGGTAGATGTCTTTATTTTATTACTTTAAATGTTAGAAACTAAACATTTCAAAATCTACATTTAACGTTCCATCTACTGCTCCTTATATAAATTAATATTATTTGCGGATTAAAGAAGCATATTACACCTTCATTAAACTTGCCAGAAGAAAACAGCACATTACGAAAACCGTCAAAGAAGCGCAAGATAGAAGAAAAGTTAGCAATTAATGCAGAGTGCCGTGTAGAAAATGAAATCTCTGAGGATCAAGGTTTATATCTCAAAATATGTTGAACCTGTGCAATATTTTACCTCCAGTGATAAATATCAATATTTTTAACAGCAAAAAATCAAGTATTATTTTTATTTTTTGTAGGGCCTGGTGATGTAAGAACTCCTAAAAGAACAAAGATTGCCCTCGAATTGCAAATAAAATATATGCAGAGAAGATTGAAAAACTCCCACAAGCTGATCTCTAAGCGTAAGGAAATAGTGAAACACCTGAGACAGGAGAATAGGACATTGAAAAAAGATAGATAGTTCAGCTGAGCTGGTCACTTCCTTTCAAAGAGATGGAGTTATGATGTCTCAGCTGTAACAACGCAACAGTAAACCCAGAGGTAGGAGGTATCCACAATATTGTAAGAACTTCGCGCTAGCTCTGCATTTTATGTCACCTAATGCTTATCGCTACTTACGCAAGATGATGTGTTTACTAACTCTAAGGTCACTGCATTCCTGGTTGCAACAATTTCAAGTTGGCCCAGAAATAAATCCAAATGTGCTTAAACTTTCGAAACTTAAATCAAGCGTACTATCTCGTTCTGAAAAGGTTGTTTCCATAGTATTAGATAAAGTGGCACTGATATCATATGTTTCATATGATGCCAAGAAAGATTCATCTGAAGTTTATTCAGAATTACGTCCAGGAAATCCCAGTTTCAAAGTTCAAAAAGCAAATCAAGCTATAGTTGTTATGATTAAGACGTACATATAAAAATTTTAAACAGGTGTTGGGCTACTTCTTGTCTTTTAATACTATGCAGGAGGAGAAACAGAAGAATATATTGTCAGATGTTATGAGGGAAGTTCGCTATTGTGGATTTTTCCCGAAAGTAGTTGTTCGTGATCAACGAACAAATAACATTTCAATGTGAAACGGCAACTCTAGGCCGAGCCCGAGATATGTAATTATTAATAATTTGATTAATTAATTTTTATTGATGTTAAATCATGCTATGTACATATATTTTTTCTTTTACTACTTGTATAGTTTAAGAAGGGTGATTTAACGATATTTCTGTATTTAGGTTACTAAGATTAGAGGAATTATAAATTGTTTAATGTAAATAATTTAAGCGCTATGTTAAAAGACTGTCCACGACGAGATGTCTTAGCTGCAGGAATAGTGTCTTCGAAGGTAGAAAGTCTAGTTTTACGATGTCTCTCTGGTAGCAGAAGCATTGTTCATACATCGAGGGCGTAGAGCTTTTGTTCCATTATACGATAATTCGCCGTGACCAAGTGAGAGAGACAACAAGCTTAACGGTAAATTTAGGAAAAGCAGCGATTTATGTTAAACTTGGACCATTAAACAACAAAGCGATGCCATAAAACAAGCAGTAGGCAAGAAAAACAGAAAAGCACAAAATGCTCTGCACAAGTAAGGAAAGACATGCCATGAACGTAGCATTTTAGCCTACGTGTAGATTGGAGGTATACTACCTAGGTACATGCATCTGTTAAAACTCTCTGCTGTTTTCTGAAGCGGTTTATCCTTGTTGTATAAGGTTATTGTTAGGACCATGTTACGAATAAATGTAAATTATCTTGATACACCCAAAATACTGCATGTTTGCCGCTCACTCGCAGGTTAAACGCGTAGAGTTTCCGCTATTAGTATAATAACGTATTTGTTTGTGGCAGGACTGGGAACGGTTCGGTATAAGTTGGTTCGGTTCTGTGACGTCATACGACTCGTTACACTGAATATACATAACCGAGTTGTTTATTTAGTGGCAGGTTGAAAATGTAGGAATGATTATCGCACACAATATCGGGCATTGCACTAATTGCGAAGTTTCCGTTTTTGCTTATGGGTAGCAGAAGATTCATTAGTCAGTAACTTGCCTTATATACACTCAAACGCACTGTAGTGTGGCAACTTCTACAATAGTCATTGTGCCATCTTTCCGAGAGGGCCAGATAGAATATATACTCTGGAAACTGGTTTATGGCTTGAGATAATTATATTACCATTAATAATTGGCTAAAAGTTGCTATATTTCCCATAACTACATACTACTAAGGTAATCAACGTATTGAACAATTTGTTCTTTTTTGGCAATGCAATATGTTGGACGAGATGATGCAGTGGAGTTAGCAAGATTTTCCTATTTTAATTGCAAAATTGGCTATATGTACACTAAGCCTAACGCAGGATACCAGAAGATCAGGAAAGTGGTAAAATACGGGTTCCTTTTATGATTATTTCCCACTACTACGCAATAAAAAATCAAGTTCCCTACTTTTGATGAATTCTAGGTTTCGTCGTCTACCAAGCAAACAATCAAGTTGTTTCACACTCAAAGAAAATAGAATGTGTCCTAGTATTTACGTTACAGGTATTTCTTTTTAATGTTACTTCAAATGTTACTTCTTTCCCTATAAGAGGTTCTGCTATTCTCTAGAATGTAAAACTATTTGACTCTCGTTTAGGGAATAATTATTACACAACAGTTAAATTTTGGAGCTATACTTTTTAACAACATTCCAACATATGTACGTGGATTTCATAATTTAAAAGATAAGACAAAAGTTAATGGTGAGTTAGAGAGCTATTAAGATCCACTATATCACCATCGCTATATCAGCAAATAACAATAATTCCAATAATACAAAAACAGTAATATTGAATATAACCGTTTATCACCCCGAAAAAATGTTTCTGTTCACACCGTTTTCTGCTGTAAGCCGTTCTGATTTGGCTGCAGGTTTGGCAAGGTTATTGGTGTTGTTGATAGATTTCGGCATTGGGAAACAATGGCCTACATGAAGTTAAAAAGGAAATTCTTTTTCCTCCAAAACAAATTAGTTTCTCAAAAATCATACTACAATACACAAAATACATAGGTATATAAAAATATAATCCTTTAAAATATATATACCGGGTGAGTCTTCTCAGCCTGCGGATTGAGAAGTTATGCAATCCCGGCGTTGTACAGACTGTGCCGTAAACACTGTCTACTGCATCACGTCGTATCAATTTCGGCCGAAATGACTGCTTTGCACCGCGGTGCTTGCAGTGACTTGCACTCGTAGCGCAACAGTGTGCGCGTTGGCCATTAATAGTGAAGGTCCCTGGTTCAAATACTGCCACTTGAATATACTTTTTATGTTTAGTAAATTTAACGAGAACTGATAGTTTGGCATGGAAGTGTTGTTTCACTTAATTAGTTTAATTATGTGAATTTCATAAAACACAAATTCTTGCTTGTTAGAATATACTTTAAAGAACATCATGAATAAATGCGTATAACGTAATTATATCTTGCAAACATAAGGCATCATTAAATAATATTTTACTATTTAAAGCTATTCTTTCATAGAAAAGAAAGCCAATAAATTGTTCTGAATGTTTACTAAAATGCAGTACGTTGCAAACCCATATCATGATCGTTGTGAACCTCTCTGGTTCCCAAAGTAGTGCATTTAACAGTGACTATTACATCATGCCGCACCATCACACAGATAAACCTTTAAAATTTAGTTTCCTCCACGTGGATGTAATTGGTGTTCGAACTGGCAATAATACCGGCGGATACAACATCTCAGTATATCATCGCCAGTCAAACCCGACACAACATGGCTGGGCTGATGTCACGGCAAGCTAAAATGATGTGTTCCCTGAGCTGTTGAGAGGTCATTGGCCGCTCCTGGTACACGATATCTTTAAGATAACAACATAGGTGGAAATCTAATGGGGTTACATCTGGCGAGTGTGCTGGTCAATCTATTGGTCCATGCAGTCCGATCCATCGCTCAGGGTAGGTGGCAGCGAGATAAGCTGTTACACGACGAGCCGAATAAGCTGGCGCCCCATCATATTGTCACCACATAGTAGGTTCTGCAATGACACTTTATCCAGTAGAGTGGGCAGCTGCTGTTCACAGTGAGTTGGCCATCATAAAAATACGGGCCTAATAGATGATCACCGAATATATCAGTCCAAGCGTTGAAACACCTCGGACTTTTCGGTCTGCCTCTCGCATCCAATGTGGGTTTACAGTGCCCCAGTAATGCATATTGTGACGCTTTACATGAACTGAGTTATGGAACCCTGCTTCATCTGTAAATAACACAGTTGCCAAAAATGTGGATCTTGTTCAGTTTGTCGTATGATCCACCTAGCGAACGCCACTCTCCGTCCATGGTCCGGCTGCAGTAGCTCCTGGTGTAGTTGAAGATGATAAAGGCGAAACTTTGCATGTTGTAGTATTCTCCATGCGGAAAATGTGCTAGTATTGATATGCTTTTGAATGTCCCTCGCACTACAATGCGGATGCTGAATGACATAGTTAGTCACACAATCCGTCGTTGCCTGGTCCGGTCTACGTGGACGTGGTATCTTGTGCACTTTTCCTGATTCCAGAAGACGGTTCGCAACGCGCAATAACGTGTGATCTGTAGGAAGTGTTCTCTGCGGAAACCTCTGTTGGTAATAGACGACGTGCCTCCGTTGCATTCTGCTATGCTTTCCCGTATATTACTCTCTATTCGAGAACATTGTTCCACAGTAAGCACGAACGGCTGGAACTTCGTATTTATAGGCAAATCCATTTGAACTTCCGACCTTCAACATAACTTTGCAGCATGTTAACCATTGCGCTACTAGAGAACGTTAACATGGAGCACCACCGTAGCCCTGATCAGCGGGCTGATGAATGCGGTGTTAGCACCTGCATTTCGCATCATCTGTAAAAAGAAGTGCTGACTAGTTACCAATCCCCAGGAGGAGAAGACACACGCGGTATATATATATCGTTGTAGAATGCAACAAAATTAAGAAGTTTCGTATAAAAATAGCATTTCTGCCCGACTTGAGCTTAGAGATGACCTTCTCTCAGAGATTTTTTTGCCCTGCTACAGAAAAGACTTCCTCAGCTGACAAGGATGTATCAATATTGATTGAATAGGTATAATTTTGTATATTTACGTGAACTTGTTACCTAAAGAGGATTCCGCAGAAGTGCTTTTACAACATAATATTGAATGCGGTGATGCAGGTTCTTATAGTAGAACCGAAGAACTACAAAGCGAAGTATTCAAAAGCAGCGCCTAGATTCGGCAGCACCATCTAATTCACACTTCCTTTGGGTACAACGCGGTAAACCTTATAGAGGCAACAGAACCGAAAGAATGTGTTTACTCGTCGGTTTTATTCATAAAAATCATTAGTATACCATGAGAACTAATGAGTTTAAGGTTGCAAGAGGTTCCGGTTTAATTAACTCTCTCATTAACCGGCTTCAATTTGAAGCGCATTTGCCTGGATACAGATACTGTGGACCTGGGACAAAGCTAGAAAAAAATTAAAGAGAGGAGACCCTGGAATCAACCCGTTAGACGAAGCGTGCAAACTTCACGACATTGCCTACGCTCAGCATAACGACTCTGCTTCGAGAAACATTGCAGACAAAATCCTGGCTGAAAAGGCGTGGAAAAGAGTGCTATCATCTAATGCTACATTAGGTGAAAAGTTGGCAGCGCGACTAGTAACAGTACTTATGAAGGGGAAGGTAGCTGTTGGTGCTGGATCCAAGAAGAAGAAACGAGGAGGATTTCTACCGCTCATACAAATTATTGCAGCCCAGGAGCCGCCGCTGGAGGCGCAGCAAAAATTGCCTCCGCAGTAAATAAGAAAAAGGCTGCAGATAAACAACTGACCGAAATGAGACATAACAGAGAAATTGAGGGAAAGGTATCTGTTGGTGCTGGATCCATGATGAAGAAACGAGGAGGATTTCTACCTCTCTTGCCAATCATTGCAGCTCTAGGCTCTGTCGGAGGTGCAACACAAATTGCTACAGTCGTAAATAAGAAAAAGACTGCATATAAACATCTTGCCGAAATGATGAGACATAACAGAGAAATTGAATCGAGAGGGAGAGGTCTTCGAGTGAAGATGAATAAGGAGAGGAACACTGAAACTAAGAGGGGCAGGTCCCTTAAATGAAAAGAAAAGAAACTTTTACTTATTCTACCGCGTACATGGTGGGTAGAGGAGGTATTGCATTCCACCCAAAAGTTTGATACTGAGATTTTACCGTAAATACTTGTTTTGAGGCACCTGAACCCCGAAAAAGCAATTTGACAAAAACACCCCTGTGTGGGCCTGTCAACGGGGTAACCCAAAAATGAAAAGTCGGAAAAACACTAAACTTAGCATTTAAGTTCATTACCTTCCGAAGAACTGACATTAAGACTTTAAAGAAAATGCCACCATTCCAAACTTTCCTTTAAACGGATGAATTTTCGCATTTTTTTTACTTTCTAAACATGACCCTAAGGATTTTTTTTATTAAAATACCAAATATTACAGATATTTACATGAAAAATAAAACGTAGAGTTTTAATTTTTTGGGAATAATAATAATATTTATTTTGAAATTGTTTAAAATGCATTTCAAAATGAATGGTTAATTTACAGTGTTAGTTTTAATAACTTTCTAAATGGCAGTCATTCAATAAGAATGTTTTAATACAAGTAACGGAAACAGTGCTTGGTTTACACGGTTTGTTAAAGGAAAATAATCTAGAAACAACTTTATCTAAAGTAATCAAACTTGAAGTTGAAGATATTCCTTCGCCCGTTTTTGCTGCACCTGCTGACGTAGATACATGCTTACAGAAAGTGAACTAGTCCTTGGGATTGTAAGCCTATTGTGCCGGAATTCCAATCCTTGCATGAGCTATCCCCCAGAAAGATATGTTGCTCGGTGTAAACTCAAGATTTTCTTATATTTAGGCCTAACCAAATCATATCTCGCGTAACATGTACTTCAAGCATACATTTCAGCAACATGCTTAGAATGAGATTGTTAAGGAGCTCTAAATAAAATTATACATATTTTACTTTCTCTACTATGTAGGGGAAGTATTGCATTCCACACAAAAATTCTGTACCGAGATTTCATCGATTCTACCAGGATCGTACATCGTTTCCGATGGATGGACTGCTTATGGCAACATCGAGCAACTCAACGGTGGTTTCGACGTCCACTCTGTAGTGAATCATAGTGAACACTTTGTGAGTCCTTACTACGCCGACATTTACACCCAGCGCGCAGAAAATTTATGGATGCGCTGCAAGAGGAATTTGAAACAGTTCGAGACGCAACAGGAGATGTTCGAGTCCTATCACCACAAATTTTTGTACAGAAACCGCGCCAAGAAAGCGGGTTTTTCCCAAATATTTGGACACAATGTGTGAAAATTATGGCATTTAAGCTTTAAGGGAGGAAAACGGCCCTTTTAGGGCCACCATTTCCTTCACTTAAAAGCGAATGGTCACGCATTCAAATGCATTATGCTTATTTTATTTTACAGACTTATTTTGCATGCATTTACTGATTTTGGGGTTGTTATGTGCTTATTTGGTTTCAGGTACTTTTATTCTCCACCTTCATATTTTTAGGATACTGTTTGCAGGTATGTATTTTATGTTTGGTTTCTTTTACAGTATTCTTGCATTATATATTTATGTTTTCAGAACACACAACTACTGTTTGTTTCCATTTGTTTTGTTTTGATTTGTTTTACGACATTACTGCATTTCAATTTTGTGTTTTCGCATATAATCCGCGCACATTTATTTGTGTTCTACGCTTTAAAATTCATGTTTTTCACATTTGTGCTTGTCATATATCCCGTGCGTATTTATTGTGTGTTTAATGTTTATTTTGTTTCCAGTATTCTCACATTTCAGAAGTTTCCCTATATAAAACTTACGTATTTGCTAACTACATTCTTATTACTTTCTCTGCTACGTACTTACAGTAAGCAGAGACAGTATTATATTACATCCAAAAATTTGATACCCAAATTTCACCAGTAAATGCATGTTTTTAGGCCCTATGAATCCAAGAAATGCATTTTTAGGAAAGAAAACTGACGAATACCTTCTCTACCTACTAGGTACCATTATATTGAAATCATTGATTAAAACCTCTTAGCTTTATTAAAATATAATACAAATGATGAACATAAACCATTAGCGATTATTAAAACAAAAGTAATATAGAAACCTCAAAAAGGTGGTAAAAAAGGAAAACATGCTGTTTTTGGTTCAGGGGGCCTCAAAACATGCATTTATGGTGAAATCTCGGTATGGAATTTTTGTGTGATATACAGTACCTCCCCTACCGTTTTTTAGCTGCGGGTAGAATAAATAAAAGTGTTTTTTATTGGGATGCCTCAAAACATGTACTTCCGGTGAAATCTCGGTATCGAATTTTTGTGTGGAATGCAATACCTCCTCCATCTACTAAGTACGTGGTAGAATAAGTAAACGTTATTTTTCTTTTCATTCACGGCGCCTCAAAAACATGTATTTCTGGTGAAATCTCGGCATCAAAGTTTTGCGTGGAATGCAATACCTCGTCTACCATTTTAGGCACGCGGTAGAATAAGCAAAAGTGCTTTTTATTTAGGGGCCTCGAAACATGTATTTTCGGCGAAATCTTTGTGTGGATTGCAATACCTCAACCTAAGACGTACGCATTAGAATAAGTAAAAATGAATGAAAATAATCGTAAATATTTTATTTTTCTTGTCAGAATTTACGTATGCTTTGCTTTAAACATTATGTTTGGCTTCAACTACGTGTTTTGTTTTACGGGTTATTGCATTTAATTTTTGTTTTTTCACACACAATCCACGCATATTTTTGTGCGTTGTACCCATGTTTATACACATTTCACTTTTTATTTACCCTTATAGAAAACATGGATTACTTATTTTACGCGTGTACAAAATACCAAATACATAATACGTACATTTCAACATCACCTGTGTGTTCCCTGCTTGTTTAACGTCTAGCGATGTTGTTACATATTACGTTGGTAGCGGCTGGTATCCAGCGAAAACACAGTTGTGATGTTGGCACTTCAATAAGCGCTGCCGCCATAGTAAATACATTCGGGCACAATTACCATAAAATGGCTAGTCAAATTTTGGCGAGGGGGTACTTCCTCCCAAGCATCCTGTATTTGCTCCATTAAAACCTCTTTTGCCTTTAGGTGTTCTAATACAGTTACTTAAAGAAGTTCATACAACACTTGTCATCTGGGATATATCCTTAAAACCATGATGAAATTGCTAAAGTCCTTATGCTGCTAGGTATTTAGTGTGTCATGAAGTCACCACAATACTCCTAGACGATACCATGATATCCAACACAACACAAATATGCAACCATAGCAATTCTTTTGTGATACATATTTTTGGCATAACCTTTTCTTCTGGTGCAGTAGACAATTTACCACCCCCACCCGCCTCTTCAGCTCGTCTGTGAATGCAATCCTATTCTAGTTTTGATTGACATTTTCTTTTGCAAATGTGAGGTGAAATAACCTGTGATCACCTGTAAGATGCTGCTTCTTAGCAACTGATTGAGCAAAGAGCAGGGTCGTGCGGTTCCACCCAGGGAATCAGAATTAATTCTAATTGTAGACACATGGAAGGGATTGCTGTGTGCCTCTCCTAGAGGTGCAGCATCCTGCTGAGGAGTGGACAAACATTTTCGACCTGAACAAGTCAACAGTAAAAATCCCTTCCCTGGATAACTGCACCCATTTTGTGGCCATAAATTTAGGGACTTAAAGGGGAACGAAACACAAAAATCATGGTTTTTCCTAAATGAAGGATATGACCTGTAAAATGTAATGGTAACATTGCTTTCTAACTGCCACACCGTTATCGCTGAGCAAGGCAAATGATCACCATCAGAGCCAGGCCATGTGCTGGAAACAGTCAGTATCTAATTGCTGCATGTGCAGTAATACGTTTTCCAAAATTGTTCTTGTTGGTATTTAAGTTCAGGAGTAGTGTACTTTGTGGTGGTGTTTTGGTGATGGTGTCACTGAATCATTTAGTATTTTACAAACAACGTAATACCGTGAAAAATAAAACGCCTCAATGTTGTGCAATATGGCTGTAATGTGAAAAGGGAACAGACAAGGGAACTCATTTTCACGCGTTTCCAAACAGAGACAAATGTGCCAAAAGATATACCATATCGGTAGAATTTGGCCGAAGAAACGATTTTTTGCCTGGTCCCATTGCACGTTTATGTTCCTGTCATTTTAAGAACACAGGCTGTGAACAGATACAGTTATTAAGCCGGATGAAAATTTCAGAGGGCCTTTATTAAAACCTCGAACTATTCCTACTATAAGGAAAAATGAGAAAGATGAAGACAATTTCCAGATATCAAGTTCTAGTAAGACAATTGATCCTACATCACCTTCATCCAAGACCAAACGAGAAAAAAATGATATGAGGTTAGAAATCGCAAAAGCATAGTTTCTGAACTATGTGCTAGTGATACTTGCAATAAGACTGATAAAGAAGGCGATGATGGTAAAAGTATTGAAAGAGAATTCAGAATAGATGATAAAAAACCAAGCATTCAGAAGTACGAGGCGTATTCAAAAACTAAAGTCCGGTGAACAATATTTAACGGATGGTAGAACTAAATGATGTTTCACGCCTGCAGCGCTGTCTACCGACTCCTGAGGAGCCCACCGCAGTGTTGGTGTGACGCAGTAGGAGTTTGCCAGTCGGTGAGAGCAGATCGCAATGGCCGCGACAATCGTAGATCCCGCCAGTTGGGAAGTGCGCGGTGTGATTAGATTTTTGTTGGCAAAAGGATCGTCAGCTGCGGACATCCATTGTGAGTTATACCTCGTGTATGGACCGGACATAATGAGCGACAAACAGGTTCGACACTGATGTCGAGAATTTCGAAATGGCCGCACAATTGTGCACCATGAACAACGGGGTGGTAAGCTCAGTATTCGGACCGACGACATCGTTGAGCAAGTGAACCAGAAACTTCGAAGTGATCGGCGTTTGACGATTAGTGACCTGGCTGATGAATTCCCAAATGTTGCTTGAACCTCACTTTACAGAATTGTCACTGAACAGCTTGGATACCGGAAACTTTGTGCGAGATGGGTACCAAAACTGCATAAAGACCAACGAATGCATAGTGCATAACAGTTTTTGGAGCGCTATAGACAAGATGGATATGTTTTTTTCCCCACATTGTTACGGGCGACGAGACATGAATAGCATGAAAACAATCGAAGCAACAGTCAACGCAGTGGCGCCGTTCCGGTTCACTCAAACCAAAAACGTGTAAGCAATCGCCGTACACGAATCGCAAAATAATGGCTACTGTGTTTTGGGACGAAAAGGGCGTCCTTTTGATTGATTTCATGGACCGTGGGTCAACAATTACAGCTGACGTGTATTGTACAACGCTTACCAAACTCAGAAGTGCGATCCAAAATCGACGCCGCGGGAAACTGTCGTCTGGCATCATCCTCCTGCACGACAACGCACACCCGCACAGCGCTGCCAAAACCAAAGAGAATATTCAAGAGTTTTGTTGGGAAATCTTTGACCACCCTCTCTACAGTCCTGACCTAGCACCAAGCGACTATTTCCGCTTCTTGCATTTGAAACGGTGGCTGGGTGGACAATTATTTCAAACCGACGATGAACTTAAGACGAGCGTTACCAATGGTTCAGGTCCCTGGCGGCAGACTTCTATGCTGAGGGGTTAAAGAAGCTGGCGCAGCGTTACAGCAAGTGTATAGATGTGAACGGCGATTATGTGGAAAAGTAAAATATATATGTAGGCACATATTACTGTCAATAAAAACCTTGTCCCATGAGCGATGTTGTTATTATGGCCAAACGGACCTTAGTTTTGGAATACGCCTCATACATTGTGAACTAGGTACTGAAATCATAAGGAAATATGTATTGTTGGAATCTGAAAAATCTGTTAAACAAGCTGTGATGAAGAAGATCAGGTTAAGCTGATTAAAAGTTTCTATGAACCTGATACTTCAGATTCTGATACCAGGAGGAGGAGGAAGACAACGATTTTCACCACACATGGAAATGAAGCTAAAGCCGAATATTTCATTGCTGATTTCTACTTTTATTTTTCAAGGTATGTGTTTTATATAGAAATGAAGTCAAAACAGTTTCTCTTTACATTAAAGGGACAGTGCTATTTATTGCAGTAGTATACAATCACTTGAAACTCACAAGATTTATCAGGAAAGAAACTGGAAGGAAATGCTTCAATAGCAAGTTATTTATTATTATATGGTATATTGTTTCAGCAATTTAAGTCTTTCTGCTAATCACTGGGTTTGGCAATGTTTCCAAGCATACATTCAATAAAACCATTCAAAACATTGCAGCACCAGTTGTTAGCGTTTTGGATTCAAGAAAGAAAACAAAATTTGAATTCATTAAAAGGTCGTGGAGTACCTATGTGGTTGGCAGGGGATGGGCAGTATGACTCTCTGTGATTTTCATCCAAATATTTGGTCATGGATTTAATTCCTGTAAAATTATTAATTTTCAACTTGTTCAAAGAGGTATGACGAAAGGCGCTTTAGAAAAGTCTACTTGTGACAACACAAGGACAAGGCTTGCAAAACAGGAAATGTGTAGAATTGAAGTTTTTCTCTCCGACAGAGATAAAGGTGTAAGTTACCTGTTAAAAACTCAGTATCCGGAAGTTGAACTGAATTTGACGTATGGCATTTGTATAAAAGTCTAATGTAAAAAATAAAATAATAGAAAAATAATACCCAGAGTTGATGGAATTGAAAGCCAGTATAAATAACCATTTATGGTGGACTGTGCAAAACTGTAATGAGAATGGTACCATATTAGTTGCAAAATTCACACCAATTCTTCATCATATAAAAATGAATATAAATGGCTAGAAAACAGTGAATGGAAATCTGTGAACATAATGAATTGTTGGAAGAAGAACAAAGAAATAATTTATGGATTAAAAGTGAATCAAATGCCTATCATGCTCTGAAGAAAATTATTTTGGATAGTACCTTCTTAAAAGATTTGGGTCATATTCGAGATTATATACACATTGGCAGTTTAGAAAGTTATCATAGTCTTCGTCTCAGATATGCTCCAAAAAGAATACATTTTTCATATAATAGCCTTCAACTTAGATCCATGATAGCAGCGCTAGATTACAATTTCAATGTAAAACAAAAGAAAATACTGGTGTCAAAACATAGTACTCCAAAGTTTCTGGGCCTTGGATCATGAAAAATAAATATGAGGAATCTAATAAAGAATGGAAACTGCTGATAGTGCGCAAAATAAAAAAAATCTCTGCATGCACGTTGTGTGGATCCGTTACCAGATGCAGCAATTGGATCTGTCACTACTGAAGAATATAGCTCCCATGCTTCGACCTCCATTGGAGTTACTATGATTGAAGCACTTCTCGCGTTTTCAGTAAACCTAAGAAGGTTCATCACAGACATTATAAAATTTTAAATAATAATAATAACAATAATAAATAATGGTTGAATATAAAACTTAACGTTTTTAATTTGTATGTTTATTAGTGAAGCATACATATATTTGGTTAGGTTATGGAGAAGCATTTCTAATACTAAGCACTTTACATGATCTATGTACACGAATTAATCCAGTAAACTGTTTGTTGCAGGAATATCGTCATGTCTTAATAGCAGGATTGTTGGTGGTGAGTTATTACCAGGGTTAGGATTTTTAGATGCGCACCTTTTTTCTTAGGGTAAGTTAAAGCTGTGCGGAAAGATATCACAGTGGGAAATTTTGTTTCTAGTTGCAAAAAAAGGCATTTTTTCTCACACCTTTTTCCTTTTTTGGCACCTTTATCCCATTTTCTCCCAACCATGTCCATAATCCCCTTTTTCCCTCTTTTTTCTTTTAAGTTTCATTCCAATTTATTCTTTAACTTTCAATTAACGTCTCCTCAGCTTGCTGTGTATGTGCAAATAGTAAGCCTACCTCTTTCAGTAAACGCTGCGCGGGAATTGAAAGCACCGCAAGAATGGAAAATAATTGTGTGCTCGACGAAAACCTCTTTCTCTCGCTTTACCGCTATAAAGTAGCCCGCAATAATGCAATTGACAATGAGTGATTCTATCCCACCAGAATCAGTAGCCTGCTGTTTGTGAATGTGAGTTTGTTACTGTCAGTTTGTTACTGTCAGAGACGTCATCTGTTTGCTTGGAGGCGAAGGCTGGGCACGCAGAGACGGCAGTAACCGCACCCGCGCTGGTCCGAGAATTATTAAGACTGGGTTCTGCTCAAAACTACTAGAAATCGCTGAGACTGAAGGTTCAGCATGAATGAGAACATTCTGGTAATTGTCGCGGTGTTATAAGAGAATGTGGACAGTGAATGGGCGCAAGAGTGAGTTGTGTGACAGTCGCATTGTGTTAGCAAGTGAACTAGTGTTAGTTCTCCAATCGAGTGTACTAGTACTAGATTTTACCATGCCAAAGGTGTCCAGTGCTCGATTTATTGTTCTTAGGAATTCAAACAAGATTTCATAGACATTAATGGAACTGTTATGCGATGTATTATTTGTGATTCAGGAATTTTGTTAGATGAAAAACACCAACGAGATTCGCATCAAACAACACATTTCCAGCTCTAAGCATCAAATGAACAAGCAAGCAAACAAATCACGGCAACCTCTATTACGAAATGTGTTTCAACAGAGTTCTTCAAAAAGCAAAAATTTGAAGGAATTAAACATTGATTTGTGTGCAGCTCTTACACAAGCAGGAATTCCACTCAATAAGGTGAACCATCCAGCCTTCAAGGGATTTCTTGAAAAATACACAAAGATGTCAATGCCCGATGAGAGTACTTTAAGAAAAAACTACATGGAGCCTAGTTACCAAGAAACCATAGAAGGAATCAAGGAGAAAGTGTCTGATTGTGATGTGGGAATCATTGTGGATGAAACCATAGACACAATGGTAGGATATGTTTTGAACGTTTTAGTTTTTCCCTTAGCAGGGGAGAAAGTTAAGCCCATGTTGTTAAAAATGTATGAGCTGCAGAAAGCCAATGCCAGTACAGTAATGCAATCCATTATGGACTTCTGCCAAAAACTCTGGCCTACTGGTATTGAGTTTGAAAAACTTCTTCTTGTGGTTACGGACCAGGCTCCATACATGGTTTCAGCTGTTAACCAATTGAAACCTTTATTTCCTAACTTGAAGCATGTGACATTCTTGGCTCATGCCCTTCACAGGGTTTATGAATCCATAAAGAACGAATATGACATCGCAAATCAATTCATCTCTGCCCTAAAGAAGATTCTACTGAAAGCTCTGAGCCGTGTTGTTTACTACAGGGAAATCACTGGCCTGCCCCTTCCAAATTTCGTGGTCATTACTCGCTGGGGATCTTGGATTGAGTGTGCTGCTATGTTGTGTGAGAATTTTGACAAAATTAAAGAGTTTGTGCTTTCTTTGGTTCCATCTGACACAGGTGCAATTTCCAAGGCACAACAACTTCTGTTACCAGAGAAAATACATAATTTGCAGACAGAACTATATTGTGTCCATAGTTACAAGTACCTGCCTGCAGCTATTAAACGATTGGAAGAACAAGGCTGGAAAGGAAAAAAAATTGGGATATTTTTGCTTCCGTGAGGGAGTAGTTAGATGATTTTGCCAAAGAGAAACTTGAATCTAGTCTTCAGATGAATCCAGACATTGAGGAATTCACCACATCTGTAGAGTTGCCATTCCGAGTGAATACAAGGTTTGCCACACTGGTTTCTGTGGATGTTGAAATAAGCTTTAGCATCTACAAAGACATTCTATCTTCTAATAGAAACAGACTTGCTTTTAAAAATGTGAGGATGATTAATGTCTTGAAGTACAACAGCTTCATGTTTTTTCCTTCTTTTGATGAGTGATAATTTGATGTACTTGTTTGTAGTTCAATAAATTAGAATAGAGGAAAGAGAAATTGTTGAATTAATTAAGGGAATGCAAACTGAATTTAACCCAAAATCTCAAAAAATCTAAAAAAAAGAAAAGATATTATGTTTCCAAAAATTCTCCATTGCTTGTAGTTTTAGATTCCACTTTTATTTTTGGCCTAGCGAACGCTTCAGGATCGTCACAAGAGTTTTTAAATACCCTTGCACATTTGGTTGCTAGCTGTTTATATTTTTAAAACTTGATTTTAAGGCGTTTCTTATTTTCAGCATTTCTGCATATTCAAAATGATCCACATGATGTAGTTTTCACCCATTAACCATTCATATTGACATTTTTTATGCTTATTTCAAAACCCCAAATAAATAAAACTGTAATATAATTTTTCTGTGTAATGAATAGGTTTTACGCTACTAATTTTTGAAGATAACAATGTATATAAAACAAACTAAAAAAAATTGCAAATACAAAGCTGAACAACTTTTTTTTTCTCTTAAACTAAGTATGGTGGAAAAAAAATTATATTACAGATTTGTAGTTCCTTGACTAGAAGTAACATAAGATTTTTTTTTTTTTGAAAAATGCATCATGTGTTGCATTTTAGATTTATCCATAATTTTATATTTTGAAAATTAATAACTTGAAAACTAATTAATATTTTGGATTAAAATTCACAAAACAATTATATCTAAAGAAGACTGACATGTAGTTAAAATTTTAGTCCAATTGAATGGATAGTTTAGAAAATAGCAATTTCAGTTGTGCATCCCCTTAAATAAACCAGCACCTTATTGTCTCTTTTTTCACTTTATTTAAGCACCTTTTCCCTTCCTTTTTTCATCTGAAATTTGCACCTAAAATTCTAACCCTGGTTATTACTTTTTAGCTTGATTTTTTGTTTGTAATGCTATGTTATGCCTCACAATATTCAAAGCATCACAGTCTATAATTAATTTGTGAAAATTAGGAGGCCTTGTGATATAGACAAAATAACCCTTCACCAATTTTGTGTTTTCACAATCCAAGCAACACACACTTTGCTCGTCATTATCCATCGGTATACATTCCTTCTCTACACAAATGGATGGAACTAGCACGGTTATCTGTGTTCACACTAACTGCTTGGAATCGGTTCAGAATGGTGTAAATCTTCAAAATCGCTCTTTTTTGGTTCAACTGATAAGGTTGGATAGCACATTCACTCATTTTCAAAGCAGATGTTGGATTACTGTTTATCACCTAGTAAGTATTAAATGGATTATGAAAAGTGATTGGCTAGCTTTAGCTCTACCTACTCTTTGTTATTCAGAGAAGTTATAAACTTCTAGTGAAATTAACATGTAAACTTGTTAGTCATTTAAAACACCTATGCTGCGTACATCTTGTCTGGGTGCAGTATGGCTCTCATGACATCACGCATCAACTCAACAACAGGCCATAACCTGATAACCATTCACCTTGGGATGGTGAAACTGCATGCGTTGTTTATTCCTGATGACAAATAAACTAATGTGGTGAATGAAATATTAATTTTTGTTTTGTTCCCCTTTAAAGTGATCTTGTAGCTCTAAAACACAGAGCAACCAGCAATGTTGAACTAATGTAAGGAGAGATCTTGTGAATTCATCTTTGTTGTGTGCAGGTATAGCAGAAGTCTGTATGATTGCTGACAAATCATGCAGTGTATGAGGCTATAAGATGTGTGTGCATGATCATGCCAGCAATAATAACAGCAATAATTGAGACAGAAGTTTTACACATCCAATATTAAATGTTTAGTTTAGTTTTTCACTTCAGAATATTTACTAATTTGGTATTTATTTTGAAAACCAAAAGGGTTAATTTATGTTTGTGTTTTTAAGCATGAATGCCATAAACTTAGGAGATGTCTTGTGGAAGACATTCAACATTTCCATATATTTTACATTAAATTTAAATGCAAAATATATACCAAGGATGGAAACTCAGGTTATTTCACTTACTAGGTACATGGATCTTGCTGCTTAGACATCAGTGCACTTGACCAATCTGTTAGGAATCTTCCTGTTTATCATATACCTTAAAAATGAATGCAGGTTTATAGGTATATTGTTAACACAGTGTCAGTGAGGGTTCCAATGTGTTCTGAATCAAACTACCTTTCTGGCTGTTGTTCATTTTATCTGCCTTAGGGTTTATATAATTTCTAAATTTTGAGATATTGATGAAATGCATATTAGAATGCTAGACATGTATATACTCTTTTTATATCTGAAAGAAAATGGGAATGGTAGATTTAAATGTAGACATAGTCTGTAAATGATGGAATAGAGGTCACCTAATTGTGGAATGGGCTCCAGCTCTGCTGCATGACTTACTTTTATTTGCTATATGGCTTACTGAGGTCATTCTAGTTTTAGGACTTCAGGGTTGTAATCCAAAATGTTGGCTTTTTACCCTCTCGCTCACTCTCACTCTCTCTCTCTCTCTTTCTCTCTCTCTCTCTCTCTCTCTCTCTCTCTCTGTCAAGTGTGCTCATGCGCACACATACACATGACAAATTAATTGCACCTTTATGGTGTTTCATTCTTCCATTACCCAAATTGGATTGCTCTTAAGGGAAAGTGGTACACTCTATATTAACAATCTTGGTTGTTGTCAAACTAAGTACATAATAGGCTTCTAAAATTATACACATAAATAGCTGCATAAGCTTTTGTGTAAATGCTTGTTTTTTGTTCACTGAATTTCTTACCAAAAGTAAATTATTAATTTAGTTTCCTAACTCCTTTTTCTTAAAAAAAGAAAAAGAATCGTGTGCTGTATATTTGTAAAACATAAGCCTTAAATTATAGGACTGGACATTACAAAACCTTAGGTTTAAAAGTGATATATACAGCTGTATTAGCTGTAGATACTACACAGCTGGTAAACTTTCATATTATTAGTTAAGTAGTTATTGAGTTGATTGTAACACTACATCACTTACTTGTAAAAAAAGCTGAAACATGTTTTCGCTTTTTTACAAGTGATGTGTTACAATCAACTCAATAATTACTTAATTATAGACACATCACTGTCACAAGTCCACCAACATCAATTTTATATTAAACTTTCAAATTGTTGTGATAAGTAGTAGTTGAGATACAGTGCTAAAAAGTAATTTTTATGTTAAAAATAAAACTTGCGGAAATCTCACTAATTCTGAAACGGTGTACTATAGTGCAAGTTATGAGATCAAATAGTATTTTGTTACACTATATGTGATGTGAAAAAAACGGTGGCTGTTGCAAACCATATTTTTTGATTAAGATATGTTCTAACCAGTTGTTTGTTGTTTACTTTCTGAAAAAGAAGCAAAGGAATACAAGTTGAATATCTTCTGTTGATCCCGGGAGAATAGAGCAGAAACATGGATGTTTTATCCTTGGAAACTGAAAGGGAGCTATTCCTTTTTTTAACAAATTGTGCTTTTAAGATTGCCATAAAAAGTTTTAAAAAAATTGTGATATTTTACTGCTGTTTCTGTGCTCAAATTTGATTGCCTCTATTTCTTTTTAAATAATGTCAATTCTAATAGCTTTCTTTGAACTAATGTGAAATAAACATTATTCTTTGTCAAGTATATTTTTGATGGTATGTATAAAAATTACAAAATACTTTTTCATTATGAAACAGAGTATCATGGTGAATCAAATATCCAATTGACTTGACTTTTCCCTTTCACCATTACTAGCCTCATATTAAAATTGTAATAATAGTTTATTTTTGTGAAAGCATGTAATTCCACAGGAATATTATTCATTAACTCAGTACTTAATTGGTAATATTTTGATCTCAGCTTAGTCTCTGTTGCTTTTGACATGCTTCTTACCATTTTTGTGATGTCTGGATTGATTTTCCTCCATTCTCCCACCATCTCAGTTCTGTCTTGGAACATATTGAAGTTTGCCTGATTAAAAATGGTTTCTGTTGTAAAAAAACTACAAACACACATCACTAACTCTGTGTTTGGGGTTATCCTGGTAATGCATAGAAGTATCCTTAATTGCTAAATTTTTCTATACTTTGATGTGTTTATTCAGTATAACTTGAAAGTGGGTCATTGTATTATAAATATAAGATCACCAGCCAAATGTGACACCATGCATCTTCAAACCATGTTATTCCCTCCATACACCTTCAAACCATGTTATTCCCTCCATACTTTGCAATATAGGAACAGGTTTGTTCTGTAAAATTCATTCTTCATACTCAAAAATGTTAAATTCACTGTTATCAATTATGTCGTCTTACCTTGCCTTATATGATACAAATTTACGTTATTGCTCCGGTTGCACTTCAGCCTTGGGCTTATTATGTTACCTGTGTTGTTTTAAAGCCAATTCATTATGCCTGTACCCTTTACCAAGGAATACAGTCTCATAACAGATAAGCTTTAAAATTCTTCTGGTTATAAAAACATTTCCGCAAAAGCAAGTATCTCCTGTGAGCCATTTGCTGGGCTGTTTCAGTTTCTTTCTTGCACAATCTGCAATCTAAGTTACCCTGAAACACTTCTGTTGTGTTAAGATGCTTTTTCATAGGAGCATGTATGGCGAGAAATGCAATAATTGCTCGCAGCTTAAGTCTATTACATTTAAGTAAGCTTTCAGTTCTTTTTCATGGTTTTTTAATAAATAATTCACCATGTTTGTTTCCTGAAGTTTTAAGCCATATTTTATGTTCTACTTTGAACAGTTCTTAGTAGGCTCTTTTACTAAACATTGAGATGCTCCTAGAGCCGGCTCTAGCCCAATAAATTCAGCTATGTCCTCAGACCAGTTTCATTGACATTAAGATGCTGCCTTTCAGGATTGTCTATTTTTTGTTTTGCTCTCACTTAGAGCTTCTATATCTTTTGACCATATTCCTAACTGAACTGTAATACAGTGCTTTTCCTTCACGCTGTGGCCATTATGTGGTGGCTTGCACACCAGCCGCAATGGCTTGGGCTCCTGCCGAAACATTTATAATATCCCTGCAACTGCCTCGTGTTCTCATATTTACAGTTAGCACATACCTTAAGTACATACCTTATCATAAAAAATGTTGAAAATGCTGTCTTTCTCCACACGCATATTTCTAGCTGCTTTCAGAAAATTTTCATTCATACTGGAGAATTCAATATCTGAAATTGATGGAATTTCCCCTGTTTCCTCTTAGTTCTTTCAATGTATGGTATTTGTTGCAAACACCTTATTTTTCAAGTTCCCTGAAATAAAAATCACATAGTTAAGTCAGGGAATTCAAGGGTCATTCTTTAGTAATTACCCCATCTTCAAAATATTTCCTGAATTAAATTTAATGACTCAGCTGTATGCACAGTAGCAAAGTCTTGTTGGAAAAATCCAGACTAACATTGAAAGTCGATCAGCTGTCCAAAAGTTGTCTTTTCTGTACCTCTCTGCATTTGTTGTTCCTTCCCCCCTCCAAAATATATGTCCTATTATTCTGTATGCATTTACTGTGCACCAATTTTTGCACCAATGTTTTGCAATGGGGTTTTTCTGTACTCTAATATCTGTTATTTTGGAATGAAACAGAACTATATAAAGGGAACCATGCTTCATCAGAGAAGAAGTGTGGTTCATTACCCTATCATTTTGCAAAATCCAGTTACCAAAATTTACGCTACTCTGATGATCACATGAAAAATAAGTTGTATGGAACAAACCCCATACATTGGAAGAAATGAAAGAAAACATAGGCAAAAAAATTTACTCAATATTGGATATTGAATTCTCCAGTGTGAGTGAAAATTTTCTGAAAATACCCAGAAATATGCGGATACAGGACAACATTTCTGTCAGCTGTTATGATATGGTATATGCTCATTATAATTGTGAGCAGCTGATGTGCGAGCCACCCTTTGGTGGCCACAGTGTGAAGGAAAAGTGCTGTACATAAGATATTAGCTTTGTAGGTGTATTGTAAACATCTTTTGTATTGATAGATCACAAGCTGTCTGTGATAAAAAGTTGCACCCTTTCCTTTGTGGTCTATTGTTGCAATAAACTCTGATCTTACTTGAATAACAAAGGAGGAAAACTGACCACTTGCTTTTTCATTTGTTAGTCCTGTCATTGCCTAAGGCACTGGTAGCCAGTTTATTTACTCATTTACAAAAATAACAACTGTCTCAACAGGATGAATAACTAGTGTAATTAACAACAAAAGTCTGTAAATATTATACTACCCACAAAAAGGGGCAATGCCACTTTTAAGAAAGTAAGATTTAAAAATTTCCTTTAACTTATGTAATTAGACCTCTTTAAGTTATGATGGATCATCTGATTTGGGAATTACACAGCTTACTGACAGGATGCTTCACCACACCTTAACTGTGTTGACTGCAGCAACCAGGTGAAACCATTATTGACTATATATGCTGCATTGATTCTCCAGTGAAGTGCTGGCAGGTTATCTTTGATGAACACAAAATCTCTTGTGTTGTGCAGACATTCTTTGTTCCATTTTTGACAAAAATGCTTGGTAATTTTTGCAAATATTGCCACTGAGTTGGTCTTTTAACAGGGCATTCATTGAGGTCATGATATGGTAAAGCAGTGGTTGGTTCACCAACTGAAAATTAGACAGAGTAAGGTAGGATGAATCAGAAAGGTCTTCATTGATTATTGATAGTCAACCAAAATTCAAGCAGGATTCAATTTGAGAGGAAGGAGTTGATAATTCTTCAAGTGTGATTATGTATTACCCGTTGTTCTTCACAGGAAAACTTGAGTGATTTCTACCCAATTGGCAACAAATGTTTTCCACCTTGTAGGATAGGAATCCAATTAGACGAGGACTATAGTTGAATCAGTTCAAAGGTGTGGTCCTTCTATTTGGAGATTAAGGGCATCACATGCCTTTTTAAGCAAGCATTAAAACACCAGCATAGCTCAAGTCAAGGAATGAGAGGAGCCACCCACAATTATGAACAAAGTAATCTTGCGAGAATTTGATTGTTATGGGAGACTCAAAAATAAATACAAGCACTGTAGGCATACTTTGAAGCATTGCAGAATCTATGCAATTGGATAGCAGTGGAATCTCCATCCCTCAGTAGAAGTTGTAGAATCTTGATGACATTTAAAGTAGTGATCTGATTATATAGAGTTGACTACGTTTCTGACAATTCTTCTGGTAGTTCAGTATCCCATTGAGAGGATGGTTACTAGACTTGTCATGCCAGTTTCATAAAAAATTGAAGATGATTTAGATAGAATTACTCATTCAGTGTACCTTCCATTATTCCCTGTTGACCGGGATCTGAAATTGCATGCAACTTGGAGTTCATTGTGTGAGGGTTGCCAAGTCAATCAAAGTGTTTTGATGATATTGCTTGAATCATCAGTTACTGCATTTTGGTTTTTGTTAGATCACCTGAAATAGAGCTCATGAATTCTGGACTGTTTGAACACCATTTATATAGTAGGAACCTCCATGTTGGAGGAAATTCTGAAGTCATGTTGAATTTCCTTAGCATCGTGTAAGTTACCCGCACCTGAAAGGCAATCCTCATTGTGAGTTGCACATGATTCCTTCTTTGCTAGTTGCTGTAGATATCTTGTAGTTAGGAAAGGTATTGATGTAGTACCATATGTGACAGTAGCTAGTTAACATGCTTTTAATGGTTCTTGAGTGTATTCTCTCCATAGGTTCAATTATAAATGCTGATATTTGCGATGAATAGTCCCTTGTTATATTTTTGTAGCAAGGCCATGAGAGCTGTCTTGTGAGTGATGTTTGTTTTGTTTTGATTAAGGGTGTTCAACTAGGGCTCCTGTGAGTGAGAAATCCTATTATGACTGTATAGTTCTAACAATCTTACAATTTTTGGGCCTACTGTTAGTGTGTTGTTCAGTATAACAGACTTATTAGCTTTTGCTGGAGCATCGCATACAACTCTTGTTTTCCAAGCTGGATGATGAAGCGGGTAATATCTTGTATCATTTGAGATTTGGTTTGAATTTTCTTCATGTGTCTGAGTTCTTGGTATTTTTTGTTTGTTTTTTATTTATGGATATTCTTTAACTGCTGTGGTTCTTAGCATCCTATTCTATTTTGGGCATGAAAGACCGGTAATTTTGCTCATAGAGACCTCTTTACCAGGCTTAAGGTTCTTTTACATGCCGTAAATCCATGACACAGTACCACCAGCTTTACTTCCCTTCTGAAGGAAGCCTGCTAAGGATTTTTATGCCCAAAAAATCCATTTCCCTCAGCCGGGTTTGAACCCGTGACCTCGGGAACTAGAAGCTAGATGGTAATCACCACACCACAGAGGATGACGAGTTCTTGATATTCACACATATACCTGATGAAGTCATTACATAATCTGTAATTCACTCTAGTAAATGGAAGTAATATTTGGCAAGTTTTCTTCAGGCTTCAACCTTTGAGTCTCCTTATTGGCAGTGTGACAATGTATCTGCCAGAGACATCTCATGTTGTTTCCTGGTAATGTTTCCCACATTCCCTTTCTTCTGAATTCACTACCTGACCGAGTTCCTCTAGTTTCTAAAATTTCTGTAATTGGGTTTTTAGTTGTGTCAAATCTAATAAAAATTCCATATGTTGATGTCTGGTCTTTGCTCTCACTAGCCTGTTGCTGATATTCTCCACTGAAGATGCAACCCAAATGTATGTTCTGCAGGACTGGATGGCATGGTCAGCAGTTTCATTCCAACCTCAAAACTTGCAGGAAAAATTGTGCACCAATCAGGAATTCTTTATCTTGGGGATTATGGAAGCTGGGATCTGCAAGAGTAATATTTTATGGCATGTTCCAGTCTCTAGGATTTATGTATGTAGTAGGAATATTACTCATGATCTTAGGAAGAACTAGGCATTTCATATTGAAGTGATAGCCATTTGCCATTGACAAGGCTTTGATGTTGACAACCACGTAAGCCCTGAAAGTATACCACTGAAGTTTTTTAGGGTTATGGAGTTCCTCTCCTTAAATTTCAGTAGTTGTACCATGTTTTCAGAATTAAAATTGTTCTGGTACCCATTGTCCATGATGGCATGAATGTAGTGGAATTTACCTTGGGTATCCTTGACCTTGACCAAGGCAGGGCTTAGAATTCAATTTTTAGTTGTGCTTCTTTAAAAATGATACAATGGTTGCTGTGAACTGCAGTTAGTGGATACTGCTTCTGAGCGCTTGCTTCATCTGGTTTGGAATGATGGATTCTTGGTGTCATCATGCAGAAGAGTGTGATAGTATTTATTATGAAGTCTGCATGTAGGTTCAGATGAACAATGGTTCCATGTGTGCATGGAGCTTATGAAAAACCTTTGTCTTTCACAAACTCAAGTCTTTTCTTAGGGTCCAAATTCAAAAAGTCTGGGTATTTATGTAATTTATGCTCTTTAGGAGAAATAAGTCATCACTTACAATTGTAATATATGATTGTTGAATTGATTTAGGTTTTTGTGTAGGTACATGCTTGTCAAATTATGAAGTTGTAGAGTTTGACAATGTCTTTCTATGAAGTTGAGAAGCTCCTTAAATTCAACAGGTTCTTGATGAGAGAACTTTGTCTTGTAGTACCTTATTTTTGTATTCACCTCTCATCAGCAATAACTCACAATTAAATATAAGATGCTGGGCTGAGCATTTTGAGCTTCTATTGCCTCTTGAAAAGCATGTACTAATGGATGGAATTCAGCTTCTATGGATCTGGGCTTATCTGGTAGTTCTAAGTGCTATTTGACACATTCAGATGCTTTTAAGTTAAATCAGTGATATCTATTTACTAAGACATCTAAAAGATATTAAATTCATGTCAAAGATACAGTCTCGTGTTTTATGCCTCTTTAGGTTTCATCCTGAAGTGGCAGTAATAGATCTTGAAATTTCTCTATCTTATGAGTTCGCTATTTTGAACTATCAAATGTATCCTTGAAATATAACCAGGTTTTTAATGGTCCATTAAATATCAGAAGATTGACCCTTAGTAGTCTAATATGTTTAGACTTACTTGAGGATTAAGAAGATACATAATTATTTGCAATTTTCTCTGTATTGGGTTTCTAGTTGTAAGTCAGATCCAATAAAAATGCCATGTGTTGATGTCTGGTCTTTGTTCTCACCTGCTTGTTGCTCATATTCTATTGCAAAGATGTACCAGAGTAAAGACTCAAAATGCAAATGAAAGTCTTCATAGTGTAATTTGTAATATTTGCCACAAGGAGGTCTTTACTTCAGCAAAAAAGGTTGACATGGCTGTGTCAGTAGCTATACCTCTTGTAAATCAAGGACAGCATCTGACAGAGCTGACAAAGAAGCTAAAAAGCTAAAAGTGTCCTCTTTCCACCAAAATAAGCAAATGCAGAGATGAACATTATATTGAGCAGAGTGTTTGGTGACACTTAGATATAGAAATTAAAAGAAGAAAGGCAACAAGAGTGGCAAATATCATCAGAGAAGATTTGAGGCTGAAAGGAGGAGTGTTATGTGCTGCAGGATAATTCTAATGGGTAAGTGAAGAATAATATCTCCAATAACTGTATTCCAAAATTTAATTAGCTTTTTCTCCATATAACAATTTTTGTACTTTGGGGTGCACTTTTTTGCAGTAAATATTGATGGATCAAGCTGAAATTTTCAGGACATGTACAATATAATTTGTTAAAGAAAACTATGCATTGGTTTGTAGATTATACTCATACATACAAGTATATGTTTTTTTCTTTCTTTGTAATTATTAGGAAAATTTTTAATTTTCTAAACCAAAAAAATGCACAGTTCTAATGAATATTAATGTTTAGGAAAACAAATGCACAAGTGTATTGCATAGGAATAGAACAACTAGCATACCAAAAAACTTCAGAACTCTATCTTAAATCTAAATTGCAAAAAGTGTACCTTTTATTACTATCCAATTATTTGCAAAAAAACATAAATAATTTTTAATTACAAAACTTTTCAATCTAGAGCAATGAAACGTATGCCAAAAATATATCACTGCAGGTGCAATTTAACCCAAAAGTTTCATTAAAATCGGTTGATTAGGGAAGAAAGTCCATTTGGTACCAGTGTATCCTTAAGCTTAATGTAATTTTTATAATTTAGCTTCAAATTCTTTATGGTATGCAATATGTTTATGTTCATCACTATCATTAATTTCTTATTAGGTTTATATTGATTAGAATTAGCTTGATTTCCACTGACTTCAGTTCCAACCCTATAAACCTTTGTATTTGGGTTAAATAGCCTTTAATATGCCTCTTTGCTCTTAGTTAATTTATGTTTGTAGTTTTGTCCATCTTGTATGTATTGAAATAGAATTGAGCTCTGCTGTATAGTTGGCTGATTTTATTACATGGCTTGGAAAAGGAGTGTTATCTATTTGGCCATGGTCGCTGTTTGTAAAATTTTCATATTGGATATAATGTGACGATGCAGTAATGAATATTATATTAAATAATTACTCTAATTGTTCTTTAATTTCTCGATGTACTGGATGGCAACTGACTTTTGGATTTGCAAGAAATCCAATCTGGTTTTGAAGGAGGAAACATAATAATGTTATTTGTTTGTAGCCATTTTATTTACTCATCATTTACAACAATATAACTGACTGACTCAACAGGACTGACAACTTCAACTGAATAAATAGCCAATGTAATTAAAAACAAAATATCTGTAAATATTAGTCTGGTTCAGAGGCATCTTTTAGATGCGTCCTGCTGTTTACAGAAGCCAGTTGTAGCGGACACTAGTAGCACTTTCCCAAATATGAGACCATTATGCTCCCGTGATTATAGGAGCTATCTTTGAGTTTTAGTCTCCTCACAGAAGGTGCTGAAATGCTCTTCAGCTGCTTCTCCACATATGTGACATTCTCTACCAATTCATTAAACCGCACAAGTCCTTAAGCATTGATTAACACAATTTCAGTTCTTATGCTATCTTTTATTTCATCTAATGTGTATGGGTTATTTGCTAACACCTTATTTTTATTGCACCATCAAAGTAAAAATCACATCCTATTAGGTCAGAGCTACATGGAGGCTACAATGGTTTGGATACAATTTTTTGGCCAAATACACAACATATTTCTGCTATTGATGCAAGTAACCCACACACATTAGATGAACTAAACAACATAATAAATTAAATACATTGATTAGTGTTGAAGAATTTATGCTGATTAATAACAATTTCATATCAAAATGTACATGTACGGAAGCAGCTGGGAAATATTTTCAGCACCTTCTATAATCATGGTAAACACTATAATTAAAAGAGGCTCCTATAATCATGGCAATATGACAGACCCACATATGAGCAAGATGCTATTGTCCAGTGACCGGCTTCCATTTACATCAGGGTGCATAAAAGATGTCTCTGTAGTAAAACTTGCTCAGAATAACAGTAAACAAAAGAAAAGGGAATATTAATCAGAACCATAGTTTGACAATCTCTCTGAACCGTTTTTAACTTCTTTGTGAGAATTGCAATTCAGATGAATATAATGTAACATACAAAATGTTCAACATCAGTTTAACTCATACAGAGAACTTTTCCCTCATTAATCCACAATCATTTGTGTTGTAAGTAAAATCTAACAACTGTTAATTTACTGTAGTAAGTTGTTGGTGTATTGGCATACTGAGATGTGAAACAAGCAGTGCCTTCATACCCTCAAATCCTGCTCACATGGTATTCAGTGCCTAAATAGGAAATAAATATAGTTGGGAGTATTATTATTCAAAGCAGTGTGCAATGTTAGGTTTCTTTTAATGCAGGAGTTGCTACATACATGACATAAGGTGTATTTATCTGGCAGTTATGATTACTTTTCTCAGTAGTAACTGAAACAGTGAGAGAGGGCTATTAAGTTGATACACTGCATGTTCTTGCTCCTTTCAGTCCAACATAGGACAATAACTAGTAGCATGTTCATATTAAAACAGTAACCAAAAGATAAACAAAAGAATTTACTAATGAACTTTATACAGTGAAGCTGCCAATAGTGCAAACGAATAAGAGTTACTCCAACTCTTAAGGTTTCACTTACCATACATATTCTGCAGGAGCATGCCTTCGTAGGCTGTTACCTACATCATCAGCTACTGTTGTTGGCTGGTTCAAACATCTGGGTCCCTCATGGCTTGAAGTTCCCCTGCCAGCAGAGGCTTCAACAAAGTCACATATCTATCCACATCTGTTGGAATATAAAATTCATAAATTGATCTGCATGCTTTTTGATAAAAAAATGTTCTTTCCATATATCCAATTCTTTGGCATTCCTCATGGTTTTAACAGTCTTATATCACTGTTTATGTTTTGATATGTGTTCCAAAAGTGGTCACCTACTGCAAGTTTGTATGTTTGCTTATATTTCATGTTTCTTAGGCGTTCTTTCAATCTGGCATTCAGACTGGTTTTTCTAATGTATCCAAGACCACAATCGGAAGAGTTTATCTGGTATATTCCCGGTTTATTTTTCCTTTTTTGCATTTATTTTGGTAGCTTTTAGCAGGTTTTTCATAGAAAATTTGTTTTGAGGGGCTAACAAGTTGTGTTTCTTGAATATCCTTTGGAAACTGTAGGGCGACGGGTGAATTTCCCAAATGCATGGCTTTCTTGCCAGATTTAGGGTAAATTCTACAAACAAAGGTCTGGTTTAGAAATGGGCAATATCTTATCTCAATTTTTGGCTAATTTATGAGCAACTTGGAAATTCAAGTTACTAGGGCCTTTAATTACACTTTCAAGGTGTGACATTAGTAGGTGGATGAAGTGGTGGCTGTAGTTAACAGATAATTCCTAGAAGTTGCTCTTAAATGTATAAACCTCCAGGAATTATCCATAAATTGCTGCATCTTGGAAATAGAAATTGACAACATACTACCCTTTTTGGACCTGAATTTCACAAGAAACAGTGATATAATTGAATTGGTAGGTTTAGAAAACACCTTCAAACCCAGAATTACTGAAAGCCAACGTTTTCAACCCCCAGAAACATAAGCATGCGATTATTAACATTATAACTGATAGATTTCTGAATGTACCCCATAGAGTATACAATATGGAATACACTGAATTTGTAAAGACAGTTGAGTATAATGGCTTCAGTAAATAGTAAGATCTGCAAATTCAAAAAGAAGAAAATTTTGAAATGAATTACCACATCTAAATCTGGTAAGCAAATAATGTCATTTAGGAAATTCACCATCATACTACAGCTATGTATCATTTCAAAGAGAATTAGAGAAACACAACATCTCTTTAGCCCTCAAAACAGGTTTTCTCTGAAAATCCTGTTAATATCTATCAAAATCAAGACACAAAAAACAAAAAGATAGACCAAGTTAACTGTTTCAATTGTGATCTTGTATGCGTTGGAAAAACTAAAAGAAGTCTGAAAGTTGGATCGAAGGAATGCCTAAGAAAAATTAAATATAAGCAGACATTACAAATCTGCAGTAGCTGACCTTTTTTTGAATAAACACAACAACATACACAATGATATAAAGCAATTAAAAACCATGAAAAATGCCAAGTTGGACATATGGGAGAAAATTTTCATCAAGTCTCATGAAGATCAAGTTATGAACTTTGATCTTCCTAAAAATGTGAATAGATATTGGATTTGTTCAAGCCACTGCCAGGGAACTTTGTCGAGCCATGAGAGGTCCAGATGTTCAAACCAGTCAACAGCAGCTGACAATGTAGATAACACTCTACGAAAACATTCTCCTGCAGTATATGTAATGTAAGTGAAGTTTTAAGATTGTTTAGTTGACTCCAACTCTTATTTTTTAACTAGAGGAATTTGAAGTTGATATCTAACTCACACAGTGAAATCATTGACCCTGACAATAGCAATGAGCCAAACAGACCTGAAGAAATTATCTTATACAGCCTCACAAATGCTGGTGTGGATGTAATGGATGTCTAAAATCAGAATATTTAATTTAAAAAATAAGTAACCACTGGCCTCTTAAAACATTTTTCAGCCTTCTGAACATTGGAGGAATAAATGCACAAGTAATTTATAGGGCCATTACAAATGAATTGCCTTCTTGAAAATATTCTCTTGACCAAACTGAGTATAATGCTTGAAAGAAATCACTTAATAAAATGAATGTTTGTTCCAAGGTCATTGCTTTGTCTAAAGTAAAATTGTAAATACCCTTGATGGTATCCATAGACTGCTTACCGCTGAAAAATAGATCAAACTCAAAAAAACCCAAAATACATCTTATATCCTAAAGGGAAGAATCATTTCATGCAGCAGGCTTATAACATAACTGCTTCAATCCACTATTCAAAGGACACATGCAAAAAGACTGTGTACCAAGGAATGTACTAGTAACTGAACAAGAAATTCTCTGTGATTCAGATCAGTGAACATGTAACAAACTGCCGTTTCACAGTTGTATTCAGTTTATACTAGTGATTCTAATGGTTAATTATCAGAGTTTAAAAACACATTTTCATGCAGTTCCTTCTTATAGCACTTTTTTGCAATACCTAAGAATCTTGTTTTAATTCAAATTAACTTATTTTAAAATAGTTGTAATAATAAATTTGCAGTTTGTGTGATAATTATAATACTATCTATTATATTAAAACAAATGCAAAAATAAAGCTGTTTAAAAAAAGGATAATGTGGGGGAAATTGTGTGATGATAAATTATGCAAATGAACCCAGATTAAGATAGAATGAAACAATCAGAACTAGCAACTTCAAAATCCAATACAAACAGAATGTTGTGAGCCATAGTAATAATGTGTGCAGCTTCAAAACACTGAATTGTCATTTTAAACGTATGCTAATTAATTAAATTGAATCCTGTGGCGCTACAGCCTGCAAAGGGCCTGGACCTGCCAACCCGACTGCCAGCCTCATGCCCACGTGCGCATAGCAGAGGTGGCCGATCATCCAACCGATATGGGGAGGTGATGTGGCCAGCATTACGCATGCCCCAGCCAGAAACCTGGCTCACGAGACCAGGACTGCTGCCTATCGCAGCTCCTAATTTTCCTCATAATACCGAGTGGGTACCGGGATCTAAAATCCGCACCCCCATGGGTGGGATCGAACTCGGGCACATTTCATGGCCGGGAATCAGGGCACCACGCTCCAACACACCTCACTATAGTGCAGGACATGTGTATGCTAATGCCCACTGTTATTGCTAAACAGCAAAAGCAATGAATGAAATGAATAATAATTGATGGTGCAGATAAGTGTGGAGTACATGTTTGCAGCGAATTTTCTGATATTTGTTTTAACATGGTGAGGGAAAGATGCATAAAAATTACTTGACCCCTGTTGCAAATTTAACTTGGATTTGCAACTCACAAGGGAACATCAATCAATGTTAAGAAAACTTGAAACCAATTTATACACCATCCGAAAAAGCACACTGAAAAATGTAAAACCCTCGAATATTACATCCTATCGTGAATATAAAGATGTGTGGGTGGGAGTCGCCAGTGTCCAATCGGAGTGATGTTCTTTTGACCTACTGCTGCAGTGTAACAGGATGCTAGAAAGAGAGAGTGAGAGGGGGGAGGGAGGGAGTGCAGTGAACTTGGCACCGTGAGTTGTATATGGGTCGTTTCACAGCAAGTTTCTGTCCATAAAAGTGAACCCTCTTAACGTAGTGAATGGGTTATAAAATCACTTTAAAGATACGAATTTCCAGCTCTCTGTTTTAATCAAAGAAGATGAGACAATGTTTCAGTATTTACTAGATATATTAGAATCTGATACAGAAATAATATATTATGCAGACTTTAGATATTAATGAATACAAACCAGTATCTGAAACCATGTTAGTGTCCGACGAATATGAATCTCCATCAGAAGAATCTACTTCCTCATAAAAACATGAATCAACATCAGAAGGCCCACAGAGCCCAGAAAAACATAAAGTAGAATGGTAATTGGAAGAAAAAATAAAGGTTATTAACACTAGGTTGAGTGCAAAGAAGCGGAAGCCAAAGCAAACATTGCCTTACTTATTATGAAACCCTATGAAAAACAGATATCCTCGATTGCAGCACGAGACGCACTTGTATCGTTTTAAGATACTGCAAAAGCGGGTTCTATTGGCAAGGCAGCTTCTACTTTAACAGTTACAGATAAATATAAGGAGTTGTACAAGTTGGTGTATACGAAAGTTATGGAAACTCGCGTACACAACTTGATAGTGCACGATATGAATTTACTTCTCCCGTGAAGAAGCCAATCACCTTTACCTTTGTCAGCAAGTGCAACATGGGTATGGAATTTCAAGCAACATTTTCACATAGGATCACGAAAAATTACACAATTTGTCTCAAGAAAAGAAGAAGATGAAGCTACAAACAACATACTGTGTTTCTGGAGAGAAGAGATAATGTTTCT
Source organism: Deroplatys truncata (assembly GCA_030765065.1). Taxonomy (NCBI): domain Eukaryota; kingdom Metazoa; phylum Arthropoda; class Insecta; order Mantodea; family Mantidae; genus Deroplatys; species Deroplatys truncata. Next base: position 153,584,344 of record CM060990.1, read on the forward strand.
TATAGAGCAGTATGGTGCTGACAATGTGTATAATGCAGATTTATCTGGCATCAATAAAGAAACACATTGCGGGAGAACACTTGATCGCTGTGGTAAGCAGATAGTATGTGGTGTTACACAATCACAAAGCGTGTACGACACATTAATTCACAATTATGCCAATTGTATCATTCAGGGACGTCTCCTTCCCTGTCTGTTTATCGTGCTGCAGGAGTCAATGCCACCAAGTCAAGCTGTCCAGCAGTTTACGTTTAAAGCCCCTAATTTAATTGTGCAGTGGTTGAAACCTGGAAGAATGACAAAAGACCTTTTCCGTATATTTCTGAAGTTGACATTTTTACTTCACACTGGTCCATCGAACTGTTTACTGTTGGATTCCTGGGTGTCTCACAAAGATATAATTTAAAGTACTTTCATTAAATAAATATGAACCTGAAAAGTTAAAACTACAAATCATTCCAGCAAAAACATTTGAATTCCAACCGATAGACAGGCATTTTTTTCGAATGTTCAAAACAATGGACCGACATCTGTGATTTCGTTGTGTTAAATATTATTGATGTGAACTTGCAACAGTGTAACAATATTCTCAAACGCATGTCATTGATCTACAATCAGGAATGTTCACCGCGCTTCTATATGTCATATAGACATGGGTAAAAATTAGCGGGTGATTAGCATGAACTTTTGAAAACAGCACAGACAATGTGTCAGGAAAGGAACTGGTACTTGCGAATTCCTTGTGGAGGACAATAATAATTGTGATCAATTTTTTTTACTCAGATGTAGCTGGTGTAAGACGGTGTTTTGTTTCGAACATTTTTTCCTTAATTTCCATTATCGTTCAGAGGAGATTGAATATGTTGAAGGGGATTAAACAGGACTGCCACATTATTGGTGAGTACGTAATTGTTTAATCAGCACATACTCATGCATGTAGTGTTTAAATGATTACTTTGAATATTTTTATCCCACATGCGATTACAATACAACCGCAAGTTAGTAATTAATTGGTCTTTAAATCATGTATAAGTTAATTATACGTTTTGTGATTACTGGTTATGATTTAAAATAAATTAATACGTAGTTTAACAGGCCTACAACATTCACAAGGTTCACTGCAATCAGTCAGTGCTCTCTCTCTCTCTCTCTCTCGTATGCCCACTTCCTATTATATTGCGCCAGCAGTTCAACAGACTTTCACTCTAATTGGACTCTGACGACCCCCACCCGCACATCTTTACCACTCTGTAATTCATACATATATACCGCGTGAGTCTTCTTATCCTGCGGATTGGTAACCAGGCAACCCTGCATTTTACAGACGATGCGAAATGCAGGTGCTGACACCGCATTCACCAGCCTGCTGATTAGGGCTACGGTGGTGCTCGTTGTTAACGTGCTGTGGTAGAGCAATGGTTAATATGCTGAAAAGTCATGGTGAAGGTCAGAAGTTCAAATCACGCCTGCGAATAAATGAGTTTTTTTATTAATTTCTCTTCATGTTTCGAGAACGTTCTAGCAAATCATTATTTATTTCCGAATGCAGTAAGAAGTGGATTTGCCTATAAATACGAAGTTCCAGCCGTTCGTGCTCACTGTGGAGTAATGTTTTCGAATACACGCACACTGTTGCGCTACGAGTGCAAGTCACTGCACGCACAGCGGTGCAAAGCAATCATTTCGGCCGAAATTGATACGGCGCGATGCAGTGGACAGTGCTTACGGCATAGTCTGTACAACGCCGGGATGCATAACTTCCCATTCCGCAGGCTGAGAAGACTCGCCCGGTATATGCACGATAGGAAGTAATATTCGAGGGTTTTACATATTTCAGTGTGCTCTTTCGAATGATGTATAAATCGGTTTCAAATTTTCTAAACATTGACTGATGTTCCCTTGTTAGTAGTTCCCTCAAAAATATTCAAAGAATTTTTTTCAATCAAGATGCTAATGAAAAGATTAAAAGTCTGATGTGTTACATTAACATGACTTAGCCTATCCTTTATCGTTTATTAGTGGGTATTCAAATTTTCCCTATGAAAGCTTATTTTTCTATCTACTTCATTTTAATCGAGATAAACGTTTATAGAAATAGCTATATTACAGATTTCGTTATAGTTACAAAGAGAATAGCGATAGTCAAAAGTTTAAGAACTAAATGCTATATGCTGGCCCTAAAATTCCATATTCTTTACATCCAATTGCGAGAAACAACTGAAAATCGACAGGACCGTAAAAGAAAGTCAAAGGTATTGAACAATTTGAACCATTAGTAACAGGTATCTCGGAAAAGGGTTATGCCACAAAAAACTTATTTGAAATAATTGGTGTGTTTTAAAGAGATCTACATTTTTTTTGTAGTACGCTTTTATCTATTACTTAACATATACCAGCTATACAAGATTATACAAAATTCCTTCTGAATGAAGAGGACTTCATATACTATTCCCAGAAAATTCAAGATACATTTTATTTGTGATGTAAATATCTTTAATATATGGTATTTGAATCAAAATCATTACAGCTATTTTTGAGAAAATAATAAATTTCAAAATATGTTCCATGTAAAAGGTGGATTGAGATTTTCTTGACAATCTTTGTAACGCATCTTTGGAAGATGCTGAACATAAATATCAGGTTTGATATTTATCCGGCTTTTCGTTTTTGAGTTACGCTGTTCACAGACACACACATATGGACCTCTTTTTAATACTTTTTATTATTATTTATGTATTTATCCAGGTGATCTCAAAATATGTATTTTCAGTGAAATCTTGGTATCAAATTTTTGGGTGGAATGCAATACCTTCTCTACCTACTATCTATTTGGTAGAGAAAGTAAAACAGAAAGTGAGAATAGAGGCACACACCATATTGATAACTTGTAGCATCCTTTCATTTTGAAAAAAGGAATATCAAATGTAATATAACCTTCTGTTTCTTCAAACTACCTGCTGTGTGTTGGAAGTGAAACATGCTTTGAACGGCTTTAGAAGAGGTGTAATGTTTGGAATCGTGATCATTTCACGTGTGTTCTCAAATCAGCAGATCTTAGCAGTAAAAATCAATTTATGGGCTCTTAGGACTTACCTTCAGATAAAGAATGTGGGATTAACCACTTGAAACCAATTTCTTTGGAGCGCACACATTTTTAGGTGAGAGTCTTTTCAACAATTTTCAAACAATCCTAAATGAGGCCTTCAATGAAAGACTAACCTTTTGTGAGTAAAGCTTTCTGTATGAATTGTACAGACGGCTCCAAATGTTTTCCGTTCCACCTGTAGGGGCGTAAGCGGGGTGCCTTATCGAGAGGTTATGCCAGGTACCTTAGCTCATACCTACTCTACATGGTTAGGGCATGTAATAATGGTAAAGAAAATATAATTCCAACACATTTCCCTTAGCCTTGTCTGTAAGAAAGTAATAACTGTGAAACGAAAGCAGCAATAACATTACAACACAGCGACATAAGTGGTATACAAACTAATTTTTAGGAATTAGAGGCATTATATTATTGTATAATAAGCAAGTGTTAAAACAAAATGGTTTGGTTTTCAGTATTCGCTACTTTTCTACCCATTATCAGCTAACATATGTTCTTTATTTATCATAATGTCCTTATAAAGTAAAGTATGGTTTTTCTGTGCACTTTAACTTAATCGTGACAACAATTTAGGCCAGAAATTATTTCAAGTTACAATATAAGTTACACTTTTCCCTATTTGGTTGCACGCAAGATGCCGTAATGACAAACAGTCGTTTATCTATTATAACTTTTCATTTTACTCTCTCTACTATTTACCTATAATAAGTAGAGAAGGTATTCTACTCCACCCAAAAATTCAATAACGAGGATCACTGGAAATACACGTTTTGAGACCCCTGAATCCGAACAAAACATTTTTAATTTCTCTACTACGTAACTACAGGAGGTAAGGTATTGTATTCCGCCCAAAAATTGAATATTGAGATTCACCGGAAATACATGTTTTGAGACTCCCTGAATCCAAAGAAAGCATTTTTACTTTCTCTACTACATAGCTACATGAACTAGAGAAAGTGTTGTATTCCGTCCAAAAATTCAACAAAGAGATTCACCGGAAACACACGTTTTGAGATCTCCTGAAACCAAAGAAAGCGTTTTTACTTTCTCTACTACGTAGCTACAGGAGGTAGAGAAAGTGTTGTATTCCACCCAAACATTGAATAAAGAGATTCACCGGAAATGCACGTTTTGAGACCTTTTGAAACAAAAGAAAGCGTCTTACTTTCTCTACTACGTACCTACAGGAGATAGAGAAAGTGTTGTATTCCGTCCAAAACTTCAATAAAGAGATTCACCGGAAATACACGTTTTGAGACCTCCTGAAACCAAAGAAAGCGTTTTACTTTCTCTACTATAGTTACAGGAGTTAGAGAAAGTGTTGTATTCCGTCCAAAAATTCAATAAAGAAATTCATCGGAAATACACGTTTTGAAACCTCATGAAACCAAAGCGTTTTACTTTCTTTACTACGTAGCTACAGGAGTTAGAGAAAGTGTTGTATTCCACCCAAAAATTAAATAAAGAGATTCACTGGAAATACACGTTTTGAGACCTCCTGAAACAAAGAAAGCGTTTTTTACTTTCTCTACTACGTAGCTACAGGAGGTAGAGAAAGTATTGTATTCCACCCAAAAATTCAATAAACAGATTCACCGAAAACACACGTTTTGAGACACCCTGAAACCAAAAAAAACATTTTTACTTTCTCTACTACGTAGTTATAGTAAGTAGAGCAAGTATTGTATTCCACCCAAAGATTGAATGAAGAGATTCAACGGAAATACACGTTTTGAGACACATCCAAAGTAAGCATTTTTACTTTCTCTACTACCTAGTTACAGTAAGTAGAGAAGTATTCCTCTCAAAAATTGAATAACGAGATTCACCGGAAATACACATTTGGAGACCCACCCAAAGTAAGGATTTTTACTTTCTCTACTACGTAGCTACAGTAAGTAGGGAAAGTATTGTGTTCCTCCCAAAAATTGAATAACGAAATTCACCGGGAATACACATTTTGAGACTCCCTGAAACCAAAGAAAGCGTTTTTACTTTCTCTACTACGTAAGTAGTGTATGTCCCTGCTTATACAAATGGATTAACGCTAATCCTGCCGCTAGGAGCGCTAGTGTCGCTTTTAATCCGCTCGAGTGGCGGGAAATTTGAAGCGGCAGGATTGCGTTCGATCCAGATGTCTAAGCGGGATATTTTTTTCTTTCTTTATTCTTTCTGATACATATTTTTATTATTTATGGATTAAATACAAACATAATATGATGGATAAAATTAAATATATAAGAAATGTCCACGATGTGGCAAACTTAGGAGCTAAATGGGCATGGTGTGATGGTTTGACCTATGGAATAACACTGGTTGTCACACTTTACGAACTAAAATGGTGTTTTTTTTTCACCATCGCGATGCTGGCGTAGCGGCGAACTTGGGAACTAAGCTGCAAAAAAAAGCGCGGCCCTGGTGCTGAGTTGGTGTAAGTACTAAGGAGGGTACGTCTTGAGGAGGTGTACGTACTGAGGAGGTGCAAGTATTGGAAAGCGTGCGGCGACGGAGGCGAAGGGATTGGAGGCGAAGGAGGGCAATTTTTTCGGCGGCGTTTGGGGCGGCGGTCGCGCGCGTGCGTTAGTTGAGACGATGAGTTGGACGTGGGGAGTGAAATAGGATGACGTCATAGGTAAGGGATGTTGGCTATTGGTGCAGGTGGGTGAGGAAGGGTATATAAGGGAGGATATGAGGAAGGGGGAGTGCAGGTTAGGTGTTTTTGTACGTTGGATGGTAGTTTTCGTGAGTGGATAGAGAGATGGGGCGATATGAGACGCGGTGGCGAAAATGGGAACTAAACAAGATGTCGGAGACAAGAAGTCAAAGGACGAGGAGATTTCGAGGTTAGTGGTCAACATGGCGGACGCAAGAGGTGGGGGTAAGGAGACGCGGTGGTGAGAATGGGAACTAAAACAAGATGGCAGAAGCAAGGGCTTAGAAGAGCAGACATTGAGGATAAAAATAGTGGGAACTAAAAAATGGCGGAGGGTCGGCGACAAGGAGATGCGGTGGCCAACGTGAGAACTAAACGAGATGGCGGACGCAACAGGAGGATAAGGAGATTTGAGGTTAGGATTTTTAGGTTAAAACAGGACGTAAGCATGGGAACGAAATCCAAGATGGCGAAGGCAATGGTGGGGACGAGGAGATGTGAGGCGCGCTAGCGAAAATGGGAACTAAACAATATGGCGGAGACAAGAAGTCTAAGGACGAGGAGATTTCGAGGTTAGTGGTCAATATGTCGGACGCAAGAGGTGGGGGCAAGGAGATTTGAGGTTAAGATTGTTAGGTTAAACAGACGTAATCATGGGAACTAAATCCAAGATGGCGAAGGCAAGGGTGGGGACGAGGAGATGTGAGGCGCGGTGGCGAAAATAGGAACTAAACAAGATGGCGGAGACAAGAAGTCTAAGGACGAGGAGATTTCGAGGTTAGCGGTCAACATGGCGGACGCAAGAGGTGGGGGCAAGGAGATTTGAGGTTAAGATGGTTAGGTTAAACAGACGTAAGCATGGGAACTAAATCCAAGATGGCGAAGGAAGGGGACGAGGAGATGTGAGGCGCGGTGGTAAAAATGGGAATTAAACAAGATGGCGGAGGCAGGAAGTCTAGGTTAAAAATATGAGGTAAACGTGGAGAACTAAAACCAAGATGGCGGAGGCATAGTGGTGAAAATGGGAACTAAACAAGATGGCGGAGGCAATAAGTGGAGGGACGAAGAGATTTGAGGTTAGGGTCAACATGCGAAAGATGCCGAACGCAACAGGTGGTGACGAGGAGATTTGATGTTGTGAAAAGTAAACAAGATGGCGGACGCGCGTGGTCAAGAAGATTTCACAAAAGAAAAAATAAATATCATACCTTGAATGAGAATGGAAGCAGTTAAGTAACTAACACGAAAGTTCAAAACACAAAAGAGCATAGAAATGTAATGCTTGTGTAAAAAGGAAGTGACGTGCCATGTTGTGATTGGAGAAAATAAGACGATTTGTGATTGGTGAAAATAAAACGTGAATGCATTGGACAAAGGAATAAATAAGGCGAAGTGAAGGTGATTTGTGGCGGTATTGATGATAGTCGTGATCGTTAACGCATCTGTTGGGATTGAAACCCAGTACCAAAACCCAGCACATTGAAAAATTACTCCTTGGACTTTCGTTTTGAATGTGACATCACAACTTCGAATTAAAAGTGAACTTTAACGGTATTTTAAATAGGAATGATGGTGGAATGTGGACTTCTTTTTTACTTTGGGACTCAAACCCGGTACCAAAACACTGAACCATGTATTTCTACCGCAACGCTATTTTAAATGTGGTGGAATGTGGAGTTTGTAGTTTGGGACTCAAACCCAGTACCAAAACACTAAACGATATATTCCTACGCCAAGCAGGGCCGAAAAATAATTATGCGTGTGGTACTTACCTCTTACTGGTGTTGATGCGTCACCAAAAGGCAGCAGCTTCACGCGACGCGAAAAAATAAAAGCAAACTGTTTTTGAAAATGCTTAACCAGCTTTAAGATCAACCAACATCACTACGCACTGATATACCTAGGTTTCTTAAAGCGGTACAGACGCCCTTTGCACAGACGTAATTTAACTATACCAAAAACCTGGTACTGGACCGGACCATCGTAATGGTCGCTAGCGTACGTAGGAGCAGGGTTCTTATTGCCGGTCGAAAGCGGTCAAAAACAGTGTACGACGCACGTGTTCACAGTAGCTACTGTCGAAGTCAACTGTCGAGGCGTGAATGAAAGAAATCTGTACTTGCCGGCAATCCAGCTCGTTAGTAGGATGTTTGCAGCTGCTGATAATTCCAGCTTGCCGAACCGGATGCGCGCCAGACTGTCGCCGGCTGACTCACGATCAAGCTCGCAACGGAAGTTTGCGGTTGCCGATAAGGCTATATGAAAACTTCGTGCGGTAAAAAATAATGCTTTGAAGCTGGCGTAGCATAAACACTGCATGTCATTGAATTAACGAAAAGAAACTTAACAGTTGTTTGACGATAAAGGTGCGTATACGTTTAGCATATGGAATAAAAGAAACTGTTGTATTTTATGGCAAAAAATTGCTGTTTGGACTAGCGTAGTGAGTAACTCTTTGACTCACGCAAGTGCGAATATATAACAAGGCATAACGAACGCAGTTACAACAGAGTGAAAGATAATGGAGAAGAGCTCTACACCACAAGCGGTGACATCCACTCACGCAGGGCCGGAGGAGGAGGTAAGTGACGATGAGGGGGTTTTGCGGCCTACTTTTAAAATTTTGCAGCATCGTCAAAGGTCGATGAAGAAATTTTTTCGGGTTTTACGGAAACAGAAGTCTCTGTGTCCGCGATGCCACAGCATGCAGACACAGTGCGGTGGATTTCGCAGGTGTTTAATGATTTTTTAAAATTTGCGAATGAGAACCTACTAGAAAACAGCCCCGGGTTTCTGGGTTTAACCATAACGGATTCCCCTTCGAAACCATTCAATGTCAGTGTTCGCCGTGTAGATCAAGTCAACCCAGAAGCGATATTACAAAGCATCCAAAAGGTGATGCAAAGTAACAATGTTTTTCTGATGCAGGGGCCAATCAAGATATCTTGTGTGTGGACGAAGGAGGTCGCAGGCTCGTGTTTTAAGCGCTGCGATGAATGCAGAAAGAATAAAGGCATCATAGAAATAAAACACAATGATACCTTATGTATGGCAAGAGCCATTGCAGTGAGCAAGGCACGGGCAGACCACGATGTGAATTACCTAACCATTTCGCGGTCTGAGTTTCTCCAAAAGCGGAAAGCGATAGCATTGTGCGAAGCGATAGGGAAGACGGAATATAGGTTTACTCTGGATGAAGTACAGATATTTGACACGTCTTTAAAAGATTATGCCATCACGGTCTTTGGAGATCACACCGGTACAAACCTACTGTATAAATCCCAGGACGCTGGAAAAAAGAACATCGATCTGATGCTCCACGATGGTCATGTTAACGCCATAGTAGACCTGCACAAATGTTTTCAGTGCAGGGCCTACTGCAGACGGTGCAACCATCCGTATAAGCATAAAAAGGAGTACCACCGTTGTGACCAACTATGCACAAAATGCCATCAACCGTGCGTTGACAGATTTGACCATTACGTGCATTGTAATGCGTGTTATCGCGATTTTAAGGGACAGCTATGTTTTGAACAGCACTTGGCAAAAGGGGCTTTTTATCCGAAAGGTTTGTTCGTTTGTGACGTGGAAAAGGTATGCCGCTTGTGCAACAAACTGGTGAACATGAGGCTAAGAAAGGCGTCCACCAGTGCGGAGAAGTATTCTGTAGTACATAAATGCTACGTTCAAGCATACCGTGCCCCCAATTGTCGAAATCGGTACCTGTTTGTATTTATCGATTTTGAATGTACTCAGGAAACGCTGTATTTGGGAAAAGCGAGTACGTTTGTGCACGTGCCAAACCTGTGCGTTCTTTATCAAGTCTGTCCATTGTGCATCGACGAAGACCACAAAATGGCGCACTGCACGGAATGTGGAGCTAAGGAACTGGTGTTTAACGACCAACCGATAAAGCGCTTGTTCGAACACATTCGGCAGCCCAGGTTTAAAGGTTGGGACGTGATCGTCATTGCACACAACCTAAAAAGCTACGACGGACAATTTCTGTTGCAGTACATGGTGAGCGAGTTAAATTGGGCGCCCAAACTCATCATGAACGGCACCAAGATATACAAAATGAAGCACGGTGACGTCACTTTTGTGGATTCGCTCAACTTCATACCCATGCCACTGGCTCGATTTGCGAAGACCTTTCAGTTGAAGGTCGGCAAAGGCTATTTTCCTTACCTGTTTAACAGGAAGGAAAACGAGAACTATGTGGGACCCATGCCTCACCAAAGATATTACTGTCCAGAGGGCATGTCCATAGAGGCTCGAAGAGCCTTCGAGCAGTGGCACGAAGAGAAGGTCGCCTCCGGGTATGTTTTTGACATGAAAGCCGAGATGGTGACGTATTGCAAAATGGACGTGTTCCTCTTAAGTCGGGGAGTATTAAAGTTTAGAAAGGAGTTCCTTGACGAGAACGGCATCGATCCGTTTAGAGAATGCGTCACCATCGCACAAGCGTGCATGAACGTGTACAGAAAGCGCTTCATGCCAAAGGACAAGATTGCCGTTATACCCGGCGGCGGGTACCGTCTGGCGGACAGGCAATCGCGCATAGCGTGCATTTGGTTATCTTGGGTGGAGCGGCAACAAAAGGTGACCATCACGCACGCACTGAGAGGACGAGAACTCATTATCGAAGGTCACAAGGTGGACGGGTACAGGGGCGATAGGACGGTGTACAACTTTCACGGTAGCTTCTTTCACGGCTGCCCAAAACGTTTTCCAAATCGGCACGCCGCGGTGCACTGCACGGGGAATGACACCATGGCTTCTAGATACGAGAGCACCGAGAAGGTCACGAAGAAGTTGAGCGATGCCGGCTATGCCGTGGTGGAAATGTGGGAGTGCACGTTCAACGCCATGATGAAGGCGAATGAGGAACTAGCACACCATGCCGAACATTTTCCCATTCCGCAACCCTTGAACCCTAGAGATGCCTTTTTCTGGGGCCGCACCAACTGTACCAAGACGTATTGCGAGTCCTCTGGAGATACAAAGCTTTTTTATTACGACGTGTGCAGCCTGTACCCGTTCGTCAAAAAGACGAAGCCTTATCCTGTGGGTCACCTAAAGATTCACGTGGATCACTTTCTGCGCTTGGAAGACGTGCGGGGAGGCATCGTCAAGTGCAAGGTCTTACCTCCTCAAAGGCCTTATCACCCTGTGCTACCGGAGCGCATTAACGGCAAACTGATGTTTCCGTTGTGTCGCGCTTGTGCAGAGGCAGAGAACCAAGAGGAGTGCCATCACGAAGACGAAGACAGGTCCATGAAGGGAACCTGGGTCGTTGACGAGATGAAGGTCGCCCTGGAGGAAGGATACCGATTATTGCAGGTCCATGAAATATGGGAGTACGAAGTGGTGCAATACGACCCAGCCACCGGGGAGAAGGGACTCTTTGAGGACTACGTCAATGCGTTCCTAAAGATCAAGACCGAAGCCTCCGGTTGGCCCTCCGATGCCGAAACACCTGTCGCAAAGGAGCAATACGTTAAGCAATTCTTGGAGCGCGAAGGTATTGCCCTGGATCCTCAAGCCATTGCCGAAAATCCTGGCAGGTGAGAACTGGCCAAGTTGATGCTCAACTCCTTTTGGGGAAAATACGGCCAGAGGGACAATCTGCCTAAGAGGGAGCTGGTGGACCGTTACGATAGGCTGCTCGATTTGCTCAACGACCCGGGAGTAGAGGTGCAGTCGTACATGCCTACCACGGACGAGATGATGATCGTGGTGTGGAGGTACTGCGAGCAAAGTCCCCGATTGAACCCCACGACCAACGCCATCATTGTGGCCTACACTACGGCACACGCGCGCCTAGTGCTTTATACATACCTGAAACGACTCAGAGAACGGGTGTACTACTTTGACACCGACTCCATCATCGCCACCGCGGCACCGTGGCAGTGGATGTCGTCCGCGGGGCGCTTCCTGGGCGACATGACGGACGAGCTGGAGAAATACGGGAAGGATGCGTACATCTCCCGCTTTTCCTCCACGGGGGCAAAGAGCTATAGTCTCGAGATCAAGTGTCCCGAATTCGATAAGACCTTCTCTGTGTGCAAGATCAAGGGCATCACGCTTAATTCTGGCAACTTGAAGCGCGTGAATGCCGACGTCATTCGCGACGTGGTTCTCCGCGACCGCACTAGGACGGTGACGCTGGGGGGAACACAGATTTCGAGAAAACCCGGTTGGGACGTGGTGACCCAGCACAATGTCAAGACCTTTCGCATGGTAGTAAACAAGCGCGTGCTAATCGACAACTTTGACTCCTATCCTTACGGATATAAGAGAAGGCGCGAGTAAAGGTGCATCATAAAATGTGGCGATCCTTCACACGAAGGTTCATTTACGCACTATACCCACTTAGAGGGACAATGCACTTGGGCGGAGACACAATGTTCTCGGACAACCTCAGGCAATTTAGTTTCCCCTGCACCATGCTAATTGCTGGGCCTTCGCGATGCGGGAAATCCACCTTTGTGAAAAGCTTGATACGCAACGCCCGCCTCATGTTTGAGCGCGTGCCTAAAAAGGTGCTGTGGTGCCACCCTCCGGAATATTCTCCAAAACTAGGCCGATTTCCAGTGGTATGCGAAACGCACGCGGGCATTCCGGAATTGCAATCGGTGGGAGAGAACTACCTCGTGATTCTAGATGATCTTATGCTCGAAGGTGGAGGGGACCACGTGTCCAATTTTTTCACGAGAGATTCGCATCACAAGCGCTTTGGGATCATTTACATTCTGCAAAACGTGTTTCCTCAGGGAAAAAAATATAAAACTGTTTCCCTAAATGCCAATTATATCGAGGCGTTTAAGAACAACCGAGACAAGATGCAGATCGAAAGGATTTGCCAGCAGATTGAACCTAGGAACTCTAGGTTTCTGCTGGAAGCTTTTGAAGAGGCTACCGAGCATCCGCACGGCTATCTGGTGCTGGACTGCACACAGTATACACCCGATAGGTACAGATATCGAACTGGTGTGTTGCCGGAAGAAACTATCTCGTACTTTGTGCCCAACGAGTGTGGATTTTAAATAACGCATTAAAGTGGCAACGGCTGTCATTGTGGAGCAAGCATGGCTAGAGGAAGGTTGAGCATGGTGAAACTTAGCAGTCCGCTGGTGGCGAGACAACACGGAAATTTAACTGTTATAGCAAGGGCGAAGCCTGCCCTGCGGAAAACGTTACTAAAGCAGGCTAGCCCAGAAATGGTGAAAGCCATTCCGGAATGCATGTTGAACTTGACTAAGGGCAACGTGCCATTACCGGCCAAAAGTCTGAATCGTTTAAAAAGGCATAAAACCGCGTGGAGAAAGTTAGTCGACAAGAAACTGTCTTTGAAGAAGAATAAAAAGATCTTGGTGCAAAAAGGAGGGTTCTTGCCGGCATTCCTTTTACCCGTGATGGCCTTGCTAGGTAGCGCTCTCATATCAAAGTTTGCGTGATGAAGTACGATAAGCAAATCGTGGTAGCGGCGCAGCCCAAAACGGTCGATAAGCTTCACAAGATAGACAAATCCATCTATAGATTAGCCAAAGAAATAGATAGCGTGCACCGAGCAAAGCTATCCCCACCCGAAAAGTGGCAACTACTGAAATATAACTTGGGAAACTATATGGGACTCGTTACACAAGTGAGACAGCCTTACCTGCAACGTGACGATGACGACGACGACATTCAGTTGGAGGACGTGTACGAAGACGTAGAGGTGAAACAAGAACCGAAGATATTCCAAGCATCGTCTACCAATAAAGCGAGACCTAAACCTGCGTCCACCAGAAAACACAAGAAAACCCCCAACTATAACCTTCGCAAACGAAGGTGGCAACCTCTGTACAAGTAAATGATGGAGTGGACCGCCATAAAGAGCTATTACGACCGGCCAGATCATTATGCAGGGTTAGGCACCGTAAATGCGCTTCGCAAAGCCACGAGTTTACCAAAGTCTAGCATTGAGTCCTTTCTTCGAACCCAAGACAGTCACACCTTTCACAAACCGGTGAGAAAACTGTTTCCCACCGGATACTATCACCTAACCAATATAGACGATCTTTGGGAAGCCGATCTTAACGTGATGAATGCCGTCAAGGAGCACAACCAACCGTACGTGTACATTCTAACCGTGATTGACGTATTCTCCAAGTACGCCTGAGCAGTACCTTTAAAGACAAAAGTAGGCACCGAAGTCACGCAAGCCTTTAAGACCATTATTTCCGAGCGCGTTCCGAAGGTGCTGCAAACCGACAAAGGCACGAGTTCACCAACAAGACGTTTCGCGATTTTCTAAGGAAACACGGCGTAGAGCATTACACCACTAAAAATAATGTCAAAGCCAGCGTTGTAGAACGCTTTAACCGTACCCTTAAAACCAAGATGTGGAAGTATTTCACGCACAAACACAGTTATAGATACGTGGAAGTTCTACCGGAGTTGGTCAAGTCGTACAACAGTTCCTATCACAGATCTATAAAAATGGCTCCAAAAGACGCCAACGCCTCCAACATTTTGCAGGTCTACCACAATTTGTACGCTGGCAGGCGCATACCTGAAACCAGGGTAGATAAATTTAAAGTCGGAGATCACGTCTGTATTTCTAAAGAAAAAATGAAGTTCGATAAGGGGTACGAGCAAAATTAGACAGACGAAATATTTCAGGTTTCCAAGGTCGTGCACGGATCTCCGGTGGTATATAAATTGAAGGACCTAGCCGAAGAAGACATAGACGGCAACTTCTACGCCGAGGAACTGCAAGAGGTAGCGCTTCCTGAAACGTTTCAAATAGACCACATTGTGCAAACCCGAGTTAGCGGTCGCAACAAGCAGTTTTTAGTCAAGTGGAGAGGATATCCTTCCAAATTCAACTCTTGGGTACAGGCTTCGACCGTTCAATCGCTGTGATTAAAACCCAACCGTTTTCCATCATCCTTGTGAGCAACGCGTCCATGGACCATTTCACAGACAACACAGCGGCCAAATTTTCAAACATCTTGCCAGAAAGAATCGTGCTGCAGGGAGAATGGCAAGTGGCACTCCAAAAGGTCGCAAAGCACGGCAGCCAAATTATAGGCACAAAGTACACCATGACGCGCCAGCCCACGCGTTCCAAGTATAGTTTACATATGCCTGAAGCCATCCAACACCAACCAAAAGAGTTGGTAAACACCATAAACGCTGTTATTTACGACCATCTCAATGTAAAAGATTTTTTTTGTTTATAACGAAGTCGAAGGAAAGGCAAGCGTGAACGATGCGGCCACTCATCCTGATATGTTACTCGACATTGCACTTGATGGCATTGTAGAAAACGTGGTGCGTTCAAAAAAGCGGCTTACCCCTGCGAAAATGGATTATCTCAGCGACGCGCCGAAACAGAAAAGAAAGCCTACCAGCAGACCGAAGCCGGGACTTGGCCCGTCAAAGCCGCAACATGCGTTGCCCTCCAAACCTGCAGCTAAGCCGCTACATAGTGCGCCTAAGCCGACAGAAACTCCGCCAACCACTCCGAACGCCCCCAAACCACAAACTGCGCCAACCACCTCGGACGTAAACGCCCCGATGGAAACTGCTGCACCCGCCGAAACTAAGCACCTCATTCACAGTTTGCTACTGTCTCCGGCTCTAGCAAAAATGCTCGGCTTCGAGCCCTTTACCAACCTCGTACTTCACCCAGACGCTACACACCCCGTAGATCCGCATATGGGATTTCCTTACGAAATGTTCATCTACTGCAATCTAGTAGTTCCACAAGTGGTGGGCGATACCTTTGTACAGGTCATAGAGAGCGTGGCGGTGGAATACGAAAAAAGCAACAACACGTACATGACCGATGAAAAGTCATTTTTTCCTCTGAATTGGATACCTCTCATGCAGCAAGATTTCAAGATGGTCAACATAGATTTAAGGAACGGTTTTGGCGATCTGTTGCCATTTGCTGACGGATTTTCCTCCACTGTAGTTCTCAACTTTCGCCCCAAACCGCAATAATGGATGTGCACACCGCCGCGCAGTACTATCTCAATCAGGCGGGTGGCGCTTTAGACGACCGAAATTTCGTTCTCTACAGAGGTAGGCGCTATTAGAAAGGAAGCGGCCTGTTTTCTGCCCTAGGAGGCCTTTTCAGAACCATTCTTCCATTTCTCAAAAGCGGGGCAAAAACCGTAGGAAAGGAGGCACTGAAAGTAGGCGCAAACGAGCTTGCTGACGTGGACACTTCCGAAACATCTCCTAAGGAATCGCTTAAGACGAGACTTAAAGAGGCAGGTTCGAATCTCAAGCGAAAAGCAGACGAAAAGATCGACACTATGCCTGGTTCGGGCATGAGACGCATCAAGAGAATAAAACGAACAACATCCAAGACATTTGCGCAGTCTAAGACCAAACGCTGCAGGCGAAAGGTGCAAGACATCTTTTCGTAATGGCCGAAGAAACCGTTCACATGAGCTCTGAGCTGGACCTCTTTAGAGACCTTCGTGTTCAAATGAACGTAGAGGACTATCGCTTCATTCACCTAAATCCACAAAATACTATTATAAAGAATGCTCCCATCACCTTTCAATATTCCGGCAATGCCGACGATTACTTGGACATGACTTATGTGAAACTAGAGCTGTTCGTGAAGATCGTGGATGGCGAAGGAAAAGCGATCGCTGCAGAGGATAACGTCACCTTGGTCAACAACGACCTCAGTTCCCTCTTCCAGCAAGTGGAAGTGTCGCTAAACAACGTCATAGTTTCCTTGCCGCAACCCGGCTACCCTTATGGAACGTACCTCGAAACTCTGCTCAATTATTCTAACGATGCCATGAACTCCCGTCTGGAGGCCTCCCTTTGGAAGATGGACACCGCGGGCATCATGGACACGTTTGCGGCCAATCAAAGTTTTCTGTGGCGGCAGGGGTTTACCAAGGGAGGTAAAGTCGTACAACTCATTGGGTGCCTCTCCAACGCACTTTTTAGGCAGGAAAACCTGCTCCTCAACAACGTCAGCCTCACCATAAAGTTGGCTCCCTCCTGTCCTCAGTTTTATCTGTTTACCGAAAATAAGGATTTTAAAGGGTCCGCGGAAATTCAATCCGCCACCCTGCATCTGAAAGCCGTTAGGCCGTCTCCCACCATTAAACTTGCTCATCAGGCGGTCTTGGCGAAAAGCAACGCCAAATACCATCTCAAGGACGTCAGCTTTCACGCACTCAGCATTCCCAAGGAAAGCAGTAACATGACGTTTAACGTCGTTTTCATAGGACAAATTCCCAGAAGAGTGGTCGTTGCCATGGTGACGGACAAGGCATACAACGGCGACTATACTAAAAACCCGTATCATCTTCAGCACTTTAACATGAATTCGTTTCAAATGTACGTCAACGGCCAACCTTTCCCCTCCCAATCCCTACGACCCAACTTCGACGATGGGCATTTCATCGAGTACTTTAAAACCTTGCAAAATGGTCTCGGAATTCATTTTAAAGACGAAGGCCACTCCATTTCTAGAAAGCAATACCCACAGGGATACACGGTCATGGCCTTTGATCTCACTGCAGACATGAGCGCAAACGATTCCTATATCTCTGGACTTAGACATGGCACGGTGTCTATAAGTATAGGCTTTCACAAACAGCTAACAGAGGCCATTATCGTTCTGGTGTTGGCGGAGATACATCGCACCGTCGAAATCGATGCCAATCGATCCACTTTGGTATCATGAACACGTTTCAAATACAAAAGTTTCTCTCCAACTGCCCGTCTACACGTCCCCAATTTCTTGGGGTTTACCCCTGCGATAGACAGCCCCATGGACATGAAAAGCTGCCGTTGGCCCTCGTCGCCAATACCAATCCTAGCATTAAAGCAGGTAAACATTGGGTCTGCATCTTTGTCGGCAAGAACGGACGTGGAGAGTTTTTGACAGTTACGGCATAGGTCCAATTTCGCCTCACTTTCTGAAAATTTTTGAATCGTACCTGCGGCCCCAAATGTTCGCACAATATTAGAAGGCTGTAAGGCTTAGACAGCTCCACCTGCTGTCACTACGTCATCGCTTACCTGTCTCACCGCTGCTCCGGCCTATCCAAAGAGAGCTTCTTTTCCAAATTTATCGCCATCAACTACCACCATAATGACGTCGACATTCTCCACACCTACAAAGACGCGTGTCTCGCTCAGTGCTCGCATTCTTATCAAAATTTCCAGTCCTTGAAGGTGAGTACCGAAAACATAGTTTTGAACTATGCGTCAACAAATGGGTACTTTCCAGTATGCTTAATGTTTTGTGTTCTGTGCTTTCCAGAACGCGCTTCGGCTCGTATAAGTCGTGCACCACTACCTTCTGACGACAGTGCGCCGCGATGTCTCAACACATGCAACACAGGTAAGGTTTCTGCACCTAGGTCAGTGTACGTTACTCGTTTTGTCTCTAAGGACTTAAGACGTATGTTCTTGTTGCAGTTCCATGCAGACGCCTGTAAAGAAGAAGCCTAAAGTAACCACGGACGGTGCGTTTGACATCAACACACAGCAGCTGGACCAGCAGCCCGAGATGGACTCAGCACACACCAGCAGCAACGTTCCGCAACCAAAAGTCCTCGAGGTTCCTCCAGTTCTCGCCCAACCGTCCGAGATTTGCGACCATCGGGTGCCGTGCGCCAGCACGGAGTCGTTCCGCAGCGCGTACGCGTCCAAAGGACCGCTTAACGTGGGACCATTATCGGACATTTACTTCCTCAGTCACGCTCAAACCAAATTCGTGTGCGTGGGATTTTCGCCTCTGCCGCCGCACCCATTGGTGGTCACCGTCGCCAGGTGCGGCATGCACCAAACGGCGGTCATGAGCCCTGCGCAGTGGCTCAAGCTTGTCGAAGCAGCACCTGTGATTCATCGTCGCATAAGCGGCGCCGAGCATCCTTTACGGGAACTCCAACACAAACCTCACCATCGTCTTTAGGAACCGCTTCGGAAGGCTAACACTGTGCATCACAGGCGCACAAGGGCATGCCGTTTCGCTTAATCTGGAGGAATGGTACGTGCTTAACGCCCTGCAGAAGATCGTCTGCGACGTCCTGCATCACAAGAAGAAAGAGGAGGCGGACATGCAGAATCAGATCTTGGCTTACAAGCGGTACTTGCGTTCTGCGCATGTTCACCACGAAGAAACCATGAATTTCTCCAGGTTCACAAAGTGGATACGCAGCGCCGTTTTCAGAACCTACCTGGAAGTGGAACATTATCTCAAAGCCTACTACCTGCAGCACATGCAAGAGGTCGCATAAAGGAAAGGGTAGGACGGATCTGCAAATCAGTCTCTTCAAACACGTCTGAGCACGCGCACGTCATGGGATACCGTAACTACGTATCCGTCTACTGCGATGGATTCAAGGTGATTAAAAATTACAAGTTACAAGGACACCCCAAGAAGAATACACCTTACGCACTGCGCTTCGTCCATGACCGCTACGACGGCAAATCCATCACCGTAAAGTGCCATAGCTGCGAGGAAAAAATTCACTACGTCATATCCAACATCAGCTGCAAGATATTGATTTTAAAGTAATCTCCCGCGAGCTCGACGAGGGTCACAAAAGCGACGAAGATGACGAACCAGATCAGTTGTTCCAATTTGTTGCCAAGAGGGGCCTATACATCGTATTCTACGAACAACAATACATCTCCCCGGATAAAATGCTTCACATGAGAAACGACGGAATCACCTGCTACAGTAAATGTTTGACCGTGCATTTGGGCAATGTGTCGCCTTATATCCTACTCGATCATATCCACGGGGATTGGATGTTCAGCGCCGAGAAAAACAGTGTTCTCGTGCAAGATGAAAACGAAGGCATAGGAATAAGCTACGTCAAAAGCAACCTCTGGTGGTCGAACCACTAAACCACCGTACTTCCTGTGGTTTTTTCCAATGGTCATATACGCATACACGACGCTCTCAGGCTCAGTTGCTTTGGATCGCTCAGGCGTGGCATGTTAGACGTACCGTGTATAACGCATCACTGCACCAACTGCTTACATCCAACGTGCAGCTGCAATCTGCGATATCCACTCACGTACTCGTGTACCAGGTGCCATCAAGGATTCTACGAAGATCTTACCCAACTTGCTGAACGCATCCAGTGCTTTCTGCGCAAGTACAACAGCAGGAAGAGTACATAACCTACCTAGAAAACGCACGCCGAGGTTCTACGCCACGCTAAGCAGACGTCGTGTGACACCAGCTTTACTCTACGCTCCATATCGCAACCTGCCACATCACCTAGAAACACCTTGTGAAAAAATTGCCGACCATGTCCCAAGACGCTCTTCGACAACTAGATAACCTAACCTGCAGCGCCAATACCGTCAGCGTGTCCGCACTACAATTAAACGTGCCGTACCTTGTTCGATAAGTCAAGTCTGTGGACACCAAGTAGGGCACAAAGACCGTGGTCAAGCTCGACAACGAAACAGAAGTATTTCTACCCTCAAGATTCGGCAAGGCATCTCCCGAGCTCGTGCAACAGCTCAACACGGCCAACTTCTGCATCGTCTACGAAGGAGAAGAAACTCTCAAAAACGGCTTCAAAAGATACGCTGTCAAGTTCACGCCGTACATCTCCAATGACCTGCCAAACCGACTCCTTCAACGTAGGAAATAACCTATACTTCAAACTCATTTTTCAAGCTCAGCTCTCTAAATCCGGAGAATTGCCCTTCCACATAAACGTCCTCTCCACCCTCACCTCCTTCTTCGACAACATCAAAACCGTCACCGTTAAACTAGACGTCAAAGACGTCGACGTCGTCAACGTCACCTGCAAGCATTTCCAAGTCCATCGCCACCAAGCAGACGCACTGTGCACCGTCTATTTGGGTACGTCCAAAACACCCGCTCTGTGCTACAGAGTCACCAATGAAGGATGCTTCCCCATCAGCCACATCAACGAATTTGCCGTACCCGTCTACATACCCAGCTTCAGCCGCGAGCTACACGACAACTACTCTCACCTACTCATCACCTGTGTCATCACGGAAGATGTCCCAAAGTTCAGCATCGGTGGCAGCAGCGAGGAAGATAGTGATCATGTGACACAAACATCGTGCACCACGCACTTCAAAATCATTTTCGTGCGCGAGTGAAACAGTTACAAAAGTCACCACCAGGTGCAACATGTAAATATCTCAGTGCTTAGTTCCAAAGTTCACCACCATGCCAACACTGCGCCAAAAACCAACGCACGCGCGCGCACGCCATCCCAAACGCCGCCGAAAAAATTGCCCTCCTTCGCCTCCAATCCCTTCGCCTCCGTCGCCGCACGCTTTCCAATACTTTCACCTCCTCAAGACGTACCCTCTTTAGTACTTACACCTACTCAGCACCAGCGCCGCGCTTTTTTTTGCAGCTTAGTTCCCAACTTCGCCGCTATGCCAGCATCGCGATGGTGACAAAAAACACCATTTTAGTTCGTAAAGTGTGACAACCAGTGTTATTCCATAGGTCAAACCATCACACCATGCCCATTTAGCTCCTAAGTTTGCCACATCGTGGACATTTCTTATATATTTAATTTTATCCATCATATTATGTTTGTATTTAATCCATAAATAATAAAAACATATATCAGAAAGAATAAAGAAAGAAAAAAATGTCCCGCTTAGACATCTGGATCGAACGCAATCCTGCCGCTTCACATTTCCCGCGGAAATTTCGAGCGGATTAAAAGCGACACTAGCGCCCCTAGCGGCAGGATTAGCGTTAATCCATTTGTATAAGAAGGGAAATACACTACTTACGTAGTTACAGTAAGTAGAGCTAGTATTGTATTCCACTCAAAAGCTGAATAACGAGATTCACCGGATATACCCGAATCTCAAGTAGGCATTTTTACTGTCTCCACTATGTAACTACAGTAAGTAGAGAAAGTTTTGTGTTCCACCTAAAAATTCTCAATGTCGTTGTGACTCCCTGAATCCAATGAATTCATTTTTAGAAAAAGGTCCAAGTGTGAGTGTGTGTGTGTATGTGTGTGTGTGTGCGCTTGCGCTCAAACAACATAACTCAAAAACAAAAGGCTGCTTAAAAACCAAACTTAGTGTTTAATTTCAACTTCTTCCAAAAATGCGACTCGGAGATCTTAAAGAGAATCCCCCACTCCAAACTACCTTTTACATTGGAAATTTTTCGAATTTTTTTCATTCTTTCAAAAATGGTTCTAAGGATTTTGATTAAAATACGTGTGTTTAAGGTATTTTCATGATAAATAAAATATATATCTTTAATTTTCTAGGAATGGTCTGTAAATTGGTATTTAAAATGAATGACTTTTGATAATTAGTAAACCGTAAGAGAGAGAGACAAAATCTTACTGCACAACAAATGTAGACCTTGTAAAGCACAAAATTTATATCAATTAAAATTTTTATTTTTATATCAAATAACACTTTTATATTTTACCTATTCTGAAATATTCTTTGTTATTAGTTTGAATTTTCAAATACTTTATACTTCTCTCAACTGCAAATAGCTATTGTTTTTGTTTGTTTCTTTCCTTCTTTCTTTCCCGTGTTCATACAAAAAGAACAGAATTTCAAAGCTATCACGTCTGTGGCTCGCATTAGGGAGGTCGTGGGTTCGATTCCTCTGGCCGACCTTCCTGACCCATTATTTTTTTTCGGGTTTTTTTCCCGGGTTGCCAGGTGAATGCTGGGAAGGATTCTCATATCCCCGAATTTCGTGTGCCTCCATTTCATCTCCATTCTCATTTCCTTCATCTTTCATCCGTTGGCCTCTTTCAGAGTTGGAAGTGTCTGTGATGGTGTTTCGGTGCAGTGTGGCAGGGGAAAGGGCTGTTCTTTGTGACTGTCTCCGTCCCTCGGCTTTCGGCTGTCTGTCGGGGGTATCCTAACCCCCTTGAGGGGCGTTGGGCCCCCTCTGTGCGGAGTGAGTTTCCCGGTCTGTCTGTCCGCCTGACGGGAGTCTCTTTCTGAAAACTTAGGGACCCTACCATTCCTATGCCGTCACTCCTAGTTCCTGCCGTCCGGTGTCTCCTCTCGCGTCATCCTTCCTCCCGGAGACGCCCCCTTGTGAGGCGTAGGCACAATATCCACTATATGGATCAGTGCCAAGCCCCCTCCGTAGCCAACTAATCCAAAGCTATCACATAGCGATCAGCTTTGAGGGGGTTGGCTATCGCTTTAGTTTAATATGTTCTACTTATACCTACAACGAATTTGTAAATAAGTGATGAAGGTTTATCAATATTGACATGAAATGGATGCAAGAATAAGCTTTGTAAGAATAGTTTGTAGAAGAGTGAGTAGAGAAAATCATGTGAATGCAACACATCATGTCTTATAGCAAAAGCTCCATATGCCTGTGCGTCTGTGAACAACGTAACTCCGAATCGAAAAGTCGGTTAAATATCAAACTTGATATTTAAGTTCAGCATCTTTCAAAGACGTGACACAAAGATTTTCAAGAAAATCTCCCCCATTCCGAACAAACCTTTACATGGAAAAAATTTCGAAATTTGTTGTTTTCTCAAAAATGGCTCTAACGAGTTTGATTAAAATACTCTCTGTTTAAGATATTTTCATGACAAACTAAATATATGTTTTGAATTTTCTGAGAAGAGTCTCTCAAGTCTTCTTCATTCTGAATTACTTTTGTATAACTGCTAAACTGTACAAGATGCACAAAGTTTTGCTACACAAGAAAAGCTCGCAGTTTGTCATACATATACATTTTGTGAGAGTAACTATTTCCCAGATATTTCTTGTTATTGGTTTGAATACTTTTTGTAACTAAGAAGTCACTATTGTTTTGTTTTTGTCGCGGTCATGCAACAGCATGGACTTTCAAAGCATCGCGTAGTGACATGCTCTTTGAAAATGTGACTATCGCTTTATCTACATATGCTACAATAAAATGTGTAAATGTGAACTTTTTCTTTTGGTACTTAAAGTCCTTTAACCGGGTAGGCCATTACGGACAGCGAATAAACGAAATGGTTAAAATGCTGCTCAAATAGGCCCGAGGCTCTTAGAACTTAAGAGTTACCTGACATTCATGTTCTCAGGATAAGAGGAAACCTTGGAAAAAACTTTATCCAGGTAACTCACTCTAACGGATTCGAACTCGGGACCTCTTGAATGTGAGGCAGGTCCCTACACCACAGAGATGGGCTAAATGTGAATTGGAAGTTTATCTGGATTATAAGAAGTAGACAGAAAAATAAGACTTAGTAAAATGAATTTGTAGAATGGTGAAAAGAGAAAGCTATGTGAATGTAACTCGTTAGATTTTTCTCGTGGTAATGTAAAGAGCATGGAGTTTCAAAGGCACCACATAAAAATCTGACTATCGTTTTAGCTACTGCATTCTTCTTATACTTTTGTAATGGCAGTTCATCTCAATTAATAAGAAGACTCTTTCACTCAAGCCATGGGTAGGACAAGGTTGGAAAGATAGAATCAGATTGAAAAATTCAATCATAGACGAGATTTGAACTACCGATCTTCCAGTTTCCGTCCTGGTGGCGCTGCGGCAACGCGTGCGACTCGCATTCGGAAGATCCGTAGTTCGTTTCCCGGCAACCGCCCACTCAGACTGAACCATGGGCTTTATCGGGAGTTTTCCCGGGTCGTCAGGCGAATGCTGATGGGGTTTCTCTCAGCCCCGAATATCGTTCCATTCCTCATTTCATTTATCCTTAACCCCGTTAGGTCTTTTTCAGAGTTGGAAGTGTCGGCGATGGTGTTCCGTGCGGTGTGGCAGGAAACAATGATGTTCTCTGTGGAACCTTATCCGTCTCTCGGTCTCCGGCTGGTTGCCGGGATATACGGACCGCCTCTTGGGGGGGGGGGCGTTGGACCCTCTGTGTGAGGTGGGGTACACGGTTTGCCTGCCCGACTGTCGGGGCGCCTTAATCTGGAAACTTTAGGAACCTGTCATTGCTGTGCCGTGACTCCTGATTCCGGCCGCCCGGTATCTCGTCTCTCACTTCGTCCCTCTCTCCCTCCCGGGGGCGCCCCGTCGAGGGCACAGGCACAGGCACAATATCCTCATTCACTGGATCGGGGTCGAGGCACCTCCGTTCACATCCCATTCCATTCTAGGCCAGGGAAGAGAAGCATTTTAAGAATTCATAGCGTGAATTATAATACAAAGTATCTAAGTTCTTTCTTTCTTCAGATTTGCAATTTGAAAGCAAGTTTACTTTTGAAAACAATTTAATTTTTAACAAAAAGCACATCAACCGTATTCTGCATTAACACTTTCGGGTCGCTATTTTGAAAATTTAGTTATATGCTATCCTAATCGAATAAAACAGCTATATAGAAACTGCATATTTTGCGCTAAACGCTGTTTCCTCGTATTTATTAACATTTGCTTGTTTTAGATACAATTAACTGTTTTTTACTCTATGTCCACTATACTGTTGGGATGGTTTTCTTCCTTTGTCTTGTGAGTGTGTGAAGGGGAAATTATGTTTCAAATAAAACAATCTATTTTCGTTTTCGTTTCAACATATATCTCATTTTGAAGAAAACTGAATGTTGCACGTAATTGTGCTCAAACTGCTTTAACAGTTTGACATTAATATTACTTTTGCTTCCGTATTTTTAAAACGTTACTTGAATATTATCAGAGCTGAACATGCCAACTGTATGGAACTACACACTTAGTGCTAAAGGTTATGATCAATCACTATGAAAGAAAGAAAAACTTATATTCAAGATAATAAATACCCTCTGTTTCGAAGTGCGCGAAAAATAGTCTGTTGGTGGTAATTATGAAACGATTATTATTATTATTATTATTATTATTAGCAACAAACGTTAAAAACAACATACGCATTATGTGTACCTTGTTTCTCAAGAAAATTACTGAATAATACATCTTAAACTTCTGTAGCACCTGCATGAACAGTGCAATATTTGATTTTTAAAGACCATATTATGTAAAGAAATTGTTAATTTATTTCTCTTGGATAGATCTAGTAAGGAGAAAAGTATTTAGTTTCGTCTTTTTTCCTCTTAGAGCCAGGTCGCTGAATTATACGAGCATACACATAAGTAAAGTGACCTTTGAGGCGATACCAGCACTTACTATTAGCTATAGCCAGGCATGACTAGTCGAGTGGACATTCGTTCCATCCTCTTCCTCTACAACCGCTGGTCCACCGGAAAACGTTTGGAGCCTTCTGTAGTATGTTGTTTCTAGTTTTAGATACTTAATTAAGCTAAGTACGAGGGTCATTTGAAAAGTTCTCTGAATGACCCACAGATTGCAGTAGCATTTCTGAAGCAGTTTTGCTTTCAAAACCAGTCATCTTTCAAGTAAG
The DNA here is from genome assembly GCA_030765065.1 of Deroplatys truncata. Taxonomy (NCBI): domain Eukaryota; kingdom Metazoa; phylum Arthropoda; class Insecta; order Mantodea; family Mantidae; genus Deroplatys; species Deroplatys truncata. The sequence continues at coordinate 153,610,445 of CM060990.1, forward strand.
CATTTGTACAATAATATAGCGATTGGTTAAGAATCATAGTAGGCATAGCTGTTTGTTACAGTGCAAACATGTGTATATGGGAAACCTGGCAAATATAAAAAAAATTGCTGTTATTAAGTACTTCATAATGAAGGGTATTAATGCAACAGAAATGCATAATAATATAACTGACACTCTACAGGCTGCCCCATAAGTCTGGAACCATAGGCGAATTATTTACAATGTTTTTTTCTTTGTTCACAGATCGCTTGAGTGATGTCTTTTGAGTGGAAAGGAGCGTATTCAAATGTTTGTTGGCAGCCTTAGTGACAGGGAGGTTGCCCGTGAATTTAATGTTCTGCCCAGAACGAGCTCCAATTACACACAGCTGTGTGGGTAAATTAATTTAAAAAATCACTGAGACAGGATCTGTCGCAGACAAACCGCATAGTGGACCATCGAGGAGAGTTATCTGATGAGAAGACAGTGTGCAATGCCTTGGCATCGTTTTCGAAAAGTCCTAAGAAATCGATCCGCAGAATGTCAGCAGAGACAGGTATCTCGGAAAGCAGCATCCAGCGCATGTTGCACAACAACAAATGGCACCATACAAGCTGTAAGTGTTACAGAAATTAACAGAGGACTATCCGGATCGAAGACAAAATTTTGCGAATGGGCAGTGCAACAATGTGAGAAGGATGGCGAGTTTCTTACCACTGTTCTCTGTAGCGACGAGGCCAATTAGACCATAGCTATGGTCTCTGCTGTGAAAATACGATCCTTGGATCATCTGAAATGACGTATCTTGGAGTGCTGTGCTTCCATTACTCCCGACATCCTTAGCAGTGTGATGGATGATTGGAGAAAGCGTCTCGAGTTGTGCATAATAAGACAACGGCAACACACTGAACATTTCTTGTGATTTTCAGTAATTCGCCTATGGTTCCAGGCTTATGGGATACTCTGTATTATGCGGTCCAAATCTCTTGGCGTTTGAGGCGTGTCCACTAATACGGCACTAGCGAATAGCAGCAGTGCGGCGTTGCCTCATACGTACAGTACACTTCGCCGCTGGTAAAACCCTTAATTGCAATATCATGTGCGCGCATACGTGTTTCATATTTCAGAAAAGCAACAATTAGTTAAGATAAAAGGGACGTTTTCCTGAACAAGTACAAAAAGAGTAATATTTTTACACTCAATGGTTCGACATTAATTTATAGTTATCTCTCATGATGTTTATACCGATACTTTTAGTTGTTATGGTTCTAATTGTAATAAATCGATTGCTGTCGTAGTTATTTTATATATTTGTTATGTAATAGACACAATTATCATTTAATAATGTACAAATCTCCATGTTCTATAAAAATTCAGAAATACCTATCCCACGAGGTTTTCTAATACAGTTACAAACTTGTCGTGAAAATCATTTCAAAGCCCTCTGACGCAGCTCTATAAAACCATACAGGATGTTGGTTTGTAATAAACAACGTCATGTATGGTTTTGTTTCACAGAATAATACGAATGGAAAACCAATGATTAAGTGCACTTTAATGGTTATTATGTTTACTTCTGCATAATGTCGAATCCTAGAACCAAGAACGTGTCCGTTACATTAGGAGCATGTGTGTTTTACAATATTCAACACCTCGTTACTTGGAATGCACTACAAAAGAAGAACCCCTATAAAGAATAATCCAACTGAGAAAAGCAAGAATTAGTAATTGTCATCACATTCTCGATGAAGCATCAACAATGGAGTTCATTGTACCACTGACACGATAGTTCAAGGTTAAAATCGTGTCGAAGCATTGTTAAAACATTGGCAAAGCAAAATTATTGCTGGTGTACTTTTTACAGCACGCTTGTGGGAAGGTTAAGCGACTCGGTTGTGTATTCAATTGCGGTGTATTCAGTTTTTACAGTGATAGTCTTTGTCCTAGCATTTATAAATTGAAGTTTTTCATGAAAATGTCGCTTAGTAAGCCCAGTAGTCCCAGTGGATATAGCAGTAAGTTTAGGGCTGTTGTCTTCAGTGTGTATAATTTCTTTAAAAGGAATGCCAATGAAGAAAGGCGCAAAAATCTTAACTTCGCGAAATGTCAAGAACTTACGGCTGAGGCGTGCTCATTAAGTGCATAAACTGTTTTACGTGTGTGTAGGGAAGGGAAAAAGGCGCACGCAGAGGGAGCCGCGAAATTGTTTACATCGCCGAAAATATATGCTTACCTAGAGTGACAAACCTGGGCGATTTCGAAAAAGATGTACGGCGCAGTGTCTTTTAATTTTATGATAAACGTGATATCGAGAACGATGAGGATATGCCGTTAGCTGTGCCACTTGATAATTTGGTTACTTTTAAACAATCGCGCGCCAGGGCTCGTCGCATTATTCAGGATAGCAAGAAGGCGTCCTGGACTCGTTTTGTCGAGTCTTTTAATCGCTTCACGCCTTCCTCTGTTGTTTGGGATAAACTTCGTCGTTTCTCCGGTAAAGTGTCGCATTGTACTGTGTCTGGTCTTCAGGTTTCGAATGCCACCATAGTGGATCCGGCTGCCATTGCTAACACTCTGGGTGCTGCCTTTGAGGCGGTTTCCTGTTCTGCCCATTACTCCGCCGGGTTTCGCACTCTCAAGGATCGGCTGGATTCCGAGAACTATAATTTTCGGTCTGCTAATAAGGAGTGTTATAATGAACTTTTCACAACGAGGGAGCTGGAGCACGCTGTTCATTGCTCTAGGCACTCCGCTCCTGAGCCGGACGGCATTCATGTCCTAATGTTAAAGAACCTTTCAGCCGACAGTAAGCTCTTTCTCTTACAGATCTATAACAGTATTTGGCAAGACGACTTTTTTCCTTCCGTTTGGTGCGAAGCCACCATTGTCCCTATCCTTAAGCCTGGGAAGGATCGCCAACTACCTTCCAGCTACCGCCCTATCTCCCTCACCAGTTGCATTTGCAAGGTGCTGGAGCGCATGATCAACGGGCGGTTGACATGGTGGCTTGAGTCTCAGAAACTTCTAGCGAACGCTCAGTGCGGATTTCGTCGCAATCGCTCTACCGTTGACCATTTGGTGTTTCTGTCGACGCATATTTTGAACGGATTTCTGAGAAAGTGTCAAACCGTGGCTGTGTTTTTTTACCTGGAGAAAGCTTATGACACTTGTTGGAGGGGCGGCATTTTTCGTACACTTCACGCATGGAATCTCCGCGATCGTCTTCCCATATTTCTTCGGGAGTTTATGACGGACCGCGTCTTTCGTGTATGTGTGGGCTCGGTTTTATCTAGTCGCTTTATTCAAGAGAACGGAGTACCGCAGGGCTCTGTACTCAGAGTCACACTTTTTGCGATAGCTATCAACCCCATTGTTGATTTTATTCCACCTGGTATTTCATCGTCCCTTTTTGTTGACGATTTTGCCATTTATTGTAGTTCACCTCGGACCTGTCTGCTCGAACGCCGTCTCCAGAGCTGTATCGACCGTCTCTACGCCTGGAGTAACGCCAACGGCTTTAATTTCTCCGTCGACAAATCCGTCTGTATCAATTTCTGGCGCCGGAAGGCTTTCCCTCCGTCCTCTCTCCATCTTGGGTTGGAGGTCCTTCCATTTGCAGACGAGGTGAAATTTTTGGGGTTCGTCTTTGATCGAACGCTGAGCTGGACTTCTCACATTTCCTTTTTAAAAGTAAAGTGTGACCGTTCTCTTAATATTTTACGTGTTTTAAGTGGCACATCCTGGGGAGCTGATCGGACCATACTTCTGCGTCTTTATCGCTCTTGGTCCGGTCCAAGCTTGATTACGGGTATATTGTATATTCATCGGCACGTCCATCTGTGTTACGTCGCCTTAATGCCATTCACCATCGGGCATAAGAGTCGCTACGGGGGCTTTCCAACCAACCCTGTTCCCAGTCTGTACGCTGAAGCTGCTGAGCCTCCGCTGTCCTTCAAGCGTGAGATGATTTTGTGCAGCTATGCATGTCGACTCTCGAGCTTGCCTGACCACCCGTCCTTCGATTTTTTTTTCGAGGATTCGCTTGATCGACAATATTTAATTAGCTCCTCTGCATTGCTCCCTCCAGGGGTTCGATTTCGACAGCTTCTTCGGCATCTGGACGTTACACCAACACCAGCCCTTCCCAGGGGGAAACGCGTTTTCCTCCATGGTTGCGCGCTGAGGCCCACTGTCATCTTGAGTTAACGTCGATGCCGAAGCATGAGGCCTCTTCTTCAATCTTTAGATCAGCGTTTTTAGAATTACAGGCGCGATTCAGGAAATATCATCTTATATATACTGATGGGTCTATGACTGATGTTGGAGTAGGGTGTGCCTTTGTTTTTGGTCAATGTAGTTTTACGTTTCGTTTACCTGGGCAATGTTCGATTTTTACCGCCGAAGTTTTTGGTTTTTATCAATCTGTTTTATACATTCAGCGGCACGACTTACGGCACGTTGTTGTTTGTACGGACTCTCTGAGTGCCCTTCAGAGCATTAACGCGCTGTACCATTACCACCCGCTCGTACAGCGCATACATGACCTGCTGCACTCGCTTGGTGCCTCTGGCATCAGCGTCTCTTTCCTGTGGATTCCAGGTCATGTGGGCATCTCAGGGAACGAGTCTGCCGACGCCGATGCCAAATCGGCGATTTTATCACCCAGATGTTTTACCTGTGTTGTTCCCTCCTCAGATTCTTATGTTATTTTACTATACCGCATCCTCTTGCGTTGGCGCGATGAGTGGGCGGCGCTAAGGGGGAACAAGTTGCGGGAGGTTAAACCTCTCCCTGTTGTCTGGGTCACCTCTTCTCGTGCTTCTCGTCGGGAAGAGGTGATTTTAACACGACTTCGTATCGGACATTGCGTTTTTAGTCATAGTTACTTGCTTAGTGGTGATCCCGCACCACTCTGTGGCCAGTGTTCGGCACCCTTAACGGTGCGTCACATTTTAACAGAGTGTCAGCTTTTAGCCCAATTGCGCGTTCGTGTGTCTTTGCCTGTTGGTATAGCCAACGTTTTGGCAGACGACGCGCATACTGTGGAAAGTCTTTTACGTTATATCAATGACAGTAGTTTTAGTCGACACATTTAATAAGCAGAGCGTGTTTTAGTTTTGTGAATTTTTATTGTCCGTTTTAATGGGGGCTGTCCTCCCCTGGGGACATATGGCGCTCTGGTCCCTTGACTTCTGCAGTTCCTGACACGTAATTTAATCTTTTATTGTTTTATTTACTATGTCTTTTGTGGCGGTTTTTAGTCTTTGACATGTTTTTATTGATTAGACTCAGCGGGCTTTTGTCCCGGATTTTAATTTCTTGATTTTAAATTTTGTATATTGTAAGGGCGCTGATGACCATAGCTGTTTAGCGCCCTTAACCCCTATATCATCATTTCACTCTGGTAGATATATTGCTGCTGTTGTGTAGAGACCATTGTATGTACTCTACGTGATCAAAAGTATCCGGACACCTGGCTGAAAATGACGTACAAGTTCGTGGCGCCCTCCATCGGTAATGCTGGAAGTCAATATGGTGGTGGCCCACCCTTAGCCTTGATGATAGCATTCACTCTCGCAGGCATACTTTCAATCAGGTGCTGGAAGGTTTCCTGGAGAATGGCAGCCCATTCTTCACGGAGTGGGAACTGAGGAGTGGTATCGATGTAGGTCGGTGAGGCCTGGCACGAAGTCGGTGTTCCAAAACATCCCAAAGGTATTCTATAGGATTCAAGTCAGGACTCTGTGCAGGCCAGTCCATTACAGGGATGTTATTGTCGTGTAACCACTCCGCCACAGCCCGTGCAGTATGAACAGGTTTTCTTTCGTGTTGAAAGATGTAATCGCCATCTCCGAATTGCTCTTCAACAGTGGGAAGCAAGAAGGTGCTTCAAATATCAATGAGGTCTGCGTTGTGATCATGCCACGCAAAACAACAAGGGGTGCAAGCCCCCTCCAGGAAAAACACGACCACACCATAGCACCACCACCTCCAAATTTCACGTTGGCACTACACACGCTGGCAGAAGACGTTCACCGGGCATTCGCCATACCCATACCTTGCCATCGGATCGCCACATTCTGTACCGTGATTCGTCACTCCACAAAACGTTTTGCCACTGTTCAATCGTGTATTGTTGACGCTCCTTACACCAAGCGAGGCGTCGTTTGGCATTTTCCTGTGTGATGTGTGGTTTATGAGCAGCCGCTCGTCCATGGAATCCAAGGTTTCTCACCTCACGCCTAACTGTCATAGTACTTGGAGTCGATCCTGATGCAGTTTGGAATTCCTGAGTGATGGTCTGGATAGATGTCCGCTTATTACTCTTTACGACCCTCTTCAAATGTCGGCGATCTCTGTTAGTCAACAGACGAGGTTGGCCTGTACATTTTTGTGCTGTTCATGTCCCTCCACGTTTCCACTTCACTATCACATCAGAAACAGTGGACCTAGGAATGTTTAGGAGTGTGGAAATGTCGCGTACAGACTTCTGACACAAGTGACACCCAATCACCTGACCACGTTCGAAGTCCGTGAGTGCCATGGAGCATTCCATTCTGCTGTTTCATGATGTCTAATGACTACTGAGGTCGCGGATAATGAGTACCAGGCAGTAGGTGGCAGCACAATGCACCTAAGATGAAAAACATATGTTTGTGGGATCTCCGGATACTTTTGATCACATAGTGTATCTCTGTACTTCACCAGCAAAGAACAACCATTCTCTCTTAACTCTCTCACTGGATGACTCCAAAATGATAGCCTTTTCTTGTACTGTTTATTCAGATGTAGAGTCCATTTTTTATTATATTCTGCTTCACCTCCACAACTTCAAATGGCATAGGCTTCACTCTCGATTGTCGTACCATTTCTACCCAATCATGAGGAACTTCAGCACTAGCCTTCGAATTTATAAGGCCTGTGTCCTTGTCACACTCAAGGTATGAGTGCCGTGAATGGGAAAGATTACTTTAACAGTTCAGCTTCTTCTCCTTGTGCATATGATGAAAAAATTGCACCATTCTTGCATTTTTCTTCTGCCTTCCACAGGAGTCGCAGAATATTTCCAGTTCATTTACTTCTGGTTCTAGGTAATTGTAGACAAAGTGGTGTGTAAATGAACAAACTTCATCACTTCCTTTATGTCCAGCTGTTTCTGGGTTACATGTAAAAATTGTTCTTTCCAGTCAATAAGACATGAATGTTAAAGGCATAAACAGAAAGTTGCCTCCTGTACAGTACATTCGCTTCCCCCTGTGGCCGGGTGATTGCATGCAAGCACGGAGCAGCAGTAATATAGCCTACATACGTGCTGCCTCACTGTGGTGGTTTCTGTAAAACAGTCAGTTTACGCTTGTCAGTGTAGAAGATGCAGTCAGTTGTTGTTATCTCTACATTGTATAAAATGTAGTGAAGTGTATAAGACATGTCACGCTTTATTTTAAAACCCATTAATATGGCAATCAAGAAATTCACGCTTGAACAGAGTTTTCATGTATGATATGTAAAAAGAGTGGTGTGTAGGCAATTTCAAGACAAATTCCCTACCGTTCCAGCTCCAAATATAGAGACTGGCGTCTCGTTAATAAATTAAGAATGGAATCCCTAAACGCTAAATGTTCTAAGCCAAAGAGAAGGGTCCTAACTGCGGAAAAACTCGCTGAAATTAATGCATCATTCACTCACTTTCCAACTAACAGCAGAATGTTTTAATTTTGAAAATTACTGAAGAACGTAAGCAGGTGAATGGAAGTTTCATCAAAAGATGTCAAGAATGCATCAAAGCAGATGGACACCATTTTTAACATTTTCTGTGACAAGGTTAGCACTCAAGTGATAACAATAAACAAACAATAAATGAATAGGATAAGCTTGAGGGTGATACACGTCACTATGTATTGCCCCATGCTTACATGTGACCGCCCACCCGGCCGCAATATAGTAGACATCATTAGTGGCTATGTTGGTGCACTGTAAATTCTTACAAAAATCCATTGTGATAGATTCTTTTGTAGTAAAGTTTGGCTATGCTTCTTAGCATTTTTTTTCTGTGATAAAATTCTTCTACTTTTCTTAAGTGCAGTGTATGTTCCACTTCAAGTTGCTGTAGTTCTGATTGTTTCTCTTCATCTGTTAGCTTTCCTTCCTTAATTTCAGCTTCAAGTGGCTTCTTACTGGCTGAATACACATCACAGGAACTGCATGTATCAGTTTAGGGATAGCCAAAACTAATATTAAAGTCATTGTTGAAAATAGTACAGTAATTGTTGTATCTGATATTCAAGCCAAGATGCACTCTTTAAACATATTTAACATCTTTTTTTTATTTTCATTGTATAAATTAATTATACTTTCAATAGACCTTAGCCTGGCCTAGACAAGATTTTGTTCAAATCCCGGCTGTGGCGTTGAATTTTTCAGTTGACTCTACATTAAAAACTTGCCTAGGCCAGGCTAAGGTCTATTAAAAGTATAATTAACTTATCAGGAATTCAATGCCCCAGTTGTCACAGTAGCTCAATGGTTAGAAAACCGCATGGAGAGCGGGAGAACCGTGTTCAAATCCCGGCTGTGGCGTTGAATTTTTCAGTTGACTCTACATTAAAAAAATATTAAACATCTTTTAAACATTTAGCTCTTCAGGAAGGTATGTTTTACTATAATCCTTTAAACTGTAGTGGCTCTCCCTTCCTTGAAATGATTTATGTGGTAATGAAACAGCCTCCTTCACTATTTCACTTATTTTGTTTGGCCTGTTCATGTGATTGCCTCTTCTATCCTTTGGAGGTATGCCTTGTATTTTTCATCTGAGGTAAGATGTAACTAATTTTGCCTGTGCTTATACCATGGATAGAAATAAATGCCTTAATGCACACAACAATCCCCCTCTCTGCATCGTGTTCATTGCAGTCATTATTTTCAGGAATGAGTTGAACTCTGTAGTTATATGTGATATCACTGAAATTTGCTTCACCTTCATTTTTACGCGGTCTCTGGAACTAAACAGGTATGATGGACACAAGTCCACCAATGATAAGTTAATTTCATCTTGAGATTTCATATCATTCATATATTGAATTATTTGTCTTCTAATCCTCTCAGGGATAAGATCAAAACATTTATGTTGGCAGTCACATGGTGGTCCAGTTATATGACACTGTAGTTTTAATTTCTTTGGTACATTCTTTAATCACCCATACTTCTTTTGCTTTTTTGTAAGATGGCGCTTCACATTGTTTTTGTCTGATGACAGTACTGTATTCAAGCCTATCCTGCTTTAAAACACTATGAAATCACTTTAAAATAAGGCACATTGAAAACACAGAGCAAGATTAAAGGTCTTGACTGACAATATTGGCAACAATGACTGACAACAAAGACCTAATCAATGGTAATGCATTACTACAAATGTAGAACAAGCAGGCTATGCCTTCTTTTAAAACCAAATGTAGCATGATTATTTTTATTTACCATCGACTTGTCAAGCTTTGCCCTTGTTTGCGTGAACATATGTTTTTCCCCGTATATCAATTCTTTCTCAGCCAATATCTCTGAACTGAATGAGCTTTTCCCTAGTATAAATACATCCTTAAAAGTATATGGTATGCTCTAAAATATGGCACCAAAATTGAAAAAAATGGCACGTGTCATACTTTTCACCTGGACCCTTCGGTTGTCTTTGATGTTAACTAACAATTCACTGTAAAAGCTTGAAGAAGTGCGCATGTTTTAACATAATGTTAGCAAATTGTGTTGGGGTATTTTAAATATTAGTTGGTGAAGCTGGCCCAATGTGGAATTTCCTGTCAAAACATAACCTACTACTTGTTTCCAATGTGATGTCAAATCATGTACAAAGAAAACAAGACCAACATACTGCTTTAAACCTTTGTCATATTCAGCATGTGGCCTCAATTGCATTTCATCTATGACAAAAATGATTTTACTTTCATCACTAGCACTCTGCAGTTTAATATCTAACCATTCTATATCATACTGAATTCCAGGTGCAAACTTGCAGGACTCAATCCTTCCGCTTAACATTCTTGAGGATGAAAAAGTTTATGAAGCATTCCTCAAGAATTCATAGGCTTCATTACAAACAGCATGTTCACCTGTAATGCATGCCGCACTGTGTGATTTGACCACCTGTAAGCATTTGTTTTATACACTTTTTGAAATTATTGAATCTGGTCAGGTTTTAAAAAGCTGTCAAGATTCTTTCCATTGTATTCTTTTCTGACAGTTGTTATTAAATGAGAAAAATAAAATTGTTTTGGATAATTATACAAAATTAATCAATTCTAACATATCAAAAGCATTAGGAGAAACGTATTATTCCAAATTCATTTCACATGAAAACACCATAAAGTTTAATTTAAGTAATACATGTTTTAACCTACTTGAATTTTGGGCGTACTGTTTTCTAATTCTAACTTTGCAATTTTATTCATGAAATCATTTTGAGGCTTTTCACTACTGAATAAATTCATTTAATTGTGATTCTGAAGTTTCATTTGAAAAAGTTAAGATTAATAAAAAAAGTAGGTTAAATTATACAGTAATCTGCTGAAAACCATTATTAGAATTCAACCAAATATGGGAATTGCTCATGGTAGTTGTTGTCATGAGAAAAATTACTATAAACATGTGCAAGTTTCACATAAAGCTGTAACTAATGTGCCAGTAATGTATGGCTAGTACGATACTGTCTATAATGGGTTTTTTTATTCCACAGTACCTTACCAACAAGCTAGCAAAATATCTCTCTTCTCATAGCATAATGGTGATAATATCCATACCTTGTACCCAATATATTTGTACAAGTTTTGTGACAAACCTAAAGAGCTAATGCGAAGCAAGTCAGTACTGTGATTACATTCCCCCTCTAATGATGAGAAACATGGAATTTAATATGAATTAAAATAGAAATCCTTAGTTAATCTTACCATTCCTGGTTATTTTACTAGGTAATTTTATAAATTTTGCAGGTTTTCTGGCACATTCCAGAGTCTTTGGTGAATCTGGCACGTTGAAATTTTTTTGGAATGAATTTCATTTCAGTATTTCTTTCCATCTGCTCTTTTCTGTTCAAATCAGTATTCTTCAAAATGATACTAAAGGAAAACAAAAACAGAATTGAAAATCCCATATACATATATACAAATATTTGTGCTGTGTAAGGGAATATTATTCAGCAATAATGTGAACATTTCAAGTTACTAAGCTCACATGAAACAGAATTATCTGTAGGCTGCCAGTTATACCATTTACAATTTTGAGCCCAATGCACTCTTCTCTGCTTATTGCTTGAAAAACAAAATAATCTAATCCCATCAGATGATTTACTCTTGCAATTTGGTACTGCACAATATCCCATTGTTAGGCTTGGTATGCCCACTTCTTAATGATGAAAAATTAATATGGTTGCCACTGCAAAAGATTGTGGTATCTCCTGAACTGTTAGTACAAACCTTGGTATGTATTTCTGATGCCTATGTTATCCACAGAAATCAACAGCAACCACTGTCAAAATGAAATATCTATTTGAAATTCTGATGAAAAACAATATAAAGCTGTTTTCTCAGCCCCCCCCCCCTCAAAAAGAAATTTAAAAAAAATAAGATGCAAATTTGCACTGTTTTATGAAAATGATGAAAAACAACTTATTTGCACAATATATATATTATATATGTAATCTGGCAAAAAATAAAGGTCCCGTATCCGTATTGACCAATAATGGGATGATTACTTTTTTCTTTCTTTAGATTCTCCAGTTCATGCACTGACTAGAAGTCACTTCATTGGCTTAAACATCATGGGAATGTGATATACTGACTGTAATTCTGTCTTGATTTAGTGATGTGTGACTGCAAAATGGCTTTAATGTATTTTATGTGTGCATCAATGTGTTAATATTTTCCAATCGTCTATCATATTCTAGTTTGAAATGCTCTATAACTGACAAAGGCTTATATATTGTTTGTTTTAAGATCTTGACATGTGTGTGAAAACATTTCAGCATTATGCACTATTTTCTTTTCTGAACACACCATATCCCAAACATATCGTTTCACTACAGCACTAGTCTAGGGGTACCATGCTAGTCTCCCCAAGGTCGTGGTTCAACCCCGGCAGAGGGCGATGAATTTTTTTCGGGCATAAAAATCCTTAGCATGGCTTCCTTCAGAAGGGAAGTAAAGCCGGTGGTCCCATGTCGTAGATTTACGGCACATAAAAGAACCTCAAGCCTGATAAAGAGGACTTTGAGCAAAACGTCTGGTATTTCATGCCCAATATGGAATGGAACGCTAAGAACCATAGCAGTTAAAAGAGCGTCCATAAATAAAACTCAATTTAATTTTTTCTATAGCACTAATCCCATCTATGGCACCCTTGACATGAGGTGAGGCAAAAAACATCAATTTTAAGCTCACAAGGCTGTACATCAATTTTAAAAGTGTAATCACAAAATTGTACTTCTGTTTGAAGCAGCTCCACCTGGAAATATGTGAAGATGTAGTAATGCCTGATGTTTGTACTTGTGGTCTTTTAGGATGGAACAAAGAAATGTATTCACACAATATCTGTCACGTGAGATATTATTTGACACAACGGCATAACTATCGCACCATACCACATTACTGCAGTAGGTATGAATCAGAAATTGTGGCAGCTGTTTTTTCAATGCATCTAAAGTATCACTTACAGTTTCTTCCATTAGCACCCTTTCAAATCTTATCTATATGGTACTGTACCACATGACTAGTCTTCATTCAAGTAGACATCAAACAAATTAGGGACTTTGGATTTACGAATGAAGCAGTTATAAGTTATGCAGTTTGTACAACTTTTGTTGCAAACATTTGGTTGTATGAAATCATTACTTGATATGCCAAAACCTGTAAAATATCGAGATATTTACTTTCTTAGTAAATCTATACTTTCAAAACTTGCATGGTAGCAACATACACATTGTGTGTAATATTGTAATATGATCTAACATGTGATGAACATAACTGAGAAAACTTACTATGGCCAATGCTTATCAATGGATATCTGTCCTTCAATAAATTGAGTGCTTCAGTTACAAAAATGGCAAGTGATGCCGTGCCATGATATTGTTACCACCACTTTTGGATCTCTGAACACAATACTTTTCTGCCATGATCAACTCTGCTGATTTCATCACTGCTGTAAAATTTTATAACCTGCTGCATACTATTACCACCTATCCTTCTCTTAACTGTTTTTAAAGGACATGTCTTCAGCAGTACTCCAAAATTTGCTGCAGGTATTTTAATAACTTCCAATTTTTCTGGGGGTGTTTAGGCATTGCTCTTTCATATAGGCTTTTCATATATAAGACGGAGAAACTTTATAATATTTAGCTTCATCTGCTGTATTTTAGCAGCATAGCTTAATCTTTTCCTTTCTGCCTTCTTTGCCTTCCTTGTAATTGCTTTTCCTTGAGTTTTTCTTATCCCTATACATCTTCATTAAAATGTTTCTCTTAAGTTTGTATTCTTCATCAGTTTTATGGTTCTGCATAAATAATTTCTGTCTTTCTGAATTTGTTTTACCCACTGTTTTGATAACCGAAAGCAATACATTACGTTTTCGTTTACATTCTAAGAAAAGAAGTGATGCCAATAAATTCACTGACTGAAATTAATTAATGTGAAGTAAACCGTACCACTCATTACACATTCCAAAGTTTTGCTCCAAAAGTTGTATCAGGATAAATCTCCAAAAATGATATATGAAATCTGTAAACTGTCTAAGGAAACAAACTTAGTGCCATCTGTTAGTGAGTCATTAGCTAGCCGTTCCAGAAGTTTTGTACAGATTCTCTTAGTGGTAATATAAAACAATTGTTTTTTATTTTTCTGTTAGTATCAGGGCAGCACAAACATGATATGTTTAAATAAGTTTTCCTTACTTAAAAAATGTTTGTGGTCCATTGAGAGCTAATAACAGTAACTTAGAAACAAAGAGTTAAACATAGCATAAAGATTTCTCTCACCATTTTATAGCTTGCATATATTTTTAATAACCAATATTTTGTTAAATTTAAAAGATTTTCTGTTCGATTTTGGACTTCATAAGCACACAGTAGTGCTTAAATGGCAGGTTCTTTAATTGATATATCTAAAATTGAACGTTTCATTTGTTGCATCACTTGATAAAATATAACTATTTGCATTTTTCTACGTAAGTGGACCGCTTTCATAGTAAACTGTTGCTGAAATCCATGTCCCACCATCTTGTTATGGTAGGTTCAGGGGCAGAGGTATATCTGGTGCAATGTATTTAAATGTCTGAATCTTTGAATGGGGCTTTCACAAAGATCTTAATGCTGGAAATCAATTTGTCGACATCCGGAAGCAAGCTTCGTATCACTTCTGACACCCTGTGAAAACCATATGCTACGCAGGTCACATGAAGTATGTTTGGAAATAGCACTTCTAAAGTTGTACCAGCCTTTTTTATGTATGGAGCAGCGTCTGGGATGAAAAGTAATGTTGTAGTGTTGAATTTTTTTGTAGGATAGCTTAATTGTTAACTTTTTCCAGACTCATTGTTGTAAGCAGGAATGCTTTCATTGATTCAGTAAGGGTCCAACAATGGTATTCAGAACGTTTCCATAGGGTATTGAAATCGATTTGGATACACTTTTCGTACTGAATAATGCATGGAAACGCGAATCTGGATCGTATTGAACCATGGATCCGATTCTCTTCCTTCTCTTACAGTTCCATTAAAACGAGTCCATTCTGAAACTATGACACCAAAGACACAGAACACCAAAGTACGTGCTGCAACGTACGTGCGCTGGGTTGCCTGCTTCTCCGTCAGCTGAGCTGTGTGTCACGCCAATAGAGGAGAGCTACAAACACTTTACAAAACGTAGATTCTAAATGCCGCAAAACGTTAAACCGTGTCGTTTTCTAATACATAAAATACTAACCATACATTTTTCTGTAATTGAATAACTACGAGTATTGCAACTAAGGAAGGCTTCAAAGCAGTTTTACCGTGACGGAATGTGAGGGGTGCAGTGTAACAGCGGACTGCTGATTGGCGGAAGCGTTGGTTGTCATAGCAAATCTTTCAAGCGCCCGTCTGCAACTAGCTGCCAGAATGGACTAGTTGTTTTAATGGAACTGTAGAAAGTAGGATCAGAATCGAAATTTGTTGCATGGTAACACCTACAGTATCACTTTCTTCTGTTATGCTCGTAACACGCTGCACGCTAGTCATATGCTTTTCTTTTTTCTTTTTTTTGTTGGGGTGGAGGGAAATCGTTAATTACATATGTAATAAAACACCCAGCAAAGCTTTATCGCGTCCTTAATTCCCAATTTATTCTTCTCAGAAACGTTCACTAAACTCAAAACCTGCTTAAAATATACAGAAAAACCAAACTAACATGTGTTTAACAGATTCGCCATCGTAAATACAGACTCACCAACTTAAAAGCTTGACTTGTTTATTCACGAACGCTGTGTATCCAACTCGATCTCAATACGTATTGAATTTAACAACGAAACACGGATCGTATTCAGTATGGAATTAGATTCAAATCGATTTCAGTTCCCCATGGACAATAAATTAATGGGCAATAAAACGACCCGTAGGATCAGTTGACTTTTTAATTGAAATGCAGATCTATTTATATCTTTAGTGATTTTATATATATCTTTTTATATCTTTAGTGCTTCGAGCCCCTCACAAAAGGGAGTCGTTCGGATTGGGTTGGATTCGGCGGGGCAGTGGTTCCCGATACCCATGGGAGATTGGGTGCGCTTGGCTGGTTTATCCGCCCAGGCGGCGTTGTGAGACGCCTCGATGTTCTCCGGCACCAGCCATGAGGGATAGTTGGTTGCTAGAAACTGTCGGCCCCACCGAGGTTGTTCTGTGGTCTCCCCCAGTAGGGTTCGCCCTATTGGCCTGACGCGCGTAAGTGGTGTATCCACTTCCGACCCTGTTTGGAAGGGTAGGCAGGATGAGTCCTAGCCTAAACTCGACCAGGCAGGGGGGCGGGTTTTAAAATAGGTATGGCCCCTAATGGAATGGGACCACGAGCAATCCTGGGTCATGCAAGGGTGTGGTCTCTGCGTAGGCAGACCCGGTCCCATATGTATATCTTTAGTTCATCTTTAGTGATTTTCATTACACCATCGTAACATTCACTTAAGTAACATTTTCGCAAACTTGAGTCACTGGCCACAGATTCGTCCGTATACTTCTCCAAAAACAGTCTTAATGTAGGATTCTTTAGCTTCCACAAAGGGATTCCGGCATTACTAAAAGCTTTACATAAGTCGAATGCAAATTGGTATTTTGGACTCGATGTTGGAATTGCCGTTGTAAGCAAAGAAATCCTCTTCCCAGTAGCCTTGGAAAGTGCATTTTTGTGTTATGAAGCATTTTCAAATAGATCACCCTCGGCGTGTTCTAGGGTTTCCCTTTCCTGTTTTTCTTATAGCAACGCTTATGTTATAGTAAAAGTAAACCATAAACACTCTCTTACGTTATCAATCAATGAAATCTTAATTTTGTTTATCACTCTAATTTTAATGCATCCAAAATATGCGTAAACTCATGCTCCGTCCCTTGGTTCCACTCAGAGTGACAGCAGTTAAGCACTTGTGATCGGGAATTTTGTTTTAATTATTTGTGTTTCGATAAGCCTATCATGAGTAGAAATATATGGAGTAGACAGTTTTATATTAACAATATTTTTGTGACCCTGTTAAAGAGAAGGAATATAAGTTTTTTCTTTGTGTTTCTTTTTCTCTCACCTCCGTCCCATAAAGTATCTCTTTCTCTTGCCACCAGTACAATACAGCTTGAAGTCTGCAACAATGGCGGATTTTGGGGTGAGGAGAGTGAAGGGGCCCTTCGCCTTCTTTGCACTTATAAATGAAAGATTCATGCAATCAGTATTTATTTGAAAGTTCTCAGCCTAATCGTTTCCACAGATGAGCTGCTACATTGTTTTTTCTCTGCAGTCCGCAATGCTTCACAAGATTGTGCATACCCAGACACCAGTCATCGCCGACACCACCCTGCGTAATGCGGTACAGGACCTCCATGCTGAGGTCCTGAATATCAGCTCCCGCATCAAGCTACTAGAAGAAGATCTCTCCACACTCACCGCAGTTGTCAACATCACCCATACTGAACTTCGTCTCCGCCGCCTCAACAACATTGAAACTGGCCTACGAGAACTTCAAGCAACAACTGCTAACCGCTTCTCCGCCTTTCAGTTATATACCACAAACTGCGTTCAGCCACTAGATAACATCATTTTAACCATGGTACTGTGGAAGAAGCTCATCTACAAACTACGCATCACATAGCTATCCAAACCAACACTTCAAAACAGGATCTCACACCATGCTTCCCTAGAGGCAAGTTGGTTCGCCAAAATCCACAACTTGACTCGCACACAAAGGCAACCAGCTCGACTTCTCAACCACCCAGCAAGAAATAACATCTGCAAATCACCACCCACTGCACGGCACTATTGAGGTGCTCAGCGGATCTCCGATATTTATCCATACTCCAAATTTACCTCCTCACCAAATCCACCTCCAACCCTTACCTCACTTTTCCCCTACTCCGGCGAAGTAAGCCAACTCTTTATCCCTCCCGACTCTTCTTCTGTCTCCCCTTTCCAATAAAAGGAAGATAACCTGGCAAACAACACAAGACACACAGGGAGTGTATGTTCTATCTCTTTCTAACCATTTGCTTGCTAGTGAATGTGAAGAGCTGTGGTGAAGAGACACTGCCTGCCCGACCCCGTCTTTCCCTCTAGTTTTATGTTGCTATGACAACGTGACGTCAAACATTTCTTTTTGCTTGCGATTTTAAACCTGTAAGTGCTGGGATGGTCTCAGCAGATGAGCATCCTTGCACGTCCTTCCCAATTAACTGTGAGTCATGCTTGCTTACGGGATAGAGGCCGGTGAGGAATATACCAACATCACATTCAAGAGTCTTGCTTTCGTTGTT
This sequence comes from Deroplatys truncata, assembly GCA_030765065.1. Taxonomy (NCBI): domain Eukaryota; kingdom Metazoa; phylum Arthropoda; class Insecta; order Mantodea; family Mantidae; genus Deroplatys; species Deroplatys truncata. The sequence continues at coordinate 153,628,451 of CM060990.1, forward strand.
GTTACAATAGCTTGTGGATGTTATCATTTGTGTTTGCGAAATGAATCTATTCAATGACATAATTTGTAATACTTGGAACACCGTTCTCCAGGTGGAAAGATGAGTATGAGAAAGACATGTTAACATTTGGAAGACCTACCGTGCCATATTATCTTTGTATGCAAAAAGAAAAGAACAGTAAACGCTATAATGTTAATTTTAAAGCATCTTTATTTTCCGAATTTCCGTGGTTGTGCAGTAGCTCCAGTTCAGAAAGACTATTTTGTTGGTCCTGTTTACTTTTTAATAATAATCTTAATGTCTGGAATAAGGATATATTATCGGATTTTAAGAACATTATTACGCAAGCTTTAATAATATAAAGATTCCGCTCACACCTGAAATGCAAACTACAATTGAACACTTGTTTGAAGAATATAAATAAAATTTGTGACGCCCTACAGGAAAATGCAAGGCTATTTATGGTTTAATTCAATGACAATGTTCGTATGAATAAACTACTTTTTCCAGCTGGTTATAGATGCCGTGCTATATTTAGGTAAGCAAGAAATTGGATTTGGGGGGCACGATGAAAGTATAAGTTTAATAAATCGCGGAAATTTCAAGGAACCGCTTGCTTTATTAATATCTAGGAGTTCATTTGAAAATCAAAATCACTATTTGAAAACTAATAGTGTTTTCAGCGGGGGATCCAACACAATTCAAAATGACGTCATAAACTGCCTAACTGATAGGTACATACAAGAGCATGTAAAAATGAAATTCATAACAGTAGCTTCTTTGCTACTGAAGTTGATGTTAGCACAGATATAGGTCAAATATCACAGTTTTCTATCATAACAAGATGTGTGAGTTTTGAAGGAAATGTTTTGGAGCGTTTTCTAGGGTTCTATGATGTTAGTGCTGATGGAACATTTGAGTTTTCTTTTAAATCTTCTGGATGGGATTTTGTCTGACATTGAGTTTTCATACGAGAACAACTTAGTGGCTCAATGTTATGATGGGGCAAGTCTAATGGCAGGTCAGTTAAATGGTCTTCAGTAGAAAATTAAAGACAAAGAATCGAAATCTGTTTTTGTGCATTGCTTAGCTCATCGACTAAACTTGGTATTTCAACAAAGTTTAAATTGCATTTCTAACTGTCGCACATTTTTTGCAAGTATCAGTGGAATTCCTTCATTTTTACACCATTCAACAAAAAGAACACGGTTTTAGATTAATTTTCAGCTAGACATATTCCATCCTTAACAGAAACTCGGTGTTCTAACTCAAAACTACTCACGGTAATTGTAGAAGATTGGGAAAAATTAAAAAAAAACTTTGAGAATATTATGAATGACAAGCAATCTGATGAAAGGTCAGTACAGTTCAGTGAGGGATTTTTTAACGAAATGGATATTTAGCTAATTTACTCTTATAGATGTAGTGTTCAATGATACTCTTTCCTCGACAAACTTCTTTTTGAAGGAATTAATTGCTCTTCCACACAAGCCGTGTGTTGGACAGTGTTGGAAAGGTAAAATCAGGCGACTGAAAAAATCAATGCCATAGCCGGAATTTGAACCACCTACCTTTCATTTTGAAGTTTTGCAAAAGATATTCACTGGACATTGCTTATTGCTTTTCAATTGAAAATTACACCAAATATTTTCCTTCTTCAGCTCTTGAAAATTTACAACGATGTTATTCAAATATATTTCAAATAATTGATCAATTAAGGGGGTATGTAAGTCAGAAGTCAGTAATGTATGTAAAAATTACAATTAGCTCATTGTTAAAAGTATGTTTTTGAAATTTGCACACGTGTTACCTATAAAATGTAGATTGCAAAAGAATTAATGGTGAATTTTCCTTACACACGTTGGCAATACACTAAAACTAAAAAATGAAAGAATTATTGGAAATTATGTTCCTTTATCTCTGAAATTTGTGAAGCACTGCATCCGAATTTTTTAGTGAATCGCTGTTAACTGCAGGTAACTTTTGACCTCTAAAGCTTTTTGTGTGACATAAATACTCACTAAAATGAAAATTAATTACATTGTTTTTTTTTAGTTTTGGCATAATCTCATTGTACAGAGTTAGCATAAACCTGATTCTAATACTTCAATTAATTTCTCTTTAGAAGACAAGCTTCAATATTAAGTTATAAAGACTTCATAAACGTTTCATAGCTCTATTGTTGAAGGTTGCTGAGAAAAAGAAACATATATTATGAAAAATGTAAGTTGTGGAAATGAGCAATTAAAGATTGTTTCAAGTATATGAACAAAAAATCCTTACTTTCAGAAGCTAGCAATGCTCACTGACCACCATATGCATATTCATCATCATTCTCTTGATTCCTTCTTTTGGCTCTCATCTTATGCCTTGCTTCCTGATGCAGTTTCAGGAAATTTTACTCTGCTTTCGCTATCCGCTTCCGATCCACGTAGTTAAATATTTTTATTGTGTACACTCCAGTCCAGGTTTGTTTAAATCCTTAATTCTGCCATTATTTCATTCATTATAATATGGCACTTTTAAACCATAAAACATGGTTTTAGGGCGCCTAATCCACACTAAATTGTTAAAACTTTCATTCTTATTCTGGGTTTTACCATGCACACATTTTTTCAAAAGTTCGGGATATGACAGAGCTCTAAATGTTGGCTTTATTTCATTTAACATTGCCTCTGGGAGTGAATGCTTGTGTGTATAGCTGCTGCTGTCAATATTGCACTTGCACCAACCATCTTTGGGGCACAACTAGTGCATAGGTTTCTGGTCGGTTGACAGTTTGTGAAAGCAAGTGACCCAAATTGCTTTCCTCGTGTTCTCTACATGGAATCATTTTATCTTATAACTTTTCCATAGTAAACTCACAGAAAATCTGTTTTCTTTGCAGTGAGACTTCCTCTACCTCTAGAATTTTTCCATCATCCAAGAGAGCACCCTTTTTCCCCTTTAGCAGTGGACGAAGCCTTCCACCAATCCTTTTCTGAATGAGTCCAATAAATTCCGTTTTTTCAACTGGATAGTCATAAGGATTTGCGTCCAAGGCGTGGATGAAGAGTCACCATCCCCAAGATATTTTGTGTACCTTACTCCATATTGGCTTTGGGATCTGCAAAACGTGTCCAAAACAGCTGTTGAATATATGCCATTATTTGAACCATCATAGATTTTGCTGCAAATTAATTTATTATTTTCAGCCCATTCCTTCTCTGCTGCTGGATCTTCCAAAGACTTTCTCACTCCACATTCATGGCAATACTTTGATTTAATGGCAATGTTCAATATTTTGCCACTGTCAACACTTATTATTGAAACTACCCGAAACAGGGAAATATGGCCTTTCTTCATCCAGGTACCATCAACTGAAGCTCACAAATCTGTGGACTCTTCACTTAGTTCTTCTCTCTCTTCTCTTTCCTTTACTAGTTCATCTACTGTAGCTTTCATACTTTCCTTTGCAGTAGCAATGTTATACTGGAAATGTATTTGTTTACAGCATCAAATCTTAGAATAGGTGGAGGCATGTTCATCATTCCACAAAAGATATTTGCACCTTCTCTCCTCTTTCCCAAGCACCTCATTCCATATGCTAATCTAAAATTACTTTCATAAATAGCTTCTAGCCCTTTCTTGGATGAAGAGAATGAAGGTTCATAATTGCAGCTCTAACACACAGATTTGAAGCAACACCAACTCTGCTTGTTTCCATAGTTTTGACGCACTTAGTAGTTTTACAATTTGAGCAGGCACAATACGTTTATTGTATTACATAATAAGATTAGACTTATAATTCTTAGTCCTGACATTGATAAATCTTCATTGGATACACTATTATCCAAAACTTGCAGATCAGAACTAATTTTAGAAGATGAAGCTATAGGGTATGCTGTGTTAGTTTGTCTGCTACTGGTTGTTTCTGTTTTTTAAAACGATTTCCATGAAATTGTATATAACTATTTGATCTTGGCATTGTAAAGACTGCCACAACTATTGTGAAATACACTAGTTAAGTCAGTAAAAACTTTTAAAAAATTCACCACTCAATTCAAACCTCAACAAAAACATGCGCGTTACAGATTGTGCACTTGTGTAGCCTCCTAATTGAAGAAGGGTGTACTATACAACATGGAGAAGGTAATCTTGGAGTGGAATTTTCCATGGAGATTCATTGTACGAAAATAAAACGGTGCAACCAGAAGTGTTTACTTTGACTAAAAAGTGGGCGTGGCAGTATCAGCGCATTAGTATGTATTTTTTATGCATTAAGGGTTGGAATATCCTGTTAAAATTTACGGAGAATGAGGAAAAAATATGAATGTTCAAAAAATCGAAAATGTTGACCTTACCACTTACATCCTCGCTTAAAGAATGAACTGCGTCTTTTGTATGCTGATGAAGTGTATAGGTATGTTACTATAGTGGAGTATTTTATATTGTGCCAGGAAAATGAAGATGTACTTGAGGAATTATGCAAGTTATTTGCTTTACTTTTAATAATTCCATCCACAAGTGCATTAGTGAAAATGAGCTTTTCGTATTTTGAAGAGAATTAATCTATCACCAGAAACACTACAGCACAAGGCAGACTCTAATCATTAGCGAACATCTGTATCCGGAAGGAACATTTGTGTAAACGTATAAGGAATGGACCATTTTATGAGGACATTACGGATAAGTTTGCTGCTCTCAAAGACCGATGATTACTTAATAGACAAGAAATAAAATAGGTGAGTCTCACATGACAATTATAATTTAGCATAAGTATTATGTTTAAATTTGACTATCCTTGTTTATTAATGTCTGCAGGCCTCTTAACTGTCGTCCTCCGTGTCCTAGAGGTACCATGCTAGCCCCTAGTTCCCGAAGTTGCGGGTTCAAACCCGGCAGAGGGCGATGGATATTTTCGGGCGTAAAAATCCTTAGTATTGCTTCCTTCGGAAGGGATGTATAGCGGTGGTCCCTTGTCGTAGATTTACGGCACGTAAGCGTCCAATATATAAACTCAATTTAAATGTTAGCCCTTCATCTTCTATTTAAGACATGGGCCGCCACTGGTCTGCAACTGAATGACAAAGGCTTAACAAGAATCTAAGTTCATGTATTGCCTTTGATTTAATGAATACATTAATAATTATGGGTGTTCTGCCACCTTTTGTCTTTAATTGCTGTTCTGTTCGATCCTACATTGTCTAATCCGTCTTAGTGTGCCACTTGGTAAGAAAACAATGTGAATTTGAAACATTCTTTCCTAACCTCAACGTTTGGCGGGAAAGCAATGACGTAACCAAGCTTAACGTTTTGCCAAGGTAAAAGGCAAAAAGATTTATTTTCTTGCAATTTTGTGATGATTTGTCATCTTCTGAGAGTGTTCATGATTTAGTCTAACAAAATCCATAATCGTGATAAACATTTGTTATATCAATTAAAATAATAAGAAAAGACATTAATATGAAATTAATTTAACTTCTTAAGGGATTTTACTTTCCACAAGTACTTAATAGACATAATATACCAAAGAAAATAATAAGAGAGAATCATCGAAGAAGTCACTTAAGCAAACTATCAAAAACAAAAGAGTAAATAAACTGAGGAAACCACTGAAAATAAGCAGCTAAAAGAAACTACGGCGTACTCATGAAGGCATCATTCAAAACCTCAGCAGACTCACCGTCCCCTAGAAAATTATTTGAGAAACAATCCGAGCTGAACAAGGAGAAGCGAGGAAGAAACTTGAATACTTGGAAACTTTGTTACACCAAATTTGAAACAGCTTTAAAACGAAGTGTTTTGACTTTAGCGCTTTTTGGTAGCGTTGTATAAAGATACAAGAAGGAAAGAAAGAAAAAAGAAAGGAAGGAAGGAAGGAAGAGTGAATGAAAGAAAGAGTCTTTTCTTTGAGTATTTCAGGAAAAAGAGAGCTAAAGTTACAAAATTCGGAGGAGAGCTACTTCGAAGGAGAACCAAATTTGCCTCCTTTGGGAGGTATCATGAAGTTCAGGAAGATTTTTTTTATGATTCCTTGTCCAAATAGAAATAAAAGCAAAACTCGAGAAGCATTTTATGAGACCAGATTTGTCACAAATTCAACGAGGAGCTTGTACAAAACTTCTTAAGCTAGTGCTAAATTGTCCTATAACAGGTTTTTAAGGATTAAACAAATGGTTAAAAGATGGATGGCTCAAAGATAGAGGCACTTGCTGTGGCATGGAAATTTGGAGTTTCGTATCAAGAAAGCACATCCTTTAGATAGAATGGATTCTGACAAAGTCGAAAAATTCTTGAAAATGGATTATATGAAGTTACAAATCAGGTTTGCATGTATCGGCAGTGCTATGTATGTTTCAACAAATTCCAAAATGGTTTTCAGGATGATTCACAAAATTAGCTGAAGTATTTTGGCCAGTACAGCTGATTTGTGAGAATCTCAACTTTGCTCCAGATAAGGACGGAGGTGAGAGTCAGTAAAAAGAAATTAAAATTTTAAAACTCTATCGATATCAACAGACTTGTTGAGTAGCTGTGTAAACTCTTTCGGAGACCGCAGGACATCTAACATTTATGGGTTGTACAGAAAATTATTTTAAAGGCCTTTATTTATTTATATACTTTTAATTTTTTGGGAACTAAATAGGCGATCTATTTAAAATGGCTCGTATACTGATATGTTAGAAATGAAATATCTTTTTTCGTAGTTCACTGACTGTTCACATATTTTGCACAGAAGTATTTTACTATCAGTAGAAAATACGTCGCATCCGAAAGTTTTAATGTAACTTTGCAGTTTACTGCGTTAGGGAACACTGAATTTCGGTATGTTACTAGTTCGGTCCTTGCACAACAACGTCGCAATGACAACCGAAAGAAAGAGAAATTTAGAATACTAACGAAACCACGTTTTAGCTCCAGCACTCGTTGTTGTTTTTGAAACAGTTATGATCCAATAGGAAGTCAAGTAAGTACAAGCGATAATTAAAACTCTTTCCTACTGTTACCTCTTTTTACGGCGACACTCACTGCTACTTGTAAAGAGAATATGAACTGAATGGAAGGCAATAAATAACATAGTTTCTGTGCAGTCACATTCATGATAGCCGTTAGAGAAATAAATTAAACACACGTGTAGGCATTTTTTAATAATAAAGGAATAATTATTCTTTCAAAAGGTAGTTATTTCGACAATTAGGCATTTGTATAAAAAGGCAACATTAAACTGCGGCGTTTCTATCACAAAGATGTAAATCGCACAGATTCGCCTTCAAATTAAAGATAGATAAGCACATTTAAAAAGGCATTCTCCCAAAGTTCCGGTCTCTGGTTACTATTAGACAGAGGGATTTTAGTAAGTTAACCATCAAATAAGGAACGCACCGAGGGTTGGTGGCGACGAAAGGTGGAAGCGACTGCAACCTTGCAGCGTTCTTCGTAAACAAAGATGAACAGTCGAAGCCACTACACCCTGCTTCGAAAGTAAGCAGATCGGGATTACGGAATATCGGAAGAAAACAATATACATACGTTTAGCTATTGCTAGTGTGCAATAAAGTTGTTTCATTATTTAATTAAGGTACTAATGTACAGAAATCTAAGTTACATAGACTTTTCTGTTATAGCGTGAGTTTTACCATGTACAATAATGTATTTTCGAAATACATGGAGCATAAGTCGCATGCGATTAGTACGCAGACAGTTATATTTTGAAAAACTACATTCTAAATCACCCGACGTAGTAGGAGCAAATCAGGAACGAAATATCACGCTTGCTTGAGATTCCCGGTATCAGAAAGGCGTCCTTTGTTTTAAACATTTCTGCGTGCCCTGAATTCTTCTCTACAATGCTTTTAAGTTTCTTTGTCCTGCAGTGTTTCTGAAACCTGAGTTCCCGAGTTTCTGGCATTTTAGCGTATACGTTGCACAGCACATGCATATGTTATTGTAGTTGCAATATTACCGAAAATACTGTGAATATATGAAAGACCTGAAAACAAATCTGGTGAGATTATTTCCTGCATTGCACGTATAGAGGCATTTTTCTCTTGTCAAAGACATTGATCACTTTAATAACTTCATCTTAATATTAAACGTAGTATACAGCAAACTGCAGCGATGTCCCCCATCAACTTACAATTGGTTGTTTAGCCAAGGGAATTCCAGGCTTCGTCACCTTAAACATTTCCATTCCAGATGGTTTTGCTACTCGTGCTGATGTTTTCCGTGCCAAATTCCACCACAAATGATGCTAATTGTGATTATGGTTTTGGAGTGCGATTCTTCCTTACTTTAGGCATATTATCACAGTTCTCTACCGTTTTCTTCGAGTGGAGGAAAAAATGATTTAATCACTAACCCCAGCCACGATGGGAGTCGGGGCTGAGAGTGTGGGACTTACCAATAGTCGGCATACCCACTAAAAATTCCTCCACCGAAAGGAAAATGGAAGAAGGAAAAAGAGGAATCCATGTGTGATAGTGCGGCTGTATCGCTGTTGCACCGGCGTATTCAATGGTGTGGATATATTGGCCGGCCACGAGGGCCTAATCCAGGTGAAAGTAAGGCCAGGACGCAAGCATGGCCGAGGTCCTACTTGCGCCCTTGGGAAATCGAAGGTGAGTTGTAAAGGAAAAGTATGAGAGGCATAGTGTGGCAGTAGGCAAGCTGGACGAGGCCCAGCTTGCCGCCGCGATGAGTGGAGTAAGGTGCTGTTCTGTAGTGTTTAGCGTGCCTAACGCGGCCTCTGGGTGCTGCGTCCGGCCAGTCCGGTGGATCTTTATCTAGTTGTTGAAGCTTCCTAAAGAAGCGGAGTTCATCTTTGAAGATTCTCCTTAATTAGAGGCTTAGTCCGGCAATGTGGCCATGGAACTCTGCACTCTTCAAAGTGTCGTGTAGTTTTGCTGTGGAATTGGAGATGTAGTTGTTGGCTTCGGTCTGGAGCTCTCAAAGTCCCTCGACTGAGGCCGCAAGGTTTCCCAGTCACGTGGGTTGGTCGTCGCTTGCATCATCGGCGTCGTCTGGTTCGACGAGATGGCAGTTTGCATGCAGCGAATAAGTAGAACAGCCGCAACGAAACCCGCTGTTGTGGAGGAAAGGGGAGGAGAGTGTCCGTCACATTACCTGACGTCACATTATAGCCCGTGCGGTAACACAATTGCTCTGTTCACTTACTAAAGTCCCTCTACCTGGTTATCACCTATCGTAAAATAAAAAGTGTCCGTTGCATTAAATCCTACTTAAAGTAATTTAACTTTTGTGGCATAGGAGAAAGAGGCATACCTCCGTTGATAGTATTCTAACCTCTCGTATTTCCTATAAAACCATGCTCATCACAGCTTCGGGCAGCCTGTATTGCTTTAAAATTTTCTCCTTTTGCAGGTATTCAGATGTATTATAACACACAGCTCCTCTTCCGTTAGGAATAGCATTAAAATGCAAAATACAATAAACTTGCATGAATATCTTGGTTTGCAGCAGCTATGTTCAAATTCTAACATTTTTAACATGCCATATCACAAGGGTATGACGATAGCTTAACACAACTTAAAGCTAGGATGTTCGATGTAACAGTATTTGTGTTAACTTCAGTGTTACACCAGTTTAACATAAATGATAATTTAATATCCGTTACTGAATTTTGCAAAAGTCGTATTGTTTGTTTGCAATCACAAGGTCTGATTGTAGAGTGTTTTACAAGTGATATGGAGGCTAATAATAGAGGTATGTGGGGTGTTATTGGAGTCCATTCTATAGGAAACGAAGTTAATTGTAAAGTTTCACATCCATGTAAGCCAGTTGAAAACATTTGAATAGTGCATTTGCAAAACGACTGAAGTCCACATTTTCATGGATTGGAGTTAAGATTATGGTGATGTTCTGAGGCCAAAGCTGCATCGTTGGATGGCAAAATGACTTTAGTCCGTGGCTTCCCTATCGCGTTTTCATTGTTCGATTGTGCGTTATTAGCGGTAAAACAGCTTTAGTACAGTATCTAGCTGTTTTGCTTGTCAATTAATTTTAGACATAGATCAGGTTTGGTGATACATTACTATTGTTTGTGTGATAGACTCAAGATTAGATAGTAGAACATCACAATGGCGTCTAATAGCAGTGGTATATGTAATGATAATGCAGAAAGCTGTGATGATAACGGCAGAGAAAGGAAGAGGGGCATTAAAAGAAGTTCCGAACATAGGAGAGCTACGGTAAAACGTGTAAAAATTAAACGAGCAGATAAATCCCGTGGGCAAATTAGTTTCAGTTTAGGAAAACTGCGCCTGCTTGTGGATAAGTGAACTAAAACTAATTTGTTTCAAAGTGATTGTTGCGCGCATTAATATACATGTAATGAATGGACTTCAACAATACATTAAGCTCTTGTTTGTAATACAACTTTTTATTTTCAGATGGAAGAGAAAAATTTTCACCTTGATTACTAAAAATGCATTATTGGAAGCGCTTAATTTCGTAAATGCATTGAAATTGAACAGGTTGTCTTCTTACAGGGACAAATCGTATCCACAGCCGTGAAAAGACGAAGAGGTAGAAAAGCAGAGCCTGTAAACGGTCAGCTGTGTTCAATTATTATGTCAAAGATTTGGATAAGCGGATAGAGGTTTGTAAGAAAGCCTTTCTCAGTATTTACTGAATTACTGAATCCAGGGTGAAAAGATTATGCAACTTACTGCTTATTGGCTAATCCCTTAAAGATTGAGGAAATCATAAACCAGGTAATCCAAAGAGGCCCATGTGCTTGCTTCTATTCATGCTCGTGTTTGCTCATTTCCTGCTAAATAAACCCACTATGGAAACACTAAGGTTTATTATCTAAATAGTGAATTGACTAAAAAAATGCATGTGTTTCTTGCCAAATATCCAAAAAGCAATCTTTCTTATCACTATTATAAAAAATATTTCAGCACTCATTTCCGTTTAAGGTTTCGTAGGCTCAGTGTAGATACGTGCATTACGTGTGAAGAACTGAACGTTAAAATAAAAAGCAGTTCACTCAACGATTGTGTTAAACGTGTAGCTGCAGCAAAAATCATGGTTCACAAACGTCTCGGCAAAAGCTTTACATAGTATTGGAAAACGCAACCAAATTAACCGTCGAGAGAGAGAGGATTTTCTTGCTGTTACGCTTGACTACATGCAAAACATATGCTTGCCTAAAATACTAGTTCAAGACGTGTATTATTATCGATAACTTACTGTTCCCGTTTTCTCTGCACATAAGATGAAACCTAATTCAGCAGCCTTCTATATCTACCACGAGGGACAGGCTAGAAAAAGTCCAAATGTAGTATGCAGTTTTCTCCTGCATTACTTCAACACCTCTGTTTCAACTAATATTAAAGAACTTTGGTTGTTTTGCGACGGTTGTCCGGGGTAAAATAAGAACAACACATTTATCAGGTTTTTAATCGCATTAATTGCTCAGAGGCGCTTCATTCGGCTTCTTTTCCCTGTCAGAATAAACTCCTTTTTACCATTATATAGGGACTTGGTAGTAGTGAAAAGGCGTTTGAGGCCTGTGGATAGACTTTATACAGTGGAGGACGTGTGCGAACAGACAGTTTGCTCTAGTGCTAAAGGAAATTGCACAGTTACTATATTTGAAAGTGAGAATGCGTATGATTTCAGTAACTGGTGGACACGTGTTTACAACAAATCTGCCAATTCCATAGAGACTTCTGTTAAGGACGTTCCCAGGAACAAAAAGTATCCTTCAGTATTTCAACCTCTATGGGATGTTGCTTTTCTGCAGAACAGTTATGTGTAGTGGTGGCAAAAGCGTACATTGAGGGAGAAATTCAACATTCTTTCTTACTTGGGCAATCATATCCACATTTCTCTGACCTTCCTACCAGAAAAGTCTATCCTAACGATGTATGCCCAATCAGTGAAATCAAAGTTCAAGGTATACAAAAAATGTTTTAATATATTACAGACAGTGGACATCGAAGCATTTTATGAAGGCATCTTAGCAAGGGAAACAAAAAAGGTCACTAAGGCCACAAGGTATATTGTGAGTTCATTTTCAAAAGTATTTTTATTACATGCTTATACACTCTGGTGCTACTATATCAGATAATTTAGTTATGTAATTTCTGTGTAGTTTACGTGTTTAACGTATAAATGCCTTACTGTATGTTCTTATATCTCAGAATTACATTTCTATGAACCAAAATTCATGTTAATTTGAAAAATGACTTAAGTCTCGCTCATATTCTTTTTAACCTGAAGAGGGATAGAAAAGTACAGTCTTCTGTGATAGATTCATGTAGTATGCTTATATATAATAATTAATTACAAAACATGCTTCAGTGCTACTATTAACAGGTTTTGCTGTTCCTGAAAATGTATTCCTAGGGACTTGAGAGGTTTTGCAAATTGACTATTCATTTATTTTATTGCAGATGTCCCTCACTAACTGAAAAACATAAATTGTTCATTGAGTCTAGATATACATTTACAAGAAGCAATTGTAAATGCAAGTAAGCTTAAGTAATATTGTCGCGGTATCTTTCGTGTTATCTTATTTGCTGAGCGCCTGTTATTGTTTTACTATTTTTAATTTTGAGTTCTTTGTCCTCCGGCTAGCTATTATTACTCAGTCGAGCAAATCTCTTAAACAGGGTGTGTAAACGGAAAGGAGTTGTTACTAAAAGATAACACTGATAAAAGAATTTGTTTTTACACTTTTATTGCCGTCACACGTTATTAATTTCACATATTTACTCTTGATACACACCCGACTGAAACTGTTATATTTTCGAATGTAACTATAATCACTTATTTGCCACTCATTATTAATTCTAGTATTTCACATTTTGTAACCAACTTTACGACGCGAGAGATTCTGTAGAATTGCGCGACGTGAACTTCCTGAATGATTCTGTTAAACTGTGTGACGTGTAACCCGCGAATCATTCTCTTAAACTGCTCGACGTGTAACCCGCGAATGATTCTGTTGGGCTGAACGTTACCCGTCTCTGGCTTTAGCTTTTTACACTCCCTCACCCCGATATGCCTAAACATTATAACAGAGTTGCTATTGGTTAATAAAGCGCGCCAACATTAGCGTCTATTTTTATATCCAATCAGAATTACGAACACATATGCTCCAGGAAAGATATTCCCTCCATTTCTAAAGAAAAGCGCACTACTCTGACGTCATTTGTTTGTCTCTTCTAATTGATAAACAACTCACCCCCTCGCTACATTGTAACCCCCTCCTATTGTCAGTTTCAGTGTGGCTGTGTAAACTTATTTCCTAACAATGCTTATAATTAACAAACATCTCAAATCATTCTCATACAACAATCACTCTGGCATTCACAGTGTTGTGATATAAAATACTGCCTCATATGCCCCACTAGAAACATAATTATAAATATTTACAACTTTTTTTTGGAAATTTTATAATTGGGTTTTTAGTCTTCTGAATCTTGGAACACACGTATTTATCACTTGCACGTAACACTGCACACGCATTTTAACACACGTCATACATTTTGCCTTTTTCTCGCCACTATTCACTGTCTCGGGTCTAATGTGTTTATATACATAAATCTGACATTACAATTTTTTATAGCAAATACTGTACCCTGAACTATTTAGGTCACTGTTACAAAAAGGTAATACTGTCTTAGGTTATTGACAAAAATTTATACAATCAAGATTTTTAACCTGGTTCATTTTGTAATTATTGAACACATTTGCCAAAATATTCATTCTCTACACAAATATATTTACATCTCTTAATTCTGCACATAATTTCATATTATCTGTGTGCTACATAAGTGTTTTGCTTTAATTATCTTTAGCCCTTTAAACATTTATTTTTGTCCTGAATTTATTTCTTCTTTCTTATGACATATATACATAGTTAACCCTCTTACATTCCAATACTTTGCTCTGCAGCTCAGCTTTAACTATCCTGGATCTACTTTTCATCATGCTGAATTTTTTTTTAAGCGGTCATTGCTATTCCCTCTCCCGGATCAAATTGTCTATGGCTAAACATTGCTCTTAGCTGCATCGTAACCTTCCAAAATCTGTTCATGAATAGCCTCTTAAAGGATTCATATGAAATTTTGCCCCCTGATACCATTTGTAAACAATCTAAATTCTTCTGATCCAAACATCTTTTAACAACTATCATTTTCAATGCTTCCGGTATCTTTTTAATTTGAAAGTACTCTGACAAGTCTGCGATAAACTGTACTGGATTGGAGTTTTCCTTAAATTTTGGAAGTGGTAAATCATTTAAGATAGAATTATAGTTTTGCAAATCCCTTATTCCCATATTTAAATTCTCTAACGTTACTTGTGCACTCTGAGTTTCAGCGTGGACTATAGATGAAACCGCCGCATCACTCACATTATTAGTCATACCTGAGGAACTACCTCTATCATTATTCTGTACATCAGATACATTAGCATCACATATACTGACCCTTGAATTCAATTCTAACCTATTTACAATACCTTGCAGACTTTCTATGTCTGTTCCAATTTTTTATTGTTCTCATTTTGAACAGCTTGGTGCTTGTTAATTTCAGAAGTTAGTTTTTGATTCAAATCTATAGACAAAACTTTAACTTCTTCAGACAACTTATTTCTTTGTGTTTCCGACTCCTTCTGAATTTCAGATATCTCTTCTCTGAAATTAACTTACACCTGAATTAAATCTGCATTCATCTCTCTTAGCTCACTTGAAATGCTACTCATTCGACTTCCTAACTGTGTACATTTTACGTCAACATATTCAATTTTATTATTAACCTCATTTTTTGGTTAGATATTTCCCTGTTCATATCTGACATCTTCTTTGAAACTTTTCCTATCTCATTTGCTATTATTTCCTGATTTTCATTTCTTATTCTTGCCATACTGCGTTCTAGCTCCATAAATTACTTTTCAATTTCTTCCCTGTTTTGTTCTAAGCTTTTACCAATATCTTCCCTTAATTCCCTATTACTCTTTTCCATATCTTCCCTTAATTGATCTGTAATACTCTTACCAATATTTTCCCTCAATTCGCTATTATTCTTTTCCATATATTCTCTCAATTGCCTATTATTCTTTTCCATATCTTTCCTTAATTGATCTGTAATACTCTTACCAATATCTTCCTTCAATTCCCTCTTATTCTTTTCCATATTTTCTCTCAATTCCCTATTATTCTTTTCCATATTCTTATTTAATGTTTCACCAAAATTTCTCAGCATTTCCATCATCATACCAGCATCAAAATTAACATTTCCTGCCATTCTATTCTCACTTTCCTCATTAATATTTCCTCCCTCAAATCCTACATTGTTTGAGCTATTTTCCGTAACCTGTATTGAATTACAGCTAACTGTTACATTATCCCCTTCCATAATTGTTTCTTCAGTATTATTAGTGGACATTGCTTTCTTAATTCTTCCACTTCTCAAACAACATTTAATTTCTCACAATTTTTTTAGGATACACAAAAATTTACAATTTTCTAACCTTTATGATGCTATCTGATGATATTGCTTTGGTGTCCAGCTTCCTGCCCCTCTCTCCTAGATGTATATGTCGCCTCTGCGTCGTACTACGATGGATCTGCGTCGTCTCGCTGTCTTGGTGTCCTGTAGTCGAATTCCCCTGTTGCCTTCTGTTCTCGTAATTACGATGTCCACTCATCCGCGTCGTCGGTCGTTCTGGTGGTTGTTTCTGGGATCTGCGTCTTGTAGTTAATTGCACTGCTCCATTCACTCTACGTTCTGGTTATTATATCCCTTCCTGGTTAATTCGCCCCACGTTCTGGGAGCCAATTTGTCGCGGTTACTGTTCGTGTTATCTTATTTGCTGAGCACCTGTTATTGTTTTAGTATTTTTAATTTTAAGTTCTTTGTCCTTCGGCTAGCTATTATTACTCAGTCGAGCAAATCTCTTAAACAGGGTGTGTAAACGGAAAGGAGTTGTTACTAAAAGATAACACTGATAAAAGAATTTGTTTTTACACTTTTATTGCCGTCACATGTTATTAATTTCAAATATTTACTCTTGATACACGCCCGACTGAAACTGTTATGTTTTCGAATGTAACTATAATCACTTATTTGCCACTCATTATTAATTCTAGTATTTCACATTTTGTAACAAACTTTACGACGCGAGAGATTCTGTAGAATTGCGCGACGTGAACTTCGTGAATGATTCTGTTAAACTGTGTGACGTGTAACCCACGAATGATTCTCTTAAACTGCGCGACGTGTAACCCGCGAATGATTCTGTTGGGCTGAACGTTACCCGTCACTGTCTTTAGCTTTTTATACTCCCTCACCCCGATATGCCTAAACATTATAACAGAGTTGCTATTGGTTAATAAAGCGCGCCAACATTAGCGTCTATTTTTATATCCAATCAGAATTACGAACACATATGCTCCAGAGAAGATATTCCCTCCATTTCTAAAGAAAAGCGCACTACTCTGACGTCATTTGTTTGTCTCTTCTAATTGATAAACAACTCACCCCCTTGCTACATTGTTATCCCCTCCTATTGCCAGTTTCAGTGTGGCTGTGTAAACTTATTTCCTAACAATGCTTATAATTAACAAACATCTCAAATCATTGTCATACAACAATCACTCTGACATTCACAGTGTTGTGATATAAAATACTGCCTCAATATTGAGTATCAATTTAACATTGAGCAACCTTGGTTGAACATAAAGAAAAAGGTATTCCAGCATTAGTCCCAAATTTTATAAAGAATGTAGCCTTTGATTACCTGAGGGTACCAGTTGCGTAATATCTTTTTTCGTGCTATGTATCTTCTGCTATGTTGTTTCGTGTTCCTATAGGAATTATGCCCAATGATTCAGTAGCTAAAAGTTGGTTTATTCAGAAAATAGGTAAGTGGTATGATATAATGTCAAGCAGAAATAGAGGGGAAGTTCTCAGTACCAGAAGCAGTGATAACTTACATAATTTGAAAAACATTTTGGAGTGGATATCATCCTTAGGTTTCAATGGTAAAGTTGCATGGAAACCAATTCAAACAAGGGTGCAGCTGTCTACCATAAGCATTTTAAATGTTATGAGGAACTTACTTCGCGAGGTTTAATTGAATGCATACTAACTAGCCGATTAACAACAAACTGTGTTTAAAATCTTTTCTCACAAACACGCAAAACTGGTTACAGACATTTCACTTCAGAAAAATTCAGAATGGGATTTGGATACGCGTTGCACAGTACTCACGTATACCAAAGTCCTCTAATGATACGGATGATCAGCAGTATCTGGAATATTTTCAAGTCAAAAGCCATGTGAATGTATAGAATATGGCCTATGAAGTTCACCTTAATGAGATTTAGGATGTTTGGTCTGCATTGTTTAATTGGTTGGGTAATCTATAAACGTGTTCGCATTTCTAAAAACGTCACCTATGAGACATGCATTGGGAGCATTTGTACCTCAGAACTCTCAGAGAATTTGCCTAATGAGTGGGTCACAACTGTTAGTAGGGGCAATTTAATATAACCTACGGAAAAATCATTCCATGCTTGTCACCATGCTGAGGTAACCTTTCAGAAACTCGGTAGCTTCTTTTTAAATAAAGAAAATGTATTAGATAATTTGGTAAAACTACAATAGTAATAAGTTCATGTAATGTCAAATTGTTGAATGTGCATTGTAACTATAAATAACTAAATTAGTCCTTTCAGAGATTTTATCAGTAAGATATATTTTGACAGATGATATTAAAAAAAACATCATGCCAAGAACCTGTATGGAAGTAAAATTGCATTCACGCGTACTGCTGACAAACATTTCTAAAAAAAATGAGTATGACTTCTGGTTTACTTCACATTATGAAGCCCATATGTGGTATATTAAAATGGATAGTAATATGTACATTTAAAAGCCCTGACTGTGTTCACTTACTGAATTCAGGCTTTTCAAGCACTTCTCTTCCAAAAGGAATCATTTCGCAGCAAAAGTAGCAAATGACAGTAATGAACGTACATGCACTTCCCCGTTGACTGCCTAGCCAGTTTACGTCAAGGCAGCCGTTAGCCATAATGGCTAAATGCATTGCCCTCCTATATTTGCCAATAAGAGGCGGGGTCCTCGAAGGCTCTGTACTATCCCTCACGGATTTTAGCGTCTATGAGGCCGACCTCAATATGCTCACGACGTGCTGCTGTACTGTTGCCGCGGTCATCTGTTCCTGCTATCTTATTTGCTGAACGCCTGTTATTGTTTTACTATTTTGAATGTTCGGTTCTTTGTCCTCCGGCTAGCTATTATTACTCAGTCGGGCAAATATCTCTTGAACAGGGCGTGAAAACGGAAATGAGTTGTTACTAAAAGATAACACTGATAAAAGAATTTGTTTTTACACTTTTATTTCCGTCACACTTAATTAATTTCACATATTTAATCTTGATACACGCCTGACTGAAACTGTTATATTTTCGACTGTAACTACAATCACTTATTTGCCGCGCACTATTAATTCGCGTATTTCACATTTTGTAACTAACTTTACGACGCGAGAGATTCTGTAGAATTTCGTAATCTGTACTTCGTGAATGCTTCCTTAGAAGTGCCTGACGTGTAACTCGCGAGAGAGATTTCTTAGAACTGCGCGACGTTTACCTTGTGAATGATTCTGCAGAACTGCGCGATACTTGCCTATGGCTCAAGAATTTATACTCCCTCACCCCGATATGCCTAAACATTAGAATAGAGCTGCTATTGGTTAATAAATCGCGCCAACATTAGCGTCTGTTTTATAAGCCAATCAAAATTACAAACACCTATGCTCTAGGGAAGATATTCCCTCCATTTCAAAAGAAAGGCGCGCTACTCTGACGTCATTTGTTTGTCTCTTCTAATTGATAAACAACTCACCCCCTCGCTTCATTGTTACCCGCTCCTATTATCAGTTTCAGTGAGGCCATGTAAATTTATTACCTAACAATGCTTATAGCTAACAAACATACAAAATCATTGTCATACAATAATGTTAATTTACACTACAATCACTCTGGCATTCACAGTGTTGTGATATAAAATACTGCCTCACTGTACAAACAAAAACTCGCGCAGAGCCTTCAACCACCCCCCACACATACCTCAGCCACCTCCAAAAGCGGTGCAGACGTTGGCGATTGTCCACAAATCCAAAGAAAACCATGCCATTTTGTTTACTAATCGCCGCTTTCTCCTCATTTACATATCAGGAGAAGGTTTCAGTGGACGAATACGATGACCTACTTACAACTAATGCCAGGATTAAGATGACTTTTACTTAACGCATTTGGACTTACGGCGAAGTTATGAAATAAGAGTCTAATTAGGATGCACTTAACATACAGAGAATGACTCTCTATTGGTAGTTAATTTTATTAGTTCATACTACTTCTTCACGCCGATTGGTTCTAATTACCATGACCTCAAACTTAACGTAACGGTGGGAAATGTTTGAAATTGCCAAACTCTTAAGTTACGTCGCGTTAAGTTTAGTTTCGATAAGTCGACCCTAAATAGCTCCGTGTAATACAATGTGATAGACTTCCACATTGCGCTAAGTAAGTCACGTTACGTTAATTTCATCATAATCCAAGCTGAAGGCTGGACAAAGGCTTAAATTTTGGGGAACACGCAACATGTCGCATCGGGCCACTGGACTTACGGCCTCTTTGTTCCCCGTGCTAACGTCCGGGATGTCTCTAGCCCTAAAGCTAGGCCTTTTCCGAGCGTTCATAGCCCCGTCCTAGTGTACGCCTGTGATACCTGCAGCTTCTGTTGCAACGGCGGCAGAATAAGGGCCTTCGGGCCATTCATTCTCTATGCCGTATCTTCCTTATGAGGCTACTTCATGAAGCCTCGTCTTTTCTACACATGGCGGTAGGCGCGGCTCGTCAATATGTGCTACAGCACAGAGGTTATTTTTCTGAAAATAGTGCCCCATCACGTGTTAACCATATGTTCAATTGTTGTTGAATATTTTATTTTACTTTCACAGTTTTAACCGATGTCATATATACCGCGCCCTAGCGTTGGTTCCTCTACAAAGGTGATGAATGCCTCATATACATGATCGGTGCTGCGTTAGGTGCGGGTGCTACACAGACACAGTCCGTTGGCGGGAATGCAGACCAATCTACGCACGTACACATCGATGTGCTACTTGAAATCCCCTCTCCGTTTGGTTGCATTTACCTACAATTGTGCTAACATCGATTGGAGCACAAAACCGCTGCTGCTGCTGCTGGCTGTAGTATAACCACCGCCATCTATGTGGTATTGATGCAATTAGCTTTGCTGCCCTGCTTGATACCAGGGAAACTTGGAATTCAGAAACGTAGCTCAGAGGGACAAAGCTGTCCGGTGATGTGCATGTGGATCAAATGTAACTTTAATTGTTGGTACGGTAACAAAAAATAATCTCAAAATACATAGTTTACCTCAAAAGCCATGTTATGTCCGACAGTAATAGTTCTGTTGTGTGCTTTAATATGGTTTCTTTGAGCAACTTCATGAATTATCCTTTCTCTAGGGGAATCCGAGAAAAAAAGTCCAAATGAAGAAGCTAGAGAGGCAAACCCCAACTAAAATAATAAACATAACGCAGTCTGCAAAAGAATTGAGAAGTGTTTCCTACATCAGGAGGTTTAACCCTAAAATCTACGAACATGCATGGATATGTGGATGGCAAGAACATGCTTTTTTCTGCTCTGTATGCTTGCTCTTTGGAAACAATGGTTATTGGAGTTTGATATGAGTGTGAGATCTAAGACATATTGACATTTTTCTTAATAAACACAAAAAGGTAAAGCATTTAAACAATGTTGTAGATTTAAGTACCTTAGACAATACGGATATTGTGACTCAGTTTAGCCGTGCTTATCAAGAAGCAAAACGAAGCTGAAGCACAACCAGCAAGCTGCAGGTGGGGAACAGTTTTCGCGTATATTTGACTATATAAAGTTTTGTGGTGTGTTTGAGCTTGCTTTAAGTGGAGTGGTGAGACAGAATTTTCTGAACGTCCTAACGTGTTCTTAGGATTGATTGTGTTAGTAAGTAATATTGTCAGACTACGAAGGAACGCATGGGCTCATACCATATTTTCAAAGGGTCCTTCAAAATCAATCGGAAAGAACTCATGGATTGTATCTTAGAAGTTTGTCCTTAGGTGATTACTGAGGAATGAAACAGGATTACGTTGTGGCTGTTATGGCAGATGAAACCACAGACGTTTCCCATCAGTCACAGCTTGTACTAGTGTTTAGATACGAGAAAAAGGTTTTCCGTATGAGTAGGGTTGCCATATGTCCTGAAAAAGCGGCATTTTCCTGAATTTTATCACATAGAAAAGAGTCCCGCCGTTTTTCAACATGTCTTCAAATGTTCTGAATAATGAATATCTACTATCTTGTATTTCTGTCGCAACGATAGCGCCGCACCGTAGACAACTCGCTGTAGACAACTACTTAGCACCAAAGAGACTAAAGATCCTGACTACTACATTATCTTTGCCTAGCGTTCAATACTACTCTTTATTTTCTTGCCGTAACGCTAACTTTTTGAATAAGATGGCACATATAGTCCTTCCCATTTCTCTCGCGTCCAGCCATTGCAGAGGGGAATTATATGTGTCGGGTAGCGTGTTTATGTTCTATAATCAAGCAAAGCAATCAATGTATCTGAAAATGTGTTTCCATTCTCGTTTCTCAAGTGTTATGTATTTGAGAGTGGAATTGTTGGTCTGGTGACATATTACAACGTGATTAAAAATGTGTAAAAAAAACGGCAATCGAAATTCAATCAAGTATGGACAAAGGAATTTCCTTCAGTTAAACGAGGAAGGTATGAGAATGAGGCGCTCTGTGAAATGTACAAGTAAGTAGGCCTCTATTATTCTATTAATAAAGAAAATAAAGTAGTAATCATGTGAAATAGTAAAAATACCAAAGACTTTCATTTCTGTTATTCAATGTATATGTGTAGCTAATAGGGTAAAGGTGACGTTTTTAAGAATTTAATGACAGAAAGAACAATATGAGTATTGGTGCTACATCAAACACTCTACAAATTAAAGGGTATTTTATTCAGCAAATTAACGAAGCCAAGAATGTTCGAGGGTGATGCTGAAAATGTTTATAATCCATGTTTATAAAAACAAATGGAATTTGTTTATACTTAACAGATACTTTCTAGTGCCTTGCGAGTTGATTGCCATATAATTTGTTGATTTTCTCTAATAGTTCGTTAATTATCATCATTTAAAGATTTGTGTTCACCCAAAATGAATTTGACCAGAGAACATTTCCGGGCTCTGATTTGTTTACGACTTAAATCGTCATTAACGCTTAAATAATGTGAAGATCCGTTTAGAAATTCCTTTGGTGAAGAATCCCCACCTAAGTCAACAATTTATCATCGGTACAGCTTATCCAAAAGAGGTCGGTTTTTTCTTAATGATGAATTTCGTGAAGGACGCCCAAGAACTGCTGTTACTGATGTAAATATTCCTGCTGTTCGAGCAATGCTTGAAGTAGATCGACGGGCATCTTATGAATTTATTCGAGCGACATTGCCATTGGTATGAGTCAAATCCAAAACATTTTACATCAACAATTAGACGTGAGAAAACCTTGTTGTCAATGGGTTCCACATAAACTGACTACCGATCAAAGACAACAACGCAATGATTGGTGTAGAAACACTCTGGAAAAATTCCAAAGCGGCACTTCAAATTTGGTTTCGAATATCGTTACCAGTGATGAATCTTGGATTTTTTGTTATGATCCTGAAAAGAAAATCAATCAGCTTAATGGGTCTTTCGAACAAAACCTAAGCCAACCAAGTGCGACGAATTCGCAGTGCTGGTAAGAAGATGGTTGCTAGTTTTTTTTTTAAATGCGTCATATTGCTTCTATGGCATTAGAAGATAGACTGCCGATTGGTACACAAATACATGTTTACCGCAAAAATTTTAAGAAGTTCGTGAAAAGCGTCCAAAAACAAAATTAATTATACATCATGGCAACGCATCGTCACATTCGGCAAAAGTAACAAGCGAGTATCTGGATGCACTAAAGGTCAGCACCATGGAGCACCATACAGCCCTGACACGGCATATTGTGATTTCTCTTTGTTTCCAAAAATTAAAGATAAAATGCTTGTAATCACACTTTCGTCATCAGATGAAGAAATGAAATATTATAAAAACCTGATTTCTGAAGTGCCTCAGTAAGAGTGGCATAATTGCTTTAAGGAATTGAATGCAAAAAAGTATTGATGTTAAAGGGGAATATTTTAAAAACAATAAAATCATTTAAGTTTTAAAAACTAAACCTTGTTTGATTTTATAGAAGTTTTCAGTGTCGCCCTCGTAGCAGCAATTGAAGGTGTGTTTACCTACGCAGTGTGAAGCATCACATGTCCTACAATGCAGCTATTTATAGACCTAAAACGTTTTCAAATGAATTTAAAGATTACAGCATTGCCAGCAAATTCTCAAGCGCAAAAAACAAAACTAAAGCCATTGTTAACAATATTCTTGCCTCCCATGCTTTAAGTGTGTTCAAGAATAGTAAAAAGTTAGAGTTCCTTAGTATATCTACTGATTCTAGCAACAAGCGTTATTATAAAGTATTTCCAGTTATTGCTCAATACCATGACTAAGTGGACACGTACTATATTAATTGCATCTGATGAACTAGAAAGTGAAACCTCTCTTTCCATGGCTAGTTATTTACTAAAAACTGAGAAGATTTTTTATGCTTCAAAGAAAATTGTTGCATTTTGAGGTTACAATATTAACACAAATTTTGGAGGGCTCCATAGAAGGGCCAAAATAATGTGTTCAGTCAATTACAGAAAGATTTGGAATGTGGTAGCAATCTTACTGGTGTTGGCTGTCCAGTACATATTATACACAACACACTACATACTGGTACTGATGTCTTAAGTGTTGAAGTGTTAGAGTCAATGCAGTTAAAGAATTCTGTAATTTTGTGAGCGTTACTTACCAATATTTGCTATATTATTCAAAGAAAAATATATAAGTATGTTTCCTGATATTGAAAAGAACATTTTCACTATTTGAGGCATTGAAATCATATTTTTTATCAATTGACAACTGTCCAAAAATGTTTAAATGTGTTTTAGAGAACCCACGGGGCAAGGCTTTCCTTTATCTTGTTTTGTCGCTCTCTCGCATGTTTCATAACTCTATAATTAACATAGAGAGAAAATGTGTATCTGTAATTAAACGTTGTGAATGAACTGAATAATGTTGCAAATTCTTAAAGAGAGGAATGACCAAAATTTTCTACCTGGTAATGTGAAAAACATTTTATAGGAAATAGATAACCCAGATATTGTAAAGACTTTTGAACAAGAAGCAACAATTGCTTTATCACTTGTCTTTATTATTTACAAAGGTAATTATACTCTTTCAACAATTTCAAGTGTTTCATTTCGTTGCTTTTCAAAGAATTACGAACTTAGGGTGGGCATACAGAAGGCACTGTTAAATACTTATTGCAGCATGGTTACAAAGTTAATGACTCATTAGGGTTCAAACAATCAGCGTGTTTAATAAACTTTGGAAAGAAAAACTGAATGAACCTACTCGGACTTCAGTTTCGTTAAAAATTATCTATTGACAAATCATGCTTTTAAGAATAGTTCATGTAAGAATAGTGAACAATGTTCAGAACTATTAAAGAATGCCAAGTGCTATTTCTGTTTGTCTGCCCATAATTCATGCGTGGAAATAATTTTCTCCATGATGAATGCACAATGGACACATGACAGAAATAAGCTAAAATTAAATCCATTGGAGCAATCCTGGTGGTTCAATATAATTTGAAAGGCTGCCATACCTGGAATTTCATGAATATCTTATGCAAAACAGATTTCATCCTCAGAAAAATATGACGGGAATAAGACTAAGAATGTTCAATAAAGTAACAAATTTTCTGATACTTTCAAATATGACATTTTTAGCACTTGCACATACATACATACATACATTGCAAAGCTTCTGTGTGTATTTTATGACCATATAAAATTAAGTAGTAATTTACAATACTTTGGAATGGTGATCTGATCTTTTGCCTCACCCTTATGGCAATCCTTTATATGAGAGATATTTTTATTAAACCAGAGGGACAAACCTTAGAGGCAATTTATGAAAGCATACTGAAAGTGCTTAACGAATTATTCAAAGGCAAACCTCATAAATTCATTGCACAAACTTACGATGGAACCTCGGTAATGAATGGTGTAGTTGGCGGAGTACAAAACAAAGCCTAATCTCAGTTTCCAAATGAGCATTAATTTCGCTGCTATGCACATCAGTTGAATTTAGTGATGGAACCTGCAGCTCCACAGAATAAATCCGCCAGAATATTTTTTCTTAATCTGACAGCTTTTCCTGTTTTGTTTTTCAAGATCACCATAGTGTGTAGCCGTCCTGCTCTCTGCGTTGGCCAGAAGAGCTCCTGGTTCTTTAACTAGGTGAAATTTTAGATCCAAAACTGTTAATTTAGTTTATGAAAACCAGGAAGAATTGCTAAAATGCTTTTTGGAGTTGAAAGATTCTGCGCATGATAGGCTTGTCTGGAAGCAAATGAACTACTGCGTTATTTAGATGATAAAACAGTCCTTTCTTTGTTTAAATTGTTTCACATAGTAATGCCTCATGCTGATACACTTTATAATCAGCTGCAGTAGAGATCAACTGAGACAATTAAAGTACAACATGTCGTGCCTTCATTCATTCAGTGTGTGTGTGTGTGTGTGTGTGTATGTGTGTGTGTGTGTATGTGTGTGTGTGTGATATTTGAGAGGCAGCCGAAAGTACATTTGTGTTTCCATTTGCATCAACGGAGAGCCGAACTGTCGAGTCGAATCACTGAAAGCGAAGGAAGGTTTTACACAAGTAAACAAACTATTATTTTTTCCAGTCTCCTCTTTGCATTACCCTACTGCCACACCAACAGTGGAGAAACTAATCATTTCATTTAACCCAAAAATTTGACGTGGTGATATCGTTGGAAATACACTATTTGAAGTGCTCTGCATATAAACAATAATGTCTAATAGAGATCCAGTGAACAGTTAGTTTCTTTTTTATATACCAATGAATTACGTGAGTATCATTAATGAGAAATTAAAGGAGCTAATAGTTTAGAGAGATTGAATCTACTCTTTGTTCAGGATAAGAGAAAATCCAGAAGAAAAAGTCTGGTGTGTTACATTCACATTAATTTTCTACCCTCTATCATTTATTAATGTGTATAAAATCTATTCTTACGAAGGCTTATTTTTATGTCTACTTCATTTTAATCGAGACAAACCATCGCCGAACTAGCTAAATTGCACATTTCGTTGTAGAAACAAAGGGAACAGCGATAGCCAAATGTTTAAAAACTGGACGCTATGTGCTGGTCTTAAAATTCAATACTGTTTCCATGCAATCGCGAGAAACAACTGAACACCGACAGGGGTTGTGTGTTTATCTGACTTTTCGCTTTTGGGATATGCTTTTCAAAGATACAGACACACGCGCACGCGGACTTTTTTTTATAAAAACCTGATGTGTTACATTCACATGACTTTCTCTACCCTTTATCGTTTATTAGTGAGTATACAAATTCTTCTTACGAAAGTTTATTTTCCTAACTACTTCATTTTAATCCAGATAAATCCTTCCGGAAATAGCTGCATTACACATTTCGTTATACACATTAAGGGGATAGGAATAATCCAATATTTTAGAACTTGACACTATACGCTGGCCTCAAAATGCCATACTGTTTCCATGACATCGCGAGAAACAATTGAAAATTGGCAGGACTTTAAAAGAATTGCGAAGTATTGAACGATTGGAACGCTAGTAACGGATATCTCGAAATTGCTGATGTCACAAAAAGCTATTTGGAACAAATTGTGTCTTTTAAATATATTCGCATCGTTTGTCCATCGTTTAACATTCACCAGTTATACAGGGTTGCATAAAATTCCTTCTGAATGAAGAGAACTTCACAGGTTATTCCCAGAAAATTTCAGATATGCAGTTTATTTGTCATATAAATATCTTTAAAATATGGTGTTTTAATCAAAATCGTTAGAGCCACTTTTAAGAAAATAATACATTTCGAAAAATGTTCCATGTTAAAGCGTAATTGGAGATGGAGTTTTCCTGAAAGTGTTTGTGTCGCATCTTTTGAAGGTACTGAACCTAAATACCAAGCTTGGTATTTCACACGTTTTTTCGGTGAAATACTGGTATCAAATTTTTGGGTGGAATGCAATACCTTCCCTACCTACTACTACACCACCAACATAATTCTGCCTGCGGAAAATATGCAACTTACTACTATCCCCTCTTTTCTGCTTTGGGTGTTTGGGATGAGCATTGTATCAATGAGCAGTCAGAAGTGTGTTGAGTAAGGTCAGTTACCGAGTGTAAATCGCCACTAGAGAGAATTCGTGGAGTCGTTTTATGTAACGAGTTAAGTGTGTGTTTATTAAAGACATAAAAATTGTATGGAATTCTATATTTTGTTAGGAGTGTTGTTGATCTAATGTGCAGGATTTTGATCCATCAATTTTTCCCTTGCTAGCCAATATAAATTGTGTATCTTCCCATCCGGTACAGCTTTTCTGAATTCTAGGCATTCTAGTAGGTGTTCTCCATTTAAAATCTGGTCAGCTTTGCAAATGTTACATGCTTCGTCATTCATAAAACCAAATCTATGTAGATGATCCGCCAGACAGTCGTATCTAGTGGCTAATCTGAAGTGAGCAACGGCTTCTTTCCTTGAGACATTTTTTATTTTTTGTATTCTTTCTTTTATGTTAAGTAATTTTTGTTAGTAATTTCCTTTTGAATGTTATATTGGTATTTTTGTTCTATATTAATATACTCTGGGGGATAAAGTAGGCTGCCTCCGAGTGGTGTCCCCTAGGTAACGCTAAATAGGCTACAACACCGTGCAGAAGTCAGCCAATATAATGCACAAATATTTTGTTAAGAGTTTCTTTCTTTATTTTCTTTTTTCCTTCCTTTTTCTTTAATAATGCAGCTATGCAGCAAGTTTCTAATAAAGTAATTCATAGTGAGCCTAGAAGTATCATATACAACTGGGGCTCCAAGTATTAAAGGAATTAATCAATTACCAAATCCACCAATTATAATAGGCATAACTATAAAAAAATCATAATAAAAGCGTGAGCTGTTACAATAACATTATAAATTTGATCATCTCCGATTAAAGACCCAGGTTGTCTTAATTCTGTTCGAATTACGATTCTTAAAGATGTTCCTAATATTCTTGCCATAATCAAATGTTTTTATGAAGAAGAAAGTCTTGGTACTTTAAAGCTGCCATTGGGCAGAGCTACTCAGCGGGCTGCAGCAGTCACTGGTATCTTTGAGCGGACAGTTGTGCAGATAAGACAAGGAGGTGTAAAAGCTGAGGCAAGAGGCAGCAGGTTAACACCAGGAAAGAAGAGGAAAATGCCTACAAAAGTGACGCTCGATGATTTTGACAAAAGTGCTTTGTGGTATATAGTCAATTCCATGTATGCAGTGGAAAAATAGGTGCCCTCTTTAAATAAAATACTTGCAAGAGCTAGAAAACAAATTGGATTTAAAGGAGGTCGGAAAAGTCTCCGCAAAAATTCTAAAAAGCATTGGTTTAAGTTATAAGGAATGCAAAAATTCAACGATTATTCTAATGGAATATATAGCTGCTTGGACAGGGTGTTATTTAAGGACAATGAAACAAAATGAGAAATCTGGTGACAACATGAATCCTATGACTCAAATTGATGAGACATGGATGCACTCTCACTACACAGTAAATGTTTGCAGAGTGACAGTGGATTTGGAGTGAATAAGAACCAAAATGCAGGTCAGAGATTCATTATCGCTCATGCAGGTGGAGAAAACGGTTTAATTCAAAATACAACTTCATTTTTCAAAGCTAGACGGAAACCGGTGATTATCACCACGAGATGAATTACGAGAATTTTCTTAAATGGACAAAGGGGAAATTGTTACCCAGCCTGCCACCTGATGGAGTGATCATCATGGACAATGCACCTTGTCACAGTGTCGTTCAAAATAAGGTGCCAAATAAGTCACATAATAAAAATGTATTAAAACCTAGCTTACAGAAAATGGAATATAGTATGAGGATTTCATGACGAAGACAGAGTTATTGCAATTATTAAAACTCATAAGCCTTCCACCATATACGAAATTGACAGGCTATTTCGCTAGCATGGACACCAACTAGTGAGACTTTCGCCCTATCACTGCGATTGGAATCCAATTGAGTATTTATAGAACATTGTGAAGGGGAGGGTACCAGAGAAAAACGTGACAAAGCTACAAATGATATAGGAAACCTCACAGTGGTTGCGATAAGTTCAGTTACTTCAGAGGAGTGGAAAGCTTTATGTGAACATGTGCGAAAACTCCAACGGGAATACTGGCTAAAGGACAGTCTGCTAGAGTAACAAACAGGAAGGGTTGTAATCGAACCTGGTGGGTTGTCCAGTGATGAAGAAAACACTGATGATGAGGCTGAGAAGAATGACATCAGCGGTGATGAATCAGGTGTGGAACCATTAAAATAAGGTAGTCGAAGTTCACAACTTTAGACATGGAGTAACTGTATACACCCCGGCTTACAAACAGTGCCTGCTATCCTCCCTCCTACTTGCCGACCGCTAGCGTCAAATGCCCGCAGTCAAGCGGCGCACAGTTATGTTGATGGTGAAGTATGTACGTGGTAGAGATAGTAACCGCCTGCAGTCGTAGCGAAGCCAATCGGCTCTCTCCGCCGGTATTCGTGATATAAAACAGTGGTATTCTCTCGTCTGGGTATTGCGTCAGTCACCACAGCACGAAACAGACTTTGTTAGCAGTTACGTTCATACTGCGGTGTCGGGTGGTTCAACAGCTAGGAGTTCGTGCACTGCCAGCCTTTAGTAGCGCGTAGAGGAATGCGTAACTTGCGATAACTACGTCTTCTGCCTTTGTGTGGCTTCCAGTGCAAGAGACAGTTGCTTTTCTGTACTTTATTTTGTTGTTTTGGTTTTCGAATCTATATTTTGAATCTTTGGTATTCGTGCTAGCAGGTAAGTGTCTCCATAGTTTTATAACGTTTGGATTTCATGTGGGTTTATGTACCCAGGGGATGCCTACGGGAGAGATGCAGAAAACCCAAGGAGGAACTTCCTGCCCCTACATTTATTGGTATGGAAATAGAAGTGGTGACTAGTGAGTGCTCGATTACTTTACAAGAGGATACAGGCTTAACATCACGCCCGGTCGGTGGTTACGGATACACTATCTAAACCCGGCGGAGGGCGACGGATCTTATCGGGCGTAAAAGTCCTTAGCATGGCTTCCTTCGGTAGGGAAGTAAAGCCGGTGATACCGTTCATAGGTTTACGGCACGTAAAAGATCCTCAAGCCCCATAATGAGGCCTCTAAGCAAAATTTCCGGTTTTTCACGCCCAATATAGAATGGGCCGCTAAGGGCCACAGCAGCTAAAGAGCGTCCATAAATTTAAAAAACTCAACAGATACACTATCTAATGGAGTAAGTGTCGTACCTGATACTGGTTAGGGTGTCACAGCAACGGCCTCTCTCTTATAAATATTCGTACTTTGGACCATTTTTCGTATTTATGCGTATTGACAATCGAAATATCAGAGATTTTCGTCCCTTAAAATTGGGAAGTAGCATTTTCTACGCTAGGAAGATGTCACACATAGCCACAAATGTGACAATAATCAGTTGGAGGTATGTTTTTCTAATAATCATTTTGCCAATATATTCCCGGACTCAGACTTTGATGTAATCATGACACCTGCTCTTATATACCATTTTACAGTGTCTTTGTTACTGGTGTAACTCGGGGGTGTGCATCTAGATATTACAATGAAGAAATTAAGTACGCATTTACAGAGCGCTGGACAATTGGCGGTAGATAATGTTTACCGGTTTAATAGACGGCACTAGGAGAATGGGGCCACTACTTTTATTCCTACTCCTAAGGTTAAAATCGCATTTAGAGCGCAGTGATTGCCCTCTTGCCTAAATATTTATTACTAAAGGTTTCCCGTGGAAACTTACAAGGTAAGAGTACTGATCTGTGCGAATTATAAAAAATTTCACCAACGTGCAGGCTTTTACAGAAAAAAACGATGTTAAAATTCTGGCCAGGATTATTTAGACGCACAGCTGGCATGTTTTTCTGATCAATTGAGGTGTGTAAATGATAAACAGGCCGATTCAGCGGATGATGCGGATAAATGTCCGGCATTTAAGTTGGAGGCTCAGATTGCGGAATTGCCAATTTTTCGGAACGTGGTGCGTCAATTGATTACTGGAAATTATTCTTATACCGCGATTGTGGAATTTCAGGACTCGGGACGATTCCAGACCAAGGGGAGGAGACCCCGACGTTGTCCGGGAGAGTGGGGCGATAATTGGGGCCACTGCCACAGTCGCCTTGGATGCGAGGAGAGAACTCTAATTTCTCCACAAAACGTAAATGCACCTATAACATTGCACCAAACGAACAGGAATGGTTGCATGGCAGATGGGTGCCTCTAGAAGGGTGGCCCTTGGGGCCTACCTCCGCATACGGAATGATCTCCTTGGACGGTAGACCGCCCGAGCATGGTCTCTTGTTCGCGACACGTCTTTGGCAGATCCTTTGGGAACTGGACGAACTTCGTCAGCAGAGGTCGAATCGTCTGACCGTCCTGTATATTGGGAGATACCTGCCCCTGATGTGCCACCATCATGGTCCACAAAACCCTGGGGACAGGAGCTCTGGGATATCCAGCGAAACTTCGATAAGATTTTCGAGGAAGCACGTGAATATCTTCTGCATACGCTGAATTATTTACGGAATTAATTACACCCTTAAGATTATTGTCGTTGACATCCCTGCCTCTTCCCTTTCTGTATTGGAATGCTCGTAGCATTCCTCACAAGTTAGACGTATTTCAATCTTATTTGTCCAGGGTCCAGCCACATGTCAGTATAGTTGAAACTTGGCTACATCAACACCAACCTTTCCGTGTTAACGGGTAACAGACCTTTCGAAATTACCACACGATACTCAGCGGGGGAATCGCCATTGGTATTGCTAACAATATTCATCTTCGCAGTTAGAACCTGGATATTCGCTATCCTCCCAATCTGCAAGCCGTATAGGTGGTTCTGGGGAATCTCTCTAGTGTGGTGTTTACGCGATGGAACCGACATTGCTTCGCGGGAATGGAACAGTTTTCTGACTCCCCGATCGAAAAGGCAGCTTATTTGCGATGACTTTAACATTCCAGAATTTTCGCGGAATTTATTTACACCACTGTTCTCTGCATCCCTTATTTCACGTGGCTAACCGTTACTCGTGGACCTCATTGCCCGGCACCTTTACAACCAGACTGGTTTCGCCGGAACATGTGATTCTTCACCTGACAAGATTATCGTAACGGCCGATATTGCCGCGTTCATGGCGTTGACGAAAAACACCAATACCATGGGAAGTGACCATTTCCCGTTCCTGATTCCCTATTTCCACCCGACTCGTAGAAGGCAGACTCTTTATCGTCGACGGGGAGAATTTACAGACTTAACTCAGTCGTGCTTCTAACGCTCTCTCGGAGATTTACAATAAGTTGGAGACTACTTTGCACCGTTTTAGACATCACTTTCACACTTTGACGGATATTAAAGCCCCGCGGATACCTAAATCTCCTTGGTGAAACAGAGAATGTGCGAAACCTATCGCGGAAAAGCCATTAGCTTGGTCACGATATAAACACCTCCGGACAGCGGATGCTTACTTTGCAGCAAAACGGACCGAAGTTCGGATTCTTTGTCTTTGCGCCTCATTAAAAGGACATAATGGATTCGGTATTGAAAGTCAATTACGCCAGCCACTCCGGTTTCACAACTTTGACGGCGGTTATCTTGGTTCCAAACTTCGCACTATTCCCTACGATTATCGCCGATGATCGGTCGGAAAGATTTGCAGTCGATTCCTATGCCATGGCGCGCCGGACTAGGTGCCGTAGAGCATGCCGGTTATCGCGCTAGAGGTCGATACTCGCAATCCGTTATTATTGCCTTACACCCCGACTGAAATCCGACAGACTGTAATAAGTAAATAACATCTGTAATACCTCATCCAGCACATTGTTACTAAATCGGGCCGTGTATTAACAGAATTTCAATTTATTCATTACAATAACACTTACACTGTAATTGTACTGATAAATACTATAACCAGTTAAAAGAAAAAGTATAGAATGTAAACTAGAGAAAAAATTAAATTTCCACCTACTAAATCAAAATAAGCATTCAAAAACTACATTCCTACCAGTAACTAAATGGTAAGCAATTATCTAACTAAACCATCTGACTAACTACTAACTAGTATTTGCGTCATTAGCCGACAAATTAGGTACAGGTATCCAGCACAGCACCTGCATTGCTAAACTAACGCTGTAAGAAACAAATAATTAAAAAAGAAACCATACGTTTACGGTGATCATTTTTATCTACCTATTTTAGCTATTTATGAAATGGTTTCAAGTTTATTTTCTTTCAATTTTATGGTAGTTATGTAATTCAATACTCTGATTAGTTAAGCTTTAATTTATAATCACTTTACTCCTTTACCCTAACTTCTCAGTAGCAAAATGAATACTAAAATTCACAGTTATTAAGTTTTATCTTCACTTCCATATCACTTCACTAATCTTATAATAAATTATATTATTCTCACATTAACTAATTCACGATACACTTCATTTTCACATCTACTACTTAATATCAACCAAATCTTTTCTTCGTATTGACAATAGCTTCCACTTATAGTCCCCCTTTATAGCTGTACCAATTTCACATTGTTATTCCAGTGCACCTCACATCTTATACCTTCTCCTCGCGCCGTTCACCAGCTGTCACCTTCCTTTCCGTTAATCGTTCATTCCTCCGGTCATCCCGCTTCTCCTTCCATAATATAGGTAACGCCTATATCTTTACGCCTCATAACTTTTCACATAAATTCCATTTCCACCTCTTTTTAATAACATTTGCTTATATTTCCCTACTCTCGTCTTCCTTATTATAATCCAAAATATCTCCTTATATTATAATTGTAATTATCCTCTTCTTCGCTCCATTCTTCCTCTCCTACATGTTCTTCATCTCTTCTTCGATAATATACTTTTTTGTTTGTTAATTTATTTACGTTTGGTGGTTATAGTAGTCAAGAAGTTGACGTTTGTTATTACATTGACATTGTATTATTGAGAAAGTTGTCATTGCTTTTCTATATGTCATAAATATTGCACTATTGGTGTGTTTTTAATATTAGTTATTGGTAATATTTTCTATTTTTGTTATTGTTGCTATGGTTATGCCATTGATAATGTCGATGTGATGGTTTATAATATTGTCTTGTAGTCCGTAAATGCGTTATTTGAGTGTGTATTGATGTATATTAGGTTTAGTCTCTTCTCCTTTACATCTCTCCCTTCTTCTTTCTTCCTCTCCTTCCCTTCATCTTTTCATTCCTTTCCTCTTCTATGTTCTTCCCCGAAACTCCATCTTCTTTCTTCACCTTACCTCCTCGTTTCTTCTGTTCCTTCTCCTCTTCCTTCTGCCTTTCTCTTCTTACGGCCTCATAAATTACATCTTCCCCCTCTTAAATCATCATCAATAAATTCCCTGTCTTTTTTAGCATCTCTTAGTTTACATTCTCTATCACTATTAAAACTTCTTCTAATGGAATTCCTCTCTCTTCTTTTCATTTAATTAGTTACATATTTTTCTCCCTTAATCTTCTTCTCTCTTCTTAACCAACTCATAATTTACATCTATAAATTCTTCTCTCTTCCTACTTTTTAAACGTCACAGATTCTTCCCTCTTCCCACTTCTTTACCGCCTCATCACTTTTCACATAAATTCCATTTCCACCTCTTTTTAATAACATTTGCTTATATTTCCCTACTCTCGTCTTCCTTATTATAATCCAAAATATCTCCTTATATTATAATTGTAATTATCCTCTTCTTCGCTCCATTCTTCCTCTCCTACATGTTCTTCATCTCTTCTTTCTTTTCCCTGTTAGATGAATTGATTCCTCAAAATATTATGGAAAATATGGGGAAAACCGGCTCAAATGAGCAACTGTACTGAAACGCATTCTTGCTACACTCCATCCCTCCCCTTCACCGTTGATCTCCTTCACCTTTGCTACCCACACGCCTCATTCAGTGGCGGGTATGCCTTCAAACTCGGGACGACAGTTTCATTAAGAGTGGCAGAGAGAATTTTTCGTAACTTACAAAAACAGGAAAGCTTGCTGTTTAGTATGCGGATTTCCATTTACAAATATAAAACATTACAATATCAAACGCCACTATAATCAGAAGCGTAAAGCACACTTCCGTGATCTTACAGGTATTTATTTACAATTTCAAAAGGTATTTTCTAAGTATTTGTAAAAATATAATAGGCAAGGTATGATTCGGCTATTTTAGGAGTTTAGTTTCTTATTAGTTTATTAAGTATTCGGAGCTGAACTTACTTATCTAAAACGTTGATTGCATATGAGATCTATTTGATGCGATTTAATATATAATTGTATATAATATATTTTATTAATACTATATCTGAAGTATATTTTAAACCATTTCTCTTAGGGTTGGGGAGAGAACGTAACCTTAACGAACTGAAATTGAAGTCATACGCACCCCTTGAGAGATACCTCCAGAGAGAAGATATTACGCGAGAGTTATCCAATATCTTGGCTTATAGTTACAAGAAAGTGCTGTTTTTCTGATGAAAAATTTGATAAAGAATGCTTAGGGATTGCTGCCGAGGAAGTTTCTCCAAATTCAGTGAATGATATAAACGCAGCTGCTCTCTCTTTGGACGGGCAGCAACAGGGTTACGGAAATGTCAAATGACGTAGAGGACCAGTTACAAAGAAAAGTGGAGCACTTACAGTTTTTTCAATCGCCGTAGATGACTGCATAGATAGAAAAGATATACCACAATTACCTATATTTATAAGGGATGTAGATCAGAACTTTAATATTTCGGAAGAGTTACTTGATATGCATTCCTTGCGTGCCACTGTCCGTGATAAAGACATTTTCGAAGCTACGCTGAATGTTGTTTCTAAATTTAATTTAGACTGGGGAAAATTGGCGTCAGTTACCACAGATGGAGCACCCGCAATGACTGCAAGGTTAAATTGTTTTGTGGAAATACTGCGTACGTCCTTAGTTGGCATATCTTGTTCAGAAAATGTCAGAGCTATTCATTATATAACACACCGCGAAGCTCTTTGTGTTAAAGCAGCAAATCCTGAAAATGTTATGAACATAATGGCAAAGACTATTAACCTCATAAAAGCAAGTCTTCCACACCGGCAGTTCCAGAGCTTCCACATGCAATCGGAATTTCAAGACCTGCTTTATTATTGTCAAGTGAGATGGTTAAACAGAGGAACGACGTTAAGGTGTTTTTTTCAACTAAGGAATGAAATAGATAGCCTTCTAAGAACAAAAGTGAGTAATGTATTTTATATTCAGAATTACTGAATATTTTAAAAAATTCTGGTGGTACAAATATCTACTATGACATTATGACATATGTAAATTATTACAGGGAATAGTGATGCGTGAGCTAACCCAACCAGACTGGGTCCAAGATTTAGCGTTTTACTACAATCTCTCAACTCATCTTGGCACACTGAATCTTCTGCTGCAAGGCAAGGATCAGCTCTTGATTACTATGATTGATTCAGTAAACGCTTTCATAGCTAAACTAAATTTACTCCCATATCAACTTGAAAATAGTATTGTGTATCAGTTGCCTTCCTTGAGGTCGTTATAAATCCCATCATATTATGCACATGGTCGTTACAAAAGTATACTTCAATCCCTTAGCGAACGTTTTCAACAATTATTTTCAGAAATAACTCTAATGGACGAGGAAGTGTACCTGTTCAATAATCATGTCATATTTGATGTTGTCCAAACAGTAGAGTCACTGCAGCTAGAACTTAAAGAAATGAAAATGAGCAGACCACTAAAATGTTTAGGAAAACCTGGATTACATATTTTTAATTGCCTCCCAGAAGAGCAATTCCCTAATCTACGTACATTTGGAAGGCGTATGTATCTATGTTTAGCTCAACCTATTGTTGTGAGCATTTTTTTCACAATGAATATGACCAAAAGTGTCTCCAGGTCTGGGATCACGGACTTGCATTTAGTTTTAGCATTGCGATCGAGTTGTTCCTACTTAGAGCCAAATATAGCCTTTTTAGTAAAAAAAGTAAGAAATTCGAAGAGAAGTGAACAACAAAAACATTAAAGCTAGCAGTATATGCCTACAGCGGTATATTCTTTCATTTATGTATGTATGAATGTATGTATGTATGTATGCATGTATGTATGATGTATGCATGCATGTATGTATATATCAAGTAGTTATTGTATAATATTTTTCAAAGTTTGAACACAATATTGATTTTAAAACCAAACTATTCATTATGTTGATCCAATAGCTTTAAAATATGTTTTAAGGTCAAATAGCATTGGAGCTTTGTTACTTTATTTATTGTGAAAGAGAAACTTTTAGTGTGTTAATCACAAGGCAGGTAAGAATATTGTATGCATAAGGTAAAGGAAGGCTATTAACTTGATCATATAATTTGCCTAACCACAGTAGGTGTTTGTAATACTTATTGTATACAAAATATGTTTAATATAAACAAAATAGTTAATACCAGCGTATAAATTATTACTGCCACACAGGTGGAACGAAGCCATCACTGCGCTTGTTTGTATCAAAACAAGTGCTCTTCTCTTCGCCATTCGGCAACAGAATGTGGGATGAGTAAGGTACATTCATTTACTACCACTCCTTTCGTCCCCATGCCTGTATTAGACACTTGATGGCCGCTGAATGTTATCCATTCTTCTCCGACCTGATCTGAAAATTGATCACATTCAAATAAAAGGTGCTCTGGGTTGGCTTGTGTTTTACAAAGGCTACATATATTGTAATGTGTTCTGTTAATTTTTTTCCAATGCGTTTTATATGGTCCATGAATAAGTTTTATATAGTCCATGACCTATAAGGTGATGAATCATTCCTTTGGTAGGTTGTATATGTTTTAACACTAATCTTTCCATGATTTTATTAAATAAATTAAAAATTCTTCTTCTTCCGGCCTCAGTATTTTTTCATTCCTTCTGCCATTGAAGTTTTAAGCTATATTTTATATCACGTATTTATTAGATTATCTGTCACCTATAGCATACACTTTTTCCACGTTTTCTTTCTTAAATCAAAAAATTGCGCCTCTTAATTCTATTATTAAATCAGTTTGAAATATGCCTGAAGCTACTAATAGGTCCAGCGTAGTTGAGATGCTTAACGTTTCAATAAATATTATTAACACTTTTCTCTAAGATCTTCGTAGTAAAGTCTTTATTTGTACGTCATTAATCCTCATTGCCCAGGACCCTGCTCCATTTGTTATTATTGAGGCAAAGATGCCTGCATAATAGATTGATATGGCATGTAATAGAATATTATACTTTTATTGAACTAATCTAGCTAATATCATCATAACTTTTCCAGATTTTTCTGAACGTATTCCGCGTGTTTTCTAAAATGAACACGTTCATCTAAATAAATATCTAAATATTTAGCATTCTCTTTGGCGTCTTATGTTTTGGTTATCATATTTTATGCATGGATTTCTCTTAAAATTACTTTTTAGAACCATGTATTCTAATTTTATTAGCTGCTTGGAGTTTGGTATTATTGCACCAATTTCTTAGTTTGCTAGTTAAATTAATTATTTGCTCTCTTTTCTGTTTCACTTCTGCTGTTCTTTCTGTTAAGAATAACATCATCCGCACGCGCTATGATATTTTGAACTTTTGCGTCAATAATTATTTAATCCAGCAATTAAACATTGTTCCAAAAGGTTGGTCCCAAAATCGAAACTTGTGGACAACTCTTGGTAACATCTCTGTAAATTATATGTGATATTCCCTATATATGGACCCTTCTATCTTTACAGTAATATATTAAAACAGCATCCAGGCATTCTGGAATTCATTTCTCCCATAGTATTTTAAATAATACTAGCCACCTTAAATTATCAAATTTCCCGCAAATGTCAATTAGAGTTCCAAATATATATTTATTTAAAATGTATTGCCTTAACAATTTTCATTACACAATTTATCGCATCTTCTGTAGATTTCCCTTTCCTAAAATCAAGTTGGTTTCTGTTCATACCTATCATTAATCTTTAAACTTTTACAAAGTAGTTCTAAAATATTTTCCTTAAGTATTCAACAAGCATATTGGTCTACAAGATTGTGAGTCTTTCTGGTTCCTTTCACCACCTTTCTTCAAAATAATTATTTTAGCCTCGACAAAATGTAATGGACAATATCCACGTAGATCCACGTCTGGTGCTAACGGATTTACCTAATGTTTTTTTTTAAGTTACTCCCGGAAACTTAGCATACTTTGCTGGCTACGGCGTATACCAAAATTGTTTATTCAGGGTCTATCCCGCCATCTTGGCGGGATATTCTCAATCACCCTATACTGTAGCCCGACTGTACTAGACATTCCCAAATAGACTATAGACTATCAGCTAACTACTGACGATTCGTAAAATACGAAGAGATTCTGCAAGACAGTTTTAGTTTTTACTTGGAACGTAGTAATCTTTGGTCTGGTACTCAGTACGATTTTCGGAGAGGATATGGCATCACCTTCTCGCTATTCACTTTATTAACAGATGTTCACATTGCCTTATATACTGGACCGCATGTTGCTGCTCTATTCTTAGATATCTCTTCCGCGTATGATCACATACCCGTCCGATTTTAATAAGACGCCTACAGTACTTCGGGATCCCGCCGCCAATGCGGCGTGTAATTTCCACACTACATACCGACCGACGGTGTACATTTTCCCATTTTCTCCAACATGACCAAATCCGCTTCAGCTCCCGGGCCTCATACAGTGTTCGGCACTTATTTTGCTATTGTACGCTTTATATGTCGGCGCCTTAACTCGGACGGGAAGGTAAATTTGCGTACCTTACAATATGCCGACGATATTGTACTTTAATCTTCTGTTTCACCTCGTTCTGGTGTTGATATCTATACTGTTGAAAATGATTTCCAGCTTGTCGTGGATTCTCTAGAAAAAGTTGGTCTCCCCGTCAATCTGGGCAAGACTCCGTTTATTCGGTTTCAAAAACGATGTTATCGCCTCAATTTTCCCTGCATCTTAACGGTATGGCGCTTCGAAATTCCACTAGGGTGAAATTCCTGTGGGTTTACTTGCAACAAAACCTTAGTTTCAGCTCGCATTACCAGCATATCATATCTACCCTTAATTCACCTAAATGTTTATTTGAAGCCACGGCATCGCAACACTGGGGTACAGATCCTCGGGTTCTCCTCCACCTCTTTGCCCCGCTGATATTTTCCTGTTTGGAATATGGCCTCCTTTTGGCACCGTCGCCGACAAAGGCTACTTGGGTCCGTCTCACTTATTTTTCTTTCAGTTTATAATATTATTTTTCATATTCCGGGAAGCCCAGCTGAGCTTCTCCATTAACTTCATTTTCCTTTTTACGATACCGAAAGTCATCAGCTGCCACTGGGATGTTGACAGCTCACTGAGTTGCTGACACAATGGCGTATCACCCTTTTACCGAAATTCCCTCGCTTATGCGTGCTTCTCAGGAACACCAAACAGGACAGGACGAGCTGAGCTTACTACTGGTCAGGTGTCTGGAATTTATCTTGTCTCGTAATGAAAGTTACCGGAGGCCGACCAGACCGATAAACATGTTAGACATGATGACTTACCCGGTGCCTCCCACGGTGCTAATGACCAAGGAGCTGAGCGACCATAAACACAAATCATCATCATCATCATCGGTGCCTCCTACTGTGACCATTGACACAAACATCCTTCG
The DNA here is from genome assembly GCA_030765065.1 of Deroplatys truncata. Classification (NCBI taxonomy): domain Eukaryota; kingdom Metazoa; phylum Arthropoda; class Insecta; order Mantodea; family Mantidae; genus Deroplatys; species Deroplatys truncata. The sequence goes on from CM060990.1 coordinate 153,669,536, forward strand.
AGAACATTGGGTGGCTATTCGCGTGCATGGCTGAACTGTGATTCCTCCGATAGTTTCGTGCTTGCCCTCTGATTATCAGCATAATTTTTACGGGTGACTCTAAGACCGATGACGCGGTCAGCTCCGGTATATATGTATATGTATATATATATATATATATATATATATATATATATATATATATAGAGAGAGAGAGAGAGAGAGAGAGAGAGAAAGAGTGAGAGTGAGCGTCTACGCAGGAATCTCACACTTGGCGCTTGTTTGACACGATCTCTATTTATACGGCGGAAACTATAGCTGTTTATAAGACAATGAAATTATTCAGCGACAACCAAATTCTCGTGTATATATTTTTTCCGACTGTGTTAGCCTTTTGTTGTCTCTCCTTCGTTCTTATCGATATATTAAACGCCAAATATATGACATTCTTAGCCTTAATTTACGCCACCAACTCTCTTTTGCTGTTTCCTTTCATTTTTCTTATCGATATATTAAACGCCAAATATATGATATTCTTGGCCTTAATTTACTCCACCAACTCTCTAGTGCTGTTTCCTTTCATTTTACTTGCATACCCAGCCATGTCGATATATCGGGGAAGGACTTTGTATACGCCGTCACTAGGACTGCCACTTTTTCACCCACCATCACACCAGACCTTTTGACATCTCCGTGGGATATGGCTTTGGACGTCATATGTAGTACCACCTCCCAACATTCAGCCCAGGTGTTGTTCGTGGACACCTGTTAAGCATTGTTTCTCGTAAACCTTAACTCCCTAAACTTGACTATTCATATTACTTTCGCGCCTTATTAAATATGACTTTATCCCCAGCGTATTTATATCGGATCCACCGTTGCGAATCCAACACGTGTATTTGTGGTCTCGTAGGGGATCTCAACAACCTTTTCTTTGCCTGCCATTACATTGCGCAGAGACGGTCGCCTTTCTTTCCCTGCCGGCCCTTTTCAAATTCCGCCCTTTTTGTTCGGTTTTCCATTCCGATTTGTAAGGATTTATTTCAATTTATAACACGCACAAGGATGAAGCTGTATTCCGGTCCTTTGAACTTACCCCCTCCATCGCCCTACTACTGTTTATTGTTTTCTCACCGTTTACCGTTACCTTACGAGGGACCATAGATCACTCTTAGGAATACTTGAAAACGACTTAGACACCATTTGCAACAGCATAACAATATTCTCAAACGCATGTAATTGACTTATAGACAAGAATGTTCACCGCGCTTCCTTTTTTCACATAGACATGGGTGGAAATTGGCGGGTCTGATTAGCACGAAAATTGTTTTTGAAAAAGCACAGACTATTGTATTAGGAAAGGAACCGGTACTTGCAAATTCCTTATGGAGGACAATAGTAATTGTGATCAGATTTCTTTACTCAAATGTAGCTGGTGCAAGAAGCTGTGTTTTGAGGATTTTTTCTTAATTTCCGTTATCACCCACAGGAAATTCAATACGTTGAAGGGGGATTAAACAGGACTGCCACATTATCGGCGATTACGTAATTGTTTAATCAGCACTTACTCGTAATATAGTGTTTAAATTTTTACCGTAAATATTTTTATCGCTTAGGCGTATATATACTACGCCAGGCTAGTATTTAATTGCGCCTTTAAAGCATGTATAAATTAGTTACAGAATTCCTGAATACTGCGTTATGATTTAAAAGAAATGAATATGTAATTTAACAGGTGTACAATCTTCACAAGGTTCACTCCACTCATTCAGTGTTCTCTCTCTCTCTCTCTCTCTCACACACACACACACACACACACACACACACACACAATTCCCATTACGTCGCGCCAGCAGTTCAAGAGGACTTCACTCCGATTGGACACTGACGACAACTACCCGCGCCTCTTCACCGCCCTGTGTATATATATATATATATATATATATATATATATATATATATATGCACGATAGGATGTAATATTCGATGGTTTTACATATCTCATGTGTTCTCTTGAATGTTATACAAATTGGTTTCAAGTTTTCTTAACATCCATTGATATTCCCTTGTTAAATGCAATAGCTGTCAGGGATGACTCTTTCTGTTTCCCGTGCATTCTCTTCTCACTTGAGGTGTTTGCGTGGCTGACGAGATATACAGGCTTCGGTACGGTGTGTTCAGTTGGCTGTACTAATCTACCTAGAATGTTTGCAACGGCGTGGTAGCTAAAACGCTTACTGTAACGTATGTTGTTTTACTGTAGTGTATGGATTTGGGGGGTTATATTTAGTGCCACATGTTATTGGAAACATGTTTTAAGATGTGATTACATTATAGTGATGTTAGTTTTCAATAATTTAGCATTGTTTTCATTATGCATTTTTTCTCGCTTGGTTTTCATAATTTATATGTGCAGCGAGTTATACTCTTATATTATGTGTATTACATTACATATTTTTATTCAAAGTGTGCACTGAGCTGATTTTTTTCTTACTTGTTCATAAAGAAATGGAACCAAAAATGCATAACCAAATCAACTAACGCAAAAGCGGAATGAGGGTTACGTCTTAGTAGAGCTTTCAGGAAAAAATTCAAAATTTAATGTTGGGGTGGCCCTCAGTGATATTAATTATGAAAGTGACTACAAAGTTAAGTTCCTTTGGAAAAGCGAAAAACAAATGGGGAAGTTTTATTTCTCATATATTCCAGATGTTGCGTTAGTTCCAACAAAAGACATTAGATCAGTTGACAGTTCCTTCAACGCACGTAACAATAAAAAGACAGCAAGCTAATCGCAAATGTATATATTTTGGAAAACTGAATGTTCTGTAGTGTTTTGCTTCTAATAACTTCAGTAAGCAATATTTGTTTATAGAATTATATGTTTCACTAGCTTTAGCTAATTGTGCCTCACCGTGGACCATTGCCCATTACACTGTGGACCATTGGTGAGCTGCGTGAGACAGTTGCTGTATAAACGTAATTTGAATTTTTTAAGTTAATTTGCCTTGCACAAAAATTTAACATGTGTCAACTTGAATAAGGCATATTTTATTTTTCTCGCCCTGGCTCACTCTGCCCTATTGTGTAAATTATTTTGGTGTTAATTATAACCTATGAGTAGTTTTACATTTTTAGAAATATTTTTCAGCTTAAATATATTTACTTTTTGTCACCTTGGCCCACTCTCACCCAACTGAGTATATTATTTTGGTGTTTATTACAACTATACAATTAATTTTCTGCCCCAAAATATTAGACTTTTTAAATATATATAAAAGATGTGTTCGGTATTGGGTGCAAATGAAAATGGCTTTTGATGAGCCAGTGTTGATTTTTCACGTCGTTTGGTCGAAATTTAATGTATATTTACTTCATAAATTACTTACTATTTGCAACATACAAGTTTCATAGTTATACCAGAAACCTATGCATTTCTGTTCAAAAACTTCTGTCATCCTATTATAAATCAATACAAATGTTGCTGTTCAAATACAAGTCTTAGAGGATTCTGATCTTTTCTTTCTTTTGTATGAAGACCGATTAATTAGAAATAGAGTGCAGTTCAATGTTTTAAAAATGGAAGGTTCCAATGTTTCATTCCAGCACTGCACTGTGCAGAGAAAACTTTAAGGAATAGCTTAACATCTGATTGTATCTCAAAACGTGTCCACGTACTAAACTTTCACCACCCCAAATAGAATCCTTTTCTCCCAAAAGCGCCGCGATAATATCCCTACTTACATTGTTTTCATAAATTATCCATGATTTTGGATACTGTAACCCCAAAACCGGATGAACTTACAGCTTTCCATGATAAAATTTGTGTTAATTAATTTACTGTCGTTTATTTATAGTTTTTTTACTGCAACCTGTGTACTTCCTACAATTTAGTTAACTCAGTTGTATCTTTTCACTCTGTTCTATACACATTTCCAATTCTCTAGAATTGTTTTCCAAATATCAGTCTATTCAATAAAAAACCCTAATTACATTCTATAAGTATACCAATGTGCTTGGAATAATGAACACGTTAGATAAAAATCACTGATGCAGCAGGATGAAATCAATGCCAGAATTGACAAATGTTATGCCTTAGAAACGTCATATTATTAATTTTGAGAGATAGAATCATTGAAACAGCCAGTTTTAACTAAATGATCATTGTTGCTCATTCTTAAAAACGGGAAACTGATTAACCTCATCACGATAAATGGTGAGAGAGTTTCTTCAAAAATGAACGTAATCAATTGTTTTTAAATAACTATAATTTAAGTTGTTTCATTGTTGGTGCGCAGCTATATTTCTGTAAAGCAAAGTATTTATTTCACTCCAATTCTTAATTGAAGAAGGTGTACATGACTTTACATCTGGTTTGATCTCTTAGACAACAGGAATCCTATTGTTTTCACAAATATTCATCTATAAGAAATAATATTTTGCTGATAAATATTACTAATCTTAATTACATCTTGAGCAGAAAAGCAGAATCACAGAGAAAAATGCTATTTTAATAAGGAGACAGCATTATCTAACCAGGTAATATGTAAACTGGTGAAAGAAATATTAAATGAAACAAACTCTTGTATGGCACTCGGAGAAAACTTCTTAGTGCATAATTGGCGGCGACAAGTTTCAGAATGTTACCTATACGTGTTTTAAGCTCAGAGGTTTGGAAAGTTGTAGCATTTGGGTAACATTTTGTTTCGTTCTTTCCTTCCTTCCTGCTTTCTTTGTTTCTTTCTTTCTTTCTTCACACTTTGCACATCGTATTGAGCTGAGGTATGGATAAAAGTCACCACAACGTATTAAAAACCTCAATCTGTCAGCAACATAAGGCAATGTAACCAAGAATATTTTTCTGCACTCTTAACCCTATTTAGTTTTAGCTTTTGTCTTTATTCCCGTGTACAGTTAGTCTAAATACGTCTGTAAAATTCTACTCCTGTCTTCTTTGTTAAAGTAAAGCCTGAACGAACTTAACATGAATTTCAACAAAAAAAATGGACCGTCAGTGCTTTTCGACCGTGCTCGTCAAAATTTGTACGTGCCTGTGAAAATAAAATGCCAGATCCTTTTCGGAATGCTTCCACGTAGCCATAACTGCACAAAAGCAGACCGTGTTATTAGCTGGTAAAAATGTTTAGTTTAATCTAACTATTAGAACAACCGCGATAAGCTCTTTCTGTGTTCAGTGCTTATACATTAGTCATCTGATCAAGGTGTTTATTTGAAGCATGTGACGCCATACGCTCTCAATTCGCATGCATGCTCGAAGATGGGAGGTCTATATAGATAATTAACGTATTTGACGGTGTGGCCGTGGTTAAATACATTGCGTAATTACAGCATGTTATCCTCTGTGCATATAAGTATTGGAACGGCAGTTCAAACAAAGTGTGCAAAAAAAAAAACAGAACCCAAATGGGGAAGCGGAAGCATATTTTATATTGGCACATGGGCATCCGTAAAATACTTTTGAGGGGGCAACATATTTTTTTAAGCAGATGGTCATTAGAATTACAATTTGGGAGAAAGAAAGCGTTTATGGAAACATGTTTATAGGCATCGACGAATAAGGTTTAGCTGAAAACTGCATTAATTACATAATATAAATTACTAATTTTATATTATACAAAAAGGAGTGCAACGCTTATTAGGTCATTAAGGTGCAGCGCTTAAGATGGTGATAGGTTCTTAAATTCCACCTTCGTTAGACGGTTTCTCTGAATGCAAATTTTCATCAGGTTGTGGACTTCAATTTAAAAGTTATTTTAAAAGTATCACTTAATTTACAACTACTTGTATATTTCCCAACACATTCTAGTCTCCGTGGCCGCGATTCCGAAGGCGCCTAAGTTTGGTGTTTTGTAACGAGTTCAGTCCGGGGTGTTTGGGTATGTTTAAATGCGTGTATACATGTAGGATAAGACGGGATGTAAAATCGCTAGAACGGAAAGCATGGAGAAAACTCTAAAAATCTTAAATATTTGCTGTCATGGCACTCAGATATGGATGATTTGTTTCACCTACTTTAGAGTCACTGGAATGGACTATGGAACTTCCATTTTGTTGATACTCTAAACTTTCCCTTTTTCTTATTTATATGCAAATTAACGTCCTTATCATTATTAGTCAAACTCGAGCTAGTAACAGCAAAATTCTTCTTCATATCCAATTGGGAAAAAAGATTACTCAAAGTAATAAAGAAGTATTATCAGCACATATATAAACAATAATATTATGCTTACTATGAAGGAACAATGGAAAATGGCAGGCCTCAAAATACAAAAGCTTCGTAGTTAAACTCTGCTGTCCTCCGCGGTGTAGTGAATACCACGTTAGTCACTGGTGCTCACGTTCGCGCTTTCAATCATGTTGGAGGGGATGGATTTAAAATGGCTTCGCACAGTTTCCTTTGGAGTAGAATTGAAGAAGTAAAAGGACTTCATTACCTGAAAGAAGGGTCTCTCAGTCAGGGGTGTAGTTTCAAGCAAAACACACCATGGCTGCATCTTGATTAATGAAAAAGCGATCCATGAAGAAAATGAATATTTCGGCATACCTTTTAGGTTAACTTGTATTTTAATCACTTAAATACACGTTGTCATTTTTTGTGTAGAAGCATCTATACGCAGCAACTTGCTGAAATGCATAACAGGAATAATGGAAGTCATCCATACAGCATTTACGATTAGGATGCAATTCCTTCCTAGACAATACCACCGAAACCCATGACTAAACATGCAACGCTTCTTATCTTTCACTGACCATATAGAAAGCCCAACTAAGTATACCAAATTTGGTCTATTGCATCCACTAGATATTTTGTACACAGTTTTTTTTCGTCCCAAATAGGTTTTCTCATTGTAGTCCTGTCTTCCGTTGTGATTGGTTGGTTGATGTGAAAAGGTACGAAGTAAATGTGAATCACCGGGTTGCGAAACGTGACAGATAATCATAAGCTTGATCTCTGCCTTATGTAACTTGACAGCAGCAATGTATTAAGACATATTCCTAGAGAAGTTGCAGATGTTACCATTCATCAAGGAAACACTATATTGCTAGCATTGCTATTGCAGTTGTAGTGGGGTAGTTTTTGCCAGTCTCTTATAAACTGATAGCCATTATATCGCCGACGAGACATCCCACTTCCTTTCAAACACTAATCACAAGAGCTTCTGCTTTAAAACGTTGTTCAAACACATTAATTTACAGCAGTTGCGGCTCCTCTGGGTGTGGAACTCATGTGTCATCGCCCAGAAGAAAATGCGGGAAAAAAGCATTGTTTTCTTACTTTCGAATGACGGATAAGCAAGCGCTGTGATGCGTCAGTTAAGACAGATAAATCTTGCGATGAGGCAGCCATGCTGCACAGCACAGACTCAGATTACACTTGCGTTTCATTATTTCCACCACATGCTTACTCTAGCTAAGGCGCTGTTTTCAGTTTCAACGGCCTGAGTTTATAGTAATGTAGTTTGCTATCTCCCCTCCGTCTTTCGCGTTTACGATTGCAGTGGCTATAGATTCTTATTATGGCTAGTGAAACAAATTAAAAAACTATTTAAACTCTACTTTTTCATTTCTTTCTTATAATGAGAAAAAACAAGCCAGGATGTTCGAACGTGTCCTTAACTTATAAAAGGCAAACTTGTAAAAGGCAAAAGCGGTTCTGCTTTTGAGGAAATTCTTTAAAAATAAGAGATTTTTAATCTCTTTACCATCACAAATCTTTCTCTTGCTTTCTACCCTTGTTTCAGCCCACGACCGTCGCAGAGCCCTCAAGTCCTTAGCAACCGCTGAGGCGGCCAGGGAGAAGGGGCCTCCCAACGTGAACGACGTGGGCAGCGTAAGACGGGCCGCTGCATTATGGAGTCGTTCACACAGACGACAATGGCGACCATCAGGACAACGAGTTCAACGAAGGACCTAGAAGGCCGGATCTCACGACAGACGCCTGTGCCCAATTGACGATCAGGAAAACCTGGGAAGAACTGCACAGGACACAATTCAAAATCTTTCAATTAATCAAAAACTAATATAACATAATAATTGTACACCTAGCAGTAAGTTAATGCTAAGTCATGTGACACGCAGGTACTCCCTGCAAACAACACACATTTTAGATCTTAGGCATTATTAATCAAATACTAACAATATAAGAAACATACGCACATAACCCACTGGTATTGTTCAGGTTCCATGGGCAATACCAGCAAGTAACATTTGACGCGCTCGCATACAATGCATGCCAGCTAAGTAGCCATTCACATACTAACCGGGGTGCTATGCGGGACCCGACTAATAGCATGCAAACATGAATGCACGATCCTACTCAGCAATATACAATTAACACGTGGTAGGGTTTTTAGTGGGTATTCCGCTTCTGAGCGGCGAGCCCCACATATCCCCCCAGCCATTGCACACCGTCTGGGGTCGAATGCAATAATGAATTTTTCCCCCCACGGAAAAAAAATTTAATGGGCTATGAACAGATTTTTCTGTTGGATATGTTTGTTATTCTCAACTAATTCAAATATAATACCTTCGTTGAAACATATACAGGAATCAGCTTTGTTTTGGACTCCCAACGAAGGGCTTAGATTGATTGCACATCGAAAAAAATAAAAAAGAACAGGGAAATATTACAGAAGCTGATTAATTCTGTCTGCTACCTAGCAAAGCAGGAGCTACCATTCCGCTCTCAAGCGAGCAGCCAGAGCCTAAATAAGGGGAATTATATGTAACTCATTGCAAGCGCAGCGTCCGATTTCATGTTAAAAGAAAACCTAAATACTTCTACAGTTTTCTGCGATATTTCGACAAGTATTCAAAGCGATTTTATAGATCTTGCAGCCGGTGTACTTAGAGTAGAAATTTACCATGACATTTAGGATACACACTTCTAACCAACAGATCCCAAATGTCAGCTGCTTTCGTTATTCTTCTGCGACAGAGAAAAGAACTGTGTAAGGATAGTTGGATGTCATGACATGAGTGCTGAAAAAACTACAGCAGCTACTTTCATCGATGTTAATGAAATAATGGACACATATAAGTGTGAGAACAAACAAATTGCTGAGACATATGATGGGCATCATGTGATGTGCGGCCATCTCCATTGACCTCAAAGCAAAGAACTGGAAACGTATCCTAAAGGTCTCTTTATGCATTGCTTTACTCCTGTAATTAATGTAGTCTTTAAAAAATCTTCCAAATGCAACAAAGATCTTAAATTATTTTTAACTGTCTTAAATTAATACACGCTTTTTATTCAATTCTCTTAAGGAGGTTGTAAAAACTTCTTGCTTTCGTGTCAAAGAAGCCACTTTCATCTTCCACTCTATGAAATATTACCTCTAGACTTATCCATACAGTCATTTAAACAAGGAAACTTTATTTATGTTTTTGATCATGCTAGTGAAAGTGGGGACTTCCACTGCATTGACCGCTAGAGTATTACTAACTTCGTAAGCTGTCTCGAAAATATGTTTTAAATAGATATTTTATCCAACCTACTTTCCTTCTCTATATATTATTCAATCTACTTCAGCCTAGAAATGTTGATATTTTGTAACGCTGTAATAAAAGTATTGAATTTTGAAACCAACTGAAAAATGAAAGGGATATTTCTGAAATAGTATTATCTTCCGGAGACGAGGAGATAATTCAGATAAGAGTGAGGAGGTTACGTGATTAATCACAGAAAGACCGTTGCCGGAGACTGCACTTTGAAATAATTGACAATGTCAGTAGTAAGATAATTAGATTTGCGCAATTTGAAAAATTGCAGTATTGTGATATTCCAACCCCTTCTAAACTGGCGTATTTCAGCAAAGGAGAAAACTTTGTTAAAAAAATAAAAGCTGCAGGAAATTTATGGGGTCTTTAAATCTGTCCAAACTTCAAAATGAACTGCAAGTTTTGTACACTTCCAATGAGAATGATCCTTCAGATCATCCTCCAGATCAGTAAATATTTGATGGACGTTAATCTAGTGACTGGATTCACAAAAATATAAAATTAGTAATTTTTATTGCAACAATAATTTCTACGTCATCTATCAAGAGATCGTTCTCATCTCTGAAGAGGATCCAAACATTCTGCCGCGTTACTCAAACAGAGTACCAAATTACTGATTTAAGGCTCATTTCCATCGAGAAAAAGCTGTTTTTAAGTGACGAGAGGGGAGTGTGTTTCTTCGAAAAGAAAGAGGACTCTAGTTGGAATTTAAACGATTGTAAGTAAATATATTACATCGTTGACTTTTTATATTATATTTTGAGGGAATATGCTGTAATTACATAATTATTTTAATTAAATTTATTGTTTACATAACATCTTCCCTCATTCGATTTACTGCTTACATCTAAATTGATAGGCGAAAAAATTACCTGGGAATTAATCCAGTTTTCCTTTCTCGTCAACGTTAACAGTTCAAGTCAAGAGACGCCGCGATTTACAGCTGTATCCTAATTTGCAACTATCAGTTATCGCAAGATAATTTGAACAGTAGTCTTTCTTTTTTCAACTCAGGTAGGTATGTATGTATAATTATCGAAAATAAGTAATGAATTACAAATTCTAAGGCCTCATACTACTTTTAATGTGTGAATTTTTAAATAATAAGGGAGAATAAAATTCGTACTCTCTCAGTTAGAGAAAAGCCTTTATGTAATCTAATTACTTTCCTAAAAGAAAGAGAGGTTCTAATCAGGCACATAGTTAAACAATAGAAATGCACAACTTATTATCAAGCTTTCTAGAAACTGTTAATAGCAATAACGTTTCTGTCAATCTCTCTTATGTACAAAATATCAGCAGGGTGAGTATTTAAGAAGCTATCGAACTTTTAATTACACTTATTCATATACACAACCCAATTATCACGAGAAACCGTATGGAGGACACTGTTGCACATAAGGACGCTTTTTAAATTTTATTTCTGTAAACATTTGTTTGAATAATGAAAAAATGTTGAAATTATGTTAGGGAAGCTACATGAGGTTAGAGAGAGGGGGAGATGAATGGATGGATGGATTGTCAGACGGAAGAATTTTGCAGAGATGCCGAAGTCAATTGTGGAATTAAAAGAATAAATATCTGCCTTCTAAAAAAGAAACTGCAATAGGTACATGCGTAATCCATTAGTAGTATTCTCACAGGAACCCAAAATTCCCCAAATGGCAAAGAAACATCAGAGGTAATCATAGTCGACGAATTCATGATAATAACCTGCAAGAGAGATATATAGATTATTTTCCGCAATTCGGAAGTAAATTTTGGAGACGAGCAAGGTGTTCCGAGAGGGAAAAGAATAATTATCATATAAGTTTTATATAAACAGAACCTAGACTCAGGTGTAGATTTAATCCAATGAGAGGTATAAATAATGACCGTAGGGACAAACGGCAACATCGATCTGATGATGCCGAAAGTAGGTATGAAGAGAGATATCAAAACTGAAGTGAACGGGGAGCAGAAGAAATTAGTTGCCGATAGACACTTCAGTGGTCAGAGGGATCTCTGCGACAACCACAGGGATAGCGAGCCAGAGTAAGGAGTTGATAAAGGAATGCCCCATAAACTTCATGAAAATTAAACGTGAATCTTGCTATGGTTTGGAGATTTGAAATACTAGTATCCATGAAACATATAGTTATTCTGGGATAGAGCCCAAAATGCGTTTATTACCCGAGAATTAATAATCACTTTTTAGTATTATCCAGAGAGCGAAATTAAAGAATCACTAAAAATAGATCTGATAATAGAAGGCGAAAAATGTGAGGCCTTGATGTACACTGGCGTCAACAAAATGTCTGTAGCATGAGGCAGTACCAACAACTTATAAGCAGGAAGTAAAATGAACTACTCTACCGACTAAAAACGCCGTATGTCAAGTGGCAGTCAATAAAGAAGTTCAGAGAATAAAAATGCAAATAACGCTAACATTTAAAATTTGGGAGGAAAAATTTTAATTCATGTTCCTTGGTCATTAATAACTTATTCCGGTTCTATCAGTTGGTTTCGACATCTTGTATGAATTGCGCCATTTTCTCCTCTTCCACAAGTTCAGTTATGTCTATAGTAGCGAATGGCACATTCAAGACGACGCAGCATGGGCGTCGGAGTATGACATTGGCTAATGAAGTCGCCAATAGTGAGATGGCAGCATTACAACGAAGGAATGGAGAACTATTCAGCTTGGCCTGGCTTGGGTGACTTGGCACGAGAGAGAACACGAGGCGATGCTGAGAGACACGCCTACCGATGGCACGCTAATACGGAAAGTGAGTAAAGGTGCACTATTTTTTTCGGACTAGTCAAAATTTATAATCAACAGCTTTGGTGAGTAACTTTTCAAAACTCTTTAACTTGAAGTGCCAAGCAGACAGGGCAAGCAGATAAGGAGAGATGGCTATAACGTTCTTTTGTATGATATAAAGAAATTTTCTTACGTGGGGGAAAGCAAGATTTAACGCTGTCAATACGTTATAATTTGTAATGTTACAATATTTTTCAAGAATTGAAACACGAGGCAATATACATTATATTTCACTAATTATGTAGTAATTACCAAGTAATTACTAGGTGACACTAACATTTATATTATAAAAGAACCGTTAAAACGGGAGAAATAAAATTGCAAAAGAGATATTTTCGTGTTTTAGTTACAAGTTATTCCTACCTATACCGAGTAGGGGAATTCCTTATTCTGACCTTCCTTCACATTTTACGTACATATTATAACTGGGTTATGGGATAGGTAGAAATAAACAAATGTAAGAGAATAAAGACACGAATAGACTTTTAAATAAAATCTTGAGAATGGAGAAGGAGAAAATGGATATAGCTATTCTTTTCGTTGATACAATAAGAGAGAGTGATAGGGGAATTGAAAAAAGTGGACGAGGCATTCCTTATGCAGAACACATGTTTAAATCACAGTGGAAATTATACAAAGAGAGGAAAAATGAGAGTTCTATGCCACCGCGCATAGATTTTATGATTATTGCTCCAAATATGATAAAGCAGATGTTCACCCAAGTAGAGTGTCACAAAACTGGTTTCTCAGAGAACAGACAAAAAGAAGGATATAATTCAAAAGAAAATCGAGTAAACTCAAGGTATCACTGAAATAGAGAATATTGTGATTGCAAGTATTAGAGGATGATTAAGCACCTTTCTTAGACATTCCAGGGAAATTTTTAGCTTATAAGCAGCTTTGTCGTACGGAGCATGAAACCTTTCTAATATAAATACCGAAATATACAAATAAAACTTAGGGATAAAGCAAGCTAGGTTATAAACAAATCTTACATGATGAAATAACTGCAGGCTGTCACGGAGAAATGCCGATAAATCAATTTGAATATAGGTAAATCATGGTAATCGTTTACGTGTTTTCGAAATTTGCGAAAATTTATCCTTTAAGGTAAGTTACCAGTAAATTTCTTCTGAATAAAATAAACATAAAATTATATATTCCGCAATTCAGAAAAATGAAAACTCTTCTAACATATAACGCAACTGTTTTTGTCAGCAATAATTTCTAGAAATTTTTAAAGAAAACGGCATTATACTCTACCATTGTTCCAGATACTAACCGAAAAGTAATCCCTGCGAGCGTGTTTTAAGAGATGTAGCTATATTTTTAAGAATACTTAGTAATAAGAAACGCGTAACTGGGTAGACTTTTGCCAGTGAATTGAAGACATTCTGAACAATAAATAAATAAATAAATAAAATAAAATAATATCTGTTATACGACGTCCTGGCACACATTTCCCTATGCCGGGAAGTATTTTTACAAACCTTATAATTCATTTACCACATTTAATTTAATCACACATCAATATTTTACGGATATAACTTATATACTAATAACTAAAATAAGCGAAAAAGTCATAAATAAAGAATAAAGTAAATGAAATAGACTAGAATACATTACAATATATACAGGGTGGACCATTTAAGTTGAGACTGTCCAGCATCTCCAAAACTAAGCGCTGTAGAAAGAAAAGCCTTTAATAATAGTTGCTTGGTATTATGATGAAAGTAAATGTAATTAGTCGTGTTTTATTTGGAGGACGATATGATAGTCATTTTAGGGCTAATTTAATTTTTTTAAATGGGAACCCCTGTTTACTTTGTGATGAAGAATAAGGAAACAAAATAAAATATGTTGGTTCCCAATTACGAAACGTAACTTGACGAACAGATGACCATCAATGGATGGTGCAACCATTCACAGCGCTCTTCGTACACAGCCATTCAGAATTTTCGTTGTTATTTACATTGGTGTAAGAACAACTGCAAAGAGTTTTATACAAATATTTAGTGTTTTAGGAGTGAGAGAACAGCATAAAAAGATAGGTTCTTATTAAAAAACTTAAATTTAACCCTAAAATGACCATCACAGCGTCCTCCAAACAAAACCCGACTAATGGCATTTACTTTCCCCCATAATATCAAGCAAGTTTTATTCAAGAAATTTCTTTCGACAACGATTAGTTTTGAAGATATTATACAGTCTCAATTTAAAAGTTCCAGCCTATCTGTATAAACATAAAATAATACTTCGCACTTGCACTAAGTCAATTACTATTAGTTACTGGAATGCAGTAACATAAATAACTTGTTACCAGTCATTACCCTATATAACTATTTCTAAAATTAACGTAAACTAATAACTTACACTACTGGTATCCAGCAGAATCTATACTGGTGGCTAGCACAGACATATTTTATGTGTGTTTTCTCAATTCCAACTATTGATTGTAGTGAATTATAATTAAAATCATCTAGCCCCAATTATTTATTACTCTAATATCCGTTCACCCTTCTCTCAAATATATAGTTCACGAAATGTATTATAAAAACTAAGACCTTTAATTACTTTAAGAATATAGCATAATTTCATTATATTGTGACGCAGCTGCTATAGCCCAAAGTTATCGGGAGGTCGACGCCGAGAGGTTCGAGTAAGCAGCGTAAACACCGGGCGCGCTTGTCGGCAGATAACTAGAACTTTCTGGAAGCTTTATATCCTCATCTCTCCAGAAAGTGTGTCGAAAACGTTCTAGAAGTTTCGTGAACCTTCTGTGGAAGATACCACTCCTATTTAAGCGAGCGCTCTCACGATCATTCCAGTCAGTCGCGAGTTGAAAGGGAGTCGACTGCGATAGAGCGGATTCAGTGCGATGTGAGGAGTGGCGACAGTAGAGTGTGTTGAGTCAGTTAGTGCGTGTCGATTTGCGAGTCGAATGGGCGTCAGTGGAGTTGAGTCAGCGTGCAACAGCGATAGCGCCGCTTGCCAGCGTGAACACCGGGCGCGCTATCGGGAGACAACTTGAATTTTCTGGAAGCTTTACCTCCTCCCTTTTTCAGAAGGTGTGTCGAAATCGTTCTAGAAGCTTCGGGAAGCTTCTGAGAAATATTCCACTACTACGAGCACTCTGGCGACCAGTCCAGTCAGTCGCGAGTTGAAAGCAGTCGAGTGCGACAAAGTGGATTCAGTGCGAGGTTAGGAGTGGCCTCAGTAGAGTATGTTGCGTTAGTTAGTCCGTATCGAGTTGCGGTTCGAGTGGGCGTCAGTGGAGTTGAGTCAGCGTGCGAGCGAGTTACTGACTGCGTTTTTGGTCCGACATCAAGAGCGATTCTTCTAGTGAGTTGGTGAAGGTTTCTGTGACGTGCAGCGAGTGCAACCACGGAGCGACGGTTGTGGAGGACTTGTGTTCGACTTCCGAGTGAAGTGAAGCACCCGTTGTGAAGAGGCTGCGTGATGAATGAAGTGAAGTGAGAGAGAATTGAAGTAGTTTACTTAGTGAAGTGATAGTGTGAAGAAGTGAACACCACAGTGACATCAGTGAAGTGAACTGGATAGAACAAAACAGTGACAGTTACGAACTGAGAGAAGTGACATTGAAAACTGAGTGACGGCAGAAAAACTGTATAAAGTCACAATAATAATTCCAGTTATATACGCACAATAGTAGTTTCCTCTTACTCCATAGCTATAAATCAACATTTTAATTCCTCTTCCCAATTTTTAACTACTTCTGTTTTTAGTCTATAACAAGCATATCCTTAATTCTATATTTATGCATTATTTCTTTGAATATATAATTCATATCACTCTGTTTCTCTTTTTAATCACTTCACTTAATGCATTATTTATTAATTTCACTAACAACTGTGATATTTATTTAATTAATACACTTTCACTTTTCACTTATTACCATTAATTCACAATTCACTTTCTTCAACACATATGTTTTAATAATTATAGGACTTTTCATCCTTAATGTACTTATACACCAATCACACTTCGACTTTCCATTTAACACTATACAACACATCACTAACACTTCCTCGTCAATTTCCTATTCCCCTGATACTATTCCGCCTACAAATGAGCAAAATGCCTCATTTACTGCATTTCACTCCTCTGCTTCCCTCTTTCACACTACTCTACATCGGCACCTTCTTCTACACCTCCCTCTGCCCCGCACCATCTTCCGTCATCCTCTAATCTCCGTTTATGTTCAGCATAAATTTGCCATTTACCCCTTAATATTATCCCCCTCTGTTCATTCAATTTGTTATCTTCCTAATAAAATAGAGTAATATCCCCTTATTTTTCTGTAGTTTTAATTTTCAATTTTTCCTTCCTGTTCTACCTCCTCTTCACCACCTGCTTCCTCTTCATTTGGTATTGTTTGTGATGTGTTATGATTATCCTTCGGTGCATCAGTTATTAGATTTAAGGATAGACGGTTTCGAATACTTTCCTATCTTCCTAATTCTCCGTTACCGTCTTGTGTATAGTTATTATTTCCACTTGTTCAATTTTCCCTTCCCAGGCAGTTTTACTAATTATGTTCACTAATTTGTCTAAATAAATATATAGTCGTTGTTTCTTAATATACCCATTATTTGATGCCCAATTAATTCACTTCGTACTTCAGTTACTTGTTCTTCATATCGTGGACATTTAAATAGGACATGTTCGGGTATGTCTTGTTATTTACATATAGTATAAATATTGTTTTGTGTTTTATTGATCTTTGGCCAAAACGTTTTATAAGGCCCTTGCCCTGTAATGTAATGAATTATTCCTCTGGTAGGTTGAATGTGCTTCAGTCTAAGTCTTTCAGTGATGTTATTAGCTAAATTATGTACGCTCCTTCCCGCTTCCAGGGTAACCCATTCTTATTGCCAATTTAATTTAAAAATCCGCGTAATTTCAGCTTTATTTTCACATCTTCCAATTATTATTTATGTTACTATTCCCATGTTATACTTCTTTAATCAAAATATTGCTCCCCTTAATTTAATTAGAATATCTATTGGCCCGATTCCTGTCGTGACTAGGAAGACCACAGTTTGAGTGGTTTTAACTGCTGCATTATATTGTAGCAACATTTTTCTTTGGGTTCCTTTTAATAAACTCCTTATTTGGACATCCTGCATCAGAGTGGCCCAAATACCAGCACCAGCACCAGCAAAATAAAATTATGGTGTGCTGAAATTGTTTTAACACTCGATTGCATATTTCTAGCAACTTTGTCATCACGGTTTCGTATTTGTTTCTTATATACTCAGTGTACTTCTTAAAATTTAGTTTCTCGTCCAAATACATTCCAAGGTATTTATTGGCTTCTTTTTGTCTTTTTGTAATTTGATTATTAAACTTTATGCTTGGATTACCACCCTTCAAAATCATATAAATTGCTTTATTCGATGTTATTTGTAATTTTGAGTTTGTGTACCAGTTCCATAGTTTGTGTTCAATATTTGATTTACGTTACAAATCATTCATATGTTTACCCTCAATAATGAATAAAAGATCCTCGGCATAAGCAATGTTATTTGTAATAGTTGTGTCTTCATTTAAATCATCCAATAAAGTCTCCAATACAACGTCCCACAATAACGGTCCGAGAACCGAACCCTGTCAAACATCCCTTGGTATTTGCCTTATATACTGTATCATTAACACCTTTTATAAAGACCATTCTGTTGGTACAATCGTCTTTTAATATTTTATGAATACATTTTGGGTAATCTTCGTGACATATTCTCTCAAAAAGGTATGGTCACCACAAATCGTCAAAAGCATAAGGAATGTCAATTAAAATTCCTATAACATTTTTAGCATGTGAATTTTTACGGCTTTTAATGCTTCATTTATTGTGTCTTCGGTTGATAGGTCCTTTCTATATCCGAATTGTTGATCACTTATTCCAATCAATAATCGCAATTATTTTATTCTTTTGCAAAGCAGCTGTCCACAATATTTTCCAATTATATTTTACAAACAGATATGTCGATAAGATTTCGGGGCTTTTGGGTCTTTATCAGTACTATTTTTCAGAACAATTACTTTTATCATGCAAACACGTAACCCGCGTGCTATAATTCCTTCGGGAACATATGTAATGAAGTGTGAAAATATTCGTTGTAAATTTAGAGTTATGCAATGAAGCCAGTAGTGCGAAATTAAATATACCGCTGCCTATTTTAGAACCTGATACAATTAGTAAAAGGGTGTGCGATGAGAATATGCGCAATTTGTTATCAAAAGTCAAAATAACAGGAACATTTTAAAGTTCAGGGGATTGCGAATGTCAGTTATTCCGTGATAGAGGTTCATCAAACGGTAACAGCTTTCTTGGGTTAGACATTCGTTGCAGTAATTACTTAAATTCAATAAATATAAATTAATTGTTAATCTGCAGCAGCTCTCGATTCGTCAACCCACATGAGATCTACGCTAAATCCTTTACGAAGGAATCCATAGTTCGTTGCCCTCCTGATCTCAAAAACCTGAGACCCTTCTTTTATTTTTGGAACTAATTACTCATCTTGCAAGCCGTGACAGACGAGAGAAAGCAATTAATCACCGATGGAGATTAACCGGATTGTAATAGGCGACAGCCATAAACACGCTATACGTTTAGTAGTGCATAAAATATGCAAAAATATTGGTTGTACATGGCGTCTATTGTGTATTGTTTGCGACTCTACAGCAGATGTTTACTTTGATGATATGGACAGAGGAGGATTAAGGGTTCCATCAGAAGCAACTGTGTAGTTATGTGTGTGCATGTTAAAAGTATTACATGAGTTAATAAACCATGGGTATGAACATGCGTGTTTTTAAAATAAAAAAGAGAAGTGAATGTTCCTTAGCATCTGTTGGAAGACAGAAAAAAACAACACATTTAACACATATTTTGTGGTGATGTGTGTAGTTGTGTACGATCTATGTTCAGCAATTTTGAATAGAATGCTACTTCTCAAACAAATGCCGACGAACTACATAAAGCTATAGAAAAATAATCACTGTGCTATAGTCGCAGCATGTAAAAAGAGGAAACTAAATACTTTTAAACGATTTCATGAGCTAGGGCTCTGAATCCATTGCCTAAAACGAGAACATGTTTTTCCTAAATTAAATGAATGTGTAATCGAGAATGTTATAGGTACATTAACTCGCTACCTTAGGATCAGACTGACGTAACTACACTTTTTGCTGTTTTTGAGTTACGACTACTTCCGTAATCAGAAAATTGCGCTATATCTTAGGATCAAACAATCGTATCTCTAGCTATAATAGTGTCCAAATTAAGCGTCGACGTAACTATAATGTCATACTTTTTGTAAGAGTCAAAGGAACGTAAAACCCGTTATGTTTGACTGATCCTAACGCTATCTGCAAAATAATAATTTTGGTAAGGATCAGAGGATGGTAAAAGCTGATACGTTTGTCTGACCCTAACGCTTCGTTTTATTATTGACACCTGATAAGCTCTTACGTTTGTCTCATCCTTCCTGCCTACGTGACCGACCACTGTAATTTTCCTGTTATTTTTTAATTATTGCCTTTACATACACAATTCCACATTTGAAGGAGTGCATATCACCAAATCGCGCATGAAAGCGCATGTATTTAAAGGCAATTTGTTATTTAGTGCAATATTGTTTAGCAGTGTGTGTTTAGCTCACAAGCATTACATTTGTAGATTTAAAAATTAGTGAAACCTTCTTATGGAAACCAAAGGGAGAAGAATCGATCAGTTAGTAGGTGAACAGAAGAATAATGAAAATAATGATAAACGTAAGTATAAAATACATTGGAACAAAATATTAATGAATATATGTATGTTAGTTATTAAACTTGTATATACGATATTGAAATAATAATTGAATTATATATGAGCTGTCATTTAACCGTTGTAACTTAGTTAAAGCATTCAGTAGTTTGTTATTTTATAGTTTATGACAGTGGGACATCAGAAGATGAGGAAGGAGAAGCATTGTTTAGAGAATATATAGCAGCAGCTGCTATAAATTCTCAGATCCTGATCCTGATTATGAGCCAAAACGTGATCTAAGTGAGAATGGTGAGTAATTGTGATGTTATGGTTTTGTACCAGTTATTATTACTTCTACGCCTTGTTATTATTGTTGTTGTGGTTGTTATTATTGTGTTTTGGAGGTCTACACTATAGACACATTATTCATTTATTACAGATTCTAATGATGAACAAGTATAGAGGGGCGTTGTCAATCCTAATGTGAAAGCCAGAGTTCTGGTGGCACAATCTATGGAAATTAATAGTCCTGGCTCAGTTAATGAACCCAGTAACGATTAAAATTATCTGGATGAGAAGGGTGATGATCTTATAACCATCTGAGAGTTCTTCTGATTAACATAGGTACTACATTTTGGAATATAATGTATTACAGATTCTAATGAGGAGACGCAGAGAGGCATTATTACTGTAAACATGGTTTAGGTTGCAGAATCTATGGAAATGGATGATACTAATTAAGGCAAAGATCCTGTCCTAGATGATCTGTGTGAAAGGGTGAGCCATCATAGAAGCTAGGGAACTATCTTTTTATTAAACCATATTTATTCCTATATTTTCGAATAGGCCTGTTTATAGCTTCCATTTATTATTAATTTATTACACATTCCAACTATGATGGACAAACAAGAAGGGATGTCAATGCAAATGTAGACAGCAGATGGCAAAATCTAAAGAAACTAATGTTAAAATTAGTGAAGACCCCGTTACAAGGAAAAGAAAGAAGAGGGTTGTTATGGAAGAATGGAAAAGAATAAAAAATAAAGACTTAATAGACAGTCGGGGAAAGCATATACTTTTACCACAAATCAAGATGTTTCAGCTTGAAGGGTGCGTGAAAAAGGTTGTTCAAGGTGTATTCGAAAATGTAATGATAATTTCAATAACGATGATAGACAAAAAGTCCATCAAGTTTTCTGGGACCTTGGTTCTACTGAACTTCAGAGACAATATTTGAGTTCATTAGTTGATGAATATGAAAAGGAAAGTATCCGAACACAATCATAACATTCTAGAAGAAAAATAATAAACGTCTTTTCCAAGTCAAAGGATCTGATAAAATTCAGGTATACAAGCAATTTTTCCTCACAACCTTTGACACATCGGAAACGTACGCGAGGATAACCATTAAGAAAATAGATGACCACAACGTAATGGAGAAGGAGAAAAGAGGTCACCATACACCTGGTTGGAAACCACCTGAAGATAAGGAGGAGGAAATCAGAAACCATATCCGGAAATTTCCAGTTCTCCCATCTCATTATTCCAGGAAGAAGTTTGAAAAGGAATACTTACCTTCATATTTAAATATTTGGAGCATGTATAACAATGAATGTTTCAAATATTCTAATCTTACATAGACGGAGAAGGAAGATAAAAATACGAAGAAATACAATGATGATCATATCAAGAAGAAGGAATTGGCACGAGAAATGAAGAATAAGAAAAAGGATGAAACAAACAAAGGTGAATGTGTTATGGCAGAATATGAGTTGGAGGCAGTACTGTACTGTCCTAAGACAAATACCAAGTCTTTGTTTTATAAACGACAATATTTTGTCTATAACTGAACAATTTTGAATTCATCAAACAACCAAGCCAACATGTGAGATGAGTCAACAGCGAAAAGGGGTTCAAAAGAAGGGCATCGTGTGTTTTGAACTTTCTGAGAGATGTTGCAAATGGAAAGGAAATAACACTATTTTCAGATACATGTGGTGGAAAAATCCAAAATATTAACATGTGTGCGATGCTGTTATATGCCGTCCAGAATATGAACATTCCAGTAATCAATCAGCGGTTTTTCGAACCAGGCCACTCACATATGGAAGCGGACTCTGTACATGCCTGCATAGAAAATTAGAGCAAGCACGTAGATGTGTTCGATCCCATAGGATGGTTCACTGTAGTATGCATGGCATCAAAGAGACACAGTCATAGAGATGGATTCTACGAAATTCGTAAACTTTACTGAACTTCACAAAGAAACAATTAGGAATAGAAAGACGGATGAAAAAGGAGAAGCAGTGAGCTTGTTGAAAATTGTATGGATGTAATACGTAAGAGTGAACCATACAAAATATATTTTTGTATTGTTACGATGAGGCAGAATTTCATGAGTTGCAGACCATAAGAGCTGGGCACAGTAGAAGAAATCAAACATAGGAATTAGCATTACAACCTCTCTATGACAGTCCCCTGCCAGTCACCAAAGAGAAACTATCCGATCTGAAAGAGTTATGCCAGAAAGGGATAATTCCACAGAAGTGCCATCAGTTTTACTGCTCACTTCACTCCCATTACAACAGTGTAATATTAATGTAATTTTGTTTATCATTTATTTTATGCTTTAATAAAAATGTCTTACAAAAACAAAGCGTGTGCAGTTTCATTATAAGATTGCAATATCCATAGAGTCGCAGCAGGAAATCGTAATTTATTTAGGATCAAAGAGACGTAACTACAGCGCATTTTATTAAAATATTAAATATCTACTTAACAATTGATTATTACAAACTAAACATCAATGCCAATCATTGGGAAAATGAACTAGGTTATCAAATTTCACAACAAAGTTTGTGTTCAGCAACGCTAATATACATATAGCATTATCACAAGCTTAAAAACTTAAATATATCAAAACATGCATTCATGTAGTTACGTCAGTCTGATCCTAAGGTAGCGAATTAATGAATAAATGTGCCCAGAGTTTTTGTGTTTTAACCTTTCAAACAATTTTTTCTTTGACATGCTAGCCTTCTAGTGAAACTAAAATTTGATTTCTAGGACACATACCACCATATTTTAGGCTACAAATTTGAAAGAATTCTGCCAGTGAGCTTAGAATATCATTTTTATCCTTGCCCAAGATCCAAATACTTATAAAAAGTTTAAAATAAAGATTAGTTACGCTATTATAGCCGTTTAATTTATTGATTCTTTCTGACAGAAATTTAATTACAATTTACGACGTAAATTTCATATTTTGTAGTTTACTAACAATCTAAACCCTGAAATCCGCTGTTTAGTGTTTATTGTGGGATAATGTTGGCGGGTGGGCCAACGAAACCAAATGGATACGGTGTTACCAGATTGCGTATTCCAGTAATCAAGCCTTGATTGTAGGAAGCCGTGGTATTGCCCTGCAGAAGAATTATAAGAGATAGTAGAAGTTATATGTGAAGGTTTTCTGAGTAGAGTCTTAAGCTTTCATGTTTCATAACCTTATCATTCTGGATTTATTTCTGATAACCTAAGCTATATCCCACTAGTTCCTATGCCTATTTATACAACTGTAAAATGTTTATAATGTACCAAACTTTCGAGTTGTGTTAATAATTTTTAATTTCTCATAGCTATAAAACAGCTAAGCAGGCGAACTTTAGTTTCCATAGTTTCTTCTGCTAAAGAATGTTATTTGCCAGAATAACACTTTTATCCTAGTATAATATAACCTTTTCCTGAATTCACATTTTAGGAAGATAACTAAATAAATAAATCGCAATAAAAAATCGGTCTCATAATATCATTCGCCATTCGATTGAATCAAAAGCAATTGATCCCTATGCAGATAAACGTCTGTATAGTGTGTGTCTGACCCGTTGGATCAACGACATCTCTATACTGAAAACTGGTGGCTTTTTCAGGGCTTTCTCCGGGTAGCTAGGCGAATTATGGGAAGGATCATTACATCCCGGAATTCCCTGTCCCTCCATTTCACCTCCATTCTCATTTCACTTCAGATTTCATCGGCTTGGTTCTCTTTCAAGGTTGCAAGTGCTATTGGGAGGTCTCGGCGTGTGCATGGCAGGGAAAAAAGATTTTAGTAAACCTTCGTCCCCCGGAAAGGATGTGTAAGCCTAAGCTCTATGGGAAGGGGAGCCGGCTGCACCAGCTGCCATCTGGGGAGTTCAAATTTGTAAACGATGGGGGACTCTGCTCTATGCTGTCGTGCCTCCTGGTCCGGCCACCTTCTCCTCCTCTCAACTGATTCCTCCTCCCGGAGACGTCCCGTCAGGGACCTTAGCAAAAAACATCTGCGTAGGTCGAGGTGCTAAGTCCTCCTCCGATCCTAAATTGAATTGTATTTATGGACGCTCTTTAACTACTATGATCCTTAGCGTCCCATTCTATATTAAGCGTGAAAGACCGGAAATTTTGCTCAGAAACCTTTTTTTAGGCTTGAGGTTCTTTTACGTGTCGTAAATCTACGATATGTGACCATCGGCTTTACTTCCCTTCCGAAGGAGGCCATGCTAAGGATTTTTACTCCCGAAAAAATCCATCGCCCTCCTCCGGATTTGAACCCTTGACCTTGGGAACTAGAGGCTAGCATGGTAACCGCTACACGACGGAGGACGACTCCTCCTATCCTAGTCCTATCCTATAATGAAAACTGTGGTGAAACATCTGAGAATATATCTCGATATTTTTGGTGGGCCAAAATAGCGTACGCAGCACCTCTAGCGGCCATTGAGAAATTAATTTGTTTTATTGCATTTATACACCACCTTTAACATCTGAGATCATATTGGTGACTTTTGTATTTAGAATGATTGCTCATGGCAATGGTGTCTACTCGTTTACCATTTGTGTTAATCATTAAATTATTTGGGTTTTCTTTAAATTCGCATACACACATTCAGACTCTATTTCATACTTCCAAACTCTAGGAAGGATAGGAAATCATCTTGGCTAAAGAAAAGCTCTGACACTAGCCTGGAATCGAATCGCTTGATTGGTAGACTGGCACGCCTAACATGAGCACCAGAATTACTTAATCGTTACTCATTCCGGAGGTTATTTTTATTTCCAACTTATTTCCCACTGCAGGCGTATGGTGTGCTTTGATGGTCAGATGATGTTGAAGATGTGTGAAAGCGTGCAATTACAATTACAACTCACCGTAGCCATGAAGTGATCAGCATGATTTGTCAGTTTTCCATTTCATTTATCTACCATTTGTAAAAATGTTACAAGGCTTCATGAAGTCATAATGCTATATACAATGCATGATCTGATGTGAAAAAGTTATTAAGAAGACATGATGATGTAGGATGATATAATATAATTTTACCTATTTTTAGATGACAGGTTTTTTTTCATTCTTATGTTGAGTAAACTACAATGTCTGTTAGGTATGACTTTGGTTCCTTTAGCTTTCCTTCCAAATGTTTAATTATGGAAGACAAATTGTTATACAGAGCCTTTGCGCAAGTTTCTATGCATTTATTATTTATGGAACTCCTTAGTCTAATTCTAAAGCAATCTGTTTCATTATGGTGTTGTAAGATTATATATTAAATGTTTTTCTTATTTATGGCTTCTAAAAGCATTTCTACACGTTTCTCTTTTGTATATTATTTCAATAATCCTTTCGCTTTTTGTGAAGCTTACATATTTGTGTGACTATAGCTTTTTTTATATTCTTCTCATAGTAATAGACCATGTATTAGATATGGGTGAATTAGAAAGCAAAACATAAATGCATTATGCTGTCATGATTCATTACCTGCCCAGTTTGTCATAAAACATATATCCCATTGCTTACTTACTTTTTTTTCTACTGCATTCGCCATTTCAAATTTCTATATTTAACTTATTCCAAGGAATGTGTGTGTATTAATTTGTCTTTCCTTCTACAATTTCAATTAGTTTGTCGATACGCCTTAGATAAATGATTGAAAATTGTTACTACATATTCATTCCTGTCTAAAATTGTACTATTATGTCATTTCCCAATCTTATTGCTTTTACTGTTGATTTTTCTGTTTGAAAGCCAAATTAGTATTCTGAGATAATATAATATTCTTATAAAATTTCTTCAGCTGATCCAAGAGTAGCCTTTATTCTTTTGTTTGAAAATATTGAAAACTAAGGAATCGGACGGTAATTTTTCACATGCTTTTTTATTGTTTCTGTGTATAAATTGGTGAAGTGACTACTTGTTTAAGAATTTTAGAAAATATTCCTGTACTGAAAGTGTATATGTATCAGAGGCTTTGTTATTTCACTTTTGCAGTGTTTTGGGTTTTTTATATCCATTTAGTTGTCCTGATTTATTGCAATATAGGATATTTGTTTGTCTTATAAAAATTATCCTTTGTAATTCCAAGAAGCGACTTGGAATCAAGTTGCGACCTGTTACTTGCTTCATTGCGGCTATTTTTAGTTATCCCAACCTTTTTTTAGCTGTTTCCTCTTGTTACTTCAGGATTATCGGATTATAGCAAATAAAGAGCGGTCGTTTTCTGGCTCAACCACGGTTCGCGTGTGCGCGTGGTTTGCTTGCACTACAGTGACCTCGGTAGGTATAGTTCCGCTAGCTCACTAGCGGTGAATGATCCGCTCAAGACTATCTAATTGGATGCGAATGTCAGCTCTTAGCTGCTGCCTTCTGTTCGTGCTGTAAAGACTGGATTTTGCAAATTATGCATCTCTAAAGTCAGTGGCGGTTCTTGGGTGATCGCATACTCGCAAATGCACGCCCACTAATTTTTCCTTATATGTGAATATACATATAGGTATGTATACAAGAAGGGCAAATGTCAAACTTTCTTCTGTATGAAGAGCTTATTTAAACTCCCCGCGCCTTCTTTGCCAAACGCCAGTGCATTTGGTCAACAAGCTGTAGAGACGCACAAACGAGATTTTGCGACTGGCGAAGGAAACTTTAGGGCGAGAGGTCGCGGGGAGCGGGGCAACGATTGTATTTGAAAGTACGGCGAGTTAACGCAGTGTAATCGACAAGCCCAAGAGATGCGATTGCTATGGCGCAAGCGCACTGCGTTCCCATACAATTTCGCTACGACCATTTCCCTCTCTGTTGTCTAACAGAAGTTGCGATCAACCTGCTCCACACTTAGCCAACTTTACGTTTCTAAGTACAATCTAGCCATTTTCTGTATTAACGTGAGAGTTATGTTAATGCTGCAAACACATTACATCTTTTTAGATTAAACTATTATACATGCATATAATTATTCTGCATAATATACTAAGGTAAATATTTCATTTTGAGTTAGTTAATTTCATACGGTGTTTACATTTTTATTTGTTATGTTTGTGTTCCTAGTGGCTGAGTCGGTTCATAGCAGTAGATTTGAATCTGTGTAAGTGTGAAAATGAATAGCGTTGAGAAACTAAAAGAGATAAACCTTTCGGGTTTATCCTTAGAAGAAAAGCTGCAAATTAAAAACGAAGGCAGACCGCTGCCACCAATCGATTTAGTTCAAGTGACTAATTGTAAAGGGAAGACTTTTACAAGAACGTTTAACGAAAGTGTGTATAAACGTTATTCGTGGATATGTGCTCGTGAAGCAACTAACCGGCTCTTCTCTTTTCCGTGTTTATTGTTTGCGAGTGAGAGAAACGGGACCTGGACAAATAATGATTGTGGTGATATTGGTAATTTAAAACAAAAAATGGCAAAACATGAGAGCTCAATTGCCCATATAAATTGAGAATTAGAACTAAATGTTCTGGGAAAATATAATATATCTCAGCAGTTAGACAGTGCTTTTAGGCGTAATATGGAAAAGCACAATGAGGAAGTTACTAAGAACAGATATGTCTTGTCGCAGATAATTAATTGCATAAAATTCTGCGGAGCGTTCGAGTTAGCTCTCATGGGACACGACGAAAGTCAAAGTTCATTGAACCCTTGATAAACTTCACCGCAGAATTAGATTCCGCGGTGAAAGGATCATCTCCAGCAGGTCAGCGTTTTTCGAGGAACGTCGAAAGAAATACAGAATGATCTGTTGCAGTATGCTTGACGTATGCCAAGAAGAAATTAAGAGCGAAATTTCTAAAGCAGACTATACCGCTGTAATTGCCGACGAAACATCTGATATTTCATCTCTTTTTCAAATGGTGGTTGTATTTCGTTACCTGCTACCAAATGGCAAGCCGTCGGAAAGATTCTGGACATTTTTAAATCCATATGGACAAGATGCGAACGCTCTCTCCCTATGTATAAAAAACGCGCTCTCAATGGTGGTATCTGAAACTAAAAAAACAAAGTCGTGTCTCAGAGTTATGACGGCGCAAATGTCATGAGTGGTGTACAAGCATTGGTGAAGAAAGATTACCCTTTCGCTCACTACATGTATTGCTATGCACACAAATTGAATTTAATTATGGCGCAAGCAGCAAGTCAAAATACGGAAGTTCGAATATTTTTCGCGGAATTAAATGAAATTCCTGAATTTTTTTCTAATTCTCCGCAACGAGTGTGTGTTTTGGATGAGATTGTAGGTAGGAGGATACCTGGAGTTTCAACAATAAGATGGAATTTCAAATCCCGATTAGTGCAAACAGTTTTCGAGCATAAGGAATCAATTATAGAGAACATAGAGAGGAGCAGTAAACAAAGCAACACAATAGTTCAGGCTAGAGGACTGCGCCTTAAACTGATACAGCCAGACTTCTTGTTCTGGCTAGAAATATTCTTCATTATAATGCCACATGTGGATATGCTATCTAATCAGTTCCAAAGACGATCCATTGATGCAGTATTTGCAAAATCTGCCATTGGAACATTTGAAAGTGCAATAAAGGATGTTAGACGAAGCATTGCTGATATAGCTGAGAACCCATGTTATTCAGAGAGGCTGTAAAACGACGTAAGGTTGACCACTTGTCAAGAAAAGCTGCTGCGACAGAGGTGTGTGACGCGATTCTGCTACAGGCAAAGGAGAGGTTTTCATTTCACAATCACCTTGTGGCGTCAAATTACTTCATTTCCGAAAGATTTGACGAATACAACAAAACGTATCCGGAGAAATACATACATACACCTTAACTGAAGCATATCCATTCATAGACACGACCAGATTACGAACGGAGTTGCAATTGATGTACATGCGCGGAGCATTCAGAAATGCATCGGGTGCTGTAGATCGTTTAGGCTTTCTTGTGGAAAATAGTCTAGAGAAAACGTTCAGTGAAGTTTCTAAATTACTGAAACACTTGTGACAGTGCCAATGCCAACTAGTGAAACTGAAAGGTGTTTTTCAAGTTTAAAGTGCATAAAAACCTTCCTTCGGTCCACGATGTCAGAAGAACGCCTGGCTCTCTAGCCATGTTGTCAATAGAGAAAAGCCTTGTAAGGGATATTTCAGACTTCAATGAGAGAGTAATAGACCAGTTTGCAACTAAGAAGTTTGCCGAATGGACTTCATGCATTGCCATGTCCTGTAAGCTGATGTGAAACAGTGAAAGTGATTGGAAGATGTAAGAGCTTTTTAGTGACTCAACTTTTCTTTTTTGCATTGAGTGTGTGTATGGGTGTGTGCGTGCGTGTGTATCAGAAAGAGAGCAAGTAACAAACTGCACACCCATTGCAACAGGTCACGAACCGCCACTGTCTAAAGTGGAAGTTTATTTAAATATCTGTGTTGTATGTGAGTTACTTTAGAGTATTCTTATTTTTGTGCTGTTCTTGTCTTGTTATTTGTGCACTGAAATGCCTACCGAAAAAATCACGCTTGAGCAAAGCATTTTATGTAGGATACATACGTACAAACCGAATCATGTACAGGAGTGCGTAGACAATTTTATGAGACATTACGTGGTATTGCAGTTCCAAACAGAAGTGCTGTCGAACGTCTTATTAATAAGTTTAGGACAACGGCATCGCTAACCGCTAAACCTAAGGAGCGAAAAAGACGTGTTCTAAGGGTGGAAGAAACTAACGAAACTGGTGCATCAATCGAACCTCTCCAAAGAAGTCTATAAGACGTATTGCACGACAAGTGGATGTTTCAAAAGCCTTCTGTTCAAATAGCTAAACTTTTAAAATTTATCCCTACAAAGTGACTTTTGTTCCAAGCTTACAACCTCATGACGACGAAAAACGAGTCCCATTTCTGTAGCTGGATTTTACAAAGTATCATTACGGCACTGTTGGGTCACATTTAATAATCTTCTCAGATAGTGCATGGTTTCATTTAAATGGTCATGTTGACTCGCAGAACAATAGATATTAGAACACAGAGAATCCACTTTTAATTCATGAACTTCCGTTACCTGATGTAAAATTTAGCGTATGCTGTACTGTAACACAAAACGAATAATAGGACCCATATTTTTCGGCGATACCGTAAATTCCGATGAGTACCGAAGAAATGAACCATTTTATAAAATTTTGTCAGATGAGAGAGAAATTTGATATTTTCAACAGGATTCTACCACAGCCCTACTGCTCAAAACAACTTAGAAGATATAAAGGCGCTGTTTGATGACAGGATAGTTTCTAAAGGATTATGGCCTCCCTCCGTTCCCCGGATCTAACTATGTGTGATTTCTATTCGTGGAGAACCCTAAAAACCTAAAAAATAAAGTTTATAGGAATAATCCGCACGCATTAGTCGAACTTAAAGACAATATCAGAACAGAACTATAGAAAATTACGCAAGAAGAACTCGTAAGTGTGAATGGAAATTTCACTCTAAGATGCCAGCAATGATTCACAGCAGATAGACACCAATTTGAACCGATTTATAAAAAGGCTGCTACTCATTACAGCGCATGTTACTGTTTCTCATGAATAAGCAACGTGGGAGTTTTAGAACACATGCGATTCGCGACCGGGCATAAAACGACTGCTGTGTATAAGCACAATGCATTTTTGCTGTCATAAATGCCAAGGGTTGCATATTCTCTGTATCTTACCTATAAACAATTGAAACGCATTTTATCTGAGATATTTAAGTGGTAGATACCTAAACTAAATATAGAGTTTTAGTATCAACTCATTTATTTTTCCACGCCGAATTTGTTTAATGTTGCAAAGAAATAGTGTAACTAAATTGGTGCACCTGTAACGTATTTAAAAACCAATTAGAATGTCCCATTTATACGCAAAAAATCGCGACTCATTGTTGCTACCATCAAGTCTAAATATTACACAAACCTAACATAATATAAGTTAGCGTAAGCAACAATCAAACAAATATATTTATATCCTATCTGAGTGTTTAAAGGCAATGCATCTGTGAAAATCCAAAAATTAAGTTTTCTTCTGATTGATTTGATTTTTTTACCATATACTCAAAACATAAAATTACAGTGCACACAAAATTTTATTGAGCTATGTCAAATCATTGTTAAGGTATTACCTTTTTATTCATAATCAATCACTTTTGATATGGTAATATGAAATGATCCTTGAGCCCTACGATTCATTGCATTGCTCCAAAAGTTTTAATTTGAGCTTAGTATATAAACTCAAAGAATTTTTTGTACTGATATTTCCTAATTTTAAGGGGGAAATGTATTTGTATACATGTTATTGACTCGTCCAGCTTTTTCAATGTGAGTTATGGAAAATAATTAATTTCATCTGTACTAGCTAATTTTTTTATGTAGTGTACAACAATTTTGAAGTCATAATTTCTGAAGCTGTCCTGAAAATTTAAGGCTAATAAGGTATAAACTGTGATCCAAAGAGCATTTAAATATTGAAAAACGCTGAAAAGAAGGAATTTAAAAAATGCACTTCAAAGTTCATTTTAGCAAAACATTAAAGGACTTAATAAATATCTATTTTTAGCTTTAAAATGTTGATATTAAAAATCCAATTCTATAGTATGAAAGCACAAGAAGTATAATAAAACTGAAAAACAAACAAAGAAATTACACATTTTTTATCAAACTTCGCCGATGCGCCGCCTTTAGCTCTAATTCACTAGAATAACTACAACATAATACAATAAACCAATTTGTCTTTAATGCTAAGATTGGTATGCTTACACGTATTCGACAAGCTCAGTTATTAATGCGAAATATTTTGAGTTGTGAAATATGTGTATATTGCTTTAATATCGCATAAAATTTAATACTAAAACACAGTCTTCAACCTCCTTTAATCGGAATAGGCTTTAAACGAAATAGTTTGATATCAAGCGATAATGTTGTTATTATTGTTGTTGTTTTTGTTGTTTTTGTTAGACGCGATACCGATTAATGACCTCCCTACCTTTTGGGGGAAAGTAATTAAGATGCAATATAGTTGTTATGTAACTCCGACTAAACGTATGTTATAAGCAGGCATAGAAGTTTCTAAGCATTAAAGCTAGTACGAAAGGGAATCAAATTGAGATGTTACCGGACTTAAGATAGAGACGTCGCAGGTAAAAAAACCACCCCATCCCTCATACAGCCTCTTGCGCTTCCAGACAGCACACACCCTACCGTGTTTACCTGCTGTCGGTGACCCTTGGCCGCTGTTGTTTACGCTCTTCGCATTGACTTACGGTTTGAGTGTAGATAGCTTGAAGCCAACTGCTTAAGAACTTCTAGACCTGGTTATAAGCACAATGTTTCATAACAATCGAGTCGCTTTCTGAATGAAAAGAAAATACATATGCGCGCGTGAGGAGCGTCATTTCAGTTTCTGCTTGAGGGGGAGACAAGATTGCCTGAAGCAGTTTTCCGAATTTTTATGTGAATTTTGAAGACTTATTTAGTCTAAGAGAAAGCCATCCTTTAGTTCTTAAATGTGAAATATTTGAATTAAAAGTACAGTTCTTGTAATTTTTCTTTTGGTAAAGGAATAATGACTAGTAGCTTAATTATTTCTCATAACCTGAGGAGGGCAACTGATCTGCCCTATAACCCGAAATGACGCCCCTGGCGCGCGTAGACACAACAGTGCAACTTTAGCTTTAGTTACCTAAATATTAAAAACGAAAGGCTACCTATAAAAATTAAGTTCCGGAACAACTGCATAATATTTATTATTAGATAACTTATAAATTTGTGTCTCTTTAATCTGGACGCAGAATTCCCTGTGGTTTGTATTCAGACGGGTAGAAATTTCAATAAAGGTCTTAGTTATTGATTTCCTTGCAGATTATTGTGATAAATGTCTTTATCAGTTGTCAATCGTACAAAAAATCAAATGAGAAATTATTTTTTTCTTAATAAACGTTTCTCATATCTGTAAAATTAGGGTCCGCTTGCAA
Source organism: Deroplatys truncata (assembly GCA_030765065.1). NCBI lineage: Eukaryota > Metazoa > Arthropoda > Insecta > Mantodea > Mantidae > Deroplatys > Deroplatys truncata. Next base: position 153,702,870 of record CM060990.1, read on the forward strand.
AAACGATGTTTAGACAACGTTTAGCGCGAGAAGTTGTTTAACTCGTTGCAAACATTTAACTCATTTAGTCCAAATAACAATGTCTAAATCGCATCCATGTTTAGACACTGCATAACAGGTGGTTTCCACACTGTTTAACCTTAAATGTCACTCTTATTTTACACGAGGCGCGAAGCGAGAACTGATAAACAAGATGAAGACTATGCGATTCTTGATGTCATTGCACGATATAAAGGAATGTTACACCCAGAAGGGTGGTACGACCGCGAAAAGTGCTCAGAGACCGTTCTAATTCCTTAGATCACTGTACCGAAAGGGAATTCAAAGCAAGCTTTAGGTAATAAATCCAGGTACACATTTCAGTAATGAAGTAGTCTTAGAGCTAGTACCACCGTAACACCATTAAACACAGATTAAATTAATGTTTTTGCCTCTAGTACGCGTTTTCATTCTTCCTATGTTTTTTAACAGTTGTATGAGAAAACTACTCCTTAATGTTGTTAAAATAGCATCAACCTGATCGGCTAACTTGTCCAACACTGGGTGCATATGCCGTACAAGAATATGTTTCAGCATAATTTAGTACCTCTCATCCAGAGTTAACACATACGAGTTGGTTTTTTATAGATGCAAAATCTTAATAGGAAAAAATTGTTCAGGTTTTTATTGGATAATAAGGCAGATATTACCTCATCTCATTTTTTATGAGGTTTCATGTATAGTGAAAGCAAATCTAATGTGGGAGTTAATACGAAATGTAGGTAATTTATTTATTCTACCGTTTGAACTAATGGAGCTATTCATAACGCTGAATTGATCAATGTAGGTATGACAATGCATTGCTGCACCTCCATGAAGCAAATATATATTACTACACATATGGTTCGTTGATTCCTTCCAGGTGTTAGGAATGAAGTGAAAATATAAATCTTGGGTACCTTGCGTGATGAGCTTCAAGAATATTTCTTATATACATCCATAAAATACATAGGCTTTATGAACCGAATATTATTACCGAAAAATTTTGGGAATATGCTCACTTTAATAACACATCTTGACGACCCAGACATTTAAATGAATATAGCTGAGTGTACGGCAAAGGGCAATGAAACAGATGCTTAAGTTAGTATAGGCATCAGCAAACAGAATGCTGAGGATGTATTGTAGCAGTTCAACAAATTGGATGTGCTTACTATCTAGCCCTGATTTTTGTGCATTTGCTTTTTGGCACCATATAATCACGTACATATCGCATTTTTCAGGTTAAGTAAAGCAACTTCTGCTGTAATTTGGAATTATTTTTACATATTACGAATTATTACAGCAACCAAATTTGTGCTTTGACAGAAACTTGGTATCGTGTTTAATTATAAATGCATTATGCAACCCACATGGCACAGAAGCATCAAAACATATGACAACAAATAGAAAGCAAAGTTAAAGGACTCCTGAAAAACAAAACATTTTAATAAATGAAGTTTTCATGATATATAAAAAACTATTTTGATTTGAATAATTCATTTAATAGATTAAGCAATTATGAGTTTGCTTCTCGTCTTCTCATTATTAATATTATTATTATTATTATTACTACTTCTGCTAACAATTGTTTGCAACATAGCAAAAGCAACAGACATATTAATTTTGAGTTATAAAATATCACAAAATATAAATTTAGTATTACAAACAAAAGTAAAAAGGCATGGTAAAAAACTGAGTTATACATAAATGAACTATGTAAAACGAAAAAGCATTACAGAAAAGTTGCAAAATATAGCACTTTCGCATTACTTGAAAAGATTTGGCAACAGTGACGTGCGGTGACAATTGAGCAAGGGGAAGCAATTACAAAGGACAGTCTTTTCTAAGAGAACTTTTGAGGCAAATTACACGTTAAGCTGTTTATATTCCTTTAATGTTAAATTCTAAGTTAACGTACACAAGCTATCAAATAGCTGAGAGACAACGCTGAAATAGCAGGGCAGTGAAAAATACAAGCTGTTCCGCATTAACTTACAAAAACATAATGAATGAAAATTAGTTCTTTGTTTGTCTCATTGTCTTTGGTTTTACTTGAATGCTAATTTAGTTCCTCTTTCCTTCCTTTTGAATTTTTCGATTATGTGCCGATAGGATTCCTCCTCACTTTCAGCTAATTTTAGTTTCAGCAGCTTCTTTTCTATAGACAGCACTGATATATTTGTGTCTTTGTTATCCTTGGAAGTTCCTGCGGTCGCTATGAATTCTGCGGAGCGCAGAAAAACAACGTTCAGCACTTGCACTGGTTACGGACATTGTTAAAACAAGGGCACAGAGCTAATAAAGTTCAGTGAATGCGAAGGATGACAAACTAGTACTCCTCAGGTAGGAAACAAGCTGGTGCAGTTCCATAGAAAGGTATTCCTCCATCGTATATGCCACAGTAAGTTCGCTTCTGAGACGACGAAAATAAGTGTTGGCCATGGCTATCTTTTAGCGAGGGAAAAACTTTATCAGGGAAACTTATTTTATTTTGCTCTGCAGCATATAATAATTGAAGAAATTTGAGTTTTTCAAGTCATTCAAACCGAACCTCCAAGTGCTGATTTATGGCGCAAATTTCCTGGTATAGACGTCGATAGGTTCTGGAATCAGATTATGCATAACAACGTCTTTTCTTGAGTCCTTCGCAAATTTCTTCACAACTGGACCAAACTGCATCGCACCCATCTCTTTTCTGGTGAATGTGCACTTTAGTTTCTGCTATCTTAGCCATACAAAAGTTTACAGTCAGGATTTTAGTATGCAGAATGTAAAAGAACATCAGTCACCCCAAATACTTCACCAAATATCTGAAGTAAGAACTGAAATTCAAATTCCCGAAGAACATTACTGAAACCTCGAGCTTTGTGGTATGTATCACTATCCTATTCGTCAGGAATGTTAAGAATGCTGTCAAACAGTTTTAAAAGATCGGAAATGTGTTCTTTTACCGTTTCGACTAGCCTTCCTTTATAGTTCCAGCATGTGGGGCATACTTTTGAAAATCTTTTTCTAACAACCCTGTCCAACGCAGCAGTTCTCTTTGTGGAATCAGAGAAAAAGGCTGCAAAACTACTTATGTCATAAAAATATTTTGCATTCCTTTATAGGGGATACGGACTGACAAAGCACTAGGTTTAACCTATGAGCAAGACAGTGTATGAAAATTGCATCAGGGTATTTGTACTTTACTCTCTTCTGAAGACCATTCAATTCTCCAGCTAACACAGCGGCACCATCGTAGCATTGTGCTACTAGTTTTGAACCACATTCATACTTTTCCAGTGTACGGCACGCATTATTTTCCAGAGCAGTTGCGCTACGGTCTATACTTGCATCAGCGAAACCAAGAAATCTTTTTTTAACTTCATTACCAACAGACACGTACACAGAGCGCCAACGAAAATCTTCGGCGGATTTTGTATCGTTTTCTGGGGTCTTTTGAGGCATGTCCTTCACCTCTATCGCAGAGCGTGGTGGCTTGACAACACAGCAATGAGGGGGACTTAGCGTCCCATTCTACATTGGGCGTGAAAGACCGGGCTTTTTGCTCAGAGGTCTCTTTATCAGGCTTGAGGTTCTTTTACGTGTCATAAATATACGACATGGGACCACCAGCTTTACTTCCCTTCCGAACTAACGATTTTTACGCCCGAAAAAAAACCCATCGCCCCCCGCCGGGTTTGAACCCGCGACCTTGGGAACTAGAGGCTAGCATGGTAACCGCTACAGCACGGAGACGACCTGTTGCTGCTGTTTGTTTATAAGGCTGAGAAGAGAGTTTCGAATACACTGCAACCATTGCACCGTTAAATTAATCGACGGTACGACAGTATTGCATATAAAACTGTTCTCTAAAACAGATTTAAGTATGCACCTAGGTAATTAAAGGAGATAATTATTTCTGAGTAAAATTTAAGGGAGCGGTTCATTCCCTTCATTCCATGGAATGACTGCCACTGGTTGGCAGCCTTCTTTGTATTTCTTTTCTTGCGGAATTCTGGTAACACAATTTATTTAAGATGAAGTTACCTCCGAATTAATTATGGGAAGGTAGAATCACAATAAAAAATTCAATGCCATGCTTGGGATCCGAGCCATCAATCTGTCACCGCTGTTCTGCGATCTGAGCTACGATATCGATAAGGGAACATTTCGTGAAATTCTACATGTGACCTTATTTTTTCCGGTAAAATCCAAAGCATTCTTAACTTCTCTTGAGACAGCATACCCCAATGTCGACTTACATACTTCTTTCATTCTGATTCTGCCTTCCCAGCCCACGGACGATCAATTAATAAAACTGAACTAATTATGTTTTCTCAACGAATCTAAAACTGTCTTGGATTCTAGAACAGACATATCGTTCAGCCACCCGTACTTTCACCCCTTCGACGCAAAGTGTGCGCATTAATGTTTTAAATGTGTACATGATTATTTTTAAAGCGAGCAATGGTTTATTAATCTTCTATCTCAAACTCTTTTAGTATTTCCGAAAGAGTTTCTCTGAAATTTTTTACTCGCTTAGACATTTTTCTTTCCGCGCCGCTGGTAGAAAGGACTGTCGAAATTCCTGAAATTCCCCAAAACTTACTTCGGCTCCTTCCGGGAACAACTACGCTACGTGGTGTCCAAATACGAAAGCTTCAAAATGCGGTGTTGCGCGTTCACTTTTGGGCCAGATGAGGCTTTAAATGCTGCTTAGCTAAACACCGTCTAGACATGAATTTAGCAATGCAAAATTGGACAACGTTTAGACGGTGTTTAACTGAACAGTGTTTAAGTCCTTAAACAGCGCATCGTTTTTGTTAGAGACCCTAAAAATGGAGAAGACATTATATCTTAGTATTCACTCATTGGTGAAAAATAAAATCCATTGGTTGCTGCTTCTTGCTACAGGATTTATCAACCATTGATTCTTGTACTTTATATCAGAAAAAAAAGAAGGCGAAGAAAGAAGAACTAAAGTAGCTAACTGCCGAAAACTATAAGCACTGGCAAGCTTATGCGAAACTAGAATTTTATTACGGTGCAGGGTAATTCTATTATTCAGGCCTATTACTTTCATTACTCTTACTCGGCATCGTTCTTCCCTCTCTTCCGTTGTCATTAAGGCACAGCCTCGTGAACGTGAAGTCCGCGGTTAAAATTCTGCCAGCACCGTCCTCCCAGACTGAGTTTTTTTCGGAGGGGGGGGGTCAGGTGTTCCTCATTTCCCATAACTAGCAAATGCCAAGAAGGTATTCTAACCTTAGGCCTGGAACACTTCCTTTTCACATTTCCTTTCCCACTTACTACTTCAATCTATCACGTATAATCAGTCTCTATCGCCTGTGGTGGCGTGCAAGAACGAGCGTTAAAGACTATTTAAAATTCAATTTCTCCCTTTCTAAAGAGAGAAATTTCAAATTAAGTCAATTTTAAGACTAATGTACCTCTAAAGGCGTTTAAGAAAAGATAACTGGACTTATTTTACTACACCAATGCCGAACAGGCCTTGGAACGATACAGTTCCACATTGGTTTGGGTAGACCAGAATCCTTAAAAAGTTGGTTCTCCAACTGGGAGTTCCATCAAGGCTCTCTAACTGGTAGATCCTTTGGGTTGTGTTTTTAAACGATAAGCTGCTTCTTATTCAGGTAGCCCTCCTGTGATTCCTCTGTTATTAGAACTAGATGCACGAAAGCGTCCTGCAATTTTAAGCTACGCAGCTTCTAAGCTGATCAGAGCAGAGTATTCCAGTGCACCTCTGAATTTTAGTAAACTAATTTTGGTCATTTGGTCAATATTTTGCAAATTTTGGTTTTGGAAACTGTTCGAACTACTACTCCTATTACATATAAATATAGCCACATAAGCAGTACTGTCCTTTCAGGAATTTGATTTTGCCCATAGTACTACAGATTATTTTATTTCCTTAGAGACTCTAGGTCTGCCAGCCAACAATGAAAATTAATACGACGCTGCAAGGAAGAATCCAAAGCAAGGTTAGTCAACTCGCTGATTTATGGCATCAAAACATCTGCATGACGAGCAAGCGCAGTCAATGGCACAAACCCTTCTCAGCGTCTTTCCCCCTTTTTTTATTATCAGTAACCTCGGAGGGTAATGTAGAGCAATGGGACATCACACAGTCACCTAATCTAAAATTCAAACACACATACACGTGTGCGCGCTCTATGGATCGGTTAGTTAATTTCTGTTTATAATTGGCCCTCTTTGCTAACGCTTAGGGTAGGTACTGGCATCCGACTATGCATTTACCGAGCTCTGTTTATAATCTGCATTTGATTGAAATCCAGAAATAAATCTATGATGTCATAGACGGGGAAAGGGGATAGGGATTAAAAACTGAGGAAGAACTGAGCATTGCGGATAAGGCTAAGCTGTGTGTCTATTAAACCTCCGGGAGGAAGGGATGAGGCGAGAGAGTACGAAGAGCGGCCAGATCCGATGGCGGCAGGTGCAGCGCAGCGGGTCCCAAATGTTTCCAGACCCGGCCGCCCTTTCAATGCCCTCCTAACCTCACGTAAAGCTTCGGGCAGAATGTTCTGTCAGGGAGGAAACTTTCTTATCTGAAAGAACAACCGTCGAGCCTAATATTGCAAGATGAAAGGAAACATAAGGATAAAAATGGGAGACAGGAAAATGTGAAGTAGTATATAATTATGCACCTGCCGAGCTGAGAAAACCAGGTCAGGGTGGCCGGTCCAACAGCAGTCGAGTTTTCCACTTCCCGAATGCTAGCGTCAGGACGCTACATCCTGAACCATTTCGTGCGGCATGAAGTCATAAGTGAAATCGAATAGGTCTTCACACAAGTAAAAAAAAATGGATTAATTTAACTTTTAGTCTATAATCGTTTATTCAAGTGTATGCATGGATTATCCTAGGCACGAATTTAGATGCGCTATTTCCAAATATAGCTGGAGCGCACTCTTACGTCATTTCCTTTTCCACCGGTAGATGTTTTCAAGGGAAAATATGGTTGGACCATGTTTACAGGTTGACATTTATGTGTGGAAATTTAAACTAAGGTTAATTATAGTTGCGGGAATAACAGGTGTGTTTCTACTGTATTATACGTAGTATATAAATGCAGAGATTGCTTTTGATTACTAAATCAGTGAACTTTTGCCTTTTAGTAAGGCATTTATATCGTACATGTGTAGCCTGCCAATCAGCTGATTTGTGTCAATAACTTTTTGCATTTAATGAATGAAAAAGTTGAAGAAAGTGTTTCTTTGATGTTTCAAGAGGAACAGATCTTATTTCTATGTTATAATTTAAGGAAATCCTTTTGTTACATTATCGGTTAGGTTATGATGGCTGATACACCTCCAGAAAAAAAAGTGCTTTCAGTGTTAATTCACTTTAAATTTTACATGCCACATAGGTTATAAATGCAAATACATAGTCATCCAGGATTGTAATTTACAGCATTAATAGTTTTATATGCCTTTTAATGAATACATACCTGTGTCTCCTGGAAACATCATAATGACAATTAGTGAAAATCAAAGTGGGTATATTTAAGTAACATCAAAGGCAATTGAGAATAGCAGTGCTGTTTGGTGTGAATAGAGTATGTAATCAGGCGAATCAATGTTGATATAAGTGGGTATCTTCAATAGAAAATTTGTTCTATTGTTAGTGCAACAGAAAAAAAAGTACTACTTCATGAAGTAGGATACTTAATTAAGCAATAAATAAAACTGTTAGGATTCCTTCATGGATCTCTTCCATTTTAAGACAGCAAGTATTATTTAAATTTTGGTGTAATACTTCAAATTTGCAGAGAAACCTGTTAGCATTCATTTTATGTTTGCTTTTGAAAACACACTTGCACTACACGATATAAATTGTATTTTTCTTCCTCATTGTTATAAATGTGAAGAATTTAACCTAAAAAACTGGTGTGACCAGCTCTTTCTGTGTTACATTTAATATTTTGAACAGTAAATATCTGATTATTATACATTTATTAATTGTGGCACTAACGGATTAGCTTTGATTTGAAACACATAATACCATACATCACTAAATTTGAATGTAACAGTATATTTTAGTGACATATTCTTTTGTGTACATATTTTTATACATCTCGTATTTTTGGGTAGATAAGTTATGGTTTCCATATATTCTTTTGATATTCCACTTGTTTTCCAAAAGTGCATCATGTCACGATATGTAAAATCAGTAATTTCAAAAGACCTTCAATACTCTCTTGGCAACCAGTAAAAGGTTTCAAGCTTCATACCTTGCACTGCTTTGAACCAAAGCTATTTGAGAGTTGCTGTGAGTACACACAAGAGGCATTCGACATTTTCACTCATTTTCATATGCTATAAGCATGTTTATAATTCTGTCTTCATTAACCTCCAAGTTGTTTATGATTCAACTTTGGCTGACTTTAGATTTAATTATATTAAGTAGAAATTGTTTATTCTGTGCTACATAGAAGACACATTCTAAAGCTTAGAATTCAAGGCATCATTGTTTTCCAGTCACGACTTTACATCTCCCACAATGTCAGAGTAAGAGATTGGTTATGCTAGTGTTCAGTCTGCTTCATTAAACTTAGTTTAGTGACAATATTTGTTATGCTTAACCATGTATTTTAAGAGAGAGAAAAAGAGAGAGAATGCGATAATTACATACTGTGCTAGCGATGCTGACACAGTAAGAGTAGGTTCACCACAGAGGATGTTTGGTTACAACATATTTCTGCTTCTTTATATTCCAGTAAATTTGGAACCTAAAGTTTCTAATTTGTAATAATTGTGAAAAAAAAAAATTAAATGTTGGATTCGTAATCAAAAGGTTCATAGATAAAATTATCTTGGGTAAGTAAAATTTGTTTTGTGTGTCCTCAATTGCACGCAATGTAAATTGTAGAATAATAGGGTTGCAGTTCTGTGTAAGCTGTAAAAACAGTAGAAATTAGTATTTAATAGTGATTGTGGTAGAAGAGAAGAAAAGACGGATTTGGAATGAGAAAGTTGTTTCTGTTATGCCATTGCCATTTGCAGCCAAACTGCCAGCTTCATACACTTGGCCCAATGTAGCAGAAAAGCAGTGTAAGTTCATGCTGCTATATTCTGAACTTTTTATACCACATATTCAAGAACACTGAATGTTTTTAGCAGGAGCCACAAGTATTTTTCAATTTATTAACTTTTCAAAGCATTCTCAATGACTTTTGCATTCATTCAAATCATTTTAAAATTACCTCTAACCAAGTTTTGTGTGGGTGGTAATTCACATATAAGCCCCAATGCCCTCTTCATGTGATGGGAAGCAGTGATCACAAAACTTACTTTGGTTTTGGGAAAAAGAAAAAGACCCAGATCTGGAGAATAAGGGGTGTTAGGAAGCATTGTGATGTTCTGGTTGGCCAAGAAGTTGAGTACTCTGGCCACTGTGTGTGCATAATCATTGGCTTGGTGAAGCAACTGGTGTATCTTTGATCTTGGATGCTTTGCTTTCCATGTTGCAATGACTGATGGCAGGCAATCAGTCACATACCACTATGTAGCTACTATCTTTCAGGTTTCCATGGTAACAGATGCAAAGTGACCAATTTTTGTAAAGAACAACTAGAACACTTCGCCATATTTGCTAAATGTGTGTGAAGCAGGATTACCATCATCCTTGTGATGTCGCACAGAAACTGTTCATCACTAAAAAAAATAGTGGAGTTGAGGCAAGTAAGAACATATTGAAGCAAATAAAAGTAAAACCTGAGTTGACTAATGATACAAAACAACTCTCACTGTTTAACCTTGCGTTGGGTGCAATGAATCTGAGAAATACCTTTCCTGCATTTTTCAACATGCAGAGGCAGCCCTATGTGTGAAGTGGTTGCAACTCATTATGGCTTCCTAAAATACATCGTAGCACTTCCTGGTTCATTATTGGCCAGTTGCTTGTTTTTTTAGTTTCATTATCAAGCAAAGGTATCCGTGAGATACATTGCGTCTGCTCACGTACCTCATTGTTTTTGCTGCCTTCTTTTCTATCGGTCATATTTTTATGTACATAACGTCAAAGAAACTAGAAATTTTCAATGTGTGTAACTCTTGACAACTTACAGAAAGCCCTGGCAATACTGTGAGATGAAAACGATTTTCTTGGTGCTGAAAGTGACACAGATTGTGAAGCTATAACAGAAGCCCATGAAGAGGATTCTCATTCTTCTCAAAATGACACAGATGACAGTCACCACGGATGTTAATCCTCAGTTTACTGGAAATGATGGGGTCATTAAATGGAAAAAAATGAGACCTTTGCAGCAGAGGAACTAGGTCACAGAATTTGCTAACTCATTTGCCTGGAGTCAGGAGTCAAGCCAGAGTTACTAGTACACCCATAGATTGTTGGAGTCTTATTACAGATGACATACTAGACAATCATCACATATACCAACCAGTACAATGAGTTTATACAAAACAATTTCAACCGTGAAAGAGATGCTAATTTGACAACAAAAGAAGAGATGAAAACATTCATTGATCTTTTATATTTGATAGGAGTTCTATGCAGTAGCAGACTATCTTTAGAAAAGCTTTGGGGTACAGATGGAGATGGCATAGAGATATTTCAGTTGGTAATGAATTTGAAGCGTTTCAAGTTCTTCTTTGCTGCCTTAGATTTGATAACAGATCTTCCTACAAAGAAGGAAAGAGATTACATCATTTTGCAATAGTGAGATATATTTTCACAAAAATCATCAGCAACTGTCAGAAATGCTACTCACTGGGAGAATGTCACAATTGATGAGATGCTGGTAGGCTTTAGAGGGAGATTTAGTTTTAGACAGTATATGCCATCCAAGCCTAATAAATATAAAAAATATCTTATCTTTTGGTTGATGCCAAAATATTCTGCTGTCACATTCGTGAAATTTATGCTGGGAATCATCCTGGTGGACCATTCTGCTTTAGCAACAAGCCCTCAGATGTTGTGAATGATTGGCATAACTGATTTACAGAAGTAGAAGTTACATTAATGCAGATAATTGGCTAAGTCACTAATTTGGTGAACGATCTACAGAAAGAGAGATTGTCCTTTGTTGGAACACTGAAGAAAACTAAGCCACAGCTTCAAGTGGAGTTCGCCAATATAAAAAGTAGATCTCAATGTTCCAGTATTTTTTGCATTTAGAGAAGAGCCTACCCTTGTTTCCTACACTCCTAGGAAAGGCAAGAATATCCTTGTGATATCGTCAATATTTTGGTGATGGCATTCATCAAGACTCCGTTGAAATGAGAAGTCAGAGATGATAACGTTTTATAGTGAAAAAAAATCAGGAGTGGATGTGGCAGACAAAATGTGTGGCTGATGGAGGGTTAAATTTCCTGGAACATGTTTTGGAGGCTAGTTTTCTCCATTGTCAGCTGGATATTAACTGATCTTGGGTGGTAAAGCTAATCCATCCATAGACTGCTATGGTGGTGGCTCTAGGAACTTGTACAGTGGGTCACTCTGGGGAATTGAAAACTCCAGCATTTGAAGATATATTGAAGCAAAATCATTTTAAGTAAACTTGGAGAAGACTTTGGACTCACTGGTTAAATTACATTATGTGAATATGACATGAAGTAAGGCGACTTCTTATATTGTAACATGCTCTTCACTAAGCCCTGCTACTTGTCTATGTATTTCTTTTATTTCTTTGAATGTGGGTATGTTACTGTCATTTTCATAGGGCTTTGCCTTAGGATATGATTTCAAAGAGTATAGCAGTACATAGGATGCTGAGCAGAGATATACTTTTAAATTCACACATGATCTAGGTTTTCTTTTTATGCACTCTACATGTTTGGTGTTTACGCGTTTATGTTTCATCTATATTGTGCACGTCATTGCTATTCAGATGATAGCACATTTAAGTTTTTGTGGCGCCATTTATTGTCAATTTAAATGTTGACATATGGTGCACCTACAAAAGAAAACACACACTAAGACTACTTAATGTTGTTATAAATTTTAAGAAAATACTGGACACACCTAAAAATGTCACAATATAGGATTCACTGTGACTTCAGCTTGACAGGTTCTCATAACTATGCCATCTGTAATGATTTATTAAAAGCATGGGTCCTGTTGCATCTATTTTCCAAAATACCTATGGTATTGGAACCTGGCTGCCTCCATAAGTTATATCAGAGGGGAAGAGAGGGGAAAGAAAGCTCCCAGGGAACTGTTGTTTAGTGTATCTAACCATATTCTAAAGGAAAGGGAGAAAAAGACTCACTGAGAATTGATACCTGGCACCCCACAAAATTGTAGCATAGCAATGAGAAGAGTAAAAAGAATAATAATAAACTCTTTGTGAATTGATAGCCGGCAGTCAACCAAATTGTAGTGATCCAAGTATTTAAGTCTGGACCCTACACAGGAGGGGCAGCCTTGGGTAGAGACTGCTCTCTAAGGTCTGAAGGTAGAGGAGGTAGATAATTAATAATAATTAATACTGAGTCCATCTGACATTATGCTCAAGGGATTTATTCTACCTGCCTTCGGCCCTAAAGGCCTACTCTAGCCACTTCAACAAATGCACATACCTGCGAGTGTTCTAGCTGGCTTTGATGTTTCAGAAATGTAACAAATGAGAATACCAGTTACTGTGGAAACACACTTTATTTATCACAAGGCACTCAACATAACACAAATGTTACACTTGAGTCACTTTGGCACACACTCAAATACAACACAATTGGTCTGTTGAATCAATTCACAACTGAGATGTTGACCTGCACGACCCACGACTGACTGCTGAGTTACAGCTCACAATGAAACTGCACTGTCACTTCTAATAGAACTCAACACTCGCCTCAGTTCAACACCGTCTTAATTCAACACTGACTGAACTCGGCGTGAGCAGCCTCCCTTATATAGGTCCCACATACAAAGCGGAACCTCCTAGAAAAGGAACCCACGAGAACAAGCCAAAACGAACCCTCCAGATCAGATAAGCGGCAAACAAAGGGCTTTTTATTTCACACTCGCTATTGTTCTGACCACCTGTCGCAGGCCCCGCCATGAGGCACTCAGGCGCGGTCACACTGCTCCCTCTTCGGCTTTGGTCTTCCCGACCAGCACTGTCGTAATTGGCTAGAGGGTCTAGGTGTACCACCAGCATCTTTCTTCGGGGCAGCCTCTGGATACAGTAGACTATATCATTGATCCTCTTCACCACTCGGTACGGTCCTTTCCGTGGTTGTTGGAGCATGAGACAACGTTCCTTGGTCCGGGTAGGGCGATACAGCCACACCAAATTACCTTGCTGGAAGCCTTGGCTGTTGGTCTGGCGGACGTAGCGGGTTTTTATCCGGTCGCTCGCTATCTGGATGTGTTGACAGGCCATTTCGTGCACGTCGTTAAGACGGTCTACGAGGTTTTCCACATAGTTTATTGCTGGCAGTTCCACCCCAGGGGAGCTTCCAAACACCAGTTCGCATGGAAGACGCAGCTCCCTGTCGAAGACTAAGTTGGCTGGTGTCAACCCGGTGGTGTCGTGAGTCGACGAGCTGTGGGCCAGCAAAAAAAGCGCTACCCTAACATCCCAGTCCCTCTAGTGATTGTCCACGACCTTCTTCAGGTAATCTTCTAGGGTCTTGATGTACTGCTCGACCACGCTGTCTGACTGCGGGTGGAGAGGCGTAATACGCGTCTTGTGCACTCCAAGTCTCTCCATTGCTTCCCTCAGGTTCGTCTCGAAGTTCGTGCCCTGATCGCTTTGTAGCTCTAGCGGTGTCCCAAATCGCCAGAACACTTCCACTAGGCAGTCCGCGATCGTCTTGGTCCCCTGGTAAGGGATGGCCTACACCTCCGGCCACTTGGTGAAATAATCCATGACCAACAGATACTTGTTGCCCCTTTCGGATACAGGGAAGGGTCCCGCTATATCGATGGACACGTTCGAATGGTGCTCCCACGTTGTGCCGCTGCATGCGACACCGGTTCCTAGTCTGTGGGCTGCGACTTAGGCACACACATGACATTGGCTGCACCACCGCTCAGCGTCCGTCCGTAGTCTCAACCAATAGTACCTTTGTCGGAGCTTGTCAATCCTTCGGTCGGGTCCAATGTGTCCTCCCGAAGTCCCCGCATGTACTCCCTCCAGGACTTCCGGCACCTTACTTCGAGGAAGGATCAATTGCTCTCTTCGTATCTTGCCGTCTTGTGACAACACACGTTCCTTGGTCTTCAGTGAGTCCCATTGAGCCCAATAGGACTTGTAAACACTACTCCTGGGAGTGATGTTCTCCTAGCTCGGTCTAGTTCCTGCCTCCACTTCTCTCAGGAGCGATCCCAAGTCGGCATCCGCCAGCTGCTCCCTCTTCAGGCCTGCGCTATCCCATACATCTGCAGGCACCGTCGAAATCACACGGATAGCTGCGGCACGCTCCTTCTCTTCCACCCTGGTGCACTGGCCGCACTCTTCCGTGCACTCTTCTTGATATGGCATCCGCATTGGAGTGGCTCCTTCCTTCCGATGTTCTGATGTGCAGTTGTATTCCTGAATCCAAAGTTCTGTCTGCCCCTCCAGGTTCTTAAAGCTCAATAGCCGGGTGAGGGCGTAGTGGTCAGTCCTCAGGTGGAATAGCTGACCGTACAGGTACTTGTGGAAGTGTTCCAGCGCTTTCACAACTGCCAGGAACTCCCGTCGAGTAACGCAGTAGCTCTTTTCCGCCTTGGACAGGGTCTTCTGTACTACGGTATTACCCGCTCCTGCCCATCCCGGATCTGGGATATCACGCTTCCAATGCCACTGCCGCTGACCTCGGTGTCCACAATAAAATCGCCGCTCGCTTGTGGAAAATATAAAACAGACGCACTGTAGAGTGCTGACTTAAGCGTCTGGAACGCGTCCTCTGTCTGTACTGTCCACGTATAACACAGATTTCGCGATGTTGGAGAACCCTCTGTCGAACTGGCGATAGTAGCTGCATAGGCCCAGAAAACTGCACTAATTTCGTTTATCTTTCGGGGGAGGTCAATCTCTCATAGCCCAAGCCTCCTCCGTGACCGTGGCCGTCTCGGTTGGTGAGACTATTTGGCCCAATTAGTTAACCTTCTTGTAGAAGATTTGACACTTCTTCGTGTTCAGTTTCACGTTAGCTGCTTTTGCAGTCTCTCTAATACTTTGGTCAGGTTCTCCAGATGGTCTTCGAAAGTGCTGCCAATGACGATGTCCAAGTACAGCAGGCAGGCGAAGTAAGGCAGTCCCTTCATCACAGATTTCATCAGGCGCTGGAAAGTGGCTGGCGCGTTGCAGAGGCAAAAGAGCATAACCGTAAACTGCCAAAGACCTTGGCCTGTCGAGAATGCAGTCTTTTCCTTGTCTCTAGGGTCCAGGGCCACTTGCCAATATGCCGATTTCAGGCCCAAGGTGGAGAACCACTTGGTACCAGCAAGAGTGTCTAGAGTATCGTCAGTTCGGTTAAGGGAAAACAGTCCTTTCGGGCGTCAGCGTTCAACTTCTTATAGACTACGTAGAGTATTTGGCGCTCTTCTTCACCAAGACTACAGAGGAACACCACGGGCTGTCGGTCTGTTCGATGCCCCTAGATCTCATGTCCTACAGCATGTCTCGTACCTCCGCTTGCTTCGCCAGAGAAACACGTCTTGGTGGTTGCCAGATAGGCCGGGTGTCTCGGGTCTCGACGTGGTGGAGTACTCGGTCGGTGTGGCCATAATCGACGTCCCCTTGGCTGAAAGCAACTGGTATTGCCTAAGGAGGTGCCGGACCTCCTTCAGTTGTGCCGCGGTTAGATGGTCGGCCGCCCTCTTAAAGAAGTCTTCCAGCCGAGGCCTAGATCTTGAGACGGTGCTGGTACCTCTGGTCCGTCGCACGGGATACCCTCGCAGCTGGCTCGCATCCCCCTAACTCTGTTCAGCTTCTATGTCCTGATGGGTGTCCGATGAATTCAGCAGTCTCACTGCACTTCTTCCCGACAAGGCAACATTGCCTTGGCGACGCACAATCCATCAGATGGTGTCTTTCTGTCTAAAACCAGGTTCCTTGAGCGCTGGTCTTCCAGAATGCGCCTTTATCACCGCTTCGCTTCTTGCGGGCACAACCGCATCCTCCGTCAGGATCACCCTGCAGATCCCCGTATGTTTTTTGGAATCCGGAGCGTCAACTCGTCTCGGCCGAAGCTCAAGACCCTCCTGCCGATGGCGACCGTCGACGTCGCTTCATGGCTCCTTAGGGCATCCAGTTCCAGTACCACCTCTTCATTCACCCCCCGCGACGAGCACCCACAGCCTTACAATTCTCCGCCCTAGGATCAACTCGAGCAGGACCTCCTCCACAGGCAAGATATCTCCCGATGCCGTCACTAGTTGGTAGGGCCGATTCAGTTTCTTCGACGGCAAGCTCTTCGCCACATCAGGCTGCACCTGTGTCGACTAGTACCCGTCACAGCTTCCCTTGTATCCAACCGTCCGTGGCGAGGCTGTTATCCATTCTTCCGCCCAAGGCACGCAGTGTCACTCGAGGGGTGGTGAAGACGCCCCGACGTGCCCCTTGCCTCGCCGGTGCTTATTCGTTTCCCTCCTCGTCGGGTTGGTGTGGACAGTCCTTTACTAGGTGTCCTGGCTGATCGAACCCCCAACACACACCGCTTGAAAATCGTCGACTTCCATGGGTTGATCCTCTGTCCCCACCGTATCAAATACTCCTAGTCTTCGAGGTAGGTGCCGCTGTTACTTTGGCTGCCCCCATCCTTAACGCGGCCGTAGGCGCCTCGTGGATGGTCTCGTAATCGCCGAGCATCAGACGCTCCCATATCTAGGCATTACGCATCCCAACAAAGCAGTAGTTAGCTTCCAGGGATATGAAACTGAATGGGTGGTCCACCAAAGCTTTATTCACTAGCTGTTTAATTGCCAGGGTGAACTTCTGCATTGTCTCACCTGGCTGTTGCAGCAGCTTTGATTTGAGTTGACTACGATAGGCTGAGGCCAAGCGATGATTCACGAACCGATTTTCGAGCACCTCCCAGAAATGTCTCTGACTTCGCCGATGTTGGAAGCGCATTCAGAATTTCTGCTGCCCATCCCTGGAGGCTGGCTATTAATAGTGTGGCTTCCTCCTCTGCTGACCATAGGTTGTAGGCATCAACGCCGGCGAATTGTTGACGGAAGACTTCAAAAGCTGACATTCTGTCGTATTTGGGGATCTTGATGCACGTGGATGTCGTTGCATCCTGACGTCTTTACTCCCAAGGCTTTTAGTCTTCCACCATGGCATTCAGTTCCTTGGCGTTGCCATCGACTGTTTCTCAGGATGCTAAGCCCTTTCCCGAAGTCCTCCACAGTGTTAACATGTTGACCAAGGTCTTTCACCTTTCTGCCGAGCTCTTTCATGTCTTTCTTCATGCTGGCCAATTTTTCCTCACTCCTAATCAATATTTATGCCTTCATGTTGGAAATTTCTGACTTCATTTCTTCCTTTACACCCTTCGTTTCTGTTTTCATTTCTATGTGCATCTTCTCCATTGTGGAATTCACTGTCGCTATTTCACTTCCCATCCTATCCATTCCAGACTTCATTCCACTCCCCATCTTCTCCATCCCAGATTCCACTTTCGTGTCCATCTTCTCCATTCCAGAATTTACACTCTTTATTTCAGATGTCATTTCCGTCTCCATCGTCTCCATTCTGGATTTCATGGTCTGCACTTCACTTAATTTTTGAAACAGTTGCTCCATCGCTGTATTTGTATCCCACTCCTGGCATCAACATAACAGATGAGAACACCAGTTACTGCAAAAACACGCCTTATTTATCACAAGGTACTCAACGTAACACAAACATTGCACTTGAGTCACTTTGGTACACAGTCGAATACAACATTACTGATCCATCAAATCACAACTGAACTGTTGACCTGCATGACACTCAACTGACTGCTGATTACAACTCACAATTCAACTGCACTGCCCACTTGCACTGTCATTTCTAATAGAACTCAACTCAATTCAACACTGACTGAGCTCGGCATGAGCAGCTTCCCTTATATAGGTGCCGCATACAAGGCGGAACCTTCTAGAAAATGAACCCATGAGAACATGTCAAAACGAACACTCCAGCTCAGGTAAACGGCAAACAAAGGGTTTTAATTTCACACTCGCTATTGTTCTGACCTGTTGCAGGCCCCGCTGACTGGCCGGCCAGTCACAGGTCGCGCTGCACGAGAGGTCACAATATTATATGACACTTTCAATGTGGCTGACAGCAACACTGACTGACAGAGAGGCTGAGGGGTATTGCAAGATACTGAGAGCATGTGACCTACTTGGGGACAGCTTATAATGCTTTTCTTGCTGATTGCAAACACATTAGCAATCTACTGTAACCGATTTCTGACCTGCTCTGGTTTCAACACTTTCTTTAATGTTGCACAACTTCCTCATTGCAGGTTCAGGCTTCAGTGCAGGATTGGTACAATGTACCTTTGCATATCACATGGAATGTAGTAGATGCCCATCACTGAAAGGGAATCCTGTGTATTTTATTTATTTTAATTACTGCAGAAACTTTGTTCTTTTGTAAATGGTTTTTATCTGATATTTTTGTAATTTATTACTGCTGGCCTAACGTTTTCTGTGAATGATAGAAAGCTAATGGATGTTGTAGTTTTTCTTCATTTAATTTATTTATTATTTATTCTGGTAGGATTAGATTGTTGTTGAAATATAACCATTGGCTTGTAATACTTTACGTAGGTAGTCCATTTCTGGTCATAGGAATTGCAATATTCTTCTGGCTCTTATACTGAGTTCTGGGTTCCTTGAGATCATAACTTTCACCAACAGGAGCTGCAGCCAGCTGGTAGCCTTATTCTTGTTGCATGATGAATTGTTCCAATTCATCACTGCCATGTTGTCAAATTAATAGTGCATCATCCAGATATCTGAATCATATCTTGGGCTTCAATTCTGCAGATTTAAGAGCTGAGTTTGCATGTTTCAGTAAGAAGAAATTAGGTACTACAGGATTCATTTGACTGCCCATAGCAATCTCATATGCATTCATACTAACATTTACATTTTGTTGGATATAACATTAGGTTTAAAAATAAAAATAATCACTATATACAATTATTTAAATAGTATAACTCATCCAATCTATACATGCACCTTTGTATTAGAACATTCTTTAGTTCACGTTGAAAAATTTTCCCTTTAGTTGTTTTTGAAGTACTTGGTAGTTTGTTGTGCAATATTTTGCCCAGCATTGTTCTTTTCATAAAAACTACAATCCCAATTAGTTTTATCATAAGTGAAGTGAACAAATATGTCAACAATATAATTATAAGGATATAACAGCAAAGATATCAGTGATTTTTTTTACTGATAGCTGTGTGAAAAAAAAGCTAAATGAAAATTGATTAAATGATCCTGTGGTTTTAGCTTAACTTTTCTTGCTGTGTTAATAACATTTGAGGAGTCTGTGTTAAAGGTTTCTTTATTACCTATGTGGAGTTTTAGCAGACGTTTGGCCAAACTCTAAGTCTGTGATCTGGAAGATTCACAGTAGGACATAGAGGCAGATTTCCACTGTGGATCTTTGATAAACGTTGCAGACATGGTAGCATTACATCACCTTTTAAGAATATCCTTTAGAAGAGGGCATTTATTAGTTAATAGTTCTTAAAATAGGGCTTGTAGGCTCCTTATAATCTTCTGCAGGTATTTGGATTGCGTAACTTTAAGTCTTTGGTCCAGTTTTCATTCATAACCACAATGACAGTGATGTTGCCTTTGTCTGCATTCAAAATGAAGATCTAAATTATTCTTGTCAAGTGTCTTTATAGCCCTTCGTTCTCCACAAGTCAAACGTATCAAACTAGCATTGAACTGTAATCATATGCATTTGTTACGTACTACTTCTATCTTACCTGGTAAATGTAGAATGTATAGGATGGCCATTTCAGTATTTTTTATGCTATGTATATGCTGGGTGAATTATTTCATCCTGTTGATTGGTAAATTGGTAATGAACCTACATTTTACAGATGATACAAAATGCAGGTGTTCTCAACTAACACATTGCGTTCACCAACCCATCTGTTAAGGCTACACTGGTGTCCTTTGTTAAAATGTCTGCTAGCACAATGGTTACCATGCTGGTGTTTTCAAGGTAAATGTTCAGGCTTTGAATTAGGATTCTGGATACATGCTTTTATTTTAATCTCTCTGCTTCAAGAACTTCTAGAATAGCTTGTTTGTATGAATGCAAGGACATCAAACGTTCTAGAGATTGAATTCCTTAAATACAGGACCCACATAATCGTGCTAACTGTGGAACAATGTCATCAATTAGAGTACATCTAGATAGGCTGTTATTGAATGGGGAGGCACAGTAGATTGTAGCAAGGGCGCATCATCTATAGCAACAGAAATTTCTGCAGAGAATTCCTATGAATCATGCACTTCTACAGATTGCAAACTACCTTCTAAAGTCAGGAGATCTACGCAACATGTTTTATCCACAAAGAGGTCCACCTGTTGGTGATGAGGCAGTGCTAAGAGTATGTGGTTGACTGTGTTATTATTATCCACACTGTAATATGAGGGACATTCACAGGTGTTTCAATATCAGTCAGTCTTCTCCATGCAGAACATTACACAATGCAGACTTCTATTCTTATCACATGCAACTACACAGGAACTGCAGCAACTTGATCATGGGCAGAGAGTGGTGTTCACTAGTTAGATCAAATGATCAAACAGGTACAAACTTTTTAGTAACATTTACGGATGAAGCAGAATTCCATAACACAAACAAGTAAATTGTCACAACATGCATTACTGGAGCACTGTGAACCCTCAAGAGATATGAGAGGTAACCTTTTAAATCCAGTGAAGCATCTTGGTGGTATATTTGGAGACCTTATTAGGACCTTCTTTTTTTTTATGACTCAATTTAAATGTCCTTGTCCATTTTCTGCAACACAAGCTGCCTATTTGGCTGGTTGAATTGACATTATAGACCTGAATAAGAATGCGTCACTAACATGCTGGTGCGCCACCTCATTTAACCAGTTGTTAATGCATCATCTCAATGCCACTTACACAGAATGGTTAATTGGATGTTATGGACCAACAGCCTAACCGGCATACTCACCAGCTCTAATCTGATCAGGTTTATTCTTATGAAGTCACCTTAAAGATATTGCATAACAGGAACTATCAAATACTTGTCAGCATCTCAGGGAATACATCATCTTAGATTGCCGTCAACCGTGTTGCAACAGCTTAGCCTGGTGATATAAAATTATTATATTCTAAGATCAGTTTATTGGTATTGCTTTATTGTGCTAAGAGTTTTACAAATTTGATTGTC
The DNA here is from genome assembly GCA_030765065.1 of Deroplatys truncata. Lineage (NCBI taxonomy): Eukaryota > Metazoa > Arthropoda > Insecta > Mantodea > Mantidae > Deroplatys > Deroplatys truncata. The sequence continues at coordinate 153,724,258 of CM060990.1, forward strand.
TACTGCACTTTGACCCTGGTCACTCATTCAGTAGACAATCACTACAGTTTATTTACATTTTACAATTTCTTGTCAATAAATTATCTTGTTTTTTTTTCAGTTTTTTTCATGTGCCATTTCCACTCGTTTTTCATTTTTCACTTATTGGTTACTTAATCATCACATATTCACTATAGTTTTCCATTCAAAGTAAGATGCGCTACCTCTTACTTTTCTCTTTCCACTGTCCAAAGCCATTTATTTTTTACTTTACACAAAAACTGTCCAATGCTTCTAGCGTCCTTGCACATCATTTCGATCATAAGTGTATTTCTATCCCCCTTCAACCACTTCTTATTAAAAAATTCTTTTCTCCAATTTTCTGTTCCTTGGCACTTAAATACTATGTGTTCAATGTCTTCATTACCACCACATATCGGACATTGGTTCTGAGGAATACCCTGTCTTAGCCCTTTTAGCCTCCATGCTCCGGTTCTTACCCATGCAATAGATTCTCTCTCTTCTTTATTTACTATGTCTATATATTTTTCCCTACCCCATGTGTTTTTCATTGCCCTATAACAAACTAATGAGCTCTTTTCGGCAATCTCACTGAACATGATTTGTATTTCTATATCTTCCAGTCTTTTCCTCGCCTTTTTCCAAAAACTTTTCACGTTATTTTCTCTCCTTCTCCACATGTCTCCTAACCCATTTTTCTCCAAAATGTTCCGTAAATTACTTACCCGTCCATCATTCATTAAACTATTCTCTTGGTATTCTATACATTGTCTTAACACATTACTTTTTCCTAGATTTAAAGTTCTGAACCAAAATTTCAAAGCTCTTTCCATTATCTTCCCCTTAGTTGCCACCCTGCCCATCTGTAATTGTGCTACCTGTCTTACAATTGACTTCGGTAGCCCTAGTATTTCTCTACAAAACATCCTGTGCACCACATCTATACTTTCCCATCTATCTAATCCCCATATTTCTATACCATACATCATTTTTGCCTCCACAACCATCTCATAAAATTTTTCCAGCCATTTAACATTTATATTAGGTACTTTATATTTGCAGCTTCTAATTGCTGCCATTGCTCCTTTACCTTTTGCCAATGCAAACTTCTTTTGTTTCTCCCATTTATTACCTCCATCTATTTTTACTCCTAAATAGATACAGTCACGCACCACCCTGTAATCTTTATTCTCTCCCTTCTACTTTTCATATTTGCTTAATTTTCCCCCCTTTTTGAAAACCACAATCTGTGTTTTCTCTTGATTCACTTTTAACCTCCATTCTTTACAATATACATCAATTGCTTGTAATGATTGTTTTAAACCACTTACCGTAATAGATCCTACCACTAGGTCATCTGCAAAAAGAAGTCCTGGGATTTGGATGTTGTTAATTACTGGTGCACAGTTATTATTCTTTCCAATTTCTAGTAAGACATCATCTATGTATAAATTAAATAAAACTGGGCTTAACTTACATCCTTGCCTAAGGCCTTTCTTTTGTGGAATTTCTTTTGTTACACAGCCTGTCTCCACCCTTACACAGAAGGTGTTCTCAAAATACAGTGCTTTAAGAATATTCACCAATTGCTGACTTACTCCCTTACACACTAATTTATGCCACAGAAGTTGTAGCTCAATTCGGTCATAGGCTTTCTCTAAGTCTACAAAAGCCATATGCAATTTACCCCTTTTTTCTTTTAAATATTTGTCTGCTAATGTCTTTATAATAAATAAATTATCAATTGTTCTCCTTCCCTTGCGAAAACCCATCAGGAATTCTGAAAGGATATTATATTCTTCAACCCAAAATTGTAGTCTCACTGCCAAAATGCCCGCAAAAAGTTTTCCTATATTCGATAATAATGCAATACCTCTGTAGCTATTAGGTTTATCGACATTGTCCTTGCCTTTATATATAGGATGAATGATAGCTTCCCTCCATCGTTTAGGTACATAACCCTTTCTAATAATTACATTAAATAAATCTAATAAAATTTTCACTCTTCCTGTTTCATTACACCACTCCTTAAGAAACTCTGTTGGGATGCCATCAATTCCAGTAGCTTTATTTTTCTTCAGTAACTTAACTTGTTTTATTATTTCCTCACTCCTAATTTCACCATCCAATATCTCTACAGAAACATTTCTTATTTCCAAAAATCCCGTACTTCCTATACTCCTTTCTTCCTCATATAATGTTTTAAAATACTCCATCCATTGTCCTGGCTCAACATTGGGTTTAGTTACACATTTATTACAGGTTGACTTAAGAACCTGCCATACCTTATTAACATTATTTTCATTTAGACATTTTATGAAATTCCTTTCATTACATTCTCTCCAGTCCTTTTTCTTTTGCTCTAACAATAAATTATGTGAGTTCCTCCCTTGCATATAATCGTCCCTAGATTTTCTATCACCCAATTCCCTCCACCTAACCAACAGTTGTGTTACTTGTCTCTTTGATACCCTACATTCTTCATCAAACCAGTCCTTATCATATATGTAAACCCTCTTTTTTGTTTTCATTTCCTCTCCAGCCCTTTGCATAACTGTATTAAGGATATCTATTGCATTCTCAATTTGATTATTCTTAACCATGAATGTTACTCCACATAGACATATGTTTCCATAATTCGAATCTAGAGTCTGTTTAAATGTGTCACAAAATTCTTCTTTCCATTTATAGCTAATATACTCTTTTTTACAATAGGTTTCCACTCTTATATTGTGTTTTACTTGTGCAGTGTGCATCATAAAATCCACAATCAGTGGATAATGCCCGCTAGTTGAGCTTAAATTTAATACCTTAAAATTACTTAAAATAAGTCCTAAATTCAGAGGCCACAACACAAAATCTATTACACTCTGCCCATTATTGCTAACAAAGGTAAATTCTCCTTGTTCATCTTCCCCACATTTTCCATTCAAAATTTCTAAAGCATTCAACTCACAAAAATCAATAAATTTTTCACACTCTTTATCAACAAATTTGTCCTTGCTTTGCCTAAGTTTCTCACTTTTAAACACAATTTCATCACTCATCCAATCATTTCCAACATATGTATCACTTTCCCCAATCCTGATATTAAAGTCTCCTGTTAGTTTACCTCTGCAGTTACAAATTTCTCCTTCAGCCTATCTATATCTTTTTTTATTTGATTAAGGAGATCAGGATTATGAAACCGTGAGGATGCAGGGGGGTTATATATTATTCCTACACAGAGTATATTCCCATCTATGTACTTAACATCCATTATAACCCACAGTATTTCTTTACTACTAGACCATGTTTCTTTAATTTCCTTACTTAAGCTGTTCCTTATAAAGAAACCTATACCTCCAGGTACTCTTCCCTTTCTAGCTATCACCTCTCCTTTCCTACGAATGTATTCAAAGTCCTTTATATTTATCTGTTCCTCTTTTAACCACGTTTCTACTACTGCTAAATAATCCACTTTTGCTAACAGCTGTTTCAAAACTCCCACATATAACTTGTTTTTTAAACCCTCACAGTTCCAGAAGCCCATTCTCCTTGTTCTCCCTTTTTCCTATTGTGTGCCTGCTCTGTATCTAAATCCATCTAATCTTTTCCTACTTCTTAATTCAATTCCTTCTTTCGGCATTAACATTTTATTTTTATCTGATACCACAATGCTCCCATGTTCGGATGAAACAATACTATCTTCTTTCTCCCCTCCGTTAGCGCGCGCGCAACTTCTGCCTCTCCCCTCCTTGGTGAAACAATTCTCTTGGGTGACGTCACTCCTCTGGCTCCTCCCTCCACCACTGTTGTTGCCACCATTGCAGTCCTACCGCGCTCAGCTGATTCAACTGTTTGGGCCCCCCTTCTGCTTGACGTCATCACACTGTCACCAATTTTCTGCTCTCTGCTGTTAGCTACGCTGTTTGGACTAGCCTCGCCATTACATACTTCTTTCTCCATGTTTGCTACAAATTGCTGAGTTGTGAACTTTGATCTTCCTGTTTCATTTCTTAAAGCTATTGCTGACACCTGTTGATTCATTTCCGCCCTTTCATGTCGATTTTCTCTTGAATCTATGTTGTCCGTATCAAATACCCTTTCATTGTCAATCCACAGCTGAAAGTTTGTAATATACGCCATTTTTCCCAAAGCTCTTGCTTCTTTCATTTTCTGAATTAAATTTCGTTGTAATGCTCTCTTATTTGGTGAAAGGTCTTTGTTAATAAAGATATTTGTTCCTTTCAATTTTTTGGCTCTCCTAAGCACTTCATGCACTAACTGTATTGTAGCTAGCTTCACCATTATTGCCCTCTTTCCAACTTGTCTCCCAAATCTAAAAGCCTCAACAATTTCCCATCCGTACATCTCTAATTCAAGCTTCTCCTTCATTATCTGCGCTATTTCTTCAGCTGGCCATATCCCTCTTCTCTCACTTACACCTAGAAACACCAGATTAAATCTTCTTTCCCTCTCCTCCATTCTTTCCTTAATTGTATTTACTTCCTGTTTTGCTTCATACACTTCATCTATAATGTCCTCCTTGATATCCCTAATCATAAAGCACAATTTATCACTCAATCGTTGTTCCATACCTTCCATTTTATCCATTTTCTCATTAAGGTTCCCCAACAATTCTTGAATATCCGTAGGGCCTGGATTCACTTCCACTCCTCCAATCACTAGTAGAATAGTTAATACACTCCCAATAATCAAAACATTAACCATTCCCTCGCCAAAATGTATTCCTCTTGTTCCCGCAAATTTCATTCTCAAAATTTGTCCAATTCACGCTCTATACACAGCTATATCCACACCCATTGTTACTTAGCTCCTTCTTGCTTCAAAATCACGAGCTCCTTCCCAACACAACTGCCCTCTCTCGCTGCTGGCCTAGCACTCCAAGATTAGTTCAGCATGGTATATCATACTGAAATTCCTTAAAAACAGAAAAACTACATAACTTCACAATAGCATGTTTCTCATACTTCCAGAGTTTATGAAATTCTAGTATAATTTTTGAGGGGGTTGTTCAGAAAGGAGGGTAGTTATAAGATACAGCAGTAGAAGAAGAAGAAGAAGAAGAAGAAGAAGAAGAAGAAGAAGAAGAAGAAGAAGAAGAAGAAGAAGAAGAAGAAGAAGAAGAAGAAGAAGAAGAAGAAGAAGAAGTAGATGATGATAAGGCTAATTTATGGCGCAGGTTGTAGAATGCGCTGTAACCCATTATTTATGCTAGCAAGTGTGTCTATTGGGAAAATAGCTTATTACATAAAGCATTCCCATAAATACCTAGAAGTAAATGCCTACTTACACCAATGTAACACATATCAAAGGTACAACTTGTAAGTGCAGTTTTGTGGAACAGTATGATCCAGGATTCAAATATTCAATTAATTGCAACAAAATATAAAAAGCATTAGGAATTGAATTTGGCCAAGAAGAATTAATTTTTTTTATGCTGTAATTTACCTTTTACTCCATAAATGAGTATATGGATCACAGCAGCTTATGATGTGGTTTCTATTGTCAGAAGTATCACCAGGTATCTGCATATTTTCCTGTATTTAAATCTAACCAGGATATTTAGTTGAGTACATGTACATGTGTGTAGTACTAAATGCAATGCTGTATGGCATATGAACAAGTAACAAAACCAAAATTCTAAAGCATTACAACTGTGAATAAAGAGTTGAATTGGGGCACTTAAGGCCGTAAGCATGAACTACTATTATTGTAATAAGAATAATACCAGTTTAGTGTTCTTCCAAGCCATTCTTTTTCTGAGCTACCTGTCTTCAACATTATAGGAGAAGGATTCTGTTAGTGGTTTGGTTTTTAAATATTGCTGGCAGTAAAAATCAGTGATCTCTCTAATGTTTACAAATGACACAGACTATGTAGCATGGATTCAGGAATTCAGAAGACTAGAATATCGTATTATTTTTCAGGAATATTGTTTAAGGTATAAAAGCTGGTTCTCTGCTTTGAAATAGTCTCAGTATGTTCATGGAAATGCTGTTAATTATGGTTTGTAATTAGATGTTTGCATTATACATGGTGGACCATTTAAGTTGAGAGTGTACAATATCTCCAAAACTAAGCATTGTAGAAAGCAATATCTTGAATAAAAATTGCTTGATATTATGGGGGAAAGTAAATGCTATTAGTCGTGTTTTATTTGGAGGACGTTCTGATTTTCATTTTAGGGTCAATTTAAATTGACCCTAATTGTAGGTTCTCATTTAAAAAAGTTAAATTGACCCTAAAATGACCATCATAACGTCCTACAAACAAAACATGACTAATGGCATTTACTTTCCCTCATAATTTCAAGCCACATTTATTAAAGACATTGCTTTCTACAATGCTTAGTTTTGGAGATATTGTACAGTTTCAACTTAAATGGTTCACCTTTTATATATACTTGAGCATGAATTTAATATTAATATCCAGACTCCTTCTATAGGTGTCTATGGTATTCTTCCTGAAGCTAGCCAGGAAGGTATCCTACATCCATACAAAAGCTATGCTGATGTCACACTATTCCACTATAATGTCCCCCCAGAAGTTACTAGAGCAACTTGGGAGTTTGCTGCATTCATGGATAACCCAAAATGTCCAGTCAAGGATGTGCATATGTGAGTATGAGAATAAATACAGTAAGTTTTAACAAAGGAAGTCTGAATTTTAGAAAGTCTCCCTTATTATGTTCATATATCTTGGGAAAGGCTCCTAATAAATTTTCTCACAAATGAGGATATACTTGAGGAGTCCTTGATACAGGTTTCTTTATTATCTATGTGGAGTTGTAGTAGTTGACTCAGGTGTTTGACCAAACTGTAAGTCAGTGATCTGTAAGATTTTACAATAGGACCTAGAGGCAGATATCCTCTGTGGATCCTTGATAAACCTTACTGACATGTAATTTTTCAGCTATATTCAGCATGGAAGTTACCCTGTGATGAGTCCTGATAACTCGAGTTTCCCATCAAGTGTATACACAGGAAGGACTTCATTGCACTACATCGCCACCAAATCAGCCTATCAGCCACATGATGCTACCATATTTCCCATGTACAACCCTCTCCCTGGCAACTGGTTTGTGGCTGCATACATCTCTCATTGGGACCAGCATGTGCAGCAAGAGGTGGGATCATCTTAATTTTTCATCCATGTGTCAAGTATTTGTTAGTTGTCCATAGTGATCCGCAAATAAGTTCTAATGAAAATGTATGTCCCTATAATAATACCATATTATATTTATGGTTCAAGGATTAGTTCACGGTAACTATGAATTTTACAGAAGTTTGTTATACATATTTCATATGTACATATAAATATGCATACATACATATACATACTGCATATAATTCAAAATAATAGCTTTATTTTATTTTTCTGTTTCTACCTTTCCAAGTATTGTACATATTACTCTGGGGGCTCTCTAAATTAATACTGAATTACTAACAAATATTCTGCAGTTATGCATGTGCTTAAAACATCATAAGTATAAATGAAGGCCTTTAGGAAAAAAGGGGACTTATTGCAAACTAGAATGAATAGAATATTTAGAATTAGTATAGAGTATTTATTTGTACTGAATATTATACAAAAGTTTTAGATACATTTATGTCAAATCTTAAAGCTACTTATACTGTAGTACAAATTAAATCTGATTTTCCTTCCTTTTAAGGGCTACTTTGTGCCTGGCACCCCAGCCATAACTTTAGATTATCTGATATTCTTTTCTTTCCCTTTCTACTTCGCTGATTCCTACTTTCTCTTGCCCTTCCTGCTCCTTTCCCCTTGCTTCTTTTCCTTGATTTGAAAACTCCCCCTTATCCTTAATTCTTTTTCCTCCCTTAACTGTTAATATTTTTATAGCTACCATTTCCTCGCTGATTTTGTACCATTTTGGATCCCAAGCATCCCATCTCCACTTCTCTAACTCTTTACATTCTACCATTTAATGTATCTTATTCTCCCGTTCACATATGACACATGTTCCCGATTCATTCCCTCTTAACCCTCTAAGGAACATTGCCCCTGTTCTCATGCTAAACCTTCCCTTTCCTTTCTGTTACACATGTCAACATAGCCTTCTCTCCCCAACCTCTCTTAATTATTCTATATAAACTTAAGGACTTTTTATTTTCAAGGCTTTCTCAGATTTCTTGTTTCTCTATATCTTCTATCCTATTTCTCACTACTTTCCAAAATCTGTTATTTTTCCCTCTAGCTGCCAATTATTATTCCTATCTTCTCCAGCTCTCTTCCTATCCCTGCCCTCCAACCATTCTTATTTGAAGTTATCTTCTGTTGATTCTCACAAAATTTTAATATATCATTGCAAGTTTTAGCAAAGTGGTATCAAAAGAGCATTTATAGTTAGTTCGTCAGTGATGTTAAAACTTGCAATGAGTCCCTTTTTCCCAAAAGGCCTTCATCATACTTATAATTTTTAATGTATACATACAGTAAAACTATAATGAAAAGTTTTCTGATAATTTTTAATTTTAGGTAAATAGCGGATGTGTTAATATGTAAAATCTGTTTTCAAAATTGTTGCCTCTATGTGTGTGTATGTTAGTCTTTTTCTTTTTACACAAGAATGACTGAAACAGTCATTGCAAAACTTAGTGTATATGATATGTTAGTCCTACTTAAGGTCTGTATGACATCTTTACTTTCCCAAAAGGATAGGAGTAGTGGGGCATAAAATCAAACAAATCAAAAGATCCCACATATTGTTGATTTTTGTGAAAGAGGTTGCATAACTTAAGTTAATCATCATATTGTTTTAATAAGTTTGGTTGCTTAGAGCATTTTAATGACACAAATATTTAAAAAGTTATATCCATATATCATTACTATCATTTGTGCTCTTAAGCCAGTTAATTTGAATACATAATTTCTGGACATTTCATTGTCATTTTTCTTCTCTGGGGTAAGCAGTGTGACTCTGATTAGATAAACAATGAATGGTTTACTGATTTCATTGTTATTAACTTCACAGAAAAAGTGGTTTTATTACAGATTTTCAAAACATCACAGTCTTCTTTCTCCCTCACCCACTAGAGGGGAGGAGAGAGAATTGCAGCAGTTAATGGAATAACTTGAGTGGAGCTGTAGGTTCTGCTAGTTTTTACTGTGAAAGAATGGGGGAGGGGTTACTAACAGAGAAATTGAGTTTAAAACATTGTATTATTGTGCTTGGAAAGACAAAATATTTCAATAGACAAAACATGAATTTTGCAGATGGCCTTATATCAAAAAATGGGGAAATGGAACTTGCAGAGAAATGTCAAAATATTGTATTGTTGCGCTTGGAAAGACAGAATATTTAAATAGACAAAACATGAATTTTGCAGATGGGCTTATAATATTCCAGCAGTCATAGAACAGAAAGTGATGGTTACAACAACCTATACCAGATGTGGCCAACCCTAGGCCCCGAGCCAAGTAATGGCCCATCAGGATATTTTAAATGGCCCGTGGATAGCTCAGCATCTGATGTAGATCTATTTATCATTACAAACTCTTCCTCTTTTGAATCTAAAAAGAGTAACTTAGATTTATTCATGAATCCATTTTGCATTTTGGAGTCTGAGATTTATTAGTATTCCCCATCCTTACAAATGGAAATAATAGAAATCTGAAGCTACTCAGCACTTTGTGCTGAATTTAAAGAGCATTGTGGATCACCTGCTTCTACTAATGTGATTGAATTTTGGAAGTCAGATCAGTTTTCTGAAACAATCTTGCTCTAAGGCTCATGTACATATTTGATTCCACATACATTTGTGAGGAAACTTCTTCTACCATGAATGCTATTAACCCCGGAGTAATCATGCAGTGTTTTGTACCGTTAGTAGTCGCTGAGGATTGTGAGTTTGCATGGGAAAAAATATAGATGTATGACTAAATACAGTCCCATGCAAATTAATTGGAACAAGGTAAATTTTGCTGCATTTTCCCAAACAATTGTCAGCACTGTGCTCATAATGAAACCAAATGCTCTCTGGCCATTGTTGCTTGCTGTTTCACATGTCAATTATTGTGTGGCAGTTGGTTTTCAGTTCAAATGTGCATTTATTTGGACGAGGTCGAGTTTTATAGTTCTCTTGTGATATTTGTAAATTTCGGTCTTTGATGGATATGACTCCCAGGAAGCGAAGTGTGATTCTGGCATTAGCACAAAATACTTCTATGTTGCAAAGAAAGATAGCTACAAAGTTCGGTGTTGGTGTAGCCACTGTACATAGAATTATTCATCAGTACAAAGAGACTGGCTCCATTACACCAAAGAAAAAGGGGAAATGTGGTCGGAAAAAGAAAACTTAAATCAACTTATGACTGCTTTCTCCTTAGAAAAACCAAAACAAACCCCAGGCTCACTGCTGTGGACTTGGCTCATGACCTGAGGAACAGGGGAGTGAATCTAGATGCATCTAATGTCTGTCGTAGACTTTTAGCAATTGGAAGAAAAGCGTGAAAACCTGTGAAGAAACAACTTCTTACACAAGCAATGTGTAAGAAATGCCTTATATGGGCGTGTGCTCATTGGAATTGGACACTGCAAGATTGGAAAAAAGTTTTTTTCTCTGATGAGACTCATTTCGAAGTACAAGGTCATAGGGTTTCGTATGTGCGCCAAGAAAATAATGAACCTGCAAATTCAGCACATTTTCAACAGACTAAAACACATTGAGAAGAAAATGTTTTGGGGTTGTTTCACCTATGAAGGACTAAGACCTTTAATTCCAGTTGAAAGCATGATGAAAAGTGATCAGTACATCACAGTACTGGTGAGAGTTGTTTGTGAACTCCAGAAAAGGTTTCCGGAAGGTGACGGAATTTTTCAGCTAGATTTAGGCTACCTGCCACACTTTTAAGAAGGTGAAGAAATTCTTCAAAGATAATGTTTGTGTGCTTGACTGGCCAGGGAATTCACCTGACATTAACCCCATAGAAAATTTGTAAGCTATTTGCAAAAAGAGAGTTGAAAACTTTAACTGTTCCACAAAAGAACTTCTGATATTAGCTTTAATTCAAGTGTAGTTTCATGATGATGATCTCAAAAATGTGTTCCAATCTTGTGGAGTCAATGCCTAATGGTGTAATGGAACTTATAAAACAGGAAGGAGGACATATTAAGTATTAAGAAATGTAAATTGGAAGTAATTTATAATTAAATTCATGAAAGCATGTAAAATGTTGCGTTATTGTTCTGTTCCGATTAATTCACATGGACTGTAACAACAAAGTAATACAGAATACAATTTACTTTATTTGAATTTTAATTAACTCATTACATGCATTTTATAAAACAATAAATCCGGTCCTATTCTACTGAAATTGTAAGTTTCTTAATATGTTATGTGTACTTCAAATTCACAAACAAATACTGTTTGTTGACCATTCCATAACCTCTGCACAAGTCGAAGTGAAATAAAGAATTAACCTAATACTGCTGATTATATTAAGGTACTCGGGTCACATGATTCCTAAGTTCAAAGAGCTTAAAGGGAATGAAAAAATTATTTTCATGTGGTCTGTGAGTCTGCGTGCAATTACTGCAGGGTTAAGAATCAGTTATGCTTAATTATTACAGGTGCACATCCTGCTATTATACTTGCTGTGTTTACATAAAAAGTTACACCTAATATATTGAGAAATTGGTGAATGAAAAGCAAGTTCAAAGGTTATATTAACATTACAGGTCTTCAAAATTCATTGGAATTTTCTTATTAAATAGCGTAATAAGGAGTATTTCTATTATAATTCACTGTGTTTCCTTTTATGATAATTGTAAAAAATGTGCTAAATTATATGATCTTTCAAAATAAAAGAGTGAATGATAAGAATAACTGAATGACTTTTAAAACATGTTTTATCATCACCTACAGCTACACTTAACTGAATACTTTACTAATACATACTGTGACCACATGCGCAAGGCTGCCTGTAGGCCGCAGGTATGCACCTCTCGGCCTGGTACCTGGGTGGAGCCTTTGACCTGCCATCTGAACAATAGCTAGTGCAGAGGAATAGCCATTGTGTGCCACTTACCTGTTTCAGAACATTCCTTTTGGCATGTTCTGGTAGCCTCTAGAACCTTCCACTTTTTATGCAAGGCCTATACAGGGTGGACCATTTAAGTTGAGACTGTACAATAGCTCCAAAACTAAGCATTGTGGAAAGAAATGACCATCACAACATCATCCAAATAAAACACAACTACTGGCATTCACTTTCCCCCATAATATCAAGCAACTTTTATTCAAGACATTTCTTTCTACAATGCTTAGTTTTGGAGATGTTGTACAGTCTCAACTTAAATGGTCCACTCTGTATAAGGGGCTGCTCTTGCCTGGAGCTCAGTTCAGCCAGTTAAGAAGTTACAAAGTGAAAAGTGGACAGTACCAATTCAGTTGTGAGTTGTGATTCGATGGAGCAGTTGTGTTGTGTTCGAAATATGTGCCAAAGGTGACTCATGTATATGTTTGTGCTATGCTGAGTGCCTAAGTGATAAATAAAGTGTGTTTTGTGCACATTATTTGTTAAAATACTTATAAAATACTGTAGTTAAGATTCAGAATAGTTATTAACATAAATTTATTTAAATGGCCTTTCAAAAGAATTCCCTCAATCTGTTGACCTAAGCTCAAAATAGGTTGGCCACCCCTGACCTAGACATAATATGTTTTGAAACTTTAATAATGCATTACAGCTTACTTTGACAGTTAATGCAGGTCAAAATTCTGTCACAAAGAAAAATCTACATTCAGTCTCTGCGGAGAGGAAGATCACAGTAGAAAAAAATGTGAAAAATAGTTCAGCCACAAATCTGTTTGTGGGTTGTCACAGGAGAAACAAAAAAATGTGGAGGTAAGCAAGATTGTTCAATATATCAAATGATGTGGAATAGAATTGTACCCAGGATCAACTATGGACAATATGTCTATTAAACAGTGGAAGAAAAAACCCAAAAGAAACGTTCCATGCCGAGTAAGGAGAAATTTAAGAAGTGTTAAAGCGCACAAATTGAGTAATTTGAATAATTGTAATGACTTTGGTACACAAACTGAGGAGATGAATTTTAACCACAGCAGGAATAAAAGGATGGAAAAATAAATAATTAACAGTAGAGATATTTTTGAGGATAAAGTGCGAACAGAAGAAATACCAAAGATATCACTGAAATTAAGCAACAGTAAAGCTGAACAAGAAGTGGGAATTGGGAGCAAGAAGGAAATTAAAGTAGATTGCAGTGCAATTAAAGAAGACTTGAGCACAGAAGAGGAAGTGGTAAATTGGTAGTAAAAAGGAAAAATTGTGTAGTAGCAGCTTTTTAGATTTCCTTTGCAAGGGGAAGAAAGCATACAGACACAAGACATCAAAATAAAAGGTTAAAATTAATTGGAAACCATGAAACACAGGCCAATATTATCCCAAGAAAGGGAGAATGGGGACAGGTAATAGAAGAAAAAGGTGATAAAAAAGAATTTGATAGAATAAGTACAGACAATGATTCTAAAATACAAGTATCTGGAGAAATATCTAATACTCAAGAAATGACAGAAACCGTCTCAAGGACAGCAAGCAAACCCAACACCAGTCAGATTTATACTGACTTTGACATGATATTGCAATTAAGCTATCTATAAGAATGTTAGATTTTAACCACAGCTTTGAGACATGTTATTCGTAAACTGCATGAAAAAGGAGAATCAATAGTTTTCCCCGTATCTGATGCCATTGATAGAATAGATTTAAGAGCACAAAATATTACAACTAATCCTGAAAATTTATTAAAATTAATTGAAACTGCTTTTGATAGAAGAGATGGTATATTATACCTGGATGAAGTATATAATTATTTTATGTTTTGTTATGAATGCATTGCCTTTGGTAGTAGCCAAAGTTGCCACTTTGTTGTATGCAAATCTGGCATGATGCTGTTACATGTCCAAAAATTTCTGCTACCACAACACCAATATTTCCTCTATCAATTACCAATCAACTCCTTTCAAAAACAAACAAATAACCTTAAAACAAAGTGTCCATAAAGCAACAAAGAATCATAATAGCAAAGGCAAAATTATTGGAGCATTTAAAAAACATTTAGACAATAATATTAAAAATAAGAACAAAATAAACTATAAAACCCAAACCAAAATTAAGCAGGCCTAGAAACAGTGCTAATGTACAGATCATTAGTGTGCATAAATTATCCAGGGAACTGACAGAACAAGAATTTAGAATGGGAAATAAAATCCCTCTTGCAAATTTTGGATACATTTTGCTTAGAAGACAAAATGGAAGATTACATAGATTATAATTATAAATTAATCAAAATTGGACAGATTAATATGCAGAGAAGCAGACTTGTGATGTCCAAAATAAAGAAATTAATAGAAGAATTAAATTTAGATATCCTCTGTATCTAAGAACCATATACAATAAAAGGCAAATTAAAACATATACTTATTAAGGCAAGAGTAATTATTAGTACTAGTGAAAGTCCAATGGTAACCATAATAATAAATAATCCCAACTTATAAATAAACAACTCTCATAGTAATTATTAGGAATGGGGCCTCGATATCATTGATATCTTGATACTTGGTATCAAAGTATGCGTAATACTTTAAGATAAACCTTTGATACTTATTCAATACTTTTAAATATTTATATTTGTATTATTGAGGCCCAGTTTCACAGTATAAGCTTAAACTTCGAATCAGGCTTAACCGGAGAGTTAAGCTACAGTTGAGTTTTACAGTGCGTAGTTCAAGCAATAAGCCGAGATTATACGGGACTCGACCTAAACCGTACTGAACTGCGGTTTAAGTTAAGGAGTTGCCATGTTATCTGAAGATGACAATTTTTAATGAAGAGGAAATATAAATTATTTTAAACCATATCCACGACAGAAGACGGCCTAAAGTGTTTAGAATGTGTCCAAATGATTTCCACACATGGAGTGACCGAGAATTCTACGAGAGATTTCAGTTAAGTAAACAGTCTGCGATGATGGTACTAGAGATTATTGATGAAGCAATTAAACATAAAACAGACTGGTAAGTAAAACTTAATATTAAATTTATACTTATACCTTTATAATATACTTTATTGCTTGTAAGGTATTATTACTTTATATTTCAGGAACAAAGCCCTCTCGTTAGAAGCAATGCTTCTTTTGACGTTGTTATATGCAAGTGGAAGCACGCTAATTGCAGCTGGAGATTTTTCCGGCATCTCAAAATCCACAGCATGCAGAGTTGTGAAAGTTGTTTCACATCATATTGCTCTGTTAAGGGATAGATTCATAAAGTTCCCCATGACTCATGAACAAAGACTTAAAATAAGGGAATATTTTTATAAAACAGCTAAATTTCCTTGAGTCATTGGAGCTCTTGACTGCAGACATGTAAAAATTGCATCACCAGGTATGCATTATTTCTATTTCTTTTTCTCAACTCTCTATATATAAATTCTCTCAGTTCAATATTTTAAACAAATACTGAATTATTGGCTTAATTTTATCTATGAACTTACAACTAAAACAAACTGCAGCCAAAGCAAAGACCAGAACTTGCTCTGGTTAAATAATAGTGTAATTAATGGAATATAGGTTTTTATGGGCTGAAAATACATAAAATAATACTATAAGGATAGACCAAAATAGCTCAAAGCTGTATATCTACAAATGTTCTTTGAAGCAAAAATAAGTGTGTGTAAATTTCAAAATGATGACATTTGAAATTAAAAGTGCTGCAGTACAGGAAATTAGAGAGCAATTCAAGAAAGGCAAGCATTTGAACATAAAGGAGATCAAATGCAGAGGAACTAATGGAATTAGAACTAATCCAAAATAGGTTGCCAAAGAAGTGGATCATATTTTAGCTCAGTGGCTGGTATTCATACAAAATCTACCTGCTCCATATATTAGACTCACTTTTGGCTAGGAGTATCTTTCAATATGCAATAAATCATTAGAAATTAAAAGCATTATGTAAACAAAAATCTGCAGTTATTGATAGTATAGATATCAATATATTTAAAAAATATTCAAGCTCTATGGCTATTCCTCTTTGAAATAATAAACTCAGCTCTTACTATTGGGGGGTTTTTCCGAGGTTCTCAAAATAACTAAAATTTTACCAGTTTTAAGAAAGGGGATAAACTGATCTATTGAACCGCAGACTACAAATATTCTCAATACAATATCTAAAACTGTTTAAAAAGTTACACTGTATATTAGATTAGCTGGTCTCCTTGAAAAAAGAAAAGAATGTACCTATCGCTTCCACAGCTGTTTGGTTGTAGAGAAAAACCGATCCAAAACTATAGCTATTGTACAATTTATTGACCACCTAATTGAGAAATATAATATACATATATTGACATGTTTCTTGTTCTTCAAAATGCTTTCAACTCCATAAACTTTCTTTTGGACAAATGTAGTATTATAACACAAAAGAGGTAAAGAACATGGATTGTGTAAATAATCTCCAACCAAAAGAAATCAATGTGTGCATCAGATATAAACATTCATAAGTTTACTCAAGGAGAAAATTGATAGCAATGGAGGACTGCATGCTTCGATCTTAAGCCCTATACTCTTTCTAATTGATTAATTTGTGTAGTACTGATGTACAACTTTTAACATATAAGATACTTTCTTATTATGCAGTAATACTGATTTTTCTAAACTTGAAATACATACAAATATGTATGCAATCAAAATAGCACAGTACTATAATGCAAATCAGTACCTATAAATGTAAATAAACCTTTATTAGTAGATACATTTTACTTAAAAAATGGTATCTGACTGAACCTTCTGTTGTTACAGTGAAGAAGAAGTATAAAATGTAAAAGTTACATTATTTTAGCATTGAAAATTTAGCAAACCTTAACGTGGAATAAATACATTGCATCTGTAGGCTCCAAATTTGCAAAATGACTGTTCGCAAATAAATGCCTAACCTTAGTGTAATGCAACAATACTCAAGTCTTATCTACTATTTATATATGTTTTGTCTACTCTCCTCATACATAAATATTCAGACTTGTCAAATGTAGTAGAGATTTGGTAACACGATCTTTGTTAATTGTTTAAAAAAAAATCAACAAAGAAAAACAGCATTGAGATGCATAGGACTACTGAATAAACTAGTCTCCTGTAAACCATAGCTTGAAAATTTTCAAATCTTGACTCTGTGCAACATTTATTTATTAAAAATTATTATACATCCATCTGAACTTAATCTTCTGAAAAAATAGTGATCAATCTAAATATTATACTGGAGAAAGGAATAACATATTTAAGCATAGCCTTAGAACAGCTGCATTTAAGAAAAGACTCTATATCAAGGAAGGTGGTTTTCTAAATTGCCCACCCAGAAGCCTCAAAAATTTAAGAGGTAAAAGGCTTGCAAATAGTTCATACAAAGGATTAATAAATTATCATAGCATAAACTGATTTTCTGAAATGACAAATTGCTTAAATGAAATAATTCATGAAACTGTAAATGTATCTGTAACACTTAATACTGTCTCATTGTTACTAGTATTAAAATTTGTAATGTTATTGCATGATATTTGCAGTGAATTTGAGACCATTCAGAGGAAGAACTTTGTATGTGTGCATGCACATATATAGGTCTTCTTTTCTGAAAATAAATGAATTAATCCAGCGTAAATCTTCACTTTGAAATTACCTTGTGCTCAGCTCAACAGGTACAGATGGATGCTTTTGCCAATAAGTACAGTCAACTTCAAACATAACTTCAATTTCAACTTATTTTCATCCATGAGAACATCTACATGTTGTGGATTCGTCAAGCACAATAATTATTTACAATTACAATATTTACAAATACAATTTATTTACAATTCCTGATTACCAGTCCCACACTTAAATTCCTCCAGACTATAAAATGCATTTACTAGTAGGTGCCTTTTTATTTCTTTCACAGTTTGATCAGCATTTGTTATCAATTTTATTTTTTCAGGTAACTTATTATAAAGTTCTTTTCCCATATTTTTTACACTACGTCTGTTTAATATGCCTTTAATTACTGTTCTGAAATAATGATCTTTGTTTCTTAGGTTATACATGTGTATACCAGCATTTTTTGGATCATTTTCTTCCAAAAGATGTTTTAGCGTCTCATAAGGAACAGTCAATATACCATATTGTTTAAACATTGATTTACATGTGTGTCTATTTTTAACATTACCTATTATTCTAATTGCGTTTTTTTTGTAATTTAAATACCTTTTGCACTTCTGTTGTTGCAATATTTCCCCATAATATTATTCCATATTTTACGTACGAATAAATAAAAGCATAGTATACCTGTTTAAGTGTTTTGTCATCCATGGTTTTCCTCACCTGTCTCATTATATATAAACGTGTATTTATCTTCTTTTTTATATGAGTTATATATGGCTTCCAATTTAGCCGTTTGTCTATTATAACTCCTAAAAAATTTGTGTGTTGAATCTCTGGTATTTTTTCACCATCTATTTCCAGTTGTATACTATTTAGATTACATTTTTTTAATTCAAAATTTATCCAGGCTGTCTTTTTAGTATTTAAAACTCATGCCCAGATTTATATAATATTGTTTAATTTTTTTCATTAAATCATGTGCTTTTAATTCTATCTCAGTAGCTGATTTACCTTTAATTACTGCTGTCATGTCGTCTGCATATCCAATTGCTACATTTCCATTTTTTTGTACTAATTCAAAAATATCGTTAATATATATTAGAAACAAAAAAGGACCTAATTTCGATCCTTGTGGTACTCCTTGCCAAACCTTTTGAAAATTTGATTTAGTTTTTTCTACGACACCAGTAATATTTCTATGGTTTATTTCAACTCACTGCATTCTGTTTTTAAGATACGAACTAATCCATTTATGTGCCAAACCACAAACCCCGTAATTTTCTAATTTGTTTATAAGTATATCTATATTTATGCAGTCAAATTCCTTCAATAAGACCAAAAAAATAGCTATTACTTTCTCCTGTTTATTTAGTGCTTCAATTATATAATTATTAACTTTACTGATCACATGGATTGTTGATTTCTTCTTTTGAAACCCAAATTGCCATTCCGATATTATGTTTCATTTAGTAAAATAATTTTGCAATTGGTTTAAAAATAACAACTTCCATTATTTTTGAAATAGTTGAACATAATGTAATTGGCCTATAATTTTCTATATTCATTTTGCTTCCCTTTTGTTTAAATAATGGCCTTACAAGTACTTTCTTTATAAAGTGTCAGGAAACGTCCCTTGCATTAATGATGTGTTTATAATGTGTGTTAACACCTGAACAATTTCAATTTTAATATCTTTTATGATTTTGTTTGACATTTCTTCAGAACTGACAAGATTTTTTTAGGCTTAAGCTTATCAATTTCTTGTAATACACTTTTCTCCGATACTTCTAATATTCCCATTGACTTTACTTGACTGGATGCTATTATTTTTACTTGGTTGTTTTTTTGACCATTTGTCATTTGTTTTGTAATATTTATAAAGTAATTATTAAAATTAATACATATTTCGTTTGGGTTGTTTATCTCAATATCATTTTCTTTGATTGTCATATTTTCCTGTTTTTTATTTTTTCCCTTCTTGCGTACCCTATTTACCATACTCCATATCGTTTTTGTCTTATTTTCCGAGTTTACCACCAATTCCTGATTATATCTCATCTTTGCACTTTCACACACTAATTTAAATATTCTATTGTAATTTTCAATATATTTTAATGATCTATCACTTATATTTACACATTTCATAGAATTTAAAAATTTCACTCTCTCCCATGAATTTTGTATTCCTTTTGTCATCCATTTTTCATACTGGGCACCCATTGATTCTGACTAGATTTTTACTTTTTTCAGTGGTATTTTGGTATTTAAGCCTTTCTGCAATATATTACTAAAATGTTCATATTTTTTATTTACACTTTCTTATTCATAAATCTCATTCCATCTTACCTGTGTGAGGAATTGTCTCAATCTATTTCAACTTTCATTATCTATTTGTCTTTTATATTCAAAATTGTTTTGTAAGGTTTCTTTTTTTACGTTTACTTTTAATAACTGGCCAAAATGATCACCTATTCCTGCTTTTATTATTTTAGTTTCCCATTTATTTTCTATTAGATTTGTAAATACATTATCAATACAAGTTTCTGTTAGTTTTGTGACCCTGATGGGTTCGTCTATGCCAATTTTTAAGTTTAGCCTAGTTAAGGTTTCTATTAATTTATGTTTTACTGTATTTTCTTTTAGTAAATCAATATTTAGATCCCCCATTACTATTTTTATTTTATTTTCAGGAATTGTCTTTAGGAAATTTTCTAAGTTTTTAATAACAATTTTTTCATTTGTTGCTGGGGACCTGTATGCTCCTATTAGTACAATGTTTTGTTTTTTCAAGAATATTTCTATGGCTGCTAGTTCACATGTCATTTCTACTAGAAATTCGCTACAATCTACTTCTTTAAATTTTATTGTCTCAGCCACATAAATCACTACTCCCCCACTATTGTGTTCTTGTCTACAGTAGTATGTTCCTAAAATATAACCTTCATAATTGTTTACTGTTATTTCTTCTGTTTTTAAACCATGTTCGGTAAATACTAATACATTTGGCTCTATCTCTTTTAACAAGATTTCTATTAGCATTCTCTTATTGCTTATATATTGTACATTTTGATGATACAGTGTTAAACCCCTATGCTTTTATTACTCACACATTGTACCCTGCAGATTTTTTGTGTTGTTTCCTCCTGATTTGCTGCATTCCCTTTCACTACTTCACATTTTTTACTCTCTACATTTACAGAATTTGATTTATGTTTATCCACTTTGTTCCCATCATCTACACCTATTTCTAGTTTCCCTGTTTCATGCATAAATTTACTACCTTGTTTATCATTTGGCTTAACTCATATGAACCCTTTCTATTTAAATGCAGGCCATCCCTTCCCAAACAACTTTCATCTATATACCTATTTGAGTCCACAGAAACTGCTTTAGCAGCTTTACATGCCCATCTAATTTCATCATTTATAGCGTTTATAAACCTTTTACTGTAGTCTCTTCTTAAAACTATGCTATTTACAACTACTATTGCCCCTGGAAAACACTTTTTGGTACACACAATTGAGTTGTATACTTCCTGCATAACCTCATTTGGACATTTTCCTTTTTTAATGTCGTTTGTGCCTACATGCAGTACCCTTTAGCATTAGCATTACACTTTTCACTATATTAGGCAGATATTCTGCCTTTACACCTCTATACACGTTCACCTTCGCATCTTTTCTGTTTAGAATCACGTTTTTTATGATTGAGTCACCGTATATCACAACACTTTTATCTTCTTTGTTTTTCCTTTTCTGCTTTTCCTGTTCTTCTTTCTTCGTTTTCATGGTCCTTGCATTTGGATTTATCCACTTGTAGTTGTTGCATCTTCCCTCGTATTTTTCATCTGTTTCATCTGCTTGGATTTTTTCTTTGCTTAACACCTCAAACCTATTTACGGAGTTGATGTTTAGGGCTGTGTTTCTTACTCCGGCGTTGGTTTTCACCACTGACAAGTACGAAGTTGATGCTTTGTCTATTTTAGTCTATATATGCTTCTAGTTCACTTTTTTGTATTTTCAATTCTTTTATCTCTTCCTGTGAATTTTTTAGATCCTTATTTAATAGTTCAATTATCTTTTGTAATGACGCTATTGTTTCCGCTTCCCTTGCACCATGTGCGATTTCATTTTTTGGTTTTTTTTTCCCATCTCTATTTCTATTTTTGCTATCTTCATTTCTGCCGCTGTCTATACCATTTGCATGTTGATTTTCGTCCTTTCCTGTTTTTTCCTTTATATCTTTTCCTGCTTTTTCACCATAATTTTGTTGCTTACTTCTCGTCATCATTGTACACGCGGCCGCCCTCAAGGGTTTGAAATATTAAGTTTCTGGCTTGTGAACTTGCAAGCAAGCTATGCTTAGAGTGAATGTTAGTAGAACTATGCTTTTAGGTTAGGTTAGCTTTTGATAGTGAGGTTAAATTTTCTACTATTGTGTGTGTTTGTATATATGAATGTAGTTTTTCTGTTCTGATTTATGTTTCATTTAACTCCAGTTATGTTACTGTCTCATTCTAGGAGGAGAGAATGCAGAGGTTTTCTGAAATAGGAAAGGATTCTTTTCTATAAATGTGCAGACTTTATGTGATCCGGATTTAAAGATCACCGGCATTGTTGCTCGATGGCCAGGTTCGACTCATGATTCAACCATCTTCAATAACTCTGCCTTAAGAGCTAGGTTTGAGAATGGTGTGATTAACGGTGGCAGTGGCTACCCAAATAGGCCATATTTAATAACACCACTAGCTGCACCTAATTTGCCTGAAGAGCATCTGTTCTATAAGTTGCACATTCGGACCAGGAACTGTGTAGAAAGGAGCTATGGTGTTTGCAAAAGAAGATTCCCAATACTCTCCACAGACATACGACTGCACCTCAGCGAAGTTCAAAGTGTTACTGTAGCAACAGCTGTGCTCCACAACATATACTGCCTTAACAATGAAATGAACTTACCAGCACTAGAGCCACGTATTGAAAGTACAATATAGTTTGCTAACAATGTTCCCAATGCTAGAGATGCTCAGCATTTCAATAATTTTGTGAGAAATGCAATTATTAATGATTATTTAAAAAATTTGAGATAAATTGAATTAAATTGTACTTTAATTAGTTGTCCATATTATGTACATATGCTTTAGGAAAATTACAGGTTGTTTTGTTTTAAAACCTCTATCTCATATTTCAATTTCTGTATTCTGAGATTGTGTTCCTCTTCGTTTTGTTGCATTTTTTGTTGATGGCTTTTTCTCATTAGCTCTTGCTCTTCATTTAATTGTCTCTCTCTTGATTCATGTTCCTTTTGAGCAAGACTAGACTTTAAATGGACATGTTCTAGCTTGGCTTCTGCCAGGCGCTCCCACTTCTCACTATTTAATCCTTTGCCTGTAAGTGTAATAGCATATGTTAGAAAGCTGTTTGTTTTATTTTAGTACATAAGTGCATTGTCAGCAAATTAATAACCATTTGAAAGGTAAAACATGTGAAAGTACAAATTGGAACACTTTTTAATATTTTTAGGGTCTGCTTTTTATCACTAGTAGTCTGATTAAAATAACCATACCTGTGCTCTTCTTTGTTGGGAGTTTGATATTTCTTTTTTTCTCTCCAGGTGATGTAATGGTACCTAAAACATAAATTGAATTCATATTCAGAATTTACTTCTCAGCGCTTTACAAACATTTCTTTTAGTACATATACATATGAATCCTAAGCAAATAATAATAATAATAATAATAATAATAATAATAATAATAATAATAATAATAATAATAATAATAATAATAATAATTTCCAGTGCAACAAGAGAAGAAAATCAGATGCAATTGCAATGTATGCCACAGTCTCCTATATTGATAAAACTTTAAAAAACAGTTTTGTGTACTAAAAGCCCATATGCTCCTGTAATTGGTTCAGTAATTTTTGCCTAGAATTTTGATTAAATTTGGAGGTAATGGAGTTACATGGGTACAGAAATTTCTTGTTAAAAACTAGCAAGTGTTAGGTATAAATAAATACCAAATAGTTTATAAAATGCAACTTAACATTAATCAACATATTTTTATTTCAGTAATCAGAGAAAAAAACCAGACAAATAAGTATTCCATGACAAAACCTGAAACCCATGCTTATAAATTGAATGATTTTTAATGAATCACCAATTACTCTAGTGTCACTTGAAATGTAGTTGCCTTGTATATATGTACATACACTTATCAGACGTAGTAGTGTAGCAGATGAATTATTTGCTTGATCATCATTGCCGTCGATCACAACAAATTGTAATTCATTGGACAATGGTTGCCTCAACATAGCTGGCACATACCTGCTCCAATCATCATTTGGATTTCTTAAAATAGTAATTAAATTTTAATATTAATTTGATTCACAATAAGAATTTAAACATACAGAATTTTATGTAGGCTATGTTGAAATTTTTAAAAGTTTAAAACATATTTTTCAAATACATATTGTGTGCACCAAGAATAGCACATTAAGATCAAATATAAACACCTACAACATTTTTCAGATAAAATACTGATAACTGGCAAACAATGTTTTAAACAAATAGTATATTGGCTTTAAAATTTAAACAGATGCATTCCTCTATAGCATTACAGCATTGATTACCCACATATTTTATATGCTGATGAAATGAAACCATATTTCCTGTATACAACATTACATTGAAGAATTAAAACGAAAATAAAAAGTAAACTTCATTTTTTACAAAGCATTCACTAACCTGATACACAACTGTCTGCCCCAGTATTACTACATTCTGCACCAGTAGTATCAAGAGAATCTGAAATATCAACATAGGAATTAGAGCAGCACACCGAACAATATTTGAATGACCAAGGTTGTTGATAGCAATAGGAAAATGTCTCAGAAAGCAGATAAATATACCTTTAAAAAAATTCATACTGGAAACACTTTTGCTTATTTTAATTGTTATGTCAAACAAGTTTCATAGTCCAGCCAAGTTTTCCTATTAGAAGAAATTGTTGCTCTAAAAATGTGCCCCATCTATTCATTACCATTTTTAAATATTCAGACAATGCATTATCCCAGGATTTCTATACTGAGATGGTGTAGGGTAAGGCAAATAAGAATGTAAGTGTAATCACCAATTTGAAAAATGATATAAAACAACTTGTGAATAAATATAAAATGTGTGTACAAAATAAACCCAGATTATATTACAGAAAAAGTCAAGCAATACAAGAAATGAAGGACAAATGATGCAGTTAAGTAGGTATTTAAAATTCCATGCTAAATAAAAGGGAGTTAATTTTTTTTTAAATAAGTATTCTAAAGTATTTAAAACACAACATGGAATCAAAATAAGAATATAAACATAAGTATTTTATATTATTCAGGCTGGTAAACCAGACTATCGCAGTTTTGTCAGATATAAACATCAGAAAGTAAACCTATTTAATTCTGCCCTATGAAAATGTTACAATGAACATACAAATAAAATAGTTACTTCACTTGGCAAACAGCTGTTATCTCCATTGTTGCTGCAAGGACAATCTCACAAGAATCTGAAACTAACAATGAGAAATCGAGAATATTTCAGTAAACATATCTAAATATCCAGAAATTTATGTATACTTCCATAGCTCAATATAGGTTATGTAGGCACAGCTGTGGATGGGTCACTGTGGTATCCTAAGCACAAAAGAAGCAAATAAACAAGTTATTTAGTAGGCATGTATTTATTTTCGTTTTATAATTGCAATATACTTACCCTGTAGCACCTTATAAGAGCCATAATTTGCTTCACACATCCATAATTTTGGACACCAATTAATTCCTTTATTTCCCCGTCGATTGGCGTAATCAATGATGGCACAGCTGGACCTCCACCTGTACCTCGGATAGCACATTTCTCGTCAGCGTATTTCTTTTTTGTAACTTTCTTCAAATTGTCATATTTCTTCTTCAACACGGTAGCATCTCTGTATATTATTCCGCTCTTTGCATTGAATAACTCCACAATTTTCCCACATGTTTGGTTCTTCTTGCTCCACGGTACCTTATCAGATTGCTTGCACTCTATTATGTGTTTATACTGCTTTACAATTTCTAACAGAATGCTAACTTCTTGAGAAGTGAAGTTAGCAGTACATTTTGGCTCTGATTTTTCGGTCATTTTAGTGTGTGTATCTGAATAACCTATAAAACCTTACTTTAGGAACAGCGCCGCT
Source organism: Deroplatys truncata (assembly GCA_030765065.1). Lineage (NCBI taxonomy): Eukaryota > Metazoa > Arthropoda > Insecta > Mantodea > Mantidae > Deroplatys > Deroplatys truncata. Next base: position 153,750,147 of record CM060990.1, read on the forward strand.
ATAAATAAATGATGGAAATTTGCTCAATGCGCAAGTGTTACCAATTTTAAAGTTCCGAGGAGTTGTTCAGCTCACTAAAGCCAAACATGATTGCCCTACTGTGAAACTCGCAAAGCTTTAACGAAAGCTTAAGTTTTGTTTAAGCTGCATCCGTAGCTTAGTAAAGGTTCGACTTAAGCCTGAACTGTGAAACTGGCCCTAAAAGCTTTTGCATTTAACTTGATACTAGATAAGGAATTAAAGGAGTCGAGACTTCGCATTATTGCATCGTACATATACCAAAAAGATGTTGGACTATAGCTCTGGATAGACTTGACTGCATTTCCTGTGGGTGAATGAATGCAACATTCCATGGACTCTTGTGTGTAAATGAAAACGTGCAAAACAGTGGGGGAATGAGTAGAGGTACTCAGTAACATGAAGCATTAACTGAGGTGTGATTGAAGCTGACTTAGCTGACTCACTGAATCACCTTTCTGCAATAGTCTGGCTTGGTGACTCACTCTCAGCCATTCACATTTACCTACTCTAGTGACCAAAATCTGTGAATCCAGCAGAAACAAATCATAACTTAAGAAATGAGATAATACAGTGTATGGAAATAATTCCTCTTTCCTTCCTTCTGTAAATTTGTGTTTACGCAACTCGAGTCACGAGCATAGCTTATAGTTATACCATATGACTAATTTCCATAATATGGATAGAAAATCCTTTAAAAGAAAGCTTTCAGCACAAAATATACTTGCATAAAAAGAGAAACAAAGAAATTATTATTATGATTAGTGGTGGTGGCAGCGATGACTAACAATAGGGGATATAATTATAGCCTGTGGCATAATCCAGATAAAAAAATTGCTACCAATTGGAGAATGTCAAACAGGAACAATTTCGGGATTAGCATACAATACAAGATTGGTTACATGCGTTTGTACACAGAAAACTACTAATAAGGACATAATTCATGAACAAGAATAACCTTTACAGTTTTTTATAAAGTGAGTATTGAGTATCAGTACTCAAAAATCAGTATTGGTATCGAGTGTTAAGAAATAGCTGTATCGTTCCATCACTACTAATTATGTTTAAATTACTCATCAAAATGGAAAATTTATTCTTTCGAACCATTATTTCCAGTACAGTCATCCAATAGTAACATACCTGATTAAAATAAAAAAAAACTTCAATAGGATTTTTCTGGATATTGAGATAATACACATGTGTGATGGTAATTCAAAATCTAAATGGTGGCACAATAACACTAAAGATGAAAGGGTGGAGAAATTGGAGGATGTAATATCAGAACTAAATTTAATTATTATAAACAACCAAACAACCCTCCAACATACGAAAATCAGATAGGTGCAAAATCAAACAGTGATGTTACCCTGTGTAATTGTAAAATAGACAATAAAATTATAAATTGGAAAGTTGGACAAAATCTTACATCAAGTGACCATGGATTAATATAGTTTAATTATTGCACTGGAAGAATACAAGGAAGAGAAATTATAAAAGATTATCTAATTTATAATTATGTATTAGCTAATTGGAAAAAAATGAAAAATGTTTTTGATAACACACATCTAGAGTATGACAGAACTTCAGTTGACCAAGGGGCTATTAAATTAGGAAAAGAAATTAAATCAACTATTCTAAAAGCAGTTTCAAAATTTAAACCCAAGATTTTTTTAGAGAGTTTGGACAAATGCTCTTCAAAGAACTAGAAGATGTGTGAGGAAGATGAGAATTCATCAAAAAAACCATTGTGGCCAAAGAACGTGAAATAAATTTTGTAGAAAATAACTTGGATACCAATATTTGGGAAATATCTTACAAAACTGTTATGGAGAAAATTAGAAAACCTGAAATTCTGTCTATGCTAAATAGAGAAGATGGAGCAATGACCACAAATTGGAAGATTTCCATAAATGTACTATTACATAAATTGTTGCCCTGAGGATGATATTCAAATGAATAGAGAAGCAAATACTCAGAAAAGAATTAGTTTGAAGCTTGAGTACAACAGCAATAAATTTATTTATCCATTTGATGTTACTGAAATTAGACTTTTAATTAAAAAAAAAGCTCAAGAAAAAGAAGGCAGCCTGTCCTGAAAAAATAACAAATAAGACTTTAACCCCGTTGGAAGAGAAACTAACACCTTTCCTGTTTAAGGTTTTAAATGATTGTATATGGCAGGGCAGAATTCCTTATTGTTGGAAAGAGGCCAATATAATAATTCTGAAGAAAGGCAAACATAAGGACCCAAAAGACTAATATAGACAAATATGTTTTTTTAAGCACAGTTGGTAACATTTTTGAACTTATCTGCAAAATAAATGCAGTGTTTACAGCTGTAATTGGAATGAACAATAAAAAATTCAGCTTCAGAAAAGGAAAATGAACAGAAGATGCAATAAACAAAGTTTTAAACACTGTTAAATTATCAAAAGCAAAATACGTAATATTGATTTTGTTGATATATCTGGAGCATTTGATAATTTGTGATGGGCTTTCCTTTTTGGAAAGTTACGAGAGAAACAATTTCTTAATTGCCTTTATGCATTATTAAAGGACTATTGTAACAATAGGAGGGTTTTTATAAAAAATGTGGGAGAGAGTAAATAAACAAATAATGAAAGGATTTATTTAAAGATGAGTCGGAATTGTTACACTAACATCACCTATGTTTACTCACTTAACATGTTTTGGGAAACGGTTGTTCCCATCCTCAGAAGCTAATCCGACTGGCTGGTGTTGTTGGTGTTTTGACTGGGTACTGTGGTGGCATCTTGTGGTGGTGAAATGTACTTCCAGAGGGGACTTAGTGGCGGCAAATCAAAAAGCTTCTGAGGATAGGAACAACCGTTTCCCGAAACATTTAAGTGAGTAAATATAAGTGATATTAGTGTAACAATTCCGACTCGCCTTTAAATAAATTCATTAAAACATAACTGTTTCTAGCTTCTTTTTCAAATATCAATGTAATGAAAGGATGTCCCCAGTTGTCGCTATTAGGACCAATTTTCTAGGACATTGTTTTGGAAGTATTACTGGATATTACATAACAGCAAAGCAATAAATACTATAGCTTATGCTGTCAATGTTGTATTTATAATTGGAGAGAGTAGAAATGAACTGGAAGGATGAGCAAATAATCCTACATCTAATTTAAAAACCTGCTGTACTACAAGCATCAGATTGTCCCTTCAAAATCTTGTTTTATGATATTGAACTAAATCCCATATGAAATATAATATCCAAAAAATTAAAATGGAAAAAGAAGCTAAATATTTAGGCATATTTCTGGATGAGAAAAAATGTTTAGAAGGCATACAAAACATGTAGGAAGAAAATCGCAAAAAACAATAATGCAATTGGCTAGAATAATAATTCAATCAAACTTCAAAATCTCATTAAATGTAATTACCACCTATTGTAAGAGTATATTTGCTGTTATTACTTATGGGGTAGGGTGTGGGCAACAAGAATGCATAATACATTAATTATAGTCGGTGCCAATCAAGAAAGGGATTGACAGTCACTAATCATGTGGTAGAAAGCTTTAAATGAATGGGAGGGGATGGATACATCATAGCGGTCATCATAGTAACGATTAGAAGTACCAATTACAACTAAGACATTTCCATAGCAACGATAGATGCAAAAACCTTGTTGCTAATATTGTAACACATGATTAGCATGACATGTATGGTAAGCCACTGTTGCAGTTGCAGTAACATGAACTGCACATCTTTTCTTCTGCTGTCGCTGCAGTTATAAACAATGCTTCCTTTAGCTACAGCTTAATGTATTTGCATCAATTTAGAGATTGCCTGTGTACTGACAAGTTATTTTGCATCATCCTATTTGTATGAATATTTGCTTTGTGTTTACGTGTGTTTGAGTTCATGCATCAGGGCGTGTATTGTGAGCATGTGCAATTATGTTAACACTTTTAATGAATATTTAACAATATCCAAAAAATAGTGACAAAGATAGCGAGCCAAACAAGAAACTGTGCGTACTCGGTAACCGAATAAAAATGTATTGGGTAAAGGTATCCCAATTAAAGGACAAGCACAGGAAATAATATGCTCTGTGAGAGAATCAATGGCATTTTCCCATTACAATAAGTATCAATATTTCACAGGTATGTCTCTTTTGTTAATATAGATCTTTACACTGATATATTCTTGCATGTTCTATCCTATGCATGTAAATTCATTATTTTATAATTGTCTTCATAAACGAATATGAATAATACCCACCCTACAATGCAGGCGCAACCCAATCACCTTCGTGCACATAATTCTAACGTGCTCTCCACGCGGTCGCAATAAGTGGCAACATTGCCCCTCTCTCTCTCTCTCTCTCTCTGCAAAATGTCAATCCCTTTCATCTTTGGCAGTGAGCATAGAAGTCAATTAAGTAGTACTCAGTGGAAAATTTTATTAAGATATACAGGTGTGGTTAGTACCACACCTACAAGGGTCCTTTTAGTATCAATGGGCATTTGGCACATTGATATATTAATAAGATTGAAAGGAGCTATTTTTTGGTTCAAGAAAAGGAATTGTTAGAAAGTTGCAGAAATAATAGGAAAACAACGTAAACCCATATTAAATTAAAACAATCTAAAACTTAGCTGGCAACAAGAATGGGATCATATTGATAAAGGAAGGAGAACTTACAACCTATTTAAGAGTATTAAAGAGAGATTGCAATTAAGATAGATTAAACCAACAAAAGGATTAATACATTATCTTATAGTACATGATGTGACATATTTAAGGACTTTTCAATGTATTTGGGGGATTTTCATGCTAAGTAATCTAGTGAAATTCTGTACTCAAGTTGGTGGTAAGATGACATGAGCATTAGGGGAGATGGAAGCAGGTAGATACTGAGGCGTTGCCCTCTCACTTCTTCTTTAGCGTGGAAGCAGTCAGAGAGGTGGGCTCTTGGGAAAACATCTCCACCAAAAATCAAAGGTAACACTTTGTAATTAAATTTAATCATATGAGTTAACAAATTTTGGTTATTCTTACAATATACATCATTCCTTTCCTGTTGAAATCTTAAACAGTAATTAACCTTCTAGGATGTCATAGATTCAATGTAGATAACAGGCTATGCTTATATATCTAGCCCCAGCAATGCTTTGTAACAGTCAAATTATAATTTGTGTGAGTGCCCTAAGCTTGGTTTCTTTAGGCTGTGACAATATTGAGGAAAAATAAGTAAAACCTACAATGACACTTGTAACGGCTGTGGAGTACAAGATATACCTTAACATGTTTGGTTTTAATGTGTGCAGTATTGTAATCAAACATTGAAAGAAAGAAGAGCTTTAAATGGCTACCTTGATACTAGGGAACAAGGAGCTGTATAAACCACTAGAAAAGTTAGCATATAAAATTAGAAAATAGCATGGGAACAGAGAATAGAGCAGGAGGAGAAATCAATAACAGTAGAAGAATTTAAAATATCAGAAAGATTAAGAATATTATATTCGAAAAATGCATCAGTGAATACAATAACTATACCTGAAAAGCAAGTTTTGGACCAAACTAGACAAGCAGAAGAGGAAGAGAAGGAGGAGGAGGAAGAAGAAGAAGAAGAAGAAATGTTTAATAGTAATTTTATTGGACTGCCAAGGGATGATAAAAATGGGTGGAAAGGAGAATAATAAGAATGAGTAGAAGACCAAATGAAATTTATAAATAAAGATTGGAGAAGGAAGGGCTGAGGTGTGCAGAAGAAGAGGGAGGAGATAACTACAATGACAATGATGAGGATGAAGGAGAATGCATTGGAGAAAGAATTGGGGTGTAAGCAAAGGCCAGAGATGGAGGTAGGAGGAGAATGGAAAATTCAGGGAAGAGATGCATAAGAGGTTGAGCAAAATTAGCAACAGAGAGGGATACAACATGGCAAAAAATTGCAGCGCAAAGATGTGTGAAATAGTAAGGTGTAGTTAGTGATAAAGATAAGATGCTTTATTGTCACAAAATGCTTACATATCAGATGAGCAAAGCTCAGCAAACAGGTGACTTGTCGATTATAATAGGTGAATTAAATAAACATTTGAAAATATATTAAAAAAGGATTACATAACCTTAAAGAGTACTATTTGTACAAGAGTAATTATATTGCTACATTCTACTTTTTACATGGTTATATTGTCATAAATGTATTCGGCAACTGAATAGTAAGCCTTGTCTATTAATAAGCTCTTCAATTTCCTGTTAAATAAGCCTTGGTCCTTTATGGCTTTTATTTGGTTTGGCAGTTTGATATATACTTTTATGCCTCCATAAAGTGGGCTATTTTCATATAATTTAAGCCTATGCATGGATGGTTTTAAGTTGTTTCTTGTTCTGGTTCCATAATTATGTGGATATTGTAAGTCGTACAAGTTATCATAATTTGTAAGGCTATATTTATTTAATTTGTATAAATATTGAGCTGGTAAAGTTAGTAAAATAAAGTGAAGTAGTGGGAAGTAGAGTGTGTGATATAGTGAAAGTGAAAAGTGAAGAAATTGAAAATAAAGGATTAATGTTATGATGCCCAGGAAAGGGAGCTTAAGTCCAAAAAAAAAAAAAAAAAGTCCAAACCTATAAATATATTGGTCCTCACATTTGAGAAAAACAGTGCAAGTCAATTCGTAAATGCTGCCCTGCTATTCACTCCAAATATGATAGATTAACTCTTAAAGTACACTATAAGGTCTGGTAAAAGGAGTATAACGAAAGTTATAATATTTAGACTGGCTATAAATAACTACGTAATACAGTATAAGTTGACTTATTCTATTTTGACCATATGACTTATACTACTTTTATCACACTTACTCTCATTATGGCAACAGCTAACACTATAAGTAAAGGCCAATCACAGTACACCAGACATTCAAAGACAAGAGATGTCTACAATACTTTTTTACACTACAAAAATGTATGAATTATACTGTGAAGGGAAAGAGAAGCCTGTAAGCAGGTAAATTAATGAATGGGAGTACCATAAATTGGGTTTGGGCTTTAAAGTACCTAAAATGGATACCTGCCACAAGTGTGGCACACTCCATATGAAATTAAAAGTTGAAAATAATGCTTAAGAAAGGAAGAAAACAGAAGCTGAGCTACATGCACTTCAGTTTGAAGCAGAATTGACATATTCATGCAAAAAGAAGGTTAAAGGATTTGGAAAATCTCATGAACATTACAGATGTCACTCTTTTGATCTGCAGTAATGTTTTCTGACACCCTTCCTCAATTCATCTGTAGCATTTTATAAGAGAGAGTTGTGGACATAATGGTCCAACTTAATGGTCCATAACTGTAGCAACAGTGATGTTACATGAGTGAGAGTAGGTAATCAAATCGCTACATGTTTCTATAAAGGTGTTATTTCACTTCCTGAGCATGTAACTGACGTTCTGTACTCTAATACTTACAGAGGCCAGAACAAAAATTCATATGTTTCTTGCTGCAATGCAAAACAACGTAAATTTAGTTCAAGTTGTCATAAGTTCATGGTTAGCAGCCACAGTCACTTGGAATCTGATGTTGACCGTGGACTCATCGAAAAGAGCAGAAGAAACTAGAAATACCAATTTCACATCCATAAGACTGGATTCTGCTAGTTCAAACAGTAGGGAAAAGGAAGTTCAATGTAGTTGAACTTAAATGCAGAGATTTTCTGGATTTTCAGTCTCTCTTGACAACAGCGCTACTGCTGAGAAAGCAGAATGAAAGGAGAGAAATTCGGCTGACATGATGCAAAATGGTTATGTTATCATAGAGATAACCCTGGAAAAGCGATGCACAAAACAAGCTAAGACCAGAATAAAGAATTTAAAGTATTAAGTTTTCTCTGCTGTAAAAATTGTTACCCACAGCTAAAGGCGATGCCATTGCATATGAATGCTCTCTCCATTTCAAAAGAGAGTTTAAAAAAAAAAAAACATCTCATAGAGTGCTGCCTTTCATCAAACCTATTTTCCATGACTTCTACAGATCCCTGAAGATGGAGAACATTTCAGATGAAGACCCAAATCTCGTTTAAGGTGAAGACATTTAATTTTACAGATTTAAAGGATCAAGTGTATAATTGCATTTGCAGCAGAGTGGTGACTTGTACTAAATATAGGTTAATTGTTCTAAAATTAATAATCAATGTTTCATCGTAATTTTAAGGTTTCCAAAGTATTGTTAATGAGATACTTATTATGTTATGTAAGCTACTGGAGTATGTGCTAAAAGAGGTTATTTGACTCTTAACAATATTTACACATGTTTCTCTTTACTAACATGAATAAATGCAGTATAAGTAAGAATCTACTTTTAGTCAAAATGGTATGTGTCATAAAATCTCAATTTTGTAATATTAACACAGATTTGTATTGTTTGTACTGTTTAAATTATTACTAATGCTATTTTATGATGTTCTATATTCAAATACAAAATATAATAGTATATAAAGGTGGATCACTGATCTGGCCTAACTCTTCAAACCTTTATTTACCCTTTTCCTGTAAAAGTGCATTTTTTGTCTTATACTCCTTTCCTCTGTCATTAAAGAATGATTTAAATGAAAGTGTCAGTATAAAACTAAACAAAAGAATTATAAATGTATAGTGTTTATAATTATATAGTATAGTAGAGAATGTTGTGAGAGAATCTTACTAATGTAAGATGTAAATAAATGTAATTGTAGGATAAGAATATGAAATAAAGCAATTTTTAAGATTATTAATATAATTAAGTTAAAGTTGAATTTAGAGTAATTTAGTAGTTTTGTACTGATCACCAGCACCGTTACACCACCAGGAACTAGTGGTTAGATTCATACTTAACTTATTATATAGATATGTAGTACACAGATTAGTTTTGGGTAAAGTTAAAATAGCTAGTTATCAGTTATATCTGTGTGCTGGCTTCCAGTTGGTTGTTATGTTGAGTGGTAATAGAGTTAAGTAGTTTTGTTTTGAAATTAATTATTTTATTACTTAGAATTAATTATAATTTTACTATTACATAGTTAATGCAGTAGTTCTCTATTCATGTAGTGGTATCATAAGCTCAGTTTTACTTAAAATGCTGTTTATGATCATCTTGTTTTTTAAGGACAGCATGTAGAGTGATGTAATAACTTGAATTTAGAATAAAATGATGTTCAGGATAGGGTGATCATATGCTCCTTTTTCTTGGCATACACTGTTTTACAAGGTAGAAAAACATTCAAGGGGAGGATTTTGGAAATTTCAGCAATTTCATTTATTATTCTTGGATTGGGAATAACATTTAAATTTAAATCATGCAATATCCCTTTACAACAGTTGAAATATTGAATATGTAGACAAACCACAATTCACAACAAGGTCATACAATTTGCTTTGCAGTTAGGCTATATTACTATTCTCTTTGGTCACCCTGTACCCTTCGTTGTTTGCTTCCTTTTCCTATTTTAGGCAATTAGTATTAGCTTAACATCAAACAAAATAAAATTCCAGTACTGTATACATACATATTATGTCTTTTTTTAAACCTAATTAATATTAAGCAATAGCATGTGAAGCGTTTATTTTCAAAATCAGAGGTATTCATCTTTCCAGTTTTTGAGAAAACACAAAGTAATTCTGAGGCATGCAGCATAGTACAGTGTGTACACGAATGATTATAGGGGTTTTAAACATATATTTTCTCTGCAGTATACAATATAATTTTGAATCATATTTTAAATTGAGGTAAAACTGTGGCAGTTATCATAACACAAATTATTACAAGTGTTCATTATGGCATCCATATTTGACGTGGCATACATCCAACCAATAGTCCATTCCTTGTCATACTGACATTTGCATGTCTGGTGTAACTGATCCTGCCATCTCAACTTGTGTGTGCAGGTAGTGGTGGCACATTTTCTCAGCACCTTTCATACTGCCACTGTGGAAATTGCTAGTTCTCGACTCACCCGCCACTCAGATTTTTTGGACTGTGCACAAAAGCCATTCTGCCTCTCTCCACATTCTCATTTAACACATGCGGGGTCATTCAGTGCTCTTTCCTTTACAGAGACACCCTGTCATTTGGATCTGATTGTACCACCTTTGAAGGTTGTTATCAGATTAAATGTTTGTCTATAGGAACTGCTGAACTGCAACCAATGGATTACGTTTCACGAAATCCAAGACACAGAAAGCTTTTAGCACACAAGTTGCCATGGTTTTCTTTATTTCCCTACCATGGTTACAAAACACAATAGAACAAAATTCCTGCACGTAGAATTCAAACTTCCACAGCTGCATTTCAATTTAAGTTATGATTCAAAATTATATTTGTATATAGTGTCACACTTCCAGCATACAGTTTGACAGGGTTTTGACTAGTTTTGTTCCTCAGCTACAGTTTAAGTCAAATCTCCTTTCCAAATCACCATTACTATCTCAATTTCTATAAAAATCTGATGTGTTACATTCACATGACCTTCTGTATCTTCTTTTGTACATTTTTATAGCTTCTACAAGCTATTCCTATGAACATTTTTTATCTACTTCATTTTAATCAAGATAAACCTTTGCAAACCACATTTCACTGTAGGTACAAGGGGATACAGGAAATAGAAGTGACAGTCAAATGTTTAAAAGTGAGTTGCTATGTGCCGGCCTTGAAATTCTGTAGTCTTCCATGACATCATGAGAAACAAGTGAATAGTGATAGTACTTTAAAAAAAATTATAATTGTTGAAAAATTTAAACAAATCATAATAGGTATCTGAAATGGTTGATGCCACAAAAGCAGTTATTTGAAATTGTCATCATCATCTTCTTTCAGCTTGTGCCTATTGACCTGTTTCATTTCCAAACAGAATGAAAATTGGTCCTGCCATCTTTTCATGGATGTTCCTGTTGAGCTTGTTCCTTGTGATATAGTTGTATATAGTTTTTGTGATTGTTGAATCTGGCATACACTTTACATGTTCTTTCGATCTATTTTGGAATTCTTTTATTATCTCTAAAACGCTTTGTGTCTAATTCTGTTCTAATATATTCATTTGTTTTCTTGTCTGGCAGCGTATTTATCTTCCGCGGCATATATTATTTAAAATAAATTGTGTATCTCAAAGAGATCTACTTTTTTTTAGTAAGTTTTTGGTTTACCCGTTATACAAAACTCCTTCCAGGTTATTTCCAGAAAATTTAAGGCATGCATTTTGTCTTGTAAATATCTTAAATATATGGTATTGTATTCAAGATTGTTAGTCATTTTTGACAAAATAAAAAAAAAAATATTGACAAATTTTTATGTAAAGGATAGTTTGGGGTGGGGGGATTTTTATGAAAATCTGCATACCTTGTCTTTGGAAGATATTGAACTTAAATACCAAGCTTGGTATTTATCCAACTTTTAGTTTTTGGATTTCTCTGTCTCTCTCTCTCTCTCTCTCTCTCTCTCTCTCTCTCTCTCTCTCTCTCTCTCTCTCTTACACACACACACGCACACGCACACACGTTTTTTTTTTGATTCAGCTGCCTCACAGCATGTTTTTCTGCTTAAGTCTGAGTATCAGATTTTTGGTGGAATGCAATACCTACAAGATATGTCATAGGGAAAGTAAAAGGTGGAATTGTCTGGTTCTGAAAGTAGATTAAACCAAACTTCTTGGTGTGACAGCCTAAGTCTTGCTATACAAACATAGTGCATAGTTGAATTTGGAATGAGTCACACTACCTTTGCACAAACCGTCATATAATTGGTCATTCACACTGGCCACATATAGACACTGTTAGAAAGCTGAATCAGATTGGAAAATTTACTGCCATGGCCGGAACTCAAACCACATATCTTCGTCTCATATACACCTTAATCCCTTTTCTGATTATTCAAGTATCCTTGTAAACCTTCAAGATCTCAAATTCTAGAGGTATCATACTTCAAAAGTGATATGAAATGTTACTAGTCCTTTTAATTTCCAGGCTTTATAGTTAACCATTATTAAAGGACGTGGTCTGTTTTATATGGTCCATCGAAATTGAGTAATGCCTAAAATAAGAGGCACAATGGGGTCCAGAACCTGTGTGCATGGCTTCTTTAAGAGGCCACTCAGTTACCATCATCATCATTAACCATTATTAGGGATGATTTGTGTTTGATAATGGTTCTGTCATACTAGTTGTGGTCTAAGATGGAAACTTGAATCAGACTTGAAAACTTAAATGTCACAGTTAAAGATCTGTGGTTTGAGTCCTGCCCTAAAGTCCTCAGTGTATCCTTTGAAAAAGTCCTTGCTGCAATTAAATAGGCAATAGAAAATGTGTCCCCTCCCTCAGCCTTTGAGATATGCTCACCCTACTTTGTCCATCATGTTGTGCATTTTTTTATAAAGATATTTCTGTAAATGTGATCTATTTAGAATTTTTCTCTTTGACAGGGTTTGGGACATAAATGCCACTATAGTTTAGGCTCTGTGGCTCTGTGGTCACAAGTGATGGGCATTCCTGTTGTGAGTCCAGGTGTTCCTAAGAGGGTTGTCACAGTTGACACCTTCTCATACTACAAGTAAGTGTTAATGTATCACAACTTAATAATTATTGGTTTTTCAGTTGCAATATTCCCCCACTCAGGATGATTAACTGTCTCATTCTTAACATCAAGGGGGCTTAGGAAATGAGTTGAGTGTGTGCTAAGGCTTCAACTCAAAAGTTTCCTGCAGATTGGTTCTCCTTCAAAGATCCCTAATTTGTGTAGAGGTTTCCTTAGCTGACAGTGTCTGGTTAAAAACCTTACTATCAGCCTAAGTTGGCTTCTTCTTAACATCACCAAACCAGATATTAATTTCTTTGAAGGTCCAGGAATCATCTTTTTCAAATAAATTAAGTCTGCAACCTTATCCAAGTCATTCTTTACCATGTTCTGAACTCAGAGTTTGATTTCATCTTTTACTGTATTCTTGGTACCAGAACAAAATTCTGGACTTTGAAATGGTTCTGATGCCTGAAGTTTGGCTAAATTGTGGGCCTTTTTTTTTTTGCCTCAATTCTCTAGACCTGGCATCCAGATTAGTTTTATCATGTTCTGTTCAGCCTGTGCCAGAAGTAGATGTAGACAGTTTGATATTTATGCTGATTTAATAAGGTCAGAAAATGTGTTGCTTTAAATGCTGCCTGCCTATCACTGAATATGAATGTTCCTTTGGTTTTATTAAGACTGGAAGTGCATTTCATATATGTATTACTCTTATTAGGATATATTCATAAGCATTTTAACCAATTTTACAAACATTTACTGCATTGCTGCATATCTCTAAAACTCTCATTGAACGAACTATCAATAATTTGGATTCAAAGTCAAAATCAGTCAAAGAGAAGATGGAAAAGACTATGCGATTGTAGCACAGTTGTATTGTACAGTCACATCATACAAAGGTAATATACTAATATTTCATTTCTGGCAAGAACTATGACACATACATTTTATGTAGCATGCATATTAGCATATACCATTAAGTTTACATGATAAAACATCTAATAGGTGCTTAAAGCCATGCTCAGAGTCCGTAACATACAAGTAAATTTTTTAGGGAATAAGGGAGTTTGTGCAGTAAGTAGTAGCCAAATTTGAATTATAAAAAATGTTCTTAAAGTTTCAAAATGAAATCATGGCCATTTAGTATTATGAAATGGCAGCTAAATTTTGATAATATTTTTTGCACTGCTTAGAGCTTATGATTTTTTTATATTTCTGCATAAAATATTGTAGAATAGAACATTTATCTATCAACAATTACATACATTTCTTTTAATTGAGACTGACACTCTTTTCTATGGGTTCAGCATGCTGTGACTCCCAGGTCGTCTGCATGCATTCAGGCCCTAATATGACTCCCTTCTATCATTTTCTCTTTTTACTTTTCTAATCCATTTACTCCTTACTCTTCCTAAATATTCACCCATGCTCCTACTTCTTTCCCATTTTCTGTCAACATTTTTATTGCCATTGTAATATTTTCCAATTTATCCCTTTTTTTTTTATCCCAAATACCCTCCCTCCACTTACTTGTTTCTTTACACTGCATCAAACAATGGAGTACACCCTCTGATTCTTCACACATAACACATACTCCCATGTTACTGTTCCTAAAACCTTTGATATACAATACCTCTGATCGCACCTGTGCAAATCCCCCTCTTCCTTGCTTGTCACAACTATAAGCATACTTCTCCCTTCCCCATTCTTTCTTTATTATCTTGTCCAATCTCAAAGAACTTTTATTCTTAAAACTTGCCCATGTCTCTTGCCTCTCAATACCTTATAATCTCTTCCTTACTTTCTTCCAAAAACCGATTGAATTATATTCACTCCTTTGCCATACATCCCCCATACCAATCTCTTCCAAAATTTCTTTCAATTTCTTCCCCCAATTATTGTGCCTAATGCCTTTTGGTACTTCATGCATGTTTTAGTTATATCACCATCATCTAATTCATATTCCTGTACCAGCATTTCAAAACTCATCACTATTCCTTTTCTTCCTGTTCTACCTAGTTCTGCCAATGCTACACCTCTTGGTAATGATTTTGACAAGCCTAATAATTCTTTACAAAATATCCTATGTATTACATCAATTTTATTTACAGTTTCTGATGAACTCTAAATTTCCACTCCATATAATATCTCGGATTCTACCACTGCCTTATGTAGCCGTTTCAACCAATTTACAGACATTTCTGGTATCTTCTGTAGACACGCTCTCACTCCTTTTATAGCTAGTTTTCGGTTGGACATTACCTTCCTCCTATGTGGTTCCTATCTCCCATTACTACTTATTCCCACTTCTAGATAATCAAATTTGTTCACTATTTCTAGTCCTCCATTCAGATACCATTTTTCATATTTTTAATGTACTTTCTTTTTTGAATACCATTACTTTAGATTTATTGACATTTATTCTTATGCCCCACTCTCTTAAAAAATTAGTAATTTCAGTGGTTAGAGCAACCGGACGGGGACCGGGAGATCCATGGTTCAAATCCCGGCTATGGCATTGAATTTTTCAGTCATCTGATTCTACCTTTCCAATTTCATTAATTATTTTTCGTAATCCCACTACTGTTATCACACCTACCATTTGGTCATCAGTAGGGCTAGGATATTTATGACCTAAAAATCACCATAATATGCACACAAAAATATGCTGTTATGACCAAACATTTACCAAAATATGCACAATAACATAATAAATATGACCTAATAATATTAAAATGAGGTAAAATTTCTATTGTAAAATAAATTAGTAAGTCAAAGTTTTGATAATGAACTATTTATTTAAGAATAAAATGCACATGAGAAGCAAGCTAAACTATGCAATTTGACATTCCAGTATGATGTTTATTAACATTATAGGAATATAGTTAACCTATATGCTTTTTACATCCTCATTCTACTTCATATAAGCTCTGAGTTGCAATACACAATGAATACCTTGTGCAAATTTTCAAATGAAAAAGATTTCCTATTGTCAGCCAACAAAGCCTTGTACTTCGAAAAGCTCCTTTCTACTTCAGCTGACACAAGAGGAGCATATTTAAAATGAACAATATCATTTGAATCTAAATCTGAATGATTAAGAGAGAACTTTTCACCCAACAAAATCATTGAAATGGAACACAGTGTATGATACCCTTCATTTTTTTCTAACATTTTTTCCGTTTTCTTTCACACTTCTTTTCCCACTTTACCACAAACACCCTGTAATTTATTCACAACGTTTTTCACTTGTTCTGTCTGCTTCACTAGTGGCACTTCTGATTCCTCCAAAGCAGTAATGACAGCAGGAATAAATCCAAAATTTTATTTTATGTATGAAAGTTTGCCTGAAATTTCACCATTAGACATTAATTCTTGAGCTAGTCCAATTGAGGTAGCTTCACTGCTATCGAATGAATCGATGCTTTTCACAACGTTGAAGTTCTGGCAGTAATAGTTGCATTCATCAATCCAGGACCTCCATCTTGTCAAAATGGGAGATGGTGGCAAGGGAATGTCTGGAGCTAACAACTTAAATGCTGCAACACGTGAAGGGGCTTTCAAAAATACCTTTTTGACACACCCAATAAACTTGTCAACGTCACTGAATTTACTACGAATCTCCTCTGCAATTCGGTGCAAGGCGTGAGCTAAACAAGTCACATACACCATTTTACTGTACAATGCTTTTAGAGAATCGGCAGCTTTCGTCATATAAGGTGCAGCATCCGTTATGAAGAGAAGTACATTGTCATGCTTAACACCTTCGGGCCATATGGCACCGATAGATCTGTCAAACAACTTAGATATGGTGGAAAATTTTACTTTTTCTAAATGTTCACAGTTTATTAGAAACTTTTCGCCTGGACCATCTTCTTCCAAAGTTCCCACAATGTAATTTACAATATATCTTCCCATAGAGTCTGTAGTTTCATCAATTGATACCCATTTTGTTTTATTATTTACAAGCTTTTGTCTGATTTGTTGCATTGTTTTTTCGTAGCTTCGGCTGACAAAGTTATTTCTTAATGTGGAAGAATCAGGATGAGATTTGCCTGTGTATTTTTCTAAGAATTCACAAAATTTTGGATGGTTTAGTTTACTTAAGGGAATATCAGCACAAAGGACAGCTGTACAAAGTTCTTCACAGAATGGTGAATAAGACTGGCGGGATTCCCCTAGGAGCATTTACTGTAGTGTTTTTTCATTTTCAATCCATTGTACTCCACGTTTGTGTTTATCTGTTGCCACATGCTGCTGAACGTTAAATGACTTCTCCGCAGTTACTCTTACGTCACACAGTTTACAATACAGTATTTTACCAACACTTGAAAATACTTGCTCACCATATTGAGGTCGTCTTCCGTGGTGTAGTGGTTACCATGCTAGCCTCTAGTTCCCAAGGTCGCGGGTTCAAACCAGGCAGAGGGCGATGAATTTTTTGGGCGTAAAAATCGTTAGCATGGCTTCCTTCGGAAGGGAAGTGAACCTGGTGGTCCCGTGTCGTTGATTTATGGCATGTAAAAACACCTCAAGCCTGATAAAGAGGCCTCTGAGCAAAACTACCGGTCTTTCATGCCCAACCATAGCAGTTAAAGAGCGTCCATACATAAAACTCAATTTCAATTTACCATATTGAGACACAAACTTTTTTAGTTTTACTTGAACATTTTGCTTCACTTTGGGCATTTTCTCTGAACTGTACTGCACACGCTTACGACTTCAATAAGACTGAATAACACAATGAGTGAATTAGACACTTGTCTGCAGTCCAGGGTCCAGAATGACTTAATCAGCTACCTGCTCATAGAGTAACAATAGCTTACCCAAACTCACTGATACGTAAGGGTGAAGTCCATATTGTGAATTCAAAGGAAACAAGGAAGGAAGGTAGGTACTTGCCATTTTCCAGGAAACAAAATGAGGTGCGCAATTCTGAGAAATGTAACACAGAAGAAATAAATTGCATGAGAAAGTTCTTTTCTTCTTGAAAGAGTGAAAATATGACGAATATGACCATTTACTTACTAAAATATGCTCTATCAGAGAGAAATGGCCATATATGCAAAAATATGACTTAACAAATTAGGTTAATTCATTTCGCTGTTTCATAAGAAGCATTTATATATATATATTTAAGGAGCATGTCAGTCCTACCGAAAAATATATGCCCTATCATAAAAATCCTAGCCCTAGTCATCAGCATAAAGTAACACTGGTATCTCTTTGGTTCCTATCACTGGACTATGTGGATTGCTTTTCCCAATTCTTTCTAAACTGTCATCAATAAATAAATAGTATAAGACTCAACTTACACCCCTGTCTTAGCCCGAGCTCTTGATCCACTACATCTGTTATTCCGTTTCTATCGCATCTGATACAGAACTTCAGCCCTTCGTATATTTTCTTGATCTCTCTAATGAACACATTACTTACACCCATTTTTCTTAACTTCCACTTTAGAGCTTCCACAAGGAGTTGTTGATAGTGTTAAATGCTTTTTTGAAATCGGCAAAAATCATATATACCCTTCCTCGCTTGTGACTTAGGTATTTATATACAATTGTTAGTATTACCATTATTATTATCAGGTCTCTTTCCTTTTCTAAACCCTGCTTGGAACTTAGATATTTTGTTTTCCCTTTCTGCCCACTCCTGTAATCTTTCAGCCATTATCCCTGTATATATTTTTCCTAATATCGACAGGAGGCTAATTCCTCTGTAATTATCAGTTTATTCATACCTCCCTTACTTTCCAGTTTTCAGGTATATCTTTACTCTTCTTCACTTTATTCAGAAACTTCACCATTATTCTCATATCCTCATCAGTTTTGCTAAACATTTTCCAAAATTCCTCTGGAATTCCATCTATGCCTACTGCTTTATTCCTTTTTAGGTTTCTCATTTGTTGTTCTACCTCTATACCAGTGATTTCTTGGTGGAAGTTATTATTCTTTGATCTGCAGCCACTTTTTACCCACTTCATGGTTCCCTAAATCTACTCCATCCCCAACCAAATTTCCAAAATATTCCAACCGTTCCTTAGTTGTGATTGTATTCTCCCTTTCTCTTTTCTTATAAATATGTTTCAGGGTTCCCCAGATATTTTTGCTACTTTTTTCCCTTATTGCCTGCCTTATTTGTTTCCCCATTTTATTTTGCCATTCCTTTCTTTTTGATTCCAACAAACATTTGTATCCCCATTTGTTTATCAAAAAATTGTGTCTATCCCCTATCCTCTTCTGTCCTCCTCCATCTCCTCAACTCTGAAAATTTCCCGCTTTGTGTCACACATTCCTCATCAAACCACCACTCCTTTTTTTATTTGCATTTTGTTTGATCTCCATGTTTGAGCCTGCTTGTTTTAGTAATAACTCTAGCATTTTCAGTGCTTCTTGTGTCTCCTTATGCTTGATAGCATCTGCAATACCCCATATCAGAACTTTCCCTACCTCTGAGTTTGTGTCTTCCTAGAAATTCTTCTGTAACTCATTTTTCCATTTAAAGATTTTAATTCTTTGCAAATTCATTTGCCCATGTTTAAATGTCTAATCATTTACCCTTAGTGTCAACATTAACGGGAAGTGGCTACTTCCAACTATTTCATTTAATACTTTTAAAATTAATAAGATTCTCATACACTCCTTCACTACATAATATATAGTCTATAACACTGCCCATTTGCATTTGCAAATGTAAATTCACTTTCCCGGTCTTCCCCCTTGCACCATTACACACTAACAGATTATTAATTTCACAAAATTTTAGTAACCTTTTACCCTTCCTATTAAGTATTTTATCCCTACTTTTTCTCACGATTGTTACATCTTTCTCCCATCCACATTCACTTATGATTGTACCATATTAAATTTTTCTTTGCCCATTCTTGCATTGAAATCCCCCATCAATATAAATTCCACACTTAGTCTTTCTTCTTTAGTTCCTGTATATCCTCGCCCATATTTATAAATAACCTTTCATTGTGAAAGTCTCAAACTTCTGGTGAGTTATAAGTAACACCAAGTGCATATTTCATTTTTGTATCTTTTATTTTGCTTATTATAAACCACAGAATAGAACCTGGTTTACTGATCTTGCTGCTACCTCTCACTTATTTCACTACACTTTCTTAAGAAACATGCCCAGGCCTCCTGAGGCCCTACCTTTGTCCTTTCTTCTGCTGGCACTTCTGCCTATGTAAACATATTCGTCTAATTTCATGCTTTCCCCTTCATCAGTCCATGTCTCTGCCACTGCTGCTTTTTAATCCAGCCTTTTTTTAACACCTCATACACTTCACCACTAATTATTTTTTCCTTAAACCTTCCACATTCTAATATATCACTTTTAGAGCAAATCCCTATCTAGAATTCGATCACCCCATTGGTTTGAACCTTTCTAATTTTCCTTTGTATCTAGTTGTGACTCCACCTTCTGCATCTGACATAACTGAATTGTCCCTTACTTCAAGAATGCTCCTCTCCTGTGTTGACACAACCATTAACTCACTTGTCTGCCTACCAGCTGTTGCCAGGGCTGCTGCTGCTTCTCTTTTTCTTCCCCTCCCCCAGTGAAATCGTCCATCTTGGTGGCATCATGCGATTACCTGCTTCCCCTTCCCTGCTTCCTTGCCGCACATGCCGGTAGTCATCTTCCAACCCACCTTGGTATTGTTCTGCTTCATCAGCTGCTTCTCTCCCTCTCTCTCCTTGCCACTTATGCTGTTGACCGTCTACTGCTCCATACTAGCTTTGTTGTTCTACGTCATTCTCTACCATTTCATGCCTGTCTATTGTTTCATTTCTTGAAGACTGTCAACCTACCTCTTCCACTAATTGTGTGCTTCTGTTGATATTCGTGTATTTTTTCTTGTTCATTCCTCTCGTTATCGTCATTGGTTTCCACATGTCAAAACATTACTTGTTTCCTCCCATTTATCCATAACTCAGTTCCTTTAACAAATGCTGTTTTTCTTTCTGCTCTTACTTTTCTCATTTTCTCAAATAAAATTGTCCCATGATCCCTTTCTTCGTTGCCAAAGTCTTGATCAATAAAAATTTTTGTTCCTTTTAGTTTCCTTGCATTCCTCAAAACTTGCCATTTAAACTCCATTGTTGCCACTTTTACCATTATCAGTCTACACTTGTTACCTCTTCCCCCTATCCTAAAACAGTCAACCATTTCCCATCCATCCAATTTCAGTTTCAATTTTTCCACAAATATTTCTTCCACTAACTGTATTAACCATTTTCCTTTCAATGGCATCTTCTGAAATTGTCTTTAGCAATGCCATCACTTGATTCAAATCTTCAGGTCTGGGGTTCATCTCTACTCCCCCAATTATCAATAATATAGCTAGCAACATCGTTAACCATATCTGTTCTTTTCTTACTATTGTGGACTCTCCTTGTTTAATAGATTTTCTTATTCTGAATCTTGTAATTCTCGCCCGATATACTTCTAACTCAACACCCATCCTCATAGCATACAGAGTGTCGCACTGACACATCCACTCCCACTGTTGCTTATGCCAGACCAAATATTATTGTAGTAAAGTTACAAGTAACTTATAAAATGCTAAAATGATTACATAAAACAGGAATTTACATAAAATGAATAAATAGGGTTTAACTGAATTAGATGCAGTACAGTTCATTTGAAATTAATGATCACAATTTGTGTTTGTATTAATTTCTTCCACTCATGTGATAAAGGATTAGAATTGAATAAACAAAAATGGATCTTAAAGCACCAGGTTAGAACAATCAGTCTTCAAGTTCACATCACTGAATTCAGACCGCTAGTTCATCGGACCACATGGAAGCTCTGCCGAGATTCCCTAAGTCTACCACTGTGCTTTTGGATCAATACTAAATTACCCTCTAAGTTTTATGGAGTTGTTTGCATTTGTGCAGCATTCAGTAATTAATGTTGTTTAGGCATAGAAATAAATTTACAAGAGAATTAACCTTAGAAAGTATCGTTTGACCAAAGGGCTGATATTTTCTCATTGACAGTAATCTGTAGGTTGTATATATATAAAAATAAGGTAACCAGATTTTCAGCCACAAAAAGCAGGACCATTAATAAAGTGGTCTGGTACCTTACTAGATCTCGGATTCTTTTTGTGGCAGGGGAGGCCTTCACTTCACTTAGGCTAGTGTAAATTATCTATATACGTTATAATGTGTCATATTTTCTCCCTTTTAATACTAATAAACCTGAAATACAGTGTTGTTGGATGGTACTTTCTGTGATGAAAACATTTGAATATAAAATATTACTAGTGATTTATTAGACTGTTATTATTACTATTAACACTAACAATTATTCTTATGTAATATTGAAAGCAATGGAATGTCACTGTTTTTTTCTGAAGTTAGTGAGATAGCCTCTTATACTTTTCACTGCCATGAATTGCTTTTAACAATTTTCAGTTCCAAGAAGCATATCATGGGACTGCACACAGTTATAATTCAAATTACATTTTGTGATTAGCATATGTTTCAGAGTTTCTGACTTTAGTCTGGATTTTTCATCCATCCAGATATTGTTCATAGTTGAAAACACCCTTTCTGTTGGTGAAGGCATAAGATAAACTCTACAATGTTACCTACATTCTTAAAGTCAATATTTCTTTCTTCAAATTTGTTGAATATTTCCACCCATCTCAAATGTGTTTGCATATGAATTGTATCCCATTCCTTAACTTTTGTAACTGTAACATATTCCCTAATGTTTGAAATTTCATCAAATAGGGTTGTGTCACTTATTTCTTTCCCAGTGTATTTAATTACAAAACATAAGGACTTCCGTACATCATTCCACTCAAACACAGGACTCAGACTTACCCAATTCAATATACTTAATTCAGAAAAATGAAAACTTCATTGATCTAAATATTGCATACAAGTAGAGTAAAATTTTGCAGCATTTCTTTTGAAATTTGAAACATTAACTAGGCCATCATTTTCAAGGGCTCTTAGTTTTTCCTGAACAATTGAGGGTACAAATACACAGTCTAACCTATCTGAGAGCTTTTTCCTTAGACCTTCAAGTAACTTACAAGCATCTATCAGAGCAACATGTTGCCCTTCTAACAATTGTATAACACCATGAAAAAGTGCTGCTTGAGTTTGTGCAAAAAGCAACCACACCTCAGACAAAGGATTACCAAAAAATTGTTTGATTGTAGTTGGGTACCTGTCTTGGGATTGAAAGTATGATTTCAGGGCTGGATATAATTTCAATACACGTTCAACTGAAGGTAACATAGAAAGCCACTTTGTTCTACTGTAACCAAGAACTTTCGAATACTCAACCTCTACAAAATTCCACCAAGGAGGTCTCACGTACAGTATAAATGTGAAAATAGGAGTCGATTTTGTGCACTAAACTCTCAACACAAACTGGAAGGCAGTCTACAGCAGTTTGTATTGTATTATTGACGTGAGCACTACAGCCTACTCCAACAATTAATTGATCTCTCAAGTGCCTTTTGCACTTTGGAATGTACATTATTAGATCCTTTTCAAGATGAACCACCAAAGTTTGTATTCATGTTGTCTGCACAGAATCCAACTGTTTTATTTTCAAGATGATAATCTCCAAGTGTCTTCAGTACATATGAGGAAATAATATCCACACTTTCCCCAACCTTTTTTGAAAGTCCAGAACCTTTAGTTGAACAACATTGTTATAATCAAAATAATGAACCAGGAGGGTAAATAATTTTTTTGTATTTTTGATTTGAAAAGTCAGTGTACACAGAGACATAATTTTTTTTTTCCAAGTCCTTTACTACCTCTGACATGGCAAATGGGCTGATCACATTAGTCACAATAGCCTCACTCTTTGTCTTTGCACACAAATATTTGGGTTCAAAGCATTTCTGAACCAATTTAGTTGTACAGGCTATTGAACGGTGTGGAATGCAAAACTTCCTTCAGAAGCAGCCAATTTCTGTTCAGTTAATCCAAATTCAGCTCCTCAAAAGAAAGTTGTAAGGGATGAGCTAGAAGCAGTAGCATTTTCGGCCAGCTTGTGCTTCTTTGTTTGGACGTGTCATAAAATTTCACTTTTTCTTCCATTTGCTTTGAAAACAATGCTGAACATTTCATGCAGCATACATCACTCTTAGATTTATCCTGGACAATAAATGGATAGGGAGATCACAGCTCAGTGTTTAATACACATTTTCCTTTAACTTTTG
Organism: Deroplatys truncata; assembly: GCA_030765065.1. NCBI lineage: Eukaryota > Metazoa > Arthropoda > Insecta > Mantodea > Mantidae > Deroplatys > Deroplatys truncata. The sequence goes on from CM060990.1 coordinate 153,773,892, forward strand.
GCGTAATTACTGAAAGATATACACTACAGTTATCTTTCACCACACACAGAGTACTCAGCAAGTCGTTGAAAAACTTGAATTGGACCAACATATCGACACAGACCGGAAGTTTCACAATTTCAGTTTCAACAATTGTTTTTGATAAGGCTGCCAACTTTTACTATGCACATTAGTTTTTAATAGTACTATTTCCTTTATTTCATAAAAGTCATTTGCACAAAGGTGGAAAAATTGCATATTTTCCATTTCGCAGGAGTTTTCACAGGATGGTTTTGAAATGCAGGATATTTATAAGATTTTAAAGTCTCTTAGGGGGTAGCAGGATAAGTGTCAAAAAAAAAAAAAAAAAAGAGTATCCTGCGAAAAGCAGGACATCTGGTCAACCTAATGTATATTGTGATGCAGAGGCTATGGCCCAAGGTTATCGGGAGGTCAGCGCCGGGCAGTCAGAGTAAACAAGTTAACCACTGCTTGCCAGCATAAACACCAGTTACGCTATCGGCAGATAACTAGAACATTCTGGAAGTGTGTCGAAATCCTCCAGGAAGTGTGTTGAAATAGTTCTAGAATGTTAGAGAACCTTGTGGAAAGATTCCAATGATTATATAAGTGAGTGCTGTCATGGCAGTGCGAGTCAAGTGCAAGAGAGTTGAGTCAGTCAGTGAGTTAGCAAGTGCATCTCTGTTGCAACATCAAGAGCAATTCTCTGAGTGAGTTGGTGGCAGCTGTTGTGATGTGCAGCGAGTGCCACTGCGGAGCGATGGGTTGTGGCGGTCTTGTGTTCGACTCCCAAGTGAAGTGAACTGTCTGGCATGAAGAGGCTATGCAATGAAGGAAGTGAAGGGATTGAGAATTGAACTAGAGCACCTTAGTGAAGTGATAGTGTGAATGAAGTGAACTCCCAGTAAAGTTGAGCTAGATAAGAACTTAGAAAATGGCAGTGAGAAGTGAGTGGCAGTTGAAAAACTGGACAAAGTCACAGCAATATGAATACCTGCATTTTTCCTTTTAAAGCTATGTATAATCACCATGACAATGCTTAAAGCTGGGTACACATTTGCAAGCCAAGCACCATTGCGAGCTGTATCCATTGCTTTCTCTTTCTTTCTTTCTTTTTCTCTTTCTCTTTCTTTTTCTCTTTCTCTCTCTCTCTCTCTCTCTCTTTCTCTTTCTCTCTCTCTTTCTATTTCTCTCTCTCTCTTTCTCTTTCTCTCTCTCTTTCTATTTCTCTCTCTCTCTTTCTCTCTCTCTCTCTCCTTGGAATTCTATAGCATAACCTGAGTTTAACCTGCAAGCAATGGCAGTGCATGGAGAGGCATGTGCATTGGTCCGGCTGGTCAGTTTTCCATTGTCACATAAAAAGAATGCTCATACTGTATTTCCCATGTGTTTAGACGTGTAGAGAGCTGAGTGTGTACTGAGCAACTTCCATGCTGCTTTCTGTGTCATTTCCTGAGCTGGTGAAATGCTCTGATACGCATGCTATGGGAGCTCAGCATAGGTTGAAGGAGATTCAACTTGAGCTTACAAGTGTATCTGTTTTCAGTTCTCGGTAGTGACACAGTTTGCAATGGGGTCTCCCTCATTTATCTGTATGCAGTTTAAGAGATTAGTTGAATATACAGGTACAAGGCAGGCACAAACACAGTAGGGCATTGTCTTGTTTCTCTGTCTGTTACATCTATCGAAATCATCATATAATTATGCCAATTTTGTGCATGCTTTTCCTTCCTTCCATTTGTTATTTTTTAATGCATCTACATTTTGAATTAGTATACCACCAAAGAAGATATAGTAATTATTAGTTACAAGCAACTTGCATATCTTGAGCAATAATACTTATTATTCCTAATGTAAACTGTGTTCTTTTCAGTCATAACATTATTCAAACTTTCCATAGTTTGGTAAAGTTTCTCTGTTATTTGTACATGTCTGATATAATTGGGCTGGTGTCTTATAAGTATTTTCAATTGCATTCAGAATCAAATCATGCACTTCACTAATTGTTTTTCTTTCAAGAGCTTTGTTAAATTTTCATTTTTAATTGAGAACAAACCTGTTCTGTAGGATTTGAGTAGTGGTAAGCTGGTAGCCACATAATCTTGCATCCATGTTCTAAAGATAACTGATTTACCATAAACATTATTTCTTTGCTTTGTTTAGTTATGTTCAGGTGTACTAGCTGTAACTTCAATTTAGATTAAAGATTAAAAACAGAAGCAATATTAACAGTGAAGTATTCCTCATGTTGAAAGTTTTGTTGAGTCACTTAAATTTTTTTACACTCATTTTCACTTTTAAAAGCTGTAAAACAATGTAACTTTTTCGAGGACATTCATGCTCATCATCAGCTGTTGGGTCACTGAAGTTTACTTTTTCTTGTTTCTTGAAATCCCGCCTTTAAACGAAGTGTTAAAACTTTGTGCCCCTGATGCCAGATGGCAAAAGAATCAGTTACAGCAAGAGGAAGAGGAGACAAGTAAAAGAGAGCTTCAGTACCCAACAGCTGATGATGAGGACGAATGTCCTCGAAAACATTACATTGCTTTACAACTTTTAAAAGTGAAGATGAGTGTAAAAAAAATTTAAATGGCTCAACGAAGCTTTCAGTTTAGATGTTTGCTCAGGGAGCTGAATGTTGTTTTTCTGTACATATTATAGAATAGCTGCTGAACTACAGTGGAATAAAACTACTTTAGGATCCTGACACTGCCAGATGGCACATGGTGGAGCAAGGTTTTCAGTTGTGAAGGAGCAAGGATAGCCTGCGAGTTTCAGGTATAAGAAGCAGAGTGATTTATGGTAACATATTTGACAAGATATTGCAAAGGGTAGAGGATTTGACTGGCCCTAATTGGCTGGGTTTTGTGGAAATGACTTAAGGCCTGGCATGCTCATAGCAGTTGCCATAGAAACCTCCCTTCCCTTTGACTCCTAGTGCACGTTGCAGTAGCTGTCAGGATCCTAAAGAAATTTTAATTCCAGTGTTCATGTTTTCTTGTGTTGTCGCCAAGAAAGCACACCACTAATTTGTACCTTGTCACAGTCCAACAACATTGCACTCTTACGTGATACAAGCTCACTTCAACTGTGTCCTGCGTTCTTAGCCCAGTATTCTCTTCAACATTTCCTTGGCTACTAAGTCTCCATTGTATTTGTATAGTAGTGAGACAGAAGTTACAAAACAGAACTCACTAAAGTTTGTTCTGAATCTAGAAATTGATTTTAGTTTCTCTTCACTTCTTTTCAAGTACTCCATTGTGCTTTCGTACATTTATGCATTGTAGTATAACTAAATTTGAAGATAAAATGTTGCACAGTATTTTATATCCTTTTTCACCAACTAACAGGCAGTTCAAGAAGTTGAAGTATTCTACCGGGTACAAATCTTCTCTAAAGTATGGTGTGTGTAAGTAAATTGTATTTGAAATTAAAATAAGATATGACCAATGCAAGTTTTTGTGTACATTTGCAACTGGAGGAACAAATGTTTAAACAGCGTTGTTTGTCAATCTGTGCATTCATCTGCCTGCACACAGCTTGTAAAATGCTGTGCGTGTGGAGTTGAAATTTTATATATAAGAGTTTCAAGAACATTGGTTGACCTTTATAGACTTTGGTTAAAATCAGTACAAATTAATGTAGGTTATATCAAGAGCCTGGTCATAGTTTGTGACTCTTAGGTAAACTGCTGCATATGCAGTATGGATACTTTGTATTTAAGAATTTGAAGATAATGTGTCAACACATTTCAAATTTGGTTAAAATTAATGTAAATTTAAGACTAAGTGCCTTCTAAAATATATGATTTATGGGTGTAGCACTGCACTTGAAATTTTATAAATAGGAGTTTAAAGAATGTTTGTCTATTCATTTAAAATTTGTTTAAAATCAATACAAAATTAAGAGAAGTTTCTTGTTAACGAATTTGCCATATTTACTCGCATAATTTCCCCCCTGTAATATTAGAAGGTTTTCAAACAAAAGTAACTTTCATTGTAATTTTTGTGAAAAATGTTGGACATCCCTTGACCTTCAGAAGCTTCCTTTGTTAGAATTCCTGGAACTCCCAACCTCTCATATAGTTTCCTGATGCGCCACATACCTGACCTTTAAGCAGTCATTAGAGCACATACTTTTCACATAGTAATTGCTATTCTAGTTAATAGTATTGTAGTTATTGTTAGTCTCCTTACATACATAAGCAACTTATATTTCAAAATGGTTTTAAAATTCTGACAGTAGTTCAGTCTTTTCCTATCCTGAAAGCATTAAGCGATTATACATAAGGTGTAGTTGGAAGAAAGGACAATAGTTACACAGCAAAATTTTAACTTCAAGTAGTTAATTTCACAGAGAAAAATGGAATGAAGTTTGCGGGAAGAGAGTTTGGCATAGAACCCAAATTACTTCGTTACTGGAGGGACCAGACAGAAAAATTGAAGAGTGCCAAATTGACCTGTCGATTGTTTTGCAGCCTAAAACATGGCAAATATCCTGACATTGACCAAGAAGTGTTAGAATGTGTTGTAGAACTAAGAAATGATGGCATTGCGGTAACATACGAAATGTTACAGTTAAAAGCAAAGGAAGCAGCAAAACAGCATGATATTTCACATGCGAATTCAAAGCTAGTGTGGGTTACCCAATTTGTGCACAGGAAGAGATTTAGTTTGAGAAGATGAACGACACTGGCCCAGCATCTGCCATGTGACTGCATAGATAAAGTGATCCAGTTTCATCATTTCGTAATCCAGCTGAGGTGTGAAAATGAATTTCTGCTATCACAAATAGAGAATGCAGACCAGACACTGGTATTTTTTGACATGCCACAAAATACGACAGTGGATGTAAAGGGTGCTTCTAGTGTTTTAATTAAAACAACAGGTATGGAAAAACTTTGCTGCGCAGTGATGGTAGCAGCACTAGTAGATGGAAAAAAGCTGTCACCCTTTGTTATTTTAAAGAGAAAAACTGTGACAAAGTGTAATATTCCGCCTGGTAAAATTGTGAGGGTGCATGAAAATGGATGGTTGTCCGCTGACCTCATGAAAAAATTAGCTGAAAATTATGTAGGATCTATATCCTGGAGCTCTGCTAAGGAAGAGGGCCGTGCTTGTTTTGGACAGTTTTCAGAGCCATTTAGCAGAACCAATAAAAGAACAAATGCTGCGAGTGAACACAGTTCCAGCGATAATTCCTGGAGGGCATGCATCAGTGCTACAACCTGTGGATGTATCAATTAACAAACCATTTAAAGGTCACCTATGCCAATTGTATGGGGATTGGATGGCATTTGGTTCACTACCCCTTATGAAAGATGGCAACATTAAGTGTTCCTCCATTGAACAAGTGTGTCGGTGGATAAAAAGTGTATGGAACCTCATCAAACAAGAAAGCATCACAAAGAGCTTCAAGAAGACTGGCATTTCAAATGGAATGGACGGCTCTGAGGACCTGACATGGGGTTGCCAGTTCTGATGATGATGCCGATGTTTTAAGTACTTCATCAGATGAAAGTAGTACAGAATGAACAGGTAAGTTTATTTTTATTTAGGTGTGTAATATATCACTAAGCTTAATGCACAATCCATTCATCATATTTATCATTGCTGTGTGTTCCAGGGGTGAGCCCAAGGTCATGCTACCAACATGGCTGCATAATAAACAGCAGCATGGCACCCATGGAAACATCATGAAATTGTATCAGCTGTTGTATTTCTGTGTATAATTGTTTTTAAAATAAATTTCCGTTTCAGCTCCTACCCCTTGATTTTTTTGCCATAATTCTTTAAAAAGGGGGGGAAGGGAATTATGCAAGTAAATATGGTATTATTACCTATAATGTCCATAACAGTAAATTTGACCAAACTTTACACATTATTTGCATCACAAAATCAGCTCACCGGAAAATTAACACTTTGAATACATTTATCTATTTTCATGCACACTATACAATGGAGTAAAGCAGTTGTACTTTCACCAGATGATTATCATTTTGTTGAAAACTGTAAATTTCGTGTATTGAATTCATTAATATTATTATTACAGAGCCACTCATATGTAACTTGCCAGTGTGCTGATGG